>CM066038.1:476285813-477647313 GCA_033557465.1 Ichthyophis bannanicus | reverse complement strand
AGAGAGAGAGAACAAACCATAAGCACTGGCACCTCTCACGTAGGAGTGTGATTGAGGGAACCCTGCATGTATAAAGTAGAATTAATTTGAGTACGAACTTCATACATTTTCAGATCATAACGCGAAGGTTACAAAATAATCATAGCGTTCTGTAGCAGTTAAGATGCAAATGTATGTTAAAAGCTGCTAAGATTTTTTTTAATACATTAGAGCTGCAGTCTGAGCTGTCTGATCATTTTAATGCTACATTTAAGAGCCGGTCCCATTGTCATCGGTGTTTTTATGCTGATTTTGGTGCCAGAGTTGCTGTCAAATCTGATCATTTTAAAATATTCCAATCCCATTAAAAACCATTATATGTCTGCTTCTAAACAATTTATTGTAACCGTGAACAAGGCATATTGAATTGAAAGAAATAAAATCACAAATCCTTTGTATACTTGGAAAAACCAGCAGAAATGTGAAAGTTCAAGTTCAAATGAGCCCATGGCTTTAAGATGATCCAATCACTACATACGCCACTTTAAACATTGTATTATAGTTCAAATTTGTAGGGGTCTCCATTTGCTAAAAGTCATATAAAGTGCCTTATGCTCTTTTAAACCACCAACCACTGTATTAAAATATGATAGATCTTTGATGTACAAAAACAAGGGTAGAAATGACCCTTAGTGAATAAAAAGGGGAGAGAAGGTGGATGCTCCTTACTTTGTTTTAAAAACCGAGGTCCAAAATATGAATTGATCCGCAGATTTGAAACGATGGGAACACTAAATATATTTCTTAACTGTGGAATGTTCAATTCTCTTTTAGAATTCATATAAACCCTGGGTCCCTCAAAATCATATTTGAATGCTTCATGCTGTTTAAACCACCAGTTAGCTTATAAAATTACAGTGGGTGATACACAGTGTATTATGACCAGAGGGGACATACTAGCCATAAATCAATGTAAAGAAACAAAAAGAAAAATACTAATCTCCAAGTAAAGTAAGAAGTATAAACAATTTTAACATCATGGCTTTCAGAGGGTATGATTTAAAAGTATTTAAACCTATGGGCTATCCAACATGACTATGTTAAAAAAAGAGATAAAAATTATAAATACTAGAAACTGAAAACTAAAATTTAAATTAATTAAAAATAAGTAAATGACTAAAAGTCTAAAAATAATTGAAAAAGTAAAAACCAGCCATTGGTCCTTGTCCTAAGAGCACAAATTCAAATAACAGCTTATCACCAGAAGCTTGCTCAAATATAAATGGACTTTACAGGTGGATTATGAGTATCTCCAAAGCATTGGTATAAGGATAAAATCATACCATAATCAAAAAACAAAATTAAAAAGCACATGAAAAACATATATATAAAAAGCAACATTATATCATAGTGTAAAAAGGAAGGATCTGAGCTAACCGCACATACTAACTTTATAGCGCCACTACATGCCATAAAAACTAAAAACAGTTAAAAAGACAAATAATAAAAGGAGGGGCTAAAACCCAGAAATTGTGTTTATACCCCTGTTAAAGTCAAATTCTCTTGTACCTTTGTTTCACCTCGCTTCTGACTGGTTTTATTCCATTATTGCGAGTGGTGACTTGCTTCGTTGTTGCACTTCCTTGGCTTTATCAGCATGTTCTCACCGTGGAAGGTCGTTTTCAGTTATGGGGAGGATGTCTTGGAACAATTATTACCTCAGGAATTCCTTTTCTCCAAAATGGGGGATCATGAAGAAGACACTTCAAAGCAATGGGAAAATAATGATGATCTCACACAGACTCATTAAAAAGGAGATGCACTTAGCCTACCTCCTAGAATAGAATCAATCTGAAGGATTTATGCATGAACAAAGCTCCCAGCATATATTTGGATGATGTATCATTCATAAAATGTTGGAACACCATTCTGAACAAGTGTTCACTTGATTTAATGATTCTTTTGATCAGTACTTCTAAAAAGAAAACAGAACTTGAAGTAGAAGTAAATGAAAAACTGTCTTCTCTTAAAGAGAAGGACGGTATATTTGACACCATCCAGAAAGATTATGATAAGAATATACAACTTTTTAAAAAGAAGTTAAAGACAAGAAATTAGAGAAATTTCGTTGGGGCGAAGATGATTATAGACAGGGATATATGTTTATTCTTGGTGTAGAAAGAATCAAGGTGAAAGAAAATGGTTTAGATGTAGATCACATTTTTTTGATAGGAAAGAGGTACATGCGGGAGAATCCAGAACAGAGGACATACAAGTTGAACAAAAGAAAAAAAAGAAGCAGGTGCGAATCTGGAGAACTTGTAGGTGCCTCAGCTTCCCTTTTCTCTGCAGAGAAAAGTAAAACCCTGGCCTCTTCTAATATGTTTTTCGATAAGAACACACTATGGAAGGGTGGCAGTTGAGATCACTCCCATCCATGACACCCAGCCTAGGATTACTACAGGTCGGATTTCCAGAACAGAGGTCGGAGACGAGGGAGAGGCATCAGAGGAAGATGGGGGCAGGACAGGTCGAACAACAGGAGGCCCCAATATCAGGAATAAACAATGGAGTGGTTACTATCTCCAAATGTCAATTAAATGAACTAGAAATAGCTGTGTTGAACCAAGGGTCTTTCCTTTGTGCCAATGAAAACTTAAGACCCATTTGAGGCACAGATTAATTTGTATAAATTCTTCAGAAAATTGGGAATTAGGCATTTTCTTTCACTGACAGGTGACCAAGATACAGATTCCTCCATTGTATGTAACAAGTTCACTTGGGTCCTCCCACCACATACAGTAAGATGGAATCTTTTGAATGATCACTCCGACAAAAAGTTATTGTTTCAGAGGTTCCTTTCTATCACGCCAGGGTTTGGTTTGATTCAGTTTTGTTTCACCTTGTGCGGGGGTTTTTGTTAATATTTATATGTGATCTCATCAAAAGCTTTGACATTAATTGCCTATTTTATTCACACCATTCACCATGAATTCTCCTGACTACACAAAACTCAATAGCTGCTCTCAGCAATCTCCAATTGGCTACAGGCACATAACCTCAAAATCAACCATGACAAAACAGAAAGTCTGCATGTTACAAGGGACCAGAACTTCCATCGCACCACCAACAATCACTATTGATAACATCCAAATCACAGTCAAAACAAAGACCTCGATAAAACACTACATCAACAGCTCAATCTCACTCCACACATAAACGGCACCACCAAAGCAATTTACTATAAGCTACAGACCATAAAGAATCTATGCCCAATCCTATCAACTACAGATTTCCATACAGTGTGCCAAGCGGTGATCACACCCATGCTTGATTACTGTAACATGATATTTCTAATAGCTCACTGTATCCACTTCAGTTAGCACAGAACACGGCAGCAAGACTTATCCTTGCACAGTCTTGTCAGCATCACATCACGCCACTGCTCAAGCAACTGCATTGGTTGCCTATATCACAAAGAATCAAATATAAAGTCATGGCGAGGCCGCGGGGCAGGGTCCCTGGCGGCCGAAGGTAACCAGGCGCTCGGCCCGGTGCGGGGACCCTGCCCACGGTTTACTGAGGGGCGGGTGCAGGCAGGCATTATTTGAATTCATTGGCTCGCCCCTGTGAAAGAATGGGGCGCGAGCCAATGAGGAGTGCTTGACAAGGGGGGAGGGGGTTTAAGGAGGGCGCGCGGCGGCGACGGTCTCTCGGCGAGACCTGCAGCGGTGGTGAGGGATCCGTCTTCCCCCGTCTCCGTTCCTTGCCTTTATTGTTGCTGGCGGGTTGAGCGGCGTCCTTCGGCGGTGTTTGGTCGCTTCGGGGTCCATCGGTTCCGGAAGGCGGAGTCAGCATCCTGGTAGGGGAACGAGTGTCGGGCTCTTTGGGGCCGTGGATTAATTAAAAAAAAAAAAAAAAAGAAAGGAACGGGGGATAGTGGGCGGACGGGAGGTGTTGTAGAGTGGGCTCTGTCCGGGAAGGTTCCTGCTGGGGGTTCTTTAACTGTCCACTTTCATTTGCGTGCGAGTGGGGCCTTTGGAAGGAGCATGCCGCCGCGGAGAGGAAGGCAGGCCAGCAGTGGGGCACGTGGTAGGGGAGAGCACGCGGCTGAAGGAAGGAGAAGAGGGCGGCCTGTGCCTGCGCCTTCGGGGGGGCAGGAGGATGGGGCTGTTAGGGAAGCGTCTAGAGGGGGGCTTGGGCAGAAAGGGGCTATGGGGGCCAGGGGCAGGGGAGCTAATGGTACTAGAGGGGCTAGAGTACAGAGGGGCAAGGCAGCAGCCTCAGCAGGAAGGCACAGAGGGAGGTCTGTTAACAGGGGGGGCAGGTTAGAGGGAGGATTGGGTCTGGGGCATTTGGTAGAGGAAACTGGGCCACAAGGACAAGGAAGGAATAGGGTGGCGGATGGAGCAGTTGGGGTGGAGGCGGTGGGTGGGAGGGATGGGAGGTGGGGGTTTGCAGGGGTGTGCAGGGTTGGGAGCAGCAGAGGTGGGGGGCTGCAATTGGGGTGGACAAGGGATGGTGTTGTGGGGTGGGGGGGGGCCAGTTTTCTCAGGTTGGGCTGCACCTTGGCTTGGGGCTCATACTTATGGGCAGGCCCCCTTTGGACAGAGGGGGGTCGCCGGGAGCATGGGAACTCCAGTGGGGTATGCGCCATGGGAGCATTGGCAGGGGGGGGCCAAGGATCTTCCAGGGCGGAGTAGTTGTCTGCTTGGCAGCCGTGTGGCTCCCCTGTCGTCCCCTCTCCCCCCTCTTCTTCTCTTTTGTCTTCACAGGTTTCCACATTGGCTCAGGCGGCGGTGCAGAGGTCCAGTGGGCAGCGCGCGGCAATGGAAGAGGGCTCTGGGGCTTTCTCAGGAGAACCCCAGAGGCGTGGGGCCAGCCCAGTGAGCGTCGCGGGAGCACAGTCATCTGGCTTGGGGATGCGAGACCACGAAGGGCTGCCGCAGGATATGCAGGCGGGCGTCAGAGGTGCCGTGGGTGAGTTGTCCGTGGGCAATGGGGGGGGGGTGGGGTGGATCAGTTGTAAGGGCAAGACAAGAGAGGGCGTAAGGCTAAGCGTAAGCGCTGGCATTTAAGACGGCGTCAGCGCAGTTCGGAGTCGTCTTCGTCGTCCACTGCATCCACATCATCATCCTCGATAGCGCCTTCCCGTTCAGGGCAGGGAGTTGATCCGGTGCCAGGGGGGCCCTCCGGCGGAAAGGGTGTTCCTACGTTGGTGGCATTCACGGAGTTATGGGAAGGGGTTCCTCGGCATCTGCGGCGTAAGATATGGAAGAGGCGGTACATAGATATATTCAGATTGCTTGAGGGCAGGAGGCGTTCTGGAGAGAGTAGGAAAAAGCGGAAGGAAGATGAAAAGGCTGGTCGGGTCAAGAAAGTGTCCCGGAATGTTATCAATTGGGATAGATCTTTTTTAAGGTTAGCGAGCGTTTGGGGTCGGCAGGCTCCGGAGGATTATGGAATGCTTTTGGCGTACGCGGACTCTATTTTGGAAGTTGCGCAGACGCATGGCGGTTTTGCGTGGCTGAATTATGATGAGAAATTTCGGGACAAGATGGAGGAGCGTAAAGGGTTGTCCTGGGGTACTCAGGATATCAATTTGTGGTTAACCCAGATGTCGGTGGGGACGGGTGGGAGCGGGGGGGCAGGGGTCCGAGTTGGGGGGGTGGCGTGGCGGGAGCAGGGCGGCCATTTCGTGCGAACGGTGGTTCATTACAGCAGAGAGCAGGGGGAGGGGGTCCAGGGGACATCTGTTGGCGTTTCAACAGATCCTCGTGCCCCTTCCCCGACTGCAAGTTCAGGCATGCATGCTCGGCCTGCGGGGGCGGGCATTCCGCGCTTAAATGTTTCAAAAAGGGCGGTGTGCCCCCTCCTGCTCCGGCCAACAAGTAATTTCGATTTAACGGGGTTGTCTCCCACTCCAATTTCCCGGGAGGTGATTAGTGAATGGTTGTGCGCTTATCCGCAGAGGCGGGAGAGGGAAGTGTTGGAGTGGGGGTTTTCTGAAGGGTTCATTATTCCGGTGCGAGGTACTATAGCTGGTAGGTCTGCGCGCAACTCGCCCTCGGTGAGGCGCTTGGCATCGGTGGTTCGAGAGAAGTTGGCGGGCGAGTTGCGTTTGGGCAGAATAGCAGGTCCTTTTGCGGAGCCGCCATTGGTGAATCTGGTGGTTTCTCCATTGGGGGTAATCCCTAAGAAGGAGACGGGGAAGTTTCGTTTGATACATAACCTCTCCTTTCCGTTGGGAGAATCGGTAAATGATCATATTCCGAAGGAGCTGTGCGCGGTCCATTATGCGTCTTTCGACGAGGCAGTGGATCTGGTAAAATGTTGTGGCCCTGGGGCTCAGTTGGCGAAGGTAGACATCGAATCGGCTTTTCGTTTGCTGCCCGTCCATCCGTCTTCGTTTTATTTGTTGGGTTTTTCTTTTGATAATGAATTTTATGTGGACAAGTGCATGCCTATGGGATGTTCAGTGTCGTGTGCCTACTTCGAGATGTTTAGTACCTTTTTGCATTGGAATTTAGTAAGGCGGGTGGGTTGTGGGAATGTAGTGCACTATCTTGATGATTTTCTGTTTGTGGGGGTGGCGCGGTCGGAGGAGTGTCAACAGTTGATGGACGGTTTTCTATGCATGGCTAGGGCGTGTGGGCTCCCGCTGGCAGTTGACAAGACGGAGGGCCCGGCCACATGTATTACGTTCTTGGGGGTGGAAATCGACTCGGTCGAAATGGTGGCGCGCCTCCCGATGGATAAGGTGTTGAAATTATGGGTCCTGGTGGCTAATGGGTTAGCGTCCGTTAAGTTATCTTTGAAGGAATTGCAAATATTGATTGGCTCTTTGAATTTCGCGTGCAGAGTCATTCCGATGGGTCGTGTCTTTATGCGTCGCTTGGCGGCGGCCACGGCGGGGGATCGCAAGCCGCATCATCGTATTCAAATGTCCAAGGTCATGAATGCCGATCAGAGGTTTTGGGATGTTTTTCTGGAGGAATTTAATGGGGTGTCTGTTTTGATGGAGGCGGAAGTGTCCAGCGTGGATTTGCAGCTGTATACGGACGCGGCAGGCAGTGGTGGTTTGGGGATTTACCTTTGGAGGGGACTGGTGTGCGGCCCAGTGGCCCCAAGCGTGGCACACAGATGGCCTGACTAACAACATTACGTTCTTGGAGCTGTTTCCTTGGTTGGTCGTCTTGCACTTGTGGCCGGAACAGTTGAGGAACCGCAGAGTGATATGGTGCTGTGACAATGAGGCTGTGGTTGCGGTAGTCAATCGGTATACGCCACGCTGCGCACTGGTAGCGGGTTTAATGCGGGACATAGTTTTCGCTTGTTTGCGTTTAAATGTCGCGGTGAAAGCACGGCACATTCCGGGCTGCACTAATAGAATTGCTGATGCTCTCTCTCGTTTGAAGGGGGAGCTGTTCCGGACGCTGGCGCCAGAGGCGAGCGAGGAAGGCATGGAGGTTCCAGACCATTTATGGAAGATTGGCCAGCAGAGATGGTACGACTGTTGAAGAGTTCGCTATCGCCAGCTACTTGGGCGGCATACAAGAAAGGATTTGACGCTGTGTTGGAGTACCTTGAGTCGCAAGGCTGGCGGCCCGGAGCTGCGGTTGACGGTTTACTAGGACAGTATATAGTGGAGGCGAAATGCACGGGTGTGTCCCGGGCATCAGTGCGGAGGCGGTTGGCGGGCTTTACCTTCTTTGCCAGAGCTGCTGGCTGGGGGTTCGGGAGGCCTGGGTTTTTGGTCCAGAAGCTATTGCGAGGCTGGGATAGAGCTAGTCCGTCTCCCGGGATGCACGGTTGCCAGTGACACATGACCTTCTGGTGCGGCTTTGTGCGGCACTGCCGAGTGTGGCGTCTTCGCGCTACGAGGCTGTGCTTTTTAAGGCATTGTTTTGCTTGGCCTTTTTTGGGGCTTTCCGGGTCGGCGAGCTGGTGGCCAGCTCTGGCAGGGCAGTGCGGGCTGAGGGATTATTGTTTACTCATGTGCAGGTCGGGGGGGGGGGCAGCTGCGGGTCAGGCTGGCCAGATCGAAGACTGATCAGTTGGGCAAGGGATTGTGGGTGGTACTTCGCGAGGTGGTATCCCAGCCGACTTGCCCTGTGGAGGCAGTGCGGGCTTATTTATCAGTGCGTCCGGTGGCAGGTCCCTTGTTTTTCCTGCATGAGAATTCATGTTGTGTGACCCGTTTTCAGGTAGCGGCGGTGCTGAGGATGGCCATACGGCATTTGGGCATGGATCCGACGCGCTTTGCTCCGCATTTCTTTTGTATTGGAGCGGCGACAAGTGCAGCTGCGGCCGGGCTGTCAGAGGTGGCAATTCAGAGCATTGGCAGGTGGCGTTCGCAGGCCTTCAAAGGTTATGTGCGTTTATGATGGGAGCTGGTGGTCATGTGAATAACCTGTGCTTTCTTTTTCAGATGCTGTGCGGTGCCCGCAATTATGCTGGATGATCGGGCATTCATTTGTGCATTGGGCGGGACTGCAGGCAGCTGAACGACCATTGGGTCCTAATTTGGGACTCGACCCGGCTTTGGTGTCTCTACTATGGCTTGGTGAGCGTGGTCTGCGTTGGCCGCAGCTGTTACCTTTGCTTCGGCACCATAGCCGGGTGAGAGCAGAGCCCGCTGTGATCCTGCTACATGTGGGAGGGAATGATCTAAATGGATGGACTTGTAAACAGATCATTCGAACAGCGAAGAGGGATTTGGCGGATGTGATTCGATTGTTCCCACAGGTTATTTTAATGTGGTCAGACATCATTCCAAGGCCTCTTTGCCGGCTGCAACGGCGCTGGTCCAGGGGGTTGGCAAAAGTCAATCGACAGATTGGGCAGTGGGTATGTCAGCACGGGGGGTATCAGATTATGCACCCCTGGGTTGACGTAGACTGTGCTGGGCTCTATCGCCAGGACGGTGTGCATTTATCACCGGTAGGATTGGACCTACTGTTGAATGACTGGCAGGAGGCCTTGGAATGCGTGGTTCAGTGGGAGCCTCGATGGTCGCAGCTTAGGGGGGGGGGCGGCATAGAGGCGTAAACGTGCTCTACGCCGGGTGGTGGGATCCCGGAGGTTTCCGGGGTCCGGAGCCTTAAGCTGGAATTGGGGCGGGGGCGGTCGCCCCCAACCCGGATGACCCCTGGCCGGTCTTTGCTAGTAATATGGCGAGGCCGGGGAAAGGGGGGGTTGGCTTTGCCGCTGGCTCGGCCGCGGCGGGAGTGGAATGAGGTCACCTTGCTAGTGGTATGGCGGGTGAGGGCTCATTCCGCTCCTGGGTTATTATATAAAAAGTTGGATGTTGAAAAACAATGTTTGGAATGTTACATTTGTTAATAAAGCTGCGACCATTCGAGCCAAAAGTTTTGTGTCTGGACTGGTTATTGGGAGTGAAAGGGGGAGGGGGGTGGAGATTATGGGGGGGGGGGAGGGGAACAGGGTACCACCGGGTCCGACCTGCCTTGGTTATTATCAGTACGCACAAAATCATCAACAATCTCTCAGCAGTCAACCTAGAATCCTTAATCACAACCCACAGCCATAACAGACCTAGGAGACAGAGCAACATAAATGCACTAGAAATAGATAGAACAAGATGCAGCCAAAGAACCAACAACAGAGCCTTCTCATTATATGCCCCATCACTGTGGAACTCTCTCCTACCACAAACAAGAGCCATGCAACACATGGAAGATTTCCGCAAAAGTGAAGACATTTTTATTCATTTAACACTACAGATCAAGCTCAGACAATGAATAACTTTTCCATCTCCACCTCACACATCAAACACACATCTATATCATAGCTCAACATAATTGTACATAGTTACCAAAACCATTAGCATCTGTTATATGTTAGTAACTGTTATACTATGTTAATATGTGTTCAATGTAATGTGTACTGTTCTTTACCATAGATTGTGTTTCTGCACTGAGTTTCACGTAAACAATCTTGACTTACAGAAAGATGGTATAGAAAAATTGTTAAATAAAATAAATACAGACTGGTGAGCCTGATGTCAATACTGGGCATAATGGTAGAAACCATTATAAAGAATAAAATTAATGAATGTGTAGATAGCCATGGTTTAATGGGAGAGAGCCAACATGGATTTAGCCAAGGAAAGTCTTATAACAGATTAGTAAGACAAGACTTTCCTTGGCTAAATCCATGTTGGCTCTCTCCCATTAAACCATGGCTATCTACACATTCATTAATTTTATTCTTTATAATGGTTTCTACCATTATGCCCAGTATTGACATCAGGCTACATTATGCCCAGTATTGACATTTTTTTGAAGGTGTGAATAAACAGGTAGACAAAGGTGATCCGGTTGATGTGGAGCCCGATTCCATTAGGGGCACATCCGGGCCATCTGGATGCCCCTGAGCAGGACGGGCCCATAAGGACCAGATTCAGCACCACGGGAGCCAGACGTTCCCATGAAATTTACCATATTTACGCAGATATCATCATGCTTTATTTTCCATTCAAATTACGAAACCCTCCAATTCAATGGATCTCAAATTGCTTTAAAGACATCTCACTCTGGCTAAAAAAAACATATCCTACTAATCAATTTTACAAAAACTGAGGCATTATTTGTCACCAGAAACCAAAGTTTCATACCCCCATCTGAAATTCAGCTCCAAGACGCTACCATTTCAGTAAAGAGTGAAGTAAAATACCTAGGGGTTATTCTAGACCAGGCCCTCTGTATGGAATCCACCATAAAGAATACTGCCAAAAAAATCACTATAAACTTAAACTTTTAAAACAGCTCTGTCCTTTGATTCACACACAAGACTACAGATCTGTAATACAAGCAATTGTTATACCTCACATTGATTTTGCCAACTCCATTCTCCATGGAGCCTCCAAACAGGCCCTCAGAAGGCTGCAATTTGCTCAAAATGTGGCTGCAAGATCAATTATGAATGTAAGCACCATTGAACATATAACGCCCATTCTATATGAATTACATTGGCTACCCATCCACTGCCGAATAAACTATAAAATATTAGTGACTACATTCAAGATAATTAATAACTTGACACCCCCTACTATTAGCTCCTTAATTCATATGGATACAACTAACCAAAATCAAAGAAGCAAATATAAAAATAAATTAATGACCCCACTTGACTTTAGAAAAGACAAAAAGCTAACCAACAATAAAGCTTTCTCACACTTTGCTCCTATACTATGGAATGAATTACCTGATGACCTCAGAGAAGTTAATGACCTTCGTGCATTCCGTAAAAACTTAAAAACATACCTCTTTGCTACCTACTATGGTTCAGAACGTAACTCCCCTGATCACACTCCAGCTAAGCCTAACTTCCCCATGCATACAGTACTTACATCCCAGAACCAGAGTAACCTCTCACTAATTCAAATTCACACTGACCCAAACTCTAATTTAAACATCACAAACATAATCCTGACCACACAGCTCCTCTAGAGCTTCTGGTTCACCCTAATTGTAAATAGTTTGTAATGATTTATTGTTTCTAGTACACGTTTAGTCTATGTATATAGTTTGAGTTCTATGTATTAAATATGCTTTTACTGAATTTCAAACTCTGTTATTTGTAAACGGTGCTTGATCTTGGGAAAGCACGGTATAAAAATGTTTATTAAATAAATAAGTGTAGGATCGAGCCCCGAGACAACCCAGCATTCCCCTGCATATATTCGGGGATGTCCTCCCTGCGTGCCCTTCCAACTCCTGCAGCACCAACCATCTGTTACCCAGCTGCCTGACTCTAGGTTGAGCAGCCAAGGCCCAGATTGAATGGTGGGGAACCTTCCTGCCACTTGTTCCAGCCTGGGGGGGGGGGGAGGGGACGTCCAGCCCTGATCGCTGCAGTGCCAGCTGCTTATTCCACCTCCAAGGTGGAATAAGCAGCATGTCCACTCCTGACCCACAGGTGTACAGGGCCATGATCTGAATTGGCCCTGTAAGTCCTGCTGCCTTGGCCCGCCCCCACTCTGCCCCCTCCCGCCTCCCACGACTCTCCCCATACAACTGATCTGGCCGTACAGAGAGAGTCTGTGGGGAAATATGGGTAGGATGACTTGCAGGGCTGAATTGGGCCCATAGTGTATCTGGATTTTCAGAAAGTCTTTGACAAGGTCCCTCATGAGAGACTCTTGGCGAAATTAAAAAGTCATGGGATAGGAGGCAGTGTACTACTGTGGATCAGGAACTGGTTAAAAGACAGAAAGCAGAGGGTAGGGCTAAATGGCCAATTTTCTCATTGGAAAAATGTGGATAGTGGAGTACGCCAGGGATCACTGCTGGGTCCACAGCTTTTTAACATATTCATAAATGACCTGGAAATAGGAATAATAAGTGAGGTGATCAACTTTGCAGATGACACAAAATTATTCAAAGTTGTTAAAACACAAGAGGATTGTGAAAAATTGGAAAACTGGACATCCAAATGGCAGATAAAATTGGAGGATGGAGATAAAATGGAGGATGTAGTAAAGGCTGTTAGTGTAGCTGGGTTTAAAAAAGGTTTGGACAAGTTCCTGGAGGAAAGGTCCATAAACCATTATTAAGAAGTGACCGAAGATATCAATGCTTGACCCAGTACAAGCATTGTGGAACCTGTGTCTCTTGGGGAAACTGCTAGGTACATGTGACCTAGATTGGCCACTGTTGGAAACAGAATACTGGGCTTGATGGACCTTGGTCTGACCCAGTATGGCATATCTTATGTTCTTATGTTCTAAAATTTAATGTGGACAAGTGCAATGTTTTGCACCTAGCAACCTAAACTATGGTTACACGATGCAAGATACCACCTTAGAAACCAACACCTTGGAAAAAGATTTAGGTGTCATCGTGGATATGTTGAAACCCCCACCCAGTGTGAGCGGCTGCCAAGAATGCAAATAGAATGCTAGGAGTCATAAGGAAGGAGAATAAAACCAAGGATGTTATAATGCCTCTGAATCGTTCCATGGTGCAAATATTGTGTGCATTTCTGGTCGCCATATCTTAAAAAGGATATAGCTGAATTAGAAAAGGTATAGAGAAGAACCACCAAAATGGTAAAAGGGATGGAAGGATATCCCTATGAGGAGAGGCTTAAAAGGTTTGTGCTCTTCATCTTGGAAAAGAGATGTCTGGGGGGGGGGGGGGGATGTGATTGAGATCTATACATTAATGAATGGAGTGGAACGGGTAACCATAGATCGGTTGTGTACACCATCAAAAAGTAGAAAGACTAGAGGACACACAATGAAGCTACAATGCAACCCATTTAAGACTAATAAGAGAAAATATTTTTTCACTCAGTGCGTAATCAAATTCTGGAATTTGTTACTGGGGGGGCGTCATAAAAGCTATTAGTGTAGCTGGGTTTAAAAAAAGTTTGGACAAGTTCCTGGAGGAAAAGTCCACAAACCATTATTAGAAAGGACCCGGGAAATCTACTGCTTGCCCCAATACAAGCATTGTGGAACCCGTGTGTCTTTTTGGGAAACTGCCAGGTACTTGTGACCTGTCTTGGTCACTTGGAAACAGGATACTGGACTTGATGCACCATTTCTTATGTTCCTAAGAAATTCAGTGAAGCATTTAGAAGTTAATAGGAGAGGACGGATGGACCTGGTGATCTTATAAGGCTAATTTGCCTGTAGAAAACTAACAGGCTGATACAGAAACTGCACTAGAATCCAGTGCTTAAAGCTCTAGCATGAGGTTTCATAGCTCAACTTTAACACTGACCCTTGGCACTGGAAAGCAATATTCTTATTACCCAGTACTTATAAAGTCTGTGATAAACTGGGAAGTCTGCGCAAGTTTGACATTCTGTACTGGAGAAACAGGTCATCTGAGGTAAAGTTTGACCCAGGCATGGGAGAAAGCCCTTGATGCCGTCAGCATACTGTTGGGGATCTGGCTTCCCCCCCCCCCAAAACACTGACCCTCCCCCCCCCCAGCAGAAACAAAGTCCCTGGTGTCCCAGCAGCCCCGATGCCCTGCCTGTCTGATAAAAAAAAAAAAAAATTTCCTCGTGGCCCAGAAGCCCCTATTACACCCCCCCCCATACACTAAAAAAAAAACCACTGGTGGCCTTTGGCCCAGATCACACTCATCCACCCACCCAATAAGAAAACTCTGTGGTGGCCCCTGAATTCCCCTCCTGGTATCTTTAATCTGGAACTGGGAGCATTGCACCCACGCTTCTACTGCTGCTACCACTATTCATCATTTATATAGTGCTGCAGTGCAGTACAAACACATATAAAAGATTGTCCCTGCTCATCAGACAGACAGTACAAAAAATGAGAACAAGGGAACAGTAGCGAAGTGAAAGAGACGCCCCTGCCCTGCCATCTTGAAAAATGGCGGTGCTTGGCCCATGAAATACATCCCAGGATGCACAGTGTGTGACCAGGCGCCACCATTTTTCAAGATGGTGGCGCAAGAGCGTATGGGCAATGCTTCCTTTCCAAATTAAAGATACCGGGATGGGGTGGGAGGTTCGGAGCCACCGGGACACCAGGGTGTTTTGTTATTAGGTAGGTGGGATCGGGGCCCCTAGGCCACCAGGGATATTTTTTTTATTGGATGGTGGGGGGGATCAGGGCTGCTGGGCCACCGTGAATTTGGTTTCTGTCAGGGGGTCGGTGTTGGGGGTGGGGACAATCGGCTTTCCCCGATTCCTCAATCATCTGAGGTGAAGTGTTAAACGTCACCTCAGTTGATACTTTGTTCCTAGCTGGATCTTTATATTGGGCACAATTACTTATGCAGCAATTTTCATGTCAAGTGCACTGCAAATTAGGATGGTTGGGTTTTTTGGCGTTTTTCCGGCCCTAGCTTGCCTTCTGCATCAGAGAGCAAGCCTAGCACAGAAAAAGTACCAGAAAATGCTGCGCTAAGCTTTTCTGCATCAACCCATACATTGCGAGGAAGAAATGTGTAATGGAGTGGAAGAGTAGTCCAGTGGTTAGAACAGTAGCCTGTAACCACCGGTGGTATTCCAGTCTTTTAACCCTTCATTACCTCAGGTACAAACTTACAGCTGATGCAGAAACCCTGTGCTGGACCCCGACCCCCCCCCCCCCCCATCTCTGTGAGAAACAAAGTCCCCCAGTGGCTCAGCAGTCTCGATTCCTCACTCACCCAATAAAAAAAATCCCTGGTGGCCCAACTGCACTGATTCTCCACCCACCCGATTTAAAAGCAATCCCTGGTGGCCCAGCGGCCCTGAACCCCCCCCCCCAAACAAAGCAAAAATCTTCCCTAGTGGCCCCCAAACCCCTCCACACCCCTCCCGGTACCTTTAATCTGGGACGGGAGCATTGCTTTCACACTCCCACCCCTACACCACCATCTTAAAAAATGGCAGCGCCTAGTCCCCCATGGTGCATCCTGAGATGCACTGAGTGGGGTCAGACTGGCATATAAGGCAAAAAATGCCTTATATAGCAGTGACCCCCCTGTTGCATCCTGGGACAGCTCATGTGTCCCAGGATGCAACATGGGAAGGTCACTCTGCCATATAAGGAATTTTGTCGCTTATATGGTAGTCTGACCCTGCCCATTGCAATCCTAGAATGCACCTTCAGGGGCCAGGCACTGCCATTTTTCAAGATGGCATCGCAGGGTGGTATCTTGTGGGCAATTCTCCCACCCCAGATTAAAGGTACTGGGAGAGGTGGAAAGGGGTTTGGGAGACACCAGGAATTTGTTTTATTTTGTTTGTGGCCACTGGGCCACCAGGGATTCTTTTTTGATTGGTTGGGTAGAGAGATCGTGGCTACTGGACCACCGGGGATTTGGTTTCTGTCAGAGAGTCGGTGTCCAGGGAGGGACACTGGCCCCCTGACAGTATGCCAATTGCATCGAGGGCTTTCCCTGATGCCTGGATCATATGAGGTGAAGTGTCAAACTTCACCTCAGATGTTACTTTTGCTCCCATTTGGATTTTTATGCCTGCCTGAGGTTTTAGCACAGTTTTTTACATCGGGTGCTATGCAGCGATTTGCATGCAATTTCCATGCCACGTAGACTGTGATTTAGCGCGATTGGGGTTTTATTGGTGCTTTCCCGGCACTAGCTTACTTTCTGCAGCGGAGCAAGCCTAGCATAAGATAGGTAGTAGAAAAGTGTTATACTAATCTTTTCTTCATCAGCCCATTAGATTGTAAGCCCTCTGGAGATGGGAAAGTACTTACTGTACCTGAGCTACTCATCTTAAACTACTACAGGAAAGGTGTGAGCTATATACTAATAAATAATGATCAGCCTGCACATACCTAATTTTACGTAAGGCCAACGTATGAGAGAATTTTATTCAAAGCATCTTGCTTTCATGATAGACTACTATGAAATTAAATTATTTGGAATGCAAGTTGTGTTTACATCAGGGGTGCCTGATCATGTGTTCACAATCTAATTTGTTGGTATTTGGTGTTCATGTCCAGCTACAATCACCCATCCTTATATACATGCTACAATTAAGTAAAATCTTGTTGGAATATAGATGAACATCTGTGAACTTCTGTCCATCTTTATTTAGTAGCATGTAAGAACTGTAATTCACACAATAACTTCTATATTCTGTATATGCTAGCATGTTAGGGTGCTGTAACTTATGTCCTTAAATTTTATACTAAAGTAGAATGTTGTCTTGGTTTATAATCTTCATGTCTTGTTTGATTTGATGAGCTCTGTTATTTTTTTCTGGGAAAGCAATCATGTAACTAACAGAGCACTTGTGAAGGAGCCTTAAATGCTTTGTTTCCTATACTGATGATTTTATTGGCTAAATATTTAATGAAAGTGGTGTGGTTAGAGAGTGGGGGAGGACTGATTACTTTCCTACTCAGATATACTGAAAGGAAGTTCCATGTAAGCCAATATTTTTCTAAACTTTTTCATCCCAGCAAAGATATTTGATAGTTCTTTGAGTGTAAATGACTAGCAATAAACCCTTTAGGCCAACATGAATAAATGTGACCAAGAAGATTTATGTTTTCTCCTTGAACTTCTCCTCTTGAAGTAAAAGGCAATCTTATTTTCCTTTGAAGAAACTCATTTCTCAAATAGTGATACATCTGTTAAGGAGCTTCTCCAAATCTTAACATTCTAAAGTGGGTTGTCTGCAGCTCAGTTTGGTTTATCTTAAGTAAAGAATTGAATACAAATTTAATAAACGCTGAGCTTTAGTAGAAGCAGGCGAAAGTTAATTACTTTCAGGATTATGTAGCTGATATGTATATTTGTTCTTTTTTCTGATTTGATGTTACATATAACTGGAGCCTTTGTGTGACTTATCTCATAACCATCTAAAAAAGAAATATTTAGTGCAACTGCTAAAAATTCCTAGGTTTAAATTGGTTTGTGATCTTGAATATTCTTAAAAGAGCACTATATAGTATAGCTTTCTTAACAGTTGGCCAGGTGGAAGTACTGTCTTACTGGGGATACAATACTGTTTTGCAGTACTAGATAGCCTTTAGAGCTCTCTAAAAGAATCCATCATTCAGCTCCCTCCATATCTGACGGGTTCTGTACTGCTAGTTATCTTCTTACTTCTGCAGAGCTTTGTCAGGAACCAGGGCAAATCTTTGCTTCCTGCTGTGATATTTTAATTATTCTAAAACAGCAACATGTCTCTAGAGACAGCACATTAGCTTTGTTGAAGTGCTGGGGTTATTTTGTACTGCAAGTTCTTCTCATCCATATACCTGTGTAAATTGTGTTTGTTTTTGCATTAATTTACCCAGGTATCTGTTGTCTATATAAAAATGAAATCAGTAGTGTCATTGAACATTTTGTAAAATTATCTTTGTTTTAGTTTCTGCTTCTGCTTTTATATTCTGTGTTTATTTCTCAGCATATTCTCAGCCAGTGGATAACCATATCAGTCCACCCGCTTATCTGAGTCATCCTGTACCACCACCAGCATCACCAAGCAGATATTCACCTGTACCCAAAGGAATGCTAGGAGAGGATGAGCTTACAAGGTAAATAACAATTATTTTCAAATCATTTATTCATCTCAGGCTTATATTTTAAAGCCATTGCAGTAATTCATATCATTGAAGTCAAAAGAATGAAAGTACTTCAGGTGTAGGTATGTATCCATCAGTTGACCAAGAATAAGAAGAAGGAGCAGAGGGAGGGACAGAGGAGAGGAGAGTGTGATAGCAATAGGTGGAGGGAAAAAGGGTTAACTGGCTTAGATAAAGAATGAGAAGGAGCAGAGGGAGGGACAGAGGAGAGGAGAGTGATAGCAATAGGTGGAGGGAAGAAGGGTCGACTGGCTTAGATAAAGAATGAGAAGGAGCAGAGGGAGGGACAGAGGAGAGGAGAGTGATAGCAATAGGTGGAGGGAAGAACGGTCGACTGGCTTAGATAAAGAATGAGAAGGAGCAGAGGGAGGGACAGAGGAGAGGAGAGTGGTAGCAATAGGTGGAGGGAAGAAGGGTTGACTGGCTTAGATAAAGAATAAGGAGAGAAGGAGCAGAGGGAGGGACAGAGGAGAGGAGAGTGATAGCAATAGGTGGAGGGAAGAAGGGTTGACTGGCTTAGATAAAGAATAAGGAGAAGAAGCAGAGGGCGGGACAGAGGAGAGGAGAGTGGTATCAATAGGTGGAGGGAAGAAGGGTTGACCGGCTTAGATAAAGAATAAGGAGAGAAGGAGCAGAGGGCGGGACAGAGGAGAGGAGAGTGGTAGCAATAGGTGGAGGGAAGAAGGGTCGGCTGGCTTAGATAAAGAGTTAAAAGCTTGATGGTGCAAAGTGCACTGCCTTTAACACAAGCAATAGTGCAGTGTATGTGCACAATTATCTCTAGGAACAAGCAGGAGTGAGTCTTCACATATGGGTACGTCGGTACCGACGGAGTCTGCACGGGAACGCTTCCCGGCGTCCAATCAAGAGCTTTTGGAAGCATCCCAGCACGCCTGCGTGCTGCCTTCCCGCCTTTCCCAACTGCCTCTCCTCAGTTTTCGTTTTTCCGCGGAGCCCCCAGGATGTCTTCCTATCACCACAGAAAATTCTTGTTTTTATTTTTTAGTTTTCTTGTGGTCGCGGCTGTCTTCCCGACACCACCGGTACCGCCGGTGTTTTCTTTTCTTTTCCTGAAAATTTTTTCCTTTTCCACGGGATATTTTTCTTCATAGTGTCCCACGGTCTCTTAGGCCTTTTAGGCCTCTTCTTTTTCCCTCATGGAACCGCCAGACACTTTCTCCAAGAAATGTTCACACTGTGGCGGTACAACTTTATTTTTAGACCCTCAAAGTCGGTGTCTAACCTGTTTGGGTTCTGACAACAGTTTGGTGAGAAGGGGTTTTTAACATCGAGATTTCCTCGATACACGGCTGCCCTCCAACTTCGGGACACCGTCCCCTTCTTCTTCCACACAGGATCAGGTAAGCCACAAACAGTCTGTTAAGACTAGCCAGTCCTCGAGTGGTAGGTCTCATGCACTGCATGAAGACGGCTCCGGCCTTGCCCTCGAGGACCCTCTGGCTTCAAAACCCGGCGGGAGTCTTCGGTCTCCATAGCAAATAAGGGGTTTCAGGTTGTTCCTGGGGTTTACCCCCCACAGAACATACCTCAGCCGTGTCCGGTGGTGGCATCCGCTTCGAGCGGTACTGATACCCCGGCATCGGCACTGGTGTTGGATGGAACACTCCTCACCAGGGATCGTCATCTGGCGTCCTCGGTACCTTCGGGACCGCTGGATACCCTCCAGACTGACTTTCCATTATCGGTACTAGCACCGCTACTACCACTGCCGTCGGTACCCTCCAGACGTGCATCGATAGACTCGCTTCCTTCGATACCAAGTCTGGAATCGATCTCCAGTCTGGAGGACTGGGTACCGACTCGCCTTGGTACCGGCTCTCGGCGGTACCGAAGGCTCGGTTCCAATGATTCGGATCCAAAACTCTCGGTTCCCTTGAGGCCGATTGAGTTGCCACTGGTGGACCTTCCTTCACCGGTGTCAGACACGGTACCGAAATCGGTACCGATAACCTCATTACCTTTGCGGTCGTTGCCTTCCAGGCTTTGCTTATCAGGCTCTCTGCCCTCGATGCCGAGTTTGGAATCGATCTCTAGTCTAGAGGACTCGGTACCAATAGCTTTTGGTACCGACATCGATCGATACCGGTGCTTCGGTACCGTGGATAGTGCCCGGATGGGTTCGGTCTCCAAGATACCGTTTGAACTGTCACCGATGACTGCTCCGATGTCTTTGTCGGGTTCGACTCCGACATCGGTACCGGTATTGCCATCGCTACCAGTACCCACAGTAGCATCGTGGCCAACTCCTGCCATGCTTTTTTCAACAGGATCACTCCATTCTATACCAAGCTTGGAGTCAATACCTGGCATGGACAATGTGGTAAGGATGGTGGCTGCTCCTGACAGCCAGTACCAGCAACCATCTTTTAAGCATTCCACACTGCTCTCTGCAGGATCTTCTATTCCTATATATTTGCATAACTCTGTGGATGCTCAGGCTAGTTCTTTGGATCTACCCTGCCCAAGGGAGATTCCTGTTTGGGATCCCTCTTTTCAGAGTTTCCTCCTGGATATAGCAAGATCTCTTGCCATTCCTATTCCAGGACATGATCCTGCACAAGACTCTGTTTCTACAAAAGCAAAGGACAACATAATGCTTCCTTTGCATCATTCCTTGCAGGATCTCCTTCTAGGAATGTGGGAAACACCTTTAAGGGTACCCCCACCTCCCAGGGCAACTGATCTCTTATATCAGGTGCCCCCCTCTCCAGGGTTTCAAAAGACTCAACTTCCTCATCATTCCATAGTAGTGGAATCAGCAATGAGGCGGGTAAAGAGTAAGAAAAAGCACTCTTTTTATCCGCCAGGTCGTGAGTCTAAGACACTAGATGCCTTTGGACGTCAAACCTTCCAGACATCTATGCTTTCTGCAAGAATTCTCTCATATATTTTCTATATGAGTCTTTCTCTTGAGGAGGTCACAAAGCAGTTACATCTTTTGACTCCCTTCCTTGCAGTTTCTAAGAGTAAAGACTATTCTTCACTGCTTAAGCATATCCAGAATATTTCTTGGTTTCTTTCTCGTTCTTCCCTAGACTCTTTTGAGTCTGTTAGCAGAACTTCTGCTATTGCTATAGGGGCAAGATGTAGAGCCTGGCTCCAAGCTTCAGACTTGGACAAATGGGCACAACAACGTCTGGGACATACTCCTTGCACTGGAGAAAATCTTTTCAACAAGGAGTCTTTACGTCAGGTTGCTCAGTTATCCACTGATTTACCTGTTCCTAAGGGTTGTTCTACACCTTCTTCTGTCCCACTAGGTAGGAAATCTCCTACCAAACTTTCTTCCCTCAGGAGAAGAAGGTTTTATTCATCACTTAATTTAAATTTAAATTTAATTAATTTAATTTAATTAGTGAATTTTTATATACCGCACCTTCCATTGATCAGTTGCGGTTTACTTGGAACAACAGTTAACAGGCAGTGCTGTTTTTACAGATAAAAATGTGATACTACATAAAATTCACTTGCCCATCATGCAGATGTTCCCCAACAAGGGAGGCATCGTCCTGGTCTGAAGCATTCCACCTCTCACCAGGCTCAGCAAACCCAGCATCTGCAGGTTTTCTGATCACTCATCATCAGATGTTTGTGACTCTGGGGGTTAGCATCTACAATTGCTTCTTCTCAATGAAGACAATCCACCGCTTCATTCTAACCCCTCCACATGGATCTCTTTCCAAAAGATATCCATTCTTTCTCTGTTTCTATGAGCTGTCAGGATATTCATGCCTATAGGTCACAGGGTTTTCCTCTTTTTCCTGCTAGGGAAAGAGGTCTAACCACTATCAAATGATAGTTCCTGTGCCAGCATGTCTTTTTCCCTTTCTATAGACTTCCTACTTTGTAAGTCTTCTTCAGCTCCATTCCCTTCACCCTCTACCAAGTTTTTCCACTGTTAGAGGGAATTACTTACTGAGAGGCTTTTTTATCCAGCCTCTCTACTTTTCTCACTTTCCAGTGCGGAGTTTTCCTCTCAGAGTTACCTCCTCTACTTCAATCTTGCTTTGGGTCAGCTTATCAGACAGGTCCAGAGTTTGCTACTCCTGTTCTGTCTGTTCTTTCTGTTTTCAACAGTAAGATTCTGTCTTCTGTCCTGCTAGCAGCTGCCTATGCAGGAGCCTTAATGTTTGGACCACTGGTTCTGGTCTTCAAACAACCAGATTGTCCTCCACTAACATTCTGTCTAGTCTTAGTAGTGGCTCCAAGTCAGTGCTTCATCTCTCTTGGAGATCATCTCACTACAAGCTTTCTAGATTGTCTTCTATTCTGCCATCTCCATTTTCCTGGGTTTGGCAGCAGAGTTGACAGAGATACTGGCTCTCTAGCAGCCAGTTCTGTCTCCTCATTCTCCTGCATCATGCTCTCTGCAATCTACAGAGAAGCTTTCCACTATGGGCCCTTGCTAGAGAGCATGGGGGGGGAGGGGGGTTTCTCCAACAGCTATCCTAGCTGGTTAGAAAAGGCTTTTTAGTCATGTCTCCCATGACTAGAAGGTGCTCCCTCCTTTTACAATCTCCTTTTTTGATATAAAGGACATAGGCCTTCTCTTACGTGAAAGCTCAAGGAGTTGCCAGTTCCCTGCTTTGGTCCATACTATTCCCAATCGGGGATATGCTCGTCCTCATGGTAAGAACGCATGATACCTTTGCCCTTAAACAGGTCAACATGGTATCTCATCTCTAGGCGTCTTCTGTTTACTTACCATGCTAGAGTCCTGGAAGACTCGGGACTTGCTGGCTGCACATTGATATTATCCTTTGTTTTTCACGTAACAATGCTGGTTATTTTTCACTACCTAGCATTCTTGCAGATCATGACCAGGAGGAATAGATTCTTTATACGTCTTCTCAAGTAGGTTCCACCTCCTTGTTGTTAGATGAATCTTTCCTCTCCACATATCCTATGTGATCACTGTGCTGTAGGCATATCTCTGTCTGTTTAATTGCAGACACCCATATGTAGGCCTAGATATTCATATTTATTTTTGTGTGTATTTTATGCCCTTCCATATCTCACTATAGATATATTCTTATATGTCTGTCTATATATATATATGTATCTGTTGAGATATTTTATTATTGATAGATAAGTATGTGGATACATATCTATCTCACTGTCTATCCTCATATAGCTATATGTTTCTGACAGAGGGGCTTTACCCATACCTATGCTATCTAGCAGGTTTGGGATTCTACACACACAACCACTCCTGTGGTAGTCAACAATTTTTATATCATAACCTAACGGTTTAGGTACCTCTGAAGCTCTCCGTGCCTAATATCTCTCCTAGCTTACCCCAGTTAGGAGAGACATTGTAGATCTTCAGTTAATCACATGCTTAACGCCTCAGGCCTTTGTCCTCTCTTTTTGGGATATAAGGAGTTCCCACACCCTTTCTCCCCACAAGGACTGTGCCTGTTTGTCCAAATCTGTTAGCCTTTCTCTTTTTGCTCCTAAGAGTGACCCACTCTGCCTCCAAAAGAGCTAGGTTTTTTGTCATAAAGCTTTCCGCTGAAGGCCCAACGTTTTTGGACTACCCCAGTTTTTCCTACTGGGGTTACCTATTACCTTTCAGGATTCTGACCTCCACTGATTTTCCTACAGGATTATTACCTCCACTTACAGTGAGGTCCTCTTCAAGGTTCCTCTACTAGGTTTCCCAGTAGATCCATGAACCTCCATACTTCTGTAAAATCCTGTCAGGGGAGGTCCATATTGCAATATCTTTTGCAATATTATTGATGACCATCATCATCCTCACATGGACTCCTTCTCTGCAGTCCTATGCTAGCTTAGCTGTTCCACAGCATCCTTCTTTCTTCAACTCCGACCCTCCATCCTCCAGATGCCTGGTGTTCTGGGAGATAGCATGTTCCAACCTATGACATGCTGGGACTCCAGGCATCTCAGTTTGGGAGTCCCCATATGTGAAGACTCATTCCTGCTTGTTCCTTTAGATAGCACAGTTACTTACCTGTAACAGGTGATCTCTGGGAACAGCAGGAATAAGTCTTCACAACCCACCCACCTCCCCAGGAGTTGTATCTCTATCTATCTTTCCTTTCCTCTCTCTCTCTCTTTGTCTCAGCTTTAAAACTTAACTGAGGAGAGGCAGTTGGGAAAGGCGGGAAGGCAGCACGCAGGCATGCTGGGATGCTTCCAAAAGCTCTTGATTGGACGCTGGGAAGCATTCCCGCGCAGACTCCGTCGGTACCGACGTACCCATATGTGAAGACTTATTCCTGCTGTTCCCAGAGATCACCTTTACAGGTAAGTAACTGTGCTTTCTGCACCAGTGTATACGCAGAATGCGGGAGGGATCTATCAGGCATAATCATTGCTCAAAGGGCTATGCTAATGGCCGGGCACAGTGCATTTAAATCCATTTAAATGGAAAGTAATGAAGCAATTAGCTATGCTGCCCAGATGCAGAGAAGTGTGTAGAAGACCGTAAGGCTGAGCTCAACACTGGGATTTTAATGCGAGGTCTGAGGAGACATTAAGAGTTAGCTCATAGGTTTGCGGGCAGTGCTGATGAGGAATTTAGGCCTGTTTCTTGAGCTCATAGAATCCTGCAAATATTCTCTGGCTTTGCTGAAGAGAGTGCTGAAAAAAACCCATGACAGAAGAGGTGTACTGGAACAATGTTATGTGCATGTGCTGGAATGCTATCTGATGTATAAAGAGAAAAATGATGAATATCATTTGTGTTTATGAATATCAGTAGTATTCTGAGCAGAACATCTGCACAGAATAATACTATTTATGTGCCAAATATAATTGCAACCAACATGCGCACATGGGGTTTTTGTGCGCACAATCTAGGTGCTGCTAATGCAGCTGCTTGTGTCCACGTACTTGGTAGGCTCTCCTCGTTTAGTTAGTGCAGACATTTTGTGCATTGCTCATTTGCATGCTGGTTTGCTTACAGCCTTGCTGAGCAAACGTCCGGCACTAAACTTGCACTAGGAAAGCCTGTGCTACAGCTTTAGTCCTTGGCTCTAGTACAGGATTTCTGCATCAAGCCCTAAGAAAGAAAGGCGTGAGATGGAGAGCAAGGGGAAGGATATCCTGCTGCTCAGCAGAGAAGAGGGCGAAGAAGAGCACAAACAAACCCGAGGCTGGCAAGAAGCTATGGCCAGAATCGAAGAGTGGGGAAGGAGGAAGAGAGAGCAGCAGTGAAACATTGCTCACTGTACGGGACACCAGAGTGTGCCAGAAATTGCCACTTTTGCTCCTAGGTGCCACCTGCAGATGAGCTCTGTTTTCCTTGACTTTTATGTCATTAGTGGCATAATCTAAAATCCATATGCAAGTCTACCTGGATGACAGGTATTTTGTGATTTGCTTTCAAAACCTGAATTGTCGGGGGGGGGGGGGGGATTTATTGATGATGTTGTAAACTGCTTTGAGCGACTGTGGTCAGGAAATCAGTATATAGAAGTTTTACATAAATAAAAAATATATATTTTCAAGGAAATACTAAGAAAATTAGCTTTTTGGATGTAACATCAAACTTGATGGAAGGTAATACAGTTTGAAGTATTTTAGTGAAAAAATCAGCTGCTACCACTTCATTATTATTAGCACCTCACTATTCCCTTCTTTGCCCCATTTTGATGTCCAGTTTTGCAGTGAGGCAATTTTTACATCTTAAATGGGTTTGATGGAATAAGCCAGGCTATCAGTAAAATTCAAAAATATGAAATGTAAATATATTGCTTCCTTTGTTTTCTTGTGGATACCTTTACTGCACTATGCTGCATATTATGTGATTTGGCATTGTGCCTTCTGTATAAGAAACGTATTCAGTGTTAATTTCTGTGACTCTCTGTCTGTTGTAATTATGCAAGTGATGTTAATCTGATGTTGAATTGATTCTTTGTTAAAGTAAAGTTTGAAAGAAACTAACAAGAACTGGAAACAGAGTTCAACAAAAAGTTTCTAAATATGTACTACTACACTTTTGAAGTAATAACAAGATTTCTTTCTGTTTTTAATCTATGCTGTGAAGACATCAGAAAGTTTAAAATATATTGTTCCCAAATGTTCCCAGTAATCATTTGAGTGAGGTGGAGAGTCTGAATAACTGAGCAGCTGCGACATGACACACTATCTTGGTAGAATGGCTTACTACAGCAGTGAACATTGAATGCAACTTTAGACGTGGTTTTTATGTACCACAAGACATCAAAGGTTTGCTCCCTCTAAAGACCCCCTGAAGAAGGCTTTCGAGCCGAAACGCATAGGGGCCAATAAAGGGGTTTCACCTGAACTTAATATTCTCCAGTCTCTTTTGTGTCTTCTTTTTGGTCGACTATGAAGGACAGACAAGATTTTCAAGAGCTGCGATATCTCTCTCCATAGAAAGATTCGACTTGTCCCCGGCATGGTATTTTTAGTAAAGTCATATGGTTGCAAAAGTTGGACAGTGAAAAAGATAGGAAGAAAATTGATGCCTTTGAATTATGGTGCTGGCAATGAATACTGTGTATACCATGGACTGCCTGAAGAACAAACCAGTCAGTACTAGAGGAGATCAAACCTAAGCTTTCCTTAGAAGCTCAGATGACAAGACTTCAACTTTTTTTTGGACATATCATGCGAAGAGAGAGATCATTAGAGAAACATCATGCTTGGCAATGTAGAAGGTCAATACAAAAGAGGAAGGCCAGCAATGAGATGGATTGATACAATAACAGGAGCTATGGATACCATTCTGTCAAAAGTGAGCTTGACTGAAGACTGAACACACTTTAGGACAACTATCCAAGGGGTTGCTATGAGTCGATACTGTCTCAATGGCACATAACTATTTAATCTTGGATATAATGGCTACAACTTATTGATTAACTTATAGTAAAACAATTTAACAGATATTTGAGTCTCACCTATCTAACTTTAGCCCGTCCTTGAGCTGTCAGTTTCAAAAATATCAATAACTTTGTGTCTTATTCTTTATAGTTGATGGAGTACAGTAACAGTCTTCACAATGTCTGAATATACCATATAAGTGGAAATTCCACAGTACTTAGCTTTGTGACCCAGTTACTGGTGAAGAGAGCAGTGTTAACTGAATGGCCTGGCATTATCATAAGTGCTTTGTGTTTTGACACTTCACATGCCTGCATCAGGGGGCCTCCTGCACTGTAAACAAAGTTTCCTTTTCATCCACCAGCCCAGAATGTATGGGTTACACCTGCCAGCCAGCAGATGGAGAGACAGAGACTTTAGAGCTCTCTTCTCTGGGAGCTCCATGTATGGCAGCTCCTGGGCCAGTTGACGAACTGGTTCTCCATTTGAGCAGGACGGCTAGAGAGGATCCCTGCATTGGCTGGCTGCACGCTTGGGGGACTATCTGAAGGAGTCCAGGTCCCTCCTCTGTCTGACAGACCACAGATAGTAATCTACAGTTGTGGTCAACATTATTGGCACTCTTGCATTTTAGTTATGTTGTGTACAATGTCTTGAGAATTAATTGGAAATAGTCCAACTGTATCTCATCATAATATTTTAATAGTATGTTCAGAGGTATACAACACAAAAAAAGATGTCTGTGCAACATATATATAATAATTTCTGAGAAAAAAATAAGACATGACCTGGACAGGATTAATGGCACCCTTCACTAATATTTGATTGCACAGCTCTTGGCAGTGATGACAGCTTCCAAATGTTTCTTGTATCCATCTATAAGTTTTGTACGTCTGTCTGCTGGTAGTTTCTTCCACTCTTCAACTGAGATAGGCTCCAGCTCATGAATTTTTCCAAGATTCCTTTTACCAATAGCAGATTTCTGCTCTTTTCCAAAGATTCTCGATTGGATTAAGATCAGGACTCATTGCTAACCAGTTTAAAACAGTCCATCTGTTCCTTTTAAACCATTCTTTTGTACTATTGGATATGTGTTTTGGGTCATTGTCCTGCTGGAGGACCCATGTCCTTTGACACAAACATAGCTTTCTGACACTAGGTAGCACATTTTGCTCCAGAATACATCCTCTGACTTCATGATTCCTTTAATGCATTCCAGGTCTTCAGTTCCTGAAGCAGCAAAACAGCCCACAGTATTATTGACTCTCCACCATATTAAACTGTAGGAAGGGTGTTTTCTTTTCCTTATAAGCGTCATTTCTTCGCCTGAAAATGTACTGTTGCTCTGCATTGCCAAAGAGCTCAATTTGGTTTCATCTGTCCACAGAACATTTTCGCAGAAGGATTGTGGTGTTTCTCAAGGTGGTTTTGGGCAACGATCAGGTGTGCCTTTTTATGTCTGTCTTTGAGAAGTGGAGTCCTTGTTATTCATCCATGAAATCATTCTTTGTTTAGTGCACAGTATATGGTGCGGATTGAAACCGCCACTCCAGATTGCTCCAGGTCAGCCTTAACCTCTTTGGATGTTGTATGTGGTGTTTTTTCAGATGTTCGTGCTAACCTTTGATTAATTTTTCTCTTCCCACCATGTCCTGGGAAGCTGTTGACAGTTCCATGAGCAGAAAACTTCTTAATAACATTGTGAACTGTAAATATAGGAATCCCAAGGTCTTCAGAAATGGCCTTTGTATCCTTTGAAGTTTGATGTTTGGTGACAATGGCTTTTCTGATAGTCTGAGGCAGCTCTCTTGTCTTCACCATTGTGAAAATGTAACAGGGAGTGAATGTGGCCATTTTAAAGATTAGATCCATCATTCATTGGTTGATTCAAGTCATGTGAGTACTGACAATTGATCGCAGGTACATCTAATTTTACTGCAGTGAGAATGTGGTTCTTTTTTTCAAACTGATTTGAATTGTTTATAAGGGTGCCAGTAATTATGTCCTAATATAAAAATAGGACCAAAACTAATCTGAACCCACTATCTACAATAACTCACATAAGTCTAAGTGAGTAATTAATAAACTACATAATAATTGTATTTTTTTTTGTTGGATTGTTTCTCTTGAAAGGAAAACCTTTCTCGTGAACAAACCCTCCAGTTTTCTCTATTTAAAAGGCACCAAATGCCCATTGTCCAAAAAACAGCGTGTGAATAACGCATTCTGCGAGACCCATGCACACCACTTATCTTATTCCAAAGGAGGTTGTGTTTGCAGAATGGACGAACCGCATTAGGAGCAGCAGCACCAGCAATATCAGTGTCTGTGTGAAAATCACTATCAGCCAAAGTCCGTCACCATTAAGACGGAGGAGGCTACTGCAAAGGCTACCATTGCCCTGGTGGATTAAGGAGGCTGTTGTATCCACCTGTCTTCTCAAGATTCTCATGTCTCCAATGGATCTCAAGACTAGTCAGCTAGTACAGGGGTTCTCAATTCAGTCCTCAGGACACACCTAGCCAGTCAGATTTTCAAGATAACTGCAATGAATATGCATGAGAGGATTTTTTATGTACTGCCTGCATTGTATGCAGATCTCTCTCATGTACATTTGTTTTGGTTATGAAAATCTATCTGGCTAGGTGTTCCTGAGGATTGGGTTGAGATTAGCTGGACATCAGCTCATGAACAGAAGTGCAGACATTTTCTCTGGCCTCTGCATTCATTTTCTAAACACTATAGACATTATATCCAGACCAAAGAGGCTGCAGCTTTTGCGCCCAAGGGCGGGGGTGTTTTCATACCGACCAGCTTATGGGGTGCTTTGTAACATCCCATGTGTTCTGGACTGGTCTAAGGGACGAAAATAAAGGAGAAATTTGATGATCTTTTCTTAAGTCCAATTAGACCGGTCCAGAGGATCACCCCTATGTAATCTTTTCTGCTCAATTCCTTAGACATCTCTGTTTAAGATTAGACACCTGAGGGTCTTCAGATTTCTCTTAGGGGTGGCTCTCTCCTATGACAAGGAGAGCTTTGAAGAAAGTATTTTGATTGTTTGCCATTGCTTTGTTACAGAAATTCCAAAGAGCAAGTGGTTGCATAGAGCCCCTTGAAGAGCAGAACCCACAGCTCTTAAGTCTGTCTCCATGTGCTGGTTGATGGGCATAACCCATGTGTTCTAAACTGGTCTGGTTAGCCTCAAGGAAAGACAATTAGAGAGAGGACTAAACTTCCCATTATGTAAAAGAATAAGCTCTGCGAATTGAGAACAGCATGGTAAAATGTGAAAAAATGTATATTATTGCAATCAAATGTGGTGTTTCAAGTGCTTGCAACATGCCTTGCCAGTTCTGTGGCCCCAAACAGACAGCAGGGCTAAGATGCGCAGTGAGATGACCAGGGCCGGATTTAGCTAGAGTGAGGCCCTACGCCAAGAAAAATTGTGGGCCCCCCCCCCATGTCCCCGTGCAGTCCTGTGCCCCCCCTGTGCAGTCCTGGGCCCCCCCGTGTTCCCCCCCCGTGCCTCCGTGCAGTCCTGGGCCCGCCCCGGTGCAGTCCTGGGCCCCCCCCCGTGCCCCCGTGCAGTCCTGGCCCGCCCCGTGCAGTCCTGGGCCCCCTCATGCAGTCCTGGCCCCCCGGACAGCATCGCGGCTGTCTGAGGGGCTTCAGAGGGGGCCGGGGAAGCCCGCGCGAGGCCCCGGCTCCCTCTGTACAGCCGCCAGCGTGAAGAGCCTTTTCCTTCACGCTGGCGGCTGTTTCTGTGAAGCCGGGAATGCTGGGAAAGGTTAAAGCAGGATATCTCCAATGCATATATATCTCATGCATATTTATTAGGGATATCCTGAAAACCTGCAGGATTGTGGACCACCAGGACTGGAATTGAGTAGCTCTGCCATACACTAACTTTTAGTAAACATGCCTCTTAATGAGTATATGGATAAAGAAAGACTAAAAGGTTTCTACATTACTATAATCCAGTACCAACCGCCAGGCACATTAGGAACTACTACAAACACTGCCCATTTAGAACCCATAGCAAACCCGCCATATCCTAACAGCACTACCAGGACTCACAAAGCACCATACCCTAACTATCAAAAGGCAACACTGCAAATATTAAACCAATACATTTCAGAGAACAACAATACATGACCTACTGGGGAAAGAACAAGTGGCAATGTCAAATAGGAATTATATAAACAGAATACCTCAGCTCAGTTACACATGCACAACATAGACCATCACCAAACAAGGAATCACAATTTAGAAACAGGAAGACAATAATTAAACTGGGAACCCCAAAAGCCAAACTTGGAATATACAACAACACTGTAGAAATAAAACTATAAATTAATTTCCTCTTGTACTAAACAAAGCGCAAAAATTAATGATGCACATTTCCCAGAGCTGACATATTCCAGTTAATAATTCAAAATAAAGAGATATTTTTCTACCTTTTGTGCATTTTTTTTCAGTTGCAATTGTTCCAGCCACTTTCTTCTGGTTTCTTTGTGTCTTCTGCTAACTCTCCATCTGCTGTCCATTTGTCCTTTCTTCTGTCTTCTTGGTTTTTTTTTTCCATTCTCTCTCTACATCTGCTTTAACATACTAATCTTTCTCCTTTTGCTCTTTCCTCATTCCTATTTCATCTACTCAAAATTTACCCCTCCATCCTCAATCCCCACTTACTCTCCCAATACCCGGCCAATTGTAGATTTTTTATCCCTCCCACACAAAATATTTTTCCCCTCTCCATTTTACTCTCCCAGCACCATCCCATTCTAATCCTCCCCCAACACCAGCTCCCTTCTAGTTCCAGCCTCACCCAGCATCCATTCCCTTCTAGTCCCTGCATCAGCCCATTTCCAGTCCTAGCCCCCCATTAGCCCATTTCCAGTCCTAGCCCCTCCCATCAACCCAATACCAGTCCTAGCCCCCCCATCAACCCACTTCCAGTCCTAACCCCCCATCACCCCATTTTCAGTTTAAGCCCCCCCTATAACCCATTACCAGTCCTAACCCCCCATCAGCCCACTTCCAGTCCTAACCCCCATCAACCCATTTCCAGTCAGCCCCCCATAGCCCATTGCCAGTCCTAACCCCCCCCCATCAGCCCACAGTCCATTACCAGTCCTAACCCCATCAGCCCACCTGAAGTCCTAACCCCTCCCCATCAGCCCATTTCCTGTCCTAGCCCCCCCCCCATAGTCCATTATCAGTCCTAACCCCCCATAGCCCATTATCCGACAGCCCCCATCAGCCAACAGCCCATTACCAGTCTTAACCCCCCCATAGCCCATTGCCAGTCCTAACCCCCCCATCAGCCCACAGTCCATTACCAGTCCTAACCCCATCAGCCCACCTCAAGTCCTAACCCCTTCCCATCAGCCCATTTCCTGTCCTAGCCCCCCATAGCCCATTACCAGTCCTAACCCCCCCCCCCAACAGCCCACAGCCCATTACCAGTCCTAACTCCATCAGCCCACCTTCAGTCTTAATCCCCCAACCCATTACCAGTCCTAGCCCCCCATAGCCCACTCCCAGTCCTAATCCCACCAGCCCATTTCCAGTCCTAATCCCCATCACCCAATTTTTAGTTTAAGCCCCCCCCCATAGCCCATTACCAGTCCTAAGCCCCCATCAACCCACTTCCAGTCCTAATCCCATCAGCCCATATAGACTTAGCTCCCCCATAGCCCCCCCCATAGCCCATCACCACTCCTAACCCCCCCATAGCCCATTACCAGTCCTAACCCCCCCAACAGCCCACAGCCATTACCACTCCTAACCCCCCCAGCCCATCACCAGTCCTAACCCCCCCAACAGCCCACAGCCATTACCACTCCTAACCCCCCCCAGCCCATCACCAGTCCTAACCCCCCAGCAGCCCACAGCCATTACCACTCCTACCCCCCCAGCCCATCACCAGTCCTAACCCCCCCCAACAGCCCACAGCCATTACCACTCCTACCCCCCCCCCAGCCCATCACCAGTCCTATCCCCCCCAACAGCCCACAGCCAGTACCACACCTAACCCCCGCCGCCCATCCCCAGTCCTAACCTCCCCATAGCGCACCCCAGCCCACCGAATTTTTTTTTACAAAAAAGCTGTCGCTGCCTCTGCCGGGGCCGCCGCGGCAGAATCGATTGTGCCGCGGGGCCCCCCCTGCCCAGCAGAGCCTGGCCTGCCCTCCCCGGTATCACCTCTCGAGTCTCAGCTGCCTCCCTCCAGTCACACGCGTCGGCTTTCAGAGCGCGAGGTGAGTTTCTCCCTCGCTGCTCTGTTTAAGCCCGCGGGGGCTGATGGGACTTCCCATCAGCCCCCGCGGGCTTAAACAGAGCAGCGAGGGAAAAACTCTTCCCTCGCGCTCTGAAAGCCGGCAGCTGAGACTCGAGAGGTGATACCGGGGAGGGCAGGCCAGGCTCTGCTGGGCAGGGGGGGCCCCGCGGCACACTCGATTCTGCCGCGGCGGCCCCGGCAGAGGCAGCGACAGCTTTTTTTTTGTTTGTTTTAATTTTAATGATGAAATGAATGTTTTTTGCGCGGGGCCCCCTGAAACGCGGGGCCCTGTGCAAAAAACATTCCCGGTGGGCCCTTGCCAGCTGTGGGCCCTACGCCACGGCGTACGTGGCGTATAGGCAAATCCGGCCCTGGAGATGACCTCTTCAATGCAACTCATGTCTGGTATGTGATCTTTAAAGGGACAGTGTTAAAAAATGTAAACATGAGAATCCAAGCATAATGTGAAATTTTAAAAAAGACTGTCTGGTGCCAGTAGAAAGATTTAAAAAATGACGACAGATAAAGACCATGCTTACCTATGCAGTCTGCCCATCCATAATAACTATTTTGTGCAATCTCTTCCTCTCTCTGAGATCCTCTGTACTTGTCCCCATGCTTTCTTGAGTTCAGATATATTTCTTATCTCCAGCACCACCAACGAGAGGTTTTTACACGCATCTTACCACTCTTTCGTGAAGAAATAGTTCCAAATATTTTTTCTGTCTGTCCCCTTGCACCTTCATCCTATGAACCCCTTGTTCCAGAGCTTCCTTTGAACTAGAACTCGGAGCTCTGCAAAGAAGGTGGAGATGCTCCAACTCCACTGCTAAGCTCCATGAATATCAGGCTGCTACGAACAAAGCTAAGGAGGAGTTTTACTCCAAGTTACTACAGAGTTCTTTAAACTGTCCTCGTGAGCTCTTTGATACAATTAAATCATTAACAAAGGACCCTGTCTCACAGAAGGAAGAAGCTCACATAACACCTCAACTTATGACAGATCACTTCAAGTCTCTTACATGCATCTCAAATTGTCATCTCCCCTCTTTTAGAGGTGGTTCTCTACCTCCCAACCATAAGGAATACATTACCAGCTGGGAATTCTTCTCAACTATTTCAGTTAAACAATTGGGTAAAATCATTACAAGTATTAACACCATCACTTCTCCACTTTATCTCTGTCCAGTAAGTTGGATTCAAGCTGCTAGAGCAGAGCTTTCCCCTATAATTCTAAAAATTGCTCATCTCTCTCTATCTCAAGGTTACCTGCCTGCAGACCTAAAAATGATCTCTTTTCGCCCAATAAGAAAAAGCAACAGGAAATAACCCAACATCCTACAGACCTATCGTAGTATTCCATTCTTAGCAAAGATTATAGAAAAGATAGTACAATTACAGTTTCAAGATTACATAGACACATGCTTCCCCTTGGACCAACAACAATATGTCTTCAGACCTCCTCATGGAGCTGAATCTTTAATGGCGGTTACTAATAGACAATCTGATAAAGGAAACAGATAAACCCAATCAAGGATTTATACTTATCTTCATTGATATCAGGGCAGCTTTTGATTCAATCCCGCACAATTTAATGATCCAAAAATTAGAAGACATAGATCTAATAGGAACCACTATCAACTGGTTCAAATCTTACTTTTTAAATCGAGAACTTCAGCTAAAAATAGGCAATGTTAAATCAGCCCCCTATATTCAGCTGCAGGGAGTAGCTCAAGGATCTGCCTTATCGTTATTATTTAACATCTTTCTTCAGCCAGTCCCTCGGTGCCAGCAAGACACCTGTTGCGCCTCCTCGATATATGGCCTTCACGGTCCATATCATGCCAGATGCCTGCCTACACATGCGAATTGCGCAGTGGTGCCCCTCTCGGCGCACCCAACGGTGTCCCGGTTCCTGCTTTCTCCTGTCTAAGCCCCCGGTCCTCCCTCCTGTGGCCGAATGGGATCTCAATGTAGTGTTGGGTTGGCTCACCCTACTGCCTTTCCAACCGATGGCTACGTGTCATCTCCGCTATCTCTCCTGGAAAGTGGTGTTCCTTGTAGCACTCACCTCCACCCAAAGGGTGAGCGAGTTCCAGGCCCTCGTGGCGGAGAGGCCTTATACCAGCTTCGCACACACCCCAAGTTTTTTCCTAAGGTGATGTCCTCGTTCCACTTCAATCAGGAGGTGGTCCTCCCTACCTTCTTTCCCAGACCGCATGCCGATCGCGCTGATGCTGCCCTCCATACTCTAGATTGTAGGAGGGCCTTATTTTTCTACCTTCAACATACTCAAGGCTACCGGAAAGCATCTCAGCTTTTCATTTCCTATGACCCCAGCAAGCTGGGGCTGGCAATGATCAAGCATACACTGTCCACATGGGTGGTGGACTGTATTGCCCGAGCCTATGAGGAAGCACAGCTTCCCTTGGAAGGCTGTGTCATGGTTCACAAGGTCAGGGCCATGGCAACCTCTGTCGCTCATCTGCGCTCCGTTCCTCTGGCAGACATCTGCCGGGCCGCCACCTGGTCTTCGGTTCATATCTTCACAGCTCACTACTGCCTGGATAGGGAATCCCGACGGGACAGTGCCTTCGGCCAGGCTGTACTCCATAACCTTTTTGAGGTCTAGGCAACTCCTGCCCTCCGACCCTTCTGTGTTCAGGCTACCGGAGTGCTAATTCCTTGTCAGCTGAGAGTTTTTCCACTGCAGTGTCTCGCAGCTCTCGATGAGGGAGCCTTTTTTGGCTATGGGTTCATGGTAGCCTGTAGCTGGGGAGTCCCATATGTGAGGACTGACTTCCTGCTTGTTCCCGGAGAAAGCGTAGTTACTCACCTGTAACAGGTGTTCTCCGGAGACAGCAGGAATCAGTCCTCACAACCCTCCCTCCTCCCCTTGGAGTTGCAGTCCTCCTATATTACTGTTTTGTTCTTTTTGCCATCTTTAGCTATGTCATTTGACTGAGCAAGATGGCTCCTTTGGGTGGGAAGCAGACCACGCATGCGTGGTGGCAACTCCCAATGGCTTTCTTTGAAAGCTGGGGATTTGCTCCGCTGCGGGCTCCGTCGGCGCTGACATAACCCATATGTGATGACTGATTCCTGCTGTCCCTGGAGAACGTCTGTTACAGGTGAGTAACTACGCTTTCCCGCTTGTCATAATATATGTCAAACAACTACATCATAATTTAAGCTAACACACATCCTTTATACTATTTATTTATGTTATTTGATTTATTAGCTTTTATATTCCGCGCTATTTATTATCAGAGTGGTTTACAAGGAACAGTAACAGTCAAGCAACTTTACATAGAACAGACATAGAACAGGCTTCAACATCGAAACAGGCAACTTTACATTAACAGGCATGAACAGCAATTCTTGGTAACAAAGGGAGGGAGCAAATTAACATGCAAATGCTCCAACTAAAGTGAAAGGGTGGAGGGAGAAAGGGGGGTAGGGGTGGGATCGAGGAGGGGGAAGAAGGGGGAGAAAGGAGAGAACTAAGTACAACTTCTTGTTCTATAGTCCGCATTAAGAGGGATCATCATTGTATTATAAAGTCAGACCTACATTATGTTATGAGGTCATAAGCCAGTTGGAAAAGGTGAGTCTTTAAAGCCTTCCTGAACGTAGAAAGGTCACTGATGACTGTGACTGAGGCAGGAAGAGTATTCCAGAGGGTTGGAGCGTATAAGGAAAATGCTCGGTTCTTGACAGCTTTAGAGCAAGTCCTTATGATAGAAGGAGTGATCAGGCTGTTTACCATGTTAGCTCTTCACGTTCTATTGTCTGGGGTTAGTTGAACAATTGCTGACAACTCTACTATTGCCATCCATCATTTCCTCTTCCAATGCATAATTAAGGTTCACCAACAGAGAGCAGCTCTTTTGCCCTTCCTTGAACACTTTCGATGCCTTGATATCATGGCCCAATTTTTGTATCCCCCCCCCCTTTATGCCACTCCCCCCCTCCACCCTTCTTCCCCTCCTCCGCTCCCTCCTTCCTTGCTTCCATCCCTCCCCCCCAAAGTCAGTGAGTTTACAGGCATTCAAGGCATTCTTCCCATGCTTTCCAGTTTTTCCTTTGCTGATGAGATCTACTCTCTGATTTATCTCTCAATATCCATTCAGCCATACTTCTCATTCTCATCTGCCACTCCACTATGGTCGGGGCCTTGTCCTCTATCCAGTATGCCACTATAGTTTTCCTGGCGAACAGAAGCACCACTTGTGCTATCTGCTTTCTTGCCATTCCCAGCACCTTTCTATTCATAACCTTCCCCATCTCCCAGCAAGAGGGTTTTATAGTTGCATTCCACCCTGGTGCCTAGTATCGCCTGCAGTTTCAGTAGCACTCACGCCCAGTACTGCTGCAGCCTCAGGCATTCCAAGAAGTGTGCTCTGACATCTCTGACAATTTACGTTATCCCAGATGCGCATTTTAGCCCCCCTGTCCCTTGTTAAGTAAGCTCTGTGTAGTATTTTGTACTGCATTTCCTGCAGGCTCACATTCAGCATGTGCACGTACAGCTCTGCATACAATCTCCCTATGAGTTGTTCATCAACTTCCTCCTCAAATTCCCTTGTCCACGCTTGTCCAAGCGTCTGATGTCACTCCCTTTTCCGTCTCCCTAACCACTTTATATCAATATGCTACTCTATTGTATTGACCATGAACGTTCTGTCTAGTTTTGTAAACCCTCGCCTGTCCTCTGCCATTCTGAACTTTGTTGGTAATATAGTGGCAGCGATGCAGATAACACTATTAGGTGTTTATTTAGGGCCTCCCATTTCTCCTTGAATTGGTCAAAGGTTGGCACACTCCCCTGTCCTTTGTCCAAAATTTGACCCACATACCAACAACCCTGCTCCACCCACTTTTTAAAAGCCACGTTATTTCCTGGGGGGATTCCCCAACAAGGAATCAAAAGGTGATTTCTTTCTGGCCCCTCCCCCCATTCTCACTCTCCACTACTGGCAGGCGCTTAGCAGAGGTTCAATAAAGCACCTAGCCCATTTAGTCTCGGCCCGCTGTCTGCACTTAAGCTGGAGCAGACAGAAAGCTTTGTGAGACGTGCATCCCTGATCGAAAAACTCTTGAGGGACATACCGGTCCTCCCATATGAATAATTTGTGCACCCATCTAAGTAGCACGGCTATATTGTAGAGACATAAGTCTGGGAGATTTAAGCTGCCTCCTTCTTTTCCCATTGTCAATTTTGCATAGCTAATCCATGCAGTCTTCCCCCTCCACAAGAAGGCATTCACCACCCTCTTCTATGTACGCTCTTCCACTCCTTTGATCCACAGGGGTAGCACTTGAAGGGGGTAGAGTAAGCGTGGCAACCATACCATTTTGATTATCGCTACTTTCCCAAACAATGTAAGCTGAGGAAGTCCTGCATACCCTGGACTGTAGAAGGGCCTTGTCTTGCTACATTGAGCGTACTAAGGGTCATAGAAGGGCTACTCAGCTCTTCGTCTCCTTTGACCCAAACAACTTGGGGTTGCCTGTCTCCAAGCGTACCTTGTCCATATGGGTGGCGGACTGTATCACCTGGGCTTACAGGGCAGCAGACCTCCCCTTGCAGGGTCGTGTCACAGCCCACCGTGTCCAGGCAATGGCTGCATCAGTAGCTCATCTCCGCTCTGTACCAATGGCAGACATCTGTAGGGCTGCAACTTGGTCCTCAAGCCAGACTTTTGCAGCCCATTACTGCCTGGAGAGGGAGTCCCATAGGGACAGTGCTTTTGGTCAGGCAGTACTCCGGAATCTCTTTGAGGTTTAGGCAACTCCTGCCCTCCAGCCCTTTTGTTGGGCTACCGGTGGGATCTCTTCTCAGTAAAATTCTTTCCCTGATGCTGAGGTTTCATAGAGGGAGCTCTATTTTTCAGCCTGGGTTCCTGGTAGCCCAGAGCTAGGGAATCACCCATATGTGAGGACTGACTTCCTGCTTGGTCCTGGAGAAAGAGTAGTTACTCACCTGTAACAGGTGTTCTCCAGGAGCAGCAGGAATCAGTCCTCACAACCCTCCCTCCTCCCCTGGGAGTTGCAGTTGTATATAGTTAATTTTGTTTTTGTGCTGTCTTTTAGCTATGTCATCTGACTGAGCAAGATGGCACCTTTGGGCTGGAAGGGGACCGCGCATGCGTGGGTGTATTTCCAAAGGCTTTCTTAGAAAGCTGGGGAAATGCTCCGCATGGGGGCTCCATCGACGTCGATGTCACCCATATGTGAGGACTGATTCCTGCTGCTCCTGGAGAACACCTGTTACAGGTGAGTAACTACTCTTTCTTGTAACATTACCACATCCGCCCCTTCTTTCCTAAGGTAGTTAAGCAACTTAGTGCATTTTAATGGTGAGTGTATTCCATCTACAGTCAAGGTGTAAATTTTTAACTTATCCAATGCCATTGCGCTCTGCATCCTCTGTGTTTATGCATCTTAATCTTAACCTAGTAGGGTTGCCCATCTCCCAGCCACACAGGACCCCCTGGTACCCTTTTGCTTCCATACCCCACCTCCACAGACTTTGTTCCCCACCCCCCGCACTACCCCTCCTCCCATCCCATGTATGGTCTTCCTTGCACCCTCCTAACTCCTTCCCTTTTCTGCCCATGTGTGGTGACCCTCCCACTCCCAACACCCTTCGCTTGGACCCTCTCCCCCTATGCCTCTCCCTCTTCTCCACATCACCTCAGCCACACCTCATTCACCCTCAAGCCATTCATTCACCTCACCATTGTTCCCCTTCCCCCTAAATATTTCAATTATTAACTCTATACACTTGCTGCGACAGATTGCCATTACGCTCATTCCCCTGTGAAGTCTCCCTGACACAATTTGTCCCTGCACGTTCCTATACCAGTCCAGTAGTGGATTGTCAATCGCGGGTCCAGCGCTCTCTTGTGCTGTTATCTTGCTGCTCCTCCCCTCCCTCTAGCAGCTTTGTGTCTTCCATCCGCCATTCTCTGCATGTCTACAGTCCAGTCCCATATTTAAGAAAAGGAAAAACTCCACAGTTCATTTAATGGTGTATTTAGTATGTGAAAAAGAAGAGATCGGGGGGGGGGGTAGGGGTATGCTGCTTTGCCTAACTATGTCCTCCGGTGCAGCAGCCCTACTCTGCTTACACCCTAAGCTTTGAGTCAATAAAGGCCTTTAGCTCCACCGGGGTCTCAAAATATGATGTTTGGTTCTCATAGTGTACTCTCACATTTGCAGGATATTGAAATGCAAACTGCACGCCCCTCTGAGAGCAGTATGGCGCCATATTTTGGCATCGCTCCACCACCCGGTTTGAATAGTCAGTAAACATTAGTAGTTTATGGCCTTTGTATTCCAGTTGCCTCTTCTTGCGGTATTCTCCCATAAGCCTGTCCTTATCTGCAAAATTAAGTATGCGTGCAATCACTGGCCTGGATCTGTCAGCACCCTCTCGTTGAGGACCCAGCCGGTGCACTCGTTCCACCAGCAGTCACGCTCCCGCCTTTACCACACTCAGCTGCTGTGGCATCCATTCTTCGATTATGTCTCTGAGCTCATTCTCTCTGCAAGATTCAGGGAGTCCTGTCGCCCGCATGTTGTTTCGTCGCCCTCTGTTTTCTTGATCATCAAGTTGCTCTGTGAGTGCCTTGCAACTCCCCTCTAGCTGTGCCACTCGCCTCTCTAGGGCCTCTGTGCTGCTCTCCTGCTGTTCCACACGTGCCTCCAGCTGCTGGACTCGCTGTGTCTGAGACTCAAAGCTGCCCTTCAGCTCCTCCAACGAGGCATGTAGGCGAGAGAGGAGTTCGTTGAGCACCACGGTCAGTCAGTGAGTGATTTCCCCTATTGCTTCTTCCTGCAATGTGATAACCGCTGCAGTTTGCTCTACCGCCATTTTTGGTGATCGCTCCCTTGATAGGCCTGGGGATTTTTGTGGGCATCCCCACCGATCAGCCTCGTTGTTTGTCCCCACCCTTTACGTTGTGGGGGCTCAGCTCCTTTTCCGCTGCCTCGAGGGGAGCTTTTAAGGTCCAGTGTTATCTCTATATGCAGTTTATTTGCAGTTTTTCAGTGTGCTAGGAGCGGAGCTTGGCCGGCAGGCGTCCGTTCAGCCCCGCTTCATCATGTGACCCCCATCTGCGTGCATTCTTACCGGTAGTTCAAGAGCAGATCATCACACCAACACTCAAGCAATTACACTGGATGCCTATCATTCAGAGAATCAAGTACAAGTCTCTTTTAATGATATTCAAGGCAATTTATGATCTCACAGCAATGTTTCTTCAATCACTTATAAGAAGAACAGGTCCGGAAGATCCATTTCCCTTAACACACTGTGCGTTCTATACAAGGCTTGGGCTTTCTATACAAGGACTTCATGTGCCATGTCTAGGACAGCTTTCTCTTTGTTTGTGCCAGCTCTTTGGAACAAGATTCCAGACTACCTTTGTGCTGCTAATGATTTAATGACATTTAGAAAGATGCTTAAAACGTATCTCTTTATTGAATGCTTTAATGTGAATGAAACCTCACTTTTCTAACACATTATCCTTCTTATGTATATATTTCCCTGTGGTTGTAATCTCATAAGCACTATATATAGTTTTTCATTCAATTTAGCTTTTCTTTAATGTTCTTTGTAAAGTCATTTATTGGCTGTTTGTTGTTTTTTGTAAACCACTTTGATTTTTAGATTTAGTGGTATATAAGCACAGCTAAATAAATAAATAGAAGAGGGCTACCTCTCCTGTGTTTTTATTCTAGAGAGGTATTTAAATGTCACTCAGCTAGCGTCTTTCTTTCAAAGTATACATGTTAAGATCTTTAAGTCTATCGCCATATACCTTATGACAAAGGCCACTAACCATTTTAGTAGCTGCCCTCTGGGCCTACTCCATCCTGTTTTTAATCTTTGTAAAGGTGAGGTCTCCAAAACTGTACACAGCACTCCAAATGAAGTCTCACTAGTGACTTATACAAAGGAGCTATCACCTCCTTCCTGCTGGCCATTCCTTTCCTATGTCTTTGTCATCACTTTTTTTTACCGCCTTTTTTTTTTTTTTACCTATTTGGCTGCTTTAAAATTGTCTGATATGATCACCCACTATACTGTATCTCTCCCTTGGGTTTTTGTAGCATTAAATCTTAGCTGCCAAATACTTGACCATTCTTCATCTTGGCTAGATCTCTCTTTGTTATCTACACCTTGCAGGTGTCTACCCTGTTGCAGATTTTGGTATCATCTACTAAGAGGCATATTCCTTACAGACCCTCCGCAATATTGCTTTAAAATTTTTAAAAAGAACAGGACCATGGACTGATCCCTGAGGCATGACACTTGTAAACGCCCCTATCTTCAGAGTGAACACCAATTAATGCTACCCTCTGGCACCTCCCACTTAATCACTTTCTTACCAGTCAGTCACTTTAGGGTCCATTCCAAGGGTACTTAGTTTATTTATAAGTTGCCAGTTTGGAATGGTGTCAAAGACCTTGCGGAAACTTAAGGGACTTGGGCAGATAATGCTTTGTTTTAATGCAAATAGCACTGTGCTACCCACAAAAGGGGTGTGCTGTTGTAGCAGCCAATCAGCTTAAAGCTCTAATTCTCTCACTCACCCACAGAAGGAATACTCACAGACAGGCTGGTATGCAAACACAGGATCTTTAATGTGCGCACAGGCCCAGACAGAGAACCAGCAATCTCCACAAAAATTCTGAGCCCCGAGGGGCGTCTTACAATGCCTTATATACAGTACAGGTTTAAACTCATTCTATAATCCCATTTGCCACAGGTATTTCCTGTCCACCAATCAGCAGCCCCTGGGGGAAGGTACCTGGGTGACCTGTTCAAACCGGTGTGCTCTGGTCTGTTGATTTCTGGGCTAGGGGATATTGTGCTCAGACCTGGAGTGGGGGAAGGGTGTCTACTGAAATCTTAATGCCTTCTCTTAGCAGGCTGATTGCTTTGTGTAAGAGCCTCATGGCTTGGGGGAAGGGTCAGGCTGATCACTTGTGTAAGAGCCTCATGGCTACCTCACTGTCTGTTGGGGGTGTGCACCATTGGTGTAATTTACTTTGGGGGGACAAAGGGTAAGGAAGTCATACTGACAGTGGGGGCAGGGGTACCAGATCACCATTAGAGCCTGCAACATTTGGGGGGGGGGGGGATGCTGCTGAAATCTCACTGAGTAACAACAGTGGTATTCAAGGTAGGCCTTAAGACATTCCCAGGCAGTTAAGTTTTTAGGTGATCCACAATGAATATGCATGAGAGAGATTTGTATGCACTGATTCTGTTGCATATATATTATTCATTGTGGATAGCCTGAAGATCTGATGGAGTTGGTCTGGCCTGATACAGGAAATTGGGATTGTTTGGAAGTACTTTCCAGGATGAATGTGTGTGAGCATGAAATGGTGCTGTCCTTAATTGTGTGCTAACTTTTCCAGTTGTCTATTTTAAATACTGAAGAGGGATAAATGCATTTTTAAATGACACTTTGGAGTTCAATGCACAGTTTATAAATAAACTTAAAGCAGTCCTGAAAACAGTTTCTGAAAGATGGTAACCACAGATTGCTGCCAGAGAAAACAGTATTGAACCTATAAAAACAATTCAACAGAAGGAATGCCATTTGTTAATTTGAGGGAAGGGTAATTTATTTTCTTTCTGTTGGGAAAGGTTATGTCGGAGTGAAAGAAGATTTCTTTTTCCTGCTAGCTTGCTGGCTGTCTTACTTTTCACAAAACATAAGTAGCAAATTTAAAATAAATTGGCTAAAGTTGTATCTCCAGCAACAAGCAAGAATGTAGTCTTCACATATGGGTATCGTCGGTACCGACGGAGCCTGTGCGGGAACGCTCCCCAGCGCGCTGCCTTCCCGCCTTTCCCAACTGTCCCTCTCCAGTTCTTCGTTTTCTGCAGAGCCGACAGGCCGTACATCCTGTCACCGCAGAAAAAAATCCCTTCTATACTTCTTTTTTGTGGTCGCATCTGCCTTCCCTCGACGCTACACCGGTACCGCCGGTTCTTCTTTCTTTTTTCTTAAAAAAAACCCAACTTTTCCTGTTCGTGTAACCAGGCTAGTCCCGGACCTCTGGGTTCCCTATCTCATCCAGCAGCTTTGGAGACTGAGAAAACTCCTCCTCTTTTTCGTGATGTCACCGGTATATCCCCTCAGGATCTGCCTCCTGCCATCAGTTACCTCAGTCTCCAAGCAGCTTGTGAGATAGGAGCCCGGAGAGCCGGGCTCACTGGAGATTTAATTAAGTGTTTTTACTTTTCTTTTGTTAATTTGTTTAAGATTTTCTTTAGTTTTTTTCATTTAAACTGAGCAATTTAAAAAAAAAAAAAAAAAAAAAAGGGAGGTGAAAGCTTTGTGCCTTTAAGAGTTTGCCTGCAGGTGTCTTCCTAATTTTCCCCCCCCTCCCCCCTCCCTCCCTCCCTTTCGGGGTCTGCAGAGGTCTTACCTGCACAGCGCTCCGCTGTCTTAAGGGACTCGGAAGTCTTTGCCCGACAGTCCCGGTTGGGGCAGGCACTCAGCTCAGCCTAGCCAGCACCACACAGAAGGCTGCCTGTACGTGTGCTGGCAGGCTCGGGAGATCACTCTCTGTCTCACTGCCGGAGCGGACTGCTCGAGGGGTCAGTCTTCCTCCGAGGCTGCGGCTACTGTGTTGCCTGCCTGAATTTCGTCTGGCTCCTTTCTTTTCAGTAGTGCCAGGTAAGCGGGCTCGATTCGGGCCTTTGGGAACGGCGCTTCCGTTTTGGCGCGCTTTTAGGTCCGTCGGGCCTAGCCACGTGGCGCGCGCGGCGGGGAACGCGCTTTCAGGTACTTTGACTAGCGCTTCTCGGCCTACTCTCCCTCCCTCTATTTCCTTTGTGCGGGAGTCTTTGCCGGCCGTTTTTTGGCGGCGGTTTTGCTCTCGGGGGGGGGGAAGGGGTTTGGTTTTGCTTTCACGGCTGTGCGTTAAATTAAAAAAAAAAAAAAAAAAAAAAAAAATTTAAGACACAGCTTGCCATACCCTGTCCTAGGGACTTCAAGGCCTTAGCTTGCCCTCGAGGGTCGGGCGGTTCGGAGAAGAGAGTTGTTTTTTTCTGATCAGCAGGCAGGCCTGGGTCTCTCTCGATTCTCAGAGGGACAATGTCCTCCAAGACGCTTTGCTTAGTGTGTGGCCTAAGGAAAAGCTCTTCAGGCGTGTGCAAGGCCTGTGTGAGAGATTCTCCACCCCTGGACTCCTCCAAGGCTGATAAGGGGGAGGTCCAGGTCCCTGAGGCCGCCGCTTCGGTCCTACCGGTGGTGGAGGCGGTTCGCGACGAGCCTGTGGCCGGGCCGTCCTCGGCCCCGGATACGGTTAGGTCGGCCGCTCCTTTACCCAAGGACTGGTCCGCTATTTTTTCGAGTGAGTTTGTCACTCTACTCCAACAGGCCTTGCTCTCGGGCCAGCGCCAGGAGCCGCTCGCGGGACTGAAGCGATCCGCCATAGAGGTCCCGCTTGAGGAGCCTTCCGCCTCCACCAAGAGGCCGCGTTTGGATGCCTTACCGACGGATTATGCTCCTCCCTCTGAAGGTCCCTGTTCAGAAGATGAGGTCTGTGAGTATGAGGCAGAGGAGGAGTTGGAGGAAGGCGAACTGGCAGAGACGGAAGACCAAGCCAGAGTGGTTCGGGTTTTCCGCCGGGAAGAACTTCCAGCCTTAATTGTGGAGTCTCTTAAAGTGCTCAATATTCCGGTTCCCGGTACGTTGGAGGATGACACCCTGGAAGATCCTTTGCTTCAGGTTTTCCGTAAGACGCAGAGGGCCTTCCCAGTGCACCGGGTGTTCCGGGAGATGATTCAGGAGGAGTGGAATGTCCCTGAGGGCCCGCTGAAAGGGGCGAGAGTCATGGGCCGCCTTTATCCGTTGTCGGATCAGGATTAAGAGGTTTTTAAGTCTCCGAAAGTTGATGCTGCCGTATCAGCGGTCACCAAGAAGACTACCATTCCGGTGGAAGGTAGTGCGGCTCTCAAGGACCCGCAGGATCGGAAGTTGGATGTGCTTTTGCGTCAGATTTTTGATGTCAATGCGTTGTCTCTCCAGGCCGCCATGTGCGGAGCATGGGTGGCTAGGGCCTGTCTCCGCTGGTCCCAGCGGGTGCAGACCAGCCAAGTCGCGGAAGGATCTGGTGAATTGGCTAAATTGGAATCAGGGGCGGCATATCTGGCCGATGTGCAGTATGACCTGATGCGTAGCTTGGCTAACAGCATGGCATCCGCCGTGGCGGCAAGGCGATATTTGTGGCTTCGAAACTGGTCTGCAGATGTGTCCTCCAAGGCTCGCTTAAGCAAGCTTCCTTTTAAAGGGAAGCTTTTGTTTGGAGAGGACTTAGAGAAGTTGGTCAAAGATTTGGGTGAGTCTAAAGGAGGTAGACTGCCCGAAGATAAGGCTAAGCCTGCCCGTCCGTTTCAACCGGGTAGGGGCCAGTTACGGGATTTTCGGCGTTTTCGGTCGCAGCGTTTCCCTGCCAGCCAGAGAGGACGTTACTCTAACCGGAGTCAGGGTTTCCGGGGGTTTCGAGGAGCAGGTCGGGGATTTGGACCTTCCTCGTCCTCTGCCTTCCAGGCCAAGAAGCAGCAATGATATACGGGGGGTCCAGGCAACCTTAGTGCCGGTAGGAGGCCGGTTGCGAGACTTTTATCCTGCCTGGACCCGGGTAACTTCAGACATGTGGGTCCTGGAAGTGATTCGAGAGGGTTACGCGCTGGAGCTGCTGAAGCCCGTGCGTCCCGCCTTTGTTCTCTCCCCCGGCAAATCTCCTTTCAAGATCGCTGCGATGAGAGCAACGGTCCAGCGGTTGCTGCATCTCAAGGCCATCGTCCCGGTTCCGCACGACCAACGCGGCGAAGGTCGATACTCCATTTATTTCATAGTCTCAAAGAAAGATGGCGGGGTCCGTCCGATCTTGGACCTCAAGGGAGTGAATCGGTGCCTCCGCGTGTCTCATTTCCATATGGAGACACTGCGATCGGTGATAGTGGCAGTCCAGCAAGGAGAGTTCCTTACCTCTCTCGACCTATCGGAGGCGTACCTCCACATTCCCATCAGATCCGACCATCATCAGTTTCTCCGGTTCGCGGTTCCGTTCGGGCATTTCCAGTTTCGCGCCCTACCATTTGGTTTGGCAACTGCTCCTCGGACCTTCACCAAGGTCATGGTGGTGGTGGCAGCGGCGTTGAGACGGGAAGGGATTCTCGTGCATCCATACCTCGATGACTGGCTTATTCGAGCAAAGTCGCGTGCCGAGAGCCTGTCGGCCACGGCCCGAGTTGTGGCCTTCTTGGAGGAGCTCGGCTGGGTAATCAACCGGGCGAAGAGTCATTTGATCCCTTCTCAAAATCTGGAATATCTCGGGGCTCGCTTCAACACCAAGGTCGGTCGGGTGTTTCTCACCCGCGACAGAGCTCAGAGTCTCCGGAGTCGAGTGTCCCGGTTCCTGCGCTTCCGAGCGCCGTCGGCCTGGACTTATCTTCAATTGCTGGGTACGATGGCTGCGTCCATAGAAACGGTGCCCTGGCGAGAGCGCACATGCGTCCGTTGCAGAGTGCCCTGCTTCACCGGTGGTCTCATCAGGAGGATCCACTGTCTCGAAGGTTACCGTGTCCGCTGGACACGCGCCGCTCGCTCCTGTGGTGGTTGTGTCCCACGTCCCTGGGGGCGGGCCAAACGTTGGTAGCCCCGACCTGGGTCACGGTGATGACCGATGCCAGTCTCCTGGGCTGGGGTGCTCACTGTCAAGGCCGTTTCGCGCAAGGGACCTGGTCTCCCCAAGAGAGCCGATGGTCCATCAACCGCCTGGAGCTGCGAGCGATTTTCCTAGCACTTCAAGCGTTTCTCTCACTGATCAATCAGGCGGCAGTCCGCGTGTTTTCCGACAATGCCACGGCAGTATCGTACGTCAACCGACAGGGAGGTACCTCCAGCACCGCGCTAGCAGCCGAAGCCGCAGCCCTCTTCAACTGGGTGGAAGCGAACCTGCTGGCGCTGTCGGCGGCGCATGTCGCCGGGGTAGAAAATGTCCAGGCGGATTTTCTCAGTCGCGTTCGGGTGGATCCCGGAGAATGGGTTCTCCATCCCGACGTCTTCCAGATGCTCGTCCGCAGGTGGGGCACGCCGGTCATGGACTTAATGGCGACGTTCGCGTCAGCGAAGGTGGACCGGTTTCTCAGCAGGCGTCGGGAACGCATGTCAGAAGGCCTCGATGCTCTCAGTCAAGTTTGGCCTCCGGAACAGCTTCTCTATGTGTTCCCCCCCTGGGTTCTCATCGGAAGAGTTCTGCAGCGGGTCCAATTGTACACCGGTCGCGTCCTTCTCATAGCGCCAGATTGGCCCCGCCGCCCTTGGTATGCGGATCTGGTGAGAATGCTGGTGGCGAAGCCGTGGCGGCTTCCGAACCGGCCGGATCTGCTGTCGCAGGGTCCTCTCTTCATGCCTCACGTGGATCGGTTCTCGCTTACGGCTTGGCTCTTGAGCGGGCAAGATTGCTACACAGAGGCTACTCGTCGTCGGTGATCGCCACACTTTTGAAGGCCAGGAGAAGATCTACATCCTTGGCTTATGTGCGCGTCTGGCGAATTTTTGAGTCGTGGTGTGCGGACAGGAGCTATGTGGCATTAAAGTCCTCCATTGTGCAAATTTTAGATTTTCTTCAGCATGGTTTTGATAAGGGGTTGGCCCCTGCATCGTTGCGTGTACACGTCGCGGCCCTTTCCTGCTATAGGGGCAAGGTTGGAGGGCAGACTATTGCTTGTCATGGTGATATCAAACGTTTTCTCCGAGCGGGATCGCTGTTACGGCCTCCTTCGCGTTCCGTGGTCCCTCAATGGCACCTGCCTTCCGTCTTGGATGCGTTACAGGGTGAACCCTTCGAGCCCCTTTCTCGGGCGTCGCTCAAGGACCTCACTCTGAAGGTCGTATTTCTGGTGGCTATTTGCTCTGCACGACGTATTTCCGAGTTACAAGCTCTCTCTTGCAGAGAGCCATATCTGCTATTTTTTTCCGTTGAAGGTGGTTCTACGGACTGTCCCTTCGTTCCTTCCGAAGGTGGTCTCGCCTTTCCATATGAATCAGGAGATTTCGTTGCCTGTGTTTTCGCGATCCTCTGAGGCGTCTTCTACCGGCAATTTCCACAGTTTGGATGTCCGTCGATCCTTAAAGCAGTATCTTTCTCGGACGGCGGGTTTTCGTAAGTCGGATAGACTTTTCATTCTTTTTGCGGGGCCTAGGAAGGGCGAGGCGGCTTCCAAAGCGTCTATTGCCCGATGGATCAAAGAAGCTATTGCTTCGGCTTACATGTTGGCAGGTAAGTCCGTGCGGGAGGGTCTTCGAGCTCATTCCACCAGAGCTCAGGCTTCTTCTTGGGCGGAATTTCGCTGGGTTCCGCCACTGGATATTTGTAAAGCAGCTACTTGGTCTTCCTTGCACACCTTTGTGCGCCATTATCGCCTGGATGTTCAAAGAGCAAGTGATACAGCGTTCGGGGCTGCTGTACTTCAGGCGGGTGTTTAAACTCCCTCCCGTGCTCAGATGACTCACTGCTCTGGTACTTACCCAGAGGTCCGGGACTAGCCTGGTTACACGAACAGGAAGGTGAAATTAGACTTACCTGCTAATTGTAGTTCCTGTAGTGTAGCCAGGCTAGTCCCGTATCCCTCCCCTGTGGTTTGTGACATAATAGCCAGAAGTACATGTCTGCTTTACAGGTGAGAGTTCTTTACATATTCCTCTTCTTTGCTTGCTCTGTGAGAGACCTGCAACGCTTAAAGTCACGGTGCTAACAGTACTTTCCATTCCATTTGTATATAGTTTCCCTTTTGAGTTAATGTTTGACTACTTTCTATAGTGCTTCCACGCTTAGTTGTGTCTCCGGTGAGTCTGCTTTGTCAATAGGTTACTGATGGCAGGAGGCAGATCCTGAGGGGATATACCGGTGACATCACGAAAAAGAGGAGGAGTTTTCTCAGTCTCCAAAGCTGCTGGATGAGATAGGGAACCCAGAGGTCCGGGACTAGCCTGGCTACACTACAGGAACTACAATTAGCAGGTAAGTCTAATTTCACCTTTCTGAGTCTTTCCAGTAATTTTCTCTTCAGGTGCCACGCGCCATTTTGGGCACTAGGCCCAACTTTTCCTTCAAAATGGAAAAACCCGCTTCGGGTTTTAAAAGGTGTTCCAAGTGTGGCGGTACCATCTCCGTCACCGACACCCATGAGTGGTGCCTCAAATGTTTAGGTCCTGACCACTCTATTTCAGTGTGTTGCCTGTGGGATGATATCGAAAAGGGGCCGGCAAAACCGAGCTGCTAAACTTAGCACGCTTTTTCCCTCCAATGCAGCCTCCATGGCATCGACGTCTTCCAGGGCTTCGTCTTCCTCCCATGGATCTCAGGTAACTAAACATAAATCTAGCCAGTCCTCAAAGGGTAGATCTCCTTCTAGACATTGAGATGCCTCTGGCGTTGCCCTTGAGGGACTTTCACCGGCAAAATTGCCCTGGCAGGAGGCTTCGGCTTCCAAAGCACTAACGGGGCTCCAGGATGTTCTCGAGGCTTCAACCTCGGCAGAACTACTGGTGCCATGCTCTAGGGTGCCGGCCGCTTCATCCGGTACCGATACCTAAGCATCGGCAGCGTCGATAGACCAGACATTCTTGGCTATTGAACGCAGTCTGGAGGCTCTTCTCACGGCCTCGATGCCCCTAAAACCACTTCAGACAACTCAACCGGTACCAACTGCATTGACATCGGCAGGTATTCTACCGGGACCGAGTCATGCGTGTCTATCCGACATCGACAGGTCGGTACTGGACCACTCCGATGCCGACTTCGATAGGTACCAGTACCGTGCCTTGCACGATCACCCAGATCAGAGATACTTCGAATCCTCCGATGAGTCTGAAGACTCTGAAAGCTCTGCCGATACCAGAGTACTTGTTCCTGAGGATTCTTCTTCTCCTCAGCGTAGGATGTCTCCACCAGAGGATATGTCCTTTCAGGACTTTATCCGAGATGTGGCCCGAGGTCTTTCCATCACAGTGGCTCCTGAAAAAGAGCCTAGGGCAAAAGAATTAGAAATTCTACAATACCCTAAAGCTCCCAAGGAGGCAGCTACCTTACCTGTTCATGAGATCTTGCATGATCTCATGTTAAGGATGTGGGAAACACCTCTAACCACATCTCCTCACTCTCGAAGACTTAACACCATGTATCGGGTTTCAGAAGACTCAATTACCACACCATTCCATGGTGATAGAATCAGTTATGAGAAGGATAAAGAGTGCAAAAAGGCATGCATCTAATCCTCCAGGACATGAGTGTAGGACTCTTGACACCTTTGGACATTGAACCTTTAAAGCTTCCATGCTTTCTGCTAGGATCAGTTCCTATATCTTGTATATGGGAATGTTCCTTAAGGAGGTCACAGGAGATTTAGAGCTTATGAGCCCTCTCCTTCCTGATGATAAGAGGCAAGATTACCTCGCCCTTGTCAAACATGCTCAGGATGTTTCCAAGTTTGTGAATCGTGCAGCCTTTGACTGCTTTGAGTGCATAAGCAGAACCTCTGCCATTGCCATAGGTGCACGTAGGATTGCCTGGCTCCAGGCATCTGACTTGGAAATTTGGGTACAGGATAAACTAGGGAATATTCCTTGCACAGGAGAGAATCTCTTTGGCAGGAAAAAGCTAATGAGATAGATGCTGACAATATCACTTTGGATAGACTGTCTAAATCTACAGCTGATCCTGCAAGGAAAAAATCCTCTAAGAAACCATTCTTCAGTAAGAAGAAGAAGTTTTATCCCTCCTATACCCAGCAGGGGCATTGTTTAGGTCAGTCTGCCCAAAAGGGACAGCAGCAACAACCTAAGCAAAGAAAGACAAAAGCAGCTAAGCCTTAACCGGCTCAGCAGACTCAGCCTCCACAGCAGGGCCGGATTTAGCTAGAGTGAGGCCCTACGCCAAGAAAAATTGTGGCCCCCCCCCCCGTGTCCCCGTGCAGTCCTGGGCCCCCCCGTGCAGTCCTGGGCCCCCCCGTGCAGTCCTGGGCCCCCCCGTGCAGTCCTGGGCCCCCCCGTGTATCCCCCCGTGCAGTCCTGGGCCCGCCCCCGTGCAGTCCTGGGCCCCCCCGTGCCCCTGTGCAGTCCTGGGCCCCCCCCGTGCCATCCTGGGCCCCCCCCCGTGCCGTCCTGGGCCCCCCCCCCGTGCGGTCCGGGGCCCCCCCGTGCCGTCCTGGGCCCGCCCCCGTGCCCCCGTGCAGTCCTGGCCCCCCCTGTGCCCCCGTGAAGTCCTGGCCCCCCCTGGGCCCCCGTGAAGTCCTGGCCCCCCCCCCCCGGACAGCATCGCGGCTGTCTGAGGGGCTTCAGAGGGAGCCGGGGAAGCCCGCGCGAGGCCCCGGCTCCCTCTGTACAGCCGCCAGCGTGAAGAGCCTTTTCCTTCACGCTGGCGGCTGTTTCTGTGAAGCCGCGAATGCTGGGAAAGGTTAAAGGGCAACCCCCAACCTTTAACCTTTCCCAGCATTCGCGGCTTCACAGAAACAGCCGCCAGCGTGAAGGAAAAGGCTCTTCACGCTGGCGGCTGTACAGAGGGAGCCGGGGCCTCGCGCGGGCTTCCCCGGCTCCCTCTAAAGCCCTCCGGTGGGCCCTTGCCAGCTGTGGGCCCTACGCCACGGCGTACGTGGCGTATAGGCAAATCCGGCCCTGCTCCACAGGGGCTTTGACTCCTATCTAGAGAACTTTGCCTTCCTGGCCCAGAACCCTCCACCATCCCAGGAAGGTTATGTCATTTTGCCCCCAGATGGGGTCAGATAACAGCAGAAAATTGGACTCTGTCTATTGTAAGAGAGGGGTACAAGCGTCATTTCCTCAGCATGCCCCCTTCTACAATGGTAAAACAGTTCAATTCTCAGACCTCTCTCAACAACCAGTTAGGTCAAGAGGTCACTGTGCTCCTTGTTCAAGGGGCAATAAAAGAGGTACCCATTCCCCAATGGGGTACAGGGTTTTACTCTCCCTATTTCCTTATTCCAAAGAAAACAGGAGGACACAGACCCATTTTAGACCTCAGAGAATTGAACAAATTCCTGTTCAAAGAGAAGTTCAAAATGATTTCTCTAGGAACTCTGCTACCATACCTTCAGAGTCAGGATTGGCTTTGTTCTCTAGATCTCAAGGATGCATACACTCATGTTCTCATCCACCCAACTCACCAAAGGTTCCTTCGCTTTCTGTTTCAAGGGAAGCACTACCAATACAGGGTTCTTCCCTTTGGCCTGGCCTCTGCTCCAAGGGTGTTCACAAAATGCATGGCTGTGGTGGCAGCATTCCTCCACACCCTGGGAATATTCATCTTCCCTTACTTAGATGACTGGCTCATTCGAGCCCCTTCAAAGCCAGAGGCCAAGGTTTCTCTCTCTCGCACAATGCGCATCTTTCAGTATTTGGGACTTGTCATAAACTTCCCAAAATCCAGCCTTGCTCCCACTCGGTCCCTAGAGTTTATAGGAGCTCTGCTGGATACCAGACAGACAAGGGCCTCCGTTCCACAGCCCCGCTGCCTTCGCATTGTGCAGTCAGCTTCCCAAGCAGTGCTAAAACTTCACCTCACTGCTCGGGAAATGTTACAGTTGCTAAGCCACATGGCATCCACCGTACATGTGGTTCCTTATGCTCACCTCCATATGAGGGCAGCCCAGTGGACTTTATCCACTCAGTGGACTCAGGCGTCAGGTTGCCTATCAGACAAAATAGCAAACTCAGATCGCCTTATTTTGTCCCTCCAATGCTGGCAGTCACCCCAAAACCTTCTGGTGGGGGTCTCCTTTTCAGCAACCCCACCCGAAGCCACTCTAACAACAGATGCTTCACAGGTGGGTTGGGGAGCCCACCTGCAAGGCCTCTCTACCCAGGGTACCTGGACTCCACAGGAGGCCTATCTATACATCAATCTCCTGGAACTCAGAGCAGTCTTCCTTGCTCTTCGAGTATTCCACACCCAGCTCAGCTACAAGACAGTCCTAGTTCAAACGGACAATCAAGTAGCCATGTTCTATGTGAACAAGCAGGACGGAACAGGCTTTCTGTTGCTCTGCAATGAAGCTTTGCGACTATGGGCCCTCGCCAGAGAGCATCAGATTCATCTCCTTGCGGTATATCTTCCAGGCATTCAAAACTCTTGGGCAGACAGACTCAGTCGAGTTCTGCTTCCACACGAATGGTCTCTCCATGCAGACCAGGTGGCCAAAGTTTTTAAAATTTGGGGAACCCCGGACATAGACCTCTTTGCAAGTCCGCTGAATTCCAAACTTCCCTGGTTCTGTTCAAGAATTCCGGCTCAGGGTTGTCAGGCCAGGGATGCTTTCCTCCTCCATTGGGGTCAGGATTTCCTGTATGTCTTTCCACCCATTCCCCTAATTCCCAAAACCCTGTTCAAGCTTCAGAGAGACAGAGGTCATATGATTCTCATAGCTCCACGTTGGCCACGGCAAATGTGGTATCCTCTGCTCCTACATCTCTCTCAAGCTCCGCCTCTGGAGTTAGGATCTGCTCCAAATCTCCTTTCTCAAGAGGACGGGATGCTGTGGCATCCCAATCCCCAGTCTCTGCATCTCAGGGCCTGGTTGCTGAAAGCCTAGAACTTCATGGTCTTAACCTTTCCCAGCAGGTACAGGATATCCTTTATGCTTCCAGGAAGCCTTCCACAAGATGCTCTTATGCATTTAAGTGGAAAAGGTTTACCTTATGGTGCTCTCAGAAGGGTCTTAACCCTCTTGCGATACCTCTGGAATCATTACTGGAGTATTTCCTTCATTTATCAAATGCAGGGCTTAAGACCAAGTCAGTGAGAGTTCATTTGAGTGCTATTGCAGCTTCTTTCAAGCCTCTAAATGGACAACCTATTTCCTCTCATAGCGAGGTTTATGAGAGGCCTTCTTTTAACTAAGCCTCCCATTAAACCACCACCGGTGGCATGGGACTTAAATCTGGTTCTTGGGCAGCTCATGAGAGCACCCTTTGAACCATTAGCCACTACCTCTTTGAAATTCCTTTCCTGGAAGGTCATCTTTCTTATTGCAATCACATCAGCACATCGCATCAGTGAATTGCAAGTGTTGGTGGCTGATCCTCCTTATACAAGGTTCCATCATGATAAGGTAGTCCTTAGGACTCATCCACACTTTATGCCAAAGGTGGTGTCACCTTTTCATTTAAACCAAGCGGTTTACCTTCCTGTATTCTTCCCAAGGCCTCATGCCTCAAATGCAGAAAGGAATCTTCATACTTTGGACTGTAAAAGGGCATTGGCCTTTTACTTGCAAAGGACACAGCAACATAGAAAGTCCTCTCAACTCTTTGTTGCTTTTGATCCTAGTCATTTGGGACTTCCAGTCTCCAAAAGAACACTGTTCAGCTGGATTGCACAGTGTATATCTCTTGCCTATGAGAATAAGAACCTTCCTCTTGAAGGCCATGTCACAGCTCACAATGTGAGAGCCATGGCAGCCTCAATGGCTCATCTTCACTCTGTGTCTATCGACGACATCTGTCGAGCAGCTACTTGGGCTTCGGTACATATCTTCACAGCCCATTACTGCTTAGACAGGGACTCCCTCCGGCATGCCTTGTTTGGTCAGGCTGTTCTTCAACACCTCTTCCATACTTAATCAACTCCTACCCACCATCCCTGGTAGGATGCCGGAGATCCATGGGGGGAAGTGGAGCCCTTTCACGAGGGCATACAACTTCTGGAGCCTTCTCCCTGGCATCTGCAGCTAGGGGAGTCCCCATATGTGAAGACTACATTCCTGCTTGTTCCGGGAGATTGCATAGTTACTCACCTGTAACAGGTGATCTCCGGGAACAGCAGGAATTTAGTCTTCACAGCCCACCCACCTCCCCTAGGAGTTGTATCTCTCTGTCTCTCTCTCTTTACCTCTTTCCCTCTCTCTTTTGTCTCAGCTTTAAACTCAGCTGGAAAGGGACAGTTGGGAAAGGCGGGAAGGCAGCATGCAGGCGCTGTGGGATGCTCCCAAAAGCTTTCCTTTTGGACGCTGGGGAGCGTTCCCGCACAGTACAGACGATACCCATATGTGAAGACTAAATTCCTGCTGTTCCCAGAGATCACCTGTTACAGGTGAGTAACTATGCTTTTTTTTGGGGGGGGGGGGGGGTTCCTCGCTCAGTGTACAATTATCTTGGAATTTGTTACCATAAGATGTGGCAGTTAGCATAGCTGGACTGAAATATTACTTTAGACAAGTTCTGTGAGGAATAGCACATAAAGCATTATTAACCATGTAGACTTTAGACAACCACTGTTTAATTCTGGGAATAAGGAATGGGTCTACTTAGCCCAGCTTAGTAAACATGCCCATAAGTGTCAAAAGCATTTCCAGGTTTTGAAAATAGGTTGTAGGACTCTTCCAATTAGTAAAAGAACTGAAATATGAGATTGCAGACCTGCTATTAGTAATCTGTGAAGTATCATTAAAATCATCTCTAACACCTGAAGATTGGAGGATCGCCAATGTAACACCAATTTTTAAAAAGGGTTCCAGGGGTGATCCGGGAAACTACAGACTGGTGAGCCTCACATCAGTACCGGGAAAAATGGTAGAAACCATCATAAAGAATAAAATTACTCGGCATGTAGATAGTCATGGCCTAATGGGAGACAGCCAACATGGCTTTAGACAAGGAAGATCTTGTCTTACTAATCTGTTATGTTTTTTTGAAAGTGTGAATAAACAGGTGGACAAAGGTGAGTCGGTTGATATAGTGCAGCGATGGCGAACCTATGGCACGCGTGCCAGCTGTGGCACGCGAAGGCCTTGCAGCTGGCACGCGTGAAGGTCCGCAAAAAAAGAAAAAGCGGGCTCTGGCTGCTGCCGCGGACGCGGCAGCATGCAGTGTCCCGCGGGGCCCCCTCCGCCCGCTAAGCCCCTCTGCAAGGGCTTTCAGATTCGCGAGGGAGACAGCGTCTCCCTCGCGTCTCTGTTAAGCCCGTAGGGGTTAATGGGAAATTTCCCATCAGCCCCTTTAGACGCGAGGGAATGATGGGAAATTTCCCATTAGCCCCTGCGGGCTTAACAAGAGACGCGTGGGAGACGCTGTCTCCCTCGCGAATCTGAAAGCCCTTGCAGAGGGGCTTAGCGGGCGGAGGGGGCCCCGCGGGACACTGCATGCTGCCGCGTCCGCGGCAGCAGCCAGAGCCCGCTTTTTCTGTTTTTAAATTTGCCGGGGGGGGGGGGGTGTTAGGACTGCTAATGGGCTGGGGGGGGTGTTAGGACTGCTAATGGGGTGGGGGGGGGGTGTTAGGACTGCTAATGGGCTAGGGGGGGTTAGGACTACTAATGGGCAGTGGGGAGGGGTTAGGACTGCTAATGGGGTAGGAGGGGGGGGGTGAGGACTGATAATGGGCTCGGAGGGGGGGGGGGTAGGACAGCTAATGGGCGAGGGGGGGGGTTTGGACTGCTAATGGGCTAGGAGGGGGGGTTAGGACTGCTAATGGGCTAGGGGGGGTTAGGACTGCTAATGGGCTGTGGGCTGATGGGGGCTGTCTGGAAAGGGGGTGATGGGGGGTTAGGACTGCTAATGGGCAGGGGGGGGGGGGTAGGACTGCTAATGGGCTAGAGAGGGGGGGTTAGGACTGCTAATGGGAGGGGGGGGTTAGGACTGCTAATGGGCTGGGGGGTTAGGACTGCTAATGGGCTGGGGGGGGGTTAGGACTGCTAATGGGCTAGGAGGGGGGGTTAGGACTGCTAATGGGCTAGGGGGGGGTTAGGACAGCTAAATGGCGTGGGGGGGTAGGACGGCAAATCGGCTGGGAGGGGGGGGTAGGACAGCCAATTGGCTGGGGGGGGGTTTGGACTGCTAATGGGCTAGGAGGGGGGGGGGTTAGGACTGCTAATGGGCTAGGGGGGGTTAGGACTGCTAATGGGCTGTGGGCTGATGGGGGCTGTCTGGAAATGGGGTGATGGGGGGTTAGGACTGCTAATGGGCAGGGGGGGGGTTAGGACTGCTAATGGGCTAGAGAGGGGGGGTTAGGACAGCTAATGGGAGGGGGGGGGGTTAGGACTGCTAATGGGCTGGGGGGTTAGGACTGCTAATGGGCTGGGGGGGGGGTTAGGACTGCTAATGGGCTAGGAGGGGGGGTTAGGACTGCTAATGGGCTAGGAGGGGGGGTTAGGACTGCTAATTTGCTAGGGGGGGGGTAGGACTGATAAAGTGCTGGGGGGGGTTATGACTGCTCATGGTCTGGGAGGGGGGGTTAGGACTGCTAATGGGCTAGGGGGGGGGGTTAGGACTGCTAATGGGCTCTGAGGGGGGGTTAGGACTGCTAATGGGCTAGGGGGGGTTAGGACTGCTAATGGGCTGTGGGCTGATGGGGGCTGTCTGGAAATGGGGTGATGGGGGTTAGGACTTGTAATGGGCTATGGGGGGGGGTTAGGACTGCTAATGGGCTAGAGAGGGGGGGTTAGGACTGCTAATGGGCTGGGGGGGGGGGTTAGGACTGCTAATGGGCTGATGGGGAGGGGTTAGGACTTGAGGTGGGCTGTTGGGTGGGGTTAGGACTGGAAATGGGCTGATGGGGGGTTAACACTGGAGGTGGTCTGATGGGGTTAGGACTGGTAATGGGCTATGGGGGGGTTTAGGACTGATAATGGGCTATGGGGGGCTGGGACAAGAAATGGGCTGATGGGGAGGGGTTAGGACTTGAGGTGGGCTGATGGGGTTAGGACTGGTAATGGACTGTGGGCTGATGGGGGGGTTAGGACTGGCAATGGGCTATGGGGGGCTGACTGGAAGTGGGGGGTTAGGACTGGTAATGGGTTATAGGGGGGGGGGCTTAAACTGAAAATGGGGTGATGGGGGGTTAGGACTGGAAGTGGGTTGATGAGGGGGGGATAGGACTGGTATTGGGTTGGGGGGCTGCTAGGACTGGAAATGGGCTGATGCAGGGACTAGAAGGGAATGGATGCTGGGTGAGGCTGGAACTAGAAGGGAGCTGGTGTTGGGGGAGGATTAGAATGGGATGGGGCTGGGAGAGTAAAATGGAGAGGGGAAAAATATTTTGTGTGGGAAGGATAAAAAATCTACAATTGGCCGGGTATTGGGAGAGTAAGTGGGGATTGAGGATGGAGGGGTAAATTTTGAGTAGATGAAATAGGAATGAGGAAAGAGCCAAAGGAGAAAGATTAGTATGTTAAAGCAGATGTAGAGAGAGAATGGAAAAAAAAAACAAGAAGACAGAAGAAAGGACAAATGGACAGCAGATGGAGAGTTAGCAGAAAACATGAAGAAGAATAAACCAGAAGAAAGTGGCTGGAACAATTGCAACTGAAAAAAAATGCACAAAAGGTAGAAAAATATCTCTTTATTTTGAATTTATTAACTGGAATATGTCAGCTCTGGGAAATGTGCATCATTAATTTTTGCGCTTTGTTTAGTACAAGAGGAAATTAATATATAGTTTTATTTCTACAGTGTTGTTGTATATTCCAAGTTTGGCTTTTGGGGTTCCCAGTTTAATTATTGTCTTCCTGTTTCTAAATTGTGATTCCTTGTTTGGTGATGGTCTGTTCTGCATGTGTAACTGAGCTGAGGTATTCTGTTTATATAATTCCTATTTGACATTGCCACTTGTTCTTTCCCCAGTAGGTCATGTATTGTTGTTCTCTGAGATGTATTGGTTTAATATTTGCAGTGTTGCCTTTTGATAGGTAGAGTATGGTGCTTTGTGAGTCCTGGTAGTGCTGTTAGGATACGGCGGGTTTGCTATGGGTTCTAAATGGGCAGCGTTTGTAGTAGTTCCTAATGTGCCTGGCGGTTGGTACTGGATTATAGTAATGTAGAAACCTTTTAGTCTTTCTTTATCCATATACTCATTAAGAGGCATGTTTACTAAAAGTTAGTGTATGGTAACATTATGCAAATATTTATGCAAATGAAGCACCTTATGCAAATGGGGCTTTAATTGACGTGCTGGCACTTTGAGGAAATTCTTTGGTTTTGTGCGGCAGTTTGGGCACTCGGGCTCAAAAAGGTTAGCCATCACTGACCTAGTTTCTCCAAAGTAGTAGTTGTTTCCCACGGTTCACCCTCTACCTTGCAAATTCCAAACTAAACCTGGGTGTGAATTGAGTCAAATATTCTTGTATAGTATATTTCTTATATAGAGCTTAGCAGCTTCATGCTAAATAGCTGTTCTTCATTGGACTTTTTTTCGCTTTAACATTTTATATCACTCCAAATTTTTATAGCCTCGACTATCTCAGTACTGTGGTGGAAAAAGGAAATGGTTACTCACAATTCAAAGACGTTCAAGCTGGTTGTTTTGCTGAGAGTCTTTCTGTAGATGAGAGCTGTGAAGTTGCTTTACTTCTGAGCTGAGTTCAGGTACTATAGTGGCTAGTTGAAGGCTTTACAGCCAAGTAGGAGCAGCCCAAGGGTTTCTGCCGCCCTTGCGCCCTACTACTGCTGCCTCCTGAATCTGTCTTGTGGCGGTGACCCTTCTCTGTTTTGAGCAGCTGCTGCTGTAAGGTGAGATAGATGGATTCAGGGAGCAGCCGCAGCCAGACCATTTTGAAAGCGGCACCTTTGTGCCGCCACTTTCAAAACGGAGTCAGGCTGCCCACCAGGGACTGGCTCCCTAGGCAGCCACCTAGTAGACGGGATGGCCCTGTGGTCAAGTTGGTACCTTAGTGGTGGTTGATGCAAAAGGGGGAAGTGTATTCTTGAACTCGTGTCATGGTGGAATATATTGTGTGTGAGCAGTCATTCCAGCTGGCCACTTCTGTGGTTTATTTTATTGTAAGGAATGTTCCCAGTCAGATGAAGAATCAATGAGTTCTAAATAGAAACGTCCTAGCCTAGGGAACAGAATTTGCTTTTAATCTTTTGATATAAAAGTGAAAACACTGTTAAAGTTTAGATGCATTCTATTGTATCTAACAAGTTGTGCCATCTACTGTACAGAAAAGAGGTTGCACTTAACTATTGTAAAAGCACAGCAAGCCTTATGCAACATACTAGCTTAGCTGACCTGCCTATGGTAACAGTATAGCTATTGCTGCACTCGATGATTACATTCTAAGCTTTACAGCACTTACGTTCTTTAATTTCCCTGTTTTTAAAGAAAAATATTATTGGGGGGGGGGGGGCGGGGGGGTCCAGGTGTGCATGCTAGCCCCAGATTTGTGCCCAAATTGGGGACACATGTCTTGAATTAATTTTACTTTGTGGTAAATAAATATGCTTCAATTCCTCCCTTATCTTCCAGTTAAATACATTGGCTGTAAGCTAAAAGCTTTCCCTTCCATGTTGACAGAAATGCAGATTTGACCATGTATGAGTAGCACATTTTACATCATGCATCACAAATTTGAATTGTATCCCAACTACTGTAATTTGCAAAAATCTAGGATGGAGGTTTCAAACTGCAATCCTGGAGGGATGTAAACTAGTCATGTTTCCAAGATATCATTAATGAATATGCATGAAGACAGCACATGGAATCTCTCATGAATATTGTGAAGGAAAGAGGAAAACCTCTGTATATTAGAAGAAACAAAGGCAAGAGAGAGGGTAGGATCAGAGAAGACTACATGTCCCTACTTCTCTAGAAGCCAGGGGAATTCCCATAGAGAATCATGGGATGGGAGGGGCCCTGAGAGGGGAAAGCCTGAGATAGGAGGGCCATGGTCATAGTGACTGTTTCATTTGGGGGGGGGGGGGGCAAAGGATAGGGTAACATATATGCATACTCATTATGGTTGTCTAAAAAACTAGCCCTCACTTGGTTTGCAGTTTGTCGTGCTATGAGGTCTTGTGTGCGGCAGTGATGCTGAGAGCTAAGCTATCGGTAGCTTAACTACTGGCAGGATCTCCCAAGATGGACAGGTCTCAGCTGAGGTGCCAGACCAAGACAAACCCCACCCATCTGGGCAACAGCAGAATGGAACGGTGTTGGCGGCAAGGATCACATTTCTGTGACAACGGCAGCAACACTAGAATTACTTGCGCAGAAGAAAGGCGTGGTAATCTACTTTTATATCTTGCCACAAAAACCCAATGTATAGTCACAACAAAACAAATTGCACTAAAGTGCTGGAAGCCGTGACCCCCAGGTCAGAAGGCACTCAACTGAATATTGGGAAGGACCTGAAGACTTTTCAGAGTAGCGCCAAAATTTATGATGTGGTTGGATCAAAGCCCTCAGGACGTCTGACTTCTGATGTAGCTGCGCATGAAATGAGAATCAGAAGCTGCAAAGATATCTTACATATTGGGACATGGAACATACAAAGCATTAACCAAGGGAAGTTGAAGAACGAAGTAGAACATGTACAACTCGATCTGTTGGGTGTCAGTGAACTGAAATGGGCTGGCATCAGGCACTTTACATCTGATGATCATATGGTCTATTATGCTGGAAATGAAAGACACAAAGAAGAAATGGTGTTGCATTTATATTTAAGAAGAAACTTGCAAGAACTTTAATGAAATAAATTGCAGTCAGTGAACACTTAATTTATGTTTGTCTACAAGGAATGCCCATTCAACACAACTATAATTCAAGTGTATGCCCCTACAACAGCTGCAGAAGAGGATGAAGTTGATGAGTTCTATGAACAACTATAAGCTGAAATTAACAGAATATGTAAACAGGATATCCTGATATGGGTGACTGGAACACAAAGTTGGCAACAAAGAAGAAGGCAAAGTGGTTTGAAAATATGGACTTTGCAACAGAAATCAAGATGCAGAAAGACTGATAGAATTCTGCAAGACCAATGATCTATTCATCTCAAACACCTTCCAGCAACACAAATGGTGACTGTACACACGGACTTCATCCAATGGATTGTACAAAAATCAAATTGACTACATCTGTGGAAGTCAACGATGGAAAAACATTAACAAAGGCAAAATCTGGAGCTGACTGTGGTACCGATCACCAACTACTAGTAAGCAAACTCAAGCTAAAGTTGAAAAAGAGCAAGCCACTCATGAATGTAGCAAAATATACCACCAGAATTTAAAGACTGCTTGCAAAACCTTGAGAATTTACCACCAGAATTTAAAGACTGTTTGCAAAATCAATTTGCTGCTTTAGATACAAATGACAGAGCTCCAGAAGAGTTACTGGTTGACATCAAGAAGGTTGTGTTGGAAGAAAGCGAGAAGTCTCTACAAAAGATGAAAAAGCAAAAACGGCCAAAATAGATGACTGAAGAATCTCTAAAAATTGCCCAGAATCACAGAGAAGCTAAAGTCACAGAACCCAATGTGCAGCAAGAGAAAACAAGGAGAAGTACTACAATGAAGCATTCAAGGAAATAGAATCAGAAACTATCAGAGAAAGAACAAGATCAGCTTTCTTAAAGCTATGAGAGTTAAAGAAAAAATTTCAGCCTCGAATTGGAATGTTACAAGATGCTCAAGGATTCATGTTGAATGATGCTGAGAAGACGAAGAAAAGTTGGAAAGAATATACAGTACAGAGTCATCATATGATAAAGATCAAGTGGACAAACAGCTATTTCAACCTGTACCTTATGATCAGGAACTATTGGTAATGAAAGTCTAAGCAGCATTGAAAGTCTTATCAAAGAACAAAACTCCGGGCATTGATGGCATTCCCAGTGAAACATTACAACAATCTGATGCAGCTGTTAGCATACTTACAAGGCTCTACCAGGAAATTTGGAAGACAACATCATGGCCAACTGACTGGAAAAGATCTCTGTTTATACCAATGCTAAAGAAAGGTGATCCAACTGACTGTGGAAATTATCACACAATCACTCTGATCCTATATGCCAGCAAGATTCTGGCAAGATTGTGGAAAACTTCAGGAGGATCTGGATAAATTGGAAGACTGGGCATCCAAATGGCAGATGAAATTCAATGTGGACAAGTGCAAAGTTATGCACTTAGGAAAGAACAACCCACACTATAGTACCACAATGCAAGGTTCCACATTGGGAACCACCATCCAGGAAAAAGATTTAGGAATCATCGTGGATAACATGTTAAAACCCTCTGCCCAGTATGCAGCGGCAGCCAAGAAAGCAAATAGAATGCTAGGTATCATAAAGAAAGGGATGGAAAATAAAACAAAGGATATTATAATGCCTCTGTATCGTTCCATGGTACGACCGCACCTTGAATATTGTGTGCAGTTCTGGTCACCGTATCTTAAAAAGGACATAGCATTATTAGTAAAAGTACAGAGAAGAGCCACCAAAATGGTGAAGGGGATGGAAGGCTACTCCTATGAAGAGAGGCTACAAAGGTTGGGGCTCTTCAACCTGGAAAAGAGACGGCTGAGGGGAGATATGATAGAGGTCTATAAATTAATGAATGGAGTGGAGTGGGTAAACGTGGATCAATTGTTTACGCTATCAGAATATAGAAAGACTAGGGGGCATGCAATGAAGCTACAGGGTAAACTATTTAAGACAAATAAGAGAAAATATTTTTTCACTCAACGTGTAATCAAACTCTGGAATTTGTTACCGGAGGATGTAGTAAGGGCTGTTAGTGTAGCTGGGTTTAAAAAAGGTTTGGACAAGTTCCTGGAGGAAAGGTCCATAAACCACTCTTAAAAAGGGACCCAGGATAATCAATGCTTGACCCAGTACAAGCATTGTGGAACCTGTGTCTTTTGGGGATATTGCTAGGTACGTATGACCTAGATTGGCCACTGCTGGAAACAGGATACTGGGCTTGATGGACCTCGGTCTGACCCAGTATGGCATATCTTGTGTTCTTATGTTCTTAAGATTCTACTCAAGATTATTCAGCAGAGACTACAACCATATCTGGAATGAGAACTGCCTCAAATGCAAGCAGAGTTCAGAAAAGGGCGAGGAATGAGAGACATCATCATGGATGTGATATGGATCCTTGAAAAGACAAAAGTATACCAAAATGATATCTATATGTGTTTTATCGACTACAGCAAGGCTTTTGATGTGTAAACCATGAGAAACTCTAATGCTGGCTTTCTGCATCAGCCTTATTGTGCCAAATTCATGGCCTAAATCACCATAATGTTTCAGACAGTTCTCCTTACCCATTTCCCAAATAATATATTGAAATCATAAATATACAGAATAACCATTTATGGATTAGCAAAGGTGTAGCTTTATTTTAACACATCAGTACCTGAACCGTGAATACTTTGGGAATAGCAAAGCCATTCTGTTTCGCTCTTCCACTTCAACTGCTGTAGGACCAGATAAGCTGTTGCCTTCTAACAGCATTTACCAGCTACTACTACTATTACTATTAAATATTTATATAACTCTACAAGTTATGTACAGCACCTTACAGAGATACCAGAGCCAGTTCCTGCTAAGAAGACCTTATGGTCTGGTTAAGACAGATGGGAAATAAGAGACTGGTCTCTTCTGGTCTACCTGAAGTCAACATTTTGTTCCAGTAACACTCTAGGGACTAACTTCATGAAAAGAACCCATTTGGAGAAAGAGAGTCAGTGACAGCATTATGTACTGATGGGGTTTGTTTAGCCAACACTGTCATCTTAAGCTGTAAGTTGCTTGAGTAATTATGTCAATTCCCACCTAGGCAGTTGTCTATTTATGACTTTGATTATCTCAAGATTATCATATCAGAAAATCATGTTCCTATCTCAAAGTCATGGGCCTCAGATGGCCACTGTGATCCCATTTAGAAAACATTGGAGAGAGAATGTTTTTGTTGGTCTCAGCTTCTGTCCATGCCCACTGTGCCCCTTGGCAATAAACCCCAAAATATGTGTCACCCAGTGTGTTTGAGTGTAGTGCAAGGTCTTTTTTAGACATTGATGCCATCTGCCAAATGAATGTCATTTAATTCCATCCTTATTAGATGAGCATGCAGCGTGATTTGCAAAAGCAGAATCAAATGCTGCAAATCAGTCTTATCCTCCTTTCAGTAGGGTCAAGCTAATCAAGTACTCGCTACCACAAACACACTTTATCCCCTGCATCTTGAAAAGCCTACACTGCAGCCAAATGCCTTGTAAAATTGCACTAGCCAGAGGAGACACTAAGACCAAATAAACAAAATGAGGAAAGATCAGATAATCTCTGAAACTCAGGAACTAAGTTTCACTGACTATCTCAGTTTTAAGCTTTTTTCTGAAAACGTGATTTGTTTCTATCTTGATTTCCAGAAGCAACGGATTTCCCAAAGAGCTATAGAAAATGTTCCTGCCCTATTATGGAACAGTTGATGTGGCAGGCTCAAAAAGAACGCATGGTAACTCTCTTGTTGGCTATTGACGCCGAGAAGGCGTTCGACCACGTAAACTGGGACTTCTTGCTTGGAGTTCTGGACCAGATGGGGGTGGGGCCTGGGTTCAAGCATTATATACTGCCCTGAGGGCATTGGTGAGGGTGAATGGGGATCATTTGGCATTTTTTGACCTGCAGAGGGGCACCAGGCAGGGATGCCCTCTATCTCCCTTGTTATTTGCTTTAGTTATGGAACCCCTGGCATGCTTGATATGGAGAAATGATAGCATCAAGGGAGTGGCTGTTGAGGGGGATCAACATGAAATAGTGTTATTTGCGGATGATGACCTCTTTATGTTGATACAGCTGCGGTTATCTCTGCCATATTGTGTAAATAAAAATTGAAATTATTAAAAAAATAAAATAAAATAAAGCTCCCTAGCTTGACATTTTTGCTAAGTATCCAGCTCCATTATTTAAAGTATAAAAAGGGGAGTACCTTATAGCTGGGCACAGCAAAAGGTAACTTCAGTTATTGCTAAGGTATCTCACACACTTAAGTCCTTGCAAAGTAATCATACAATCTTAATATAGGGGTTATTACTGTGTACCTCCATCATGATCAGGAAGACTTGCCATTGGCATTACCCAGCATGTAGAATTTAAGCTATTAGTGATAAGCACTAATGTTACTAAGTGAGCTCTTTCAGTGTCTTGAGTAACCTTGACACATTTCCTCCAAGCCATTCTCTGTACTCTATCATTCTCTGATATTGGTTGGGTTGCTGTTTATTTTCATGTGCCAGAGGAATGTGAAACTATGCAGCCCCAGCCTGAAAATTATACAGTAACAATATAGAGACCTGTGAGGCGCCCAGATGAATGAAAAAGAAATAGTCAAGGTGGTGCCCTTGCTCCTGGTCACCAGTGCAGTGATCAAATGCACAAACGAGCTGAACAGCTTGCAGTATGCACATGAAACCAAACAGCCTATATACAGGCATTTGTCAAGGAATACCCTTGGACATGGACACCCAGAAGCGAGCTAATGTCCAGATGCATGAAGGACAATCAGAAAGCTGAATCGTGTGACATTTTGAGGCAATGTGATTGCATTGTTGAAGAAAGCATACTGCACTAAACAACCTTCTAAGTGCAGGTACTTGTTGACTGAACTCTTTCAAGTTGGGGGTAATCCTGTACTTAATAGGGCTTCAGTCAGGGAGATAACATATTTTTGAAATGGGTACTTGAGGGGTGAGGTCCACCATCCAATCCAACCTGAGCTCTGCATTCACCTTCCATTGCACAACTCTGAGCCATATAGCTGAAAGGTTGTTTTATATGGGACCCTGTGTACCAAGGGCTGTACGAGAGGTGCATCTGCACAGGGTGCAGGTACAAAAAGGGCGATGATAGGATTACTGCATGTGGCTGGGATGGAGGGGAGCACCAGATCAGTTAGTCGCACAGGGCGCATTTCTAGTTTGGGACGGTCCCGAGTGGAAATAAAGAAATATTTGTAAATCCATATCTAAAGCTTTCAAGGAGAGGTCTAGCTGCAGCTATTTTGGAAGGGGCTTTTTGAAATATTACTTCCTCTTAGTTTTTATTTGCCCCCTTTGTCAGCTCCCTTTTGCCCTGCTATGAATCATGACTAGCTCATGGACATTTTGGCCTTATGAAAGAGCCAACTTGAGTCCCCATCTGTTTCTTTCAGAAACTAGTAATTCTGATGACCCTTATTCCCATGCATCTTGTCTGTGCGGTGCTTTTTGTAATTTAGTCATGCCAATCCCTCATAATCAATCGATGCCTGTAGAATCTTATGAATATGCATATCATCAAGCCCAATCTTCAAAGTGAATTAAACACCTGAATACCCCTTATAAGTGTCTTGTTGAAATTGTGTTGTGCAGTTAAATTACTAAATAAAGTTCTTTGTTTTTGTTGAGCCATTTAGTTTGAAACAGTACTTCCTATATTAATATGATTTTTTTTACTGAAATACAAAAACCACTCGAGTATCGAGACAGTTGTGTCTAATTTATACAAGTGAGGTATCTGAGTGTCTCTGTCATATCATCTCCTTTAGGGAATACAAAATTAACTAAGAGGTTTGCATTGATAAAATTAGTGCTGGGAACAAGGGGTTATTGGAAGTGTACTACAAATAGAAATTTGTTCAATATGCATATGCCCTGTAATAGCTTGTCTGCTTAAGTTCAGAAAGAAGTTGAGTATCCTGATTTGTGAACTAAGAAGTCATCATAGGCTGTGGCTATGTTTGATGGCATTTTATAGATTGCTACAGAAGAGTAATGTGCTGCAGTTCTTCCGTGATATGCACATTTTAATTTTTACTTCACCCTAGTTAAAGATGGTTGAAATACCCTCCAAAGTGTATAAGACCTGAAGAAGCGCACAGTCCTGTCATTTGCAGAACTGTTAAAAGCCCAAATTCTAAAAAGAAGAAAATGTTTTGTGTATGTATGTGATATGTAATTTGGGCTGTAGTCTGCACAATGAAGAAATATGTGAAGCTTTTTTTTAAGCTGAGAGAGTTCTGTAAATAATACTTTTTGCTTTCCTGTCCATTGTAATTGCAGGGAGGATGCTTAAACAGAGAGAAAACGAGTGGATAAGAATCCTAAAGCGCCATTATGTAGTATGCCCAGTACCACAGAGCCTACCTGGTCTAAGGCTTTCCCTTCACATCCTTCCATCTATCCATAACTGATTGCTATCAGTTTGTTCTCATTTACTGGGTTTCAGGCTTCATTGTTATATTAAAGGGAACCTTCTTCAAGTTTCACTTGATTGGTACTTGCATTGCTGTTAAAATAAAAGCATCACACAATTGACTCCTTTTAGAATTAAATATTAATTGAACAGGTACTTGTGACCTGGATTGACCACTGTTGGAAACAGGATACTGGGCTTGATGGATATTGGTCTCACCCAGTATGGCATTTCTTATGTTCTTATTAGCCTTATACAGGATGGCCCAAAAAACCGTGAGAATATCTCGTAGCATATAAGTTATTTAAAAATTAAAAAAGACAGATGTAAACAATTGACAAATTTTTTTTAAAAAGATGGTGACCGGAAATAAAGACGCTATATAGCTAAAAAAGGTAAATAAGTAGACTATTTAAGCTTTTAATTTACGAGATGTTCTCACTTTTTTTGGGCCACCCTGTATATGCATAGTAACAAAATAAATGGCGGTAGATAAAGATCTGTTCAGTAAAGTGGCTAGAGTAGGTGTACCTGCCGCTCCATGCAGGTCCACCCCCCTCTGTGCCTTCGTTTAGGGTTGTACCCATCGCTCCGTGGGGTCACCCCTCTCTATTTGTTGAAGTATAAAAAAATTAGTTAACTTTATTCCTTTTCGTCTCTCCAGGCCAGTCCAGGAACAGTAGGGTAGTCAACCTCCTTCAGCAGCTGAGGACTGACAATCTTCAAAGACTTGCTGACAGTCTACCTAGCTCCCCCTGGTGTCATATAGTCAGTCTTTCAGTCCTCAGCAGCTGAAGAGACGTGTTGCTGACAGGCTCCGTAGAGATGAAAAGGAAGTCTAAGAGATAAAGATTTTTCCTAACTAGCCCTAGCAGGGTTAAACTTAGGAGGGATTGTTCTCTTTAAAGTTATTGGTTAAAAAAAAAAAAAAAAGGAAAGACGGTGGTTAGCTGCCCCGAAGTCTGGTGGTGTGAAGCAGCAGAGGCAGAGCCTGCCTCGGGGACCATAACCATCTCGGAGTGAAGAGGTAGGATCTGGGAGCCCTAGAGTCCAGCCCTCTGCCTCCGGAGACCCGACTGCCTTGGCCGCTAGCAGCGGTGTCTGAGTGTTCGGAGGAGTGGATAGAACTGTGCAGGTGCGTCTATTTTATATATCAAGTTTGTCGGGTGAGCCGCAACTGCGGGGAGCCGGGGAGAGCGGCGTTCAGACTGTGGGCGCATGCTGCCGGGCTCGGTGGTCTGTGCAGAGTGCGGGAGCTGCCGCGGTTTCTGCGAGCTGGGTCTCTGTCGTTTTTGTGTGCGCAGAGGAAGCACGTTAGAGTGGTCATTTGCAGGCGCGATGGAGGAGAGAGCAGACGCACAAGATGCTGCAGGGAAGCTTCAGGCTGCGGCGGTAAAGGCGGGAATGACTGCCATTTTGGAGAGCACAGCCGGGCTTCCTGCGCTTCAGCAGAAGCCGCGGAAAAAGAAAGCAAAATCTAAGGAGACAGTCCCAGCAGGAGAGGTGGACTCATCAACGGGAGTGGAGCTTCCAGGTGCTTTTCAAACAGTGTTTTCTCCAGATTTCATCCCTTCCCTTCACAAGGCTTATTGTTTAAAGCTGGAGCAGGGATAGATCAAGGATACTTCCTCCTAACCTGACTGCTTTGCCTCAGAGAGATGTTTCTGTGGGAGATCCAGGAGAAGGCTCTTTGAAAGGTGGCTTCCCGGCCATGGGGGCAGCCGAGGACCTCGGACAACCAAGCCTCGACTCTCAAGAGCGGGATGAGGGAGAGATCCCTTCAGAGGCTGGTATGGATCAGTGGTCAACAGAGCTGGAAGAAGGTGAGCTGGGACCAGGGGAGGATCCCAATATTTTCAGAGTGTTTCGTAAGGAGGAACTGGGAGCTCTGATTACCCAGTCTCTATCGGCTCTAAATATTTCTTCGCCAGTAGTGCAAGCGGAGCCCTTGGAGGACCCTCTATTACAAGGTTTTCGGGCAGAACAAAAGTGTTTTCTGGTCCACAGGGTGATTAAACAGATGGTGGAGTCAGAATGGGAATGTCCGGAGGCCTCCTTGAGGGGCGGGTGGGCTTTGGGCCGCCTGTATCCGGTTCCGCAGGAGGAGAAAGAGTTGCTCCGTATGCCGAAAGTAGATGTGTTGGTTTCGGTAGTGACGAAGAAAACAACTATCCCAGTAGAGGGCGGAGCAGCCCTTAAGGATCTGCAGGATAGAAAGCTGGAATCGATACTCAAGCAAGCTTTTGACACAAGTGCGCTATCATTGCAGGCTTCCATCTGTGGGGCGTATGTGTCCAGGGCATCGATTAGGTGGCTTCAGGCTGAGTCTTCTGAGCTGGAGGGAGCTTCAGCTCCGGAGGGAGTAAAATTGGAGTCTGCATCAGCGTATCTCGCCGACACATTCTGTGACTTGGTAAGGATGTCAGCTGATTCAATGGCATCCGTGGTAGCCACTCGGAGATTCCTCTGGCTGAGGAATTGGGTGGTGGACACAGCTTCCAAGGCACGCCTTAGTAAGCTCCCTTATAAGGGCAAGCTGCTCTTTGGGGAGGCTCTGGAGAAGATTGTGAAGGATTTGGGAGACTCAAATGGCAGGTGGCTACCGGAGGACCGCCCTAAGGGTCCAAAGCCTGGACCTTCACAGAGGGGTCAAGCCAGAGAATTTCGGAGATTCAGGGGATCTCGGTTTGCTCCTTATCAGAGAGGTCGGTTTGTATCCAGAGGTCAGTCCTTTCATGGAGCTCACGGCTTCGGAAGGGGATTTGGCAGTTCCCAGCCAAGCGCCTCTAAGAAGCCACAATGAAAGGAGGACGGTCCAGATGGAGGTTCCAATAAGAGGCCGGTTGCAGCGTTTTCACTCCGTCTGGACCGCGATAACTACGGACCGCTGGGTATTGGAGATCATTCATGATGGTTATTCTTTGGAGTTCGAGCAGCCTGTAAGGGGTGCTTTCATGGTCTCTCCGTGCGGTTCCCCAGCCAAAACAAAGGCAGTGAACAACACGCTTCAACGGTTGTCGCAGCTGCAGGCGGTCGTTCCGGTGCCTCCAGACCAGTGCAGCTTAGGTCAATACTCGATTTATTTTGTGGTTCCCAAAAAGGAGGGATCTTTTCGGCCAATTCTCAATCTCAAACAGGTGAACCGCTGTTGAGGGTGCTGCATTTTCAGATGGAGACTCTGCAGTCCATGATCCGGTCAGTACGGCCGGGCAAGGTTCTGTCTATAGATTTAACGGAAGCGTATTTGCACATACCCATCAGGCCAGAGCATCAAAGATTCTTGCGCTTTGCGGTGTCCATGGGGCATTTTCAGTTCCGGGCGCTGCCGTTCGGACTGGCCATGGCGCCACGCACTTTCACGAAAGTGATGGTGGTGATAGCGGCGACGTAGCGGAAAGAGGGTATTCTGGTGCATCCCTATCTGGACGATCGGCTGATTCGAGCTCCATCCATACAGGAGTCGGCAAACGCAACCACAGAGTAGTAGAGTTTTTGAAAAACCTAGGTTGGGTGGTCAATCGCTCCGAGTCACTTGACGCCGGTACAACGCCTGGTATACTTAGGGGCCTTGTTCGACACAAGTGTCGGGGCGGTGTTTCTCCCGGAGGAAAGAGTGCAAAAGCTGTTACGGCAGGTGTCAGCTTTCTTGAGAATCAAGGCTCCGACAGCGTGGAGATACTTGCAACTCCTGGGCTCCATGGCAGCAGCTTTGGACTTGGTGCCATGGGCCAGGGCGCATTTGCGGCCTCTTCAACACTCGTTACTGTCTCGTTGGAAGCCACAGGAGCATCCACTGAATCAGTGGTTGGGTTGTCCTGCGGGGGTTTGCAAGAGTCTACAATGGTGGCTAGATCCCACTCATCTTCGGGCAGGAGTTCCGCAGGAGATGCCGGATTGGGTTTTGGTCACCACAGATGCCAGTCTATCCGGTTGGGGAGCGCATTGTCTGGCGCAAGTAGCTCAGGGCCAATGGTCAGTGGACATGACCAACTGCTCCATCAATCAGCTGGAGATGCGGGCAGTTCGGCTGGCATTCCAGGAATTCGAGCCGCTGTTGGAGGGAAGAGCAGTGAGAGTTTTCTCTGACAACGTGGTGACGGTATCCTATATCAATCGACAAGGAGGCACTGGCAGTGCAATCTTGTTGGAAGAGAGTCAGGAGTTGTTGTAGTGGGCAGAAAGGCACCTCTTAGCATTATCGGCGGCGCATGTAGCGGGGAAGGACAACGTGCAGGCCAATTTTCTCAGCCGTCATGTATTGGATCCCAGCGAATGGCAGCTGAACGACGCAGTCTTTCACGACATTACGAGGCGTTGGGGTCTGCCGGTTATGGACCTGATGGCCATGTTCGCCAATGCCAAAGCATCTCGGTTTTTTAGCAGATGCAGGGAGCGCATGTCGGAGGGCCTGATGGCTTGGTTCAACCTTGGTCTTCGGTGGAACTCCTTTGTGTTTCCTTCGTGGCCGATGGTCGAGTCGTGCTCAGAATAGCGAGTCACCGAGGGAAGGTGATTCTCATTGCACCGTACTGGCCGAGAAGAGCGTGGTATGCAGATCTGGTGCGATTGCTGGTCGACCGTCCTTGGAGGCTTCAGAGTCGAGTCAATCTGTTGTATCAGGGGCCAATTCTCATGCCGCAAGTGGATCACTTCTTGCTTACGGTTTGGCTCTTGAAAGAGAGCGTTTAAGGCGTAGAGGCTATTCCGCGGCAGTCGTTAATACCATATTGCAGGCGAAACGGAGGTCTACGTCACTAGCTTATATCCGGATTTGGTGCATTTTTGAAGGTTGGTGTGACAGACATGGGGTGCAGCCAGGGACGGCATTGGTGGCGGAGGTCTTGTCGTTTTTACAAGGCGGGCTAGATAGAGGTCTAGCGTTCAGCACCCTAAAAGTACACTTGGCAGCATTATCTTGTTGTAGGGGCAAGGTACAGGGCAATAGCTTGTCACTACATCCAGATGTTCTGAGATTTCTCTGAGCGGTCAAGAACATGAGACCGCCAGTGAGGCCCATAGAACCGCTTTGAGATTTAAATTTGGTACTGCACGCAATGACGCAGGCTCCGTTTGAGCCCGGGAAGGCGGCGGCGCTAAGAGAGCTCTCTTGGAAGACCGTCTTTTTAGTTGCATTGTGCTCGGCAAGGCTGATTTCGGATCTACAGGCGCTTTCCTGTAGGGAACCGTACATTCAGTTTTCGAAAGAAAAAGTGGTGTTGCGTCCGGTTCCCTCGTTTCTACCGAAGGTGGTGTCGGTTTTTCATGTAAATCAGCCTATTTCGGGCCAGGGAAACAGATAGGGTGGATAGTTCGCTTCGCAGATTGGATCTCGGTAGAGTGCTCCACAGATACCTCAGAAGGACAAAGTCCTTTAGAAAGTCAGATAGGTGGTTTGTGCTATTTGCAGGAGCGCGGAAAGGGCAAGCAGCTTCCAAGGCATCCATTGCGTGCTGGGTGAAGCATGCGATAGCAGCGGCGTATCAGGCGAGTGGAGCAGTGCGGCCGGAAGGGCTACGAGCTCATTCGACTCGAGGGCAGGCGACGTCCTGGGCAGAGAGAGCTTTGATTCCGCCTGTGGATATTTGCCGGGCGGCAACTTGGTGGTCTTTGCATACGTTTGCACGACATTATTGCTTGGATGTGCAGGTAGCGGGAGATGCGATGGTCGGGGCTTCTGCCATTCTGGTGGGGCTGCTAGGACCCTCCCGAGAGTAGGTACTGCTTTGGTACTACCCTACTGTTCCTGGACTGGCCTGGAGAGACAAAAAGGAAGAAGAAATTAGACTTTACCTGCTAATTGTCTTTCCTTGAGTGCTCTCCAGGCCAGTCCAGGACCCACCCTGGGCATCATTATTGGCTATCAGGAATCACTACTAGGTCTATTTAGGGCACTTCAGCGCTCTGTAGTTTAGGGCCGTAAGGGATACGGTTTTGGCAGTATCAGTGCGTAGGTTGGCCTCGATGGAGTTTGGTTGTTTGCCGGGGGGAGGGGTGGGGGGACTGGCTAAGGGGCTCCCTTCGGATCCGCGACAGCAATTCAGGGTCAAATTTAAAAAAAAAAAAAAGAAAACGGAGAGAAAGGAAGGAAAGTGAAGTCGCAGCGTTGCGCTGAAGTTACTGGTTGTTAGTACTTGCATTGTTGGTTGAGTTACATTACAGTTTGTTCAATGTAAACCGCCTTGATATCATGAAAGGCAGTATATAAGAAATGTTAAATAAATAAATAAATAGTTTATATAGAGAGCGTGTAGTTGTCAGGATGCTGCTTGGACTGGGTAGACTGACTGTCTGACACCAGGGGGAGCTAGGTAGGCTGTCAGCAAGTCTTTGAAGATTGTCAGTCCTCAGCTGCTGAAGGAGATTGACTACCCTACTGTTCCTGGACTGTTCCTGGACTGGCCCGGAGAGCACTCAAGGAAAGACAATTAGCAGGTAAGGTCTAATTTCTTCTTTTGATTTTATCCTTTTGCTATAAAGCGATCCACTGCATCTGTCCCATGCCCTTTTGAATGCCGTCACTGTATTTGCCCCCACCACCTCCATTGGGAGGCGATTCCAAGCATCCACCACCCTTTAATTTCCACTTTCTATATGTGTGTTCAGCTTTAATCTGCATCTTCTGACTGTCCATACTAACTTGTCCCTACTTAGACAGTACTTTTTTAACTTTTTGTTTACTAGATGAGGGCTATGCAGATATTCAGTGCGCATGACAAAATTGTGCTGTTCTCTGAATTTCTTGTAAGTAGAGAATAAAAATCAAAAGAAAAGAAAAAGGAAGCAACCTGACGCAGCGATGCGCTATGAACAAGACAAGATACTTAATATTTAATGTTTTATATGTTTTTCTTTTTTTCCTGCCTTCATATTTTCTTGTTAATTCAAGATAAATCAAGAGTACTAAGAATAAGTTTTTGTTTTCAGGGAGCCAAGAAAGGTTGTACTGCACCGAGGATCTACAGGGCTTGGTTTTAACATTGTAGGAGGAGAAGATGGAGAAGGAATTTTTATCTCTTTCATTCTGGCAGGAGGGCCTGCTGACCTGAGTGGGGAGCTTCGGAAAGGGGATCGAATTATATCGGTAAGATTCAATGATGCTTATCTTTCAAAGCCCTTTTTGGGAATACACTTAAGGAATTAACAAAAAGACACTTCCCTATACCTAGTAAAGATTTTCTCCATAAGTACACATGAAAGAGAACCTTTGGCAAACTGGACCTTGTGAAAACGTCAAAGATGTTATAACACTCAAGTATCTATTAAATAAACTTGGAGCCAAAGAATAAAATTGCGTAATTATTTTTTATTTTTAGCGCATTTCAGATTACATTCCGAAGTATGAATTTAGTACAAGAAACTAGTAAACTGAACAAGAAAAAGAACTGAAATAAAAATAAATTAATTCACATCCAAGGTCCATAATTTCCAGGGCCAAGATCATAAATTAAGCTGGTGATGGTGATGGGAAAAAAAGGAAAAACCAAAAGGAACCAAGCCCCTTCATTCTACAGTCAAGATACCTAACTAACCATCTCGCTCCTTACCCCATGCTCTTCATATTGAGAAACATTCTTAACTAGACGGTTCAAAGAACATATGTATATCTTATATCATTCAATTTAGCCATGAATTTACAAGGAAATTTTAATAGAAATGATGTGCCAAGAGGTAGTCTCCTGGCACATAACCAGAAATCTTTCACAGTGTTCCGGTGTAGTTCTACTCAGGTCTTGAAAGATCCAAACCTTCTATCCCAAAAACAATAGATGAGGCAAAGAATGCCATCCTTAGCCTGCAGAAAAAACAAGTCGCCAATAGAGTAGCTCTTCTACTCTCTTCAGCATTTGTTTCACCCAAGAATCTTGATGCCAAGCCATTCTTAAACAAATTGTCCATTGGGATGCTTAGTCAATTAATCTCCAGCTTTTTTACACCCAAGAGAAAAAATGTGCTTTACTGACATGAGAGCGCTGCTTCTTGTATCCCCTAAACCTCCGTCAGATATTTCCTAACTACTGTAGGTCTATAGGGGCTGTTAAAGACACTTTAGGAAAGTTCAAAATCCACAGGTTCAGGGCTGTAGTATAGTTTATTAAATTCTCAATCCTCCTATGCACCACAGCTTTATCAAGAACAGTCCCAGCTGGGTCACATTTTAGTCATATGTTGCTACACTCTGTCCACCATGATATTACTGCTCTTAATGCCTTATCCTGAACATGGACCTTCATTTTAAATCCAGTAGTAACACTGACCAATGAAGCAACTGACTTTTCCTTAACCAACACATTTCAAATAGTCCAAGGTGGTCTGTTTAGTGTAGACTCAATCACGGTGACCCTGAAGGAAGTTTCTAAGTCTTACCCTCTTACCTTTCTTCTGGGTGTCAAGGTGCCGAGATCATGGCCTAATAATCTTTCCATTGCCAGTATTTTCTGCACTGCATTGTACCTCACCCCAATCTGGGGTTGATGTAATAAGTCTCGTGGGATCTGCCACCTGCTCCTTCCAAGGACACCTCTTGCAACGACACTCTCTTTTTTTCCAACTGCACTATCTGCATTTCCAGTGGCTGAGCTATAGCCAGGACCAGTGGAAGTATCTATATGCTTGGTCTCTGTGATGTCTCTCCAGCTAGTTGAGAGCGTTCCTCCCTGCATCCTGGTCAGTGGTGTCTCCAGGCGCATTTCTCAGGAGTGCTGTCTGGAGGTGTTCTGCAATAGTCATCTGTCTCTGCATAATCATTGAAGTGGAAATGGAGAGCATTTGCTGCACGTGGCCTTTCCATTTCCCCATGAAAATAAAAACCGAGCTACACCAAGCCTGCCATAACACACTTCTTAGCGTGCACAAGGGAGTGCGCTGCCAGCATAGGCCTCAAGGCCCTTTTATTATTTTCCTCAGCCTTAATTAAACTTGGGTGCTGTAGGCAGGGGCGGCCCAAGGGGAGTGCGGGGCCATGTGCGGAGACTCGGTGCGGGGCCTCATTTGCATAAGTGGCCTTATTTGCATAAATATTTGCATAATGCTAACATACACTAACCTTTAGTAAACATGTCTCTTAATGAGTGTATGGATAAAGACAGACTAAAAGATTTCTACATTACTATAATCCAGTGCCAACCGCCAGGCACATTAGGAACTACTACAAACACTGCCCATTTAGAACCAATAGCAAACCCACCGTATCCTAACAGCACTACCAGGACTCACAAAGCACCATACCCTACCTATCAAAAGGCAACACTGCAAATATTAAACCAATACATTTCAGAGAACAACAATACATGACCTACTGGGGAAAGAGAACAAGTGGCAATGTCAAATAGGAATTACATAAACAGAATACCTCAGCTCAGTTACACATGCAGAACATAGACCATCACCAAACAAGGAATCACAATTTAGAAACAGGAAGGCAATAATTAAACTGGGAACCCCAAAAGCCAAACTTGGAATGTACAACAACACTGTAGAAATAAAACTATAAATTAATTTCCTCTTGTACCAAACAAAGCGCAGACGTTAATGATGCACATTTCCCAGAGCTTTCATATTCCAGTTAATAAATTCAAAATAAAGAGATATCTTTCTACCTTTTGTGCATTTTTTTTCAGTTGCAATTGCTTCAGCCACTTTCTTCTGGTTTCTTCATGTTTTCTGCTAACTCTCCATCATCTGCTGTCCATTTTGTCCTTTCTTCTCTCTTCTAGTTTTTTTTTCCATTCTCTCTCTCTACATCTGCTTTAACATACTAATCTTTCTCCTTTTGCTCTTTCCTCATTCCTATTTCATCCACTCAAATTTTACCCCTCCATCCTCAATCCCCACTTACTCTCCCAATACCCGGCCAATTGTAGATTTTTTATCCCTCCCACACAAAATATTTTTCCCCTCTCCATTTTACTCTCCCAGCCCCATCACATTCTAATCCTCCCCCAACATCAGCTCCCTTCTAGTTCCAGCCTCACCCAGCATCCATTCCCTTCTAGTCCCTGCATCAGTCCATTTCCAGTCCTAGCCCCCCCATCAACCCACTTCCAGTCCTAACCCCATCAACCCATTTCCAGTCAGCCCCCCACAGCCCATTGCCAGTCCTAACCCCCCCATCAGCCCACAGCCCATTGCCAGTCCTAACCCCCCCATCAGCCCACCTCCAGTGTTAACCCCCCCATCAGCCCATTTCGTCCTAATCCCCATCACCCAATTTTCAGTTTAAGCCCCCCCATACCCCATTACCAGTCCTAACCTCCCCATCAGCCCACTCCCAGTCCTAATCCCACCAGCCCATTTCAATCCTAATCCCCATCACCCAATTTTCAGTTTAAGCCCCCCCATACCCCATTACCAGTCCTAACCTCCCCATCAGCCCACTCCCAGTCCTAATCCCATCAGCCCATTTCCTGTCCTAGCCCCCCCCCATAGCCCATTATCAGTCCTAACCCCCCCATAGCCCATTACCAGACAGCCCCCATCAGCCAACAGCCCGTTACCAGTCTTAACCCCCCCATAGCCCATTACCAGTTCTAACCCCCCCCAACAGCCCACAGCCCATTACCAGTCCTAACCCCATCAGCCCACCTCAAGTCCTAATCCCTCCCCATCAGCCCATTTCCTGTCCTAGCCCCCCATAGCCCATTATCAGTCCTAACCCCCCCCATAGCCAATTACCAGTCCTAACCCCCCATCAGCCCACAGCCCATTACCAATCCTAACCCCATCAGCCCACCTCCAGTGTTAACCCCCCCCATCAGCCCATTTCGTCCTAATCCCCATCACCCAATTTTCAGTTTAAGCCCCCCCATACTCCATTACCAGTCCTAACCTCCCCATCAGCCCACTCCCAGTCCTAATCCCACCAGCCCATTTCCAATCCTAATCCCCCAGCACCCAATTTTGAGTTTAAGCCCTCCATAGCCCATTAGCAGTCCGAAGCCCCATCAACCCACGTCCAGTCCTAATCCCATCAGCCCACATAAAGACTTAGCTCCCCCATAGCACATCACCACTCCTTACCCCACCAGACACCCCCATAGCCCATCACCTCTCCTAGCCCCCCATAGCCCATCACCACTCCTAACCCCCCCAGCCCCCCATCGCCCATCACCACTCCTAGCCCCCCCATAGCCCATCACCACTCCTAACCCCCCCAGCCTCCCCATAGCCCATCACCACTCCTAACCTCCCCAGCCTCCCCATAGCCCATCACCACTCCTAACCTCCCCAGCCCCCCCATAGCCCATCACCCCTCCTCACCCCCCCTCCCCCCACATAGCCCCTCAGCACTCCTAACCCCCCCACCCCCCCATAGCCCAACAGAACTCCTATCCCCCCCCATAGCCCATCAGCACTCCTAACCCCCCCCAGCCCATCAGCACTCCTAACCCCCCCAGCCCCCCATAGCCCATCAGCACTCCTAACCCCCCACCAGCCCCCCATAGCCCATCAGCACTCCTAACCCCCCCATAGCCCCCATAGCCCATCAGCACTCCTAACCCCCCCAGCCCATCAGCACTCCTAACCCCCCCAGCCCCCCATAGCCCATCAGCACTCCTAACCCCCCCAGCCATCAGCACTCCTAACCCCCCCAGCCCCCCATAGCCCATCAGCACTCCTAACCCCCCCATAGCCCCCCATAGCCCATCAGCACTCCTAACCCCCCCAGCCCATCAGCACTCCAACCCCCCCAGCCCCCCATAGCCCATCAGCACTCCTAACCCCCCCCAGCTCATCAGCACTCCTAACCCCCCCCAGCCCCCCATAGCCCAACAGCACTCCTAACCCCCCCATAGCCCCCCATAGCCCATCAGCACTCCTAACCCCCCCAGCCCATCAGCACTTCTAACCCCCCCAGCACCCAATAGCCCATCAGCACTCCTAACCCCCCCATAGCCCCCCATAGCCCATCAGCACTCATAACCCCCCCCCCCCCCAGCCCAGCCAAATTTTTTTTTTTTTAAAAAGCTGTCTTCTCCCGCTGCCGGGGCCGCCGCGGCAGAATCGAGTGTGCCGCGGGGCCCCCCTGCCCAGCAGAGCCTGCCCTCCCCTGTATCCACTCTCTCGTACAGCTGCCTGCAGTCTCACGCGCCAGCTTTCAGAGCGCGAAGGGACTAGTTTCCCTTTCGCGGCTCTGTTAAGCCCGCGGGGGCTGATGGGAACTTCCCATCAGCCCCCGCGGGCTTAACAGAGCAGCGAGGGAGAAACTCTCCCCTCGCGCTCTGAAAGTCGGCGCGTGAGACTGCAGGCAGCTGTACGAGAGAGCGGATACAGGGGAGGGCAGGCTCTGCTGGGCAGGGGGGGCCCCGCGGCACACTCGATTCTGCCGCGGCGGCCCCGGCAGCGGGAGAAGACAGCTTTTTTTTTTTTTTTAAATTTGACTTTAGGATCAGTATGTTTTTTGTGCGGGGCCCCCTGAAACGCGGGGCCCTGTGCAAAAAACATTCTCGCTCAATGGACGGGCCGGCGCTGGCTGTAGGAAAATATGTAAGTTACAACATGGAGTCTTAAACAACATAAATCATAAGCAACAAACATTAAAAGAAGTCCTATCCCTTTCCCAACATCAGAACTGAAAAGACAGTTCGTTATACCTAGCAAAGATTTTTCCCAGAAATATCCCAGAAAAGAGAACACATGGCAAAATGGACCTTGTAAAAGATTTGAGAAAGGTATTTCATAAAGAGTAATCTGTGAGTTTTATATCATGTTAATGATATAAATAAATCTCTCATATGCTTAAAGTTAGTATTTTCTACTTTTTTTCCTGTAATATATTTTTATAAGAAAATGATAAAATTGCTACAATTCTTGTATATTTTTAAAATACTGCAAAATTAATAAAATTGTTGATGCTTATTTGTGCACCATTTCTTCCTCCCAGTTCTATTTATTTTGGCCTGTTATTATTTTCAATTTAGGCCACACCTTTTCACTGGTAGCACAAAGCTGGTTTGTGTCCAGGACAGTAAGTTAATGTTGTCAATAACTGAAAGAAATTTTCACAACCTGCTGCTGTAGAAACTAGAAGCAGGCATTTGAAGGGTAAGAGAGAGAAGGGGCCATTTGCAAAGGAAGGAATGTGGGGCATTTCTGGCATGAACCAGCAGGAAACCTTTTTCTTTTCCAGGGCGGGTATCTAACCCACTTACTCTTGTCTCCCCTACCTCTCAAAAATATTTGCTCACCCTTAGGCTGTGACAATAGCCAATTTGCTGATCTCAGATAAACAGCATATGGCAGTAGCCAGTAATAGTGTGTTCTTATTAGCCTTTTTAGAATAGAACGGCATATATAAGCTGAACACAATTTTTGTATACATGCAAGAGTTAGAAAATATATATTTGTTTATTTCTAGGTGAATGGAGTTGACCTTAGAACTGCGACTCATGAACAAGCAGCGGTGGCGCTGAAGAATGCTGGCCAGGCTGTAACCATTGTTGCACAATATCGTCCAGAAGGTAAAAAAACAACTATTTTTCAGTATTTGGTCTGCATGCATGCCCTTCATTGAAGGTATAAAAATGTTTACTATAGAGATTGCTGAAACGAAACTTCAGAGAATCCTAAACCTTTTGGTTTTCCATGTAATTTACGTGCTAGGTGTCCAGTTTTATTTTTCTGCTTTCATCAAATACAATTCCAAAAAAAAAGGACAAGTTACATTGCCATATAATAAAGTTCTATATGCTAGCATTTTAGGGACAAGCAATAATAGAAAGGAACCTTGTCAAAGGCTCATAAGCAACTGAAATGTTATACTAGAGCATTTTTTATCCATAAATATTGGTGACATACCGTGCTCTGTTAAAGACCGTTTAGCAGAATTGTAATCATAAGCAACTCAGGCAGGTACTATTGTGGATCAGGAACTGGTTAAAAGAAAGCAGAGGGAAGGGCTAAATGGCCAATTTTTGCAATGGAGAAAGATGAATATTGTACCCCAGAGATCTGCTGGGTCTGCTGCTTTTTAACATTTGGAAATGACCTGGAAACGTGAATAACGAGTGAGGTAATCAAATTTGCAGATGAGACAAAATTATTCAAAGTTGTTAAAACCACAAGAGGATTGTAAAAATTTGTAAGAGAACCTTGATAAACTGGAAGACTGGATGTTCAAATGGTAGATTAAATTTAATGTGGACAAGTGCAAAGTAATGCACCTTGGAAAGAACAACCCCAAACTATGGTTACACAATGCCAGGTTGCACATTAGGAATCATCACCCAGGAAAAAGATTTAGGCATCATCGTGAATAACACATTGAAACTCTCAGCCCAGTGTGCAGCGGCGGCCAAAAAGGCAAATAGAATGCTAGGAATCATAAGTAAAGGAATGGAGAATAAAACAAAGGATATTATAATTCCTCTGTATCGTTCCATGGTGCGACCGCATTTTGAATACTATGTGCAGTTCTGGTCGCCGTATCTTAAGAAGGATATAGCGGAATTAGAAAAGGTACAGAGAAGAGCCATGTTGAATGATGATGAGAAAATCAAGAAAAAGATGGAAAGAATATACAGAATCATCATACGATAAAGATAAAGTGTTCTAACAGCCGTTCCTTATCGTTCCTCCAGTTTAGTCCTCTACTTCTGGGTTGTGCACCTCTTCCTGCAGCTAGGAGACTGGGCATGTCAAAGTCGTGACATCACTGGATATAGCCTGCTGGTATCTCCCATCAGCCTCCAGTGTGTCCAGTCTCCTTGCAGCAGGAGGACATAGTGAGCCTAGCTTCTGGGCTCACTTGGGGGGGGAACAGATAGGAGCATTTAGTGTATCAAATTCTGATTTTACTTTTGATTTTTACCTTTCATTTACTTTTAATTTTACTTTTAATTCAGTTACCTTTGGTTAATTGACAATCGGGGATTAGTTCCCTTTAGTTAGGAGCAAATTTCCTTATTTACAGTAATTTTAAATTTGAGCCTGGTTCTTTAAATTAGTAGCAGTTCTCGCCTTCCCTCCTTGTCAGTGATTTTCACTTGCTGCAGGCATTTGCCGGTGCGGATCTCTCTCCCTGGACTGTACGGGAGAAAGCTCCGGGACCCGTACAGCCACACTGAAGCTGTGTGATACGGAGCCTCTCCGTTGCTGCGGGATTTTAATTATACTCTGTGGAACCGGCTGAGCGATCCTCGCTGCGGCTGCCAGGCACATCAGCGCAGTTTGAGGATCGGAGGAATTCAAGGAGATAGGAGCAGGCTGTGTGGCTTTTGGCCCTGCAGGTAAGGCCTTCGGGCTCTGTTGGTCTGCTGAGGCCTCATTTTTGCAGCGGCGGCTGTTCTTGGCACCAAAATTCATTGGCGAAGGGGCGGCCATTTCCTCTCTAGGTATTTGGACCGCATCGCGAAAGTTGCCTGCTTGAGGAAAACAACAGGCAGAATAGCTAAATTTTTGGGCCTAGTGTTTGTTTCTTTCTTTTGTTTGTAGTTTTTGTTGTTTTTTTTTGAGGCCAGGGGGTTCCTCAGCATTAAGGGGGACTGTTGTCAATCTTTTATTTATTTATTTTTATTTAACAGTCTTTTCTATACCGCCCCTTCCAGAGATCAGGGGCGGTTTACATTGAACATTAAACAGAACAATTGTATACTTCTGTATACATTTACAAGGAACATTATGCTTTAACTATGTACAGGTGTACTTACAGGGAACATATTTTGAACAAATTTTGAACAACATTTTGAACATATTTTGAACATTAACTATAACAGAGCTTTTCAAACTATTTACAAGTTATATACATGGAGCACATCTTAGTTAGTTACAGTTACAGTGGTGAAAATAGTCAACTGTTTGAGTGGTTCATTAGCGTGTTGTGTGGGGTTAGTGGGGTTAGTGAATTTTCCTGTGTTAGTCATTTGTTCTGTCTTGGGTACAGTGTATGTGTTTCTGTGATTGTATTGGCGAAGTTCTTTGTTGGTAGGGGATTTCAAAGTGTTTTGTAAAGAGGTAGGTTTTTAATTCTTTTTTGAATTGGTGAAGGTCTTTTATCATGCGGAGTGTTAATGGTATTTCATTCCAGAGGGTGGGGGCAGCGAAGGAGAATGCCCTGTCACTTGTTGTCGCTTTAGTTTTTCTAAAATTTGTTTTTATGTTGAGGGAGTGGGTTGCGTTCTGTCTGCGTGATCTAGTATCTGATGGAGGGTGTATTAGGGTGGATAGTTGTGATGGGGAGATGTTGTTGACGATTTTGAAAGTAGTTAGGAGGATTTTATATTTTATTCGGCTGTTTATAGGGAGCCAGTGTAAGTCTAGGACAGTGATGGCTAACCTTTTTGAGCCCGAGTGCCCAAACTGCCGCACAAAACCAAAGAATTTCCTCAAAGTGCCAGCACGTCAATTAAACCTTAACAACAATATTTTAGAGCCTTATAATGATGTTCCAGATCACCCATTTTGGGCAAGGATACTGGGGCGTTACAAATTACACAACACTTGTCTTTCACCATGATGAAGAAGTAGTCCATTTCCCATTCATCATGAAAGTGGTAGGTTTTGCTCTTCTTTGGAACCCAGCTCCCGCGCGGGTCCTATAATCTCGCGAGAGGACGGCGCACGAGCCCTAGCGTGCAGCTTCTCGGCGAGAGGCGCGCAGAAGCTCCGACCGGAAGGGGAAGCGCGGGGCCGGGCTGGGGCCTTTCTCCTAGCACAGGGGTCTGCAACCTTTAAGACATAAAGAGCCACTTGGACCCGTTTCCGAAGGGAAAAAAAAAAACTGGGAGCCGCAAAACCATTGCGACATTTAAAACAAATCTAACACTGCATATATTGTTCTTACAGTGTACCATCATAATCACAATCACAATCATAGCCTGAGGTAAATATGAGGGCCCAAATGTAATCCACATTATAAATATATTATTATATTATTGTCACTTTTCTTTTAATATTTTTTTGACCCCCCTCAGAACTACTTTTCATAGAAAACGTTAAATTTACTTACCGTATTTTCCGGCGTATAAGACGACTGGGCGTATAAGACGACCCCCTACTTTTCCTGTTAAAATATAGGTGTTTGGCCTATACTCGCCGTATAAGACTACCCCTCTTCCAGCGCACACCAAAAAAAATACGCCGGAAAATACGGTTAATTAATCACAACAAGTAACAATATTTGATTTCAAAATTATGATGATTTTGTAGTCAAATCACTAATATGAAATAAAATTATTTTTTCTACCTTTGTTGTCTGACCAATTTATTCTCTGATCATGCTGGTCCCGATCTGAGGCTTCTGCTTTCCTGTCTTCTCTTAGCTCTGTTTCTGTGGTCTATGGTCCATCTGCCATTTCTTATCTCTTCTTTCGTTTTCTTCACTTCTTTCCATCAGCCTATTTCCAGTCCCAGTAACCCTCCCCAGTATCAGCCCCTTTCCAGTCCTCACTCCCAGTACCTTCCAATGTCAACTTGCATTCCCATGATTGCCACTGGTGTCCATTCCCTTCCAGTCCCCCTCCTTCCCCACTGACCAGTCCCATCTAGTACAAATACCATGGCAGCCCCTCTCAGATCCACTCCCTTCCAGTTCCATTCTCCCATCCCCTCGCATCAGCCCATTTGTAGCCTTAGCCCCCAGTTTTCTTCCAGGGCCAGCAGCTCTATCCTCCCCTCCCCACAATCAGCCCATTCTCAGTCAAAGCCCCCCAATCAGCTCACTTCCAGTGCTAATCCCCCCTCAACCCCATTACCAGTGCTAGCCTCCCCTAATCAGCCCAATACCACCAGTCCTACCCCCCCCCATCACCAGTCCTATCCCCCCATCAGCCCATTTCCAGTCCTAACCTCACCGATCAGCTCATTTCCAATGCTAGCCCCCCATCAGTCCATTATCAGTCATACCCCCCTATCAGCCCATTACCAGTCCCAACCCCCCCCTTGATCAGTCCATTCCCAGTCCTAGCCTTCAACCCATTACCAGTCCTAGTCCCCTCCCATCTGCCCATTACCAGTGCTAGCTCCCCCATCAGCCCATTATAATCCTAAGCCGCAATGTCTCTCGCCTCTCTCCAGCATTTATCCCGTCTGTCCAGTATGTCCCTGTCTCTCCCCTTTGTGCATGCCAGCCCCCCTCCCTCCATGTCAGCCCCCGTCCTTCCATCTGTCCATGTCAGCTCCCTCCCTCCCTCCCTGTCAGCCCCACTGTCCATGTCAGCCTCCCTCCATGTCAGTCCCCCCTCTGTCCATGTCAGCCCCCTCCCTCCATCTATCCCTCCTTCCATGTAAGCCCCCCTCCTTCCATCCATCCATATCAGCTCCCTCCCTCCATCCATCCATATCAGCTCCCTCCCTCCATGTAAGCCCCCCTCCTTCCATCCTTCCATATCTGCTCCCTCCCTCCATTTAAGCCCCCCTCCTTCCATCCATCCATATCAGCTCCCTCCCTCCATGTAAGCCCCCCTCCCCCCCATGTCGATGGTAGCCCCCCCCTCTCCCCATGTCGATGGTAGCCCCCCCCCTCTCCCCATGTCGATGGTAGCCCCCCTCTCCCCATGTCTTCCTCCCTTCGTCTGCAGCCGCGGCTCCCTGCCTGTTAGGGAACCGCGGCTGTGCTTGTAAAATCGTTGCGGAGCCCTTCCTGTCTTGACGGGCTCCGTGCAGCATTGTCCCGCCTCTAAAGGAAGTTGTACTTACAACTTCCTTTAGAGGCGGGACAATGCTGCACGGAGCCCGTCAAGACAGGAAGGGCTCCGCAACGATTTTACAAGTACAGCCGCGGTTCCCTAACAGGCAGGGAGCCGCGGCTGCAGACGAAGGGAGGCAGACACCTGTCCTAGCGGACCTTCCCGCGTGCCAGCTGCAAGGCCTTCGCGTGCCACAGCTGGCACGCGTGCCATAGGTTCGCCATCGCTGGTCTAGGAGAATTGGGGTCACGTGGTCTGTTAGATTAGCTTTAGTGACCATCTTGGCGCATATGTTTTGGGCTCTTTGGAGATAGTATATGCTTTTTAATGGAAGTCCATTTAGGAGACTATTACAATAGTCGAAGTGGGGGGTTATGAGTGTATTGACTACAGATCTAAAGTCATCGGTGTTGAGTAGTGGTCTCAGATGTTGTATTGTCTTGAGTTTATAAAATATGGTTTTTACTGTGTGTTTTATGTGTGGAATCATGGAGAGTGAGTGGTCTAAGATTATTCCAAGGTATTTTACCTCCTTTTTAACAGGTATAGGTGTATTATTTATTGTGATTGTATTGGGGTATATGTATTCAGTGTCTGATTTCCTCGTTATGAACATTGCCTCTGTTTTTTTGAGGTTAATGCTTAGGTGGTTGTCTTCAAGCCATTTAGTAGTCTCGTTCATACATTGGAGTAGGCTATCATATTTGGGATTGTTAGGGTTTATGGGGGTGGCAAGCATGATATCATCTGCGTATATGAAATGGTTAATTTTGTGCTTCTTAAATATGTTTGTAATGGGCTGGAGGTATAAATTGAAGAGGAGGGCTGAGAGGGCTGATCCTTGGGGGATGCCTTGACCTTGTGGGAAAGTTTCGGATGTGTCGTTACCTAATTGTATCCGTATTAACCTGTTTGAGATGTATGATTTGAACCATTCAAGGACTGTCCCTCCTATTTTTAGGTATTCTAGTCTGTTAATGAGGGTATTATGATTGATGCTATCGAATGCAGCAGATAGATCTATGAAGAGGAGAAGGAAGCCTTTGTTGTTGTCATTGGTGCCTCTGATGAGTAGATCTGTTAGGGCGATTAGGAGAGTTTCAACTCCGTGGAAGGGTCGGAAGCCAAATTGATGCTCATCAAGGAGTTTTTGTTCATCAATGTAATCTTGTAGTTGGAGTTGTATGGTCTTTTCTATTATTTTGGCAATTAGTGGTATGCTAGCTATTGGCCTGTAGGAGTTGGGGTCTTTTGGGTCTAGTTTATTGTTTTTTATTATGGGACGGATCGAGGAGAGCTTTAGGGCATTGGGCATGGTTCCTTGAGAGAGTGATTGGTTTACTATATGTTGGATATTTTCTGCAAGAAATTCCTTAGTATGTTTGATCCATGATACAGGGGAAGGGTCAAGCGGTGAGGTTGTGGTGTTAATCATTGTTATAATATTAAGGATGTGCTTTCTTTCAATCTTGTGAAAGGTTGTCCATTCATAATTACTGACATGTTTAGATATTGTGGTGATTGGAGAGTAAGGTTTTGCCTTTAGTTTCTCAGCAAAATGTAATGCTAAGGTTTGTACACTGATTGAGTCTTGGTTCAGTTTGGGGTTTTGTGTTTTTGTTAGTGTATTCACAATTGAGAAAAGTTCTCTTGGCCGATTGATAGCATGATTTATTAGTTTGGAGTAGTATTCCCTTTTTGACTTATTGATTGCTTCCTTGTATCTATTATTATTATTTATAGAATAAATAAGAATAAACTTAAAAACAGGACAACAGTTTTGGCATTGATCCCTGATACCACATGTTCTTTCCCTCCTAATCATGTCTCTGAGGAGCATCTGTTCAGGCCCAGGATATTAGGCAAATTGCCAGCTTTTAGTTTCAAGGGCAGAGCCCTAACTTGTAGTTTGCAGGAGGGAAAGCCTAGAAGTGTGCCTTTATGTAGTCTATAGTGAAAGTTGCCCAAAATTCACAGGGACAGGTTTAGCAAACCTTAGAATGTACAAAAATAGACTGGCAGTTAAACTGCCAACCGGGAAGTGCCTGTGCTACGGTCTATGGCCACCAGAGGGCAGCTGGTACACTCAATAGTGCCTTTCTATGACTGTGCAGGCAGCCATTATCTGCAGATCAGGAAAGAAATCACCACAGAGCCTCGGTGATGTGATGTAAGGTCTGAGAATCCAGTTTATATGACCAAGATTTAAAGCTCTTAATTTCTGTATCATTGGTCGGGCTCTGCTGCCCTAAAGGCCACCGAATGACAGCGCTGCTCATGAATCACATAAAGTATTCAGTGCCCCCATCCCTGGGGGGTGAGTGGTACCATACAATATCATATTACTCATCAGGTTCACACAGGCAACAACCTCTCAGACCTCCATTTGCAAGGTGGTCGGTGTATCCCACTGCTATTTCTCTGACTGCAGGGAGGCCTGGTGAGGTGCTTGTGGGTTTCATAGCAACACTTAGCAGGCCCTTCCCAAGAAATTCTCATCTATTACTAGAGCAGGGTTTCATTTCATTTCTCTGGTTGCGGTTAATGCACAGCGTCAGGGGCTGTGTTCGAAAGCTTGGGTCCCATGGACTTCGGTGGGATTTCAAAAAGAAAAAGAAACTCGCTTTAGTGAGAGATAGCCTTGTTCATTTTTAGCTAACACTGTTGATTTTACTTTTGATTTTTACCTTTTGCGCCTGGATCCCAAGGATGGGACATTGTTTGCTTCCAGGGGTACTTTCTATTTTGCTCTTCAGCTCCCTGGCAGATGCAGTAGGCTGGCAGGGGGTGGGCAATGCCTCCTGCAATGCAGAATCTCCCAGGATAAGGGGGGGGAAGGACCACTGGGTGCAGCGGGGGCTGGTAGCTTCTTGCAAAGCTATAGTAGCAGTTTGGGTAATTTTAGTGGATCTGCTTTGATTTCATTGGAGTTGGCGGAAACTTGGTTTTTGGAGTCCTATCTTGAAAAAAAAAAAAAGAGCATAGCTATGTTGATTTACCAGAATCTCCTTCCGCTATCCATAGAAGGTCCTATACAGCGTTAAAGTCGATTTATATGGTAGGATAATATTTTGGCTTAGCTGCTGTGATATAGCGCTGTGTTCCGCTGTAAACCTATTCAGGTCAAAAGGAATTATGGTGATAACTCTCTTGGACAGTTGTAACAGGTGCTTGGGTGAGCGCCATGGCCAGTCCACAGATGTGGAATGCTCTGCCATAAGCATTATGTCGTGGGAAGAATTTTATAGTTGTGTGGTTTCTTAATGGAAAATGTTCCCGTTTAGTTTGACTTTGCCAAATTATAAGATTTTACGGTAGATTTGTAATGTCTTAATTTTGGCTATATGGGGTTTAATTTTACATATGGAAAAGGTAGCTCAGCGGAGAGGGATTGCGAAATAGAACTCTGGCCTTTGGAGCTATCTATGCTCCCATTCCATTCATCAGAGGTTCTCCAGTACGGAGAGTCTCTGCTAGTGTTCAGTGAATGCCTTAATGGGGGGCCAGAACAGCTAGGCTAGTTCTCTAGCAGCAATGGCAGCGGCTCAGACTCTAGTAGGCATACTTCATATGCTGGGCTTACAGGTTGGCTTCTGCGCTGATCGGCATCAGCCAAGGTGACTGCCGGTTTAGACTGTGAATGTGAAGTCAGCCTGGAGGAGGGGCCTTGCGTTCTCTGGACAATGCCCTGCATACACTGAATCCCTTCAATTCGATCAGCTGCTGGCAGGACACAAGGCACGCTCGCATGCTTTTTTTGCTTCAGTGGTCTAAAAGTGGAGTCTTTACCAGGTGGTATAATGGGAACTTGTCTGCAGTTTCTCGGCTTCTTTATTGCTGACTCAATTGCCACTGCAGAATGAGAGCTGTATTTCATATCACCAGGTGCTAGGTGAACTTAAAATATAAAGTCCATCTTTGTGCAGTCAGACGGAATGGGGCGTTACTCTAGCAGGACGGCCGTGGATTAGTATGCCTGTGTTTGGGAGTTCTTTCTACTTCATATTGTTGGCACGGAAAGAGCGTCTCTTAACATATGCTGAAGGCATTTTTGGTTTAGAGGTGTCTTTGTAAAAAAATAAAAAAATAAAAAAAAATAAATAAATAAAGAAGGAAGGAAAATAAAGAAAGTATTCAGCTGTCCTGAATGCGCCTGTTCTTGATTGACATTTTGAGGCTAAGCAGGGGCACACCTGGGTACCACGTGGCTGGGTGCACACCTTGCACTTCCAGGGTGTGTGGACTCACTGTATGGAACAGAGCCCTAGCAATCTTCTTTATCGCAAGATGGGAAAGTAGATGGTTCACTGAAGCGATCGTGAAAAAAAAAAGATGAAGAAAAAGATGGAAAGAATATACAGAATCATCATACGATAAAGATAAAGTGTTCTAACAGCCGTTTCAACCTATATCTTATGATCAGGAACCATTGGTGATGAAAGAAGAAGTTGAAGTAGCATTGAAAGCCTTATCAAAGAATAAAGCACCAGGCATTGATGGCATTCCCATTGAAGTATTTCAGCAATCTGATGAAGCTGTTATCATACTTACAAGGCTCTGCCAGGAAATTTGAAAGACAAATTCATGGCCAACTGACTGGGAAAGATCTATGTTTATACCAATACTGAAGAAAGGTGACCCAACTGACTATGGAAATTATCATACAATCGCTCTGATCCCACATGCCAGCAAGATTCTACTCAAGATTATTCAGCAGAGACTACTACCATACCTGGAATGAGAACTGCCTGATGTGCAAGCAGAGTTCCGGAAAGGACAAGGAACGAGAGACATTATCGCAGATGTGAGATGGATCCTTGAAAAGAATACCAAAGTATATCCATGTGTGTTTTATTGACTACAGCAAGGCTTTTGGCTATGTAAACCATGAGAAACTCTGGGCCACATTAAGAAGCATGGGTATACCAGTACACCTGATCATTCTCTTCCACAATCTTTACATTGATCAAGAAGCAACAGTTCGAACGGAACTAGGAGAAACAGAATGATTTAAAATCAGCAAAGGTGTACGGCAAGACTGCATACTTTCCTCCTACCTCTTTAATTTATATGCAGAACAAATCATCAGAGAAGCAACACTGTATGAAGACAACCTAGATGTGAAGATTGGTGGAAGACACATCAACAACCTTCGCTATGCTGATGATTCGACATTATTGGCTGAAAGTGAAGACTATTTAAAACATTTGCTTCTCAAGATCAAAGGAATATAGTCTTAAAATGGGTCTGCACCTTAACGTCAAGAAGGCAAAGATCTTGGCAACTGGAAAAATGAATAAGTTCATCATTGATGGAGAAGAAATTGAAATAGTGGACAACTTTAACCTACTTGGATCAACTATCAATAAAGAAGCAACAAGCAGTCAAGAAATCTGATGACACATTGCTCTTGGCAGAATGGCAATGAAGGACCTAGACAAGATTCTCAAGAGCAGGGATGTCTCTGTCCATACAAAGATTTGACTTGTTCAAGCCATGGTATTTTCAATAACGTCATATGGATGCAAAAGTTGGACGGTGAAAAATATAGACAGGAAGAAAATTGATGTCTTTGAATTACGGTGCTGGCGACGAATACCGTGTATAACATGGACTGCCCGAAGAACAAACCAGTCAGTACTAGAGATGATCAAACCTAAGCTTTCTTTAGAAGCTCAGATGCCAAGACTTCGACTTTCATACTTTGGACACATCATGCGAAGAGAGAGTGCATTAGAGAAAGACGTTGTGCTTGCAAAGTAGAAGGTCAACGCAAAAGAGGAAGGCCAGCAATGAGGTGGATCAATACAGTAACAGCAGCTACGGGTGCCAGTCTGTTAACAAAGAGCCGCCTGACTGAAGACCAAACACAATTTAGGACAACTATCCAGAGGTTCGCCATGAGTCGACACCGACTTGACGGCACTTAACAACAACAACAACAACAGAGAAGAGCCACCAAAATGGTAAAGGGGATGGAAGAATATCCCTATAAGGAGAGGCTTAAAAGATTAGGGTTGTTCAACCTGGAAAAGAGACGGCTGAGAGGATAGGATATATGATAGAGATCTATAAATTAATGAATGGAGTGGAACAGGTAAACGTAGATTGATTGTTTATGCCATCAAAAAGTAGAAAGACTAAGGGACATGTAATGAAACTACCGTGTGACCCGTTTAAAGACTAATAAGAGAAAATATTTTTTTACTCAACATGAAATCAAACTCTGGAATTCGTTACTGGAGGATGTAGTAAAAGTATAGCTGGCTTTAGAAAAAGTTTGGCCAAGTTCCTGGAGAAAAGGTCCATAAACCATTATTAAAGTGGACCTGGGACATCCAGTGCTTGCCCCAATACAAGCATTGTGGAACCTGTGTGTCTTTTTGGGAAACTGACAGGTACTTGTGACCTGGATTGGCCACTGTTGGAAACAGGATGCTGGGCTTGATGGACCTTGGTCTGACCCAGTATGACATTTCTTATGTTCTTGTGGAACATTAAATATTCAATAAAACATGCCTTGTTCTCTAATTTGTTTTTTGAAATAATGACTTGAAATTTATTTCATTTGTAGCGATTTATGGTGACTAGAGTTTAATTACATAGTCATGAAAAATGTATTTCCTGATCTAGGAAGACAAGCTCAAAGTCAGCCACTCAGATAATTGGAATTCATTAAATGTATTTTGCAAACGAGCTAGACAATCTCCGTTATACCCAGATGTCACTAGAGCAGCAGCCTCTGTCAGCAAAGTGGCCCAGTCGTGCTATTGAGCTGATCCATGAAACATACTACTTCTACTAATCATTTGTATAATGCTATGAGGCATACGTAGCACTATACATATAGGTGTAAAAGACAGTCCCTGCTCATCAGAGCTTACAATCTAATCAAGATGAAAAGCATCACCAAAGTGGGGATTAGAGTATGGTAAGATATACATAAGTAGTGAACAAAAGAGTGAGGAGCATCAGGATCCAAAAGCAGCCTCAAAAAGGTGTGTTTTTTGTCTGACTTTGAATAGGGCTAGAGAAGGAGCATGACACACTGACTCGGGTAATTTGTTCCAGGCATATGGAGCAGCAAGGTGGAATGAACGAAGTCTGGATTTGGCAGTGGCAGAGAAGGGCACAAATAAAAGGGATCTACCAGAGGAGCAGAGTTGCCAAGGAGGAATGTAGAGTGAGGCAAGAGAGGAAAGGTAATGAGGAGCCGCAGAATGCACTTGTAGGTCATTAGGAGACGTTTGAACTGGATACGGAAACGGATAGGGAGCCAGTGAAGTGACTTGAGAAGAGGGCTTACATGACCATATCGATACTAGTAGAAGATTTTATTTATTTATTTTGTTTTATATACCGCGCTATTTTAAATCAGTGCGGTTTACAATATAACAACTCAGTACATAGAACAGGTTTACATTGAACAAGTAACAGAGCTTAACAATTAGAACAAAACAACAGTGGAGTACATGGCAATGTGATCATAGGATTAAGACTACCATAGCAGTAACTATTTACAATCAGCAAGGGGATAATGTTCTCGGGCAATGGAAGTGGATGAGGTAATAGTGGGCTATGTTACATGATCAAAGTATAGCTGGAAGAGATGTGTTTTTATTGCCTTTCTAAAGGTGGACAGGTCATTGATAAGCCGGATTGGAGCAGGCAGGGATGCCGTGCAGCTGAGTTTTGAACAGATTGAAGGGGAGAGATATGATTTATAGGGAGACCAGCGAAGAGACAGGTTATAATAGCCAAGATCACTAGAGAGTGGATAAGGGTCTTAGTAGTGTGTGAGGAAAGGAAGTGACAAATTTTGCTGATACAGAAAGAAGCGATAGTTCTCCAAGAACAAGCAGAAAGTCAGTCCTTACATATGGGTGACATCGGCGCCAACTGAACTCGCACGGAGTATTTTCCAAGCTTTCAAAGAAAGCCTTTGGGACATGCTGCCACGCATTTGTGGTCCCCTTCCTGCCCAAGGGTGCCATCTTGCTCAGTCTCTTGCTTTCGTTTCCCGTGGAGCCCAATGGAATCTGTCCTGTTTCCCTGGAAAAATCCTTACTAATTATCCTTAAAGTTAGTTTTCCAGTTTGCATACCGGTTCCTCTTCCTGCCTCAAGCCGGCCCTGGTACTATTCTTGACTCCTTTTGTCTTTTTTGATCAAGGCTCGCCTCGACCAACTTAACACCCTTTTTCGCCCAGGAGTTGTTGACCCCGTCTGGATGTTTCCCTAGCATGTCCCCTGGTGGGTTAAAAAATGCGACCGCTGCAGTCAAACCATGTTGGTCAATGACTCCCATGACTGCTGCCTGGGCCCTGACCATGACGGCACCTCCTGCGATCTTTGCCAGGTCATGACCCCTAAGACCAATAAAAGAGGTCAGAGTTGCAGGAAAAACTGTTCCCCAGGTCCAACTTTGCACTGACCTCCCCGACGCTGAGCCCCAAGCCCAGCACTTCCTGTGAGGCCCAAGCGTCCACAGAGTTCTGCAGCTCCACAGAGCCCCACAGCAGTGGCTCCTCCAAAACGTCCCCAGACCCCGAGAGAAAGAAGAAAAAATCCTCTAAGTCCGCTGAGGTCGCTTTGGAGAAACCCAATAAAACCACCTGGAGGGACTTGGGTGGCTCCAAGAAGCACCCTAACAAGGTTCTCAAGAAGGATTCCTCGGCCTGCAGAGACCTTGCGAAGTTCCTCCAGACCGTAATCCCCGTTGAGGACACACTCTGGTGCCGGTGCCAGGCCCAAGAACCTCAGTGCCTGTTCCAAAAACTGTGGAGCCTTCTGGCTTGGAAACCAGAATGGTGGTCCTGCAGCAGAACATCACTGCTGTCCTGGCCCTTCAGCAGGCAATGATGACTGGTTCATCCGCATCATCTGCCCAGACAATCGGGCCCCCCACGGAGTCCCCAGCCGTCGAACCGAGCTCTGAGTGCCATTGGTCTTGGCGCCGGTTGAGGTCCCGTTCCTCGGGCATCCAATCCTCCCCAGCCAGTTTCCACAACTCAGACCTCAGGTCCTCTGGAGGCTGCCGGCCACTTAGCGCCAGCCTCGATGTAATGAGTCACAGGGCCTCGGACCCGTTGTCACCTCTCGACTCCAAGTGGGAGACAGATGACTAGGCATTCCCGGAAACCAAACGGCACCAAGATATTCCCTCGGACCCGTCTCCTCCTGTGCCATTCTCCTCTGAAAGACGTGGCCTTCCACAACTTTGTCAAGGATATGGCCAGAGCCCCCTCGGTGCAAACCGAGGCAGAGGAAAATCCATGCATCGAAGAACTAGAGATTCTCCACTATGAGTCTTCACCCAAGGAAACTCACAGTGCCTGTGCAGCCGATCCTCGAGCGGTTACTGCTCAGAATGTGAGAGACACAGGCGTATGTGCTGGTGGTGAGCCGGTGCCTCGATGCCATGTACCGTATCCAGAAGGGCCCGGGGTTCCACAAACCCCAACTCCCACCTAACTCCATGGTCATTGAGTTGACCATGCAGAAAAGAGCCAGAAGAGCCATTCCTCTGTGCCCCCTGGAAGTGACGCTAGAGTACTTGACTCCCTCAGGCGCATCCTACCAGGATTCAATGCTGGGTTTCAGGATTCAAGCCTATGAATTGTACATAGGCATCTACCTGAAGGCCCTAACCCATGAGTTTTCCGGGTTTTCAGCCGGGCTTGCTGGGGAACCCCTCCAGTGGTTCCAATCTCTGACCCCCGGGATCAAGGACTGCTCTAAGTTCCTCTCCCAGGTGGCCTAGCAGTGGCTGGCATCGGTGCCCAGCACCAAGCCTGGCTACAGTCTTCTGACCTCAAGCAGTGGGTCCAAGACAAGCTGCTCGATGTCCCCCGCACCGGGAAAAACCTGTTCAGCAAGCCTATGGCCAATAAGGCGGCCGAGATCGAGGCCAACGTGGTGACTCGCCAGAGGCTCTCTAAAAAGATCTTATCCTTTCCCCCTAAGAAGCCATCGGGAAAAGACCTCTGTTCTCGAGGAAAAAGGGGCCCTTTCAACAGAGTCATCACTACAAGCCCTTCTCAGGCTCACCCTAAAGACAAGGCCATGGAGCTCAGAAACCAAAGACTCAGAAGCCCCAGGCCCCATCTCCCGCCCACATCCCAGGGGGAATTTTTGACTCACAGGGCAAGGCCTCCCCTACCCCGAGAGACCTTCACCAGCCCACAGGGGTCATCCTGGTGCTTTTCACTCACAAGTGGGCCAATGTCACCTCGGACCAGTGGGTACTGCAAGTGGTAAGAGAGGGATACCACCTCCACCTACAGAAGGTGCCACCCAGGTTCTTCTCAGGAGAGCTGGTGCGACCTTCACCAAACCCTTCTGCTCTCAGAGCTCACAGGACTGCTCAGGAACAATGCAGTAGAGTCCTGTACCCAATCACCTGTGGGGAAAAGGCTTTTACTCCAGATACTTCCTTGTCTCAAAGAGAACTGGGGGCCTCAGGCCCATACTATACCTGAGAAACTTAATCAAGTTTCTGGTGAGGGAGAAGTTCAAGATGTTCTCCCTTGGAACACTGCTGCCTTACCTCCACCAGGAAGATTCACTGTACTCCTTGGATCTAAAGGATGTGTACACACACATTCTGATCCATCTCTCCCATAGGCAGTAGCTACAGTTCGTGCTGGGAGGAGGGCACTACCAGTACAGGGTGCTACCCTTCGGCCTGGCCTCCTTGCCAAAGGTCTTTACCAAATGCCTGGCAGTGGTAGTCGCCCACCTGTGCCTACAAGGTGCTTTTGTCTTCCCCTACCTAGATGACTGGCTAATCAGGGGTGATACTGCCTCAGAAGTCAGTCAGGCCGCAGAGCGTGTAACCCTCCTTCTGCAGCACCTGGGTTCATCATAAACTACCCCAAATCCAGCCTCTCACCTGCCCAAAGCCTGAAGTTCATAGATGCTCAGTTGGACACGTTACAGATCAAGGCCGTCCTCCCAAGAGAAAGGACAGAACGCCTCAGACAACTGGCAGGAGAGGTACAGTGCTGCCAGTCAGTCTTCTCCTCTGCCTGTTGGGCCATATGGCCTCGATGGTCTACATCACGCACTCAGCCTGCTTGCACATGCAGACAGCCCAGCAGATACTTTCCTGATTTCGTGATCCAAGGGCCTACTCTATGCATTTCTACCGACCTCCCTGGTCGCCAGGACCCTCTTCAAGGTCCAGAGCGAGAGGGCATCAGTTATACTGATTGCTCCCAGGTGGCCCAGGCAACCTTTGTTCTCTTTGTTGCTTTCCCTGTCGGTGGCACTCCCAGTCCCACTGGGCCGAGCCCCGGACCTCCTATCTCAGGAGCAGGGCTCCCTCCTGCACTCCAGTCTAGGGTTGCTAATGCTAACAGCGTGGCTGCTGAAAGAGTAGCTTTGGCCCCTTTCAGTCTACTGGGAGAAATTGAGGAGATCCTACTGGCCTCCCAAAACCCTTCACCAGACAGGTTTATGCCTTTACGTGGTGAAGGTTCCTCCACCTGGTGTGTGGAAAGGGAGGAGAACCCTTTCTCCTGCCATGTGCAATTAGTACTCCAGTACCTACTGCACCTGTCACACACCAGGCTGAAATCTAACTCTGTGGGTTACATCTGAGCGCCATAGCCGCTCACTACCACCCTATCGAGAGATAACCCCTCTCAGGCCAACCCCTGTTCTGCAGGTTCCTCTGGGCCTCCTGCTATACGAGCCCCCTCTCCACCCTCTGACAGCAGAGTGGGACTTCAACGTGGTGCTCTACCAGCTCACCAACCACCATTCAAACCCCCTAGCCACTTGTCACCTGCAGAACCTGTCTTGGAAAGTGGCCTTTCTGGTGGCCCTCACGTCTGCTCGAAGAGTGAGCAAACTCCAGACCCTGGTGGCGGATCCACCATATACAGGGTTCTATAAGGACAGGGTAGTGCTCCACACGCACCCCAAATTCCTCCTGAAGGTGGTATCTCCTTTCCACCTCAACCAAGAGGTGGTCCTCTCCACCTTCATCCCGTGGCCTCACACTTGCAGGGAGGAACTAGTGCTTCATACACTGGATTGCAAACGGGCCCTGTCCTTTTACTTACTGCGGACTTAGGTCAATCGCAAAGCTCCTCAGCTTTTCGTGTCTTATGACCCCAGCCACTTGGGTGGCGAACTGTATTGCCCTCGCCTATGAGTGAGCTGGCCTCTCCCTCATGCACTGGATCACAGCGCATTGCGTGAGGGCGATGGCTACATCATTGGCCAACCTCCACTCAGTGCAGATGATGGAGATCTGCAAGGCCACCACATGGTCTTCAGTTCATACTTTTGCAGCTCGCTACTGCCTGGAGGGTGAGTCCCGCAGGAACAGTGCCTTTGGACAGGCAGTGCTCCATAATATTCTCGGGGTGTAGGCAACTCCTGCCCTCCGACCCTTTTGTGATCAGGCTACTGGAGTGCTAGTGTTGCTGGATGCTAGGTCTTGCAGTTTCTCTCAGTGGGGACTCATCTTCTGCAACTCACAGCTATCTGACTTGGTCACCATTGGTGCTGTCGTGGTTCAGTCCTCAGCAGTCTGAAGCTAGGGAGTCCAATATGTGAGGACTGACTTCCTGCTTGTTCCTGGAGAAAGCGTAGTTACTTCCCTGTAATAGATGTTCTCCAGGGACAGCAGGAATCAGTCCTCACAACCCTCCCTTCTCCCAGGGAGTTGCCTCCCTAACTTGTTTTATTTTATTTTTTTATGACCGTCCTAGGTATGTCATCTGACTGAACAAGATAGCACCCTTGGGCGGGAAGGGGACCATGCATGCATGGTAGCATGTCTCAAAGGCTTTCTTTGGAAGCTAGGGATATGCTCTGCGCAGGCTCGGTCCACGCCGATTTCACCCATATGTAAGGACTGATTCTTGCTGTCCCTGGAGAACACCTGTTACAAGTGAGTAACTATGCTGTTTTTGTTATCTGTTGGTTGTGTGCAGAGAAGGAGAGAGTAGAGTCAATGATGATCCCAAGGTTGCAAGCTAAGGAAATGGTGGAGTGTGGTGTTATCCACAGAAATAGAGAAGAGGGAGGAAGGGGGCTTGGGGGAACATAAGGAGCTCAATTTTGCCCATGTTCAATTTGAGAAAGCAGATGAAGGACCATGTGGCCTATCCAGTCTGCCCATCCATGAGAACTATTACGTTCTACAATCCCTCTCTCTCTCTCACAGAGATCCTCCAAGGGGCTAGAGAGGCTTTATCTAGAGTGTTAAAGCTCCAAAAGCATCTAAGATCTCCAGCAGAAGAGAGAATGGCAGTTGGACTTAGATTTCCATAGCCTGCACATTCAATACCTTGACTCCAGCTTCCCTGGAACTGAGGAACTGGTATGCAGTCCTGGGAAAAGGCAACATTATCCCAGGAGCATGAGGTATCAGAGCACACGAACCCCAAAGCTGTAGAATCAACAACCACTAAGAAGCAAAAGTTAGTAGTGACCAGTGACTCCTTTCTGAGGGGTACACAGAGGCATCCATCTGCCATCCAAAGTTGATGTCCTGGGAAGTGTGCTGTCTGCTTGGTGCCAAGATCCTGAGATGTTATGGAGAGTTTGCTGAGACTCCTCTAGTCTACTGACGGTTATCCAGTGCTATGCATCCATGTTGGAACAAATGATTCCTGATCATACCTAAAATAACTGTGGCGCTGAGAAAGAATGTGAAGCAGTTAGGGGTGTGTAGGTGGTAGTCTCCTCAATCCCCCCTTGTCGAGGATCAGGACCGAGGACGAGAGGCTTACATTCTTGGAGATGAATGCCTGGATATGTGGATCGTGTCACTGAGAGTATTTTGTCTTCCTTTACCACAGTATTATTTTCTAGTGGTTGCTGAGCAGAGATGGCATTCATCTATTGACGAAGGGGAGAAGTGTCTTCCACAACAGACTGACTAATCTACCGAGGAGGGATTTAAAGTAGTATCATTGGGGATGGGTGAGCAAAGCCCCCCAGGTAAGTATAACATTCAAAAATAGTATATAAAAAGGAAAAAAGAGCAATATCTGGAGAGCTGCATGTAGTAAGCTCGTATTAAGTAAAATAAAGTTCCAGATTTAGAAGCTGTAATAGAAGAGGCTGACTTGGATATAGGGCAGTCACGGAGACAAGGTATGCAGAAAATGATGGTGACATAGTTATACCAGCCTATAGCCTATTTAGGAAAGACGGGGTTGGACGAAAGAGAGGAGGAGTTGTGCTCTATGTGAAAAAAATAATATTAAAGCCACAGAACTGCAGGGCTTATGAGAGAAGGAGGGGGCATTCTGGGTTAGTCTGGAAAAAGAGAATGGAAAATCTATTTACATTGGTTGATATACAGACCTCTTCCCTAAGTGCATAACTTTGCAGTTTTCTACATTAAATGTCATCTGCATCTGGATGCCCAGTTTTCCAATTTATCAATTTTTTACAATCTTCTTGCACTGTAACAACTTTGAATAACTTGGTGTCATCTGCAAATTTGATCACCTCGCTCATTATTCCCATTTCCAGGTTATTTATAAATATGTTAAAAAGCAGCAGGCCCAGCACAGATCCTTGGGGTACTCCACTAGTCACCTTTCTCCATTGAGAAAATTGGCCATTTAGCCCTACTCTGTTTATTATCTTTCAACCAGTTCCTAATCCACAATAGTACTTTGTCTTCTATCCCATAACTTTAATTTCCCAAGAGTCTCTCATGAGGGACTTCGTCAAAGGCTTTCTGAAAATTGAGATACACTATATCAACCAGCTCACCTTTATCTAACTGTTTATTCACACCTTCAAAAAAAATATGAGATATTGGGGAGACCAGATTTTCCTTGGCTAAATCCATGTTGGCTTTCTTCCATTAAACCATTACTGTCTACATGTTCAATAATTTTGTTTTTTATAATGCTTTCTACCATTTTGTCTGGTACTGATGTCAGTCTCACTGGTCTGTAGTTTCCTGGATCACCCCTAGAACACTTTAAAAATTGGTGTTACATTGGCCACTCTCTAGTCTTAGGGTAGTACAGATGATTTTAACGATAGATCACAGATTACTAATAGTAGTTCTACAACCTCATATTTCAGTTTTTTCAGCACCCTTTTCTGCTCTTTATTTTATCAATTAGATGTATTGCATCTTCCCAATTTATCAAGATTTGTTTTAATTTCTCTGATACATTACCTTTAAATATCATTTCTCCAGGAACAAGCAGGAAGCCAGTGTCCTCACATATGGGTGACGTCAGCGCCGAGCCCGCGTGGAAGCATCTCCCGAACTTTCAAAGAAAGCCTTTGGGAGATGCCACCAAGCATGCGTGGTCCCTTTCCCACCCAAGGGTGCCATTTTGCTCAGCAGACGTGTGTGTGATTCCCCGTAAAAAGTTGATTTTTTTTCTAAGCGTAACTCTCTCTCTCCAGCCATAGCCGGTCCCTTACCTGCCCCCGAGTTCACTTGCCTTGACACCATGTCCTCAGACCTGTGAATTTTTTCTTTTCAACATGATTCACACCCTTTTTCCCGCTGGCAGTTCCTTGGGTCCTCGACCTCGCCAAGGCCCTTTTTTCCCCCAATAGCCTGCAGCTTTAAAAAGTGCGATCGGTGTTCCAGTAATTTTTCTATCACTGGCACACACTTCTGCTGTATCCGTTGTCTCTGTCCTGACCACGACATGGAGTCCTGTGGGTCTTGTCTCCTCTTAGTGCCCCTTTTACCCCTCTATCATCTAATGGTCCCACTGACTCTCTCACAGGTTTTTTTGCTATGAATGTACTTGAAAAAGTCTTTATTATGCGTTTTTGCTTCCACAGTAAGCTGCTTCTGAAATTCTCTGCCTGCCTTATCAATGCCTTGCATCTTCCTTGCCAGTGCTTGTGTTGTTTGCAGTTTTTGTCATTTGGCTCCTTTTTCTATTTCCTGAAAGATGCTTTTTTGGCAACAACAGCCTCTCTGACCTGACCTTTAAACCATGCAGGCAGTTTTTTGGACTTCCTTCCACTTTTCTTAAAGCGTGGAATACAGCTGGTCTAGGCTTCCAAGATAGTATTTTTAAACAACACCTAAGCTTGATGTAAATCTTTAACCTTTGCAACTGTTCTTTTTAGTTTTTTCTTAACTATTTTCCTCATTTTATCATAGTCTCCCTTTTGAAAGTTAAAAGGTAGTACTGTGGTTTCTCCAGGACCAAGCAGGAAGTCAGTCCTCACTTATGGGTGACGTCGGCGCCGACGGAGCCCTCGCGGAGCAATTTTCCCCAGCTTTCGAAGAAAGCCTTTGGGAATTGCAGCGCACATGCGCGGTCCCCTTCCCGCCCAAGGGTGCCATCTTGCTCAGTCTCCTTTTTTCCGCGGAGCCCTACAGACGTAGTTTATCACCGCTGAAAAAGTTGATTTCTTTATTTTGTTTTCTTGTTATTTTTCTCGGTTCGTGTGTCCTCTTACCCGCCCGGCCTCGATATTCCCTATCTAGTCCGTTCACATAATTTTTTTCTATTTTTCTCTCCAACTGGCGTTCCCGCCACTTTTTCCTTCTTCCCTAGCAGCACGGTCTTTCGACCTTGCAGGGGCCCTTTTCTCCCGATGGCTGCCAGTGGGATTAAGAAGTGTGATCGTTGTGTCAAACTTATGTCTCTTACCAACACGCATGACTGCTGCCTCCGTTGCCTCGGACCCGAGCATGACTCAATGAGTTGCGGTCCGTGCAACAAGATGTCCTCGAAGGCGTTGAGGAGTCGGCAGTCACAAAAGGAACGAATCTTCTCTGACCCCGCGTCCGGTCGGGCCCGGACCTCGTCAGAGGCCTCGACGTCTCGTGGCTCCGGCTCCGAGCACCGTCGGAGTTCCTCTGAACGGGGGTCCCCTGGCCGGGAACACCGTCGGAAGAAGAGGCCCGCGAGGGTGGCGTTGGAGGACGCTCCTGGTCCCTCGAGGGCCAGGTCGCATAGCCCCGTCGGCCGCCCCGGGTCCTCGGAGGCGGAGAGGCCTTCGAAGCTTCCTCGTCTCGAAATGGAGTCGCCTGGACACGTGAGTACTGTAGTCCTCCTGGACTCTCCTCCGGAAGAGCCGACGTCGGGCCCGACGCCATCGGGGCCCGAGTCGGGGGCTGCTGGGTCTTCTGAGTTTGACCTCAGATTGACGACCTTGGAGCGCAGTATCGCTGCCTTCATGGACCAGCAGCGGGCATTGATCACCGGCCTCGCCAGTGCATCTGCCCCGACCACCGGGACGTCGACGCCCAAGTCGACCCCGGAGGCCGAGTCGATCCTCGAGTCGATACAAGCTCGAGTCGATCCTTGGCCTAGGTCTCCCTCGGTCGGTGCGGAGATCCCCGGCTCTCGCCCGCACGGAGCTACTCAATTCCTCCTCGGAGGAGTCGGGCTGGGACACGGAGGAAGACGAGTCACCCGGCTCTTTTCAGACTCGGTGCGTCCCCTCCGACTCGCCCGAGTCGGAGCCTCGGAGGCGGTCCCCCCCGGAGGGTACCCGGTTCTCCGATTTTGTGAGGAATATGGCCAAGGCTTTGGCCTTCCCCGCGGATCCGGAGGAGGAGCCTCGAGCCGAAGAGCTCGAGGCCCTCCAATACAACTCTCCCCCGAAGGAGGCCTTTACTGTACCTGTTCCCCCGATGCTAGAGCGGCTACTCTTCCGCATGTGGGAGAGCCTGGCCTCGACGCTGGTGCTGAGTAAGTGGGTCGATTCCATGTATCGAGTCCGCAAGAGCCCCGGGTTCCAGAAGGCACAACTGCCACACCATTCCATGGTGGTGGAATCGGCCATGCATCGACTTAAGAGTCAAAAGATGCACTCCTCGGTGCCTCCGGGTAAGGAGGCACGAAACCTAGATGCCCTCAGTAGGAAGTGCTTCCAGGGCTCTATGCTTGCTTGTCGAGTCCAGACATACCAACTATATATGGGCATGTCTCTTCGAGACCTGGCAAAAGAAATTGCGGGGTTCTCTGCTGGTCTCTCCGAGGAACCATTGCCGCGGTTCCAGGCCTTGTCCACAGGGATTCGAGAGTGTTCGAAGTTCATTTCTCAAGCAGCCTACGATGGCTTCGAAGCATCGGCTCGAGTAGCCGGGGACGGCATCGGGGCTCGCCGTCAGGCTTGGCTTCAGTCATCCGACCTCGAGCCATGGGTGCAGGACAAGTTGGTCGATGTCCCTTGCAGAGGTGAAAACCTCTTTGGCAAGCCCATGGCTGAAAAGGCGGCGGAGCTCGAGTCCGAGACTCTCACCAGGACTCGACTATCCAGAAAGACCTCTGCCCCTTCACAGAAGAGGAAGGGCTCGGGGAAAAAGCCTTTTTACCCATAGGAAGGTGTTTGCTTATAAGCAACACCACCCACAATATCAGGCCTCAGCAGCCCCCCATCAGGGACAGCAGCCTAAGGGGCAGGGTAACGGATCCCGTAGGTAGAAGGCTCCCAAGCCCGCTACGCAGGCCCCGGCCCAGCAGGGTGGGGGTTTTTGACTATGCCAGCATAGCCTCTCCCCCTCAGGGGCCTTCGCTCAGCACGGGGGGCCGGCTGACCCACTTTGCCCACCGGTGGTCTGCCATAATGTCCGATTCCTGGGTGCTGCAGGTGGTTCAAAAGGGCTACCTCTTGCATTTTCACCAGGTGCCCCCCCCTCTTCTTTCCAGGGGAGCCTCCAAGACCCCCCCCCCCCCCTACACAGGAACTTACTCCTTCAGGAGCTGTAAAGTCTGCTTCACGAACAGGCTGTGGAGCCAGTGCCCCAACACCTGTGGGGTCACGGGTTCTACTCAAGGTACTTCCTGGTTCCAAAGAGAACAGGAGGCCTCAGATCCATTCTGGACTTACGTAACCTCAACAAGTTCCTGCAGCGGGAAAAGTTCAAGATGCTTACCCTTGGAATCCTACTGCCCTACCTCCAGCAGGGAGATTGGCTATGCTCCTTGGATCTAAAGGATGCTTATACCCAAATCCTTATTCATCCGGACCACCGGCAATATCTAAGATTTGTGGTGGCAGGGAATCATTATCAGTACCGCGTACTGCCCTTTGGCCTATCCTCCGCTCCCAGGGTGTTCACGAAATGCCTGGCAGTGGTGGCAGCCTTCCTGAGGCTTCAAGGCCTCTTCGTCTTCCCCTACCTGGACGACTGGCTCATCCGGGCGCAGTCTTCCCTAGCAGTCACTCAGGCCACTCAACGCACAGTGGCTCTGCTTCAGCACTTGGGCTTCGTCATAAACTTCAAAAAGTCCACTTTGCTCCCCTCTCAGAATCTCGAATTCATAGGAGCACGGCTGGACACTCTGCAGGCTCGGGCCTTCTTGCCTCTGGAACGGGCCAACAGGCTCATGGCTCTGGCCGGCAGGTTCCATAGCGCGTCACCGGCCTCTGCCAGACAATTCCTGCAACTGCTTGGTCACATGGCCTCCACTGTCCATGTCACTCCGAATGCCCGTCTGCATATGCGACCTGCTCAGTGGAGCCTTCGCACTCAATGGCATCAGGCCACAGGGAGACTGACGGACTTAATACAGATCTCCGACCGCCTGGTCTCCTCTCTGCAGTGGTGGCTTCACCTGCCCAATCTGGTACTGGGCATGACTTTTCAGTCTCCTCCACCGTCCCAGGTGCTCACGACAGATGCCTCTCTCCTGGGATGGGGAGCGCATTGTCAAGGGATGTGCACTCAAGGCCTTTGGACACCTTGGGAAGCCGCCCAGCAGATAAACTTCCTGGAGCTGCGGGCGATCCGCCTAGCTCTGCGGGCCTTCTCTCACCTCACGTCTTGTCAGTCTGTGCTGGTGCAGACGGACAATCAGGTTGCCATGTTCTATGTGAACAAAGAGGGGGGCATGGGCTCCCTCCCTCTATGTCGGGAGGCTCGGAGGCTGTGCTCTTGGGCAGTCGGTCACAACATCCTCCTCAAGGCTGTTTACCTGCCCGGGCAGGACAATGGCCTGGCTGACAAACTGAGCCGGATTCTGCAGCCACACGAATGGAGGCTGAACCCCGCAGTGATCCAGCAGATCTTCCGCCGGTGGGGCTCCCCCTCCGTGGATCTCTTTGCCAGTCCCCTGAACCGGCAGCTTCCCAGGTTCTGCTCCCAGGACCCGCATCCTCTCAGAGTAGCGCCGGGTGCTTTCCTCATATCATGGTCCACGGGCCTACTGCATGCCTTCCCTCCCACGCCACTGGTGTCCCGGACATTGTTCAAAGTGGTCCGGGACAGGGCTTCCGTGATCCTGGTAGCGCCCCGGTGGCCGAGGCAACCGTGGTTCCCTCTACTTCTACAGCTAGCGGTGGACACCCCTCTTCCTCTGGGGTTTCAGCCCGATCTCCTGACCCAGGATCAGGGTACTCTTCTGCACCCCAACCTCTGGGCCCTGCACCTGATGGCCTGGCTGCTGAAAGGGTAGTCCTAGCTCCGCTTCTGCTACCTCCGGAAGTGGAAGCCGTCGTCCTAGCATCTCGGCGTCCTTCTACCCGAAAATCTTTCGCCCTTAAATGGCGTCGCTTCTTGGTCTGGTGCTCTCAGCGCTCTGAGGACCCCTTCGCCTGTTTAGTATCGGTGGTACTGCAATACTTGCTTCACCTCTCCGATCTGGGCCTCAAATCCAACTCTGTCAGAGTCCACCTCAGTGCCCTCTCCGCACATCATTCGCCGGTGGAAGGCCGGCCTCTTTCCTCGCACCCCTTGGTGGCGCGTTTTCTCAGAGGCCTCCTTCTGCTTAAGCCTCCGTTGCGCCCTCCAGCTCCTGACTGGGACCTCAACGTGGTTCTGCAAAGGCTTATCAGTCCGCCTTTTGAACCCATGGCTACCTGTCCTCTTCTTTTCCTCTCCTGGAAAACTCTCTTCTTGGTAGCCCTTACCTCCGCTAGGCGCGTCAGTGAACTACAGGCCCTAGTGTCGGAGCCCCCATACACTAGATTCTACAAGAATAGGGTTGTCCTACAGACTCACCCTAAGTTTCTTCCAAAGGTGGTCTCCCATTTTCACATCAACCAAGAGGTGGTCCTTCCGACCACCTTTCCCAGGCCGCATACCAGCCGAGCTGAAACTGTGCTGCACACCCTGGACTGTAGAAGAGCCTTATCCTTCTACCTTGACCGTACGCGAGAGCATAGAAAAGCTGTCCAGCTTTTCGTATCTTTTGACCCCAATCGGTTGGGAGTACCCGTCTCTAAGCGTACTTTGTCCATCTGGGTAGCTGACTGTATCGCCTGGGCTTATGGGGCAGCTGGCCTCTCCTTAGAGAGTCGAGTCACGGCTCACCGTGTCAGGGCGAAGGCTGCGTTGGTGGCTCATCTCCGCTCTGTTCCGTTAGCAGACATCTGCCGGGCCGCTACTTGGTCTTCCAGCCAGACCTTTGCGGCTCATTACTGCCTGGAGAGAGAGTCCCGCAGGGACAGTGCTTTCGGACAGGCAGTCCTCCACAATCTCTTTGAGGTCTAGCAACTCCTACCCTCCGGCCCTGGTGTTGGGCTACCGGCCGGATTCGTATTCAGAGGAGATTCCTTCCTTCTGTACTGTTGAGCTTGAGGGAGCTCTTTTAGGCTTGAGGTCTCCGGTAGTCTTAAGCTTGGGAGTCCCATAAGTGAGGACTGACTTCCTGCTTGGTCCTGGAGAAAGAGTAGTTACTCACCTGTAACAGGTGTTCTCCAGGAGCAGCAGGAATCAGTCCTCACAACCCTCCCTCCTCCCCTTGGAGTTGCAGTCATTCTTAGTATATGGTTTTGCTAACCTTTTTCCCTGTCTTTTCGCTATGTCATCAGACTGAGCAAGATGGCACCCTTGGGCGGGAAGGGGACCGCGCATGCGCGCTGCATTTCCCAAAGGCTTTCTTCGAAAGCTGGGGAATATTGTTCCGCGAGGGCTCCGTCGGCGCCGACGTCACCCATAAGTGAAGACTGATTCCTGCTGCTCCTGGAGAACACCTGTTACAGGTGAGTAACTACTCTTTCCTTACCCTCCTTCCTTCATTTATTAAATCAAATGGCCCCAACACCCTTATCTCCCAAGTGGCCCCAACACCCTTATCTCTTGCACCAGGTTTTGTGTTCCACTAAGGACTAGGTCCAAAATGGCTTCCTCTCTAGTTTGTTTATGTCAGCAGCCTAGTTCCACCCTGGTTAAGGTGGAACCCATCCTTTCGGAAAAGCCCCACCCCGTTCCTCAGAATGTTGCCCAGTTCCTAACAAATCCAAATTACTGGCAAATACAATGTGTAGAGGTTTGTCATAATGTCTCTGCGGGGGAGGATTGGGATTATCATCTTACATCGTCTCTTTGCAGAAAGCACCAGCCTATTACATTAATAAATGCATAATACACAAATTAGTCATGCTTTGCCATTTGTTATTACTTTCTAAAAATGTTTACATTTTCTGTTCACTACAATCTTCTCGTTTTTGCCAAAGCTGATGATTGTTGTTGGTTTTTTTGCTGTCTTAAGTACCTATAATACAAACTAGGCTCCCTCCACTAGCCTGAACTTCCACTCTTTCCCACTGTCCTGCGACCTTCAAACTCATGTCTTCATGTCCCATCCTCTGCCTCCTGCACCGTGTCCCCTCCCCCTGCAATACCTCTCCACCATGCTTAAAAGAAATTGGTGGTGAATTTTTTTGTTCCCATTCCTTTTAATTTAGAGCATGGTTATCCAGGTGATTTTTTTCCCCATCTAGATACCAGAAGGGAAGGTTTGTCCATAGCTTGTATTCCTTCGGTACTCTTCATACATCCTGCTCTTAATTACCCCTCCCCATAATAAGAGCACAGCGTACAGCACCATAGTCATGCCACTGGGTCAGCTCAAAATTGTTAATACTTTAATAACTAGTATTAATGCATGAATTTTAAATTAACATGATAATCTATGGTTATGTTAAACTTTGTTGAAATGTAATTCAAACTGCCTAATAGATCAGAAACAAATTTAACATTTTTAAATGTCTGAAGAGTAGAGGTTTAGGAGTAAGCGGCATTAAGCCTATATTTGATTGATTGAAGCTGCCTTGTGATTTGTAGTGGAATCATGAGAAAAAATGTCTCGTAATTATGTAGGCATTCTCTAGCCATGAACAAGTGGTTTACTTCTTTGTAATATGAACTTAGAAGCTGTTATGGCAACAACTAATTTGTTGAAAAGACCCTGTCGTATGGCCTTTCTAGAGTAGTATCTTTCAACAGTTTGTCCATTTTATAAACATTCCAAATGTTGTTTTAAGTTGACTTTTATATGCTATCTTTTATTGCTAGTAAGGAAAGCTCCTAAACAGATAGATTTTGGGCTGCAAGACTGATTTGTGTGATTTGTATTGTAAAAGCTTTTTAAAAACCAAAAAGAGGAAATTAAAAAAGTGGTTCTGTGCGGTGTGGGTTTTTTCCATCTTATTAATGGTTCCATAAAAAAGCATGTACTGAACAGATTGAAAACAAAATTGCTTAGTAAGAAAAAACGATATGAATATACTATCCTTAAACCTTTTGCTCTAAACATTCTTGTATGTCAAGTCTCACATTTTTAATACTTCCGCTCACATCCCTAAGTCCACATTTGACAGTATAAAACTGATGCCTACCATGTAGGGGAAGGGCATTTTACATATGCAACTTGCCTTCTATTGCAGGCATTCCCAGTCTGGTTCGTGTGGATCCCTTTTTAACCTTGAGAAAGTTCAGGTGTCCCCTACCTCTTTCCCACCACTCTTCCTGGACTCCCTCAGTGCCAAGCCTGTCTTCAGTAGCCCTATTTTTTTCCCAGTTTTATTTTGAATTTCAAGAATAGCAATAAACAGATACAAGAAAATATTAAATATATTACAACTACAATTTTTCAATATAGAATAAATAAATAAATATAAAATTTAAAAAAGCCCATTATCTATCAGATAAAAAATTATCAAGTGTTCTCCATATCCTTTCAACTTTAAGTATATTGCCAGAAGATATGGAAGTGACACCCGCCATCTTGGTGTTAAACATATTGAATGCCACCAAAATGTGACATTCAGGCCAACAGAATTTTTCCAATTGCTCAGAATATGTTGTATAGCTATTGAAAGCATTATATCAAGTAGGAAATTATCATACTTTGAAAGGACATTATTTAAACAAATTGAGTAGAACACAACTATTCCCAGGGATATATCAGATTTCATGTATGTACTTCCAAACCTCATTCCAGAATGCCTTGTCTGAGGGGCAATTATATATCATATGAGTCAGGGTCCCAACATCAATGGAGCAACGCCAGCATTTGCTTGTTTGAAGAAGACTTGCTATGCATTCGCAGTGGGGTCCAGAAGGCCTGATGGGCAAGAAAAAAAAGTGATTGTGAAAGACTACTGGATAAAGTGGGTGTCTGACTTCTCCAGAAGGAGTCCCAATTGATGATATCCCTGACCATCTCTGTTTCAAACTCCCAAATTCTACATAACCCCTTTATGTTCATTTAATAAACTATAATACCCTGATGTAATTCATCCTCTGACTCTAACCTTTTCACATAGAGAGGGCATGTCCGAAGGTGGACAAACCTCTTGGGACCAGAGTGAATCTTATGTCAGGTTCAATGAACCAATTTTTCGAGCCTGTGATGGTGATAGCCCAAAAGTTGGTATCAGGTACTCTGAGCTAGCGACTGCTCCGTCTCTCCGCACTTGACCTAAACAGTAAATTACTTTTTTTATCCATCCCTTCCAAAAATGTTTCCTACCATTCATCTTTATTAGTGGGTTGAACCCTAATGAAGATTTTGCAGAGGCAGAGTTATGGGGATGTACAGCAAATATCAAGCTCCCTCATGGCACTAGCAGTACTTAACAGGGGGGCATCTAATTCTGAACAAGGTGCTTTCAAAGAAGGAAATACTGTAAACGGAAATGGTTTTGCAAGTATTTTTTCCATTTCAAGCCATGGCGAATCACAGTTTTCATCAAGTCATTCCGCACCATAATGTAAAAGAATAGCAGTATGATAAGTCTTAAAATCAGGAAACTTAAACCCCCACCCCCCTTTTCTTTTTGGCAAATTTACGGTGGCCTTTTATTCCTCCATAAAAAATTGACCAAGATTTTGTCCATCTGCATGTAAAATGAAGGTTGACAATATCCCGGAAACATCCCTCATTTATATACTATGCTTAGTAAAACCATCATTTTAATAGTATTCAACCATCCCCACCAAGACACATGCAATAGGGACCAACATTGCAAAAGACTTTTCAGATCTTTAAGTATAAGGTCACAATTATATTGATCATATTCGCTGGTTTTATGCAGAAAAAAACCCCTAAATATTTAATCCACTGAGGTGCCCACCGAAAGGGCAAAACTTTAAAGTCTTCTTGCGTGGAGAGACCATTCATTGGGAGTAATTCACTTTTGGCCCAATTGATCTTGAAGCCTGAAAAACTGGGAAATCTACCCACTAGATCTAATAAGCAGGGAATAGAGGCAATAGGTTTTGTTAGAAAAAGTAAAACATCATCAGCGTATGCTGCAAGTTTCCATTGTCCTATATCTTTTGGTATTTGTACAATACCTTTGTTTCTCTTAATTTAAGTAACAAAGATTCCAGTGCTAAGTTAAATAAGAGCATAGAGAGGGGGACACCCCTGTCTCATTTCGCTCCCTCCTAGTTACCACCAGTCTGTCTGTCTCCTTCCCTCCCCCAGCTAGTTCCCTCTAATCTCTCATTGTTTGTTTTCATTGTCCTGTGGATCCCTGTAATGGTCTCACACAGTACCACAAGGGATAACGGAGTTACTTACCTGTAACGGGAGTTCTCCATGGACAGCAAGATAAGTCAGTCACACCTGGTGACGTCCTCCGACGGCGCCGTACACGGAAGTGCTCTCTAGAGCTCCGAACCTTTCTGAGCATGAGCCAGAGGCCCAGTCCACGAGCCCGCCCCTAGCCAGCCAGTGAGTCCCTAGCTGTGCCCGTGACTAGGGGCGGGCGGAATTGTGTGGCTGACTTATCCTGCTGTCCACAGAGAACTCCCGTTACAGTTAAGTAACCCCGTTTTCTCCTTGGACAAGCAGGATTAGTCAGCCACACCTGGTGCCTCCCTAACTGCGCAGTAGCGCAATATGTAGCCGTGGAGAGGGAGGCTGAGGTTAGGTGAGGTTAAATATTGTGTTTATTTTTACATTAGAACATGGTTAATTGGCAAGTAACAGTGCATGCAACTAACAATGGTGCAAGGCTAACATAGCCGAACGTTAACTAAGTGGCCAGCATGGCCGAACAGCAAGGCCAACATGGCCGGATCCATGATAACAGTGATGTTAGGGTCAATGTGACTCAATCAGCAGGTTGGATATCATGCTTTGAGACTGTTCAGTCACTGTCCTCTGTCGGGGCCGCTGGTGGCCGTGGAGAGGTCCACCTGGCCAAATGCACAGCACACCTGAGTGTCCAAGTCCAAGCAATAATGTCTCTGGAAAGTGTGGACTGAAGACCAAGTAGCGGCTTTGCAGATGTCCATCAGAGGGATAGAGCACAGGTTCGCAATGGTGCTTGCCAGCACTCTGAGTTGGTGTGGTCCCACATTTGGTGCAGCTTGTGCACCCGTCTGTTCGTGGCAGAAACTGATGCAGTCCGATATCTATTGAGTCATGGTACATTTCATGACTAGGCATCCCGGTCTGTTGGGGTTGTAGGACACGAATAGTTGAGAGCCCTTCCGGAGTGGGCCTGTCTTTAGGATATAGGTCCGGAGGGCTCTGGTGCAGTCCAGAGTGTGGAGCCTCTGCTCTTCGAGGGAGGAGTGTGGCTCTGGATAGATTGTGAGTAGCTCAATGGTCTGGTTGATGTGGAACTCTGAAGCTACCTTGGGGATGAATTTGGGGTGAGTACGCAGAGTGGCCCTGCCTTGGAGGAGCTGCGTGTACGGGGGATGTGCCACAAGAGTCTGTAGCTCACTGATTCTGTGAGCGGACGTGATAGCTATCAAGAAGAGCGTTTTCCATGTCAGATGCTTCATCGAGGCTGAGCGCATAGGCTCGAAGGGAGGTTGAGTCAGCTGCTGTAGGACAGTGTTCAGATCCCAGGCTGGGGCAGGAGCTCATATAGGAGATCACAAGTTGTTAAACCCTTTCATAAAGCTTGCCACCAGAGGTAAGGAGGAGATGGGTGTTGTCATGAGGTAGCGCTGTCAGAGCCCATGGAAATAGGGAACTCTGAGCAAAACATAGCTGACAACTCAGATATACACGTGGAAAAAGGTTACCATAGGCAACAGATACAAGCTGTATCACGAGGTGTAAGGGAACGCCCAAACACAAGGCTAGCTCGGAACTCATTAGGGAATGAGTGGCAGCTGGGTGGAGGCGGAGCCCAAACAAACACCACGAGAAAGGCAGTTAAAAATCACTCACCTGAGGGTAGTGAAAGAACGTTCGGGGAGAGAGCTGCTGGGAAAGACACATTGAGTGAGAGAGCTGCTGGGGAGAAAAGCCAAAGGAACATTTGGAGAGAAGCCTCACGAGGGAAACACAGAGCTGTGGAATCCAGGAGGGACTGCTTTGTGGAGCAGGGCACAGCTGTCCAGTATCCCCAGGAACTTTGCTACGGAGGGAGCAGAGGTAGTAGTCCGGTGGCCAGGCTGAGGAGAGCCAAGTTACCCAGCACAAGGTACCAAGCAGGGGATAGTTTTTAGCCTGAGGAAACTTTTATACCAGGAAAGCAGCTAGCAGAGAAACACAGTGAAAAGCTTTCATACAGACGGAGCTCGGCTCGGCTGAGAAACCAGGAAGAGAGTGCCAGAGGGTAGGCGTATTGACCCTAATAGAAGAGGTCTAGAATACAAAGAACTACCTTGCACTTACCAGGAACTGTGTAGCTCTCCTGACGGTGATTATAGTGAATGTGGTAATTACCCATTCCCCTCTAGTTCAGTGGAGGAGGGGAATGCTTTGAGTTACAGGGAGGAACTTTGCAATCACAGCGGAAGCTTTACTCCAGGGGAAACTTATTCCGATAGTGAAGAGATGCAATATGAGCCTTATGAGGAATCCTTGAATGGCAGTGATATGGATTGTACGTATACCATGGCTGATGCCATATCCTCCCTATGCTAGAGTGCTGTAAAAACTGTTTATAAAAGAAAACAGGAAGAAGGTGTTTTCATGTGAAAAGGTCTGTTTTCTTTTTCCTTCTGTTTGTTACAAAAGCTGAAGTTAAGCCAAGTTTTGTTCCAGCATTTCTTTAATTTTGATGCCAGATGAATGGTCTGTTTTTCCTTTGTTTCAAATGCTAAAGATCCAATCCCGGACGGGGAATAAAATCCTGTATTACAACCTTACACTTGGTCTGCAACTACAATTTCTTTGACTGGTGTTTAGAACCACAGGTTCCAGAAGGCATTTCAAAGCCTTCTCACAATACTCTATAGCTACTAGAGTACTACCCCACTGAATTACCTACGCCGCTGGCCTCTGGGGACGTTGGTGGGTGACAGTGTGTGACCCGTGCGGTCATGGATGGCCAAAATGGCGGATAGGTGGACCTGGACGGAGGTAGTCTTGAGCCTTTGTTCGGAGAGTGAAGTGAGGTACTGTAGGACACTCGGTACTGGGAAGGTTGATGGGCTAAGTCCTTTTGAAGCACACCATAGGCTGAATCGCTTCCACTTGAGTCCGTAAGATTTTCTGGTGGAGGGGCGTCTGGCTGCAAGGATGATCTGATGAACCTCCTCTGGGATGCTAAGGGAGGAGAGGTTCACCCATTCAACCTCCACGCTGTCAACGCAAGAGCCCTCAGATTGGGGTGTAGGGTGAGCTCGTCATCCTGGGTGAGCAGGGACGGCTGGAGGGGGAGGTGGACGGGTAGTTCCTATGCGAGACGGAGAAGGGTTGGGAACAACATCTGTCGGGGCCAGTGCGGGACCACAAGGATGATGTGGGCCTTGTCCTGGACCATCTTTTGCAGAGTCTTGGGAATCAGGGGGGTGGATGGGAAGGCGTACACAAGAGACCACTCCCCCCAACACGCATCGAAGGCATCCGAAGCTATGCTGTGAGCTGACAGGCGTTTGGAGCAGAACAGGTTGCACTTCTTGTTCCGCTCCGTTGCAAAGAGGTCGACCTGGGGTTGGCCCCAGTGGTGGAAGATGCCCTTGGTGACCTCGGAGTTCAGGGTCCACTCGTGTGGACTCAGCTGTTGGCTTAGCCTGTCCGCCAGGGAGTTCTGTTCGCCCGGAAGGTAGGACGCTTGTAGCCAGCAGCGATTCGCTAGGGCTAATGCCAAGATGGTGAGCGCCTCCTTGCACAAGGGTCGTGAGCCCGTTCCTCCTTGTTTGAGATAGAACATGGCCACCTGGTTGTCCGTCTGAATGAGAACCGATTTGTTTTTGATGTGTGGTTGGAAGGCTTGTAGGGCATATTTGATGGCCCTGAGCTCCAGGAGGTTTATGTGGAGACACACCTCTGTTGTTGTCCAGGCTTCTTGTGTGCATAAGTGGCGTATGTGGGCTCCCCAACCCATCCTGGACGCATCTGTAGTGATGGTGATTTGGTGGCTGGGTTGTTGGAGGTCCTTTCCCACCGTGAGATTCTGTTTGGTAGTCCACCACTGGAGGCTTCTCCTGGTACGTACATCGAGGGTGATGTGCGTGGAGAGGGGCTGGGTGCACTGGTTCCAACATGACCGTAGACGCCACTGAAGAGTGCACATGTGTAGCTGCGCTAGAGGCAATACTTGGGCGGTGGCGGCCATGTGGCCCAGGAGTCGCAAGAGGGTCCGAGCCGTTGAAACTGTCTGAAGGGAGACTTCCAGAGCTAGAGTGGCCAGCTTCTCCGCATGCTGTGCAGGGAGAAACGCCTTTGCTTCCATGGTGTCTGTCGGCCCCGTTGAATTCCAAGCATTGAGTGGGGATGAGGTATGATGTCCGGTGATTTATCAGGAATCCGAGGGAAGTGAGGAGGCGGATAGTCTGTCTGACTGCTACCTGAGTTCCCCGTGATGATGGCGATGAGAGAAGCCAGTCGTCCAAGTATAGGAAGACATGGATGCCCTGTTTTCGCAGGTGCGCTGCTTCGACGGCCACGCATTTTGTGAATATCCATGGTGCTGGGGAGAGACCGAAAGGAAGGGCCCTGTATTGGTAATGACCTCCCAGGGCTTGAAAACGCAAGTACTTTTCTGTCCTCTGGATGGATCGGGACATGAGTGTAGGCGTCCTGTAGGTCCAAGGATGCAATCCAGTCTCCGGGTTGGAGGAGTGGGAGAATTGAGCCCAGTGAGTACATACAGAACTTCTTCTTGTAGATAAACTTGTTTAGGTTCCTGAGGTTGAGGATAGGACACACCCCTTCCGATTTCTTGGGCACCAGGAAAATTCTGGAGTAGAAGCCCTGATTGATCTGATTGAGGGGAACCGGTTTGATAGCTTGAGATGCCAGGAGATGTATCAACTCTTGGTGCATCAGTAGAGGCCTTTCGTTGTGGTTGACTTGGGCTGGGGTTGAGCGCTGGCAAGGGGGAAACAGGAAGCATAGGCGGTAGCCTTCCTGAATGATCTGTAGGACCCATGTGTCCGTAGAGATAAGTCGCCAGGAGTCCCAGAAGGCAGTCAGTCGTCCTCCCTCCGGGAGCATTTTTCGCTCTTCCCCCAGTTGATTGTCAAAAAGAAGGGCCGCTTTTCCCCAGTGGGGGTATTGCTTCTTTTGTTTTCTGTTCCTTTGGTGCTTTTGCTGATGTGATGCTCCATAAGAGGATTGGTATGCTGCCTGCTTGTAATGTGGTGGCTTCCATTTGCGGTAGGAGTTGTATTTTTTAAGTGTGGGGTAGGACTTGCGGCTGTAGTTTCCTTTGGTGTTAGAGCTACGTTCTAGACCATCTTCTGCGAGGGTCTGTAGGGTGGTGCAATGGTCCTTCATGTCATTGACCATGTCCGTGACTTTCTCTCCGAAGAGTGACTCACCTTTGCAGGGGGCATCTGCGATGCGCTCGTGGGTGTCCTCACGCAGGCCCGAAGCCCGCAGCCATGCTAGTCTCCTGGTGGAGATGGCAGTACAGGCTGTACGTGTGGCCGTCTCAAAAGCTTCGTACACTGTGCTTATCAGGTGTTTTCCGCATTCCTTGAGGTCCCCAATCGTGGCCGTAGCTTTTGCTTTAGCCTCAGGTGGGAGGGCTGCGATAATGTCTGTGAAAGTCGCCAGTAGTGTATCTTGGAAGAATATATGCTGGAACTGGTGCGCAGCAATCCTTGCGTTCAGCATATCCCCTTGGAAGACTTTCTTCCCTACATCATCCAGAAGTTTGGGGGCTCTCCCTGGAGGGGAGTTGGCATGGTTGCACGACAATTTAATGTGCTTCAGGGCTGAGGACACAATGATGGAGTGGTGAGGTAGCTGGCTTTTCCCATATCCCAGAGCTTGTTGAACCTGGTATTTTGCGTCCAGTTTTCGGGGGCAAGCAAGCGAAGAGGCCGGATCCTGCCAGAGCTTGGAGTGTGCATCCAAAAGGCGCTGGTGGATTGGTAAGGTGACTGGCATTTTTGGGGCGTTGAGGTACATGAGGATCTCTGGTCTGGTTTGGTCAGAAGGTTCCGACAGTGTAAGGCTTAAAGCAGATGCCACCTTGCGCAAGAACTTGGTATATGTGAGGTCTTCTGGTGGCAGAGCTGATGGGGATGTGTCCGGGCCGGCGGAGGTCATGGTGGATCACCCAGCTGAATCCGAGGTTGTAGCAACTTGAGGGTCCTTATCTGGGGAGGCAGAGCATAGTGGGGTCATCTCCTCCTTTTCCTCTCCTATGCTGAGGAAGGATGGGGGCTCGGAGCCCTCCGAGGCACACTTGAAGTGCTGCATGTTGTTGCCGGTGGGGTCACGGGTGGAGTCCCGGTGCCTCTCGGAGTTTGTGTCTGGGGTGGCGGAGGCATCAATGAGCCCTTCGTATAGGAAGTTAGTGAGGCTGGATAGCAGCTGTAATATGGCTCCCTGGTTGGGAAGCACTCTCATTGGGGCAGTGTCCATCTGCTGACCTTTTCTGGCAGGGCTAGAGCTCTTTGCTAATGTTGCAGCCTTTGTATGTGGCCTGGCTTCTGGGCTGGGGCTGCTGGAAGCGTGCCTTTTGCGTCATTGGTGGGACTTGCAATCCTTCCGGAGGCGTCAGGGCTGCGGGAGCGGTGGTGCCTTCTTTGTCTGTGTTTGCTGCGCTCTTGGTTCCGGTCTCTGCCCCGATCTTCGCAGCGATCACGGCTCTGAGGCTTTTTGGAGCATCGTTCGGGTGCCGGAGGGGAGACTCTGCCGGCGTTGATGGAGGTTCCTGCGTCGGCGCCGGGAGAGGGAGGCATGCCGTGACGTTGCAGGGAAGACCTGTGAAGATAGCCAATGGGTGTAGGGGGTGGAGTTTGCCAACCCATGCCGATGGCCAATGGCTGGAGAGTGGACGGAGCTTGCGGAAGTGATGTCATCAACATAGCGGTCCCCAGGAGCAGCGTGGTCAGCCTGGCGTGCCTGAGCTCTGCAAGGGTCCCGGGGAGCACTGGAGGAACTGTGGTGACCGGAGGAGGCTCAGTTTGTCTGCTTTGGCACTGCAGGAGTCTCCGTGGCAGGTTGACTGCTGGAGGAGGCTTTGTTGATAGGCTTTGGAGCTGCAGGAGCCTCCGTGGCAGCCGGAGTGTCTGGAGCCGAGCGACCAGGGATGGAGGCTCTTAAGGGCACATCCCGGGTCGGCGATGAGCTGGGAGCCATCGGGGGAACCTTCGGAGGTGGCTAGGTCGTCACGAGGAAGTCCTTCAGAGCGTGGCCTCTGGATTTTCGGGCTCTGGGAGACATCCGGGAGCATTGTTGGCAATCGGAGACCTGGTGATTGGCCCCTAAGCACCTTACACAGCGGTCGTGGGTATCGGTACAGCTCATCTTTCTGGAGCAGTGGCAGCATTTTTTAAAAACCTGGTTTGGTTGAAGGCATCTTCTTACTTTGAGTAGTTGAATTTTCTTTCTTTCTTCTCTGGCTGTTAGAAGGAGAGCAGGAATCCGCGTGTGGTAGGCACGGCGGAAGAAAAAAGACTAGCTGGCTAGGGGCGGGCTCGTGGGTTGGGCCTCTGGCTCATGCTCAGAAAGGTTCTGAGCTCTAGAGAACACTTCCGTGTACAGCACCGTCGGAGGACGGCACCAGGTGTGGCTGACGAATCCTGCTTGTCCAAGGAGAATGAATATTTAATTTAATTTAATTTTTAAGGAAAATCATTTTTATTATTATTATTGTCATCATCAGCATTATAAATGTTGAACCAACAGTAACATTCCTGTGCGATCTCCAAGTCATCAACATAATATATAAATCAACCACCCCAATAACATTGGCAGACATGATACAACAGTTCAACCATCATAACATCAACGCTGTCCACCCCTGCACACCGAACTATCTCTAATCCCGGATTGACCATATATAATGCACATCAATAACAATATTACTAACCCACCTTTCCCTCACCCAACCCCCCCCCCCCCGTTCCCCCTCCCTCCATCCCCACCCTACATCCTTTCCCTTGTTTCATGCCCCCTACCGCCTCTCTACCCCCTCTTCCTCCCCTCCTCCTCCCCTGCTACTCCCTAGCCACCCACTCCCCCCATCCCTACACCTTCCCTTGTCGAGTCCACATAAACTCCTCATCCATTCATTCCGTCAATTTAATCCTACTGCCCCCAGTTACAGAGCATTCCCACTCCACCCCTGTCTTCCATTTCTAATATTACTTCACCCTGCCAACACACGTCGCTGTTCTCCCTCCAGGCGAACAGACATATATCCCCTCCCTTACCTAGCATTTATAATCTCCTTTAGCTCCCAAGTCAAAGTACAAAATTAGAATTAGAATGAGAATTATGATGAGAGTTAGTTGCAGGACCTGCCCCCCCCCCCCCTCCGCTGACAACGGATTTTCCAGATTTTCCCCCATGCCTCCAGTTTCTGGTGACCCAACAATCTAGCTGATCTCTTCTCCATGTTCATTAATTCTAACATAAGGTGATCCCATTCTTTTACCCCTGGGGGGTCATCCGCCAGCCAATGTCGCAGAATGCATTGCTTCCCCACCACCATTCCCCTCTGCACCAGCTTCCCCCAATTCCCTCCCTGGACCTGCTCAGCAATATTCAGCAGTCCGGGATTAACTCTAAATCCTGAGTTATCCAGCTGGAAAGTTTAACCCAAATTCCCCGCCAAAAATTTTGCATTTTTACACAGGACCAGAACCGATGCATAAAGGTTCCCCTTTCCTTCACACAGAACTGACACACATCCGTCTGTGCCACACCAGCCCTGGCCGCCCAAACCTCAGACACATATGCCCTCCAGAGAAATCTGAACTGAATTTCTCGCAGTCATATCGATTCCGAAATATCCTTAACAGCTCTAAACGCCAGTTCAAGTTTCGCTACCGTCATCCCCGTCATCCCGTCTCACTGCCACTTCGTAGCCAATCCCTCTAGAGTTCCCCCCAGTTCAGCCGGGCCCAACTCTCTCCTCTCCCGTCCAACTCCTGAACCATATCCACCATACGCCTCAGTCCCAAAAGTGTCTCCTCCTCTTTCTGAACCATGCGCACATAATGCCTAACCTGCAAGTAAAAGTAGAAAACTTTGGCGTCTAGTTTAAACCGTTTCCGCAAAGACTGAAACGAATCCAATTCAGGGCTCGATACCATTCTCAAGTGGCCCAGACACTTCACTCCCCGCTCCTCCCACTGTTTGGCCACCACCCCTTGACTCCCCGGTAAAAAACAAATCCCTGTTACCCTTCAAAGGCAAATAGTCCGTTCTTCTCCACGACAGATTCCGCTTCTGACACACCACTCTCCATACCTGCCGCACCGCTCGCACATATACCGAAGACTTCCACCCTGAGGGTAAATCCTTATTTGCACTGTGCAACAGAAACACTCTATGTGCAGACCCAGACATTTCATTTATTAATTCAATGGGCACGGTCTCTTCCGTTCCCAAGAATATGTCTCGGAGGGGGCGCATCAAGCTAGCCACATTATATTCCCTCAATGACACAAGCTCCCCCCCTTCCTCCTCCAAAGGTCTCAACAGAGCCGACAAGGCTATTTGTGACCTTCGACTCTTCCATATAAATTTACCTAGGTGGCTCTGCAATAATACCATGTCCCTCCTAGAGATCTGTATCGGGGTGTGGCGCAACAAGTACAGCCATCTCGGGAGCTCAACCATCTTAAAAAGGGCAATACGACCCATCAGAGATATGGGCAAGTCTCTCCACTTCTTCAAGGTCAGTATTGCCTTTGCTAATCTCGGAGCGATATTTACCTCATAAAGCCGAGAAACTTCCTCCGGGATTTGAACACCTAAGTATCTTATTTGTCCCTCTGCCCAGATAAGAGGGAAATCCCCCTCCCATTTGCGACGCATCCTTCCTCCTACATCCAACACTACCGATTTTAGACCTATTGATGCATAGTCACGAAAAGGTGCTAAACCGCTCAATCTGCTGAAGAGCTGCAACCAATGATACTTGGGGTTCCCGTAGACAAAGGAGCATGTCGTCCACAAAGGCACTCACCTTGATCCCGCCATGTTGCCACTGGATCCCCCTTATCTCCTCCCCATGAACAAGAGTAAGCAACAGGAGTTCCAATTGCAGGACAAACAGCAAGGGAGACATGGGGCACCCTTGCCTCGTGCCTCGCCTAAGGGAAAAGGACTCCGAAAACTCCCCACCCATGATCATACACACCAATGGGTCCGCGTACAAGGCTTTAATCCAATTTACAAAGGCTCCCTCAAAACCAAACTTCTGAAGGACAGCAAACATATACTTCCAAGATACCCGATCAAAAGCCTTTTCTGCGCCCAAGCTCACCAACACTAACGGCTCCTCTTTCCGCAGACACAGTTCCATCCCCAGCAGTACCTTACTAATGTTCAGAAAAGCTTCTCTGCCCCTAACAAAGCCCGTCTGATGTTTCCCAATCAAATTTGGCAAAATGCTCTGCAGCCTCTCTGCCAGAACCGAGGCCAATATTTTCATATCATAATTGATTAGCGAAATGGGGCGATACGACGCCGGACCTTCCGGATCCTTCCCCCCTTTGGGGATCACTGTGATCGCCGCCGTCCGCATGTCTCTCGGAAAACCTCCCGTCTCTAACACCTCATCGTAAGGAGCCACCAGTGAAGGCGTTACTTGCATCTCCAGGATATTATAGAATTCTGCCCCATAGCAATCCGGCCCTGGAGCCTTATGCGGTGACGCACCCTTTATAACCTTTTGAATTTCTGTGCCAGAGATTGCCCTATTCAGCTCCTGCATCTCCACTTCTCCCACCTTAGGCAGTTCTACCTCATTGAGGAAGAGGTTCTCCTGTCCTCTGTCCTCTGCTTCTGGCGTATACAGATCCTGGTAGAACTGCCTAAAAACCCTCATAATTTCCTGAGTGTCATTATGCTTTACTCCCTCCTTATCTCTAATTGTAGCAATCACTTTAGAACCTCCCCACTCTTTCACCAATCCAGCGAGTAATTTCCCTGTCCTATCTCCATATCGGAACAACTGGTGCCTATAGTATTGCATCGAATATACTGCCCGCTCTTGAAGCACCTTATTTAAGTGCCTCTGTGCCCCTAAATACTCCTCCCTGGCTCGACTGTCCGAATTTTGCACATCTATTCTTTTAAGGCGTTGAAGTTCCTGGGCCAAGTGCAATATAGTATCATTAACTCTCTTTTTTTCTTTTGCGACATACGCCATAATATGTCCACGCATCACTGTTTTCCCAGCCTCCCAAAATACCGCCACCTTCTCTACACTATCTTCATTGAATTTGACATACTTCTCCCAGTGCAGTTTCAAGTACTTACAAAATTCTTTATTTTTCCTTAGATGTCTGGGAAAAGACCACTTAGAACGCAATCCCAATTTCCCCTTCCAGTCCATCCGGACCATCGCATGACCTGAGACTATCACAGGGTCTATCTCCACTGCAATCACCTTACCAAAACACTGCTTTGAAGCTGAAAAATGTCTTATGTAAACTGTTATTGGCGATCCTTATGAATTGTTCTCTGTAAATAGTTACAAATAGTTGTATTACTGTTCAATGTAGTATTATTTGTACATAGTTCCAAACACCGTTCTATGTAAAGTATACACTAGTATACAAAATTGTTAATTGTTTTATGTGAACCGCCCTTGATCTCTGGAAGGGGCGGTATAGAAGAAACTGATAAATAAAAAATAAATAAATAAAATAAAAATGTAATCAATCCAGGACCAGGACTGGTGAGCCCGAGACAGATACGTGTAGTCTCTCTCTCCTTCATGTAGGACTCTCCATGTATTGATTAGCTCCCCCATCCTACAAAGATAGCTGATTCCTTTTTTACTCCAACCCCCGCCTAGCCTCAATTGTGATCTATCCATCTCCGGGTCATGCGGGCAATTAAAATCTCTTGCTGGGATGACCGGAATATTTGGGACTCTCCCCACCCTAGCCAAAATACCTTTAAAAAATTTATGATCATAAATATTTGGCGCATAAACATTGCCCAGGAGCAGTTCTTCCCCTTGGATTCTTGCATGCAAGAGTATGTATCTCCCCTGGGGGTCAACCTCTTCCTTCAGAATTTCTATCCAAATCCCCTTCCTAACCAAGATTGCTACTCCCTTTTTCCTACCCCTCGAAGAGGCAGCATATACCTGCCCTGTTCAGTCCCTTTTCAGCTTCTCATGTTCTTTCAGATTTAGATGTGTCTCCTGCAACAGAGCCAGTTGGGCCTTCCCCCTCTTTAGGGCTTGCAAAATTTTGGTCCGCTTTATGGGAGTGCTAACCCCTCCCACATTCCATGTTATAATACGCATGTCATGCACTGTATCCAGTAACTCTCATCATCTTTACCAATGGCTTTTTACCATAATTATCGCCCAAGATTGCCCAGCCTCAACCTCGGGCCCCACCCTTCCGGGAGAACACACATACAGATTTCCAAACCCTCTCACACAAAGAAAACCCCGACCTCCACAAATATTGCAATTCAATTCTGTTCCTTCCCCCCCTCCTCCCCCTTTCGTCCCACACCCACACACACACCCTCTCCATTCCAAGCACACCCCAATCCTAGCCCACCCTCCCCCCCACTCCTTAGCCTCCTCATTCCACATTCTCTCTATTCCCAGCTCCTCCGCCGGGATCTAGACCCTTTGAGATGCTGCAGGGCTGCCTCACCTGATCTCACTATCTTTCCACCTCTCCACGTCTCCCATCTGCATTGTGCCATCCATTCTTTTGGCTTCGAAACCCACATACACACATGCGCACACACACACCTTCACAGCCAGAGAGCCTGAAGCGCACTAAAGAAGAATGATGTCCCCACCGCACACCCACACACACGCCCCCACACCTTCGGAGCCAGATAACCTAAAGCGCAAAGAAGAATGTTGTCTCCATAACAGTACCAGAATCTTAATTATCCCACTTGAATATGCCCACAGCATAACCACAGTGCCACTTAGAGTATCCTCATAACCAAAAAGTCCAAGAGTCTGTCCCTTTCACACTGGGGCATTGTTGGTATCCACATGCTCCCCCTCCATGCCCTCCACAAATCTCCTGGCCGCCTCCGCCGAATCAAATGAATAATCCTGTCCATGTCTGGAGATTCTCAAAACCGCCGGGTAAGCCAAGGTAAAGCGAAGCTTCTTCCTGAACAGGGTGGCACAAATAGGCGAGAATTCTTTCCTCTTCGTCACCACTGCCGCCGAATAGTCCTGAAACATCAGCAGCTTCTGATTATCAACTTTCAATTCTCCTTTCCGCCGGTAGGCTTGTAATAGCTGAGTCTTATGCTGAAAATTTAAGATTCTTGCTATTACTACTCTCGGCCTGTTTCTCTGCTCCAACCTCGGCCCAATCCGATGCGCAGGCTCCATTCTCAACTTCCCATCTAGTGTATCCAGTCCCAACTCCTTCGGGAGCCACACCTCAATAAAAGGCAGCAGCTGGGCGACCGTTTTATCCTCCGGGACCCCGACAATGTGAGTATTGTTTCTCCGTGACCTATTTTCTAGGTCCTCCACTTTTGCTTGCAAATTCTCAATTTGCTTACACTGTGAAGCTGCTTCTCTCTCCTGTCGGCCCTCCGCATCTTCTATGGCCGCCACGCGGTGTTCCAGCTCCTCCACCTGCTTGCCCATTTCCATCAACGATTCTCCCACCGCGTCTGATTTTTTCAGCACTTGATCAAATTTCGGATCCAATAGTTTAACCACTTCCTTCACGACTTCCTCATTAGCTGAATCGGCACTCTCCATTCCCGGGGATGCGGCTGAGATGTCGTCGCTGCGGTAGGCCCCATCTTGTTGATCTTCTCCCGATCTTTTGTTTGTACTACCGGCATGGTATTTTCTTTCTTTTTCTTTTTTCTTTCCAGAGCTTCCGAATCGGCTTAGCTTTATCTCCACTCTAGTTGCAATATCCGTAGGCTAACTTTGAAAATGGCACTGTAATTTTAATAAGTACTTGGGGCAGCCCTGGAGCGAGCAAGGAGCGTCCTTACCCACTCATGCGTCATGTGGGTCTCTCTTAATTTAATTTTTATTACTTATAGCCTACCTGTCCTAACAATTTCTAGACAGCTCACAATAGTACATACATGACCACATGATAACACATACAAATAATAACAAAATAGAACAATCAGTTAGAAACAGCATTAGAAAATGCAGATTTCACTTCTTCCAAGAGCAGGCTTTGGAGTCAAATTGTGCGGATTGTGATGATATTATTTATTTGCTTATTTTATTGTTTTGCCCATCCTACCCTTAATACATTGAAGGAAGCTCACTGTATAGCATAATAAAATGTATACAACATACATACACAACAATCCACTGACTGCTTACCCTCTTCATAGCATAACTCCTTCATTTAATGTTAATCCTTAGCTAGCCAGATTAGTGCTTGTAAAAATGCTGTAGGTAACTCTTGGATCTGGCACAGTTCTACTGGAAAATTATTCCACATCTGTAGTATTGCAAGAGGATTGTGGAAAACTGCAGGAGGATCTGGATAAATTGGAAGACTGGGCATCCAAATGGCAGATGAAATTCAATGTGGACAAGTGCAAAGTTATGCACCTAGGAAAGAACAACCCACACTATAGTTACACAATGCAAGGTTCCACATTGGGAACCACCACCCAGGAAAAAGATTTAGGAGTCATCGTGGATAACATGTTAAAACCCTCTGCCCAGTGTGCAGCGGCAACCAAGAAAGCAAATAGAATGCTAGGTATCATAAAGAAAGGGATGGAAAATAAAACAAAGGATATTATAATGCCTCTGTATCGTTCCATGGTACGACCGCACCTTGAATATTGTGTGCAGTTCTGGTCACCGTATCTTAAAAAGGACATAGCATTATTAGAAAAAGTACAGAGAAGAGCCACCAAATTGGTGAAGGGGATGGAAGGCTACTCCTATGAAGAGAGGCTACAAAGGTTGGGGCTCTTCAACCTGGAAAAGAGACGGCTGAGGGGAGATATGATAGAGGTCTATAAATTAATGAATGGAGTGGAGCGGGTAAACGTGGATCAATTGTTTACGCTATCAGAATATAGAAAGACTAGGGGACATGCAATGAAGCTACAGGGTAAACTATTTAAGACAAATAAGAGAAAATATTTTTTCACTCAACGTGTAATCAAACTCTGGAATTTGTTACCGGAGGATGTAGTAAGGGCTGTTAGTGTAGCTGGGTTTAAAAAAGGTTTGGACAAGTTCCTGGAGGAAAGGTCCATAAACCACTATTAAAAAGGGACCCAGGATAATCAATGCTTGACCCAGTACAAGCATTGTGGAACTTGTGTCTTTTGGGGATATTGCTAGGTACGTATGACCTAGATTGGCCACTGTTAGAAACAGGATACTGGGCTTGATGGACCTCAGTCTGACCCAGTATGGCATATCTTATGTTCTTATTACTCATGAAAATAAAAAGGCAAGCCTGGGTCCTAAAATGTCTCATATGTTTGCAATTAATGACCAGACCGCCCCCCCCCCCCCCTTCCCGAACAGTCTATAGGGTATGGTTGTAACTGTCTGGCCAGGTACCCCAGCTGTATCTTTTGCTTTAGCTTATGTGCAATGACCAATATTTTAACCCATTTGCTAATAGATAACCAATGGAACAGCCACAGTTCAAGGGAGGTTTGGTTCTTAAATCCTGCCTTAATCAGTAACCAACCCATCCTTTTAGTTGTTAATCCCATTCATGGAGCATTACAATAATCTAATCTTGTCATAATAGCACACTGTACAGTATACAGCATACAGTATATTGGCAAAATCTGTGAATCTTCAACTGTTTTAGTAAGATCCCCTCTTCATTGCCCCTGAAATGTGGTAGTCAAAGTTTAGACCAGAATCCAGACTAAGCCCTAGACTTGTGCACATGATCACCTGCCATGATCTCCATCCCATCCCATTGAAGGTCATGAAAATCCAATATCTGGCCACCTTAGCCATAATCTATTCAGTGTCATCCAGTTCTTTATTGCCTATAGATAATCTGACAGTGTATATCCATCTGTTCATTGTCATATCTTGCAATAAATCTACAATACAGAGCCATATCTGTTTCTACATCATTCCCTGTACAGCAGGGAATTTTAAAATTAATAAGGTTTTTAAATTGTTGGTCTTAGTTGCTCCATGAGTACCCTTTTGCCTTTTAAACAAGCAAAAGGAAAGGCACATATGAAGGTGGGAATGGATGCTTAAAAATCAAGTAAAGGTTATTTAAAAGTAAAAGGTGCCCAAGATGCCAAAGATATTTTTTCATATAGCCAGGTGGTGGTCTTTGAAATGAAATCTTTAGAAGTCATTGCCCTTTTATGTGAGAAATGTCACTGCCTTTTAGCCTTCATTAGCCAGAGATGTCTAAGTTGAAAGGAATGAGCTGTGGTGGGGAGGGGGGATAATTAGGTACAAATATGTAAGAGAGATGATAGGTTGATGACGAATAGTGTTTAGGATATTCTAATAATACCACTGATGGCACTACTAGACATACACAGCACTGTACCAGGTATACATAAGAGCCTGTCCCTGCTCAATGATGTCTAATCTAGTAAAGGAAGCCAAAAGGTTTCAGGGAAGCTCTTTGCTAAAATAAAAATAGATAAAATTAACAGGGTTGTAGTCAGACAGAGCCAGAATTTGAAATAAAAGAAATCTCAAAAAGCTGTTTTTTTAAGTCAGGACTTGAACATCATTGCGTACATCTAGATAGAAAGCAGGAATTGGGAGTTAGCTGTCTTGTTTTTATTTGGTGTTTCAAGTAGTGGAACAGAAGGGATCATGGCCATAGCGGCAGGGTTGGCCCATCCATTGAGCGAGAATGTTTTTTGCCCAGGGCTCCGCGTTTCAGGGGGCCCTGCGCAAACAACACTCTGCATTAAAAGTAAATTTTAAAAAAAAAATTTGGCCGCTGCCACCGTGGCAGCGGCAGAATTGAGTGTCCCATGGCCCCCCCCCCCCTGCCCGGCAGAGCCCTCCCTCCCTCCCTGCATCAGTCCCTTTGGCGCCGGCTTTCAGAGCCGCGAAGGGAGAGTTTCCCTTTCGCGGCTGTGTTAAGCCTGCTGGGGCTGATGGAAAACAGGAAATGCCTGTTTCCCATTAGCCCCGCGGGCTTAACAGAGCCGCGAGGGAGAAGCTCTCCCTTCGCGGCTCTGAAGGCCGGCGAGGAGAGGGACTGATGCAGGGAGAGAGGGAGGGCTCTGCCTGGTGGGGGCGGCGCGGGCCAGTCGATTCTGCCCCTGCCACGATGGCAGCAGCCAGCTTTTTTTTTTTTACTTTAAATTTTTCCTGGGCTGATGGGGGAGAGGGGGGGGGTTAGGACTGGTAATGGGCTGTGGGCTGATGGGGAGGTTAGGACTGGTAATGGGCTATGGGGGGGGGTAGGACTGGAAATGGGCTGATGGGGGGGTTAGGACTTGAGGTGGGCTGATGGGGTTAGGACTGGTAATGGGTTGTGGGCTGATGGGGGGTTAGGACCACTGTTCCCTCTAAGCTGTGCGCGTGTGCGCGCGCACACACCTCGCCGAGCGAGCGCACATACTTTACAACAGAGCGCACAAAAATTACAGCTCTGATTCTGATAGAAAACAACACAGACGTCTTAAAATTTAAAAGTTATGATTGTAATTACTAGAAATTTCCCGCTTCATTTAGTAATCATCTATTTTCATTTAATTTGATTAAAATCAATGTGGTGTACATGCTGTATTCTGACGTGTAGTCAAATTTTAAAGTATATAACTCCGAGTGTCATTATGTGGCGCACAAAAATTTAACCTTCCTTCAAAAGCTGCACACAGGTGATATTTTATGCGCACACAGCCTACAGAAAATTAGAGGGAACATTGGTTAGGACTGGTAATGGGTATGGGGGGCTAAGACTGGAAATGGGCTGATGGGGGGCTAAGACTGAAAATGGGGTGATGGGGTTAGGACTGGAAGTGGGCTGATGGGGGACTTAGGACTGGTAATGGGCTATGGGGGGGCTAGGACTGGTAATGGGTTGGGGGGGTTGCTAGGACTGGAAATGGTCTGAGTGGAAGGGGAGGCTTAAACTGCAATTAGCTGATGGGGACGGGGGCTTGGAATGGAAATGGGATGAGTGGCAGGGGGGCTTGAACTGCAATTTGCTGATGTGGAGGGGGGGCTTGGAATGGAAATGGGCTGTGAGGGGAGGGAGCTAGGACTGGAAATGGGCTGAGTGGGGGGAGCTAGGACAGGAAATGGGCTGATGGAGGGGCTAGAATAGGACTGGAAATGGGCTGTGGTGGGGGCTTGGATTGAAATGACTCATGGAGGGGCTAGAACTGGAAGTAGGCTTATGGGGGGGCTTGGATTGGAAATGGGCTGAGTGAAGAGGAGCTAGGATTTGACATGGGCTGATGGTGGGGCTAGGAAAGGACTAGAAATGGACTGATGTGGGCCTGGGATTGGAAATGAGCTGATGGAGGGACTTGGATAGGACTGGAAATGGATGGGGGAGCTAGGACTGGATATGGGCTGATGCGGGGACTAGAGGGGAGTGGATGCTGGGTGGGGCTGGAACTAGAAGGGAGCTGATGTTGGGGGAGGATTAGAATGGGATGGGGCTGGGAGAATGAAATGGAGAGGGGAAAAACATTTTGTGTAGGAGGGAAGAAAAATCTTCAATTGGCCGGATATTGGGAGAGTAAGTGGGGATTGAGGCTGGAGGGGTAGATTTTGAGTGGATGAAATAGGAATGAGGAAAGAGCAAAAGGAGAAAGATTAGTATATTAAAGCAGATGTAGAGAGAGAATGGAAAAAAACTAGAAAAGAGAAGAAATGATAAATGGACAGCAGACGATGGAGAGTTAGCAGAAGACACAAAGAAACCAGAAGAAAGTGGCTGGAGCAATTGCAACTGAAAAAAATGCACAAAAGGTAGAAAGATATCTCTTTATTTTGAATTTATTAACTGGAATATGTCAGCTCTGGGAAATGTGCATCATTAACGTCTGCGCTTTGGTTAGTACAAGAGGAAATTAATTTATAGTTTTATTTCTACAGCGTTGTTGTACATTCCAAGTTTGGCTTTTGGGGTTCCCAGTTTAATTATTGTCTTCCTGTTTCTAAATTGTGATTCCTTGTTTGGTGATGATGGTCTATGTTCTGCATGTGTAACTGAGCTGAGGTATTCTGTTTATGTAATTCCTATTTGACATTGCCACTTGTTCTCTTTCCCCAGTAGGTCATGAATTGTTATTCTCTGAAATGTATTGGTTTAATATTTGCAGTGTTGCCTTTTGATAGGTAGGGTCTGGTGCTTTGTGAGTCCTGGTAGCGCTGTTACGATACGGCAGGTTTGCTATGGGTTCTCCTCAGCCTTCGACACAGTGGACCACAACACGCTCCTAGAAAGACTACAGAACACTGGTATACACGGTATCACACTGAAATGGTTCCACTCGTACCTAACCGAAAGACAGCTACAGGTCAAGGTGGGACACATCACCTCCCGACCCATCAAAGTCCGTCAAGGTGTACCTCAAGGTTCTGCGCTCTCAGCACTCCTATTTAACATCTACATCCAACCAATCTGCAACATCATGAAAGAGAACAACATTCAATACACGATCTATGCGGACGACATCATGATATACACCCCGATATCAATCGACAACCCGGACTTCTCTAAGATAACAGACTGCCTTACACAAATGACCAGTTGGTGTCAAAACAACAACCTCGCCATAAACTACAACAAGACTGAAGCTTTAATCATCACTCGGAACCAAAGCTTCATACAACCACCAAATATAAAGATACAAAACATTACTATACCAATAAGGTCAGAAGTAAGATACCTCGGGGTTACGCTGGACAATAAACTCAATCTCAAGCCACACATAGACAAAACAATACAAAAAGCCTACTACAAGATGCGAATCATCAGGAGACTGAAACCACTCCTCGCCCCAGAACACTTCCGTACCGTCTGTCAAGCACTGATAACCCCTCTACTGGACTTCTGCAATCCGATATACCTTGGACTACCGAAACAAGCCATCAAACCACTCCAACTGGCACAAAACACCGCAGCACGAATCATATCCGGAACTGCAAGACAGGAGCACATCACACCCACCTTAAAGGACTTACACTGGCTACCAATCGATGCACGCATCAGATACAAAACTATTATAAACCTATTTAAGATAAAACAGCAAACATCAGCCAACAGCCTGCACACCCTCATACAACCAGACACCAGCACACGTCCTAGAAGAAAACAAACACACAACCGAGTCAGCACCCCAAGTGAATACAAACACACACGCAAGGACACAACAGACAGAGCACTCTCCATGGCTGCTCCAACAATATGGAACAAACTACCGGACGATTTGAGGGCAACTACAGAGCTCAAGGACTTCAGAAAACAGCTGAAAACCATACTGTTCATAGAACACTTTGGACACATCACATAAACTAAGGAACTGTATAGCAGCACACGTTACCGCCTAACACTAGATGTATATAAAATGATTTTAGCACCACTGTAAATAGCCCACATTGTACATAGCTCACACCAATCTAGCAAACAAGACAACACACACCCAACGAAATTTCCACCCTCACTGCATGTATCAACACTCACACTACCAGATTGTTTGCTGTGATACCACCTTGATTATTATGATAAGGCGGTTTAGAAATACTGTTAAATAAATAAATAAATAAATAAATAGGCAATGTTTGTAGTAGTTCCTAATGTGCCTGGCAGTTGGCACTGGACTATAGTAATGTAGAAATCTTTTAGTCTTTCTTTATCCATACCCTCATTAAGAGGCATGTTTACTAAAAGTTAATGTATGGTAACATTATGCAAATGAGGCCCCACACTGAGTCTCTGCACATGGCCCCGCACCCCCCTTGGGCCACCCCTGCTTAGTGGCCCAACTAACCATCTGTCCCACGCAGCATTAGCTGCCCCAAAGCTTAGCAGGCATATCATCTTGTGTGAATGCTCAGTTGTCCTTAAAGTTATTAGCAAGGATGTGTTCAAATTAGCTTTTCCCCTTTGTAAATGAAGGAGCTTTACATACAAAGAATTAAGGCCTTTCCTCAGAAAGATAACACAGCTGTCACTATGCCAGGGATCTGAGTATATGCCTACCAGCTTAAAACTTCCTCCATCTGTCCCATCCTAAAGAACGCATAACTGGACCCCAAGGACCCAGAAACCTACAAACCCATATCCAGCTCCCCCCTTTCCTGGGAAAACTAATAGAGAAAACAGTACAACAGCAACTTCATGAATATCACAACCACTCTACTCTGGATCTACACCAGGGGTTCTCAACCCAGTCCTCGGGACCCACCTAGCCAGTCGGGTTTTCAGGATAACCACAATGAATATGCATGGGAGACATTTGCATATAATGGAGGCAGTGTATGCAAATCTCTCTCATACATATTCATTGTGGTTATCCTGAAAACCCGACTGGCTAGGTGGGTTCTGAGGACAGGGTTGAGAACCCCTGATCTACACCAACATGGATTTCGCCCAAACCATGGAGTAGAAACACTCATCATCTCCCTCCTGGATAGAATAATAAAAGGAACCCAATGACCCCAAGAAGGTTTCATACTAATATTCTTAGATATATCTGCAGCCTTTGACACAGTCAACCACACCATACTACTACAGCGACTACAAACTACGGACATCTGAAACACCATTCTAGAGTGGTTGAAATCCTATTTAACAGACCGATGGCACCAAGTAAAAATAGGTCCTAATATATCATCATCATTCCCACAACATCAGGGCATTCCACAGGGATGAGCACTCTCATTCCTCCTCTTCAATCTCTACCTGCAACCTATATGCACAATCATGCAAACACACGTCATACTCTACAATATATACACTGATGACATCATGCTCTACACACCTTTCAACACTCACAAACCTTCGTATACCAAAATACTTCAATGCCTAACAGATACCACCCAATAGCTAACCAATAACTCACTAGCAATAAATTACAAGAAAACGGAAATATTATTTATCAAAGAGACGAATCATTCATCCCCACAGATACCCTAACAATAAACAACATTGAACTGAAAGTACAGACCGAAATCAAGTACCTAGGCATAACTTTGGATCAACGCCTAAGCTTAAAATCACACATAAAGAACACTACCAAAATGATTTACCCACAAAATATGAACCCCTTAACCTACTTGGATCAACAGACAATAAAGAAAGGACAAGCAGTCAAGAAATCGGATAACATATTGCTCTTGGCAAAATGGCTATGAAGGACCAAGACAAGATTGTCAAGAGCAGAGATGTCTCTCCATACAAAGATTTGACTAGTCCAAGCCATAGTATTTTCAGTAATATCATATGGATGCAAAAGTTGGACAGTGAAAAAGATAGGAAGAAAATTGATGCCCTTGAATTATGGTGCTGGCAACAAATACTGTGTATATCATCGACCGCCCGAAGAACAAACCAGTCTGTACTAGAGGAGATCAAACCTAAGCTTTCCTTAGAAGCTCAGATGACAAGACTTCAGCTTTCATACTTTGGACACATCATGCAAAGAGAGAGATTGTTAGAGAAGGACATCATGCTTGGCAAGGTAGAAGGTCAATGCAAAAGAGGAAGGCTGGCAATGAGATGAATCAATACAATAACAGCAGCTATGGGTGCCACTCTATTAACAATGAGCCACCTGACTGAAGACCGAATACAGATTAGGTCAACTATCTAGAGGGTCGCCATGAGTCAACACCGATTCAACAGCACTTAACAGCAACATGAACCCTTCAACATCTCTGCACACTACTCCAACCTTCTCTCTTTTGCACAGTATTTCAGGCCATAATCTCACCTCACTTTCACTATTGTAACACAATATACCATAGACTACCAAAATCCACCCTTCTACTGTTCCACACAGCTGCTTGCATCATACAAGATGCCACAAAGTATGAACACATAGCATTCATTCTAAAACACCTACACTGGTTTCCACTGTCAAGCCAAATCAAGTGCAGGGTTATATTACTAGCTTTCAAGATCATCCTCAATCAATCGGCCCCACGCCTTCAAACATTACTACAAAAAACGCAAAGCACCAGATCAAGAAGGCAGGGTACCCAAAACATGCTGAACATTCCTCATGAAAAACTAAAAAGCAGCTAATATGCCTGCAGCAGATCCTTTGCACTCTATGTGCCTAGCATATGGACTTCATTACCAAAAAGACTATGAAACATTACAGAACTGGCCACATTTCGCAATAACTCAAAACCCACTTGTTAATAGAACATTTTGAACCATCTGAAGCACCACCACCCCAAACCTAACTTTTGTAAACTCCCCCTCCTTTAGTAGTAAGTCGTTGCAATAACCCTACTTACCTCTGTTCAATGAAAATTCTTAGACTCAATGTAAATATGTTAACGTTTTTTGTATATATATTCTTGTTCTTATGTGTACAAAAAAGTTCTGTTTAATTGTGAATTCCTTTGACCCAGTGAAAAGTGGTATAAAAAATAGTTAAACAAATGAGGCTTTGACAAGGGCAGGTATTTTAGTTTATTTTATTTAACAAGTTTTTATACCGCCTTATCATAAAAATCAAAGCGGTTTACAGAAGAACTCAACAATTTTACAAAGAACTCATGGAATAGGTAGGGGTGGCATATGGGACATGCTCGGAAGCATAACTTATATACATTTTAACATTTCTGCATTGATTGATCAGAGCATTGGGTGGTGATGTTTAGGCTTGTCAGGTGTTTTGTGGAGTGGATTGCAACATTAAGTCATTGAAATGTTCTATGAAGAGGAATGTTTTCAGCTTTTTTCAGAAGACTTGAATCCATGGGGGATCTCAGTGCTTCAGAAAGGGAGTTCCAGATGGCAGATGCTGCTAACGATAAGGCTCTTTTGGTCGTGGAGTTGTTTGCTTTGGTGAATACGCTGGGTGTTTGGATGCTGCCACTGTTCCGTTGTCTTCGTGGTCTGTTGTTGTATTGGATGCTGATTAGTTCCTGGAGCATGAGCGCTGAGAGGTTTTGTTTAATTTTGAAGATGGTCAACACTGTTTTGAATCGAATCTGCGAGGTTATTGGGAGCCAGTGGAGCTGGTGTGAGATAGGTGTTATATGGTCAGATTTTGTAGAGCCAGCGATGATTCGGGCAGCCATATTTTGTGCCAATTGTACTGTAATGGCTTGATAGTTTTTCGGGAGACCAATGAGGATAGAGTTGCAGAAGTCAAGTAATGAAAAAATGATAGCTTGAAATACTGTGCGGAAGTGGTCCTGGCTGAGGAGAGGTTTGAGTCTGTGGATAGTAGCCATTTTGTAATAAGCATTTTTAATGATTTTGTTGATGTGCACTTTTAGGTTTAGTTTGGTGTCTAGGGTGATTCCTAGGTACCTCACTTCTTCTTTTACAGGGATGGAAACATTTGCCAAGGTGATTGATTCTGGGGGTATAAAGGAAGTGTTCACCATAATGATTAAGGCTTCAGTCTTCTCAAAGTTGATGTTAAGGTTGTTATTTGATAGCCAGTTGTTCATTTTGTGTATGCATGTTGTCATGTTAGTATAGTCTGGTAGGTCAAGGTGGATTGGAGTATATACCATTATGTTATCTGCATAAATGGTATATTGAATGTTATGCTTATTGAAGATTCTGCAGATGGGTTGAACATATAGGTTGAAGAGTAGGGCGGACAGTGAGGACCCTTGTTGGACTCCTTACTCTGTAATGAATAGGGTTGAGGTGTTTGTTCCTACTTTGACTTGTTGGCAGCGGTCACTGAGGTATGACTGGAACCACTTGAGAGTTGTGCCATGGAGCCCGGTGGTTTTGAGTCTTTCTAGAAGGATGCTGTGAGCTACTGTATCAAAAGCGGTGGAGATGTCGATGAAGATGAGGAGTACACCTTTCTTTATATTGTCAGTCATTCTGATTAAATTGTCAAATGGTTGCTTGAGCAGGGTTTCGATGCTGTGGTTGGGTCGAAATCCATGCTGGTGGGGATTGAGCAGACGTGAGAGTAAGTGTGGTCCTGTAATTGACACTGTACTGTCTTTTCAATGATTTTTGTTAGGAACGGTAGGCTTGATATCGGGCGGTAAAATTTTAGGTCTGTATTGTCTGCTGCTTTTTGTTTGAGGATTGGTCGGATGATTGCCTCTTGAGTGCAAGGGGCATATATCCTTATGTTAGAGAAGAGCTTATTATCTTGTGGATAAATTGGAGAAGCTCATCTTTGGCTGATTTGATCCATCTTACTGGGCATGGATCAGTGGGTGCTGTACAGGCATTTAGATCAGAGATGGTGCATGCGATTTGAATAGTAGTGGGTATGTGAAACTTGCCCCATTTGTGTGTGGGGGAGGATAATAGGTGTTCTGATTGGTCCAGTTGTGGTAAGTCCTTTAGTGGGGGCTTGAGCCTGGTGAGAAGAAGTTTGCAAAGGTATGAGGGTGGATTGTGTCTTCTCTAGTTTGAGATGAATCCTTTGTCAGTATGCATACAATCTCAAGGAGTCCTCTCGGTTTATTGCTTGATCTTAATATGAGTTTGGTATGGTACTCTTGTTTGTGTTGGTTGATTATGTTGTTGTATTCCTGTTTTTATTTGATATTGTTGAAACCTATAAGCTTGGAGAGACTGAATAAAAATTCCTATATCATTTGTTGTTAATATTCTCTTACTTATATATCGTCTTCCTTTGTTTCTATGGATAGAGGAAGAATACTTTCTGTGTATACTTTTGAAATATTGCCCAAGAGGATACATTTTGTAAAATGCTGCCACATAGTTGTAATGTTGACTGATTGAAAGTCATAAGAACATAAGAAGTGCATACTGGGTCAGACCAAGATCCATCAAGCCCAGTATACTTTTTCCAACAGTGGCCATTCCAGGTCACAAGTACCTATCAGGTTCCCAAAAAGATACACAGGTTCCACAATGCTTATCCCGGGATAAGCAGTGGATTTCCCTGGTCCTCTTTAATAATGGTTTATGGACTTTTCCTCTGGGAACTCCAGCTACACTAGAAGATTTTACTACATTCTCCAGTAACAAATTCAAGAGTTTGTTTAATTGTTGATTGTAAAAAAATATTTTCTCTTTCTCCAGGACCAAGCAGGAAGTCAGTCCTCACTTATGGGTGACGTCGGCGCCGACGAAGCCCTCGCGGAGCAATTTTCCCCAGCTTTCGAAGAAAGCCTTTGAGAATTGCAGCGCGCATGCGCGGTCCCCTTCCCGCCCAAGGATGCTATCTTGCTCAGTCTTCTTTTTTCCGCGGAGCCCTACAGACGTTGTTTGTGATCGCCGCTGAAAAAGTTGATTTCTTTAGTTTGTTTTTTTTCTCGGTTCGACGCCGTGTCTCTTTCCTGCCCGGCCTCGATACCCCAATATCGAGTCCGTTCACATTTTTTCTTTTTTGTCCCTTGTAACGGGCGTTCCCGCCACTTTTTTTCTTTTTCCCTGGCAGCACAGTCTTTCGACCTCGCAGGGGCCCTTTTTCCCCCGATGGCTGCCAGCGGTTTTAAAAAGTGTGATCGCTGTACCAGACTTATGTCTCTTACCGACACACATGACTGCTGCCTCCGTTGCCTCGGACCCAATCATGACTCGGTGGGTTGTGGTCCGTGCAACAAAATGTCCTCGAAGGCATTGAGGAGTCGGCAGTCACAAAAGGGAACTTATCTTCTCTGACTCTGCGTCCGGTCGGGCCCGGACCTCGTCAGAGGCTTCGACGTCTCGTGACTCTGGCACCGAGCATCGTCGGAGTTCCTCTGAGCGGGGGTCTCCCGGCCGGGAACATCATCGGAAGAGGAAACCCGCGAGGGTGGTGTCGGAGGATGCTCCTGGTCCCTCGAGGATCAGGTCGCATAGCCCCGCCAGCCGCCCCGGGTCCTCGGAGGCGGAGAGATCGTTGAAGCATCCTCGTCTCGAAGTGGAGTCTCCTGGACGCGTGAGTACTGTAGTCCTCGTGGACTCACCTCCCAGGGAACCGACGTCGGGCCCGACGCCGTTGGGGCCCGAGTTGGGGACTGCTGGGTCTTCTGAGTTTGATCTCAGATTGACGGCCTTGGAGTGCAGTATCGCTGCCTTCATGGACCAGCAGCGGGCATTGATGGCCGGCATCGCCAGTGCATCTGCCCCGACCACCGGGACGTCGACGTCCAAGTCGACTCCGGAGGCCGAGTCGATCCTTGGCCAAGGTCTCCCTCGGCTTCCCGTTCGGGACTGAGGTCGTCGACGCCGGCCTCGGCGTCGGGGCAGAAGTCCTCGGCCCTTGCCCGCACGGAGCCGCTCGATTCCTCCACGGAGGAGTCGGGCTGAGACAAGGAGGAGGACGAGTCACCCGGTTCTTTTCAGACTCGGTGCGTCCCCTCCGACTCACCTGAGTCGGAGCCTCGGAGACGGTCCCCCCCCGGAGGATACCCGGTTCTCCGACTTCGTGAGGGATATGGCCAAAGCTTTGGCCTTCCCCGCGGATCCGGAGGAGGAGCCCCGAGCCGAAGAGCTCGAGGCCCTCCAGTATGACTCTCCCCCGAAGGAGGCCTTTACTGTGCCGGTTCCTCCGATGCTGGAGCGCCTGCTCTTCCGCATGTGGGAGAGCCCGGCCTCGACGCCGGTGTTAAGCAAGCGGGTCGATTCCATGTATCGAGTCCGCAAGAGCCCCGGGTTCCAGCAGGCACAACTGCCGCACCATTCCATGGTGGTGGAATCGGCCATGCATCGACTTAAGAGTCAGAAGATGCACTCCTCGGTGCCTCCGGGCAAGGAGGCCCGGAACCTGGATGCCCTCGGTAGGAAGTGCTTCCAGGGCTCTATGCTTGCTTGCCGAGTCCAGACATACCAGCTATATATGGGCATGTATCTTCGAGACCTGGCGAAGGAAATTGCCGGGTTCTCTGCTGGCCTCTCCAAGGAACCTTTACAGAGGTTCCAGGCCTTGTACACTGGTATTCGAGAGTGCTCGAAATTTATTTCTCGAGCAGCCTACGATGGCTTCGAAGCATCGGCTCGAGTAGCTGGAGCCGGCATCGGTGCTCGCCGTCAGGCTTGGCTTCAGTCATCCGACCTCGAGCCATGGGTGCAGGACAAGTTGGTCGATGTCCCCTGCAGAAGTGAAAACCTCTTTGGCAAACCCATGGCTGATAAGGCGGCAGAACTCGAGTCCGAGACTCTCACCAGAACTCGCCTATCCAGAAAGACCTCTGCCCCTTCACAGAAGAGGAAGGGCTCGGGGAAAAAGTCCTTTTACCCGAGGAAGGTGTCTGCCTATAAACAGCACCGCCCACAATATCAAGCCTCAGCAGCTCCCCATCAGGGCCAGCAGGCTAAGGGGCAGGGCAACAGGTCCCGTAGGCAGAAGGCCCCCAAGCCCACTACACAGTCCCCTGCTCAGCCGGGTGGGGGTTTTTGACTATGCCGGCATAGCCTCTCCCCCTCCGCGACTTTCGCTCAGCACGGGGGGCCGGCTGACCCACTTCGCCCACAGGTGGTCAGCCATAACATCCGATTCCTGGGTGCTGCAGGTGGTTCAAAAGGGCTACCTCCTACATTTTCACCAGGTACCTCCTTCCTACTTTCCAGGGGAGCCTACAAGACCCCCTCTGCACAGGGACTTCCTCCTTCAGGAGCTGCAAAGTCTGCTTCGGGAACAGGCTGTGGAGCCAGTACCCCAGCACTTTTGGGGTCACGGGTTTTATTCGAGGTACTTCCTGGTTCCGAAAAGGACAGGAGGCCTCAGACCCATTCTGGACTTGCGCAACCTCAACAAGTTCCTGCAGCGGGAAAAGTTCAAGATGCTTACCCTTGGAATCCTACTGCCCTACCTCCGGCAGGGAGATTGGCTATGCTCCTTGGATCTAAAGGATGCTTATACTCACATCCTTATTCATCCGGACCACCAGCAATATCTGAGATTTGTGGTGGCAAGCACTGTTCCCTCTAAGCTGTGCGTGTGTGCGCGCGCACACAACTCGCCGAGCGAGCGCACATACTTTACAACAGAGCGCACAAAAATTGCAGTTCTGATTCTGATAGAAGACAACACAGACGCCTTAAAATTTAAAAGTTGTTGTGTATTTACGGTTTTCACAAGTTCTACAGTATTTTCTAGTGCAATCAATGTGGTGTACATACTGTATTCTGACGTGTAGTAAAATTTTAAAGTATATAACTGAGTGTCGTTATGTGGCGCACAAAAATTTTACCTTCCTTCAAAAGCTGCACAGCTGATATTTTATCCACACACAGCCTACAGAAAATTAGAGGGAACATTGGTGGCAAGGAATCATTATCAGTACCGCGTACTGCCCTTTGGCCTCTCCTCCGCTCCCAGGGTGTTCACGAAATGCCTGGCAGTGGTGGCAGCCTTCCTGAGGCTTCAAGGCCTCTTCGTCTTCCCCTACCTGGACGACGCTCATCCGGGCAGTGTCTTCCCTAGAAGTCACTCAGGACACTCAACGCACAGCGGCTCTGCCTCAGCACTTGGGCTTCGTCATAAACTTCGAAAAGTCCACTTTGCTCCCCTCTCAGGATCTCGAATTCATAGGAGCATGGCTGGACACTCGCAGGCTCGGGCCTTCTTGCCTCTGGAACGGGCCAACAGGCTCATGGCTCTGGCCGGCAGGTTCCGCAGCGCGTCACCGGCCTCTGTCAGACAATTCCTGCAACTGCTCGGTCACATGGCCTCCACGGTCCATGTCACCCCGAATGCCCGTCTGCACATGCGACCTGCTCAGTGGAGCCTTCGCACTCAATGGCATCAGGCCACAGGGAGACTGTCGGACTTAATACAGATCTCCGACCGCCTGGTCTCCTCTCTGCAGTGGTGGCTTCACCTGCCCAAGCTGGTACTGGGCATGACTTTTCAGTCTCCTCCACCTTCTCAAGTGCTCATGACAGATGCCTCTCTCCTGGGATGGGGAGCGCATTGCCAAGGAACATGCACTCAAGGCCTTTGGACGCCTTGGGAGACTGCTCAGCAGATAAACGTCCTGGAGCTGCGGGCGATTCGCCTAGCTCTGCGGACCTTCTCTCACCTCACTTCTCGTCGGTCTGTTCTGGTGCAGACGGACAATCAGGTCGCCATGTTCTACGTGAACAAACAGGGGGGCACGGGCTCCCTCCTTCTATGTCGGGAGGCTCGGAGACTGTGCTCTTGGGCAGTCGACCACGACATCCTCCTCAAGGCTGTTTACCTGCCTGGGCAGGAAAATTGCCTAGCCGACAAACTGAGCCGGATTCTGCAGCCGCACGAATGGAGGTTGAACCCCGTAGTTGTCCAGCGGATCTTCCGCCGGTGGGGCCTCCCCACCGTGGATCTCTTTGCCAGTCCTCTAAACCGGCAACTTCCCAGGTTCTGCTCCCGGCACCCGCATCCTCTCAGAGTAGCGCCGGATGCTTTCCTCATCTCGTGGTCCACGGGCCTACTGTATGCCTTTCCTCCCACGCCACTTGTGTCCCGGGCGCTGTTCAAAGTTGTTCAGGACAGGGCCTCCGTGATCCTGGTAGCGCCCAGGTGGCCGAGACTACCCTGGTTCCCTCTACTCCTACAACTAGCGGTGGACACCCCTCTACCTCTGGGGTTTCAGCCCGATCTACTGACACAGGATCAGGGTACTCTCCTCCACCCCAACCTCCGGGCCCTTCATCTGATGGCCTGGCTGCTGAAAGGGTAGTCCTAGCTCCGCTCTTACTTCCTCCGGAGGTGGAGGCTGTCGTCCTGGCGTCTCGGCGACCTTCCACCCGGAAATCTTACGCCCTTAAATGGCGTCGCTTCTCGGTCTGGTGTTCTCAGCGCTCTGAGGACCCCTTTGCCTGCTTAGTATCGGTGGTACTGCAATATTTGCTTCACCTCTCCGATCTAGGCCTCAAATCCAACTCTGTCAGGGTCCACCTCAGTGCTCTCTCTGCATATCATTCGCCGGTGGAGGGCCAGCCTCTTTCCGCGCACCCCTTGGTGGCGCGTTTTCTCAAGGGCTTATTATTTATTATTATTTATTACAGTTGCTTATATACCGCACTATTCGGCATCAGCGCGGTTTACAGTAGAACAAAGTGACCAAAACACACATTCTGTTTGGTTTTACATCGAACAGGGGTATAAACTTGGATAACAGGGGTTGAACTATATACATGAACTATTTACGTGAAATAGGCTATATACATGAAGTAAAATTCCTATAACAGGGTTGAATTGTACAATAAATAATGAGTCCGTTTCGAATACTTGAGACATTGTGAGTATGGGCTGCAAAAAGGCGGCTTGCTTCTGCTTAAGCCCCCGCTGCGCCCTCCAGCTCCTGACTGGGATCTCAATGTGGTCTTGCAAAGGCTTACCTGTCTGCCTTTTGAACCCATGGCTACCTGCCCTCTGCGTTTCCTCTCCTGGAAAACCCTCTTCTTGGTAGCCCTTACCTCCGCTAGGCGCGTGAGTGAACTACAGGCTCTAGTGTCGGAGCCCCCCTTACACTAGGTTCTACAAGAATAGGGTGGTCTTACGGACTCACCCTAAGTTTCTTCCAAAGGTGGTCTCCTCTTTTCACATCAATCAAGAGGTGGTTCTTCCGACCTTCTTTCCCAGGCCGCATACCAGCCGAGCTGAAACTGTCCTGCATACCCTGGACTGTAGAAGAGCCTTGTCCTTCTACCTTGACCGTACGCGAGAGCATCGAAAAGCTGTCCAGCTTTTCGTATCTTTTGACCCCAATCGGTTGGGGGTGCCCGTCTCTAAGCGTACTTTGTCCATCTGGGTAGCTGACTGTATCTCCTGGGCTTATGGGGCAGCCGGCCTCTCCTTAGAGAGTCGAGTCACGGCTCACCGTGTCATGGCGAAGGCTGCGTCAGTGGCTCATCTCCGCTCTGTTCCGTTGGCTGATATCTGCCGGGCCGCTACTTGGTCTTCAAGCCAGACCTTTGCGGCTCATTACTGCCTGGAGAGGGAGTCCCGCAGGGACAGTGCTTTCGGACAGGCAGTCCTCCACAATCTCTTTGAGGTCTAAGCAACTCCTACCCTCCGGCCCTGGTGTTGGGCTACCGGCCGGATTCGTATTCAGAGAAGATTCCTTCCTTCTGTACTGTTGAGCTTGAGGGAGCTCATTTTTTTCGGTTGAGGTCTCCGGTAGCCTTGAGCTCGGGAGTCCCATAAGTGAGGACTGACTTCCTGCTTGGTCCTGGAGAAAGAGTAGTTACTCACCTGTAACAGGTGTTCTCCAGGAGCAGCAGGAATCAGTCCTCACTACCCTCCCTCCTCCCCTTGGAGTTGCAGTCATTCTTATTATATGTTTTGCTAACTTTTTTTGCTGTCTCTTCGCTATGTCATCAGACTGAGCAAGATGGCATCCTTGGGCAGGAAGGGGAACGCGTATGCGCGCTGCAATTCCCAAAGGCTTTCTTCGAAAGCTGGGGAAAATTGCTCCGCGAGGGCTCCGTCGGCGCCGACGTCACACATAAGTGAGGACTGATTCCTGCTGCTCCTGGAGAACACCTGTTACAGGTGAGTAACTACTCTTATTAGTCTTGAATGGGCTACATTGTAGCTTCATTGCATGTCTATTTATTTAAGACAGCAACTGGAATCCGGTTAGAATTAAAAGCAAAATATGATTTAACTAGAAAATTCTTGGAGATTTTTCTCCTTTTTTTTCCCTTGACCCAAAAGATTCTTCCTACTTGTTTAGGCTTCCAGCTCAGTCAGAACCAGGGCTGGGATCTGGTGCCATGTGTGACCTTTGACTACTTCCCAGGGTTCCTCCCCTCCCCTCCCCAGTATTTTTCTCTCTCCTAACAACTTAATTCAGTCATTGTAGTGACAGTTTAGAGATGGGCCATAATTCTGGCCACTAGATGTCATTGTTGTGCAATGACTAAGATGCCCTAGGGATTGTATACACTGTTCTGCAGCATCCCCTGTCTTGGGCACCATGGGGAACAGATCTGAGTCAGGAATTAAACCTAGTTTCCTCTGAATGGCTGAACCAGCCCCTTCCCTTCTGAACCAGCCCCTTCCCTTCTTTTTTAAAGGGAAAAGTGAGATTATTTTTAATGAATTTAGGAGTCACGATTATCCAAATGGTGGATTTGTGCTCTTGGCTTCTGTTATTTTTGTAATTTAATGATATTGGCAATAAGATGACATCAGAGACATTAGTCAAGGTTTTGTACAGGTCTGGAAAAGCCTGTGTGCCAGATCTTCTGAGTGCCTAAAATTTGACAGCTGCCATGGACTTCAGGCCCAGACCAGGACATAAGAACTTCTGCCAGGGACAGTCCCAGACCAAAGCCCAAAAGTCATTGTCTAGTGGGTAAAATATAGTGGAGAGGAGGGGAATAAAGTTGACAATGAGGAAAATGTCACCTGACAAAAAAGAGAGAGCCTCGCCAGGATAGCAAACAATAAAATAGCTAATCCCAAATCTTCAAGAACAAATGTTGGGCATCAGTAACAAAATGGTAAAAAACTATTTACTTGTGCTTAGCGATCTTTTATTATACCAGCTTTAAAACACCATTGGAACATCAATTGCCACATCATCCACCTTTAAACAATCACAGTTGATCAGTAGAAGAAAAACGTGGTCACTAATTTTCTTAAAATGACCACATTATAACTTTAACTCCAGATGCTAGCAGCGTCTTGCAACTCTGGCTGCATCAGGAGGCTTGTAATTAATGCAAACTATGTTACACTGAAGACAACGGAGCTGAAGTTACAATGTGGTCATTTTAAGAAGATAAGTGACCGCGTTTTTCTTCTACTGATCAACTGTGATTGTTTGAAAGTGGATGTTGTGGCACTTGATGTTCCAATGGTGTTTTAAAGTTGCTATAATAAGATTGCTATGCACAAATAAATAGGGTTTTTTTTTGTTTTGTTGTTTTTAGTGCCATCAAGTCAGTGTTGACTCATAGCGACCCAGCTACCTCTGGGTTTTCTTGGCAATGTATCACTGGAAGTAGATTGCCAGCCTTTTCTTCCGAGGCAATGGAGGGTACAGTGACTTGCCCAAGGTCACAAGGAGCACCAGTGGGAATCATACCCTTGATCTTCTGGGTACTAGGAAGTTGCTCTAACCACTAGGCTACTCCTCCAGCTACTCCAAATAGTATTTTACCATTTTGTTAATATGCCCAACATCAATGTTTTGTTTCTGTTCTTGAAGATTTTGGGATTAGCTATTTTTGGATAGTATTTTTTGGACTGTTTAATGAGGAAAATATGTCAAAGCAGAAATAGAAATAGATTAGTTCCTAAGTGTGCTGAAAAATGATTCACCCCTATTTCACAAGCATACAGAATTTAGATCAGTCATCTTGTACAGTTTCTCATCGATTTTACACGCTGTGGTATTCCTTAATGTGCATAATGTACTGTGTATAGTCTTCCTGGATGAATTCTCAGAATCAGTAGATAAGGACTTTTCTAAATGTAGATCTATTTCAGATAAGACTCAGATTACAAAAATACTAGTTTTAGTTAAGTACTTCAAATTTTCAGATTCTTCCCCTCCATCATAACTTATCCCTAATTCCCCAGATTGCCCCCTATAATTTATGGAATCAAGTGTGATCTACCTCTCTTACAATCTTAAATTTGGCAAGCATTGTTCTTTTTAAATACATCTGGTTTCTACTATGAGAGGGAGCACCACCGATTAGCTCTGTCTCTATAGCTTTGCCTTCGTCGGCATCACATGGGCTAGGAGGTCTGGCAGCATTATTGAGCTCTATCAGCAAGTGTTTTTAGAAGTGTGTGGAAGATGATGTCCTAACTAGTCAACCGAAAGGAAATTTGACTTTCCTGAGATGCAATATCTTATTTTATGCTAATATATATATATATGTAAGTATTTACTGTCTTAATATTTCTAGTGCAGTGCCCAAAATTTCACTGCTTCTCTTTATTGCTAACATTAAATTCATTCTAAATGTTTGACATGCGGTGCTCTTCGGAATAGAGGCGCTTCTTTTTCACATGGTGCTTCTAATGCCGGGAGTGATATCTCTGCATGTGATATGCTGAGCAGAAATCTACAGCACACGGTGTTAAGGATTTTTACAGCTTTCCTTTTCTAATGTCGAAGTGTACATGAATACTGCTGCTTTCAGAAGACTGTGCATTAATCATTGCATAAATGAGAAATAATTGTGTTTAACTATACTGTTAGTCTTTAACTGATCCGATTTTTGTTAACATATGTAGAACAAAATAGGAAGAGGGGAACAATTTAATTAAAAGCAAATTTCCAGAAGAAAGTGAGATGTAGAGCAATATACATTTCCAATTTAATTTCTAGTTAGAGACTGCAATTCATTTTGTATTTTCTAGTGCAATTTTATTTTCAAATTCTATTAAAAATATTTTAAAGATTTTTTTTAATTAAGTATATTGAGAACATCTCTGTTAAATATAAAAGTCTGTGATAACTCATGGACAATGTTCTAGCCTGCAAGAGAGGCTGTTTAAGAGGAAGCCAGATTAAGTAGTGAATGGTGCAATCATTTGAACAGGAAACAGAATTTAAATATACCTTCATTGGTAACACAAAGGCAGAATTTGAATGAATTATTAGAATATGTTTTTTTAAAATCCTTTGACAGATGTGAAATTTTATTTTTCCTGTGTTAAAATCAGCTAAAAGAGTAATTTGTGTGTGTGTATATATATATATATTCTGATTTTTTGGATAGATCTGAGCCCTTAAGATCATTGCTGTAAAACAAGTGCTCATCATTATGATGTATTCCATTTTCCTTGTGTTGCAGAATACAGTCGTTTTGAAGCTAAAATACATGACTTACGAGAGCAGATGATGAACAGCAGCATTAGCTCAGGGTCAGGGTCTTTACGGACAAACCAGAAGCGATCTCTCTACGTCAGGTAAGCATGTGACCAAAATTTTATTTATGTCTTTTATATTCTTATATACCGCGCTATTCTGCATCAGTGCGGTTTACATTGAACAAACTGAAATTACATTGAACAGGGCATTATAACTTTGAGATAACTATTTTACAGGGAACATGGGCTATGGAGGGTTAAGTGGCTTGCCCAAGACCACAAGGAGCACCTGTGGGACTAGAAACCCCAGTCCTTCCGGCCCAAGGTTGCTGTCCTCTAGTGGGATTTGAACCCCCGACCTTCCGGCCTGAAGTACCTTGCCCCAACCACTAGGCCACTCCTCCACTCCAATATCCTATTATCCCTGTAATTCATCCTTATACATTTAATTGCTGAGTTATAGTTTGACAGAGGTTCATTCAACATTCCACTGAGACCAAACTACTTTCTGCAGAATTTATGCAAATGTTTTGGGAGGAGAGAGCAGGGTGGAAGAGTAGAGAGGCTCTTGGTTTCATAGAGGGTGTATCTGAAAACCCATTTTTAGTATAGTGCTAAAAATGTTAATGACAGTGTAAATGCATGTTAGATACTATATACAACATATTTGATATTTGTTGATCACATGCTCAGCGTCATTCAGGCTTTAAGAAGATATCTTGTGCATGGTGCATACCTAGTTTGCAATTTTATATGATGCTGCTCATGCACATGATTGTTTTTTTTAGCTTTCAAGTGTATTGGTCTTGGCAAAACTTCCTTTGTAGGTTGCAATACTATTCATTTGACCAACATAAGAATCGAAAGATGAACTTTCTAGAAATTGACATCTTCAGAATCTATAAAATTAACTTTAGAACAGATGTATTAGTACTGTTGTAGACCACTGAGATATTTTTATGATTTTGCGGTACATCAAGAATAATAAATGTAACATAAAACACACTTTTCTGTGCAAAGTTAGTTTTTGACATAGGGTATCATTACTTGTCATGTACTTTCAAAAGGCTACAAAGTATGCAGGCGAAAACTAATATAACACAATTAATGATTAGCTTTTAACACACACTGAGAATAATATTATTGAAAAGAGTGAATATTAGTACTTTTAGTGTGTATTGTGAGCATCCTGCTTGAAGGAATGACTTTAATGTAACCTGGGTTCAATCTGTAGGACATGCACAGAGTATGAACAGTTTAGCAAGTTAGCCAGTAACATTCTGGTTTCTGTTTGCAAGTACTATAACTAGTTCCTTTAGCATGACTGATTTTTTTCCCCTGTGATAATGGATTGAAACCTTAATTCTTGATCTATTGCATTGCTTTTTATTATATCACAGTCCTCTCCATGGCAACCAAAAGAGACAATGAGGTGCTGTGAACTGACTGTTATATAAGAGCAAATTTCATCACCTGTAGAAAGAAGTATAAGCAAACTAAGGGGTATGTTTACTAAACCGTCTTAACGTAGCAGCGGCGATGTTATCGCGCTATACGTAACGTTATCGCACGATAATGTAACATCATCGCGTGATACCGTCTCCGGCAGCGGTGAGGTGCGCAGAGGGAGGAGAAAGGCATCCCAGAGGCGGAGAGAAGGGGTCAATGGGCGAGGGTGGGCAGGGAGTGGATCCATGCACATTAACGCCGTGAAATAAAGCTCTGAAAATTAGCACCAGTGAAAACTTCGCACTAGGCACATTTGCAGGACAGAGAAACCATTTCAGTCAGCAATGTACAGCAAAGGCAGGGAAACCCAGAAAAGTGATAGTAGTGATACATGTGCAGGAACCAAAAAGGCAATTAAACATATAAAATGACCAGAACCACATCTGAAATCCCAATAACCAAGCTGGCCAATAGTGATATTAATGATAAACATAAAGCAATACTACTGACAAAGCATAAAAAGGAAGATATCATGTTTGGAAGGGTCTATGCTCTGTCCCCCTACAAAGTGAATGATCCACATTGAAATAGCGGTGATCAGGGTTTTTGTCGTTTATATTGGGCAGGTTTGTTAGGACGTGCACATGTGCAGCAACAGCAGAGTGGGCACGTAGGAAAGGGCAACTGTACTGATGCTGTAAATGGGATACAGGGGGCTGCAGGCAGCACATGCTGTGGTCCAGCTGGGGCACAGTGTGGACTAGGCAGATGCCTAGGTGGCACATAGGATTGCCGAAACTGTAAAGCAGCAAGACAGCAACTGACGAGGGTCCAGCATGGGCACGAGTGTATGTCCCACAGTGTCACAGGGGATATTACTCAGCAGGTACCCCCAAGGGCCCAAGGGCACATAACATTGGCAGGCGGTGCCAGGGGGAAGCGCGCATGTCGATGTAGGCACCCCTACCCGACAACCCACTCCATAGGCAGCTGCCTACCGGCACACTGGATGGCCTGGGACTGCACACCACCGGCATAAGGGCATGTCAGCATGGGGCGGAGGGGTGTTGGTGGTGGAGGGGGCAGTGGCCTCTGCCCACAGCAGACCACGGCCAAGCCCCGTTTAGGTGGGTGCCATGCACTGCAACAGACAAGGTCTGTCTGACGAAGTCATGGTTTCCCCAGGGAATGATCTCCATGTGGCAACAGTTTGGTGCAGTACACACAGCCAGTGTGTACAGGGGCAGAAGGTCACAAGTTCAAGTCCCAGCTGTGGCTCCTGCCAACCTTGTCCCCATATTTTACCCAGTACTAAACTGTGGTAATAAAGACGGAACCTTTATTGCAGATAAATTAAACATGCCTGAAATGCCTATATTTTACCCTACAGAGCACAGACACCATAAACATGTGCAATCCCTAGAGCAGAGTTTCCCAACTGCAGTCCTGGAGGGCCAAACACCATTCAGGTTTCATGCTGTCCCTAATAAATATGCCTTTGCAGCATTTGTATGCATCGCCCCCATTGTATGCAAATGTATCTCATGCATATTCATTAGGGACAGCATGAAAACCTGAACAGTGTTTGGCCCACCAGGACCGGAGTTGGGAACCTCTGCCCTAGAGCAGCGGCCAAGAGGGGCAGAAACACCCACAACCACAGGCTCCACTATCCAAAGCCTCATGGAGAGTCAGGCTGTTGGGCCCTGCGCGAAGCAGCATCTCCCAATACTGGCACCTGCATACCTTAGCAATGCCGTCCTAAACTTGGGAACATGTTCCACATATATCAAAAGGTTGCTATGATTAACGTCAGATAACAAATCCTAAGTTAAACACGATTTGTTTTAGAGATTCATCATAGCAACCTTTTTGATATCTGTGGAGTTTGTTTCAGTTATTGCTTCTGACAGTGTTTACCACCCCAGGGAGTGACCCCAACAGTATTGCGTACCATAGCAATGCCTGCACTGTGCCCAGGGCTGGTGAGGCGGCCAGGGCTGCCACAAACCTCCATATTTGCACAATGCTGGCGTAGGTGTGGGAGTGTGTGTATGTCTATCCAGTGTGTTGTGGCTGCCCACACTGCTTGCACTGTTTCCAGTGTTAGCCTGCTAATGTGCATAATGAGGAGCAAGATACTGTGGGTATGGCCCGGACAGGGTGGCCTGGGCAGGATGCATCTGCACAGGGTATAGGGCAATGGCTGGGACATTGTAGTGCCCGACCACCACCTGCACGGACAGGGTGGCCACAGCATGTCATGCTGGGAGGTCACTCTCACCCTGATTGAGCAGTGACCACGGCATGGCTAGGTTCCCCCATAGTGCTATGCAGCATTTCTCTCAAGTGGCCCAATCACTGACATACCTGCTTGGTGTATGTGCTCACATCCCATTTTTGGGTGCACACAGTTCCTCCAGGAACATGCACTATGTACTAGCTAGCAGACTGTCTGCAGTTAGCATGTGTATTGCTGGAACGCCTTGCAGGGTGCAGTGGGTGGAGACTGACTGTGCCCTCTGCTGGTTAATGTCAGATAGTGGTGGGGGGCAGCTGAGCTTCTCCAGCGTTTTGCCTGTCTGCCATTGCCTTATGTAATGCATACAGATCTGCATTGACTGCCCTGTAGGGTGCCTGTTCCCCAGCAGGACTGGGGTTGATGGTCCTCTGTACTGCCACCATTGCAGAGATGTACAATATGGATCTGTTGGTGGGAGATCCTGTCCCCCCACCCTGAGCCACAGAGGGCGGGTTGGGTGGTGCTACATAATCCGCTTTTGGGTCCAAACACCCCCTTTCACCTATAACATGTGACCATGGCACCCACACAGGATATGCACTATTCTGGGTGCATCATAGTCCACAATGGCTAGACATGACTGGGAAATACAGATGGACACAGGTGTATCCTAGGTGTGTCTGCAAGGACTACCTATCACACACTGGCACTGATGGGGACCTGCAGCATAGCCTATCTCAGCCAAGCCAGGTGCTGCTGACCTGGTGCTGGGTGCCCCACCTCACCCTCAGGGTGAGCACAGGACCCGCACAATGTCACGGTCTGTAGCTACTCTGTGCCAGTAACACACACGGTCATTTCCCCCTACCAGACCTAGGTGCTGTGGGGGTACATACCCCATTATGTGATCAGCTGTAGACTGCTGACCTGCATGTGCAGTGCATCATGGGTACGGGTGGGGTGGTGTAATCTATATAGGCTGTCTGAAGCATTTTCTTTTAATTTAAATCAGTGCTGCCAGCAGAAACACCCTCACAGTGCTATAGCCTAAGGTGCTTCATAGGCGCCCTGTAAGGCGCCCTATAGGGCACATTATAGAGTGCCTTGGCAGACAGGGCACTTTAGAATGTGACCTATGGGGCGCCTTATAGAGCGCCTTAGGTTACGGCACTGTGAGGGTGTTTTTGCTGGGAGCACTTATTTAAATTAAAAGAAAATGCCTCAGACAGCCTTTTTAGATTACACCACTGCGGGATCGAACCCATGACCTCTGCCTCCACAGTCATTGCAGTAACCAGTGGGCTACATCGTTATAGCTTCTAACACTGCGCTGGCATGTACTTAGAGTTAATGTGCGTTAACGTGCCACGGCGCCCACTATCGCGCGATACAGATTCTTGCTACCTTAGGACTGGAACGCCTACTCCTTATATGGCATTCTTCACATTATCGCTGCAACGATAATGCTTAGTAAACATACCCCTAACAGAATTAAATTAAAAGAAATGAACATATTAAATGAATAATAAATGAACCTTTTTAGAATGTACTATATACTCGTCTGTAATAGTCATGTAGCATGTCAAGTGATAAGGAAATGGTATTGGGATTAGCAGTGAATAAACATGAAGCTATAGGTAAATGAAGCCTGAAGTTGTTAAAGCTCTTCTGTGATTGTCACCAGGGCTGTATACCACATCCAGAATATAAACTTTAGACAATAAAATAAGTGTACTCTTAACCTTTGTCTTTACCCAAGGATGGTAGATTCTGGCCTGTTCATGTTCCACTCTCACTGTTCAGCGTCCTGTAAAATTACTACTGTTCTTATATTTAAAATTAAAGTTCACAAGTCTAATTCCATGGCTCTTGGCATGGCAAGAAGCCATTGTTCAATCTGTACTGTCCATTCTGGGCCTAGGGGCATCAATCAAACTGGTGATTGGTAATAGCTGCTATAGGGGCAGCACCATTATATGAAAGCAGTACTACAGTGTTTAGTCTCCTCTGAATTTTAACCTTCCAGCCTTGACTGGCAATTGGGACAAGCAAGGTTGGAGGGGGGGGAAAAAAGAAACAAAATTTGTAAAAATCTTTGCATGGAAAAATGAACATGTAATTTAGCTGTGTAAAGCATTTTTAGTTTGAGAGCTAGAAATATTTTGTATTCTAACAAAAAATATTTTCTAAATATGGATAGATGTATTTGGGTGGTGGTGTTTAGTTTGAGAGTTACAATCAGTTTTATTCTAGCGATAAACTTGCTGAATACTTTAGTGAAGGAAAAGGAAACGTTACTATATAGATAGCAATGCTGTTATAATTTGCAGGGCCACTTTTACCTATGGGCAAATAGGGCATTTGCACTAGGACCCTGCACAATGGGGGCCCTGCTGCCCTTAGGTAACGGAGGCCCTGCTTCTTTCACCATGCCCATTGCCACTGCTGCTGCCTCTTCCGGGACATGCAGTGGCAGCAATACATAAAAAGACACCGTGGCGCTGCGGTGCTGATGAATCGGAGGGAGGTGGAAGTGTGAACATCACCGATTCGCCGGAAAAGAAGGTAACTCTGGCACCACAGTGTCTTTTTTATGTATTGCTGCCACTGTACATCCCAGAGAGGGACAGAAGGGGGGGGCCTGTAAATGAGAGGGGGCTCACAGACAAGGGGGGCCCCGTTGGAAAGGTTTGGCCCGGGCCCCATAAGGGGTTGAAATGGCCCTGATAATTTGTTAGTTTATAGATTTTGGGGGTCTTTTTAGAAACCCTATTTGTGCTTTGGATGTCTGAAAACAGGCATGCAGACATCCAAAGTATGGAAACGTCCTCAGAACCATTTTAGAAACCAGGTTTGGGACTGACCCCAGTGTGAGGCCATCCTTGTAGGAACAAGGGCATGACTGGGGATGTCCTCCATACCTAGACATGCACAACCGATTTCAGAAACACCCTGCACATCACCACCATTGTCCAAGTCTATACTTGCTCAGGGCATGAACAGGCATCAGCAAAAAGCTCATTTTGCTATTAAAACTGACGTAGGATTATAGAGAAGGTGGTACGCTAATATCCCCTATACTGTCCATAAAGAGAAGTGATTGGAAATGTGGAAACATGTTGTGGACTCGTAGATCCTGCTGTCTAAGCTTGCAAAATGGCAGACTGAGACACGTCCCCAGTCTCGAATACCATTGCAGGGACGTCCATATTGGGGGCATCCATGTTTCTGAAATCATCTCTGACCTTAACCAATCAACCCATTTTTTGGGGGACACTTTGACCTGGACGTCCAAGATAGCACCTAGATGTCCTTTCAGAAATGCCTCTTTACATATTCTATCTATAACTAAAGCAAGTGGTTTTTCCGTATCTCTGTGGTTTCACTACATTTAATGCAGTTTTTTAAATTTCTTAGATATGCATCAGGTAAACTAAGCAAAACATCTAAAATGGATTATTAATTATCTTTTCTCTTTGGCATATATTCGAATATCAGCCTCTCATGTCTAAACTGCATCTCAAGAGTTTGACAATGCTAAAATACTTGTATAGGCCTTGATGAATTAACAGCAACCATGACCTCAGGTGTCATGGAAGCCGTTGTGATGGCTGCATTCTTCAAATATCAAAAGAGCAAGACAAGTTGATCATATTCATAGATGCCTTTTATTTTTTTGCCGTAAACTATTTTCTTCCAGATTGGAAGCCAAGCTGTTAGCCTTTTTATAATGTTAATGCATGACTTCAGAAATCATCTAAAACTGTACTATTAAGCAATAGTAATACTTTTTCTGTGTACTGCGACACCTGTGGGGTCTGATTCAAAAAGAAAGATCATTTGAGAAAAACATTTTCACCTGACAAAGAAGAAAAAGATTCTCACTAGCCTAGCAATCAATCAACAATCAAAAAATATACTATCCAAAAATTAACCAATCCAAAATCTTCAAAACAGAAAAACAACAATGTTGGGCATCACTGATAAAATAAAATATTATTTTATTTATTCTTAACTTATTGTAGCATAATGGCTTTTAAAACAGTAGCACATATCAAATGCCACAACATCAGATTCAAAATTAAACAGTCAAAAGAAGAAGAAAACTTACTTCTCAACAATGGCCATGATGTAATTTTGTCTCCAAACATGGAAAAAGGTTATGCCTCAAAAGAGAACATGATCACAAATCTTCTTAAAAGGACCAGCTTCAACTCCAAATAAAGAAAAAGCAGCGCTTCACTTCTGCTTCAAATGGAGAGAGCTGCGCCTCAACACCGACAGCGTTTTGCATATCTAGCTGCATGAGGAGACTATAGTCAAAACCCAAGGAGCAAAGAAATGGATTGGCTAAAAAGTCATTTATCTACAACAGCACTGATCCACAGAAAAATAAAAAGACCATAAATAATAAGACATACAATATCCAGTCACCATCGGGGGAAAAAAACAGATTACCTTACAGTTTGAGCAAACTAATACATTGGAGGCGACAGGTCTGTTTTTAAAACGAATACCGCCCTCAGAGAAAAGTAGCTTCCCTCATTCCTGTCATCCTGTGTAATAGCATACCCGCCAAAAAACGCCAAGATTTAAAAAGTCAACAGCTAATCGCAAGATCTATGTTACAAAGGGAACCGCCTACAAACCAGAGGTAATCAACTCTTGAGATCGACCTATCAAATGAATGAACAGCTCTCACCAAAACCAACCGAGCTTGCCTGACTTCATAGACTTAACCAACCACCAATCAAACCTCTTTTAAAAGGGCAAAGCTACCTGTCATATAAACAGTCTCAATAGCAATCGCACTCAATCAATCATACACACACACACTAGCAACCCCGCGCAAAGGCACACCAACAAATATAAATGGCCATCTAAAACCACATCACAGTTATGTTGCAAAAACATACTAAACGCCCATAAAAATGAAACCCATAAACTTTACACATTAAACTCGTGCAGAAACAATAAACTTGATCTTTCTGTCAATACTAACTATGACATGCAAATGGACTCAACATAAATGCCAGTAAATTCCAGTATTCAAACCTCCGGGTATGATTATCCCTAAATTGAAAACCCAATGCTGCTCTTTACTCAATAAACCTTTATAACGGTCACCTCCTCTTATCTTCAGAGGAATCTGATCAATAACAAAAACGTGAAGATCATCAAAATTGTGCTCTAAAGTGACACAATGGCGCACCATCAGTGCTTCCAATGATTTACACTTGAGATGACTTTTATGCTCTAAAATCCTCACACGGAGTTCTTTTGTTTGGCAAGGTTGAAGTTAACACAAAAAAGACGACCAATAATGCAGTGGATCAGTACAATAACAGCACCAATGAATACCATTCTATCGACAAGCCGCCTGGTTGTAGAGTGAACACAGTTCAGGACAACTATCCACAGGGTCGTCATGAGTTGACAGTACTTAAAAACAACTGGTGTTTTAAAGCAGCATAAATTGTTATTTTTTTGAATGGAGCGCTCCTTAATGTGGACTAATTTGTTACTTTTGTTTTCCTTTAATAATGGTATTGTTAATACTGTTATGGTGATATTTCTTTGTAATGTTTTCAAATTTATAAATAAAAAATTAAAAAAAAAAAAAGCAGCATAAATTGGAAAGCGGATTACAGTATATTTTGCAAACATTAGTATAGTTACACGTTGCAGCACTTAATGTGCATTAACTTTACTTAACACATATTAACTTTAGTAAATGTGCCCCTAAATGTTTCTCCCATAGACACAAAATGACAAAAACCCTTTAATACATTTGGCCTACATTAAGATTGTGGGGAATTATTCTCCATATATTATATAACAATATTATCTTTTTTTATCCTCTCAAGTTCTACAATAAATTCTCACCCCACACTTGTTAAGTTGTATAAACTGTTTAAGACCTCAGTGTAAGTTTTACAATAATTTATATATAATTTGTTCAGTGTACGCATCAAAGGTTCCGTAGTCCTTGTAAACCACTTTGATTCCAAGATAATGGTACATAAAAAATGTCTAAATAAATAAAAGAAAACAAATTTATATCCTGCCCATCATAATATTTCTAGGCAAGTAACAGAAAAGTATTTAATATCAAATAAAGGATATTCAATATGAAACAAAAAATAACAGTTATAAAACATATTTAAGAACAAAACTAGCTAGGAAACAAATGGCCTTGACATCCTTACAACCTATTTTATGCCATATTTGTTGTGTTTCTGTCCGCAGCAAATACAGCATAAAATAGGTCCTGCTTCTGCAATTGCCTTTCCCCTAGTATGGATTTAGCCATGGTCTTAATGTAGGGACAAATGGTAGCCCCTGAGAACATGAGCACTCACATATGATTTGTCATACATGCGGAAAATCTAAATTGTAAATATGCGGAGGCATTTCCATGCAAGGCTTTAAATAACTAAACGTAAGCTTCAAACTTTATACGAGCCACAGTTGGGAGACAATGCAAAGACTTCATCCAAGGAGAAATATAATCAATTCATGAGCAATCAATAACCAAATGAGGTGCCACATTTTGAACTGCCTGCATAGCCTGATGTAACTGATAGCCCAAAATAATACTGTATTACAATATTCAGAGAGGCATAAAGCTTGAATGACCATATGAAAATCGAGTAATTGCAAATATGACTTCAGCCTATGCATCATTTGTATTGTGAAGTACATGAGGGGTAATTTTTATAAAGGTTTTTTTCCCAAGAGTTATGTGATGTGCTGAGCCCAGGAGGGTGTGCTTGCCTGGATCTCTTGACTGCCACCTTGAAAATCTAACCACATCCTTTCCCCCATGCACCCTTGCATGTTGCATGTTCATTCAGCAGTGGTGATTTAAAAAGCACGTGGACAGATATTTATTGAGAGAGCATCTAAGACGGGAAATAGAGTATGGTAAACAGGGTGAAGTTTAGAAGGCAAATGCATCAGGGGAGACACTGGTGCTCGATGATAATCTGATTGGGCAACTAGTTCAGCGGTGGTGCATGTTCTGGAGGATAAATTTGAGAGACTGTCAGGGCAAATTACTTCAGTATTACAGGCCCTAATTGAATATATGACTCTGGTGGCTGAGGTAGAATAGCATGTTTTTAGAGATGGGTGACAGTGTACACAACCTGCAAGTTCAATTCAGGTCACACCAGAGTAAGATGGTGCAGTATGAGGCAAAGGCAGACTATCTTGAAAACAGATCAAAAAGCAGCAGTTTTAAGTTTGTGACTGAGGCAGAACTTATTGGTTTCTGTAAACGTTGATTGCCTGACATACTGCTATTTTCCATCTTCTTGATTAAGTGTGGGTGAAGTGAGCACACCACCTGGGGCCTAATTGAGTAGGGGAAGAAGCCACAGGTAGAGATTGTAAAGATCCATAACCATATGCAGAAATCTGCCCTGTTGTAGGTGTATAGAAAAGCAGGATAGCTGCAGTATCAGGAGAAAAGCATCTGAATTTTTCAAGACTGTTCTGCTCGAGTGACTGAGGCGAGCATATTTGGAGGTGTTCATTCAGCTGGTAAGGAAGAAAATCTGGTTTATGCCCCTATTCCCAGCTAAGCTGCAAGCATGGAGCAATGGTATCCTGTGGATGTTAGCATCTCCGGAAGAAGCTCCCAATTGGTTGGAGCAAGTGGAGGCCATGAAGGAGACTATGGAAATATAGCTACTTCACTGTGGAGTGCTGTGCTAATGGCTTTATGCCGTGATGCTGTTTGCGGCTCTACCATAGTTGTTTAAAGAGACTGTTTCTGCTGTGAGGCCTTCCATCTGGTGTAGAAAGAAAGGAGTGGCCATATAACTGTTGCGGTATATGCTTTGAGATAATACTGCAGAGGTTCTATACTCTGGTCCGGGGATGTCTACAGAGTATGAAAAGATTTGCGGGTCAATGAATGGTCTTGTAGTTTGGGGAGGCCTCTAGAGTGGTACCAGAGGGAGGACCAACTGGATCTTGCAAAGACTATATTATGATATCCTATAGATACTCATGGTGGTTGCAGTGGATGCAAGCATGACCCAAGCTCTTGTCTGAAGAATATATAAGACAGCTGATGGTCATTTTTGAGTGAGACTCTTGTATAATGTGGTTTCCGAAGATTTTTGGACTGATTCAGCTCTACTAGCTAAAAATGATATAGATCGTTTTTTTTAATTTAAATTAATGCTGTATGTTCTTTTTTTCCTCTGCCCATTTCCTTTTCACAAATCAATCTTGTTTTTGTGGCATTGTGTATATGTTGGGAGGGGAGGGCCAGGTGCAGAGAATAGGGGTTGGAAAGAGTTGGGGAGGGTTAGATAGGTGCTGAGTGTTCTAGAAATATAGAAACATGATGACAAAAAAAGAGCACATGGCCTTTCTAGTCTGCCCTTCCATATCAACTACTACAGTAGTCCCCTTTTTTCCTTTAGAGATCCTCTGTGTTTGTCCCATGCTTTTTCTGAATTCAGATACTATCCTCATCTCTAACACTTCCACTGGGAGACTATTCCACGCATCTACCAGTCTTTCCGCATATTAGTCTTGAGTCTATCCTCTTTTACCCTCATCCTATGTCCCCTCATAGCAGAGCTTACTTTCAATCGAAAGAGGCTCTCCTCCTGTGCATCTACATATTAAGATCTTTGTCTTCATATACTTTATAACGAAGATCACTAACCATTTTAGTAGCCACCCTCTGTACGGACTCCAACCTGTTTATATCCTTTTGAAAGTGTGGTCTCCAGAATTGCACACAGGTACTCCAAATGAGATTGAATCAAAGACTTATACAGAGGCACTCACCTCCTTTTTTCTGCTGGCCATTCCTCTCCCTATGCACCCAAGCATCCTTCTAGCTTTCTCCATTGCCTTTTCTACCTGGTTAGCTACTTTAAGATAGTCAGACACAATCACACCCAGGTCCGCTCTTCTTTCATGGACAGAAGTAGTTCACCCCCTACACTGTACCACTCCCTTGGATTTTTGCAACCCAAATGCATGATCCTACATTTTTTAGCATTAAATCTCAGTTGCCAAATTCTAGACCATTCTTCAAGCTTAGCTAGATCCTCCTTGTGTTATCTACTCCTCCTCCAGGAACAAGCAGGGAAGTCAGTCCTCCCTGTGTAAGAAGATGTCTGCAAAGGCCTTCCAGAGCCAACAGCTTAAGCAGGACATCTTCCACAAGGCAGACTCGACCCAGTATCCCCACACTCGAAGGCACTACACGGATCCTCGGAGTCAAGTAAGGTTCCCGCTGTTCCAGAGCAGGCTCGCAGACATACTGAGCAATGATCCCCAGAGCGAGAGCGTAAGAAGAAAAAGAAGACCTCAAGGGCCTCATCCTGGGAGCCGAACAAACACGGAAAATTTTACACATGGTCCCTCAGCCCCCGATGGACCTCCGAGGAGTCTGAGCAGGAGCGTCCCCGAAAGGTACCCAAGACTGACGTTGAGGCCTCTGGTGACGGACCCCAGTCTCCCGAGAACCGTCCCACCGAGGATCCCCTCTCCTCTTCGACACCCGACCCAGCTACACTGGCATCAGAATCAATGGCTGCTACCTCCGAGTGGGAAGCTTGAATGCTGGCCCTGGAGCGCAGCATTTTTGCTTTCATCACCTCCCAGCGAACATCAATGCCTGGCCCTGCTGAAACCGCAGGAACCTCGATGTCAAGGACTCCCCAGGCTGCCGAAGTGATCCTCGAGAGCCAGACACCTTGGGCAGATCCTTGGTGAGGGTCTCTTTCTCACTCCCGATCCTCTGTGGCAAGGTCCTTGCAGGTGAGTGCTTCTAGCTCCGGCGATACTCTGCCCTCAAAACACCAAAGACCAGAGCCGACGACACCCTTTGAGCCGTCGGGTCTCAAGTCTTCCTCAGACCACTCCAAGTACGAGTCCGATGTTGAAGCATCTCCAGAGACTGAGGCCCACCAAGACCTCCCTTCGGAGCAGTCTCCTCCCGAGGACACTTCATTCCTCGAGTTCATCAGGAACATGGCTCGGACTCTCTCCCTCACTACTGAGTCAAAGGAGGATCCCCGTATGGAGGAGCTCAACATCCTCCAGTATAAGGCACCACCAAAGGAGACCCTGACGATCCGCGTCCCCTCCAGCCTCAGCCAGCTCCTTCTGAGGATGTGGAAAGTCCCGGCATCGGTACCAATCGTCAGCCAGCGCCTGGATACGATGTACCGGGTCCAGCGAGAACCAGGCTTCCAAAAGGCGCAACTCCCCCATTCCTCCATGGTGGTAAAGTCGGCCATGTGTCAGCAGAAGAGCCCAAAGACGCACTCATCTGTGCCTCTGGGCAGGGTGTCCCGAGCCCTCGGGTGAAAATGCTACCAGGGCTCAATGTTGGTGTGCCTTATACAAATTTAGCAACTTTACATTGGCATGTTCCTCCAATACCTGGCTAAGGAATTTGGAGGCTTTGTGGCTGACCTCGATGGAAACCACCTCCGTCGCTTTCAGACTCTTACGAAGTCTGTCGGAGAGTGTTCCAAATATCTATCTTGAGCTGCTATTGACTGCTTCAAATCCAGCGCGGGGGTTGCTGCTGCTGGTATTGGCATTCTCCAGGAACAAGCAGGAAGTCAGTCCTCACTTATGGGTGACGTCGGCATTGACGGAGCCCGTGCGGAGCAATTCCCCAGCTTTCGAAGAAAGCTTTTGGGATTGCTACCACGCATCCATGGTCCTCTTCCTGCCCAAGGGTGCCATCTTGCTCAGTCTCCCTTTTTCTGCGCAGCCCTTTGGACACATGTCCTCGTCCCTCGAAAAATGTTTTGGTTTTTTCACGCCTTTACAGGCTTTCTCTTTTCCGGTTGCACTGGTCCTCTACCCGTCCTTCCTCTGCTCTCTTTGGAGCTCTCGGGGATACATTTTTTTCCTAGTTTTTCTTTTCGGGCTTCGCGCCCTTTTTTCTTTCTAACTGCTGGTCGCGTGGGTCTTCGACCTCGCAGGGGCCATTTTTGCCCCCATGGCCACCGGATTTAAAAAATGCGATAGATGCTTTAGGAACATGTCGCTTACAGACACTCATGACTGTTGTCTGCGGTGCCTGGGAGCCGACCATGACCCAGAGCTCTGTTCGCTCTGTAAGCAGAGGTCCGAAGACATTTTCCAAAAGGCCGCCTTGGAATCCCTGGTGGTGCCTTCGGTCGTCTCTCCCCTGGTGGGCTCCCCCCCAGCGGCCCCGCGTTCTCCCCCAGCGGCCCCGCGTTCTCGGCGGGAAGCAATAACTGACCAGAGAGGAAGCCATATTAGACCTAGTCCTTAGTGGAATACCAGATCTAGTGCAAGTGATAAGGGTGTTGGGGCCACTTAGCAATAGTGATCATAGCATGATCGCCTTTGATTTAATTAGTGGAGGAGGGATAGTACGGAAATCCACAGTACTACCTTTTAACTTTCGAAAGGGAGACTATGATAAAATGAGGAAAATAGATAAGAAAAAACTAAAAGGAGCAGTTGCAAAGGTTAAAGACTTACATCAAGCTTGGGTGTTGTTGAAAAATACTATCTTGGCAGCCCAGACCAGCTGTATTCCACGCTTTAAGAAAAGTGGAAGGAAGTCCAAAAAACTGCCAGCATGGTTTAAAGGTGAGGTCAGAGAGGCTGTTGTTGCCAAAAAAGCATCTTTCAGGAAATGGAAAAAAGAGCCAAACAACGAAATCTGGAAACAGCACAAGCACTGGCAAGTCAAATGCAAGGCATTGATAAAGCAGGCAAAGGGAGAATTTGAGAAGAAGCTTGCTGTGGAAGCAAAAAAGCGAAATTAAGATTTTTTCAAGTACATTCGTAGCAAAAAACCTGTGAGAGAGTCAGTTGGTCCATTAGATGATAGAGGAGTTAAAGGGGCACTAAGAGGCGACAAGGCGATAGCGGAGAGACCGAATGAATTCTTTGCTTCGGTCTTTACTGAGGAAGATGTAGGGATGTTACCCATGACTGAAGTGGTATTTAAAGGTGCGGAAGAATTGAAGGAAATATCGATACATCGAGAAGATGTATTACAACTATTAGATAAACTGAAGAGTAGCAAATCACCTGGGCCGGATGGTATACATCCAAGGGTGTTGAAAGAACTGAAATATGAGATTGCAGACCTGCTATTAGTAATCTGTGAACTATCATTAAAATCATCTCTAATACCTGAAGATTGGAGGATCGCCAATGTAACACCAATTTTTAAAAAGGGTTCCAGGGGTGATCCGGGAAACTACAGACCGGTGAGCCTCATGTCAGTACCGGGAAAAATGGTAGAAACCATCATAAAGAATAAAATTACTCAGTATGTAGATAGTCATGGCCTAATGGGAGACAGCCAAAATGGCTTTAGACAAGGAAGATCTTGTCTTACTAATCTGTTGTGTTTTTTTGAAAGTGTGAATAAACAGGTGGACAAAGGTGAGTCGGTTGATATAGTGTATCTGGACTTTCAGAAAGCCATCAGAGACTTTTGGCAAAACTAAAGGGTCATGGGATAGGAGGCAGTGTACTACTGTGGATCAAGAACTGGTTAAAAAATAGAAAGCAGAGGGTTGGGCTAAATGGCCAATTTTCCCAATGGAGAAAGGTGAATACTGGTGTACCCCAGGGATCTGTGCTGGGTCCGCTGCTTTTTGACATATTCATAAATGACCTGGAAAGTGGAATAACGAGTGAGGTTATCAAATTTGCAGATGACACAAAACCATTTAAAGTTGTTAAAACCCAAGAGGATTGTGGAAAATTGCAAGAGGATCTTGATAAATTAGAAGACCGGGCATCAAAATGGCAGATGAAATTTAATGTGGACAAGTGCAAAGTTATGCACCTAGGGAAGAACAACCCAAACTATGGTTACACAATGCAAGGTTCCACATTAGGAACCACCACCCAGGAAAAAGATTTAGGTGTCATTGTGGATAACATGTTAAAACCCTCGGCCCAGTGTGCAGCGGCAGCCAAGAGAGCAAATAGAATGCTAGGTATCATAAGGAAAGGAATGGAAAATAAAACAAAAGATATTATAATGCCTCTATATCGTTCCATGGTGAGACCGCACCTTGAATATTGTGTGCAATTCTGGTCGCCGTATCTTAAAAAGGATATGGAGTTATTAGAAAAGGTTCAGAGAAGAGCCACCAAAATGGTAAAGGGGATGGAAGGATACTCCTATGAAGAAAGGCTAAAAAGGTTAGGGCTCTTTAACCTGGAAAAGAGACGGCTGAGGGGAGATATGATAGAAGTCTATAAATTAATGAACGGAGTGGAACAGGTAAACGTAGATCGATTGTTTACGTTATCAGAATATAGAAAGACTAGGGGACATGCAATGAAGCTACAGGGTAAACTATTTAAGACTAATAAAAGAAAATATTTTTTCAAACGACGTGTAATCAAACTCTGTAATTTGTTACCGGAGGATGTAGTAAAGGCTGTTAGTGTAGCTGGATTTAAAAAAGGTTTGGACAAGTTCCTGGAGGAAAGGTCCATAAACCATTATTAAGAAGGGACCCAGGATATCAATGCTTGACCCAGTACAAGCATTGCAGAACCTGTGTCTTTTGGGGAAACTGCTAGGTACGTATGACCTGGATTGGCCACTGTTGGAAACCCAGTAAGGAAACGTGGACAGCAAACGGGGAAGGAAATTCTTTTATTGGTCACCTTTAGCCTATGGCCCGACACAGGCCGTGTTTCGCTACCTTCTTCAGGGGCAGGCTAAACTAAAAACATAAATACAACATTGTTGTTCTTAAGTGCCGTCGAGTCGGAGTCGACTCATGGCGACCCTCTGGATAGCTATCCTAAATTGTGTTCGGTCTTCAGTCAGGCGGCTCATTGTTGACAGACTGGTACCCGTAGCTGCTGTTATTGTATCGATCCATCTCATTGCTGGCCTTCCTCTTTTGCGTTGACCTTCTATCTTGCCAAGCATGATGTCTTTCAATAATGATCTCTCTCTTCGCATGATGTGTCCAAAGTATGAAAGTCGAAGTCTTGTCATCTGAGCTTCTAAAGAAAGCTTAGGTTTGATCTCCTCTAGTACCGATTGGTTTGGTCTTCGGGCAGTCCATGGTATACACAGTATTCGCCGCCGGCACCATAATTCAATACAACATTAAGATCATAAATAAATACATAAAGATAAAACATAATAAAAAAACAAAGGTAAAAAGGGCTAATATGAAAATGGTTATCAATCAACAGACATCTCTATAAATAATCACATATATATAAAACCATAACAATATAATTATATGTGGATATTTAAATAAATTCATACTGTTAAACTAATGGCACAGCCAATACTGACACAAACATATATAAACTACCTCAAAAAGGTGTCAAGAGTAAAAATATATGTATAAAAACATAAACTGTACATATTTGAACCTAAAAAGGGGGATCCTAAAAATGTATGTTATGTATCCATGTGTGCAAACAAAACATTAAAATGTGAGCAACTTATAAATAAACCTCATATCTTGCATTTCATCAGGTAATTCATACCTAAAAGGAAGGTGAAATCAGTGGAATCAGAAAGACCGTCCCATCTATCTCTATGTGACGTTCTAAAAATACTTTTAAGAGAAAAGTATTATACCTGTGAGAACGTGACACTTGTACTTCGAGATTAAAAATTCAGCATTTGCCAGCTCTAAAAGGAGACCCGAAGGTAAAGGGGGTGCATATCCTTCAAATAAATCGAACAGTGCAGAATCTCATAAGATGTTAAACAATAAAACTATACTGAGCTTTTTCATATGATTATATGTTACCCAAGATCCCTATTGTTTAAATTGCCTTAACGCGGTACATTAAAAACTACCTATATACTAATTACACCAACCCATTGGAAAAACAAGCAAAATCTATCAATGCATTAATAAACGCGGTCATTATGAAATAAAACGCCAAAGTGTATGATGCAACATTTTAACTCACAACCTCGATCCAGTGTCAGTAACACCTTATTGTTGTAGACAGGGTTCAGCCAGCATACTATCGTTAAGACGCCGGCACATGCGCATTAAACAAAGGATCTTTCCCGCGAAAGATGCAAATCTCATGACGTCTCAGTAAACATCCATACGTATTTAAATTTCAGAGACCGTCAAGGAAAAACCTCTCTCACAGACGATGTGCTGACTACCAGGGGAATGAATTATTGTGAAACATACGTATAGAAATTATTGTAATAAGCACATTTAAAACCATATAATAAAAGGTATTGACTGCCCGTGTCGGCTTGATGGTCGCGTATAAATATCGGAACATATCAATAAACATGAATACGTACACGGACTTCAAAAGGACGTCAAACTATACTCACACACGTTGTACCGATCAACAGAAGAGATAAATTAATATTAAAGGATGTATATAAAAAACATTAGGTACATGTAAAAACCATAAGTAACCATAAATATTAACACACACAATAAATACTTTAAAACGTCCTAAAAAATATATGTCAGCACTATAAAAATGCATCTGAGGGTCCCGTTACACGGCATTATGATATGAATATTAACCCTACATATAATAACTGCGCCTGATGGCATTATAATATTATCGATGCTCCATCAACACTACCATCATAAAAACCAGGTGTACGTGTATTAAAACCAAACATTCCCACGTTGGATTGCAAACGTATCAGCAAACATAATAACTATTAAAATGTTAAACGTCATTGAATGGCACACTCTGTTCTACACACTGTACTCATTAGTAGAGCACATACTAATCTAAGAACATCTTTTGATATATTTATGCACATAAATCGCACCGTATTTTACAAACCGCCTTACATATATGTACCACCTAGCAACCACTAAAGGATCATGAATAAAATATATATGATATAACCATCGAAACAATAAATTATACAGAAAAGCTAATATCCTCACAAAAGAGTTTCTTTATCTGAAGGCCCAATTAAAAAGCTGCATAAACTATTAAAGTTAAACACAAAACAACCCCCTTACAGGGTAACCTCATCGCGGACACTAAATTTGAAAAAAAAAATTTTTTAAAAAATAACGGATTACAGAAAAACGGATAGATCACTATCCATGTTTAATCCGTTGGGGTGCAAACTATTCAGTGCAAAAATATATCACTCTTCCAATCTCCGAATTGTTCTCTCAACATCCCCTCCTCTCCAATTCACCTTAACCTTCTTGATCACAAAAAATTTGAGATCAGAGACTTTATGCTGGAATTCCTGCCAATGATTGACAAGTGGTTTGTCCACTATCCCTCTTTTAAGGCAACTTCTATGCTCTATGATTCTCACACGAACTGGACGTGTAGTCATGCCTACATATAGCTTCATACATGGGCATTGTATCACATTCATAACATGCCTGGTGTTACAATTGGAAAAGTCGTCCAAGGGAAAAATATGTCCATTTATTGGATGAATATATTTGTTCCTAACAGGAAGGACATGCATGCATACAGAGCATGCTCCGCATTGAAAGTGGCCTTTATGAGTAGATAAGAATTTCCTTTCAGTCAATGCAGACGGCAGAAGCATATTTTTTAAATTTGCATTATGCCTGTATGCGATTGTAATCTTCACGTCCTGAAATGCTGGAATAGTTTGGATCAAATTCCAATGTCTCATTATTATTTTTGCTATTCGATATGATTGATGAGAATATAATAGGGGGCATTCAAAACCTACATCATTGCTCTTTTTTTGGGGTTTCAATAATTCTTGACGAGAACAAATCATAGCCCTATTATATGCTTTCTTGATATTTCGTTGTGGATGATGTCTAACTTCAAATCTATTGACCATTGCCAAGGATTGTTCTTTAAAATCTTGATCCAAAGTACATATTCTGCGTATCCTTAAAAATTGCCCCACCGGTAAATTATTCTTAAGCGATAAGTTGTGAAAACTTTTATAATGGAGTAACTGATTTCTGTCTGTAGGTTTCCTAAAGAGTGTAGTAATAAAACCCGTATCTGTTTTTTTAATCAATAAGTCTAAATACGCAATTTGATTGTCATCAAAGGTTACCTGAAACCGCAAATTATCATCACATGTGTTGATCCAATTGTTGAATTCTTCTAATAGATCCACAGTACCCACAGCATAAGAATGTCATCTATGTATCTCGCCCATTATTTCATATTCTCTTTGAAAGGGTTATCTTTAATATAAATCTGTTTGAAATTAAAAACATACAAGTTTGCTATATCGGGGGCCATGGATGAGCCCATGGCTACTCCCTTGACTTGTTTATAAAATAATCCTTGAAAACAGAAATAGTTTTCACCGAGAGAAAATCGAGCGAGATCTATGAGAAATGCTGTGGGAAGGCGCCTGTGGCATTGTCTATTAATCAAATACTGTTCAACAATCTTCAAAGCTTCTTTCTGTGGTATATTAGTATACAATGATTCTATGTCTAATGTGACTAGAATCCAATTGGGGTCAAAATCTTGTATGTCTGTAAGTAACTGAATCACATGTGTTGAATCTCTGACATACGACCACATGTCCTGAACATATGGTCTTAAAAAAACATCCATGAATTTCGAAATAGGCTCCATAAGTGACCCAATAGCCAAAACTATCGGTCGTCCGGGGGGATTAACCAAGGATTTATGAATCTTCGGGTTGATGTAAATAGTGGGGGTCACTGGAAAATCAACTATCAGAAATGATTTTTCTTGTGCAGTAAGATGTCCACATTCAAACGCTATCAAGATCAGATTATCTATAGACCTTTTAAGAGGAATCGTGGGATCATCATCTAATCGTATATAAAAGGTCGTATCCCTTAGTTGTCTGTAGATCTCGCTAAGATAATCCGCTTTATCCATAACAACAATGGCCCCGCCCTTATCCGCTGGTTTAATAATAATACTTGAATTATTCTGCAAAGATTTCATTGCCTTCCTCTCTTCACAGGTGAGATTATCACATGGCAACCTCTTAGGTACCTTGATCTTGTTCACTTCTTTCATGACATTTTTTGCAAATGCCTCTATAATGGGATCTGTATTCGGCGGGGGAACCCAAGTGGATTTGTTCTTAATAATAGAGGATGTACTATCTAATGGATCTTTCATACAGAAATAATATTTTATCCTAACTTTACGAAAAAACTTGTATAAATCTACACGCGCCTCAAAAGGATCATATATCTTAGTTGGTACAAACGTGAGACCTTTATTCAAGAGGGACTCCTCATCAGGGGATAGATCGTACTTTGATATATTAATAACATTAGTATCTACTACCCCTGATAGTTTCTCTCTATTGACTTCTTGGACCCCCTGCAACCTCTCCCTCGGCCCCATCCTCGGCCTCTGTATGAGTTGTACTGACCGTATGCAGTCGGTTTTTGATTGTAATCCCACTGATTCTTTTGAGGATTTCGACTGTGAGAGGAATCCCATCCTCCCCCTTTCCAGAGGGAGTCCATATTCCAAAAAGGTTTGTTTTTTCTTTTTTCCAAATTATCTTGCTTCATAACTTCCTTATTAGAAGCTGAAAAAAGGGAGGCAGAAACATCCACTGATTCCACTGATTCACTCCTAGAGCGCTTCTTCTTATGCTCACATTGTTTCTCTATCTGATGCTCCTCATTTTCATTATCCATCCGATCAAACATGGTAGATCTTTTCTTAAAATATAAGCGGTCACCTTCTACCTTTTTGCACCATGGATAAACATATCCATACATATAATCTTAGTATTATACCTGATTCCACTGATTTCACCTTCCTTTTAGGTATGAATTACCTGATGAAATGCAAGATATGAGGTTTATTTATAAGTTGCTCACATTTTAATGTTTTGTTTGCACACATGGATACATAACATACGTTTTTAGGATCCCCCTTTTTAGGTTTGAATGTGTACAGTTTATGTTTTTATACATATTTTACTCTTGACACCTTTTTGAGGTAGTTTATATATGTTTGTGTCAGTATTGGCTGTGCTATTAGTTTAACAGTATGAATTTATTTAAATATCCACATATAATTATATTGTTATGGTTTTATATATATGTGATTATTTATAGAGATGTCTGTTGATTGATAACCATTTTCATATTTATTAGCCCTTTTTACCTTTGTTTTTTTATTATGTTTTATCTTTATTTATTTATTTATGATCTTAATGTTGTATTTATGTTTTTAGTTTAGCATGCCCCTGAAAAAGATAGCGAAACACGGCCTGTCTCGGGCCATAGGCTAAAGGTGACCAATCAAAGAATTTCCTTCCCCGTTTGCTGTCCACGTTTCCTTACTGGGTTTGCATAGCACGTGGCCCTGTGCTTGTTTGTTGGCCACTGTTGGAGACAGGATACTGGGCTTGATGGACCTTGGTCTGACCCAGTATGGCATATCTTATGTTCTTATGTTCTCCAACCAGGGGTCTCCCGAGGTAGAATGGCGCAAGAAGAAGAAGGCCTCAAAGTCGCTGTATGGTGCTCCTGATAAGCGCGAGTGCTCCCGTGCCTGGTCGCTTAGCCCTCTTTAGCGTTCCCGAGACTCGGATAAGGAGCGACCCCGCAAGGTACCTCGCAGAGAAACAGAGGCCTCCGGCAAAGGCGCCCAGTCTCCTGAGGGTCGTCCCAGTGAGTACACACTCTCCTCTTCGATGCCGGTGACCCTGGTATCGGCATCCCAGGGCCCCACGCCTGCATGGGAGTCCCGTATGCTGGCTCTTGAACGCAGCATTTCTGCTTTCATTCCCTCCCAGTATGCGCTTATGGCCAGCTTTGCTGACATGCGCCCAGAGACCGCAGGTCCCTCGCGTGGGACATCCAAATCCATCCAGGAATCCCCCAAGAGCCACAGTCCTCGTGAGGGTCCTCGTCGTCGGTCTAACTCGCTCTCCCATTCTTCAGAGGTGAGATTGTCCAGAGCCTCTGGCTCCAGGCCGCCGGTCATCGGACAGGTCGACCCGCCCGGCTCAGATCCCTCAACCGATTTTTCGGACTAGGAATCCAATGGGGACACCAACCCGGAGACCTGTACCCACCGGGATCTTCCGTCAGACCCCTCGCCACATGCATTACAGCGGCGTTCACCACCCGAAGACACCTCTTTCCTAGTGTTTATTCGGGACATGGCTCGGGCCCTCAACCTGGTCACCCAGGCTGAGGAGGACACTAGTGCTGAAGAACTCTACATTCTTCAGTACGAGTCCCCGCCCAGGGAATCACCCACTCTGCCTGTACCACCGATTCCATCTCGGCTGCTGCTCCGCATGTGGGAGGCCCTAGCTTCGGTTCCCATTGTGAGCAAGCGCCATGACACGATGTACAAGGTGCAGTGGGTGCCAGGCTTCCGAAAGACCCAGCTTCCACACACTTCGATGGTGGTGGAATCGGCCATGCGGAAGCAAAAGAATCCAAAATCCCACTCATCGGTATCACCAGGCTGTATCATCGGTATCACGAGCCCTTGATGCCTGTGATAAGGAAGCTTGTCATAGCTCAGGAAGGAGCTATAGAAAAGGTGAAGTGACTCTGAACAAGCAACCTGTCAGTTCTGGTAGAAATGAGAAAACAGAATTTTCCCATAAAAGACTACCAGTCCCAGAATGCACCAGGTTTCCAACAGCCATTAGAGGAGCTGAAGTGGGGGAACGTGTGTTCAATCAGGAGGGCTATGAGGTAATCCCCAAGCACTCATCTCAAAGGGCAGGGCCTGATTCAGTACAGCTGCGCTGTGCTAGGGTGGAGCACTCATGAAAGCAGAATAAAGGTAGACTTTATTCTACAGAGAATTATCCTCATCCTCAGGATCAGCTTGGAGATCCTCGTCTTGGACATCTTCATCATCGGGAGGATCATCAGAAGCAGAAACCAAACCGGACAGACAGAGAGGGCAAGAAACCCTTTGGAAGAAAGAAGAGAAAAGCCTTTGGGAGGTCTAAAGGAGTCCAGAGCAGTACGTATACTGGAAGGCATTCCAAGGGCCAGCATACACCATTGGACTGGGGAAAGCCAGAGGAATGGTGCTGCAGGGCTAGGAATCTCCAGACGGTACCTGTGAGGGAGACGGCTGCACGTGGAAGGGACCCCAAGACCCGTGCCAGAAGGTATGTGAAGAGAGATCCAGTGTCCAGGGATCTGGATTGGAAGGCTGGACATAAGAACTGGACTACATACTGGCCAGGCTATTTAGAGAGGAACTCTAACAGCAATGGAAGCTCAGGTATGAACACTGATCTATGCCCAAGCTATAACCTTGAAAGACAGCAGGGAAACAAGTATTCTCCTGAAAGTGCTCCATTGAGAAATTCCTCTGTGCCAATCCCTGATATTGAACCCATGATTGTTGAAGAAGGGGAAGGAGCGGTCTTAGATACAGGCTGTGAATATATGTATTGCTCTCTGTCTAAACTTCTTTGGCAATTTACTGTTACAAAGTACAACGACCATCACAAAGAAATACAAACTTGTTCTTTAATCTACTCAGAAAAGCTCCTGAGTAGGATTTTTGAGCCACGCAGTAGAAAGCAAGCCAGCTAAGGGGTTTCAGTTGGGTAACTGCTAGCAATTGAGCCTTACCTAATTGCTTGTGAGCTCTGAGGGAATCACTTCTGAATCTATGTGTAAAGATATAAGAAGTTAACCTGAAAAGAACAGTTTTTCCCTTCTTTGTGGGTTTTGCTTGTTGTTTGAAACACTGCTAAGAAAATATTAGCTAAAGCCTACAGAAAAGACCAGTTTGTTACCAACCAGGTCTTTATTCTTTTGATTTGATTGCCTGACAAATTCAGCTGCTGTTTTCCTGATTTTCTTTTTCCAAGTTTAACACTGAAAGCAAGTATCCTGTTTTATGTGCTACCAAGCATATCTGTGTTGGGAGAAATAACCCCATAAATAAATATCTTATTGGCTTTACACTCAAGCACAACTAATTATTGTGAGCAGCTGTGTCTGGTGTGAATGGACTGCATTTCCCACAATCCCTTGCAAATCATATTGATATATGCACTTGCCAAGACTGTGAACATTCTCACCCAGGCAGCCGTCTGACATGCCTTAGGCCACATGGCCTATCAAGGTTCCATGCTCTCTTGTTGCATCCAGGCATATCAACTCTACATTGGTATGTTCCTGCGTGATTTAGCAAAGGAGCTTAGAGGTTTCTCGGCGGGCCTTGAAGGGGAGCCCCGTGACAGATTCCATGCCTTGCTGAAGTCTGTGGCTAACTACTCCAAATACATCTCATGAGCCTCCTATGACGGCTTCGAGACATCGGCTCGGGTGGCAGTCGCGGGCATTGGAGCCCACTGTCAGGCATGGCTCCAATCCTCGGATTTGGAGCAGTGGGTACAGGAGAAGCTCCTGGAAGTGCCATGCCTCAGTGAACAGCTTTTCGGTAAGCCAATGGAAGAGAAGGCTGTGGAGATCGAGACTGAGTTCGTTACCAGGACTCGGCTCCTCCCACAAGACCTCTACCCTGCCTCGGAAGAAGCAGCCAACGAAGAAGCCCTTCTTCCCTAGAAAGGCTTTCCAGTATCAAGGTTATTCACCATATCCAGTTACCCCCACGCTGACCACTCCGGCGTAGGGAAAGTCTGGCCAGGGGCATCGTAAGCCAAAGGGACCGAAGGCCCAAACACCAGCTCCCCCGCAACCACTCAGGGGTTTTGATGCCATCGGCATGGCTCCTTGCCTTCCGGTGATGCAGCAGCCAGTGGGGGGACGCCTGTCCCGCTTCGCCCCATCATGGGTGCTCATCACCTTGGACACTTTGGTTCTCCATGTCATCTGTGAGGGCTATTGCCTCCACTTCAACGTGCTTCCACACCCTTTCTCCCCGGCGGAGCCTTCTGCTGCAGCGGGAATTGCACTTCCTCCTCGCCCAGTGGGCAGTCGAGAAGGTCCCTCCCCACCTTAAAGGTCGGGGCTTCTATTCCAGGTACTTCCTTGTCCCGAAAAAGACGGGGGCCTGCGGCCCATCCTCGACCTCCGCAGGCTAAGCAAGTTCATGGTGCGGGAGAAATTCAAAATGTTAGATAGTGCTGGGGAGGAGTCTGCTGTCTTGGTACATTTCAGCACCAATGACAAAGGAAAATGTGGTAGGGAGGTTCTGGAGGCTAAATTTAGGCTTTTAGGTAGGAAGTTGAAGTCCAGAACTTCCAGAGTAGCGTTCTCCGAAATGCTTCCTGTTCCACAAGCAGGACCCAAAAGGCAGGCAGAGCTATGATGATGGTGCAACGATGAAGGGTTTGGATTTGTTGTGAACTGGGGAACATTCTGGGGAAAGGAGGGGCTCTTCCGAAGGGATGGGCTTCATCTTAACCGAGATGAAACCTGGCTGCTGTCATTAACCTTTAAAAAGGAGATAGAGAAGCTTTTAAACTAGATGATAGGGGAGAGCAGACAGTCGCCCAAGAGCGCATGGTTCGGAACAATGTATCCTTGAAGGATACTACCAAAAAAATGAAGTTAGGGCACATCAGCAGAGAGGTTCCAATAAAGACAAAGGTAGCCCAAATGCCCTTGAGTACAGAGCAGACAGAGCTTAAAGATTCCAAATTTCCCCTGCCTACCAATAACCATATTAATATGAATAAAATACAGTCTCTAAAATGCTTGTATGCAAATGCTAGAAGTCTAAAAAATAAGATGGGAGAGTTAGAATATATAGTACTACATGAGAAATTAGATATGATTGGTATCTCAGAGACATGGTGGAAGGAGGACAGCTAGTGGGACACTGTGATACCTGGGTACAAACGATATCGTAATGATAGGGCTGATCAAAATTGGTGGAGGGGTTGCGCTCTATGTCAGAGAGGGCATTGAGTCACAAAGGATTAAAGTTTTGCAGGAAACAAAATTTGCTGTAGAATCTCTATGGATTGAAATTCCATGTAAAAAGGGGAAGGCGATGGCAGTGGGGTTGTACTATCGACCGCCTGGCCAGAATGAAGAAATGGATGATGAAATGCTCAAAGAAATCAGAGAAGCTAACCAAAGTTACAAAGCAGTAATAATAATGGCTGATTTCAATTACCCCGGTATTGACTGAGTCAGTGTTACGGCAGGACATGCTAGGGAGATAAAGTTTCTAGGTGAAATAAATGACTCCTTCTTGGAGCAGCTGGTTCATGAACCGACCAGAGGGGAAGCCATTTTGGACTTAGTCCTTAGTGGAACACCAGATCTGGTACAAGAGATAAGGGTGTTGGGGCCACTTGGCAATAGGGATCATAACATGATCGCGTTTGATTTAATTAATGGAGGAGGGATGGTAAGGAAATCCACAGTACTACCTTTTAACTTTCAAAAGGGAGACTATGATAAAGTGAGGAAAATAGTTAAGAAAAAACTAAAAGGAGTAGTTGCAAAGGTCAAAGACTTACATCAAGCTTGGGTGTTTAAAAATACTATCTTGGAAGCCCAGACCAGCTGTATTCCATGCTTTAAGAAAAGTGGAAGGAAGTCCAAAAAACTGCCAGCATGGTTTAAAGGTGAGGTCAGAGAGGCTGTTGTTGCCAAAAAAGCATCTTTCAGGAAATGGAAAAAAGAGCCAAATGACGAAAACTGGAAACAGCATAAGCACTGGCAAGTTAAATGCAAGGCATTGATAAGGCAGGCAAAGAGAGAATTTGAGAAGAAACTTGATGTGGAAGCAAAAATGCGTAATAAAGACTTTTTCAAGTACAATCGTAGCAAAAAACCCGTGAGAGAGTCAGTTGGACCATTAGATGATAGAGGGGTAAAAGGGGCAGTAAGAGGGGACAAGGCTATAGGGGAGAGTGAATGAATTCTTTGCTTTGGTCTTTACTGAGGAAGATGTAAAGATGTTACCCATGACTGAAATGGTATTTAAAGGTGATACTGCGGAAGAATTGAAAGAAATATCAATACACCAGGAAGATGTATTACAACTATTTAATAAAATGAAGAGTAGCAAGTCACCTGGACCGGATGGTGATCCGGGAAACTACAGACCGGTGAGCCTGACGTCAGTACCGGGAAAAATGGTAGAAACCATCATAAAGAACAAAATTACTCATCATATAGATACTCATGGCTTAATGGGAGACAGCCAGTATGGCTTTAGCCAAGAAAGGTCTCGTCTTACTAATCTGTTGTTTTTTTGAAGGTGTGAATAAACAGGTAGACAAAGGTGAGTCGGTTGATATAGCGTATCTGGACTTTCAGAAAGCCTTTGACAAGGTCCCTCATCAGAGACTTTTGGGAAAACTAAAAAGTCATGGGATAGGAGGCAGTGTACTATTGTGGATCAGGAACTGGTTAAAAGACAGAAAGCAGAGGATAGTGCTAAACGGCTAATTTTCCCAATGGAAAAAAGGTGAACAGTGGAGTACCGCAGTTATCTGTGCTGGGTCCCCTGCTTTTTGACATATTCATAAATGACCTGGAAAAGGGAATAACGAGTGAGGTTATTAAATTTGCAGATGACACAAAACTATTTAAAGTTGCTAAAATCCAAGAGGATTGTGGAAAATTGCAAGAGGATCTTGCTAAATTGGAACACTAGGCATCCAAATGGCAGATGAAATGTAATGTGGACAAGTGCAAAGCTATGCACCTAGGAAAGAACAACCCAAACTATGGTTACACAATGCAAGGTTCCACATTGGGAACCACTACCCAGCAAAAAGATTTAGGTGTCATGGTGGATAACATGTTAAAACCCTCCACCCAGTGTGCAGCGGTGGCAAAGAGAGCAAATAGAATGCTAGGTATCATAAGGAAAGGAATGGAGAATAAAATAAAGCATGATATAATGCCTCTGTATCGTTCCATGGTGCGACTGAACCTTGAACATTGTGTGCATTTCTGGTTGCCGTATCTTAAAAAGGATATAGTGTTGTTAGAAAAGGTATAGAGAAGAGCCACCAAAATGGTAAAGGGAATGGAAGGATATCCCTATGAAGAGGCTAAAAAGGTTAGGGCTCTTCAACCTGGGAAAGAGACGGCTGAGGGTAGATATGACAGAGGTCTGTAAATAAATGAATGGAGTGGAACGGGTAAACGTAGATCTATTGTGTATGCCATCAAAATATAGAAAGACTAGGGGACATGCAATTAAGCTACAATGTAACCTATTTAAGACTAATAAGAGAAAATATTTTTGCACTCAACGTGTAATCAAACTCTGAAATTTGTAACCAGAGGATATAGTAAAAGCTGTTAGAGTAGCCGAGTTTAAAAAAGGGTTGGACAAGTTCCTGGAGGAAAGGTCTATAAACCATTATTAAAGGAGACCCGGGAAATCCAGTTATTACCCCAGTACAAGCATTCGGTAACCTGTGTCTTTTGGGGAAACTGCTAGGTACTTGTGACCTAGATTGGCCACTATTGGAAACAGGATACTGGGCTTGATGGACCTTGGTCTGACCCAGTATGGCATGTTCCACCTTGGACATTTAGCAAAGGTGTTCTGTTATAAGATTATTTTCCCCTCCCCTCCCAGCATGAGTACTAAACAAATATAAGACTCTTAACATTTTCTTTGATCATTTCTTCCTACCTCTTGCCTTCCTTTTTCCTTGTCGCTGGTCTCAGCTAGAAAACATAGGAGGCAGTAAGCATGTAAAAATATGCATGATGGCCAGATAAGTGGTTCAGGTAGCAAATGCTGTGCACTGTCATTGAGAAGGTCCCCAGTTTGAATCCCGAGTTGGCTCTTCTGTTTCTTGAATGGGCTAGGGATGATGTAGAAGCGGCTTTCAAAGCATCCAGGGAGAGGGATACATGGTCATTGTTAAGGGTGACACCTATTGGATAGAGTAGCTAGGGTCATGACTTCAGGGTTACATAAGGAGCCTTAGTAGATGGTCCCTGGCTCAGGATTGTCACTGCAGTGATCCGCCTAGGTTGGAAGGAAGAATTTATAATAGGGACAACATCCTTAGGTAGTTGAGTCATGGCTAACAATATCCCAATTCTTGGTTTTGATTGAACAATATCCCATTCTTGGTTTTGATTGAACTGAAAGCCCAAAGGAGCAGGAGGAAAGTGCTAGATCGAAAAAATGTATGCATCCTTTTTATCAAATAAGTTTGAGAATGTCTCTTTATTAATGATAGGAAAATAAGACTGTTTGAGGTAAGTATTTAGAACATTTTCATTTATTTAACTTGAAACTTGCCTTTCTCAACCACCCTATAGTGAAGAAGAGTTCAAATCTAATACATCTCATCGATCATACATACAATATAGCAATTAATATAACAAATGGTGAAATTAGACATACCTGCTAATTGTTGTTCCTTGAGGAACTCCAGTCTAATCCCAAACCTCTGGGTTTTGCTCCTCCTCCTCTAGCAGCTTGGAGACTGAGAAACGTCATCCTTTTGATGACACCAGTATAAAGACATAGGATCCGCCTCCTGACGCCAGTAACCCATTGACAAAGCAGACTCACTAGAGCAACAATTAAGTAGTAAACACTACTAACAAGATTAACATAACCTAACTAGTAACTTTATAAAATAGGAGAAAATATTTCTGACTCCTTCGTGTTCCACTTAAGCTATAATAATCTTCTCTGAAATGCTGAGATCCACCATTCCCTGTTATGAAGAATATTGATCGGATCTGAACCCCTATCGATTCAATCCCTCCCCCCCCCCCTTTATGGGCCATAACCTTTAGAGCTACTCATTCAGCTTACATGTAAAATATTGTTTGCTTCAGGTTATAGTCCAAGGAAATTACTAGGGAGGGATACGGGACTAGACTGGAGTTCCTCAAGGAACAACATTAGCAGGTAAGTCTAATTTCACCTTCCTTATCTTCCCTCCAATCTAGTCCCGAACCTCTGGGGATTTAACAGAGCAGTGACAAAGTCAACGGGAGGGCCCTCTAAACCAGCCTGAAGCACCGGTGATCCAAAATAGGTATCCCTTTCCACTTGCACATCTAGACGGTAATGTCTGACTAAAGAATGTAAAGACGACCAAGTAGCCGCCTTACATATTTCAACCGCTGGTACCAAACCGCACTCTGCCCACGACATTGCTTGCGCCCTGGTCAAGTGAGCTCTAAGCCCTACTGGCACTGATTTGCCCTTCAAAACGTACGCAGATGCTATTGCTTCTTTAAGCCATCTAGCAATGTAATATTAAATGAGCTCTACTTTTTTACCTTCATATGTAGATAACTAACTTTTTTAACTTATTCGAGACTATAGCAATCAGGTCTCAGAATTTAGACTGCTTATTCAAGTTGCTCATTAAAGGCAAAACTAAGCGTCTGTTGTACATCAACGACCTGTATGATATTGCTAAATTTAGTCTTCCACTGATACTTAATGTTTTCTTTCTCTCATATCGTTTTTTTGACTTATTTTTGAAGATTTTTTTAAAAGATTTTTTAAAATATTATTTTATATAAAGCTGTCCATAACTCATATATAAAGCACATGCAAGAAGCCAGTGAAGATAGTGAAAGGTTACTTAGCTTTGCGCGATTTTAGAACTCACGATGCCCCTGTAACTTCACGTGAAGGGGGTTATCGTGACTTTTCATCCAGTTGGTCGAGCCAAGATTTTCACTTTAATTCGATGCCGCACTAGTCACGTGTTGTTTCAGCTGGAAATTCAAGTTTCGACTTTCACTCGCTGCCACATTGGTCTATTATCATTTCAGCTGAACCTCCATATGGTTATGGGAAAAACTCAAAATGTTCAAATTCCCTGTTCAGACTCCCGACGCTACAACTTGGCGCCGTGGCGTTTCACTCATAATGTTTCGTCAGGGGATTGCGGCTCCTCTCCTTGAAATATGTTCTTCACTCAGAAAAACGTCTGAGTGAAGAACATATTTCAAGGAGAGGAGCCGCAATCCCCTGACGAAACATTATGAGTGAAACGCCACGGCGCCAAGTTGTAGCGTCGGGAGTCTGAACAGGGAATTTGAACATTTTGAGTTTTTCCCATAACCATATGGAGGTTCAGCTGAAATGATAATAGACCAATGTGGCAGCGAGTGAAAGTTGAAACTTGAATTTCCAGCTGAAACAACACATGACTAGTGCGGCATCGAATTAAAGTGAAAATCTTGGCTCGACCAACTGGATGAAAAGTCACGATAACCCCCTTCACGTGAAGTTACAGGGGCATCGTGAGTTCTAAAATCGCGCAAAGCTAAGTAACCTTTCACTATCTTCACTGGCTTCTTGCATGTGCTTTATATATGAGTTATGGACAGCTTTATATAAAATAATATTTTAAAAAATCTTTTAAAAAAATCTTCAAAAATAAGTCAAAAAAACGATATGAGAGAAAGAAAACATTAAGTATCAGTGGAAGACTAAATTTAGCAATATCATACAGGTCGTTGATGTACAACAGACGCTTAGTTTTGCCTTTAATGAGCAACTTGAATAAGCAGTCTAAATTCTGAGACCTGATTGCTATAGTCTCGAATAAGTTAAAAAAGTTAGTTATCTACATATGAAGGTAAAAAAGTAGAGCTCATTTAATATTACATTGCTGAATAGCATCGGGCTCTGAAAAGTGACATTTTTTAGTTTTGTGTTCTTTAAGCCATCTGGCAATGGAAGCTTTTGATGCTGCTTCTCCTTTCCTTGCCCCTCCAAATAAAACAAACAATCTATCCGACCTGCGGAAAGATGCTGTACATCTTAAATACGTCTTTAATGCTCGACGAACATCTAACCGATGTAACTATTTCGACGATGCACTATCACTGCCGCCTTCAAAAACTGGCAGTGAAACCAGTTTCACATGGTTCACATGAAAAGGCGATACTACTTTGGGCAAAAAGGACGGCACTGGTCTCAAGACCACCTTTGTATCACTAAAAAATAGAAAAGGCTTCCTACACGACAAGGCTTGCAACTCCGAGATTCTTCGGGCTGAAGAAATAGCCACAAGAAACACCACCTTGAGAGTAAGGTCCTTCAGCAATGCTCTAGACAACGGTTCGAAAGGCTCGCGCACCAAAGCCTCCAGTACTAAATGGAGATCCCACATTGGCACAACCTGTCTACAGTGGTGTGCAAAAGTCTGGAATCACTTGTGAGTTTTGCATTTTTCGTACTTTCTAACGTGTTTTTTTTTTAATTTTGCATTAGCCCAGCATATTCATCTTTCTACCACGTTAAAAGGGATACATTTGGCTATTAGAGTTGACTTTTTTGCATTCCTTGCTTCCAATTTAAATACTTTACAGACACTGGGAGATAGCTACTGCGATTTTTGTGGATCCTGCGTCAAAACTGGATCGAGATTATCCAATATGCACACGTTATTTCTGACCAATCAGGAGGCTGGTTTCACTAACCAATCACAATGCAGATATCTAGCCAACAGTGCAGCTATAAAAACGTGCAGAATTTTGGATCGATCATGAAGATGACTCGGACCCTGACGTTGGAGGAGTGTGTTTGTGTGTCCTTTATGAGCAAGGAAGGATTTTCAAGCCGTCAGATAGCCAGGAAGGTCGGCTGCAGTCAGAGCGCTGTTGTTAAGAAGAAGAAAGAAATGGGTTCAGTGGTGGACAAGCCTTGTTCAGGTTGCCCACGTGCATCAGCATCACGCCAGGACCACGCACTACGACGCATTTCACTGACTAATCGCAAGTTGGCCTCTCCTCAGCTGCTTTGAGAGTGGTCAGACAAGAGTGAGGTCAGTGTCAGTTCATCAACAGTTTGTCGCCGGTACCTGCAGTTTGGTTTCCAGGGATGCAAAGCACGGAATAAGCCACTGATGACTGACATACAAAGGCGCAACCAGATCGTGTGGGCGAGAAAGCACTCAACCTGGATGACTGAAATGTGGGAAAAGGTGCTATTCAGCGATGAAAGCACCTTCTGCCTGTTTGGTAACCAGGCCCACACCTATGTGAGGAGATTTCCTGGAGAGGAATTCAAGCCTGAGTGTCTCAACCTCACTGTGAAGCATCCTTTGAAGGTCATGGTCTGGGGCTGCATGGCTGCCAGTGGCGTTGGATGTCTTCACATCGTCGATGGAATGGTCAACGGGGCCAAGTACATCACCATACTGCAAAAGTGCATGGTGCCATCAGCACACCAGCTGTTTCCTGGCCAGTTCCTGTTCCAAGATGACAATGCACCCTGCCATTGCTCCAGACAGGTGATCAGCTGGAAGCAGCAGAACAACATCAAGTCAATGGACTGGCCTGCCCAGTCTCCAGATCTGAATCCAGTCAAGATCCTGTGGCACAAGGTCACCTTGGAAATATCCAAGAGGCATCCAACATCAAAGCGTGAGCTGATTGAGTCACTCACTGCAGCTTGGAACCGCGTTGTCACCAACGATCACCTTGTCAGACTGGTTCATTCAATGCCGACAAGGTGCAGTCAGGTGATCAAGAACAAAGGGTGGCCCATCAAATACCGAGCCATCACCGACACATAAAAACGGCCTTTTTCAAGGCCACATACATTAATTTGAAGGAAACCTGGCATGCGTCCATAATATTTTAAAGCATACTTGCAATAATATATCGTTAGCCAACGATGTACATTACATGATTTTCACAGAAAATCTATCAACAGGACAACTATGGGGAACAAACTCAGAAAATAAGGGCCAAACCAGTACTAAAAGTTGGCCCTAATAGCCAAATCTATCACTTATCATGAGATACACAGAAAAAGCCACTGGGAGGAAAAAGAAATTAAGATATAAGGTCACGAAGTTGAAAAAGCGTCAAATTTACAAGTGATTCCAGATTTTTGCACACTACTGTACATGGCGGTCGCAAAAGCGACACTGCCCTCAAAAAGGTTTGCTATTTGGATGCCCTCCCATCGCCTCACCTCTCAATTTACCTCTATAACAGGAAAGCGCCGCCAACTGCACTCTTAACGATACAGCCGCTAACCCTTTCTCAAATCCATCCTGCAAGAAAGCTAGCACCTGAGGTACTGAAGCTTTTAAGGCTTTAACCTTCCTGTCAACACACCAGTCTTCGAAGACACGCCAGATACGAATATACGCCAATGAAGTTGATCTACGCCGAGCCTTCAACAAGGTGGAAACCACCGCTGCGGAATAATCTCTCACTGTTAACCTTGCCCTTTCAAGATCCAAGCTGTAAGCGAGAACCGATCCACCTGCGGCTTGAGCAACGGGCCCTAGAATAACAGGTCCCTCCGAACTGGAAGCTGCCATGGCTTGCCTACCAAGATCCTCATCAGATCCGCATACCAAGGACGTCTTGGCCAATCTGGCGCAATTAAGATTACCTGTCCTCTGTGAAGTTCTATTCGCTGCAACACTTGACCTATTAACACCGAAGGAGGAAACACATACAGGAGTTGCCCTTCTGGCCAGGGCTGTATTAGCGCATCCAGGCCTTCCGACATTCTTTCCCGTCTTCTGCTGAAGAAGCGATTGGCCTTTGCAGATTGAAACATTGCCATGAGATCCATTACTGGCGGTCCCCAGCAGCGTACCACCATTTCGAACACTTGTGGATGTAGAACCCATTCCCCTGGGTCCACTCTTACTTGACTCAGAAAATCGTCTTCCACGTTTTCCACTCCTGCGACATGTGCTGCCGACAACGCCAGCAGATGTATCTCGGTCCACACGAACAACTGCTCGGCATCGGCTTCCAGCGCAATGCTGCTGGTGGCCCCTTGCCAGTTGATGTAGGCCACTGTCGTCACATTGTCGGAAAACACTCGAATGGCTTTCCCTTGGAGACACTGCCGAAAAACTTGAAGTGCCAGGATTACAGCCCACAGTTCTAACCTGTTGATCGACCAGATCTTTTCCAGATCGGTCCAAAGACCTTGCGCGAACTGCCCTTGGACGTGAGGCCGCAGCCTGATAGGCTGGCATCCGTTGTTAAGGGTATCCATCCCGGTGCTTCTAAGGGCATCCCCTTCTCCAGATTCTCTTGCAGTAATCACCATTGAAGAGCCCGACGCGTCTCCGGGAGACAGGGTAATCTCTGAGACAGACTGTCCTATTGATGTGACCAGCGTCTGAGTAATACTCTTTGCAAGGGTCTCAAGTGGGCTCTTGCCAGTTAATGCCAGGCCATGGGATTTCTTTTGTCCAGAAACCTGTGGATTAACTTTCTCAATCCTTGTGCCCACTGCTGTGGCAGAAACACTCTTCCGATGCCCGTATCGAAGCGAACACCCAGGTATTCCAGGTTCTGTAATGGCTCCAACCTGCTCTTTGAAACATTGACTACCCATCCGAGACTCTGCAAGACTGCCACCACTTTGGCTATAGCCGATTCGCTCTCCGCTTTGGACTTCGCCCGAATCAACCAATCGTCTAGATAGGGGTGCACCAGGACCCCGTCCTTTCTCAACGCTGCCGCCACTACTGGTGAAGGTTCGTGGAGCCGTGGCTAGACCAAAAGGTAACGCCTGGAATTGAAAATGTCCCATCGGAACCACAAATCTTAAAAACCTCTGATGTTCCTGACGAATGGGAATGTGCAGATAAGCTTCCGACAAATTCAAAGATGTAAGAAACTTGTCTTTCCTTACCGCTACTACGGTATGACCGATCTTAAGGTCTCCATACGAAAATGGGAAACTCGGAGACAGCGATTTACCTTCTTGAGATCCAAAATTGGTCGATAGGCACCTTCTTTCTGTGGCACCACGAAGTAAATGGAGTACCGACCGCAGCTGCATTGGTCTGGAGGTACCGGTACCACCGCTTTATTTATTTATTTATTTTACAGTTTTTATATACCGCGCTCTTTGGTATCAGCGCGGTTTACAGCAGCCTTTCTAAGGTCTCTTGCACCACTTCGTACTTGGATCGCACCTTGCACGGAGTTTGCACGTAAGAATCGGTCACCGGACGTTGAAATTCCAACGCATAACCTTCTTGGATGACCTCCAGCACCCACTGATCGGACGTGATTTGGACCCAGGCAAGATAAAACTCCCGCAGGCGACTCCTACCGGCACCTGTCCCACCTGGGCCCCTCTGGCTTCATTGTGGCTTTCTAAGATTAGAGGAAGAGACGGCAGTAAATCCTCTGCCCGCCCCTCTAAAGCCTCAAAACCCCTGGTTCCTATAGGGGAAACGCCCTCTTTGGACTTGACCAAACCTCGGGGAACGAAAATGACGAAAGTCCCTCTGTTGCTCCTTGGTTGTTGGAGCCGACCGGCCCTGTTTCTGTTTGTCCTCCGGCAGCCTACCGCCTTTGGACTCTCCTAAATCCTTCACCAGCTTATCCAAATCTTCCCCAAAAAGTAGCTTTCCCCTGAAAGGAAGCTTACCTAACCTTGACTTGGAAGATCCATCTGCTGCCCAATTGCGTAGCCAAAGATACCGTCTTGCTTCTGTTGCAGATGCCATACTCTTTGATAAACCGCAAACCAGATCATAATGAATATCGCCCAAGTAAGCCGCTCCCCGACTCTATTCTGACAGCCTCAGCAGTCGCCTCCTCTATCTATTCTCCCTGAAGTCGTTGAGACCAATGAAGGCAGGCTCTGGCTACCCAAGCTCCACAAATGGATGCTTGGATGGACAGCGCATTTACGTCAAAAACCTGTTTCAACAAGGTATCCAGTTTTCTGTCCTGCGCATCCTTCAGTGTAGCGCTACCCTCTACCGGAATGGGGCCGAGACGGCGGCATCCACCTTAGGGGACCTAAACAATTCTCGATCTTGTTCTACTAATGGGTACAGCCGAGACATAACTCTGGACCTTTTCAGACCAGCCTCGGGCATATCCCATTTTCCTTGTATCATCTCTCTAATCACTCTGTGAACCGGAAAGGTCTTCTGAGTCTTTCTAAAGGCTTACAACAATGGGTCCTCCAATGTGGTATCCTCCGCCGGACCTCCCACCGGCATATTAAGCGCTTTAAGCGTCTCCGATATGAGCGCCGGTAATTCATCTCTCCTGAAAACTCAAACCACTCAAGCTTGATCCTCCTGTTCCATGAGCTCTCCTTCCTCTAAGTCCTCCTCCAACTCCACGTCCTGCTCCAGATCCTCCGAATGCCCTCTGATGCAACGGACTGTTCCAGCTACTCCTTTTCGGTCCTGGCCGCCTTTGACGGGATTCCTATCACTCCCAAGCTCAGAGGTGTCCCTGGCCTCTTTTCACCCAGTTCCCCCTCTGTGGAACTGGCTGCGCCTCTCCTCTGCGTCCCCCCGAACGCTTGCTGGATCAGAGATACGAATTCCAGCGAGAAGATTGCCGCCAATCCCCCCCCCCAGGCAAAGGCGCTTGAGAAGAGGGAAAGTCTAGTGCAGAAGAAGTCCCCGCTACCGGCTCCAGGGGTGGCACAGCGGGAGACCTCGCCTCTGGCATGTCCAAAGTGGCCCCTTTGTGGCCTTCAACTCCCACTTCTAGTACTTATTCCATAGAGGCTGCTTCCTGGACACAGCCTCTACATACCCCCGTCTCAGACATCGCTCCCCTTCTAGAACCACAGACTAAACACTGTGGCCTAGAAGGCATCCTGCCCGAACGGCTATTTAGGGTAGCCCTTCTTGCCCTCTAATGCTATCTTCCCCCAAAGCAACTGCTGACTGAAACTGCTTGATCAGTGCTGTAGATAAAACATTTTTTTTAAAATAAATATACTGAGGATACTCCCCTAGTCTAGCCCCAACCTAATTCAGGAGAAGAATTGTGAAAACAAAGCTGCCCCGTCGAATTAGAAGCCCCTGAAACTACCTTGTAAGTAGCGGAGTTTCCCGCGCGCCCGCCATGCGGCTCGGCCTACCCCGTTCTCCACACATGACTCCCACACACGCGGTTCTCCTTGCGCTTCTTTCTGCGCTTCACCCGACAATCCGGGGCCCCCTTACCTTGCGGAGCAGAGACTTGCAGCTCGTTTTCACTCTCCCTGCGCTCAGCCGAGATTGCGGCTTCAGCGTCGGGGAAGAGCCAGGACTTCACAGAAAGGCTGCAGCGATTAGCCAGGAACGCGCCGTCGGCGCTTCAAGTCAAGCAGGGAATCTGCTGCTTTTATGCTGCCGGCTCCTCACCCATAAATGGGGGTTCGGGAGCCGGAGCCTTGCCCTCCAAAAATTTACTGCTCGCTCTAAACAAATTAATGAAGACTGTGAGGGGGTGGGGGTGGGGCGCAACGGGATGAGGAAGTAAGCACTTCAGTACAGCTTCTCTTAAAGGGCTATAACTCCACTACTTTCCAATCTTTTTTAAAAGCTCAGTCAATTAGTTTCACCTTAACTACTCTAGCTCTCCTTAATTGTTCCTCAAGTGAGCCCCTACTCTCTGGGCTCACCAACCCTCCAGCTGCTTGGAGACTGAGATAACGAGTCAGGAGGTGGATCCTGTGTCTTTATACTGGTGTCATCAAAAGGATGACGTTTCTCAGTCTCCAAGCTGCTGGAGGAGGAGCAAAACCCAGAGGTTCGGGACTAGACTGGAGGGACGATAAGGAACAAAACATAGCAAAATCCTATACTATACAGTAACCCTTCCTGCAATATCCTAACTACTGTCACACCCTTAGCCCCATATATATTAGTATGGAGGGGCATAGGTTTATTTTTGTCACTGTGGTGCTTCAACTTTCTGGGCTTTCTAACTGGATGCCTTTAACTGCATTCTGGGAAAGGTAGTTCAGTTAGATATCATTTGGCTCAGATTTAAAAAAAACGCCTTCATTTGTAGTTGAGTTTGAGTGGGTATCATTTATTCATTAGCACAAAAAGACATGCTAGGTTCACAGAACCAACTTTTTAAGATATTTTCACCAGGAATTCTTGTAACGTTTTACAGGATAACTTGAACTGAAACAAACAGCTTTCCTCAGCTTAGTTAACTGCACCTGCTTTCAGCAGAGCTTTGCCGTACAGATCAAAACAAACAGAAAGAAACTTTTAAACCAGGTTTCTTTTCCCTTTCCAGTCCAAAACAACTTCTTAGCTATCTTGTTTGCTTAAACTCAGCACTTCATACAGATAGTCCCATTTCATACAAGCAGATAAAAACTCTTTTCTCCAGGTTTTCTCAGCATTTGGACAAACAAAAGCATTTCTTACTTCCTTCAATTTGAAACGGCATCCAAACTGAGCTCTGCAATGCTCACAGCTGTTTCTCAAAAACAATCAGGAAGATTCAGCTTTGCACTGTGTCACACTGCTCCTGAGCTTAGAACATTAACAAGCAAAGACGGCTCTCAAGGCTTTGGACAATGGAGGCTTCTCTTTACGGTTGACATCCCTTGCTTAGATTCTTAATTGGCAGACTGGCATTCAGAGCAATCCATGTATGAGATGCCTTCTTCACAAAGTAAATCTGGCTCTCCCACTTCCAATGGTTCACTCCCTAGCTCAGATTCAGATAGCTTACTTGACTGCCTTCTGTTATGGTTAAGGCTGTCTCTGGCAAATACGTATTGCTCCTTATTAGCTAAGCTTCTGGGGCTCATACCTTGATCAAAGCCTGTAGTAGCTTCACTCCTTAAATGCTCTGGCCACCATCTAGCACGTCTGGTTCTCCAATTAGTGCTTCTGGCTCTCACTGCTCCATTCCTTGAGTAAGCAAAACTTCTGCTCTCTCTTTCCCTCTGGTCAGCAGTTGCAGCACTCTCTGGTCTCAGGAGTCCTTCAAGATTCTCTCCATGTGTCCTGCTTGTCCCTCTTCGTCCTCCTGCTCCTTCTCGTCTCTCTCTAGCTGGTTGACTAACTGAGCTAAACTTAAACCCCTCAGGACTGTGCTCCACCCTCTCCCCTCTCAGGTGAGAAAGATCAAACTCCCTCGTGGCAGCTGTGTGATTAGGGGATACAGTGACGTAAGGGTTTCTTACCCTGGGCCTGTATTCCCTATCCTTTCTACCACTAGGGGCACTCTGTTCCTCATTGCAGCCAGGAATTACTGGCTTTCTAAGAGCAAATGGAGTTTTAAGTCCTGAACCTTTTAAAATGGGTCCCTTTATCAAGGTAAATTCCTTCTTTTTACCCCTCTCTTCTGGGTCCTGATAAGCTTCCTTATCACACTACTGAAAGTCTTATGTTAGAAATACCCAGTTCACATACTAAATGCTTGCATCTCTCCTTCTCTTGCCCCATCCCTATCCAGCATCTGCCCCCTCTTTCTCACTTTCTCCATCATAGCTACCACCCCCTCTGTTTCTACCCAGACGATCCTGCAATTCCAAAGTCAATGCCGATGGTGCACAGGCCCATTTAAGGCCCGCTGCATCCCACATTCTCCAATGTAAATTTCCTGTCTGAGGGGCTAGGACACAACAGACCTTGAGTGTGTGTGTGTGTGCGTGTGCTCAAAGGCCCGCCACCGTGCTGACACTGGTTTTTAAGTATTCTGCTGCTGCTCTCTTGCCAGTTGTGCTTGCTACAAGCCACCACACATCCACGTACCAAATTCTGCCACTTTAGGCAGTTGCCAAGCCTACTTAGTTGTAGGGTCGGCCATGCTCAACAACCATGATTACCCCAACAGTACATTTCTCAGAATGATGCAGTAAAAATATGAAATTGGAATTCAGTTTTAAGTATTGTTCCATTTATATATAATACACACATGCACACGCTTATGAGGATAATGTCCAAAAAGCTTTTGTCTAGTGCATAACATATTTATCTGGCTAACTGGGCTATTCAAAATTGGAAAAGAGTAGCAGTCCCACAAACCAAAAGATATTTATTTATTTATTTAGCTGTATTTATATCCCGCTTTTCACCGGGTCAAAGCGGTCAATTGGGAGATACATTTAACACGAGGGGATATGACACACATACGCTAATACTTACAGGGAACATGGGCAATGGAGGGTTAAGTGGCTTGCCCAAGACCACAAGGAGTACCTATAGGACTAGAAATCCCAGTCCCTCCGGCCTGAGATTGCTGTCCCCAGGTGGGACTTGAACCCCCGGCCCTCCGGCCTGAAGTACCTTGTCCTAACCACTAGGCCACTCCTCCCAAAGATCAGGCAAAAGCTTTATTAGAATTATAATATCACATAGAATCAGCCAAAAATACACAGTTGCACTTTATAATAAGCACAACATGTTTCGGCTAGCGTATGCTTCGAGGTTGCATATTATACATTTGAAACTGTGTACAGGCATATAAAAAACATATATGTGTGTTCATAGGATCTGACAAATGTCTTATTTGTGGAACATAAATCTGTAGGAAATAGAAACATAAGACAAAAACCAAAAGCAAAGAGAAAAGAAAACAAAATCCTAAATACACCAAATCAAAAAAACAAAACAAAAAAAAACAACTTACATTAAGCAAAGGGAATCATCTATCCCCATTATCAGGAAAGGATTTTGTCTTTTGTTTCTATTTTCTGTAGATTTCTGTTTGACAAATCATCTATTTGCCAGATTCTATAAACACACACACATGATTTCTTGACACTAATTGTGACTTTCTTTTCTAAACAGCACAATGCACTGTATGAGGGGTGGTATAGCAAGTCTTATAATGAACATAAACATAAATATCTTCTCCAGATGTCTTGGGTTTGAGATCCCCAACACTGTAGACGGTAATCGTGCGTGTTTCCTTTATAGTTCATAATGCAGTCATCCTTTTTTCTTGTTTCGATAATGTAGTCTACATCACAAGCTGTTTATTCAGAGAAAGACTCACTCCCACATAACATATTGAAGTGTTAGCAGCCAAAGACACTGTTCAAGCTACCACTGAAGGGCGTAAGAGTTGTCATTCTGGGGATATGGGATTTTGTAGACATATGTGGCTTCACACAAGATTAATTTAGGTTTTCACATCATGTAAAGAAAGCACTGCATGCAGTTCAATGTTGAGATCTCAACTGCGCTTGAGCTTAACTTTCATGACTTGCTTGACTCTGTCTTTATCAGTGGTTTTCAAGCCAGTCCTCAGGACATACCCAGCCACTCAGATTTTCAGGATAAGCACAATGAATATACATGAGAGATTTCCACATAATGGAGGTAGTGCATGCAGATCTCTCTCATGCATATTCATTGTGCTTCTTCTGAAAACCTGACTGACTAGATGTGTCCTGAGGACTGGGTTGAGAACCACTGATCTCTATGTGTGTGTACACATACGCATGCACACACCAACTTTGACAACAGCATGTTTATAAAAGCCATGAAATGTGCTGCTGCTGTTTGTTTTAAAAATAAAAATCTATCCTATTTGCAGAAGCAAGCATATAAAAAGTGATTTTATAGTAAGGCGCCTAGGGAAATCCTGCCCACATTGCGGCCACATTCCAGGTGTGCATATTACGCTCTTCGATAGCAAGTGTAAATGCCCATGCCCACATTATGGAAGTATGCATGTAAATAAAGGACTTTCAGACTCAGTATGTAGACCAATTTGTATCTCTGCCCAGCCTGCACCCCCTAGTCATGCCAACAGTAAAGGTACATGGCGCAATTTCATGAGTCATTTGCAAAATACACACTAAAATGACTTTATAAAATTACCCACAAAATGTAATTCTCACTCTCAAGCAGCTCAGGTATATACCATAGTGTTTAATTTTTTATTGTATATAAAATCTCAGATAAAGAATTAATTGATGTAATCTGTTGCTATAGTGATGCAGCATGGAAAAGACTGAATAGTTAGGAGTCTGATCTATTTTATCATGTGAGTAGTTAAGTAACCAAATAATAAATGCATTCTTTACAGAACATTGCAGAGATTTATCAATATAAATAGCCTAATTAATATTTACTCTTACCTAATCAAGCTATAGATATAGAGGTGTGTATGGGTGGTTTGTAGTTAGCATTTTTTATCTCCAGAAACAAGCAGGAATTCAGTCTTCATATATGAGTGAACGTCACTGATGGAGCCCGCGCGGGAACGCTCCCTAGCGTCCAAGAGGAAAGCCTTTTGGGAGCATTCCACTGCAACTGTGTGCCTGCTTTTCCAATTCCTGTCCTCAGTACTTTGTTCTCTGCGGAGCTAGTAGGAAGAACTTTTTTTTTTTGTGCCCTTCGGGGTACATCGTGCTTCTGCCTTCCCGTCGACGTCGTTTCCGATACCAGTCCAGATAATTCTTCCTTTTTTAATTTAAATTTATTTCTCTTTTCTTTTCTCTTGATTTTCACTGCTGTTCTCACTGCTAAACTAGGCCTCTAGTCCTCCATAGCCTTATCTTCAATCTCGAAGAAAACTTTTTCAGGCATGGAAAAGCCAGTCATGGGTTTTTTAAAAAATGTACTAAGTGTGCCAGTACCATTTCGGCCACTGATAAATATGACTGGTGTCTAAAATGTTTGGGTCCTGAACATGAACCCACTTCTTGTCCTTTGTGCCAACAAATAACAGAAGCCTCAAGAACCGAGCCAGACAGTTTAGATCATTGTTCGCCTTGGACTCTTGTTTCAGTGACTTCCACTTCATTGAGAGCATAGACTTCTTATCAGACTTCTTCAAAGTCCAAAGACAGAAGTAAGTGAAAGTCTGTGACCGTTTCCAAATCTTCGGCATCGAAGACTGATTCCAATGCCAGGGGGAAGTCCCAGCATAAGCATCGCGAGTCCTCTAGAGGTGCTTCCGATGCAGACCGGCCAGCCAAACAGCCCCGGCGGGAGGATCTGTCCTCCAAAGCACAAATGGAGCTCTGGGACATTCCTGAGGCATCAACCTCTGGAGAGCTTACCGGCTCCATGTTCTGGGATGATGACAGAGTCCCGAACGTGATTCCACCCAGACATCGGCCATCTCTCTAGACCAGCGCATGCTGGCTCTTGAGAGGAGTTTGGCAGCACTCCTGGCAGCCCCAGTACCAATAACATCAAGATCTTCAGGAGTGCAGGCTTCGGCACCAAGCCCACAGCCAGACGTATTGGGCCCGATGCTGGCCCCCAATCCAGCATCGTCGGAGCACCCGAGGCCGATTCTTCTGTTGGAACTGGTCAAAGCCGCCGGTATCCAACAGACTCTGGATCCCATGCCTCTCGGTACCGATACCTTTAAGTATCGGCATCGACCATAGACTTCCATGAAGTATTGAGGTCGAACCCAAGACCGCCAATACTTTGATTTCTTGCCTGACTTTGTTTCTTCAGAATCTGACGGGGGGGGAAGGTCACTTGATTCCCGAGAACTTCCCGACATCCCTTCGCCACCTCAGGAACAGCATCAGTCCCCACCAGAAGATATGTTGTTTCAGATGTGACATGGCAGCAGGGCTCTCCATCACAATAGCCTCTGAACCGAGGGCGGAGGAATTGGAGATACTCCAATACCCTCCCATGCCCAAGGAGGGGCTACCTTACCAGTGCATCATATCCTGCAGGATCTTATGCTCCGCATGTGGAAGGCCCCGATCACAGTTCCGCCTGTCAACAAGAGACTCTATACCATGTACTAAGTACCAGAGTGAGTACAAAATCATGGTAAAATTGAAGGAACCTTTATTGTAGATCAATAACACGCCATACATGCCCAACACAGGCCGTGTTTCGAAATATCTTCTTCAGGGAGATTCTGGCGTACTCTGTGTTGCGGCTTACATTGAAAACGTTTTCCTGCTTTGCATTGCTAAGAACATTTCTCTTCAGTACAAGATCAATCTGATCGTTCTGTTTTACAAAAAGAGTACGCCAAAATCCCCCAGAAGAAGATATTTCGAAACACGGCCTGTGTCGGGCGTGTATGGCATTTTATTGATCTACAATAAAGGTTCCTTCAATTTTACCACGATTTTGTACTGGGTCTTTTGTTTACATGGTATCGTGCCTTTTTGGTGGACCTAAGTACCAGAGTGTCCAGGCTTCCAAATACCTTAGTTTCCCCATCACTAAATGGTGGAGGAATCAGCGATGCATCTAATAAAGAGCTCAAAGAACCATTCATCCATGCCTCCTGGCAGAGACCTGAGGATATTTGATGTCTTCAGGCGTCAGTGTTTCCAGGCATGCATGTTGGCTTCCAAATGAACTCTTACATGCTGTACATGGGCATGTTTCTGAAGGATCTGGAGACTTTCGCACCCCTGCTTCCTGAGGATAAGCTAAGTGCATTCCAGACACTCATCGAGCAAGGCCAGAACACTTTGAAGTTTCTTACCAGGGCCTCTTTTGATGCTTTTGAATCCACAAGCAGAGCTTTAGTAGTCTGCACTGGGGCTTGCAGAATGGCCTAGTTAGAGGCATTAGAACTTGCGCAATGGGTCCAGGATTAACTGGCCAATATCCCTTTTTGGCAAAGATTGGCGGGAAAAAGCAGGGGAGATTGAAACAGATGATCTCACTGTAAAACACCTTTCCAGGAAAACATCTGACCCATCCAAAAGCAAGGTTTGTCACAAGAAACCTTTTTATTCTGAAAAGAAGAGATACTATCCTTCTTACCCACCTTCTGCTGCCTATTAACCTCAGCAGAGTCAGCAGGGTCCTCGCCAACCCAAGACTCCTAAGCTTCATCCAGCTGCACAGGCACAACCTGCACCTGGTTTTTGTCTCCTTCCTAATTGCCAATCTGCCCCTGAAGGGCCCCCAGCCTCTCCACATGTCACTATGTCCAAAGGTGTAATCGAGAGTAGAGGATGTCATGGCTGTGTGTCCTAATAATTGTACTCTCCAGACTGTATAAAGAAGTTATCAGCTTCACTTCAAAACCTTTTCCTCCACTCCCTTCAAAGAGGATTGTCCCATACAACCCCTTCATAGCACACTCTTAAAATAAGAGGTGACCACTCTGTTGTCCCAGGGTGCCATAGGAGGAATTCCTCCTCCTCAAGAAAAGTTGGGCTTCTGCTCTCCATACTTTCTCATTCCAAAGAAAACAGGAGGCTTCAGGCCCATCTTGGATCTCAGAGACCTAAACAAGTTCATGGTCCAAGAAAAATTCAAGATGATTTCTCTAGGAACTCTTCTACCATACCCCCAGAGACACAATTGACTATGTTTTCTAGACCTAAAAGAGGTGTACATGCATTTACTGATACATCTCTTGCACAGACAGTATCTGCGCTTTATGTTTTAAGGATCGATCTCCTTTCTTTTCATTCCCCTCGGTATACCCCTCGCTCTTTTCACCTCAACCGTCTTGCCCTTCCTTCCCCTTCCCGTGCCCATCTGCAGCTCACACGTCTTTCTGCATTCTATTTCGCTGGTCCTGCTCATTGTAACTCTCTCCCCTCCTCTCTCCGTCTAGAATCACAATATGTCATCTTCAAGCAAAACCTCAAAACCCATCTATTCTCCCTAGCATTTAATGTCCCTTCCCGTTTTGTATGAGTTTGTTCTCTTGCATGTTTTTATCTGCCTCCTGTATCTTGTCTTGTCTCTATTATCCTTTTGCTTTCTGTCCTTTTTAATTTTGCACATTTCCTTTCTTTTACCGGCCTCGGACAAAAACGTTTATGTATTTTATTATTGTACACCGCCTTGATTGATATAGAAAGGCGGTTTTTATCAAATAATTAAACCTTAAACCTTAAACAATTATCAATACCAGACGCTTTATGTTTTAAGGAAACAATTATCAATACTGGGTTCTCTCCTTCGGGCTTGCCTCTGCCCCAAGGGTCTTCACAAAATGCATGGTAGACATTGTTGCCTACCTACACACCTTGTGGGTATTTGTCTTCTCTTACTTAGACAATTGGCTGATCAGGAAGCAGGGACTGTGGACCCAACAGGAATCTGCCCTGCAGATCAACCTGCTCGAACTACGGGCACTGGCAAATGCTCTTTGGGTTTTTCAACCTCACCTCTTGGGATAACCTGTTCCAGTCATAATGGACAACCAAGTAGCCAAATTCTACGTAAATAAACAAGGAGGAATGGGGTCCTGTCCACTCTGCGAAGAAGCGATTCACCTATGGTCCTTTGCCATCTCTCATCACATCCAGCTCGGAGTAGTGTACCTCCCAGGTGAACTCAGTGTCCTAGCAAACAGGCTAAGCCGTATCCTTCGTCCATACAAATGGATCTTGCATCGGGAGACGGCTGCTCGGATCTTCCAAACGTGGGGAATCCCACTCACAGATCTTTTTGCTAATCCACAAAACATGCAGTTTCCACTCTTCTGCTCCAGGGTTCCGTCACTGCACCGAACGCCTTCCTTCTCCATTGGGGACAGGGACTGCTCTACGCATTCCCTCCCATCCTCTTGATACCCAAGATGCTGTTCAAGCTATAGGCCAACAGAGACTCGATAAGTCTCATAGCCTCCTTTTGGCCCCGTCGTGGTTTCGTCTGCTTCTTCACCTTGTGCAAACTCAGCCACTCAACCTGGGATGTGTGCCAGACCTTCTCTCTCAGGATCATGGGACACTCCTCCATCCCAATCTTTACTTCCTATGCCTTACAGCATGGCTGCTGAAGGGCTAGTGCTCGCCGACCTCAACCTACCACAGCGGTCAAGGATTTCTTCCTTGCATCTCGTAAGGATTCCACCAAGCGAGATTATGCCTTCAAATGGTGTAGGTTTGCCCTTTGGTGATCCCCAAAGGGCCTTGACCCCTTTTCTTGCCCAGTGGAGTCACTTCTACAGTATTTCCTCCACTTATCCTTGACATGTCTTAAGACTAGCTCAGTGAGAGCTCACCTTAGTGCCATTGCGGCCTCTCACAGACCAGTGGATGGACAGCCTATCTCCTCACATTCCTTAGTAGCATGCTTCATTCAAGGTCTCTTGCTGTCCAAGCCACCTATTAAACCGCCTCTAGTGGCCTGGGATTTGAATGTGGTTCTGGTGCAACTTCTAAAGCTACCTTTCGAACCTTTAGCCACCACTTCACTGAAGCTTCTGTCTTGGAAGGTCATCTTCCTTATTGCCCTCACTTCAGCTCGCCACAGGCTCTAGTGGCGGATCCCCCACTATATTCTGTAACGCCATGAGAAGGTGGTTCTGCATACCCATCTGCATTTCCTCCTGAAGGTGGTTTCCTCCTTCCATCTAAACCAGTCTATAATCCTCCCGATTTTCTTCCCTAGACCACATGCGTCTTGGGCTGAAGCAGCATTACACACTGTAGACTGCAAGCGAGCACTGGTGTGCTACTTGGATTAGAACTAAAGATCACAGAAAATCCTCTAAATTATTAATTTCCTTTGATCCTAGTCACCTGGGCCTACTGATAACGAAATGTACTCTAGATGAATAGCAGATTGCATTTTGTTTGCTTATGCACAAGCAGGACTCTCATTGGAGGTTCATGTCACTGCTCATAATGTGTTGGCTATGGCAACCTCCATAGCCAATCTCCATTCAGTAGCCATTGAGGACATTTGCTGGGCAGCCACCTGGTCCTCTATTCATACTTTTGCTGCACACTACTTTCTGGACAGAGACACCTGTTGGGATGCTGTCTTCGGCCAAGCTGTTCTCCAGTACCTCTTTGGGTCCTACCCTCTATCCAAGACTTCTACAAAATACCAGACAATCACTGGGGGAGTATCGCCTCCTGGAATCGAATCCGATGGCCTACAGCTCTTCCAGACTCTTCGACTATATGTTCTTTGCCTCAGAGATCGTACTACTCTCCCCCCCCCCCCATACCATTCTAGTACCTAATAGCTAGTGAGTTCCATATATGAAGACTGCATTCCTAATTGTTCCTGGAGATAGCGTAGTTACTTACCTGTAACAGGCAATCTCTGGGAACAGTAGGGCTCAGTCTTCACAACCCACCCTCCTCCCCTAGGAGTTGTAGGGTTCTTTTATTTTTTTTTTCTTTTCAGCTACAGACTCAACTGAGGAGAGGAGTTGGGAGGGCAGGCGAAGTGGAGTGTTTCCAAAGACTTTCCTTTTGGACGCTGGGGAGCGCTCCCGTGCAGACTCCATCGGTGATGTTCACCTGTATGTGAAGACTTATTCATGCTGTTCCCAGCAATCACCCGATACAGGTAAGTAACTACTCTTTCTCATCATAGCCTTGACATTTGCTTAATTGCCATGTTAAAAGCAAACCACTGGTGGTGAGGAAGTTGACTAATAGGCTGTTTGTGGCTGTTTTCTTTTGTTTTTGTTTTAATCTCTGTTAATTTACATTTTTACTTGTGTGGGAGGGAGGGAATGTTATCTATTTTAAAGAGCTATTTCTGAATAGTCCATTTCCAAGATTCTTCTCCATGACTGCAGAAAGGAGTGTCCTTATACTTAAGACAGATTTTGATTTTGCCTCAAATAAGTAACTGTTATTTTAAAAGTGCATGTTAGAACGTTTTGTAAGTTTAAAAGCAGCATTAAAGAAATTCATTTCTGAAGATGTCTATAACTATCCTTTTGTGTAAATTTTAGTTCCTAAAGCTGAATTATTATTAATCGAACAAACATACAATCAATGACATCACACTTTGTTTTCATACTTGATTTTTCCTTCTGGCAGAGAAGGCATATCCTCAGCTATGCAAGTTCTTATTTTGTGTATTGAAGTTTGGTAAGGTCATAAATGGGCTTTTTTCTTCCCCTGTCTCCCAAACCTAGAGCCCTTTTTGACTATGACAAGACAAAAGACAGTGGTCTTCCCAGTCAAGGATTAAATTTCAAATTTGGAGACATCTTACATGTTGTCAATGCTGCTGATGATGAATGGTGGCAGGCACGGCAAGTGACACCAGATGGAGAGAGTGACGAAATTGGAGTTATTCCAAGCAAGCGCAGGTACGCTTTATCATTTTCATGCTTCCATTAGTGATGTCTTTGCTGCTATGCACGGATAGGAAAGCCACTAATTAATGATGTACATTGAAAATTACATGTAAAATATTTCATTCATGATATTTTGAGGAGACGGATATGCTAGTGAATACCCAGCTTGCTCCATCAGCTTTAGCAATAAAGTGGTGCTATTTCATACAGTTAACTGATAAGTTTGCTTGCCAAACATATAGTTGGACCTTCCTAGGCACTTCCACAAATACAGTGCGATGGAGAAGTCTCTCAGCACTGAGTGCTGAACTGAAAGGAGAAAGGCAAACTTTCCCGACTATGTACAAATGCCCCCCGATGCAGGAAGACGTGAGAGGGAAAGGGAAGATGAGCTGGGGCCAGGGATTAGGCCCATTCTTATGCCAATGATTTTTGGGGTGGAAGGAGCGTCCTCCCCCCAAGCACACTCAAATGTTTGAATGGATTACTGGACTAGGTTTTTTTTTATTGTTTTACATTATCTTATTCTTTACCTGTAGTGTTGCACACACAATCTTGCTTTAATTCTGAAATTTTTTACATCTAATTCTTGTGCATTTTTTTCTCAGCATTCCAAGCTTAATCATTTTAAAATTTGTTTGATAGACTTAGAGGATTTAGTCATCCTTTTAATATCTTAATAGGGTTGAGAAGAAAGAACGTGCCCGGTTAAAGACTGTGAAATTCAATTCAAAAGCAAGAGGAGATAAAGGGGTAAGTACACATGTAAATATAATGTAATGCTACATTTTGCCCTTTATGAATAAAACACGTTCTGATTTTCGTGTGGGCTTAGCTTGCTTTTTTCTAATAATTGAGGACTACCATGACTAGCAATTCCTAGTGTGTACCTTCCAAATGATGGAGTGACATTGCCATCCCAGCATGAATATCCTTTAGAGCCCTTTCAAAAGCAGTATGTTTATTTTTGAAAGAGCAGATGAATTTATGCTGTAAATACAGAGACTGTGTAATTATTTTTGCAGTGTGCCAATAATCTTTTCAGGTGGGTATGTAATTTTCTTTTGAATACAGTAGAGTTCTAAATACAGTGGATCAGTTAGAAAAAGGAGAGGAATATTTGTATGATTAAATACCAAATCTGATTCAACCATTTATATTAAACGTGTGTGAAAAAGTATAGATAGTCTGTTCTATCTACTTATATTCGTGGAACTATTTATATTTCACAGACATTCATTAGTAGGTATTGGAGAACCATGCTTGGCACCCAAAAGGAAGTCAGCTGGATTTTCATAAAACCTTCCAGAGTTTAATGAAATCAGGCTCCTGCTTTTTCAAGCAAACCTTAAATATTCGTATTAGTGATAATTAAGCTCCAAAGAGGAAGATAAGTCTCTTGAGGTTCTGTAGGATAATGGCTTGGCTTGGAAAATGAAATGTAAAGACGAACAGTCTGTTTGAGATCTAGACTACTACCACTAAGAACATAAGATATGCCATACTGGGTCAGACCAAGACCATAGACTTCCGTGAAGTATCCGGTTTCCAACAGCGACCAATCTAGGTCACAAGTTCCTAGCAGTTTCCCCAAAAGACACAGGTTCCACAGTGCTTCTACTGGGGCAAGCAGTGGATTTCCTGGGTCCCTTTTAATATTGGTTTATGGACCTTTCCTTTAGGAACTTGTCCAAGCCTTATTAATCATTTAAATTGTGCTACAAGGCGTATGCAGCGCCGTACAAACATATAAAGAAGACAGTCCCTGCTTTTATAGAGCTTACAATCGAATCAAGATAGACAGAACAAGACTTAGTTTAACGAATTAGCAAAAGTATCTTCAATATGCCAACTGCTGGGATCTTTACTTCACAAGAAGGTTCCATTTACACACAAACAATTCAATTATTCTTGGACAGTGATGCTGTTTTTAGCACACATGCAAGAGATGGTATTTTTTCCTGATTAAAAGTGAGTGCTGCTTCATCTCTGGCATCTAGTTCCATCAGAAGTAGTGTGTAATCTGTGACTGATTACGCTGTTAAAATAGAATAAGATAGCTCTTTGCTATATAAAGATAGCCAATAGCCCTAAAGTACATTGTACGTGAACTTGTACATTCTTAGAAGCCCAAATATCCAGCATGGTATGCATAATCATAATTACTGACATAGCAGTAATATAGGAGAAAAAAAGTCAGATGCAATTTTTAGTGCCGTCGAGTCAGTGTTGACTCCTGGTGACCTAGCTGCCTCTGGGTTTTCTTGGCAATGTATCACCGGAAGTAGATTGCTAGGCAATGAAGGGTAAAGTGACTTACCCAAGGTCACAAGGAGTGCCAGTGAGCATCAAACCCTTGATCTTATGGGTACTATGCAGTTGCTCTAACCACTAAGTTACTCCTCCACTCAGATGCAATTAAAAAACATAAAATAATTAAGACTCAATCTTTTATGTTCCTTTGCAAAGGATATCTTAATGTTGACATTTTTTGAAAGTTCTTTCTGCTTATCATGTCCAGTTTCATGAATACAAGTAAGAGATGTGCTGATCTTCATAGATACCCCAGACAGATAGCACCCTGATTCATTCAAAGAATAAATGTAGTAAAAACAACCAAAGAGTGAACTCCGAAAAGATTATTTTTAAAGAGCTTGGCAGTTTGCTCCAGCTCTTTGTGAGCGTCCAGCTAAGTCAGACCAAAGCTAGAATCTGACATCATGAGTCTTCGTTCATAACTTCCTGGGGATTCTCCTCTCCTCCCCTCCCATTTTATATCCCCTCCAGACTCATTCTGCTCATTCATGCAATGACAGTCCTTCGCCAGGGGCCATGCACCAGTGCTCTTTCCAAAATTCTGGGCCCTACTAGTTGTTAATATGGTACAATGAGTAGCTCTCTTGCCAGGCACTATGAATGCCTTAGCTGGTGTGGAGAATAGAGAATCTGCACTGGCATTTAAACCCAGGTCCATAAGACTGACCTGCCTTAAAAATATAAAAATGCAGAACAAAAGAAAGAAGGGAGACCTAGGAATGGAGCTTAGAAACCGAAAAGTTAATACTAAGGTTAGTACTACTATTCTTTAACACTATTACGGCTAAGGTAGCGACTTAAACGCAATATCACTAGGTTCTGAATTATTAGATGAAGCAGACTAGACCTTTGTTATCCAAATATGACATTCCTGATTATTTTAAATAAGATTGTCACTGAATATAATTTCATGTGCAACATTTATAAACTTTACAAATCATCCTTTCACAGTCAAAAGACCAATGTTAGAATTACTCAGCAAATGCTTTTTTAGCACAATCGATTTTGTTTCAGTGCACAGTTTTAAATTTAAGAATTTCTATTAGTTAATCCAGCAAGACCTGTTCCTTAGAAATAGTAATATTTAAGCATCAGCCATTTGGCAAAGGCCTCATTTCTGACTCCATAGTCTGCTTGCAGCACTGAATTGTGACATAAAGAGCAATATTTTGAATAGGTTCAGGGCATGCATTATTTGCCATGCACACTTTTCTCTAAAACAGCACTGGAATATATTAGAAGTTTCCTTATAGTATGTGAAATTTTGTTGTTTAATCTAGTATCGTTTGGCATAAAATCAAACCTTTTTAAATATAATCCGTAGAACAATGTTTCCATGTTTTGCTCACAGATGCGCTTTGACAATTCTTTCTCCTCTTAATTGGCCATTCAGAAAATGCTTTTAGAGCATGGCTGGGAGGAAGAATGGGTATATATGAAATCACACAAGATTTCTGTCTTAAACACACACACATATGCACATTGTTCTTCCCTTTTCCTACAGTCAAGTACTGTATGGCCACTACAACAAATTGTAATTCACTGAAAATAGTTTTGTCTGAAACAAAGTGTTGGGTTCAGTATATGGTAAGAATGCAGCTGAGTATTAGTGTTTGCTGTTTCTTTATGGGCTAGAGAAAAGGATAATATAGTGCAGGATGAACATCTTGGAAATATAAATGTTTATGATATGAAATGTTCAATGTACTCTGCTGTTTATCTGACAAGGTACTTGCATGTTGTAACATGTCTAGCACAAAACTATAAAGTTAACTGAATTAACTGTGTATTCAGGTCCATGTTTGACTATAACCAAATTCGTACACAGTCATTGTGTACTAACTAAGCACCAAAACTATGCATGAAATACTGAGTGAAGAAACAAAATACGCTTGCCATTGATGTAGAACTGCATTCCTTTACCCTTAACCTTTTCTTTCATTTACTCCACTAATAATCCCTACACAAAACATTGAGCTTTGCTTAAGCTGCCTTTTTAGTGATTCCGTTTCTCTTAGGTTCCTTTTCCTATGTATATCTAACCAAGTATTCTGCTGCTCCATCAAATTTTGCATTATCTGTTAATGCACCGCTTTAATGAGACAAGATCAGATTCTATGATTCTCAAATTTTAGTCACTGGTAACATTTAATTGTGGCCTTAGATGCGCAATTGATGAATAAATGCCATTCAAGTGAAAATTCATGATTGTGCCACAGACTTCATATCGCTGAAGTGATGCGATGAAGAGGGGCTGTCGTGAACTGAAGAGATGATTCCAACTGGCAGGGGATTTCAGTGGTTCGTCCTCACAAGAGCCATTCCAGCCCTTGACCAGCAGGAAATCTCTGGGAATGAAAACGAGAAAGAAAAGAAAATAATATAAATTATTCTTTTGCTGCTGAAACAGAGAAACTGAACATAGCATAGCTTGAGAAACGGATCATTTTGCTTGTAGTGCTTTTGTTTGCAATGGTCTGTGGCTTCTTTGTGACCCCTCCATCAATTTTAACGGGCTTTTGAAGGATTTGGTGTTAAATCTAATCGGGTTAATAGCTCTCTAACAAATGTTTTCTGTCTGGCCTGTGTTGTGGTATCTAAAACAAACTACAAAAGCTTCTGTCTCCTCTTTAAATTTATTTTCATTTTTAAATTTAAACAATTTCACTTTTTTGTTTTTCTTTGCTGTGGAACTGACTCTGACCATTATGCATGCATTGTATAAAACAGTTCTATTTTCCTACTTCAGATATTGAGAGGTTCACATAAGGGATGCTCATGCTTTAGTATTCATAAATAGAGTTGAATTTCACATAGTATACTTCATCCCCATGTCACAAAATAATATGGCCAGAGCAGTATTTTCCTTATGACAGCAAAGACTTCAGCTAAAATAACGCTTGGAAGGAAATGTTCTATAGTCATTTTCTTTCAGAACTGTCCATATTGTGCTGTTATTTGATTAAGGTAATGCAATTTCCTTACCATAATTTTTGTAGGGTCGCTGGTAAGGGCAGTATTCAGCAGAAATATCATACAGGCTTTTGTAGGCTCAAATGTCAAACTGAATAGGATCCCATCCCCTTTTGTATCTTCTGCAACAAAAACATGCTGCAATAGAGCCTGCTGCAGAGAGCAAGGGAAGAGTGAATGAGTGCAGAGCTTATTGTGAACACCAAGATCATATATCTCTGTGCAACAATAGTAAATGGATTGCAGAAATCCTCACCTTAACCACCACAACCAGTGCAAGTACATTATCATTTTAACTGCCTATGTGTTATCACCGTTTGCTTGAGCCCAGGTCACCAGCACGACTGAGTGACATGCAGAGACATGTGTGAAAATAATCCAATTTCAAGTACGGTGATGGCCCACTGAGCTCACAGAGTTTGACATTATTCATAGAAACTCACTTTTGGGTTGCATATATCCTAATGATATTGTCATATATATATATATCAAGGGTTGGCATCTCTGAGCCTTGGATGGCCCAAAACCAGTCAAGAGTTCAGGGTAACATTGATTTGCATGAAATCTATTTGCATACTAATGAGAGAGCTTGCATGCAGATAATTTATGCATATTCATTAAGGATATCTGGAAAATCTGACAGGGCCCCCACGGACCAGAATTGCCTACCCCTGATAAGACATCACTAGGCGCATGGAAGGATTTGTCTGTGAAAGCAGTTTGTCTCCATCCAAACACCAAAAGTCAGACCATAGTACTACATAACTGTGCCCAAATTTTTAACATCGATGTAAAGTAAATGACAGCAGATAAAGATGAACATGGTCCATCTAGTCTGCTCAGTAAGGTGGCTAGAGTTGTAGTTGTACCGGCCACTTCATGCAGGCTACCTCCTCTCTGCCTTCATTTAGGGATATACTTGTTGCTGTATGCAGGTTAACCCCCCATGCCTTTGCTTGGGATTGTAGCTTCTGCTCTGTACATGTTTCCCCAATCTATTTTTAAAGCATAAAAAATATGCATCTGTTAGCATTAGGCGCTGCAAAGCCAGTCAATCTGGAATATACTAAACCTGTGTCTTTTTTCTGCATTAATCCTCACTCAGAAGAATGTAAAATTCTGATTCCATAACACTGACCCTAACGTATGGTATTCGGAGAAAGAACACCTCTGTATAATTTCCATATACTAGGCCTCTTCCCTTGCCAAAGACTAAAACACATACTTTGAGGGACCAAAATAAAACAGGAGTCAGGGAAGGGATATACTTCCTGCATGATCCAAAGGTCATTTATCTGGTTAGAAAGGACAATGAAATTAAGAAAATGAAATCATTTGGAGTTTAACAATCATATTAACCTTATTGAGGTCAGGTATTATAAACGTCATAAATTCCTAAACTGAAATTACAGATCGCTATATTTCTGCTGAATAAAGTTCTTATAGTTTAAACGCTGTGCCCTAAACAATTGGAAATTTAACATTTTAAACCATTAATAGAACAAATAATTTGATTGTGCGCTAACTGAACACTATGAAAATGTAAAAACTTAACCAAGATCTTTTGCTGTACCTATGAGTATTTTATATTTGGCTAAGCAAACACCAGAGGAAAGCAGAACACCAGCACATGGAATTAAAACATTCTAATTGTTTGAAACTAGTAATTTGTCATGTTAAGTCTTAGAAACACCTATGTAAGAAGCCCTGTGTTAGACACTAAACTTTAAATTCAGATTTTGCTTAATAGATTAAGTTGCTTATTACATATCCAAAATGTCTAGTGTTTCATGCCCCAACAAAATAACTGTTGTATTAATTTAAGATGCAAACTGCATAATGTGGTTACCGGAGTCGGCTTTCACCGGGCTGCTAGGGCTGAGTGTTTGTACACACAGACATTAGACATCCCTTTGTTTTGCCCCTCCTTCTCTTCTTCAGCAGTCATTCAATGACAAGCGTAAAAAGAACCTCTTTTCCCGAAAATTTCCCTTCTACAAGAGCAAGGACCAGAGTGAACAGGAAACCAGTGATGTTGACCGTAAGTATGTGCCATCCAGTGGGCAAAATCCAAACTCTAGGCGGCCTGCACGTTTGCAGTAGGGTGTTACCTTGGAGACAGTTTCAAGAGCTGCAACAGGTTTATGGAATACAAACTAGCTGTCTAATATCAACATGTCCGACTGGTTTATGTGCTGTTGCAGCGCATCTTTTCTGCTTGCGTAAGCTATGGTGACTTGCACTGTGTAATAGGGGATGTCTATTGGAACTTCAGTCTGCGTTTACAGAGAGATATGCTCAGCAGTATGAGAGTTGGTGGGAAAGGCTTGTAGCCCACTGTAACCAGGTACTGTCCATGTGGTTTTTGGCAATTATTCTGTTAGAAATACTTATTTTTTCTTCTCTCTTTTTGATACTGTTGCAATTGAGAGGATTTATTTTTTTGTTTTATTCCTTGTTTTTATTTTCCCAAAAAGTAAACATTTCAAAACAGAAGCAATTTTTGCTGCAGTAAAACTTGCTCATATGGCATTTATTACCTTGGTAAAATTCTGTGAGCTCCTCTACTTGCAGCACAGTTGGTTACACTTATGCTACTTGCTCTTTCAAAATTTTGCTATGAATTAATTTACAAGGACGCTCTAAGGACCTGCAGCACTCTTGAAACTCTCTCTTATTGTAGCACCTATTTATGTATTGCTGACAACTATTTTCTTTGTGATTATCTTTTTATTGCTTGCTTTCTGGGGACTGTACTACAGGAGATCCCTGACGACATGGGTTCAAAAGGCCTGAGTAAGTGACCAAAACAACTCCTCAGCTATGAGTCTTCTGATTTTTGTTTTGTTTTATTTTATTTTTCCCTTCATTTTTTTTCAGTCAACTCTGAAATGCTGTTCATACCTTGCTGGCACTAGGAGGTTCATGATTTTCATTGTTCTCATTTTTAGTTTTTATTTTCCATTTCCAACATTTTCTTTTGTTCCATTTACTTAATGTTTTGTATGTAAGACCCATCCTTGTGTATGATGTGATCAAGCCTTGCATGAATTGAATTGAAAATATTTGTCAACATGGGAATAGCCAAACAGGAATTTAATACTGAGACAACAAAATCTCCTTACAGAAGCATTTTAAAAATGGAGTATTAGATTTAAATGGAAAGAAATTAGAACTCGGATTCTGAAAAATAAGGTAGAATAGCAAAACAAAAAGATAGAATGATGTGATTTAAGGTGTCAGAATTCAGGAAATTCTGATGTAATATATACAGTAAAATTGTAGGGAATGCATGTTGGAGAAAGTTTAGAATGTACAAAGCATAATTTTAATGGGCAGTACTGCGTGGCCTGCGCGGATGGCGCTAGTAACCAGGTGCCTACATTTGATGTACCTGCCCTACCATGATCTTGGATACCCCCCCCCCCCCCTTTCACCCACTAATTTGGTGTGGAGGGAGGTCTGTGTAGTTCTGGTGGATAAGGGAAGAGGGGAGGAGGGAGAAAAGCAGTGTGCATGCTAGGCCTGGCTTGCTCCATAGCAGTCCAACAAAGGAGCACTACACCACGTAATGTGAAAGACACCCAGTCTATGATACGTAGTGGTAAAATAAGGATACTTTATTTGTTGTTTATAAAACCTGAGAGCCCGACACAGGCCGTGTTTCGTATTGTCACTTCATCAGGGGATGCAGGTTTGCTGCAAATACAGAATCATTAAAACTATAACACATATTAAAACCATTAAATAAACGTAATTAATATTAAATAATAAATAATAAATATGATAAAACCAATAAGATCATAAATAATATATGAAAAGTTAATATAATATGAACAGGGTGTGTAAATATCACATATATAGAAAAAGCACATATAAAAAATATGTAGAAGACTATATATAAAAACATGCTATACATAACCTCTGCAACTACATGTGAATGGATAGAGGCAGGAGTAGAATGAGTAAAATGGTTCATAATAACCACAGGATCAATTCTAACCACAATATATAAAATCATATCTATGTAATTAAAAGAATAAAAAAGTAAAAAAGGTATAAGATATCCCTAATGTAAAAGAAATCACGTATATAAAGAAACATATATAAAAACATGCTATGTGTAACCACTGTGGCAACATGTACATGACTAGGAGCAGGAGTAGAGTGGGTGGAACACCTTTTGATATTACTAAGTCAACACATAATATAAATATAAAAAGTAACTCTGGTAACCCGAAGGCCCTCCTCGCCTCCTTCCCATGTCTTAGCATCCCACCATAATATTCCCCCACAAATTCACCAACAACTGTAGTTTGGTACAAACATTTGGTCGCAGCTTTATTTACACCAGTAACAACCGACCCAACACGGGCCTGAATATAAAACAATCCAACATAACCCAGCCCCACACCCCTTTGCCGGAGGATGCCCCCCCACCCGCCATCTTAGTAGCAAGGCGGAGCATCCTCCTCCCCCCCCAAACCCCTCCGCCTGCCTCGCCATACTAGTAGCAAAGGCCGGCTCCCACCCCCCCGCTACCGGGCCGAGACCCCCAACCGGGCTGTCTCGCCCCACCCCCAGGAGCACTTCGCCCCCACTGCTCGTAAACCAGTTCAAGCCCGCGCCGCTCCTGCGAGCGCTGGCTCTGTACCCCGCCCCCACCAGCTGCAACATCTCAAAACCACCTCCATAATGGGCGGGCGGGCGGGAACGCGTCCGATTCCCGAGGAGCCGCGGCAATAAGGAGACGGCCACGCGGCTCCTCGCAGACACTGCTCCGCCCCCTCAGCCCGCGGCCAATGAAATCGCTCCACCAACGCGACGGAGCGATTTCGAATGCCGCACGCACGGCCACCTCTCTTTCACCCCCCCCCGCCCCCCTCACATACTGGAGGCCGGGCCCGGGCCCAGGTTACTGACGGCCGCGGGACCGGGCCCGCGGCCTCGAGCATTAACTCTGGTAACCCGGAGGCCCTCCTCGCCTCCTTCCCATGTCTTAGCATCCCACCATAATATTCCCCCACAAATTCACCAACAACTGTAGTTTGGTACAAACATTTGGTCGCAGCTTTATTTACACCAGTAACAACCGACCCAACACGGGCCTGAATATAAAACAATCCAACATAACCCAGCCCCACACCCCTTTGCCGGAGGATGCCCCCCCACCCGCCATCTTAGTAGCAAGGCGGAGCATCCTCCTCCCCCCCCAAACCCCTCCGCCTGCCTCGCCATACTAGTAGCAAAGGCCGGCTCCCACCCCCCCGCTACCGGGCCGAGACCCCCAACCGGGCTGTCTCGCCCCACCCCCAGGAGCACTTCGCCCCCACTGCTCGTAAACCAGTTCAAGCCCGCGCCGCTCCTGCGAGCGCTGGCTCTGTACCCCGCCACCGGTGCGAGGTATTCACTATCCTCGCACCGCCCCCCCCATAAAGCTGCGACCAATCCAAACTAGTGCTTCCTGCCAATCATTAAGCAATAAGTCCTGTCCGACCGGGGACAAGTGTACCCCGTCAGTACGGCACAGTCCAGCACACTGATGGTCCGTCCAAGGGCGCTGGACCTGCCCTCCCCCGGCCTGCTGCCACCAACGGGATGATGTCCAACCAGACGATTGCCACGTCTGGCCAATGCTCCTGCAGCGCCCGAAGGACCCGCTGCACCACCCGAATGAGCTGCCGGCACGTCCCACTGGAGAGATCGTGCCCACCAAGAGGTATCAGTAGTCCCACTGGCGCTGTCGTCGCTCCGCATGCTCCCGAATCCATGGACGGAGCGCTCGCCCAGCCACGCCAACTGGAAATTGTCCAAGAATCCGGCAGAAGCCTAGCGGGCCCCGTGCCTTCCCCCCATGGAAGCCCGCCCTGCAGTACACCTGAAAAAAGAAACACAGCATTAGCACCCCCCCCCCCACACCCCCCACCCCTCCCCAGCACCCCAACTCACAACTGGTCCAGGCGCACATAGCCTGCGTATGCCCCGGATGGCACATCGCCCGATCCATTGAACCACCTCACCCCCAGACCATCATCAGCAGCGCTCATCGCCGTCCTTATCCAGAAGGCTTGAGACGCATACTCCCGCTCATCCTAGCCCATACGCCGCAAGGCCCGGCGGAGCACCGCCATAAATTGAAACTGGGTAACCACACTCCGGTCCCTGTGACAGAAGAAACCACCCGCCAGAACGGGTCGCTGACGCCAATATGACGCCAAGTTCTGCACCGGACAGGATCCCAGACCCAGAATTGCCTAAAACCACAGGTCGGTCTGCGAATGGGCCACAAAATATCCGCACTCGCGCCTCCTGTAGGCCTCAGGAGTCACGGGACGGCGCCAATCCAGGACCGTTGGCTGCGCTCGCGCCCACCCAGCCAACAGCCGCCTCACCCCATAAAGGGCAACCGGACTGCCCCAGCCGCCACCCTGCTGAAACCAGGAGAAGCCGGCCAACGCTGCCCGCGCCGCCGACCGGGACCACCCGGACTCGCGTGCCCACGCTATAAAGGAACCCGCCAAGAAATCCTCCACCCTACCAACTCTCCCGCCTTGCCCCATCGGACCGCAACAAGAAGATCAATCCCACGTCCCCCTCCGCCAACGGTGCTCCGGCCCCAACGCCGCGGTCTCGTCCGCCCCCGGGGCCCACGCACGCAACGGCTTCGACTGAAAACAAGACAGAGCGTCCGCAATAGCATTCTGAGCACCCGGCACATGGCGCGCCCGAGCCGGGAGAATGAGACGAAGGCAGGCCAGCCCAACACACACCTCAAGCAGCTACCCGCAGGCACTTGGGCGGATGCCGATTGATGACTTGCACCACCGCGGCGTTGTCGCACCCGAAAACCACCCGCTGAACCCGCAAACCGTTCCGGCCATACCCAGAAGGCCACCCTAAGGGGAACAATTCCAGGAACGTCACGTTACGCGTCACCCCTTCGCCGTCCAGGATGCCAGCACGGCTCCGCACACCATGAACCAGGGCCGTACCCTCCCATACCCGAACTACCGGCAACATCCGAAAAACAATTCCAAGCCCCGATGGGATAGTACCGCAGACCGCCACACCGAGCAGCCGTTATACCCCCCAGAAACGCATCCCACACCCGCAATTCGGCTCGCATCCCCGACGCCGCCCGTATACGATGATACCCACAGCGCTCGCCGGCCAACACGAAGGATAGCCTCCACGCCAACGGCCTCCCCATTGCAAGGACTCGGCAAGCAAAATTCAAGTGGCCGACCCACCTCTAAAGATCCGTTAGCGCCACCTTCGAGGCGGAACCCACCTCTGCCACCCCGACCGCCGTCGCGCTATGTTATCCGTAGGTAAGCATACCACAAGCTTCACTGAGTCTGTCGCGCTCCCCAATAACGAAAGACACGTCATCGGCCCCACTGTCGCACCCTCCGCCAAAGGGATGCCGACTCCTCAGCCAGGCCCAGGAAAAGCCCCAGCCAGGATCCACGGGTTGCGGACCGAGCAGGCCCCACGAACACAAGCGTCGACATAATGCACGATACTCTGGCGCCCCGACCTCCGCACCAACACCCAGTGCAAGACGAGCTGAAGGCCTTGAAGCAAGCACGCGAGGTCTCCCAACCCAATGGCCTGCACTTATCGCAATAATACTGAGCATCGAAACGAACTCCCAGCAAGGGGGAGGCGGAAGGGAGAACCGGTAAAATCTGAACGGCAGATTCAATGTCCGACTTCGCCAGCAAATCCACTTACCGTATTGGCGCCCCAGCTCCAAGGCCTCATCGAAGGAGGCATAGCGCACCGCGCACAGTTCCCACGGAATGTGGTCGTTCCCTGAGGCCCCAAGGGGGGCAAGACAGATTGTGTATCTGCCGATAACGCCCCGGCTCCTCCTTCGGGAGAAACCCCCAGCGAAGAAACCATAGACGGCGCAAAGGGCGGCCGGTCAAATGACCCTGCGACTCAGCCCAGCGCGCACCCCGCCGCGATCGTCGTGCGGGCCACCTCCGCCATCAGCCTCACCGCGCTCGCCTTTCCCCCCCCCCCCCCCCCGCCACATCCCGGACCTTCCTTTGAAATGGGAACGAAAGCCCTCGGAAAAAACTCCCCCGCCCACCACATATTCTCCGCCTCACCGTGCCTGGTACCCGCATACAGCGGTGGTTGGGGCTTTAACGCCTAAATCCGAAGGGGGGTCGGCGCCAGCCCCCCCGCTACCCTCGTCACCCACCCGCCGCCGGCAAACCCAGCACCGTCCGTCAGCTACATTTGACGGCCACGTGACAGGCACCACAACGCCGGCGGTGCGCCGGAACTTGCAGTCCGGTTCATTGAAGCGCCCACAAAGGTCTCCGCCGAGACAGCTCGCTGCGCTTCGCCTCGAATCGGGCCCCGGGCCCGCTGGCCAAAAGGACCGAAAGCCCGGCATAGCTGCATTGCCCGATGCCCTAACCGGACCTACCCCCCCCCCCCCCCCCGAGGATTAAAATCCTTCGTTCCCCTCGACAGCTGCCGAATCTCCTCCATCATATCCCAAAACTCCTCTTCGTAAGTAAGCCTGGCCCAACCTTCGTGCGCCCAGGACGCCGCCACGCTTTTCCTCCCCCTCACGTTTCCCGCGACTCTCCCCTGAGCGTCTCTGCCCATCGAGCAGCCGGAATAGCGACGTCACACTACGATCCGTCGCCTCAGCTTGGGCGGACCCCTCTCCCACAACGCCGCCCACCGCATCAGCGAGGACCCCGCCCCCTCACCTGCTCGCGGCCCGACCGTGGTGGCCGCCGAGGAAGTATCCTATGACCAGGAGAACAAAGACGACGCCCTCCGCCGATGATGCCGCCGTTGCATCCGCGACGCTTAGGCTTTTCGTGCCCGCGGCGCACCGTCACCCGACGGCTCAACCCCCCCAACCGTAATTCCCGGTACACTCACCTAGCGCAGCCAGCTCCGCCGTTCCTTGCATCACCGAGGTGGACCCCGTCCGCTCCACGGAGATCGGATCGGTCGTGCCCAAGCTCCGCGACTTCTCTGTCGAGCCGACACCCACACCGCCTGCTGCCGCCACTGCACTCCCGGGAACCTGCAGAGGGAGAGAAGAACCAACACACGGGGAGGGAGGAGAACCAACACACGGGGACGGAGGAGCCCCAACCCCGGAGGAGCCATCCCCTAAGGCCCCACCCCCCACCCAGCTCCCCCTCCTTACACCCCCACCCCCCGAGGACCCCCAACCCCCCGGCCGCCCAGCCCGCCGCTCCCCAGGGAAGCAGCCCTCTGCCATTCTGGAAACAGGCCCCCCCCACCAATCCCCTCCCCAAGCCCCCCCCCTCCATGTGCCCACACCCATAGACTGCTCAGACACCGAGGACCAGGCCGCCCAATCCTCTCCATGCAAACCCGGCCGCACCCTCCCCTGCGAAAAGGGGGCCCCTAGGCTCCCGTGCCACCCAGCGCACAGTCCACCCCCGCAGGGCAAACGCCCGGGACCTGAACCCACCCTACCCCCCCCCCAAGCCCATCCGCTCCCCCCCAGCCCCATACGCACAACCCCCCCAGCCCCTCCACACCCCCCCAGCCCATCCGATTCCCCCCCCAGCCCATCCGCCCCCCCCCTCCAACCCATCCGCCCCCCCCCCTCCCCTGTACCACCCAACGCGGCTGCAGAAGCCGGTAGAGCCCTCGCTTCACAGCCCCTACCCCACACTTCCCCGCCCCCCTTATTCGCCCCACGCCAACTCCCACGGCCTGCTCTGGCCCTGTGCGCGCCACCCGCTCCCCGGGACCTCCTCGAGTTCCCCCCTAGCCAGTCCTATGCTCTGGCCCTCCCACCGGTGCTCCAGCCCTGATCGGTTGGCTGCAGAGGCAGGGGAAGCTGCCTTTATTTTATTCATTTATTTATTTATTTATTTATTTTTGAGTAATAATATCCCTCCCGCCACCAGCGACCCGCCAACATAACCTGATTTTGTAAATTAAGGTGCACTGAATCCAAACGAGATAAAATATGTACTATTGCAAGTCAATTGTAACAATACTAGTCAAAGCATGATGACAATGCAGACCACCTAGTGTAGGAATTAAAACGGCGAAAAAACGAATCATTGCCCCGATGCTGAAAACACTATTTGGCCGAAGTGTCAGAAATGCAGGAAGAGGAAAGGGACCTGATATGCTAAGTAAATGTATTAAAGAACCGGCAAGTCTGTAATGAAATTAATGTTATAGACAAAACGTCTAAAAGCATAGAATAAACAAATCTGAACATAAACTCACAACGCGTCCGATTCCCGAGGAGCCGCGGCAATAAGGAGACGGCCACGCGGCTCCTCGCAGACACTGCTCTGCCCCCCTCAGCCCGCGGCCAATGAAATCGCTCCGCCAACGCGACGGAGCGATTTCGAATGCCGCACGCACGGCCACCTCTCTTTCACCCCCCCCCCCGCCCCCCTCACATACTGGAGGCCGAGGCCGGGCCCGGGCCCAGGTTACTGACGGCCGCGGGACCGGGCCCGCGGCCTCGAGCATTATAAATAGGATAATAAGAACATTTATATAGGGCCAACTAAAAATATAAACCAAATCTCTAAGCAACTACTTTTTACTTTGTATATATAAAAAAGAAAATGCAACTGACTATGTCACGAATACTGGGCTCAACGCCGTCCAAATTGCCAATGTGAAAGATCAAAAGTCAGTGTGTATATAACATATATCTAAAACTTGCGTCCGGAAGTTGCCATACCCGTGTTTTCTGTTCTAATATATATCGTTGAAACTTGGACTCTTGCTCAGAGACGAGTCTCTGTTTGTGTCTACAAAAAATAAAGACGATAAGCTTATTGCGAAAACATATCAGACATATGGCAGTAACTCGTTCATTGGGCAAATGAAGACTTTTGGCAAACGAAAACTTTTCGCTGCTCAATTTAACATATTCCTAAAAACAGTATGCAACTGCTAGTGACGTCATTCTTTGTGTACTCCGGCATTAACTGCTTACAATATTACTATAGTCCTTCTAAACCAGTAGGGAGACATCTTTCAAAACCATAATCTAATGGTGTTTGATTTTACAGCAGCGCGACTGTGTGAAGGGCCCTCTGATAATTAATCGCATTTTGACATGACTCAGAGAAGATTATGCGCATTGTGACATGATTTGGATGTAAATACCTACATCTATTACACCCTTATTAGATTAACTTTCTTACTTCTGATCTCCAAGGGGTCTTGAATACAACGGATATGCTAATATATGGGGCTATATTTCTTGATCAAATTTTTGCCAAAAAATCGCTAGTCACCATATGATTATACTCTATTCATAAACTAATATCACGTCATCAATCAAAGGCCACCTTTAATCTTGGGAGTACTCCGTTTTTCACCAAATTGCACGAAACATATTTATAGCACCTACTGTCACGATGTCTGAAGATCTTGTATGAAGAAGCACTGCCGTCCGCTTCGGAAAAGAAATTTTAATCAAGAACGCCCGCACTTGCGCTCTTGTTAACCGCGGGAAAAGTGACGTGTTCTACTATATTACCATATACGTCACTAGTTGCTAGGTAAAAATACGGGCATTAAATTGATAGACCACATCTGTTTACCGCAAATCGCATAGGGTGGTTTTATTGTATGTTATCGATGACAAATATAATCGCTTTAAAAACAATCGTTTCTAAAAAATAGACATCTGACTTCATCTCCTACAGTGCAGTTGACAATAAAAATTGAGCACCACCGTTGTTGATCTGAACAGACCAGCCTGTGTTCCGTGTTATAGACATATCACTATTTTACTTAGTAGATTCTATGTGAATTGACATATCAAATTTGTAAACTTTGTAACCAAAAAACTTTTTTAAAAAACTAATTTCATGTACCTATTCTCCAACTTCATTAGGAATATATATTCTAATTAATTTTCAGCCCCAACAAGTGATGCCGACGGTCCCCATATTATAGACCAAAGTGTCAGCTCTTATGTCATTAGTTGCTAGGGAAAATTCAGGCCTTTTAAGGATGCTACACTAATCACTTGCTTAACAGAAGCATATATATATCGGTTATGTCCGTTGTGGAGTTACTATGATTCCATCCTCGTAAAAGTGATAATGTAAAAGAAATTAACTCACCACACTGCAAATGAGATTGTCATGTATAAAAGAGCAAGTCAATAATAAATAATTATAACTAAAGTAGTTGGAATGGATAAAATCGTCAAAAATGAGTACCCTATAAATAGTTTGTTTAAATTATAAAACAATAAATAATTAAATGAATTAATGATCCTAACTAAGTTGTTGATTAAATTAGATAAGAACATTAAAACAAATAAAATTTTTGGCAATCTCCCTATCGTATTAGAAGAATATTGTTCTAAACTTTTATGGGGAATCCTGAAGAGGGGCAACAAACTATAACATGCAAATTAAAAATCTTAAAATTAATAAACTTTTTAAGTATGTGACTAAAGATAATCACATAATTTCACTATTGAGATTATTTAGAAACACTAACAGTGCAACTTAAATCATCTATTATCTGTGCCACTGTAGGCTTATCATAAAGGGGTTTATCAAATGACCAGCTATAAAAATACTGACAAGTCTCTTTCTGCATTGAGCCCATGTGGGGCCAGAGATCCTAATTGAAAAATGTATCTTTGCTCTAAGCGCTGTAGCATCTTATCGGCATCTCCTCCCCTCCAGTTAAGTTTGGCTTTCTTTATCACAAAGAACTTTAAATCACTGATCCGATGCTTCAGTTCTTGCCAATGCGCTACGAGCGTTTTTTCAATAACACCCCTCTTGATACTACTCCTATGTTCTATAATCCACACTTTCACACTCCTAATTGTCTTCCCCACATAGATTTTTTTACAGGGACACTGTATAACATACACTACATGAGAAGAATCACAATTTGAAAAATCTTCTATCTGAAATATTTGTTGTGTAGTGGGGTGTATAAACCTATCTCATATTAGCATCGCATGTGTGCACACCGAACACCGTCCGCATTGGTATTGACCCTTATACTTAGAAAGAAATTTGCGTTCAGTCAGTGCTGACGGCACTAGCATGTTTCTTAAATTGACATTGACAAGTCGAGAATGAAAGGATATGGATCAAAAAGAAACCTTCAGTATATGATCAAAAGGAAGATACAATAGAGGATGATGACGATAGGGAGATTGCGCATGAACAAAAGAAAAAAAGGAGCAGGAGTGAGTCGGTGGAGCATATAGATGCTTCGGCATCTCTTTTTTCTCCTCGAGAGAGGCCTAAGCCACAAAGAACAAGAGAACAGAATAATAGAGGGAGGAATAATAAACAAATCCACATCCGATCATCAGCACTCCTAAACCCACAAACTCTCACTCTTCACTCCCAATTCCCTCATAAGTAATTCTGCCTCAAGTTCTCTGATGTCCTGCCTTAGCCCTCCTGTGAATACTAAAGAATCCAATATGTTTTGTACATAGTTACAGTTTTACCCTGTTGTTCCAAGTTTAAGTTTCCTGTTATAATGTAAGCACACCAGTGTCCTCTGAATGTGCAGCCTTTGTTATTTGTAAACCGCACTGAAAACAAATAGCGCGGTATATAAAAGATGTTAAATAAATAAATATTAATTTTTTAGACATAGACACGATGTGGAAAGGAGGAGGTCGCGACAGGTCATACACACGTCCGCAGGAGAGAGATCAAGACAGACGATAGATTATCCCCGAGACCAGAGACACAATCAAAACTATCAATATCCGACGAGAGGGAGAGGGAGAGGGTGGGGGAGACAGACAGCAGACAGATCACGAGAACGGTGGTAACAAATGAGAATATAGACAACAATGTCGTAAACATATCAGACTATGACTTGACCCCTGATGAAATCTCAGTATTAAACAAGGGGCTCTCGTTTGTCCCAATTAGGAAACCAGATCCCTTTGAACTTGAAATAGATCTATACAAATTTTTCCGGAAAATACGGATAAAACAATTTTTTATGGAACAGCAGACAAGTCAAATAGATACGTCCATTATTAGCAAGAGATCTTCTTGGACTCCTCCGCCCCACACAGATCCTATTATTGAAACATTCGAGAAAGTAGTTTTGAAACAAATAAGACAAATATGCACACGGTCACAAAAGAAATATTTTAACCTCACAAAAGGAGAAAATCAGGCACTCAAGGCTTTGCAAAAAAATGACAAGCTAATTATAAAACCGGCAGACAAAGGAGGAGCAATAGTGGTAATGGACAAATATAGATACATTGCAGAAATTAATAGACAGTTGGGCGATCGGTCCTTATATGTTCGGTTAGACAACGACCCTACTGAAACATTAAAGAAAAGTATAGATAGCCTGATAATTACAGCGTTTGAGATTGGTTATATAACTAGAAAAGAAAGAGATTTACTGATTGTACCAGCACCTATTATTCCAACCATATACATCAATCCAAAAATACACAAATCCTTGATTAATCCTCCCGGTCGCCCTATAGTCTCGGCGATTGGGTCCCTCATGGAACCTGTTTCAAAGTTTTTGGATGTGTTGTTGCGCCCCTTTATAGTACAAATGTGGTATTACGTCAGAGATTCCACCCACGTTATTGAGATTTTATCTACATTCCGAGAGCCTAATGAAAATATTATATTAGTTACGTTAGACGTGGAATCATTATACACCAACATTCCCCAGGCAGAAAGCCTAATAATTACACAGGTACACTAAAAAAAATTTTCTTTAAACTGCCTCTAATGTTTGGATTGATTTTTACGTTTTTTGGTGCGCTGAATCCAAATCTGGTAACCAATTTGCTCCATCACGTACAGATTTTTTGCTACATTGGGTTAGCAGTTTGAGGTGAACGTTTCAGATTGAGTGCGATCGAGATAAAAGTTTCTTGGATGAATTCTTTATACTAATTGTTTAGTAATTATTCAAATAAGAATAAAGAAAATTGTAACAAGGCAGCACATAAGAATAGAGTAATGTCAACAAAACACACTGTGATGGTAGCAAAATTGTCTGCACTTAAAACAGCCACATACATGTGCACAAACATTGAGCATATAAGAGCGAGGTTAGACACAAAGCAAAGCAAAGAAATGTGCAAAAAATGTTGTACAGGTTTGTATGTAAGAATAGAAAACGCAAACCGCACCATTGCAATACATGAAGACAAACACCCGATGGTGTGAAAATAAAATTCTAATAAATGAGATCCGACACTGTGGTAATAACTAGCAAATTTTTATTTCAAAGTTTAGTAAAAACACGATATTTGTCAACACAGTTTAGATTTTAAAGTCATTCTTGGGTCAATCAATCTCCTGGTGGGCCCGTTTCTTCTTCCCCCGAATGCTTCTCTTGGTGCACTGCTTGGCGTATTTTTCATCTGGGGTTTCCCGCAGCAGAAATCAGCCATCATAGTGGTGTTCCATCTTCCTTGGTACCTTCTCTCTGCGTCCCTGATGTCCTGGTGAAACCTTTCACCTTGTTCTTCACTGTACGCCCCCAAGTTTTCGGGAAAGTAGTTCACATGGGAGTGCAAGAAATGGACTTTCAGGCTCATGTTACAGCCTTGTTCTTTGAAGGCATTGAGCATCCTGGCAACAATATCCTTATAGTTCTCATCCCGCCTGTTCCCCAAGAATTTGAGAACAACATCCTTGAAGGAATCCCAGGCTTCTTTTTCCTTCTCAGACATCGTTTCAGCGAATGCTCCATCTGAAATGAGTTTCCTTATATCAGGGCCAACAAACACTCCTTCCTTTAGCTTTGCTTAAGAAAGTCGGGGGAACTTTGAGCAAAGGTACCGAAAGCACTCACCATCTTTTGGAAGGGACTTGATGAATTGCTTAATGAGACCCAACTTAATGTGGAGAGGTGGTAATAGAATTTTATCACGAGGTACCAAGCTCTCATGAAGAACATTTTTCTCACCGGGTCTCAAATACTCCCGAATTGGCCAGTCTTTTTTCCCCCAGTGTAGGTCGCGGGCCCGGCTATCCCACAAGCAAAGGAAGCAGGGATATTTGGTGAAACCGGATTGCTGCCCTAATAGCATGGATAGAATTTTAAAGTCTCCACAAATCATCCACTTATGCTCATCATAACGAATCTTCTGAAGAATCAGGGCCAAATTCTCGTATTTTTCTTGGAGAATAACAGAGTGAGCAATAGGAACTGAAGCGAATGTGTTGCCATTATGAAGAAGAACACCTTTTATGCTGTCTTTTGACGAATCAATGAACAGCCGCCATTCAGCAGGATCATACTTGAGTTTAAACTTTTCCATCACTCCGTATATATCGTTGCAAAATACCAAATCTTCCTCTTTGCTGAAATACTTCAAAAATTGTGTCTCGCGGTTGCGGTACCAATAAAAAGTTGTTCCTGGTGACAATAGATTTTTCTGTTTAAGCCGAGAACCTAGCAGTTGGGCAGCATCTTTTGGGAGTCCTAAATCCTGGACTAAATCATTCAATTCAGCTTGAGAGAAAAGTTCAGGTTTCGGATCTGGTTCAGTTTCAAACTCGGAAGTACTGGACTCATCGGGAAAAGCCATCTGATGAGTCTCATCATGATCAGAACCGTCTACACAAATATGATCCAAAGATTTTGGTGGTTCAGGCACAGGTACTTCATTGCTATGAGGCATAGGCCTAATTGCTGAGGGAAGGTTGGGGTAACTTATTACGTTCTTATTTTTTAAGTTGTATCCCTTCACAATGCAAGAGCAAAAATAGCAGTCACTGCTGTGGTCTCTTTGTTCACGCCACATCATAGGTATTCCGAAACGAAATGCTTGTTTTTTACCTTTCATCCATAAGCGTAGATCTTCCTCACATGTCTTGCACACTTTGTGAGGAGCCCACGGTTTGTCTTGATCGCCTAACTTCAAACCGAAATAGGCGAAATATACTTTTTTAATAAATGCAGAAATGTTCCTCTGCCGCTTTTTCACGGTATATTCCCCACAAATAAAACAAAAACTGTCCGGAGGGTTGACGCAACCTCTGGCTCTGTGAGCCATCACAAATACACAGCACTGCAAACTACAACTGTAGTGAACCACTTCGGAATAAAGCTGGATTACGACTGAGCAAACAAAAGGTAATAATGAACTTGCAAGAAACAGAAATTTGACAGGAACGTTCATGTCGCAACCACCGTATTTGAGTGAGCGAGCGAGCGAACGAGGCGAGGCGAACAGGAAAGAACATGCGCCAGCGCGAGTACTGGATTTAGCCCCCCGCCTCCCAATTGTCCTGTTAATGTATAAAATGAATACAAAACACTCTAAAATATCATGAGGGAGTGTTTCTAGTTAGTTAACCATTACAACCTCTATTTTGGGCCAAGAAAATAAACTGCAGTCGGCTAAAAAGAAATTATGTGAACATTCCTTATATGGGTAAGAAATCTAATTTTGCAAGAAAACGTGACGTGATGGAACATTTTGGCTATTTTTCCTGGATTCAGCACCCCAAAATCTATAGGAATCAGTTGCAAAACTGGAGGCAGTTTTTTGGTAGTGTACCTGTGTTATGGAAGAATATCTTTTGAGAAGGACTGAATCCAAGCGTATCCCTACCGCATTTTTAATGGCTATAGCAAAGTACGCCCTATGTGAGAACTATTTCTGCTTTAGAGATAATTTTTACAAGCAGACAAAAGGGGTAGCCGTGGGGTCGTCAATGGCACCAGATGTGGCCAATTTATATATGTTCAAATTTGAAGAGATGTATTTGAAGGAGCATATATATAAAGATAACATCAAACTTTGGATACGCTACATAGATGACGTCTTGATTCTGTGGGATGGAGATGTTGGTAGATTAGGAGAATTTAACTTGTGGATCAATAGTCTGGATGTGAACCTGAAATTTCAGATCACGTATGACGCACAACACATACCATATTTAGATCTAGTTATCAAGAAAGAGCATAAACAATTTACTACCACTATGTACAGAAAACCAACAGACCGTAATCACCTGCTGCACTTTGACAGTTTCCACAACCCAGCCTTAAAAAGAAATTTGCCAGTTGGGCAGTTTTTTAGAGCTAGAAGAACCTGCACTACACTACAGGACTTTGAAATACATGCTCGGTTAATGAAAGATAGATTCATAGCAAGAAAATACCCGATGCAATACATCGAGCAAGCATATCATAGAGCAAAATATATACCTCGGGATACATTGCTTCAACAACACCAAAAGGAAAGAGATGTCGGATTGGTCTGCCCCTTGCTATATTCGGTCTACTCAAAACAGGTTACAAGAATTTTAAAGAAAGAGTGGCATCTCATTCAGACACTTCCAGGATTTGAGGAGACTACAATTACAGTAGCACATAAACGCAATGTCAATTTAAGGAACATGCTAGTGCCGTCAGCACTGACTGAACGCAAATTTCTTTCTAAGTATAAGGGTCAATACCAATGCGGACGGTGTTCGGTGTGCACAAATGCGATGCCAATACGAGATAAGTTTATACACCCCACTACACAACAAATATTTCAGATAGAAGATTTTTCAAATTGTGATTCTTTTCATGTAGTGTATGTTGTAAGCAGTTAATGCCGGAGTACACAAAGAATGACGTCACTAGCAGTTGCATACTGTTTTTAGGAATATGTTAAATTGAGCAGCGAAAAGTTTTCGTTTGCCAAAAGTCTTCATTTGCCCAATGAACGAGTTACTGCCATATGTCTGATATGTTTTCGCAATAAGCTTATCGTCTTTATTTTTTGTAGACACAAACAGAGACTCGTCTCTGAGCAAGTGTCCAAGTTTCAACGATATATATTAGAACAGAAAACACGGGTATGGCAACTTCCGGACGCAAGTTTTAGATATATGTTATATACACACAGACTTTTGATCTTTCACATTGGCAATTTGGACGGCATTGAGCCCAATATTCGTGACATAGTCAGTTGCATTTTCTTTTTTATATATACAAAGTAAAAAGTAGTTGGTTAGAGATTTGGTTTATATTTTTAGTTGGCCCTATATAAATGTTCTTATTATCCTATTTATACTTTTTATATTTATATTATGTGTTATTTATTTATTTATTTAATTGGATTTTTATACCGCCTTATCATACAATCAAAGCGGTTTAACAAAAGAGAAAATTAGTAATAGTGAAAAAATCTGTGATAATATATACATAGTTTGTAAATATATGATTAAATGTCTTGGGAAAAGGTGCACTATATATATTGTGAGCTATACTATAAAGTGAGCTATTGTACAATGTATATAAGGATACTTTATTTGTTGTTTATAAAACCTGAGTTCCACCCACTCTACTCCTGCTCCTAGTCATGTACATGTTGCCACAGTGGTTACACATAGCATGTTTTTATATATGTTTCTTTATATACGTGATTTCTTTTACATTAGGGATATCTTATACCTTTTTTACTTTTTTATTCTTTTAATTACATAGATATGATTTTATATATTGTGGTTAGAATTGATCCTGTGGTTATTATGAACCATTTTACTCATTCTACTCCTGCCTCTATCCATTCACATGTAGTTGCAGAGGTTATGCATAGCATGTTTTTATATATAGTCTTCTACATATTTTTTATATGTGCTTTTTCTATATATGTGATATTTACACACCCTGTTCATATTATATTAACTTTTCATATATTATTTATGATCTTATTGGTTTTATCATATTTATTATTTATTATTTAATATTAATTACGTTTATTTAATGGTTTTAATATGTGTTATAGTTTTAATGATTCTGTATTTGCAGCAAACCTGCATCCCCTGATGAAGTGACAATACGAAACACGGCCTGTATCGGGCTCTCAGGTTTTATAAACAACAAATAAAGTATCCTTATTTTACCACTACGTATCATAGACTGGGTGTGTTGCTCCATAGCAGGCCACATCTGGTCATGATTGGCTTGAGGGGAAGTTGGAGAGGGGCTGCTGGGTGTAAACAGGCCCCCTCCCCTACCCGTTCTTCATTGTTCTTTATAGTTAAATATATCCTGTTAGTTATACATCTTATTTGGTTCATATTTTGCTCTTTAATGATTGTCGCAGTTTTGGTGAGTATTCAAGCCTACCAGATTGAAGGCAGGGAGGCGGATTAGTGATTGCTAATGTGCCATATCCTTGGTTGTGTAACTCAGCGCAAAGTGCTAGAGTCAACCCTCGTATTGCACCTGACAAGCCTGTAAAGAGAACTGTAACCTTGCTTGGCAGGGCAGGTCACTCTAAAACTCTGGCCCAGCTGCTCGGATTCATAGTCATCCTGACATGGATCGGACTCCTTGGATAAGCAGTGCGTTCATGACTGAATTATCTAGGCTCGGGTACAGTGTTGACTCCCTTGTTAGGGCATTAACAGTAAAGCTGTGGCCTTTATTTTCCAACTACACTGTGCTCAGTTCTTCTTTGGGTATTTACCTGGGGTGGGGCTGAGGCTGCTTCGGTCATAACCTTATAATCCAATAGTGGTTGCAGCCGGTATATGTAGAAAAAGATTCAGAGTGTGCATATATGCTTTCTCTTATGAAAGTGCCATTTATACTTGCAGCAAGCAATGAAAGCAAAATGTATGTATTTACACCTGCTCTGTGTATGCACACATACTTTTGCATTTGGCTAAGTTACATGCAAAACCAAAACTCTGCCCAAATCTGGCCCAAGATCACCACTTTAAATATTTATAAAAGTATGCATAGGATCGCTCCCTGTGTACACTTTTTATTTATTTATTTAACAAGTTTTATATACCGCTTTATCATTTCAATCAAAAGCGGTTTACCTTGAAACTTAAACTTGGTAATGTCCATTAAACAGGGACATTGATAACTTGGATTTTTCTGAGGCAATGGAGGGTTAAGTGACTTGCCCAAGGCCACAAGGAGTGCTAAGGGGAATCAAACCCTAGTCCCTGGGTTCCCAAGCCAGTGTTCTTACCCATTAGGCTACTCCTCCACTCCACTTACATACCTGCATAGGATGCCAAATTTCAAAAAGCACTCTTTCTTCATATAAAGCTAGTTTTATGTGTAGAAAGCCTTTGTAAAATCATGCTCAGTGGTTATAGAAAGTTTGCATCCCTTGAACATTTTTCACATTTTGTTGTGTCAGACTTACATGCTTTTAAATAATGAGGGAAGGGGTTTCCCACTTGTCAACATACCATATGCCCACCTTTCAGGGGGAAAAATATTGTATTGGATAACAAAATATGTACTTAAAAAAACAAAACTGACAACTGAATAAACCCCCCTTCCCCCAGGTCAATTGCCAGTGGACGCACCTGTGGCAGTTGTGAGTCTTTTGGGAAAGGTCTCCACCATCTTGCACACCTAGATTTGTCAATATTTAGGCTATTTGTTTTAACAAAACTGCACAAGCTTTCTCAAGTTCCAAGGGGGAGCATTGATGTACAACAAACTTCAAGTCATGCCACAGTTTTGCAATTAGACTAAGGTCAAGGTTCTGACTGGGCCATTCAAGGACATTGTTTTTTTGTTCCCTAGCCACTTCACTGCAGCTTTGGCTGTGTGCTTGACCTTATTGTCAGGCTGGAAGATGAACTCCCAGCCTAGTTTATGTATTTTTCTCCATTCGTTGTCTCTTCTCTCCTAACAAGTGCACAGTTCCTACTGATTAGAAATATTCCCATGACATGATGTTGCCACCATGTTTACTTATGTATTTATTACCTAACTTTATTAATTGCCCAGTGCCCAATCAAATTTCTGGGTGATTAATATCCAATATTAAATTAAAATAAAATCAACAATAAAATGTAAATCTCTCATCTTACTAATGCAGAGAACAACTATCTGAAATTTCTCATGCCATGAACAAAAGTAACTAAATCTCCTTTTCAAAAGAACAATAGCTTATTCCACAAAAAAAACCTCTCATCAGCTATATACTTAATTCCAAAGCCATGCTTTTACAGCCTTATAAAAACATAAGTACTATTTTTTCATGATGCAAATCAAAGGATAACTGATTCCATAGGATGGGAGCAACCACTGGAAACACTCTTCACCTTGCAAATTGAGAGCTCCCTTCATTCCTCCCAGGAATCCCTGCTTCATAGTAGGGATGGTGTTCTCTGGGTGGTTTGCTATGTTGGATCATCCCTGAGAGATATGCAGATGAAGATGTGGGAGGCCCCTCTCCTCTCTGTATGTTTATTATGTTTATTTGAATTTGATATACCGCTCAGACCAAAAGGTATTAGAGCGGTTTACAATACTACATCATTTAAGGAAATAAGAAAAGAACGCCATTAATAAGATAGGACAGAGTAGAGGACAGAAACAGTCAAACAGATAAGAGAAGGAGAAGGACACGGAACAGCAAGTTACCCTGATATATAAGCAGGACATCAATATAGACTCCAGAAACAGACGCCACGGACCAACGCCTAAGGGCCACGCCAAAGGGCCCTCTTAAGCCGTTGGGCCTGGCTGCTGATTGGTGGGCTCGGGGAGGAAGGGGGAGCTCCAGCTCTCACCCCCGTCAGAAGCGCTGCTCATCGGAGGCCCCGGCAACGGTGGATCTTAAGCCGTTGGGCCTGGCTGCTGATTGGTGGGCTCGGGGAGGAAGGGGGAGCTCCTGCTCTCACCCCCGTCAGAAGCACTGCTCATCGGAGGCCCCGGCAACGGTGGATCTTAAGCCGTTGGGCCTGGCTGCTGATTGGTTTGCTCGGGGAGGAAGGGGGAGCTCCTGCTCTCACCCCCGTCAGAAGCGCTGCTCATCGGAGGCCCCGGCAACGGTGGATCTTAAGCCGTTGGGCCTGGCTGCTGATTGGTGGGCTCTGGGAGGAAGGGGGACAAGGTTGACTAGATGTACCAAGTTCAGAAGCTCCAGTTGTCGCACCACTTCATATTCATCAGATTCACTTTCAAAAGGGTCAAGAGCTCCAAGTCACTCTTGTCAGTGTCCCCAGGGAGAAAGGCTCAGACTTTGGATTTTTTTAGGAAGAAAGTGTTTCAGAATGTTTATGCTCATCTCCCATATTGCATCCTACCAGTTCTTTATGAGCATGTACTTGTAGAACATGGAATGCTTCCGACACTTTCCCTGCAGAGAAGGTCAAGCAACTCCATTCCTTAGTGATCAAAGGGAAGTAGTGTGGAAAGTACATAGTCCGAATGACTTATGATACTTTCAATGTGGCATCAAGAGCCTCTATGTGTATTGGCACCCAAAGACTTTCATAACTTTGGACCTCAGATCTCCAATGTGATCTGCAGGAGAACTTTCTGGTATGCTGTGCCATGGAGAGAATCTCTTTGGAGATGAAGTGTAGGAGACTGCCTCTGATAAAGCAGCATAATGACACACTTAAGACCCTCTCCAGGCCCACTTCTGACACAGCCTCCTTTTCATCTAAGAGGTACTCAAGCAGAGATCAAAGGAAGACTTATTACTCTCATAGACGTAGGTATTCTGCAGCCTCCCACTCATCATAAACCAAATAGGGACCTCATTCTCATCCCCATCAACAGAGGGCCCAAAATTCCCAACCAGCATACCAGCCAAATCTCTGCATCATGGGGGATACTGAAACAGGAGCTCTCTGCCCTTCTTCAGCCAATTTCTGTCAAGACTGTATCACTAGGGTAAGATGGAAAGGGATTTTACTTATGGTACTTCCTGGCCACAAAAAAAGAAGGGGAAATTCAGTCCCATCCTAGACCTAGGGAATCTGAACCTATTCCTATATGAGAGAATTTCAGAATGATTTTCCTTGGCACCCTCATTCCCTACCTTCAATATGACAATTGACTATGTTCTCTGGACTTAAAAGGTGCCTATATCTCAAAGGATGTATGATAGGGAAACAAAATACCACTACTGCATACCGGCTTTTGGCCTTGTATCCGTTCCTCATGTCTATATCAAATGTCTTGCGATAGCTGCAGTATATCTTTGCAGGCTGGGAGTGCACATATTTCCCTATTTGGATGATTGGCTGGTGAAGGGCACTTGTCAGGATTGGGCTCAGGGATCTGTATGAATCATGATTCTGATGTTGGAGTTGCTTGGGTTTGTCGTAAATTACCCCAAGCCTGTCCCATCAAGTGGAATTCATTGGAGTTCTACTAGACATAACTCAGGAAAAAGCCTTCAACAAATCAGGCTCACCTGACTGGTGGTGATTGTAAAAGAAATACAAAAGATTCAGCAGACATTGGCAAGAAACATCTTAAGACTGTTGGACCACATGGTTTCGACTGTGCATGCAGATACCCTTGGCAGGTCTCAGGATGAGACAAGCTCAGTGGATCTTATGCATGTGGTGGACATAGGCCACTCACAGGTTCCAAGATGTCATTTCTGTCAAAGTTCCACTCCGAGACTCTCTGACCTAGTGCACAGTTCATTCCAATCTTGTCAAAGAAATTCCTTTTCAAATTACTCCCTATCAAAGGGTACTCATGACAGATGCGTTCAAACTGGCCTGGGGAGTCCATGCAGATGGGGTTCCACACTCGGGATCTGTGGTCCTCCCAGGAAGTCTCCATCGGATTTTATCGTGATTCAAATGGACAATTATGTAGCTATGCATTACATCAACAAGCAGGAGGAACAGGTTTGTGCCTCATATATTGGGAAACAGGATGTGGCACTGGGTCATCTCTGAAGGGATGACTCTCAGGGCCCCTTACTTGGCTGGAGACAACACTGTCCTGGCAGACAGGCTGAGTTATATGCTCCAACCTCACAAGTGGACCCTGGACAGAAAAGAGGCCTTACAAATCTTGGTGCACCTTCTTGATATCTGTTCACAATTCCACTGAACAGGCAAGCACCTCAGTTCTGTTTCAGGACGGGGATGCATGGCAAACTAACCATGAATGTCACCCTCCTCTGTTTGAGGGGAGAGCTTTCTGTATGCATATCTTCCAATACTTCTTATAGCGAGAACTCTACTGAAGCTCAAGCTATGGAGGGACAATGATCGTCATAGCACCTTGTTGGCCCCAGCAGCCATGGTTCTCTCTGCTCCAGGATCTTTCGGTGAGAGAGCCCTTTCAGTCAGGCAGTTTGCCAACTCTAATGTCACAGGATGTGGGGGACACTGTTGCATCCCATCATCAAATCCCTAGCCCTCACAGCTTGGATGTTGAGGAGCTGACTCTATCTTCTTTGAACCTGTCAGTTAGTGTAATCAATGCCCTTCTGGTTTCCAGGAGAGATTCCACTAAGAGGTCGTGCGGTTTTTAGTGGAATAAATTTACAGTCTGGTGTGAAGGAAAGGCCATAGATCCATTCAACTGTCCCACACACAAACTGTTTGAATACCTTCTACATTTTCTGGAGTCTAGTTTGAAAACCAGCTCAGTAAGGGTACACCTCAGTGCAGTTGGTGCTCACCACCATTCTGTAGCAGGTAAACCCATCTCTGTGCAGAGTTTAGTAGTTTGTTTTATGCGGGGCTTGCTTCTTATGAAGCCTCCCCTCAAACCCTCCCTGCTGTATCTTAGGATCTCAATGTGATTTTAACTCAGCGGTTGAGAGCTCCTTTTGAACCACTGAAGTACCAGGAAGGTCTTATTTGTGGTGGAAGTTACTTCAGGATGCAAAGTTAGTGAGTTTCATGCTCTAGTAACTGATCCACCCTATATTAAATGTTGCAACAACAGGGTGGTTTTGTATATTCATCCTATGTTCCTTCCTAAACTGGTTACGGAATTCCACCTTAATCAGTTGGCCTTCCCACATTTTTCCCAAAACCTCATGTTCTCCATGGGGAGAGAGCACCACTGCACATGGACTGCATGAGAGCCTTGTCCTTCTATCTATCTGACACAATGTACAAGGTGCAGTGGGGGCCAGGCTTCCATAAGACTCAACTTCCACACACCTCGATGTTGGTGGAATCAGCCATGAGGAAGCAAAAAAGCCCGAAATCCCACTCATTGGTACCACCGGGCCAAGAATCGAGAGCCCTTAATGCTCTGGGCCGCAAGGCCTATCAGGGGTCCGTGCTCTCCTGTCACATCCAGGCATACCAATTATATATGGGTATGTTCCTCTGCGACTTAGCGAAAGAACTTAGATAGGTTCCGCACACTGTCAAAATCAATAGCTGATTGCTCCAAGTATATCTCTCGAGCTTCCTATGATGGCTTTGAGACTTCGGCTCGGGTGGCAGCCGCGGGTCGCCACCAGGTTGGCTCCAATCCTCAGATTTGGAGCAGTGGGTGCAGGAGAAGCTCTTGGATGTACCCTGCCTCTGCGAGCAACTTTTTGGCAAGCCGATGGAGGAGAAGGCCACGGAGATCGAGACGGAGTATGTCACTAGGACCCGTCTCTCCCACAAGACCTCTACGCTGCCCCAAAAGAAGCAGCCTACCAAGAAGCCCTTCTTCCCCAGAAAAGGCCTCCAGTACCGCGGCTACCCCCGCACAAAGGAAGTCTAGCCAGGATCACCGGAAACCCAAGGGATTGAAGGACCCAACGCCGGCTCCCCCGCAACCCTCTCAGGGGTTTTGACGCCAATGGCATAGCCCCTCGCCCTCGGGCGATACAGCAACCCGTAGGGGGATGCCTGTCCAGTTTCGCCCAGCCCTGAGCGGTTATCACCTCAGACACCTGGGTCCTCCAGGTCATCCGGGAGGGCTATCGCCTCCGACAGGCTCCCACCTCCTTTCTCCCCAGCAGAACCTCCTCAACTCCCCGCGCACCAGCTTTTGCTGCAGCGGGAATTTCACTCTCTCCTCGCCCAGCGGGCAGTCGAGAAGGTCCCTCCCCACCTTCGAGGTCGTGGCTTTTACTCCTGGTACTTCCTCATCCCAAAAAAGACGGGGGGTCTGCGGCCTATTCACAACCTCCGCAGGCTAAACAAGTTCCTGGTGCAGGAGAAATTCAAGATGTTATCTCTTGACGTGCTGCTGCCCTTCCTCCTGCAGGGCGACTGGCTATGCTCCTTGGATCTAAAAGACGCTTATGCCCATATTCTGATTCACCCTCAACACAGGCAGTACCTGCGTTTCAGGGTGCGGGGAGAGCACTTCCAGTACAGAGTGCTCCCCTTCGGCCTGGCATCCGCTCCACGGGTCTTCACGAAGTGTCTCGTCGTGGCTGCCGCTTACCTTCGGCGCCGGGGCGTGTCAGTGTTTCCCTACCTCGACGACTGTCTTGTTACGGGCTCATCCGTCAAGGAAGCCCGGCAAGAGATGTCAAGCACTGTCCTCCTCTTAGAGAGTTTTGGGTTCTTGGTCAACTACCCAAAGTTTCACCTCGAGCTGACGCAGGCTCTCAAGTTCATCGGGGTGTGCCTCGATACTCAGCAGGCTATGGCCGCTTTGCTGGTGGACCGCTCCACCCGCCTACGGGTCCTAGCGGCTCGCATCCAGAGCGCTCACCAGGTCACTGCTCGATCCATGCTACGCCTCCTGGGTCACATGGCCTCGACTGTGCATGTGGTTCCTCACTCCCGCCTGCACATGCGGGCGGCTCAGTGGTGTCTCAGCACCCAATGGAGCCAGTCCCTCAGACACCTCAGGGACCCCGTCAGGGTTCTTCCTGACCTCCGCTTGCCCCTGAACTGGTGGCAAAACCTCCACAACCTCCTGCGGGGATTGCCCTTCCAGGCCCCACAGCACAATGTGGTACTGACCACGGATGCTTCCCTGTCAGGTTGGGAGCCCATTGCGGGTCTCTCTGCACGCAGGGACAATGGTCGCCTGTAGAGGCTCAGCAGCAGATAAACCTGCTCGAGCTACGGGCCATCCGGTGGGCCCTGAAGGCCTTCGAGAATATCCTCAGCGGGAAGTCAGTTCTGGTGCAGACCAACAACCGGGCAGCGATGTTCTATATCAACAAAGAAGGGGGCACAGGGTCTCACCCTCTCTGCAGGGAAGCAATCTGCATCTGCTTCTTCGCCGCCCGGCAGAGAATGTCCCTCAGGGCAACGTACCTCCTGGGTCAGGAGAATGGCCTGGCGGACAGGCTCAGCAGAATCCTTCGCCCCCACGAGTGGCGCCTCGATCCCAAAGTGGTACTGTAGGCCGGCTGTTCCTTCGCTGGGGCACCCCATTGGTGGATCTCTTTGCCAGCCCTCAGAACACACAACTTCCCCGCTTCTGCGGCCCGGTGCCACAGCCGGGCAGGGAAGGCCCCAATGCATTTCTCCTGGATTGGGTCCTCCAGTCTCCTATATGCATTCCCTCCTTTTCCCCTCATTGCGAGGATTCTGTTCAAGGCCCAACGAGACGGGGCATCGCTAATCCTTGTGGCCCCCTCGTGGGCTCAGCAGCCTTGGTTCCCACTCCTGCTCCGGCTGTCGTCGGAGCCTCCGATTTCCCTGGGCTCTGCCAGGGACTTGCTGACACAGGAGGAAGGTCGGTACTGCACCCAAATCTACCCTCCCTATCCCTCACGGCCTGGCGACTGAACGAGTCTCTCTAGCCCCCCTGGCCCTTCTGGAGGAGGTAGAGGAAATTCTCCTTGCCTTGAGGAAGGACTCCACGAGGCGGGCTTATGCCTTCAAATGGAAACGTTTTTCCTTCTGATGCTCGAATCACCAGATTGACCCTTTCACCTGCCCAGTTTGGTGGGTTCTCCAATACCTTCTCCACCTCTCGAGGGAAGAGCTGAAGTCGAACTCCGTTCAAGTTCATCTGAGCACCATATCGGCTAATCATCTTCCTATCGAGGGAAAGCCTTTCTCGGGGCAGTCACTAGTCTCCCGCTTCATGCGGGGCCTTCTGTTGTCCAAGCTGCCCATCCATCCCCTGCCGGTGGAATGGGACTTGAACGTGGTGCTCACGCAGCTCACTCATCCACCCTTTGAGCCGATGGCGACGTGTTTGCTCTGGCACTTGTCCTGGAAGGTGGCCTTCCTGGTGGTGCTGACCTCGGCTCGCTGAGTCAGTGAGCTTCAGGCACTCATGGCTGGTGCCCCTTACACCAGGTTTTATCGGAACAGAGTGATCCTCCGGACCCATCCTGAGTTCTTACCTAAGGTCGTGTCAGCCTTTCTTCTCAACCAAGAGATTGTGCTCCCGACCTTCTTCCCGAGGCCCCATGCTGATCAGGCGTCGGCGGCTCTCCACACCCTCGACTGCAAGCGGGCCCTCGCCTTCTACTTGCAGCACACTCAGACTCACCGCAAGTCTGACAGACTTTTCGTGACCTACGATCACAATAGGCAGCGGCAGGGAGTCACCAAGCGCACCCTCTCCATTTGGGTGGTGGACTGTATCTCCTTCGCTCATGCGAAGATGGGCATCCCTCTGGATCATCGGGTCACTGCTCATGGGGTCCGAGCCAAGGCGGCCTCGCTACGCTCTGTGCCCATGATGGACATCTACTGGGCAGCAACCTGGTCTTCCACGAACACCTTCGCTGCCCACTACTACCTGGAGAGGGAGTCCCGCCGGGACAGCGCCTTCGGCTAGGCTGTACTCCGTAATCTGTTTGGGGTATAAGCAATTCCTGCCCTCCGACCCTTCTTCACGGCTACCGATGGTTCTGCTCCGAGGACCCGAGTCTCAGGTTCCTTCGAGCTTCAGCTTCTGCTTATGGCCTCGCGAGGCATTTTTGGTTACAGATTCGGTAGTCTGTAGCTAGGGAGTCCCATAAGTGAGGACTGACTTCCTGCTTGTTCCTGGAGAAAGTGTAGTTACTCACCTGTAACAGGTGTTCTCCAGGGACAGCAGGACTCAGTCCTCACTACCCTCCGTCCTCCCCTGATGAGTTACTACATTTTTGTCCTTCCCTTGCCATCTGTTTGGTAGGGCTTGAGCTAAGGGACCTGACTGAGCAAGATGGCACCCTTGGGCAGGAAGAGGACCACGCAAGCGTGGTAGCAATCTCAAAGGCTTTCGTTGAAAGCTGGGGAATTGCTCTGCGCAGGCTCCGTCGGTGCCAACGTCACCCATAAGTGAGGACTGATTCCTGCTGTCCCTGGAGAACACCTGTTAGAGGTGAGTAACTACTCTTTTTTTTATGTCTGATGTTCTTGACTGTTTTCCTCTTGGGAAAACACTTCAGGTTTATTGTCACTTGTATTTTAAAAAACAGCACAATGATGGACTTATACTAGTAAAACAAATACTTGCACATAATTTGCCATACAACAGTCACATAATTCAGAAGCATTACTTTTGCATAAATCTCCTTTTCTGCTTGAGCAACTTCAGCTACATACATACAGCTGTATGTCTAACTGTTTTCCCTTAAGACAGTTTGCATGAAAGCGTTCTGTGGCTGGTGACCATCTGTCGTCAGATAGCACCTGCTCTGTAAATAAGCAGATTCACTAGTCACAAGTGTGTAACATCATCGTGCTTGGGCCAGAGTGTGAGAATGCAAGTAAAAATGAGTCCCGTTTCCATTTTTGCTTTCTCAGTTAGCAGTCTCTGTAATAATGAGCAGTACATAAAAAATGCTTATGGTATCCGGAAAATATTTGCATGAATAAACATTTAGACATGTTCATCTGAAATCCATGATGTCTTTTTAAGGGTTATGATCCTCTTTTTTTCAATTTATTTTTGTTAATTTCTGTTGCTTTTTAGCTTGTCATTTCGTGTTTTCCTCATATTTTCATTATGTTGCAATTTCAGAGCATGTAACATCTAATGCCAGTGATAGTGAAAGTAGTTACCGTAAGTGTTTTCAGATCCTTGTCTTTTTTTTTTTCATTTAAACCCCAATTTAATGCATTTTTGTTGGTGTTTCTTTGTTTTCACATCTTTAATATATAGCATACCAAAGAACATTAATTCTTTCATTCCAGGAAGGACAACTTGTCTTTCAAAAAGCCTTCATGGCAGTTGAACATTTAAAATTGCAATATAGATGGTGGTAATTTTATAACTGGTCACCTAGCTTGAGAGGACAAGAAAGTGCCTATTTCTAGCCTATTTTGTAAAGACACCTAGACCTCTTTGTGTCTCTATAAAATACTAAGGTAAACTGGCAGAAATGGTGGTTAGATTGAAGCTGCGGACATTTACTTAACTAGGGAGCTGCGGTAAATATACGAACATGCAATCTACATGACCTCATGTACTTTATGAAGTACACATGTACTTTGCAACTCCGCCTGTGCTCTTCCCAGATCACACTTACATGTGCATCATGTAAAAGTACATGCCACCTTGTTACCACATTTTCACATGCATAGCTCTTGTGGATAACATTTATAAAAGCTCTTTCGTGCATGGGAAAAGTTTATAAAATTACCCACCAAAGCAAAATAGCAGAATGCCACCATAGATAAAATGCATCGTCTTGCAATTGAGAGTACTGACCTAATTGTCAGTCATTGTGAGGCTTGCTTATCAAATTGCGGTAACACAATGTTGCTGTTAGTTCATAGGCCTCATTAATCCCAATGGGGGCCTATTTAATAAAGCCATGCATTACATTCCAAAGCATTCCTTATTGCAGTTTGATAAATAGGCTCCTTAGACCTTTAAATCACTCATCCCAAAACTTGTAATGGAATACCCCATGTGAGTGTCCAATATAATGTTCAAATGGGCTTTTAGATGTCATACATTGTTTGAAGACGTGTTCTTTGTGCTTGAATAAATGTATGCATGTCCAGTCTAGTACTAATTGCTTGTCTTTGAAAATTTACCTTAAATGTCCATATTGATATATATGCATTAATATTATTTATGAATTGTTTTTCACCAGTGAATTTTTTGTGTATGTTAATAAGAGCTACATTTACACTGCTGATATACATGTATTACTTAGAGCATTTGGAAAAAAACTTTTATAAAGCACTAACATAGTTTGCATTCTTTCTGCCAGCTAACTTTCTAGAAGTATTTACCAGTTATACTTGGACCAGTACTACCAGTTAACAGTACAAATGATTGTGTCCTCTTTCTGAATGATGTAAATACCTATTTTATCTTAATGTGTTAATGTATCATCCTTCCTGATTAATCTGTATTTCCATGTTAAATATATTTCATTGGGGTTTAAAGATAGAATAGAAATATAAACTAAATTAAAATTAAATTATCTATTCATCAAATTCATCCTTGGGCCTATAGTACCAGTTTACTAGGAGGAGTGAGGGTGAACCAGAAGGAGCTAAGTAAATTCTCTATTAGAAATTGATTTGTAGATTAGGAAAAGGCCTGTAATTGTTGAAGGAATTACTTGTGTAACTGCCTTTTTATTTATTTTATTTAACTGTTTTTATATACCGCATTTCCATAGATCAATGCAGTTTACATTGAACTTTACATTTTACAAGGAAGAGAAACCTGATAACATAACATATAAAAGATAAAACAGATTAACAGGTCATGTAGAACTTTAACCTATAATACAAGGTATTTATACTAACTGAGCTACTATATGTAGAAGCATAAGAGCATGTCTCTCTTGAGAATGTGGTGAGTATGAGAGAGTGTTTGTCTTGAGAGCTTTTTGCATAAACAGATCATGATAACAACTTGCTTAGGTTTTGTTCAACCTCACTTCTAAATTGATCACACCTTTTCTTTAAAAAAAAAAACAAGTGGGGAAAGCCTACAGAGCATGGCTCGTGGAATTCTTTCCAAACCCTCTGTGAACATAGCTCATAGAATTCTTTCCAAACCTTCTGGGTGCATATGCGTGTCTCTTTTGAAAATGTGGTGTGGTTTCTCTGAGTGTGAGAGCATGTATGTGTGACATGAGAATGTGGTATCAGGGCAGTTTCTCTAAATAGGTTAGTTTCCTCTTCATCTCTCCAGGCCATTCCAGGAAAAGCAGGGTAGTCAGCCTCCTTCAGCAGCTGAGGACTGAAATACATAGTCTTGACATCTCTCTATCTAACTCCCCCTCGCGCTCCCGGCTCAGTCTTTCAGTCCTCAGCAGCTAGGACTGATCGGTTTTAGTTAGGCTCCCGGGTTAAGTTAGAAGAAAGTTAAAACCCCCCCCAAAAAACAGAGAAATAAAGTTTAAAAGAAGCAACCGGCAAGGAGGGTCTGGCTTGCCCTAGCAGGGCAGTAACACCAGAAAGGAAGCCATTCATGTAGACGCAGTGAGTATGTGGCTAATTGGAGGGGCAGCAGAGGCAGAGCCTGTCTCGAGGAAGGAGCGCGGCCAACTTCGCTGTCCGACGGAGAGCGTGCCTGGGAGCCCCAGAGCACACCTCCTGCCTCCTGTGCCAACAATTCAGTTCCGCCAGGGTTTTAAGACGGAGCAGAAGTATTTTCCGGTTCTTAGGGTCATCAAGCAGATGATAGAATCTGAATGGGAGTACCCGGAGGCTACCCTGCGGGGCGGTCGCTCAATGGGATGTCTGTATCCGATTCCACGGGATGAAAAGGATCTGATGCGGATGCCCAAGGTGGATGCCTTGGTCTCTGCGGTGACTAAGAAGACCACAATCCCGGTGGAAGGGAGCACAGCTCATAAAGATTTGCAGAACTGGAGACCATACTCAAACAGGTGTTTGATGCCAGTGCATTGGCTCTAAAAGCCTCGATTTGTGGGGCTTAAGTTTCTAGGGCCTCCATCTATTGACTCTAAGGGGAAGGACTGTCATGCAGCGAGGGCTGATGAGAGCCCAGTTGAGAGAAAAGAAGGTGTTTTTCACAGAGAAAAAGACTTGCAATATTCCCAGGAACCAGCTAGAGGGAGCAAGAGTGTCTTCAGGGAGACTGAAGAGCCACGCCCAGCTGGTCACGAGGAAATGCCAACCAGCTTCCAATCCTCGAAGGCAGGAGGGCTTCATAAGGGGAGTGTGGAAGACTGGAAGAGAGGAAGGGAGAAGAGGCAGAAGGAGCACCGGCAGCCTCGGAGATAGAAGCAGCAGCCCTAGCAGAAGCAAGGGGAGAATTACTGGCAGCACCAAGAGAGAGAGGTGGAAGTGGAAACCTGACTACTCTAATGCTAGAGGATTCCCAGGAGGGAGAGGTAATTTCCCAGGAGCTGAGGAAGGACCTAAGGAGGTGTCAGCTCAAGCCAAACTGAGAGCTGTTTGCCCTCAGAGGCAAAAGCCCTGCTGTAACAGCAACCCTAAGCCAAAAAAGAATCAGCTGGAGAAGCCAAGCCACACTGAGTCAGAAAGCCAGAAGCTGGGCTTGTACAGAGGCAGGCCTTCACCAGGAGAAGGAAGTCAAAGGCTACAGGGTAAGCCTAACCTGCATAGAAAAGGATTTCACCAAGCTGCTGCCTGGGAAAGGCAGGCAGTGGAAGAAAGCCGGTTACTTGAGGATTGCTGCCATACAAGGTATGAGAAATGTATGCCTGATAAGAAAGCTGTGAATGTTAAAAGCTACGATAAAGCGGCTAGAAAGCCTCTAAGGAAAGAGGATACTTTAAAGCCTAATACAGCACGTGGCCGATGCCCTAGGCTAGGCCAAGGACATTGGGAACTGCTACAGAAAATATACAAAACCCCTGAATGTGTTTTACAAGAAACCAGGGATATAGAATCAGAGCTTTCTGATATCAAGCCAATGCAAGTGGAACTGGCAGGAGATTTATCTGACCATGAGATGGACTGTACACTTTGTATTTCTGAAAGTTTAGAGTCACTGCCAGACTTGTGATTGGGTGAATTGCCAGCAGAGCATTCTTTATTTGTTTGAGCACCTCCATTCCTGTGAAGTATAACAGTTTTGCTTTGAACCCTGAGTTTGTTTTCTACCTGAGTTAAGGACATTTGCTTTAAAGTTGTAACCCACTATTTTGAACCACTGTGAAAAGGGAAATAAAAGCCTTATTAATTCCCACCACTCAGCTTGATCATTTCATTGAAGACTGGAGCTAAAGCAACTACAAGGACCAAGAGCCATTTGGGCCTTTAGAAGACTCTCCAATCTTAACCTTATATTTTTGTGTCGCACCTGCCCTGGCGTCCACTGGCCACCAGGGAAGTGTTGCTGACAGGACTTACCAAGGGTGAGGAATGTTTCCTTTCGGAAGGGGCCAAGTTGTAATCAGCGGCGGCTTACCTGGCCGACTCTTTTTATGATTTGGTACGGATTTCTGCAAAGTCCACAGCATCCCTAGTGGTGGCCAGGCGGCTCCTTTCGCTGAGGAACTGGGCGGCAGATGCATCCTCTAAGGCTCGCCTGAGTAAGCTGCCATATAAAGGTAAGCTGCTCTTTGGAGAGGCGTTGGAGAAGATTGTCAAGGATCTGGGGGATTCTAAGGGAGGCAGGCTCCCGGAGAATAGACCAAAGGGTCCAAAGCCTTGATGGCGTCGGTAGAAAGTGCTTCCAGGGCTCGATGCTTGCTTGCCATGTCCAGTCGTACCAGCTGTACATGGGCATGTACTTACGGGATCTGGCCAAGGAGTTGGCCGGGTTCTCTGCTGGACTCTCCGGGGAACCCTTGCAGAGATTTAAGTCCTTGTCCTCGGGGATTCGGGACTGCTTGAAGTTCATGTCCCGCGCCGCCTACGATGGCTTCAAGGCTTCGGCCCGAGTTGCGGCAGCCAGCATCGCGGCTCGACGCCAGGCATGGCTGCAGTCATCGGACCTCGAGCCATGGGTTCAGGACAAGTTGGTCGATGTCCCTCGCCGAGGTGAAAACCTTTTGGGCAAGCCGATGACCGAGAAGGCTGCTCAGCTCGAAACTGACAAGGCTGTCTAGGAAGACCTCTGCCCCTTCTCATAAAAAGAAGGGCTCGGGTAAAAAGCCTTTTTACCCGAGGAAGGGCACTGCCTACAAACAGTACCCTCAATATCAGGCTGCCCAAGCTGCCCCCCAGGGTCAGCAAGCCAAGGGGCAGGGTAATGGGCCCCGTAAGCAGAGGACCCCCAAGCCTCCAGCCCCTGCTACCACTCAGCAGGGTGGGGGTTTTTGACTCCTTGAGCGTAGCCTCTCCTCCACTGCTCTCCCAATCCTGCACAGGAGGTCACCTCGCCCTCTTTGCCCACCAGTGGCCCCTTATCACCAGGGACAATTGGGTGTTGGACATAGTCCACAAGGGCTATGCCCTGCATTTTCACCAACTGCCTCCACCTTATTTTCCAGGGGAGCCTCCGAGGCCTCCCCTGCACACAGACCTTCTCTTGCAAGAGCTTCAAGGTCTGTTGGTGGACAGGGCGGTGGAGCCTGTGCCTCCCCACTTGCAAGGTCACGGATTCTACTCCAGGTATTTCCTGGTGCCCAAAAGAACCGGTGGCCTTCGACCCATTCTGGACCCCAGGAACCTCAACAAGTTCCTAGTGAAGGAGAAGTTCAAGATGCTTACTCTTGGGACACTTCTGCCCTACCTCCAGCAGGGAGATTGGCTATGCTCTTTAGATCTAAAGGATGCGTACACTCACATCCTCATTCATCCAGACCACAGAAAGTACCTCAGGTTCATTGTAGGAGGAAACCATTATCAATACCGAGTGCTGCCTTTCGGCCTCACCTCCGCCCCCAGAGTCTTCACAAAGTGCCTAGCAGTGGTGGCGGCCTACCTGAGAAATCAGGGCATCATTGTCTTCCCCTATCTGGACGACTGGCTCATCAGGGGTCAGACGTGCCAGGAGGCCAGACAAGCCACCCTCAGAACTATTGCTCTTCTTCAAAGGCTGGGGTTTGTCATAAACTTCGCAAAGTCCACTTTGCTCCCCTCCCAGAACTTGGAGTTCATCGGAGCGAGGCTGGACTCTCTGCTGGCAAAGGCTTTCTTGCCAAAAGACAGGGCCCAAAGGTTGATGGGCTTGGCAAATCAGCTTCTCAGCAGGTCCCTGGTCTCCGCCAGACTCTGCCTGAGGCTGCTTGACCACATGGCTTCGACAGTCCATTTGACCCCCAATGCCAGGCTCCATATGAAGCCTGCACAGTGGTGTCTTCGGACTCAGTGGTCACAGGCCACAGGCAGCCTCAGAGACAGGATAAGGGTGTCCAGACAATTTCTTCACTCCCTCAACTGGTGGCTGCACCCACCCAATCTACTGAAGGGGGTGCCTTTTCAGATTCCAGGGTACACGGTAGTCATGACCACAGACGCCTCCCTGCAGGGCTGGGGAGCTCATTGTCTAGGCAAGTGCACCCAGGGCCTGTGGTCTCCTTGGGAAGCTGCACAGCAGATCAATCTCCTCGAACTCAGAGCTATTCGATTAGCACTCAAAGCTTTCTCTCCTACCCTGACTCATCAATCTGTCCTGGTTCAGACAGACAACCAAATGGCCATGTTTTATGTGAACAAACAGGGCGGAACTGGGTCCAGGATCCTTTGTCGGGAGGCTCAGGACCTTTGTTCATTTGCCCTCAAGCACAACATGCTCCTCAGGGCTGTGTACCTTCCAGGCCAGGACAACTACCTGGCAGACAGATTAAGCAGAATTCTGCAGCCCCACGAGTGGCAGCTGCATCCTTCAGTAGTTCAGAAGATCTTCCTGAAATGGGGTCTCCCTTTGGTAGATCTCTTTGCCAGCCCAAGGAACAAGCAACTGCCAAAGTTCTGCTCCAAGCAACCGCATCCTCTGCGGATAGCAGCGGATGCTTTTCTGATTTCCTGGTCTCAGGGTCTCCTGTATACGTTTCCTCCCACGCCCTTGGTGGCCCGAACTCTCTTCAAAATTATTCAGGACAAGGCCTCGGTCCTGCTGGTGGCTCCCAGGTGGCCGAGGCACCCTTGGTTTCCTCTTCTGCTTCAACTGGCGGTGGATCCTCCACTGCCTCTGGGGTTGCAAACCGACCTTCTCTCACAGGAGCAGGGTTCCCTTCTGCACCCCAATCTCAAAGCTCTCAATTTGATGGCCTGGAGGCTGCAAGGATAGTTTTGGCTCCCTGGGGTCTACCTCAGGAAGTTGAGGAGGTTGTCCTAGCCTCTAGGAAACAGTCCACTAGAAAAACCTATGCTCTCAAATGGAAAAGGTTTTCTGTGTGGTGTCAGCTACGTACAGAGGATCCTTTCTCTTGTACTGTGCCAGTAGTGCTTCAGTACTTACAGCACTTATCAAATCAGGGACTTAAGTCCAATTCTGTTCGGGTCCACCTCTCAGCTCTAGCAGCTCACCACTCACTGGTGGAGGGACATTCTCTGTCAGGTCACCCCTTGGTGTCCCGCTTTCTCAGGGGCTTGCTTTTGCTCAAGCCTCCAATCCGTCGTCCTGCCCTTGAGTGGGAGCTGAATGTGGTCTTGCAGCAACTGACTCGCCCACCTTTTGAGCCGATGGCTACTTGTCCACTACGCTTCCACTCCTGGAAGACACTTTTCCTGATAGCCCTTACCTCGGCTAGGCGAGTGAGTGAGCTTCAGGCCCTGGTCTGTGATAGGCCTTACACCAGGATTTATAGGAACAGGGTAGTCCTAAGGACTCATCCAAAGTTCCTCCCAAAGGTTGTTTCCTCTTTCCACCTCAATCAGGAGGTGGTTCTTCCAACATTCTTCCCTAGGCCTCATGCAAGCCAGGCTGAAGCAGTCCTGCATACCCTGGACTGTAGGAGGGCCTTATCCTTCTACCTTGACCATACGCAGGGGCATAGAAGGGCTACTCAGCTCTTCGTATCCTTTGACCCCAATAGGTTGGGGTTGGCTGTGTCCAAGCATACCTTGTCCATCTGGGTGGCTGACTGTATCACCTGGGCTTACAAGGCGGCTGACCTTCCTTTGCAGGGTAGGGTCACGGCCCATCGTGTCAGGGCAATGGCTGCCTCAGTGGCTCATCTCCGTTCTGTGCCCTTGGTAGACATCTGCAGGGCTGCAACTTGGTCTTCAAGCCAGACTTTTGCGGCCCACTCCGAAATCTCTTTGAGGTTTAGGCAACTCCTGCCCTCCTGCCCTCTGTTGGGCTTCCGGTGGAGGTTGTGTCCTTGAAAAGCCTTTCTTTGCTGCTGAGACTAGAGGGAGTTCTCTTGTTCAGCCTGGGTTCCTCGGTAGCCCAGAGCTAGGGAGTCACCCATATGTGAGGACTGACTTCCTGCTTGGTCCTGGAGAAAGAGTAGTTACTCACCTGTAACAGGTGTTCTCCAGGAGCAGCAGGAATCAGTCCTCACAACCCTCCCTTCTCCCCTGGGAGTTGCAGTTGTACATAGTTTATTTTTCATTTTTGTGTGCTGTTCTTAGCTATGTCATTTGACTGAGGTAAGATGGCACCTTTAGGCGGGAAGGGAACCACGCATGCGTGCCTGCATTCCCAAAGGCTTTCATAGAAAGCTGGGGAAATGCTCCGCTGGGGCTTCATCGGCGTCGATGACACCCATATGTGAGGACTGATTCCTGCTGCTCCTGGAGAACACCTGTTACAGGTGAGTAACTACTCTTTCAGTCCCGAGGGATTGTACAGCGACGCCACATGTGAAGTGGATGAGCCTCGGGTGCCAGATAACCAGGATGATATTCTCATCATTTGTCTAGGAAAGAGGAACTGGCGGCCTTGACTGATGAGTTTCTTATGCCCTTCAGCTGTCGGATGCTGGGTTGATGGAGCAGGAGCCTCAAGTGCATCTCCTTCTTAGTAAGTCAGAAAACCACCTAGGGCGTTTCCCTTTCTGGAGGGCCTGAAGAACATGATACACACAGAATGGGATGTGCTGCTGTCCCTTTGAAAGGTGATAAGATTGTGAGTAAGCTCTACTGCCTTTCTCAGGACGACCTTGCTGCCTGGATGTAGTTGCCCCAGGTGGCTGCACAGTTGACAGCTGTTACTAAACACACCACAATTCTGGTGGAGTATGGTATGGCCCTTAAGGATCAAGTGGATCGCAAGGTGCAGGCCTTTCTGAAGAGTCAGTTCCTGTGTTTTTCTGGCCCCATGGGGCGTTTTCAGTTCAAGGCTCTGCCATTTGGATTGGCCACAGCGCCACGCACATTCACGAAGGTGATGGTCGTAGTCGCAGCGGCTTTGAGGCTTGAAGGAATTCTGGTGCATCTGTAGTTGGACAATTGGCTTATTTGGGCCATGTCCGAGGAAGAATCGATCAGGGCTACCAAGCGGGTGGTGGCATTCCTGGAGCAGCTTGGTTGGGTGGTCAACCAAGCCAAAAGCCAGCTGTGACCAATGCGGCAATTGGTGTTTCTCGGGACGTTGTTCAATACAGAGGCTGGTGTGGTGTCTCTTCCCGAGGTCAGAGTGCGGAAAATTCGGGAGCAGGTACAAAGATTCTTGCGCATGAAGGCTCCAATGGCATGGCGGTACATGCAGCTGCTAGGGTCCATGGCGGCCTCCTTGGATCTGGCCCCATGTTCCAGAGCCCATATACGACCACTGCAACGTTCCTTATCGTTCCTCCAGTTTAGTCCTCTACCTCTGGGTTGTGCACCTCTTCCTTCAGCTAGGAGACTGGGCATGTCAAAGTCGTGACATCACTGGATATAGCCTGCTGGTATCTCCCATCAGCCTCCAGTGTGTCCAGTCTCCTTGCAACAGGAGGACATAGTGAGCCTAGCTTCTGGGCTCACTTGGGGGGAACAGATAAGGAGCATTTAGTGTGACAAATTCTATTCTGATTTTACTTTTGATTTTTACCTTTAATTTACTTTTAATTTTACTTTTAATTCAGTTACCTTTGGTTAATTGGCAATCAGGGATTAGTTCCCTTTAGTTAGGAGCAAATTTCCTTATTTACAGTAATTTTAAATTTGAGCCTTGTTCTTTAAATTAGTAGCAGCTCTCACCTTCCCTCCTTGTCAGTTATTTTCCCTTGCTGCAGGCATTTGCCGGTGCGGATCTCTCTCCCTTGACTGTATGGGAGAGAGCTCTGGGACCCGTACAGCCACACTGAAGCTGTGTGAGACGGAGCCTCTCCGTTGCTGCGGGATTTTAATTTTACTCTGTGGAACCGGCTGAGCGATCCTCGCCGCGGCTGCCAGGCGCATCAGCGTGGCTTGAGGATCGGATGAATTCAAGGTGGTAGGAGCAGGCTGTGTGGCTTTCGGCCCTGCAGGTAAGGCCTTTGGGCTCGGTCGGTCTGCTGAGGCCTCATTTTTGCAGCGGCTGTTGTTCTTGGCGCCAAAATTCATTGGCGAAGAGGCGGCCATTTCCTCTCTAGGTATTTGGACCGCATGGCAAGAGTTGCAGTGAGCTGCCTGTGTGAGGAAAACAACAGGCAGAATAGCTAGATTTTTGGGCCTAGTGTTGGTTTGTTTCTTTTGTTTGTAGGGTTTGTTTTTTTTTGAGGCTCAGGGGGTTCCTCAGCCTTAAGGGGGACTGTTGTCAATCCTCTTTATAAAATAAATAAGAATAAACTTAAAAATAGGACAGCAGCTTTGGCATTGATCCCTGATACCACATGGTCTTTCCCTCCTAATCATGTTTCTGAGGAGCATCTGTTAAGTCCCAGGATATTAGGCAAATTGCCAGCTTTTAGGTTCAAGGGCAGAGCCCTAACTTGTAGTTCGAAGGAGGGACAGCTTGGAAGTATGCTTTTATGTATTCTATAGTGAACGCTGCCCAAAATTCACAGGGACAGGTTTAGGAAACCTTAGGATATTAAAAAAAAAAAAAAATAGACTGACAGTTAAGGAGTGCCTGTGCTACAGTCTATGGCCACCAGAGGGCAGCTGGTACACTCAATAGTGCCTTTCTATGATTGTGGGTATGCAGCCATTATCTGCAAGTCAGGAATCACCACAGAGCCTCTGTAAGGGGATGTTATGTTCTGAGAATCCAGATTATATGACCAAGATTTAAAGCTCTTAACTTCTGTATCATTGGTCGGGCTCTGGTGCCCTAAAGACCACCGAATGACAGCGCTACTCATGAATCACATATAGTATTCAGTGCCCCCATCCTTGGAGGGGGGGGTGGTACAATACAAAATCATATTACTTATCAGGTTCGCACAGGCAACAACCTCTAAGACCTCCATTTGCAAGGTGGTCGGTGTATTCCACTGCTATTTCTCTGACTGCAGGAAGGCCTGGGGAGGTGCCTGTGTGCTTCATAGCAACACTTAGCAGGCCCTTCCCAGGAAATTCTCATCTATTACTAGAGCAGGGTTTCATTTCATTTCTCTGGTTGTGGTTAATGCACAGTGTTAGGGGCTGTGTTCGAAAGCTTGGGTCCCACGGACTTCGGTGGGATTTCAAAAAGAAAAAAACTTGCTTTAGTGAGAGATGGCCTTGTTCATTTTTAGCTAACACTGTTGATTTTACTTTTGATTTTTACCTGTTGGCGTCCTGAATCCCAAGGACGGGACACTGTTTGCTTCCAGGGGTTCTACTTTCCTTTTTGCTCTTCAGCTCCCTGGCAGATGCAGTAGGCTGGCAGGGGGTGTGCAACGCCTCCTGCAATGTAGAATCCCTCAGGATAAGTGGGGAAGGACAACTGGGTGCAGCAGGGGCTGGTAGTTTCTTGCAAAGCTATAGGAGCAGTTCGGGTAATTTTAGCTGATCTGCTTTGATTTCAATGGAGTTGGCGGAAACTTGGTTTTTGGAGTCCTATACTTTAAAAAAAAAAAAGAAAAGAAAAAGGGGCATAGCTATGTTGATTTACAAGAATCTCCTTCCGCTATCCATAGAAGGTCCTATAAAGCGTTAAAGTCGGTTTATATGGCAGGGTAATATTTTGGCTTAGCTGCTGTAATATAGCGCTATATTCCGCTGTAAACATATTCAAGGCAAAAGGAATTATGGTGATAACTCTCTTGGACAGTTGTAAAAGGTGCTTGGATGAGCGCCATGGCCAATCCACAGATGTGGAATGCTCTGCCATAAGCATCATGTCATGGGAAGGCTTTTATAGTTGTGTGGTTTCTTAATGGAAAATGTTCCCATTTAGTTTGGCTTGCCCAAATTATAAGATTTTACGGTAGATTTGTAATGTCTTACTTTTGGCTATATGTGGTTTAATTTTACATATGAAAAAGGCAGCTCAGCGGAGAGAGGTTGCAAGATAGAACTCTGGCCTTTGAAGCTATCTATGCTCCCATTCCATTTATCAGAGGTTCTCCAGTACGGAGAGTCTCTGCTAGTGTTCAGCGAATGCTTTAATGGGGGGCCAGAAGCGCGCAGCCAGGCTAGTTCTCTAGGAGCAATGGCAGCGGCTCAGACTCTAGTAGGCATATTTCGTATGCTGGGCTTACAAGATGGCTTCCGCGCTGATCGGCATCAGACAAGGTGACTGCTGGTTTAGACTGTGAATGTGGAGTCAGCCTAGAGGAGGGGCCTTGCGTTCTCTGGACTATGCCCTGCATACACTGATTCACTTCAATTCGATCAGCTTCTGGCAGGACACAAGGCACTCTCGCATGCTTTTTTTGCTTCAGTGTTCTAAAAGTGGAGTCTTTACCAGGTGATATAATGGGAACTTGTCTGCAGTTTCTCGGCTTCTTCATTGCTGACTCAATTGCCACTGCGGAATGAGAGCTGTATTTCATATCGCCAGGTGCTAGTTGAACTTAAAATATAAAGTCCATCTTTGTGCAGTTAGATGGAATGGGGCGTTACTCTAGCATGGAAGGCCGTGGATTAGTATGCCTGTGTTTGGGAGTTCTTTCTACTTCATATTGTTGGCACGGAAAGAGCGTTTCTTAACATATGCTGAAGGAATTTTTGGTTAAGAGGTGTCTTTGTAAAAAAAAAAAAAAAAAAACAACAACAAACCCCCCCCCAAAAAAAAAAAAAAAAGTATTCAGCTGTCCTGAATTCGCCTGTTCTTGATTGACATTTTGAGGCTAAGCAGGGGCAGGCCTGGGTACTACGTGGGTGGGTGCACACCTTGCACTACCAGGGGGTGTGGACTCACTATGGAACAGAGCCCTAGCAATCTTCTTTATCGCAAGATAGGAAAGTAGATGGTTTACTAAAGCGATCGTTGGGGGCAATGCTCTGGCCTTACAAGCTCCCATTTGTGGAGCCTGGGGAGGCGAGAGCATGCTTCAGGTGGTCGCAGTGTTTACGGCAGTCTACTCGCCTGGAACAGGAAAGGATCAGGGAGTTGAATCGACTAGAGCCTGATTTGCTTTATGGGGCAAATGTGCATTATGGCTTAATTCAAGCGCTAGCTAATATTATTGGCTTCCTTGGGGTTCACCCGGAGGTCTCTCTGGTGGAGGAATGGGGCAGCTGCTGGTTCGTCCAAGTCGAGGGTCAGTAAGCTCCCAATTAAGTCTTTGTCTTGTCCTTTCCCCGTGGGCTCTCATGGGGCAACTAGTTGGCGTATCGAGGCTTTCGGAGAAAGGTACTCTTGGTAGCGCCCGGTTGGACGAGACAGCCATACTAGGCTTTTCTCATTCGCCTACTCGACAGGCTTTTCCTAGAAGTTGTCGGTAGCAGACGTTCTGCTGCGGCTAGGTCCGTGACGAATGTCTCAGGTGGATCGGTGTCCGCCTACGGTTTGGCCTTTGTATGGGCGGGGCTCAAGAAGAAGGGTTATTCTGCGGCAGTCTTCGCCACCTTGTTGAGAGCAAGGAGGCAGGCTGCTTCTGCTACATAGGTCCGTGCTTAGCGCCTTTTGGAAGGCTGCAGTTCACGGCAGCAAGTCCGGGCGACAAAGGTGTCTGTATCCTTGGTCTGAGTTCTCTGCAGGACAGTGTCCGAAGGAACTAGCAGCCAGTTCCTTAGAGGATCCAGCGGGCGACTGTTTCCAGCTGTAGAGGTTCTGTAAAGGGGATAGCGCTAGGTGTTTGGATCGATGTGTAGCGTTTCCTTAAGTTGGGATCCAACTGCGCTCCTCAAGTAGAGTTCGGGTGCCGCCGGGGGATCCCGATTTGGCCTTAGAGGCATTAGCTAAAGAGCCCTTTGATTCTTTACTCCAGGCGTCGGTAAAGGATTTGCTGTTATAGACAGTGGCTTTGATAGCTCGTTGTTCGGTGCGACGAGTTTCGGAGTTCAGGCGTTGTCATGTAATGAGCCGTTTTCACCCTTTCTGGATAGAGGGTGGGGTTTGCGAGCAGTCTTGTCGTCCTTCCAAAAGGTGGTATCTGATTTTTCTCCTGAGCCTATTGGTTTCTCTTCCAGTTCTCGGTTTTTCTGGAAGGGGAGATTTTTATTCGTAGCTTATGCCGATAGGAAACATTAATTGCTTGGTGCGACGTTCGTTTCTTTGTTTTTGTGTGCTGGTTGGAGGTCCCCACAATGGGGAAGCAGCAGCGAAGGCGGCCATTTCGCACTGGGTTAAGGCGGTGGTTGCCTCAGCTTTCTGCTGGCGAGGTTCTATGATTCCGGGGGGCTTTCTGACTCTGGCTACCAGGGCACAAGCGGCTTCATGGGTGAATCACTGTGTCATTCCACCAGGGGGGATTGGTAGAGCAGCTTCCAGGTCGTCTCTTCATTTCCTCAGTAACCACTACTGCCTAAATGTTTTGGCAGTAAAGGATGCCTGTTCCGGGTCGACGGTGTGGTGAGTTGGCTGGCTAGGTCCCTCCCAATGATTACTGCTCTGTTACATCCCAGAGGTAGAGGACTAAACTGGAGGAACGATAAGGAAATGGAAATTACACTTACCTGGTAATTGTCGTTCCTTGAGTGACGACAGTTTAGTCCTCATTCCCGCCCAGGAGTGTGATTTCTTCAGAGTTTATTTTCAGGCGGAGTGGAGCATCAATCTCAAGGAGTAGACAGATCCTTTCAGTTTCTAGATCGCAGTGAGTATCCCTCTCTGTTCTTTCTTCCTTTTCTCTTATTTAAACGAGGTGATGGTATAGGAAACGTGTTTGCATAGGGGGGACATGAATGTAAAGTTAAAACAAAAAAAAAAAAAGAGAGAAAATAAAATATAAGACGGATACAGTTAAAAAGGCTCCTCCGGTTGAGGAATGGGGAGTTATTTAAAGTTATGGTATAGTTACTTATTTGTTGTTCCTTTGAGTTTGCTTTGTCAATAGTACACTGGAGGCTGATGGGAGATACCAGCAGGCTATATCCAGTGATGTCGCAACTTTGACATGCCCAGTCTCCTAGCTGCAGGAAGAGGTGCACAACCCAGAGGTAGAGGACTAAACTGTCGTCACTCAAGGAATGACAGTTACCAGGTAAGTGTAATTTCCATCTCTCTTCTCTCTCGCTGGTCAGCCCAAGAGCATCTGTTATCGCAGAAGCTAGTGTGTCCAGAGGAGGTAAAGTCCAGCTTGGCATGGTGGCTGGTGAGTGATCACCTTAGAGCCGGTATGCCCTTAAAGCAGTCGGACTGGGTGTTGGTTACCACAGATGCAAATCTCTTTGGCTGGGGCGCGCACTGCCTGTCCAAGGTGGTGCAGGGCTGCTGGTCGACAAGCGAAGCCCATTGGTCCATCAACCGTCTGAAAATGCGGGCGGTGCGATTGGCGATGCAGAGTTTCGAGGGTCTGGTACAGGGAAAAACGGTTTGTGTTTTCTCCGACAACGCGGTAACAGTGTCATATATCAACCAGCAGGGCAGCACAGGATGTGCTTCCTTAGCAGAGGAGAGCCAGCTGCTGTTGAGCTGGGCAGAGAGTCATCTGTTGGCCTTGTCAGCGGCGCATGTAGCAGGCAAGGACATTGTGCAGGCCGACTATCTCAGTCGCCATACTTTGGATCCCGGAGAATGGGAGCTAAATGCATCAGTGTTTCTAGACTTTTCGGTTCACTGGGAGCACCCAATCATGGGTCTGATGGCTACTCTTTCCAACACCAAGGCCACGCGGTTTTTCAGCAGGCACAGGGAACACATGTCGGAAAGTCTCGATGCTCTGGCGCAGCCATTGCCAGTGGAGGGTCTGCTGTATGTCTACCCTCCGTGGCCAATGATGCTACGGCGGATAGAAGGTCACGACAGGCTGGTGATTCTAGTGGCCCCAGACTGGCCTCGAAGACCTTGGTACGCGGACCTGGTACGGTTAATGGTGGATCAGCCTTGGAAATTACCCAATTGGCCCAATCTCTTGAACCAAGAGCCGATCTGGATGCCGCAGGTGGATCGGTTCTCGCTTAGGGCTTGGCTCTTGAGAGGTGCCGCTTACAATGCTGGGGTACTTGGCGGCAGTCATCAGTACCATGTTGAACGCTTGGAAGCGTTCCACAACCTTATCTTATATTTGTATATGGCGCATATCCGAAAATTGGTGTGGTGAAAGAGGCGTCCAGCCGTTCGGTTGTTCTTTACCGGATATCTTGCTGTTCCTGCAGGGTGGCCTGGATAAAGGTCTAGCCCTGAGTTCTTTGAAAGTGCAGGTAGCGGCACTAGCTTGCTATAGGGGACGACTTTAAGGTTGCTCCTTGGCAGCACACCTGGACGTCGTTTGTTTTCTTTGAGCGGTTAAGCTGGTGCGTCTGTCTCTTCGTCCGCTAGTGCCTCCTTGGGACTTAAAATTTGGTTCTGGAGGCGTTGATGGAACCGCCTTTTGAGCCGGCGGCGTCAGTAAGTATGAGAGATTTTTCTTGGAAGACGGTCTTCCTGGTATCGTTGTGCTCAGCTAGGCGTATTTCGGATTTGCAAGCACTCTCGTGCAGAGAGCCTTTTATTCAGTTTTCGGCAGAGAAAGTGGTTTTACGTCCACTGCCTTCCTTTCTGCCAAAGGTGGTTTCACATTTTCATTTGAACCAGTCTGTTTCCCTTCCAACCTTTCCGGCTCTGGAAGGCGGCGAGACGGAGCGTAGGCTAAGGAGCTTAGATCTTGGAAGAGTGCTTTGGAGATATCTTAAGAGAACGAAATCGTTCCGTAGAACTGATCGATTGTTTGTGTTGTTTGGAGGCCCTCGCAGAGGGGAAGCGGCTTCCAAAGCTTCTCTTGCCAGATGGGTCAAGCAGGCTATTGCGGCTGCGTATACGGCATGGGGGAAGTTGTCTCCGAGGGGACTGTGGGCCCACTCTACTAGGGGGCAGGCGGCGTGCTGGGCGCAGTCCTCCTTGGTCCCTCCAGGGGACATCTGTCGGGCAGCCACTTGGTCCTCTCTCCATACGTTTTTGAAGCATTATCGGCTGGATGTACAGGCTAGGGGGGATGCCCGTGTTGGAGCGTCAGCTATCTTGACCAGACTTGCGGGTCCCTCCCATGTTTAGGTACTGCTCTGGTACGTCCCTGCTTTTCCTGGACTGGCCTGGAGAGATGAAGAGGAAGGAGAAATTAGACCTTACCTACTAATTGTCTTTCCTTTAATTCTCACCAGGCCAGTCCAGGGCCCATCCAGTCATTTCGGGATCTGAAGTAGTCGTGCAATCTTGGGATCCTCAAAATGTGGGGGCAGCCCAAGTCAGGGGGTGTAGGTAGACTGGCAGCGAGTTCTTCGGGACGGCTCTGTTTATCTGCTCTCCCTTCAAGCGGGGAGGGGGTGTAAAAGCCATTCTGGGATAGATGGCACGATTTATAGGAGATTTAAAGAATAAAATCAATAAATAACTAAAAAGGCAAAGGAGACGGAAATCAAAAGAGCTTCAAAGGGGGGAGTGATAGGACTCTCCCATGTTAAATAAGTTTAGATTGGTATTCTTAAGATAGTAAAGGTTCAAAGATTTTCTGGGTTTGTTCCTAGATGCTTTGTCAATAGAAGACTGAGCCGGGCGCGCTAGGGGGAGTTACATAGAGAGATGTCAAGACTATGTATTTCAGTCCTCAGCTGCTGAAGGAGGCTGACAACCCTGCTTTTCCTGGACTGGCCTGGAGAGAATTAAAGGAAAGACAAAATTAGCAGGTAAGGTCTAATTTCTCCTTTGCGCATACTATGACAGGCATGAATCTCACTTACATGCCAGGGCATGGGAAGTATGATTTCAGTGCCTCAAATTTATTGCTAAGTCTCGGCGTAATACTTGCATTGTGCCAAAGAAAGCCTCCTGCTGGAGTTCGTAAGATGTAACATTATGGGTAGTTTGTCAAGATGTGCTTGGAAATTATTCTTTATCAAGCCAGTGCCACCCAACATGATGTGGTATCTGTGTGAGATCGTGTGTGTGCATTTTGAAAATGTGGTGTCTGTATGAGAGCGTATTGTGTGTCTCTTGAGAGTGTGGTATCTGTGTGAGAGCGTGGTAGTGTGTTTATTGAGAAAGTGGTGTCTGTGTGAGGGTGAGAGCATGTGTGTGGGAGTTGCAGTTGTACATAGTTTATTTTTCATTTTTGTGTGCTGTTCTTAGCTATGTCATTTGACTGAGGTAAGATGGCACCTTTAGGCGGGAAGGGAACCGCGCATGCGTGCCTGCATTCCCAAAGGCTTTCATAGAAAGCTGGGGAAATGCTCCGCTGGGGCTTCATCGGCGCCGATGACACCCATATGTGAGGACTGATTCCTGCTGCTCCTGGAGAACACCTGTTACAGGTGAGTAACTACTCTTTCAGTCCCGAGGGATTGTACAGCGACTCCACATGTGAAGAGGATGAGCCTCGGGTGCCAGATGACCAGGATGATATTCTCATCATTTGTTTAGGAAAGAGGAACTGGCGGCCTTGACTGATGAGTTTCTTATGCCCTTCAGCTGTCGGATGCTGGGTTGATGGAGCAGGAGCCTCAAGTGCATCTCCTCCTTAGTAAGTCAGAAAACCACCTAGAGCGTTTCCCTTCCTGGAGGGCCTGAAGAACATGATACACACAGAATGAGATGCGCTGCTGTCCCTTTGAAAGGTGATAAGATTGTGAGTAAGCTCTACTGCCTTTCTCAGGACGACCTTGCTGCCTGGATGTAGTTGCCCCAGGTGGCTGCACAGTTGACAGCTGTTACTAAGCACACCACAATTCTGGTGGAGTATGGTATGGCCCTTAAGGATCAAGTGGATCGCAAGGTGCAGGCCTTTCTGAAGAGTCAGTTTTTATCCTCCAAACAGGCCTTATGGCTCATGCTCTGCTCCATTGTATCCTGTCTCTCCCACAGGATGACACTTCGCTACTGCTGGAATCAGCAGCAGCCTTTTTGGTGGACACCATGTTCATTTAGATCTGCTTGGCAGCCAAAGATATTGCCCTTTCCATGGTGATGTATTGCTGGCTTTGGCTTCATCATTGGGCAGCAGACATAGCTTCCAAATCTCAGCTGTCTGGTCTTCCCTTCAAGGGGAAGACTTGGAAAAGCTAGTCAAGGAGCTAGGAGCTTCCTAATCTCATTGTCTTCCAGAAGATCGACCTAAGGGGCCTGAAAGCATGGCTTCTCCTCTGCATTGCGTTCTTGTTCCGGCCACCAGGAGTCTCAGGAGTTTAGGAACTCCCAGAAGTAACATCCAAGGAGGCCATCCTCTCTTCACTCTGGCTCCTGGTCCCAGAGTCGATCCTTTCAAGGGACTTGCAGGCCCCCCGAGGCATCCTCTTTCTCCAAATCTGGATTCTGCAATCAGATACACTGACTGATTGTGATCCATTCCGGTGTGCCTCCTGTCGGTGGCTGGATTCATCTCTTCTCCTAGGAAATGGGCCAGTGTGACCTCAGACCAATGGGTGGTCAACATTTGATATTGTGATTGTTAAAGGTGAGATTCTCTATTGGAACATAGGTGGGGCCTCTGTTCACCACCTTTAACAACCACAATATCCCCATCAAACCAGAAGTGTGACACAAGACCTGAAACTCAGTTTCCAAGCACACATTAAGAAAACAACTGCAGCGACATATCAAAGAATAAGGACTCTACATAACCTCCACCTGTTGCTGGACCATAATTTATTCCACACTGTCTGCCAGCAATCATTATTGTAACTCCATACTCCAAGGACTACCAAAATGTCCACTCCTTCCACTCCAGATAGCTCAAAACTCTGCAGCTCGCTTGATATCACGGACACCTAAACAAGAACATCATATTCCAGTATCAAAGAAGCTACATTGGCTGCCCATCTTAGCACAAATACAATAGAAATCAATCATGAACACCTTCAAGAGTATACACAACCTAACTACAGGTGCTTACAATCTCTCATACACGCACCTACAGACAACAGACCAAAAAGAGACCAAACCACGAATCTCCTTAAAGTCCCCAGACATAAAACAACCAGTACGCAAGAAACATGCCAGCACACCTTTTCCATATATGGATCTACCTTATGGATCTCCCTTGCGGCTAATCTCAGAGCAACTACTGACCTGAAGGACTTCAGGAAGATGCTAAAAAGGCACATATTCCAGACAAACTGCTAATCTCCCTCACACCAAAATGCTTGAAATACACCAAAAACTGGACTTTATACCATTCAAAATGTGAATAGTTAACAGCCCATGGATCAAATAGTAAATACTTAACTGTCTAAGGGTTAAACCGTAAATAGTTAATTGCACAAGGATTCAAATTGCATGTAACTTGTTAGTTGTACCATGTTCTATCTAACTTCTGTTGTTTTTGTTCGATGTAAACCGCTTTGATACCACTGAAAGGCGGTATATAAGAAATGTTAAATAACTAAATAAAATGTCCCCTAGTCTTTCTGTATTTTGATAGCGTAAACAATCGATCTATGTTTACCCGTTCCACTCCATTAATTTATAGACCTCTATCATATCTCCCCTCAGCCATCTCTTTTCCAGGTTGAAGTGCCCTAAACTTTTTAGCCTTTCCTCATAGGAGTATTCTTCCATTCTCTTTACCATTTTGGTGGCTCTGCTCTATACCTTTTCTAATAATGCTATATCCTTTTTAAGATATGGCAACCAGAATTGCACCCTGTATTCAAGGTGTGGTCGCACCATGGAACAATACAGAGGCATTATAATATACTTTGTTTTATTCTCCATTCCTTTCCTTATGATTTCTAGCATTCTATTTGCTTTCTTGGCTCTCCGCATACTGGGTGGAGGGTTTCAACATGTTTTCCACGATGATGCTTAAATCTTTTCCTGTGTGATGGTTCCTAATGTGGAACCTTGCATCGTGTAATCATAGTTTGGGTTGTTGTTTCCTAGGTACATATCTTTACACTTGTCCACATTAAATTTCATCTGCGGTTTGAACATCCAGTCTTCCAATTTATCAAGGTTCTCTTGCAATTTTTCACAATCCTCTTGGGTTTTAATAACTTTGAATAGTTTTGTGTCATCTGCAAATTTGATTACCTCCAGGTCATTTATGAATATATTAAAAAGCAGCAGACCCAGCACAGATCCCTGGGGTACTCCACTATTCACCTTTCTCCATTGGGAAAATTGGTCATTTAGCCCTACCCTCTGCTTTCTATCTTTTAACCAGTTCTTGATCCACAATAGTACACTGCCTCCCATCCCATGACTTTTTAATTTTGCCAAGAGTCTCTCATAGGTTGCGTGATTCATTGTGCTGCGTGCCATCATGGCCCAATGGTGCTGGTGACACTAGACTGGCCAAGGAAGCCATAGTATGTAGATCTGGTGTGCCTTTCGCTGGGGCCCCCTTTATGGCTCCCATTGGTGCGAGGGCCGATCCTGCTTGGACAATCCAGCTCACTTATGGCCTGGCTCTTGAGAGGAGACGCTTATCACATAAGGGCTACTCTCCTGCTGTGGTCTCCACACTCCAAAAGGCGAGAGGGTTCTACTTTTCTTTCCTCTGTGTCTGTTTGGCATCTTAAGCACTTGTGCCAGAAGCGCCAAGTCAGTCCTAGTGCTGCGGACTTGCTGGCCCTTTTCTCCTTCCTCCAGGATGGGTTTGATAAGGGCCTGCCCTCTTCACTGAGGATTCATGTGACGAGACTGGCTTATTTTAGGGGCCGATAATGGGATATTCCCTGGCCTTGCACCCAGTTATGGACAGATTTCTGAGTGGAGTTAAGCATTTGCGTCTCCCCTGCGCTTGGTAGTTCTTTCTTGAGATCTCCGTTTGGCTCTTCAGACCTTGGTAGCTGCACTATTTAAACCCTTAAGGCAGGCTACATTCAAGGATTTGTCCCTTAAGGCTCCCTTTTTTGTCACAATCTGTTCAGCGAGGTGCATCTCAGAGTTGCAGGCTTTATTGTGCCAAGATTGCTATCTGTCCTTTTCGGAGGAGGCTGTATATTTATGGCCTATTCCTTCTTTCTTGCCTAAGGTGGTGTCAGCTTTCCATGTCAACCAGGTGGTCTGTTTGCCTGCGTTTTCTAAGGAACAATGTCAGGGAAGGATAAGGACCTTCACATACTGGACGTTAGGAGGGTTCTTCTCTGGTACTGAAAGGTTAGTCGGACAGGCTTTTTGTCCTTTTTGCAGGACCACAAAAGGGTGAAGCAGCCACGAAGTCTACTTTGGCCTGCTGGATTAAGGAGACGATTGCCTCAGCCCGTCTTTTGCAGAGCCGACCAAACAATACGGACTCAGGATTCCTCCTGGGCGGATCGCAGTTTGGTTGCTTCCATAGACATCTGCCAGGTGTGGCCATTGCTTTCAATTTTTCTCAAGCATTACCAATTGGATGTCCATGCTAGGGTGAACATGGCCTTTCATGCAGAGATCTTGAAGTCTGCTGTGTCGTCTTCCCACCCAGTAGAAGCTGAAGCTTTGGTATGTCACACTTGTCTGGACTGGCCTAGTAGGACAATATGGAAGGTGACATTTTACCTACCAGATAATGTCCTTTCCTTGAGTCCTGTTTGGCCAGTCCAAGACCTGCCTCTGAGACCTGATATGAACTGCTGTGATCTGCTATGTCCTGGTATGACCTGCTATGATCAGCTATTTCTCCATGAACAAGCAGGAAGTAAGTCCTCAAATATGGGTGATGTCAGTGACAGAGCCCACGCAGAATGCTCCTCAGCTTCCATTGGAAGCTTTTGGGAGCTGCCCTGTGCATGCGCCGCTTGCCTTCCTGCCTGCCATTGGGCCATCTTCCCAGTCTCCTTTTTTTCATGGAGCCTACAGGACATGTTCTGTATAGCAGAAAAATTCTGCTACCCTTGTGGTTTCTGTCTTTTTTTATTATTTTTCACCACTTGTCATTGGTTAATCTGCTCCCAGACGATACTTTTTTTCTTTTTCCTTTATTTTGCTTTTCTTTTTGTGCTTTCTGTGCTTTTCCCCTTGTCTGGGCTTTTTTTCTGCCTTTGCAATTGAAGTCTTCAACATCACCAAGGCAGTCTTCCTGGACATGTCCAAGCCGGTGAGCGACTTTAAAAAGTGCACGTAATGTGGCCGTGCTATTTTAGTCATGGGCAGGCACAAGTGGTGCCTGCAGTGCCTCGGGCCCGACCACCAACCCGCGTCCTACAACCTTTGTCTGCAGATGACGAGGAGGGGTCTGAAGGGCAGGGAAAAGCAGGAGTTCCTCTTTGGAATGTCGGATTCAATATCTTTGGCTCCAGCGTCACCTCCGTCGTGGAGCCCAGCCAAGGCTTCAACTGGGCAGGATGCCTGAGCACAGTTGGAACGCAGGGGCCAGGGCAGATAGTGGAAGCTTGACGTTTGATCTGAAGTAAGGAGGGACCTAATGCTGCTCCCGTCAGCATCAAAAGAGACCCCCAAGCACCGGGACAAGCACAAGGTGCATGGGCACCGTAGCCCTTCTTGGCATGACGCGGACACTGAGGGCCAGGAACAGCCTGCCAAACCTCCCCGGTGGGAGGAATCAACTCCCAGTTGGGAGGAATTGACCCCTTTAGCCTGTAAACGGGGGTGCTTGTTGAGAAAGTTCCGCAATCTTGGCAAGGACATGAATTTACTTGACTTGCAAAGGATTGTGGGTGTTGTAGTTCAATCACACAAAACTAGCCGTTTAACAAGAATAAAGAATTGTAGTTGCTCGAGTGTAAAGCAGAAAACAGATTTTATTTATGGGGTGTTATTCCCTCGCACAGATATGCTTGGTAACAGCAAACAGGATAACTTCTCCAGGAGTTTTATTCAGGAAACAAAACAAATAAGGCAACTGAATTACTTATGCAACAACTTAGTAAAGACCTTGATGGAACAGAAAAGGTCTTTCTTCTAGCCCCTGCTAATAAACTTTCTTAGCAGTGCTGGAATGAAAAATAAACCCAAAAGGAAAATTCTCTTTTATCAAAAAAACAGCTTTCTTCCTTTCACACAGAGAAGAAGCTTTTTTTTTTAAGTCCCACGTGCACGTGTGCCTTGCTCTAATCACAGGTGCTTAACCAGCTGCAAACCATTGCTGGCCTACTCTCCACGTGGCTCCAACTTTCCCCAAAGTTTTCTCTCAAAGAAACTTTTCTGGGAAGCTAAAAATCAGTACAGTTCCTTTTGTTGTTTGATCCTTAACTGAGGATTACTTTAGAACAGCAGCTTAGAAAGAGAACAATCCATACATTCAACTTCCTCATCTGATATTTCCCCTTGCTCTTGAAATATCATAGGATCACTTTCATACACTGGCTCAGAGGATTTCTCTAACTGATCTCTACCAGGATAGAAACTGTTTCCCTGCTGTCTTGTGCAAAGCTAGGGAACAGATCAGAGTTCATACCTGAGATCACGTTGTCATTGGGTTTCCTCTCTGGGTATTTTGGCCAGTAGGTAGCAAAGCTGCTGTGCCCAGATCTCCAGTCAGAATCTCTGGACTTCAGGTCCCTTTTTCCATACCTCCTTAAATAGGTATTAGAGCTCCTTCTTTCTGTAGATGCAGCCGTCTCCTTTACAGGTGCTGTCTGGGGGTTCCTGGCTGTATATCTCCAAGCATCTGGCTTCCTCCAGTCCAATGAAGAATGCTTGCCCCAGGAATCTCTCCCAGCATACTTACTGCCTTGGGCTCCTTTCTTAGACCTTCTGGACGTCTTGCTGTTCTTCCTTCTGTTCACGATCAGTCTCTCCTTCTCCAGCTCTTGCTGTCTCCCTTCCTGTTTCTCCCATTGCTGTCCTTCTTGTCTTTGCTGTCTGTCTGATGAATTTCTTCTAGCTTTAAAGTGCCTAGATGGCCGCTCCACCCTAGCACACGGCAGGTGTTCTGAATTAAGCCCTGCCCTAGGAGATGTGTGATTAGGGATTACATCATTGCTTCTCTGATTAGGCACACGTTTACCTACTTCAGCTCTCCTAGAGGCTTTCTGTAAACCAGTGCATTCTGGGTCTGGTAGTCTTTTAGGTAACACTCTGTTTTAGTGCTTTTACCAGCCAGCACAGGTTGCTTATTCAGAGCCAATTCACCTCTTGTATTATTTCTTCCTGAACTATGATAAGCTTCCTTATCACAAGCCCTGGAGGGCTGCTGGATGTCTCTCAATGAGCCTGTCATCGTGGAGTCCCTGCCAGAGGCATCAACACTGGTGGTTGAAGTTCCTATTCCGGCCCCGGTCTCCTCTGAGGTGATGGTACTGTAGGAAAGCCTAAGGGCCCTCAAGGCTCACATGGCAGCAGTTCTGGCCTTGCGACATGCAGGCCCAGTGATGACTTTGGCGGCATCACCGCACTCCATCCAGCTCATTTTGGAGACCCATGCACTGCCAGCAGAGGTGGGCGCATCGGGGGGGGGATAGGAATCTACACCAGTTGCACTTGCGGGGTGCCACAGGTCCCACCACCACCCACTCACCCTCCCTGCATGACTGAAGCAGGCAGGGGGAGGAAACCCAGCGTTACTTTGATTTCCTCTTAGAGTCTGAGGACTGGGAAACTGAGACGAGCTTGGCCATTTTGTTCAGGTGGTCTCCTGACCTGCCTTATGACTCGTCCCCTCCATATGAATGGTGCAAGTCACCCCCAGACGCAATGTCCTTTCAGGATTTTGTGTGGGATATGGCGAAGGCCATACCCTTCTCCCTTGAGGCTGAAGAGGAGCTTGAGCTCTTGCAGTACCCTTTTACGCCCAAGGAGGCAGAGACGGTGCCATTGCACTATGTCCTGCAGAGACTACTGCTGTGGCTGGGGTAGAGTCCCCTCATGGTACCTGCCTTCAGCTGGCAGCTGAACTTGATGAACTGTGTCCAGAAGGCACTGGGGTTTGAGAAGCCCCAGCTGCCGCATAACTCCATAGTGGTTGAGTCGGCCCTCAAGCAAGTAAAGAGCACCAAGACTCACTCTTCGGTACCCCCGGGGCAGGAGGCCAGGACCCTGGACTCCTTCAGGAAGAGATGCTACCAGGACTCCATGCTGGTGGCCCAGATCCTGTCCTTCCAGCTTTATATGGGCATGTTCCTGAAGGAAATCATGCTAGACCTGGCAGAGTTTGCCACCCTTCTGACTGCCTCTAGTCCTTCCGTGCCCTGACAGGCTGCGGCTAGGATTGCTCCAAATATGCTGATCCTTCACGTAGAAGGTACCAGGTAAGAAGGCCTTTTGCCCACGGCCACGCCGGTACTACACGGCACCTCAGAGTGCCCAGCCGAAGGCACAAGTCACCCGCCAGCAGTGGAGGTTGAAACCTTAAAAAGCCCAACCGGCCCCACAGCCCATGCCATGGGTGGCCTTTTGATGGGTTCCTCAAGAGCATAGCCAACCACCCTATCTCTGTTGTACTTCCCCCTCTGATAGAGGGGGCAGCTCATCCATTTCACCCACAGGTGGCCTCTCATCATCCTCGGATGCCTGGGTTCTACAGCTCATCCAGCAGGGCTACCAGCTGCGCTTCGCCAAGCTGCTGCCTCCCTTTGCCCCATGGGAGTACCCCATGGACCCCCTGTACTGAAGCATGTTGTGGGAGGAGATCACCACCTTGTTGACAGACCTCACCATCAAGCCAGTTCTGCTGGCTCAGGTCAGCAAGGGGCTTTACTCCAGGTACTCTCTGGTCCCCAAAAAGACAGGGTGATTTTGACCCATTCTAGACCTCCACATCCTCAACTGGTTTCTCATGTGCGAGCGGTTCAAGATGATCTTGCTGGGGATGCTGTTCCCGTACCTCCTAAAGGATGACTGGCTATGCTCCCTGGATCTTAAGGATGCATACACACACATCTAGATCCACAAGTCAAAGAAAATACCTTTGATTTGTGCTGGGAAATCAGCACTACCAGTACTGGGTGCTCTCCTTCAGGCTCGCTTCAACACCTTGGATCTTCACCAAGTGCCTCACGGTCATAACCGTCTACTTGTGCACCATGGGAGTTTTCATCTTCCTCTACTTGGATGACTGGCTCATCAAAGGCCCTACTCTGGACACTGTCTAGCAATCCGCTCACCTCACAATACAGGTCCTCGAGCAGTTGGGGGTCCTCGAGCAGCTGGAGTTAATCGATGCCCTCCTCAATACCACTCAAGCCAGGGCATTTCTATAATTGGACCACATGCAGCGGCTGACGGAGGTGGTCAACAGCGTTGGCGCCACACCAAAGCCAAGGGAATGCTGAAGGTACTTGGCCACATGGCCTCCACAGTGTACGTCACCCCCTTGTCCAGCCTCTTCATGCAGCAGACGCAGTGGGCCTTCTGCATGCAATTGAAGCAGGCCATGGGCCACTTTTGGTACAGGGTAACAGGCACAGCCCCATTGGTGCAATCCCTCGGCTGGTGGTTGGAGCCACCAAACCTATTTTGGGTCCTTTTGTTCCAGACAATCTCCCCGCCAGATGCTGGCAACCGATGCATTCAAGCTTGGGTGGGGGGCACATCTGGACTGCCTGTGGACGCAGGGGCTTTGGTCCTAGTAGGAGAGCCGGCACCAGATAAACTTCCTCAAGTTGTGGGCCATAGTGAATGCTTTCAGGGCCTTCCGGACACATCTGATGAACCAGATTGTCCTGATCAAGACAACCAGGTGACAATGTTCTTTGTCAACAAACAGGAAGGTATGGGCTTAAACCTCCTCTGCTTAGGAAGCGGTCCGGTTGTGGAAGTTTGCACTGGATCATGGGATGGAGCTCTGGGCAACTTATCTGCCCAGCAAGCTCAACATCCTGGCGGACCAGCTGAGCAGAGTCCTCCAGCCACCTGAGTGGACCCTCCACAAAGGAGTGGAGGGGTGGAGTGCATCTTTCAGGAGTGGGGCACCCTCAAAATTGATCTCTTTGCCACATCACAGAACGTCCAAGTGAGCCGGTTCTGCTCCTGGAAGCTGGCCAGAGACCGGGTGGCCTCTGATGGATTTCTCCTCCACCAAGGAGTGTCTGTTATACGCCTTTCCTCCATTCCCACGCATGGCGAAAAAAATCTGTTGAAACTGCAGACTGACAAGGGCACCATGATCCTCATCGCCCTGTACTGGCCCCGGCAGCTGTGGTTACTCTTGCTGCTGCAGCTTGCGCATTGGGAGCATCTCCACCTGGGCCTGCCTTAGATCTCATCTTGCAGGACGGAGGGACCCTGTTGCACCCCAGCATCTTCTCCTTGGCCCTCATGGCCTGGATGCTAAGTGGATAGTCCTGTCGGAGCTTAATCTACCCAACGGCATCACAGATGTTCTTCTAGTGTTGCACAAGGACTCGACGCATCAGGCTTATGCTTTCAAGAGGTAGAGGTTCACCACCTGGTGCACGGGTAGGGCACTGGTCCTGCAAGGTGGATCACTTGCTGGAGTACCTCTTGCAGCTCTCAGACTCGGGCCTGAAGTCCAACTCTGTCTAGATCCTTGGCGACTTCAGCATCCCAGTACAAGAGAATATGCCTTTTATTCTTTGCCACACAAGTCCCACACCCGCATTGACTTTTTTTATCTCTAAAACACTGCTTCTTAATGTGTCAGCCTCAGATATCAGGAGCATGACAGTGTCTGATCATGCTGCTGTCACATTGTTGATGGATGGGGTTCTCCCAACTTGTCTCAGCGAACATGAACATGTGATAGAGCTTTGCCGGCAAATGAAAATATTATCGCATCAACACGGTTAGCTGTCCAGAATTACTTTACAGACAAAATCCACTTCCATGCAGGCTCTCTCCCTTGCTGCCCCTACTATTTGGAATGCACTCCCAGAAAAGCCACGATCCACAACTGACTTAAAAGACTTCCACAAGTTACTCAAGACCACCTTATTCATTGAACATTATAAGGAAGACCACCAATCCCAGTCGTATTGAAGAAAATTACAAGACAGTTTAGGACTTTGAAATGCAATGTTTCAATTTACAATTGGATGTTCAGTATAAAATGAGTATGAAGTTACAAGTCTGTTTAAGTTGTTAAAACATGATGTTACTCTCCCTGTATATAACCCCTTGTACATAGCTCATCCTGTAAATAGCACACCAAAAAATCATCCCCATCACTCACACAAATATCCACACGTGTTAACACTGCATGCCGACCCCTACTGACAATGACCATTGATTGTTTGAAGTGTAAACCGCTTTGATTTCAGGACTAAGCAGTATATAAATCCTTTTAAATAAAATAAATAAATTTGCCAGAGGATACAGCGCGTTGGACCTGGTGGGAAGCTTTTAAAGCTGCTATGCACCCGCATATTACTTCTTATTCCATACAGATCATAGACAGCGTCGGGCTGAACTACTGGAGCTAGATACCCTGATTGGCACAGGAGACCATCTCCTAGTGAGAGGTAGTGATCCCATGGTGTTAATGCAGCTTCAGAAACTGCGCTATCGGTACAATATGATCCTTAGTGGAGCAGCTCAACAACAACTTCGAACACAGCAGAGCTGCTATTATCATGAGAATAACCTTGCAGGTTGGCTGCTTGCAAACTTGCTAAAAGCAAGAACATCAGTGACCCGAATAGTGGCTCTCCAGAACAAGCGTGGTGATTTGCTCACTAGGGATGAACCCATACTGGAACACTATACCAGTCAGAGTCAACATGGGATCATGCCACTTTTTTAGAATTTGTCACAGGGTTATAGAAATCATCGTTCTCAGAATCGCAGGCTCGGCCACTTGATGCAGATATCAAGGGCGAGGAAATACAAGCAGCTATTGCACAACTGATGGTCAGTAAGGCGTCAGGCCCGGATGTGCTCCCATTAGAATTTTATAGACTGTTCCAAGGTGAGTTGTTCAACTTGCTGCAAATATACTATAATGGCTTGTGCACAGAATCACCATCAGTAGGTGCACTGGCTGAGGCCATCATTGTAATACACCCCAGGCTGGGGCATGACCAGCAAAATAATAGAAAACTACCAGTCGATATCCCTCTTAAACGCAGGTTACAAGACTGGGTAAAACACTTCCATCCTTGATCCACTTGGATCAATGTGGCTTTATGCGGGAATGCTCCACAACAGACAATAGACAGATGTTAACACAAGTACTAACCCTGGCACAAGCTTGGAAGATCCCGTAATTGGCCTGGCACTAGACGCAGAAAAGGCCTTTCACAAGTTAGATGGGGCCATTTCTGTTCCAGGTATTAAACTGGTTTGGTCTCGGGGAGAAATTCATCAATAGAATCCGCCTCCTATATGAGGCTCCTTATGTACGCATCCTTGCTAATTCCGCAATGTCTGCCTCCTTTCAGCTAAATCGAGAAACAAGGCAGGGATGCCCCCTTTCCCCACTTTTTAATTTAGCCCATGAACCTTTAATGTTAGCGATCCGCCAGTCCAGAGACATAATGGGAATAGATGTAGCTGGTCAGTCTATTAAAATATGCAGATGATCTGCTACTTTTCTTACATCCGAGCTCTGACCCTGAATTATTCACTACACTGGAGAAATACTCAGCTAAACTAGGGTACAAAATTAGCCTTACAAAAACAACTGCGATACCACTCATTGCACATGTTCAGCCAGCACTTATGCAAGAGCTACCCTTTCACAGTGTGGACTCCTCTTTTAAATACTTGGGAGTTATGTACTGGCCCAGAATGCGAGAAACAATGCAACAGAATATGGCTATTTGCAAACGTCTTATAGACACTCATACAAGCAAATAGTCTCCCATTTTTCTCACCTGGTGGGGTCGCCTAGAGACCATCAAAGTGGTACTGGTGTCCACCTAGGCGCAATTGACATCTTCCATTGTGGCTCAGGGGGCTAGGCCATCTCGGCTCACCCACTGGTGGCTTGATTCATGCATGGGTTGCTTCTCTTGAAGCTTCCCATCAAAGCCCCTGCGGTGGCTTGGGATCTCAATGTGGTCCTTAAGCAGCTCATGCGAGCGAGCTTCCTTTGAGCTGCTGAACTCATGTCCTCAAAAGTACTTGCCCTGGAAGGTCCTGTTCTTGGTGGTGGTCATGTCAACCCACTGTGTCAGTAAACTCTAGACTCTGGTGGCCCATCTGCCTTACACCAGGTTCCACCAGAATCAGGTGGTCTTGCGAATGTACCTGTGATTTCTGCTGAAGGTGGTCTCTGAGTTCCACCTAAAACAGTCGATTGTCCTGCCAGTTTTCTTCCCGAGGCTGCATGCCAACCGGGGGAAGCAGCGTTACACATGCTGGACTATAAGCATGCCTTGACCTTCTACATAGATTGAACCAAGGCCCTCCGGCTGTCCACACAGCTGTTCATTTCATTTGACCCTATTAAATTGAGGACCGCTGTCTAAGCACATGCTGTCCCTGTGTTTGGCAGATTACATCACCTTGGCATATTCGCAGGCCAGACTGAGCCTTTGAGGGTCATGTCACGGCTCATAATGTTTGAGCCATGGCTGCCTTTGTTGCTGACCTGCACTCAGCCTCCATGGAGAAAATCTGCAAGACTACATAGTAACATAGTAAGTGACAGCAGATAAAGACCAGCATGGTCCATCTAGTCTGCCCATCAAGATGGCAAGAGTAGGTGCACCTGTCGCTCTGTGCAGGCCACCCCTCCCCATGTCTTTGTTTAGGGGTGAACCCACCACTCCATGTAGGACACCCCTATTTGTTGAGACGTTAGATGGTTCAGAAGTTAGATGGTACCGTTTATTTTGTTTTTATCCTGTTGCTGTAAAGGGATCCACTGTGTTTGTCCCATGACGTTTTGAATTCTGTCACCGTGTTTGCCCCCACCACTTCCATCGGGAGGGCATTGCAAGCATCCACCACCCTTTCAGTGAAGAAATATTTCCTGACATTGCCTTTCAATTTACCACCTTGCAGCTTCATGTTATGCCCTCTAGTTTTACAGCTTCCCCGTTTTGGAAGAGGTTTGTTTGTTCATCATTTCTCTTTAAGTATTTAAAGGTCTGAATCATATCTCCCCTGTCCCTCCTCTCCTCTAAAGTGTACATATTTAGGTCTTCAAGTCTCTTCTCATAAGGCTTCTGACGCAGGCTCCAAATCATTTTGGTCGCCTTTCTCTGAAGAGTTTCCAGTCTTTTTACATCTTTTGCAAGATATGGTCTCCAAAACTGAACACAGTATTCCAAGTGAGGCCTCACCAGTGACTTGTACAGTGGCATAAGTACCTCTTCCTTTCTGCTGGTAATCCCTCTTTGTATGCAGCCCAACATCCTCCTGGCTTTAGCCACCGCCTTGTCGCACTGTTTTTCCTCCTTGAGATCATCAGAGTTAATCACACCAAGGTCTTTCTCCTGAACCGTGCATACCAACCTCTCGCCCCCTATCGTGTACATTTCCCTTGGATTTCTGCTACCCAAGTGCATGATACTGCACTTTTTCGCATTAAATCGTAGTTGCCAAGCATTAGACCAGTCTTCCAACTTTTGTAGATCTTTCCTCATGTTAACCACTCCCTCGGGGGAGTCCACTCTGTTGCAAATTTTTGTGTCATCTGCAAAAAGACAGACCTTTCCATTCAGTCCTTCAGCAATATCACTCACAAATATATTGAACAGTGCTGGGCCCAGGACCGAACCCTGGAGCACCCCGCTAATCACCTTCCTCTCATCCGAATGAGCTCCATGTACCATCACCTTCTGTTGTCTGTCAGTCAACCAATTTCTAATCCAGTTTACCATCTTGGGACCCATCCCCAAGCTACTGAGTTTATTGACAAGCCTCCTATGAGGAACAGTATCAAAGGCTTTGCTGAAATCCAGGTAGATGACATCCATTGCATGCCACTTATCTAGTTCCTTGGTCACCCAGTCAAAGAACGCAATCAGATTTGTTTGGCAAGACCGTCCTTCGGTAAAACCATGTTACCTTGGATCTTGCAACCTGTTGGTTTTGAGAAAGTTCACTATTCGCTCTTTCAGGAGCGCCTCCATTACTTTTCCCGCCACCGAGGTAAGGCTCACGGGCCTGTAGTTTGACGCTTCTTCCCTGTCACCACTTTTGTGTAGAGGTACATCATCAGCCATTCTCCAGTCCTGAGGAACCTCTCCTGTTCCCAAGGATCTGTTGAAGACATCCTTTAACGGTCCTGCAAGAACCTCTCTGAGCTCTTTCAGTATCCTGGGATGTATCCCATCCGGTCCCATGGTTTTGTCCACTTTCAGTTTAGCAAGTTGTTCTAACACCTCATCTTCTGTGAATGGTGTGGTATCTACTTCATTCCCATTTTTATATTTGGGAGTTACGGCAGGTTCATCTCCAGGATCTTCTTTAGTAAAAACAAAGCAGACGTCCACACGTTCATAGCCCAATATTGTCTGGATGGGGATTCCTAGCGGAACAGCAACTTTGGCCAGGCCGTGCCCCAGCACTTTTTTGGGTATGAGGTCCAATTCCTGCCCACCATCCCTTCTGTCTGTCCAGACTACCTGTACACGTTGACTAATCTTTGTGCTGCTGTACACTAAGGATGCTGAATCGGTGGAGTCCCTAAAGGAACTACCTTCCTGTTCTTGTCCTTTCAGTTTGTTGGCCCTGTTGGGCTTGGGCCTCTTAGGTTTTTAGGTAGCCTGTAGCTTGGGAGTCCCATGCATGAGAACGTTCTGCTTGTTCGCGGAGAAAGAGTAGTTACTCACCTGTAGCAAGTATTCTCTGAACAGCAGGAATAAATCCTCACAACCCTCCCACCTCCCCCAAGGAGTTTTTTTTTCTAGGCTACTGCTTGGAAATTGACTGGAGAAGATGGTGCCATGGCAGGCAGGAAGGCAGGTGCTGGGCAGCTCCCAAAAGCTTCCGATGGAAGCTGAGGAGCATTCCGCATGGGCTCTGTCAATGATGTCACCCATACGTGAGGACTTATTTCTGCTGTTCATGGAGAACACCTGCTACAGGTGAGTAACTATGTTTTTCTGCGGTTTAGCCCTGCGAGCTGCATTCCTTTTGGTTGACCTTGGGCTTGCCGGGTGCTCTGTATATACTGGGTTCTTGGACTGTTAGTCCTTGTTACCCTCATTGGTGCTTGTGTAACCAGAGGTTCTTATCCATGGCTTGGGTAAGAATACCGAGGTTATATGCCCTCTTATCTGCTCCTGATATAGTACGGGATGAAGTCATCAGAAGACTCTGGATTTTTTTGTCTCCACCTCTACTGGTTGGTGGACACAACCCACTTGTCTGGACTAACCTAGCTGGGCTCGAGGCAAGGACATTATCCAATAAGTAAAATGTCACCACCTCTATTTTGTTTTTTTTTGTGTGTGTGTGTATATGTATCTATGAGTTGGTATATCTGTACATGTTTGTATATCTCTGCATTCGTGCATGTGTGTGTATGTTCTGTGTGTGTTTGATTGGGAGAGGAGATAAGAAGGGAGGCTGTTTGCTATGTTAATCTGAATCAGTGTTAGTATGCTGCAGCTGTTAGAGCTGTTTTTCCTAAAGAAATGTATTTAGATATATTTTAGGCAAGGATGGGGCTTCAGTTCTCTTCCAATTTCCATTACACACAGATACTAAACTTGCACAGCACAGGAATCTCTCCCAGCCCCCTACCTCCCTTCCTGTGACTAGAACAGCATTTCCATGCTCCGCCCCTCAGCCCTGCCATTGGCTGGATCCTACCCACAGTCTCTGCTGTTAGTCATATTGGAAGCAGGCAGGACAGACTCACTCACACAGGAAGATATTGGAGAATTGCAGATAGAAATTTTAAATTCTGAAAAAAATGTGCAGATATGTTAGCTTTCCTTCTAGCTTCCAGACATTGATGCAAAAATCAGTAGAACCATGAAAAAAGCCAGAAAGATGTCAGTTCTAACCTCCCGAGTGAGGCACATATCTGACAGCTAAATGTTGGATATCTAGCCCTGCTCATGATAATAGATATTAGCTCACATTACAGAGAACTACCAATAAGAAAGCAGTACAATTCAGCCAGAAGCTTTCACAGTAGAAATAACAGCACAAAAAAAAGAATATATATGACAGTAATTTAAAATGCAGTACATCACAGCTAGGGAATTATTTAATCCCTGTGTCTGTCTGTGTAGTCTTAATGTGTTTGTGTGTATGTATCTACTACTCCTACAACTACAACTTATCATTTGTATAGTACTACAAGGCATACACAGCGCTGTATACATAACACGTAAGAGACTGTCCCTTACAGTCTATTCAGGACAGATAATTGCATATTCTGTGTGTGCTTGCACGTGCTGCATCTCTTGTGGGATAGCTGAAGGTGGTAGGGAATTTATGGAGGACATACTTATGGGGTTTGTGATAGTTTTGGAGATGTAGTTTTGGGGTGGGGATAGTGTGCAGGATAGTTGGGCAGTTACAGTGGGAAGTTTTGGGGGTTTGTGCATTTGCATGTTGGGGATATTTTGTGGGTTTGGGGAGTAACGCATTTGCAAGGTGGTATTGTTTTTGGGACTGGAAGCTATTTGCGGAATGATGGAGCATATGCAGTAGTCATTGGTGAGGTGCTGAGGCAGTTGTAGGGACAGTTTTTTGGGATGAAGCATTTTGTGAGGTGGTGGGGAAGTTTTTTGGGGGGGTATTTTTTAGGGGTGGCACAGTTGAGAAATTGATATTCTTATTTTTTTCTAAGAAATGGGGCAGTTGCAGAGTGGTAGTTTTTGAGGGTGGGATAGTTGTAGGGGATGTTATTTAGGGACGGGTCACTTTATAGGATATTAGGACAGTTGCGAGAGAGTATTTTTTGAAGGGTGAGGTAGTTTTGAAAGATGGTGGAGCAATTGTGGGAGATTCTTTATTGGGGTACAGCAGCCTGGTATAGCAGGGCAGTTGCAAGGGTGTAGTTTTGCAGGGCGGGGAAGTTAGCAGAGTGGCAGTTTCAGGAGGTTGTATTTGGGGTGGAGACAGTTATCGATGTGGTGGATGTAATTTTTGTGGTGGGACAGTATGCAGGGAAAAGAGGCAGTTGGGAGTATTATTTGGCAGTATTAGCAGGTTGGTAGGGCAGTTGCAACCTCGGAGTAATTTTTGGTAGTGGGGCAGTTGTGGCGAAGGTACTTTTTTGATGGTGGGTTGGGAAAGTAGAGAACAAGGAGAGGGAGTTCTAACGAAGCAGTTGCCTAACTGCTCTGTTTCAGTGTAAGTTTTTTTGCAGGGACAGTCCAAAGGTATCTAACCTCCTAGGCAAACTTTCAACTATGTGCCCCCTGCCCACAGTTCACCATCTCCCTACCATACCTTACCCCCCCCCAAGAGCCACATTTCCCCTTTCCTAATTCCTCCTCCCCTCCCCTCGTGCCCAGCATCTCTCCTTCTGTCTGCCCCTCCCTTGCCATATCCAGCATCTATCCTTCTATCTGCCCCCCCTTGTTGTGTCCAGCATCTCTCCTTCCATCTTCCCTCTTGCCATGCCCAGCATCTCTCCTTTACATTGCCCCCTTTGCTGTATCCAGCAACTCTCCTTTCCTCTGACCCTCTCTTGCCGTGTCCAGCATCTCTCCTTTCCTCTGCCCCTCCCTTGCCGTGTCCAGCATCTCTCCTTTCCTCTTCCCCTCTCTTGCCGTGTCCAGCATCTCTCCTTTCCTCTGCCCCTCCCTTGCCGTGTCCAGCATCTCTCCTTTCCTCTTCCCCTCTCTTGCCGTGTCCAGCATCTCTCCTTTCCTCTGCCCCTCCCTTGCCGTGTCCAGCATCTCTCCTTTCCTCTTCCCCTCTCTTGCCGTGTCCAGCATCTCTCCTTTCCTCTGCCCCTCTCTTGCTCTGTCCAGCATCTCTCCTTTCCTCTGCCCCTCCCTTGCCGTGTCCAGCATCTCTCCTTTCCTCTGCCCCTCCCTTGCTCTGTCCAGCTTCTCTCCTTTCCTCTGCCTCTCCCTTGCTCTGTCCAGCATCTCTCCTTTCCTCTGCCTCTCCCTTGCTCTGTCCAGCATCTCTCCTTTCCTCTCCCCCTCCCTTGCAGTGTCCAGCATCTCTCCTTTCCTCTTCCCCTCTCTCTCTCTCTGTCCAGCATCTCTCCTTTCCTCTCCCCCTCCCTTGCAGTGTCCAGCATCACTCCTTTCCTCTCCCCCTCCCTTGCAGTGTCCAGCATCACTCCTTTCCTCTCCCCCTCCCTTGCAGTGTCCAGCATCTCTCCTTTCCTCTGCCCCTCTCTTGCCGTGTCCAGCATCTCTCCTTTCCTCTGCCCCTCTCTTGCTCTGTCCAGCATCTCTCCTTTCCTCTCCCCCTCCCTTGCATTGTCCAGCTTCTCTCCTTTCCCCTTTCCCTCTCTTGCTCTGTCCAGCATCTCTCCTTTCCTCTTCCCCTCACTTGCAGTGTCCAGCATCTCTCCTTTTCTCTCTGCCCTCCCTTGCAGTGTCCAGCATCTCTCCTTTCCTCTGCCCCTCTCTTGCTCTGTCCAGCATCTCTCCTTTCCTCTGCCCCTCCCTTGCTCTGTCCAGCATCTCTCCTTTCCTCTTCCCCTCTCTTGCAGTGTCCAGCATCTCTCCTTCCCTCTTCCCCTCTCTTGCAGTGTCCATTATCTCTCCTTCCCTCTTTCCCTCTCTTGCTGTGTCCAGCATCTCTCCTTTCCTCTTCCCCTCTCTTGCAGTGTCCAGCATCTCTCCTTTCCTCTGCCCGTCCCTTGCTCTGTCCAGCATCTCTCCTTTCCTCTGCCCCTCCCTTGCTCTCTCCAGCATCTCTCCTTTCCTCTGCCCCTCTCTTGCCGTGTCCAGCATCTCTCCTTTCCTCTGCCCCTCTCTTGCTCTGTCCAGCATCCCTCCTTTCTTCTCCCCCTCCCTTGCATTGTCCAGCATCTCTCCTTTCCTCTTCCCCTCTCTTGCTCTGTCCAGCATCTCTCCTTTCCTCTGCCCCTCCCTTGCCGTGTCCAGCATCTCTCCTTTCCTCTGCCCCTCCCTTGCTCTGTCCAGCATCTCTCCTTTCCTCTGCCCCTCCCTTGCTCTGTCCAGCATCTCTCCTTTCCTCTGCCTCTCCCTTGCTCTGTCCAGCACCTCTCCTTTCCTCTCCCCCTCCCTTGCAGTGTCCAGCATCTCTCCTTTCCTCTTCCCCTCTCTCTCTCTCTGTCCAGCATCTCTCCTTTCCTCTCCCCCTCCCTTGCAGTGTCCATCATCACTCCTTTCCTCTCCCCCTCCCTTGCAGTGTCCAGCATCTCTCCTATCCTCTTCCCCTCTCTTGCCATGTCCAGCATCTCTCCTTTCCTCTCCCCCTCCCTTGCAGTGTCCCGCATCTCTCCTTTCCTCTGCCCCTCTCTTGCCGTGTCCAGCATCTCTCCTTTCCTCTTCCCCTCTCTTGCAGTGTCGAACATTTCTCCTTTCCTCTTCCCCTCCCTTGCAATGTCCAGCATCTCTCCTTTCCTCTTCCCCTCTCTTGCCGTGTCCAGCATCTCTCCTTTCCTCTGCCCCCTCTTGCCGTGTCCAGCATATTTTCTTTCCTCTTCCCCTCTCTTGCCGTGTCCAGCATCTCTCCTTTCCTCTTCCCCTCTCTTGCCGTGTCCAGCATCTCTCCTTTCCTCTGCCCCTCTCTTGCCATGCCCAGCATCTCTCCTTTCCTCTGCCCCTCTCTTGCCGTGTCCAGCATCTCTCCTTTTCTCTGCCGCTCTCTTGCCATGTCCAGCAGCTCTCCTTTCCTCTGCCCCCCTCTTGCCGTGTCCAGCATCTCTCCTTTCCTCTGCCCCTCTCTTGCCGTGTCCAGCATCTCTCCTTTCCTCTTCCCCTCCCTTGCTCTGTCCAGCATCTCTCCTTCCCTCTGCCCCTCTCTTGCAGTGTCCAGCATCTCTCCTTTCCTCTGCCCCTTTCTTGCAGTGTCCAGCATCTCTCCTTTCCTCTGCCCCTCTCTTGCAGTGTCCAGCATCTCTCCTTTCCTCTGCCCCTTTCTTGCAGTGTCCAGCATCTCTCCTTTCCTCTGCCCCTCTCTTGCTGTGTCCAGCATCTCTCCTTTCCTCTTCCCCTCTCTTGCCGTGTCCAGCATCTCTCCTTTCCTCTGCCCCTCTCTTGCTCTGTCCAGCATCTCTCCTTTCCTCTGCCCCTCCTTTGCCGTGTCCAGCATCTCTCCTTTCCTCTGCCCCTCCCTTGCTCTGTCCAGCTTCTCTCCTTTCCTCTGCCTCTCCCTTGCTCTGTCCAGCATCTCTCCTTTCCTCTGCCTCTCCCTTGCTCTGTCCAGCATCTCTCCTTTCCTCTCCCCCTCCCTTGCAGTGTCCAGCATCTCTCCTTTCCTCTTCCCCTCTCTCTCTCTCTCTCTCTGTCCAGCATCTCTCCTTTCCTCTCCCCCTCCCTTGCAGTGTCCAGCATCACTCCTTTCCTCTCCCCCTCCCTTGCAGTGTCCAGCATCACTCCTTTCCTCTCCCCCTCCCTTGCAGTGTCCAGCATCTCTCCTATCCTCTGCCCCTCTCTTGCCGTGTCCAGCATCTCTCCTTTCCTCTGCCCCTCTCTTGCTCTGTCCAGCATCTCTCCTTTCTTCTCCCCCTCCCTTGCATTGTCCAGCTTCTCTCCTTTCCCCTTTCCCTCTCTTGCTCTGTCCAGCATCTCTCCTTTCCTCTGCCCCTCCCTTGCCGTGTCCAGCATCTCTCCTTTTCTCTGCCCCTCTCTTGCAGTGTCCAGCATCTCTCCTTTCCTCTGCCCCTCTCTTGCTCTGTCCAGCATCTCTCCTTTCCTCTGCCCCTCCCTTGCTCTGTCCAGCATCTCTCCTTTCCTCTTCCCCTCTCTTGCAGTGTCCAGCATCTCTCCTTCCCTCTTCCCCTCTCTTGCAGTGTCCATTATCTCTCCTTCCCTCTTTCCCTCTCTTGCTGTGTCCAGCATCTCTCCTTTCCTCTTCCCCTCTCTTGCAGTGTCCAGCATCTCTCCTTTCCTCTGCCCGTCCCTTGCTCTGTCCAGCATCTCTCCTTTCCTCTGCCCCTCCCTTGCTCTGTCCTGCATCTCTCCTTTCCTCTGCCCCTCCATTGCCGAGTCCAGCATCTCTCCTGTCCTCTGCCCCTCTCTTGCTCTGTCCAGCATCCCTCCTTTCCTCTCCCCCTCCCTTGCAGTGTCCAGCATCTCTCCTTTCCTCTTCCCCTCTCTTGCTCTGTCCAGCATCTCTCCTTTCCTCTGCCCCTCCCTTGCCGTGTCCAGCATCTCTCCTTTCCTCTGCCCCTCCCTTGCTCTGTCCAGCATCTCTCCTTTCCTCTGCCTCTCCCTTGCTCTGTCCAGCATCTCTCCTTTCCTCTGCCTCTCCCTTGCTCTGTCCAGCACCTCTCCTTTCCTCTCCCCCTACCTTGCAGTGTCCAGCATCTCTCCTTTCCTCTTCCCCTCTCTCTCTCTCTGTCCAGCATCTCTCCTTTCCTCTCCCCCTCCCTTGCAGTGTCCATCATCACTCCTTTCCTCTCCCCCTCCCTTGCAGTGTCCAGCATCTCTCCTATCCTCTTCCCCTCTCTTGCCATGTCCAGCATCTCTCCTTTCCTCTCCCCCTCCCTTGCAGTGTCCCGCATCTCTCCTTTCCTCTGCCCCTCTCTTGCCGTGTCCAGCATCTCTCCTTTCCTCTTCCCCTCTCTTGCAGTGTCGAACATTTCTCCTTTCCTCTTCCCCTCCCTTGCAATGTCCAGCATCTCTCCTTTCCTCTTCCCCTCTCTTGCCGTGTCCAGCATCTCTCCTTTCCTCTGCCCCCTCTTGCCGTGTCCAGCATATTTTCTTTCCTCTTCCCCTCTCTTGCCGTGTCCAGCATCTCTCCTTTCCTCTTCCCCTCTCTTGCCGTGTCCAGCATCTCTCCTTTCCTCTGCCCCTCTCTTGCCATGTCCAGCATCTCTCCTTTCCTCTGCCCCTCTCTTGCCGTGTCCAGCATCTCTCCTTTTCTCTGCCGCTCTCTTGCCGTGTCCAGCATCTCTCCTTTCCTCTGCCCCTTTCTTGCAGTGTCCAGCATCTCTCCTTTCCTCTGCCCCTCTCTTGCTGTGTCCAGCATCTCTCCTTTCCTCTTCCCCTCTCTTGCTGTGTCCAGCATCTCTCCTTTCCTCTTCCCCTCTCTTGCTGTGTCCAGCATCTCTCCTTTCCTCTTCCCCTCTCCTGCTCTGTCCAGCATTTCTCCTTTCCTCTTCCCCTCTCTTGCTCTGTTGAGCATCTCTCCTTTCCTCTTCCCCTCTCTTGCTGTGTCCAGCATCTCTCCTTTCCTCTGCCCCTCTCTTGCTCTGTCCAGCATCTCTCCTTTCCTCTGCCTCTCCCTTGCTCTGTCCAGCATCTCTGCTTTCCTCTGCCTCTCCCTTGCTCTGTCCAGCATCTCTGCTTTCCTCTTCCGCTCTCTTGCCGTGTCCAGCATCTCTCCTTTCCTCTTCCCCTCTCTTGCCGTGTCCAGCATCTCTCCTTTCCTCTTCCCTTCTCTTGCCGTGTCCAGCATCTCTCCTGTCCTCTTCCCCTCTCTTGCCATGTCCAGCATCTCTCCTATCCTCTCCCCCTCCCTTACTCTGTCCAGCATCTCTCCTTTTCTCTGCCCCTCTCTTGCAGTGTCCAGCATCTCTCCTTTCCTCTGCCCCTCTCTTGCTCTGTCCAGCATCTCTCCTTTCCTCTGCCCCTCCCTTGCTCTGTCCAGCATCTCTCCTTTCCTCTTCCCCTCTCTTGCAGTGTCCAGCATCTCTCCTTCCCTCTTCCCCTCTCTTGTAGTGTCCATTATCTCTCCTTCCTTCTTTCCCTCTCTTGCTGTGTCCAGCATCTCTCCTTTCCTCTTCCCCTCTCTTGCAGTGTCCAGCATCTCTCCTTTCCTCTGCCCGTCCCTTGCTCTGTCCAGCATCTCTCCTTTCCTCTGCCCCTCTCTTGCCGTGTCCAGCATCTCTCCTTTCCTCTGCCCCTCCCTTGCTCTGTCCAGCATCTCTCCTTTCCTCTGCCCCTCTCTTGCCGTGTCCAGCATCTCTCCTTTCCTCTTCCCCTCTCTTGCTCTGTCCAGCATCTCTACTTTCCTCTGCCCCTCCCTTGCCGTGTCCAGCATCTCTACTTTCCTCTGCCCCTCCCTTGCCGTGTCCAGCATCTCTCCTTTCCTCTGCCCCTCCCTTGCTCTGTCCAGCATCTCTCCTTTCCTCTGCCTCTCCCTTGCTCTGTCCAGCATCTCTCCTTTCCTCTGCCTCTCCCTTGCTCTGTCCAGCATCTCTCCTTTCCTCTCCCCCTCCCTTGCAGTGTCCAGCATCTCTCCTTTCCTCTTCCCCTCTCTCTCTCTCTCTGTCCAGCATCTCTCCTTTCCTCTCCCCCTCCCTTACAGTGTCCAGCATCACTCCTTTCCTCTCCCCCTACCTTGCAGTGTCCAGCATCTCTCCTATCCTCTGCCCCTCTCTTGCCGTGTCCAGCATCTCTCCGTTCCTCTGCCCCTCCCTTGCTCTGTCCAGCATCTCTCCTTTCCTCTGCCCCTCTCTTGCTGTGTCCAGCATCTCTCCTTTCCTCTTCCCCTCTTTTGCTCTGTCCAGCATTTCTCCTTTCCTCTCCCCCTCCCTTGCAGTGTCCCGCATCTCTCCTTTCCTCTGCCCCTCTCTTGCCGTGTCCAGCATCTCTCCTTTCCTCTTCCCCTCTCTTGCCGTGTCCAGTATCTCTCCTTTCCTCTTCCCCTCTCTTGCCGTGTCCAGCATCTCTCCTGTCCTCTTCCCCTCTCTTGCCATGTCTAGCATCTCTCCTTTCCTCTCCCCCTCCCTTGCAGTGTCCCGCATCTCTCCTTTCCTCTGCCCCTCTCTTGCCGTGTCCAGCATCTCTCCTTTCCTCTTCCCCTCTCTTGCAGTGTCCAGCATTTCTCCTTTCCTCTTCCCCTCCCTTGCAGTGTCCAGCATCTCTCCTTTCCTCTTCCCCTCTCTTGCCGTGTCCAGCATCTCTCCTTTCCTCTGCCCCCTCTTGCCGTGTCCAGCATATTTTCTTTCCTCTTCCCCTCTCTTGCCGTGTCCATCATCTCTCCTTTCCTCTGCCCCTCTCTTCCCGTGTCCAGCATCTCTCCTTTCCTCTGCCCCTCTCTTCCCGTGTCCAGCATCTCTCCTTTCCTCTTCCCCTCTCTTGCTGTGTCCAGCATCTCTCCTTTCCTCTGCCCCTCCCTTGCTCTGTCCAGCATCTCTCCTTCCCTCTGCCCCTCTCTTGCAGTGTCCAGCATTTCTCCTTTCCTCTCCCCCTACCTTGCAGTGTCCAGCATCTCTCCTATCCTCTGCCCCTCTCTTGCCGTGTCCAGCATCTCTCCGTTCCTCTGTCCCTCCCTTGCTCTGTCCAGCATCTCTCCTTTCCTCTGCCCCTCTCTTGCTGTGTCCAGCATCTCTCCTTTCCTCTTCCCCTCTTTTGCTCTGTCCAGCATTTCTCCTTTCCTCTCCCCCTCCCTTGCAGTGTCCAGCATCTCTCCTTTCCTCTGCCCCTCTCTTGCCGTGTCCAGCATCTCTCCTTTCCTCTGCCCCTCTCTTGCCGTGTCCAGCATCTCTCCTTTCCTCTGCCCCTCTCTTGCCGTGTCCAGCATCTCTCCTGTCCTCTTCCCCTCTCTTGCCATGTCTAGCATCTCTCCTTTCCTCTCCCCCTCCCTTGCAGTGTCCCGCATCTCTCCTTTCCTCTGCCCCTCTCTTGCCGTGTCCAGCATCTCTCCTTTCCTCTTCCCCTCTCTTGCAGTGTCCAGCATTTCTCCTTTCCTCTTCCCCTCCCTTGCAGTGTCCAGCATCTCTCCTTTCCTCTTCCCCTCTCTTGCCGTGTCCAGCATCTCTCCTTTCCTCTGCCCCCTCTTGCCGTGTCCAGCATATTTTCTTTCCTCTTCCCCTCTCTTGCCGTGTCCATCATCTCTCCTTTCCTCTGCCCCTCTCTTCCCGTGTCCAGCATCTCTCCTTTCCTCTGCCCCTCTCTTCCCGTGTCCAGCATCTCTCCTTTCCTCTTCCCCTCTCTTGCTGTGTCCAGCATCTCTCCTTTCCTCTGCCCCTCCCTTGCTCTGTCCAGCATCTCTCCTTCCCTCTGCCCCTCTCTTGCAGTGTCCAGCATTTCTCCTTTCCTCTTCCCCTCCCTTGCAGTGTCCATCATCTCTCCTTTCCTCTTCCCCTCTCTTGCCGTGTCCAGCATCTCTCCTTTCCTCTGCCCCTCTCTTGCCGTGTCCAGCATCTCTCCTTTCCTCTGCCCCTCTCTTGCCGTGTCCAGCATATTTTCTTTCCTCTTCCCCTCTCTTGCCGTGTCCAGCATCTCTCCTTTCCTCTTCCCCTCTCTTGCCGTGTCCAGCATCTCTCCTTTCCTCTGCCCCTCTCTTGCCATGTCCAGCATCTCTCCTTTCCTCTGCCCCTCTCTTGCCATGTCCAGCATCTCTCCTTTTCTCTGCCGCTCTCTTGCCGTGTCCAGCATCTCTCCTTTCCTCTGCCCCTCTCTTGCCATGTCCAGCATCTCTCCTTTCCTCTGCCCCTCTCTTGCCATGTCCAGCACCTCTCCTTTTCTCTGCCGCTCTCTTGCCGTGTCCAGCATCTCTCCTTTTCTCTGCCGCTCTCTTGCCGTGTCCAGCAGCTCTCCTTTCCTCTGCCCCCCTCTTGCCGTGTCCAGCATCTCTCCTTTCCTCTGCCCCTCTCTTGCCGTGTCCAGCATCTCTCCTTTCCTCTTCCCCTCTCTTGCTCTGTCCAGCATCTCTCCTTTCCTCTTCCCCTCTCTTGCTCTGTCCAGCATCTCTCCTTTCCTCTGCCCCTCCCTTGCTCTGTCCAGCATCTCTCCTTCCCTTTGCCCCTCTCTTGCAGTGTCCAGCATCTCTCCTTTCCTCTGCCCCTTTCTTGCAGTGTCCAGCATCTCTCCTTTCCTCTGCCCCTCTCTTGCTGTGTCCAGCATCTCTCCTTTCCTCTTCCCCTCTCCTGTCCAGAATCTCTCCTTTCCTCTTCCCCTCTCTTGCTCTGTCGAGCATCTCTCCTTTCCTCTTCCCCTCTCTTGCTGTGTCCAGCATCTCTCCTTTCCTCTGCCCCTCTCTTGCTCTGTCCAGCATCTCTCCTTTCCTCTGCCTCTCCCTTGCTCTGTCCAGCATCTCTGCTTTCCTCTGCCTCTCCCTTGCTCTATCCAGCATCTCTGCTTTCCTCTTCCCCTCTCTTGCCGTGTTCAGCATCTCTCCTTTCCTCTTCCCCTCTCTTGCCGTGTCCAGCATCTCTCCTGTCCTCTTCCCCTCTCTTGCCATGTCCAGCATCTCTCCTATCCTCTCCCCCTCCCTTACTCTGTCCAGCATCTCTCCTTTTCTCTGCCCCTCTCTTGCTGTGTCCAGCATCTCTCCTTTCCTCTTCCCCTCTCCTGTCCAGCATCTCTCCTTTCCTCTTCCCCTCTCTTGCTCTGTCGAGTATCTCTCCTTTCCTCTTCCCCTCTCTTGCTGTGTCCAGCATCTCTCCTTTCCTCTGCCCCTCTCTTGCTCTGTCCAGCATCTCTCCTTTCCTCTGCCTCTCCCTTGCTCTGTCCAGCATCTCTGCTTTCCTCTGCCTCTCCCTTGCTCTATCCAGCATCTCTGCTTTCCTCTTCCCCTCTCTTGCCGTGTCCAGCATCTCTCCTTTCCTCTTCCCCTCTCTTGCCGTGTCCAGCATCTCTCCTTTCCTCTGCCCCTCTCTTGCCGTGTCCAGCATCTCTCCTTTCCTCTTCCCCTCTCTTGCCGTGTCCAGCATCTCTCCTTTCCTCTTCCCCTCTCTTGCCGTGTCCAGCATCTCTCCTTTCCTCTTCCCCTCTCTTGCTCTGTCCAGCATCTCTCCTTTCCTCTTCCCCTCTCTTGCAGTGTCCAGCATCTCTCCTTTCCTCTTCCCCTCTCTTGCTCTGTCCAGCATCTCTCCTTTCCTCTTCCCCTCTCTTGCTCTGTCCAGCATCTCTCCTTTCCTCTTCCCCTCTCTTGCTGTGTCCAGCATCTCTCCTTTCCTCTTCCCCTCTCTTGCAGTGTCCATTATCTCTCCTTCCCTCTTTCCCTCTCTTGCTGTGTCCAGCATCTCTCCTTTCCTCTTCCCCTCTCTTGCAGTGTCCAGCATCTCTCCTTTCCTCTGCCCCTCCCTTGCCGTGTCCAGCATCTCTCCTTTCCTCTTCCCCTCTCTTGCCCTGTCCAGCATCTCTCCTTTCCAACCCCCCTCTCTTGCTCTGTCCAGCATCTCTCCTTTCCTCTTCCCCTCTCTTGCCGTGTCCAGCATCTCTCCTTTCCTCTTCCCCTCTCTTGCCGTGTCCAGCATCTCTCCTTTCCTCTGCCCCTCTCTTGCCGTGTCCGGCATCTCTCCTTTCCTCTTCCCCTCTGTTGCCGTGTCCAGCATCTCTCCTTTCCTCTTCCCCTCTCTTGCCGTTTCCAGCATCTCTCCTTTCCTCTGCCCCTCTCTTGCCGTGTCCAGCATCTCTCCTTTCCTCTTCCCCTCTCTTGCCATGTCCAGCATCTCTCCTTTCCTCTGCCCCTCTCTTGCAGTGTCCAGCATCTCTCCTTTCCTCTGCCCCTCCCTTTTCGTGTCTAGCATCTCTCCTTTCCTCTGCCGTGTCTTACATTGCTCACATCTGCTTACTGCCGCTGCTGCTCCCGTAACTGCATCTTGCCACCAGGCCAAAGCTGCTTCAAAAATTGAAACTCCTTGTAATGGCGGACCTTGCTGCAGCTACCTGCTCTTGAAACCCATATGTTTTCTACCCCTTCTAAGCACTTCTGTTGGGGAGGAGGGCCACTGACCTGAGTTTCCATTCTTGAAGAAGCCTCGGCCCAATGGCTGGATAATATTAAGGGGGTAGCAGCGGTAGAGAGAAAGCGGTGGATAGTGCTGTCATGTTTCTCTGCCCTCCTCCCAAAATTCTCACCCAATGTGGATGCTGGCCCATTTTCAATGCTATAGAAGTTGGAACTCCTCCCACAGACATTTGGGGGCTTATTTCTCTGGAACCCCTGGTCCAATTTGACCCATTTTTGAACTCAATGAGGTTTGGGTTTTTTTTAGTGGGGGTTACCATTTTTTCCCACATGCCATTTTTTATCCCATTCTGCTATATTTTGGGAGATTTATTTTTCCTCAGACAGCGTATATTCTCAGCTCCTTTTATATAATTCATTCCATCTTCCGTTGGGTCGGAAAGAGTAGAAAACAGCTTGCAAGCTTGTCGTCTTCTCAGTCTTCTCTGTTCTAAAAATAACCGTGATGGTGATGGAGAAAACTGGAGTCTCTTAGATTGCGATAACCTTTAAAGCCACCTGAAGTATCAGAACCTACAGAGAAATTACTATTCTATAGAAAGTTGTATCAATTGAAGTGAATTTGCAAAAATACAAGTACAGTCTTTTTTATGTCTTGATTTTAAGCAAGTTGGTTATGTTTTATTAAAGTGTGCCATTTAATTTTTCCTTTATCGCTGTCTAATATGAAAGTAATCTTGATTACAGATGAGTATGGCTGTTCGAAAGGTCTATTCTATTAACATCTTTTTTTCTAAATATATTAATGACAATATATACTTTCTATATGAGAAATATCCAAAACTTTGCAGGAATATATATATATATATATACATATACACACACACACACACACACAGAAAGAAAAAGAAAGAAATTTATTACAATACACACTTCCCTAAGAGGCAGATTTGGGATCATGTTAAATTTTAATATATACCTTCTGCCATCAGATGTTTAATTATTTTAATTTTATTTATTTATAATTCTTCTAGACTATCTTAGCCTTCTAAAAGCTACCAAAGGTGGTTTATACGTAGTAGTAATAAAATATATCTTACAAAACAAATTTTGGTTATCCAGCATTCATCATTTCAATTTAAGAGTTTCAGTCTTTTTAAATGAATAGCAAATAAAAATTTTACAAAACGTCATAATGTGAAGTGGCTTGGAACATCAGTTCAGTATAAAAGAGATTAAGAAAATATATATTGTCTTTATCTCAAGTCATTTGCATGCATTGTTTGATATGTAAGCCATCAAAATTGCATGTTTTTTATGTTTAATGTATGACATGAACTGTTACAAGAATATATTGCCCTATTCCCAGGGGCTGCTGGGTCGACAGGAGTCAGCATTGACTCAGCAGCACACAATGCATTTTGCATATAGATCATACTGAAAAGTGAAATTAATCAGGTTTATCAGATTTCAGGTTTATTAACCACTTTTCATCAGAGACAACAAGATCGTGTACAAAATATTAGGATAGTTAAAAAGTAAATTTATAAATAACATCATGTCTGTTGGGGAAAGACAAAGGTGTAGTGACAGAACACAGTCGGGTAGAAAAAATAGGCAAGAGGACACATGAGGATAGTTTTATACAATTAATGAAAAAAGATTACGTTACATAACTGGGAGTTAAGGGAAGGATGTCATGATAAGCCTTTAGCTGCTGTCCGTATCTAGTGCTACACGTGATATGGACTTATATGTATAATATTGACATTAAGCATTCCTAGAATTTCCAGGGTGTTAATTTTAAATTTGCACTTTGATGTGGATATTAGTGGAAATATTGCACAAAGGAATGTCAACATAAAATTGGTGTCTCTTGTTGAAATCTTTAATATACTAGAGCAGTAAGATGAATGTAATAGGAGAGAGATGGCATCTGATGGTTCAGACAGCAATTTTGTGAAAAGCTTCATACAGGATACAAATATTAGAAGCAGCTGAAATTTATTAGCTAAAATCTAGTACTCTGCCACTCTAATACTGCAAGAAAATAAATCATTTTATGGTTTTTGTCCTTCATTTAGAATTATGTACCAGTTATTTATTTATTAAGCTTATGTTCTGTTCATACAAGCAATTGGGCCTCAGCAGATCATAAGGATGATATAAAATGCATTACATTAAAAAGTACAAAAGCAGCATAATAAAGGTAGTGTAAGAGAGAAGCTTATATGCATGTTAGATGATGGTGGAGGATTGAATTAAAAGGAAAAAAAAAGCATTTATGTGCTTTCTAACAACTATGTCATTTATTTATTTATTTATTTTATTTATTTACATTCTCTTATATACTGCGCTATTCTGCATCAGTGCGGTTTACATCGAACCAACTGAAATTACATTGAACAGGGTATTATAACTTGGAGATAACTATTTTACAGGGAACATGGGCTATGGAGGGTTAAGTGGCTTGCCCAAGACCACAAGGAGCACCTGTGGGACTAGAAACCCCAGTCCTTCCGGCCCAAGGTTGCTGTCCTCTAGTGGGATTTGAACCCCCTGACCTTCCAGCCTGAAGTACCTTGCCCCAACCACTAGGCCACTCCTCCACTTCTCCACTAAGTCAAGTTTTAATGCCCTTTGGGAAACCTTAAATTTCTGTGCAAGAATATGACGACATTGAACAGAAATTAAAGAGTATGACCTAATGTCAGTTACGTACAGCAAATTGTGCGGTGTTTTAATAGGCAAGATGAAAGCATTGTTGTGCCTGTGGCAGTCACTGACGGTGCATGTGCTGTCGTGGTGCATGTTCCTCATGCTTTTGTTGTTGTACCATGCTTGCTGGTTTATCTGCATCGACTTCCATTTATCATTACTTGTGTAGTGGGCAATTTAAAATAGACCTAGTAGGTCTGTTTGGATTAAACAGTGAGTATAGCCAGTACATTTCTGTGTGTAAGTAATGTGGTAGCACACGTAAAAGAAAATATAGCAATGTCTCTCCAGCAGTATTAACTCGATCCTACTGTAATGTGAGACTTTAAGCATTCTATTCACTTTTCCTTTTAAGAATTGTAAAGCATGAGTCCTAAATAGTTTTAGCTGCCAATCCCTTATCTATGTTTTAACTTTCCAATAGGTGGCCAAGAGGAGTATGTCCTATCTTATGAACCAGTCAATCAACAGGAAGGTGTGTAAAGTTACTGCAACTATTTTCCCCAATGCCTTTGATGAAAGAGAGTAAAGAAGCTCAACCGGTTAATTTTGTTTTGTCTCTATATTAAATTTTATGTAGCGTGTGGTGTAATTTTTATTCACAGAAGTAAAGGGTTTCTATCAATGTATGTGTAACAGCACAGATGGATCATATGTACACATGAGCTGGGAATCAGTGCTATGTGCTGTATTGTGACAGTGTAATCCATTTCAGAATAGAACATTTCACTGCACAAACACATTTTCCTCTTGGCTTAACTTGGTGAAAACTCATTCTAGTCTTACAAAAACATAGAAAACTACAGCAGATATAGACCATACGGCTTCTCTCCAATCTGCCCATCTGTAAGAACTAGTATGTTCTACAATCCCTTCCACTCCTTCAGAGATCCTCTGTGTTTGTCCCATGCTTTCTTGAATTCAGATACAGTTCTCATCTCAACTCAGAGGCTATTCCACACATCCACCGCTCTTTCCATAAAGAAATATTTCCGCAGATTACACCTGAGTCTGTTCCTTTTCCCCCTTGTTGCAGAGCTTTCTTTCAAATGAGTATTATTGCCACAGAGGTATTTAAATGTCCATCTCCCCTTTCCCACCTTTCTTCCAAATTATGCATACTGAGATCTTTAAGTCTGTCCCCATATGCCTTAGATGAAGACCACTGACCCATCCAGCCCCATTGTTTTGTGCACTTTTAGTTTTGCTAGTTCCTCAGAGTCTTCTGAAATTAGTTTCAGTTCTACCTCACTTCCATTCCAATGGGACGTCAGAAAAACTCAGATAGGAATGGGAGTTTTTCTGACGTCCCATTCCGGACTCTCTTTTCTGAACACAGAGCAGAAATATTTACTTTCATCAGCCTCTATATACTTCTCCCCTTCTTCCATGAGTCTCACTGTGCCATCTTTGTACTTCCTTCTGTCACCAACATATCTAAAAAGAAAAAAGAAGTCTTGACCCCATGTTTTACCGCATTGGCTATTTTTTCTTCTATTTGCATCTTTGCTTTCCTGACTACATTACCAGCTTCACTTAGCTTCTCCAGATATTGTTGTTTGTCTTACTCTCTCTGCAATCCTTTATAATTTGAAGGCTAATCGCTCTTCCTTACCTTTAAGCTGCTGCTTTTAAAAACCACAGCAGCATTCTTTTCCTCTTGCTTTTTGTGTACTTTCCTAGCAAAAAGATTCATCGCCCTTTAAAATATCTTCTTTCAGTTTTGCCCACCGTTGTTCTACTTCCCCCAGATGTTCCCATCTAGATGTTAGGTTTAGAATGAACCGTCTCCACCTATGTCTTATGCTAGAGCCCTTACTTTAGAATGAATCATATCCACCTATGTCTTATGCTAGAGCCCTTGCTTTAGAATGAACGGTCTCCACCTATGTCTTATGCTGGAGCCCTTGCTTTCGAATGAACCGTCTCCACCTATGTCTTATGCTAGAGCCCTTGCTTTAGAATGAACCGTCTCCACCTATGTCTTATGCTGGAGCCCTTGCTTTAGAATGAACCGTCTCCACCTATGTCTTATGCTAGAGCCCTTGCTTTAGAATGAACCTTCTCCACCTATGTCTTATGCTAGAGCCCTTGCTTTAGAATGAATCATATCCACCTATGTCTTATGCTAGAGCCCTTGCTTTAGAATGAATCATATCCACCTATGTCTTATGCTGGAGCCCTTGCTTTAGAATGAATCATATCCACCTATGTCTTATGCTAGAGCCCTTGCTTTAGAATGAACCGTCTCCACCTATGTCTTATGCTAGAGCCCTTGCTTTAGAATGAACCGTCTCCACCTATGTCTTATGCTAGAGCCCTTGCTTTAGAATGAACCGTCTCCGACTTCCGGTGACGTCGGGGAGCATGGTGGCAGCTCTCTGAGGGAGCTCCGGGGCGCTATGGACTTGAACGTTTAAATAAGAGACTCTACCCCTTCAATAGAGCTTGAGAGTGGAGCCGGACGAGCCGGGTGTAAGCGTGGATGTCGGTGAAGCAGCGGTTATCTGCCTATCGATCCCCATACGCGGCAGAGGAGGAGCGGGAGGAAGAGCGCTCTAGGGACCGCATGGCGGACGAGGCAGCAGAGCGGTCCGACTCTGATGGGGACTCAGCGGGAGGACCGGACTCGCTGGGGAGCCTTAAGGAGTGGCTAACGGCATTTAAGGAAGACCTGAAGGCCGAGATGGGCTCCTTTAAAAAGGATTTGAGAGACACGCTGGGCACGCTCAAACAGGACGTACAGGAGTTGGGGGCCCGGGTGGAGGCGACGGAGGAGAGGCAAGAGCAGCAGGCAGAGCAGTTGCAGGCCCTGCGAGCGGATTGGGCGGAGCTGCGACAAGCCCAGGATCAACTGCAGGTGAAAGCAGAAGACCTAGAAGACAGGTCTCGCAGGTGCAACGTGCGGGTGCGGGGCCTGCCGGAGGAACAGCGTTTTCAGGACTGTGAGGCGACGCTGTCTCGCTTGTTCACCGCGATCCTCCAGGCAGCCGACCCGGAAGGAGCGTGGGAGGGAAAATCGATACTCATGGACAGAGCCCATCGGAGCTCGGGCCCTTCTCGGGAGAATAAGCCACGCGATGTTATAGCGTGCATAGGCTCCTTTAAACTGAAGGAGAGAATTCTCACTGCGGCGAGGAAGCTGGGGCCCTACCAGTGGGAGGGGCAAAGATAGAGCTCTACCAGGATCTATCAGCGGGCACCCTACAGCGGCGATGGGAACTGCGTGGAGTAACGTCCTTACTGCGCAGAGAAGGATGGCGCTATAAATGGCTTTACCCATTTGGCCTGCTGGTGACGGTGAAGGGCATTACCCGCAGGATCCAGAACATGGAGGGAGCCTGGCAGACTCTGCGGGACCTTGGCGTAGACAACATTCCAGATGCCCCCCTGGGGGGCCCGCCCAAAGAGCAACGGGCAACTGAGCGGAGCTCCGGCTTGAAATGGCAGCGCGCGGAGAATAAGAGCAGGCGGTTGACCAGGCTTTCGCGAGGCAAAGCAACAGCACCTGAGGAGGGGGCGACGTGAGTCGGAGAAGAGCCAACGAGCCCGGTTGGACCGGGAGAACTTTAGATCACTCTGAACTGGCATGCTGGTACTTTACTGACATCCAATGCAATCTTTACTGTTTATTATGAATATTAGGGGGGCGGTGGGGGGGTAATATTGCGGGTTGTCTGAACATGTTGGGTAGATATGAAGGTTTTAGGACGGGGTGGGGGGAGGGGGAGTCTGTTTAAATGGAAGAAAGGGGCGGGTGGGGAGGGAGGGAATGGCTGGATAGCTAATAGGGGAGGGGGGGTCGTGAGGGGCGAGGAAAGCGCCCGGGCAGCATCACTGGGGGTTAGGGAAACTCTGGAGGGAGTGGTAATGCAGGGGGGGTAGGTGGAGTGGTATTGCGGGGGGGGGGGGAGGGGGTCCCGAGGTAGGCAGGGGAGAGGTGTTGGTATCGGAGGGGGAATGGAGTTGGTGGTTGATAGGTCCCAATGGGGAAGATAGGATCCATTAACGCCAAGGGGCTGAATAATCCCCAGAAGCGGCGGTTGCTGTATCGGGAAGCCTCCCGTCTGAAGTGGGAGGTGGTGCTAGTACAGGAAACCCATCTCCGGAGGAAGCATGAGGGGCTGATGCGGAATGCACACTACCCACAGCAGTTCTTTGGGAGTGCGCGGGGGCTGGGGGCGGGTAAGAAAGGGGGAGTGGCGGTACTGGTGCACCGGGATAGTACCTTTCGGGTGAGTAGGGTGGAGGGAGACGAGGAGGGGAGGGTGATACTCCTGGGGGGGGAATGGCAGGGGGAGCAGGTCTCGGTGGTTAATCTCTATGCCCCCAATGAGCGGCAGGGGCCCTTCTGGCGGGGGGTGCAGGGGTTTCTAGCTCGACATGTCCAAGGGAAACTTATCTTGGGGGGAGACTTCAATATTGCTATTAACCCATGCTGGGACCGTCAAGCTGGGGGGGGGGGGTGGGAAGGATGGCATCCGTAGGATATTGCACCGCCTTATGGAAACCTATCAGTTGTCTGATGCGTGGAGATACTTGAATGAGGGGAGTCGAGAGTTTACGTTCTACTCGGCACCCCACGATAGCTACAGTCGAATTGACTATATTTTGCTGCCAAAGGAATGGGGCCAGAGGTTTCAGGAAGCGGTCATAGGCAATATTACATGGTCAGACCATGCCCCCACCTGGGTGAGCGTTGGGGGTTCCCGAGAGGAGGGGGGAGTGAGATTTTGGAGGCTCAATGAAAGTCTTCTCAAACGCGAAGAGGTGGTAAAGGATGTTAAGGAATGCCTACAAGAGTATTGGCACTTTAATGACATAGGTGAAGTTGGAGAGGTGGGGTTGTGGGAAGGCATGAAAGCGGTGGTGCGGGGGAGATTGGTGATGTCGTCCTCTAGACTGAAGAAGCAACGGGAGGCCCGGGAGGAGGAATTGAATGTAGAACTTAAGCAGGTGGCAGAGAAGTACCAAGCCCGGGGGCTCAAGCAGGATTTTAAACGTCTTAACCACCTGCGGATGGAACTCCAGAAATTGCGAACGGAGGAGATTGGTTTTCAGCTGGCCAGGTTGAAACAGCGCTATTATGAGTGGGGTGATAGGGCTGGGAAACTGTTAGCCAGCAAGTTGCGAAAGCGCGTGGCCCAAACGGCTATTTTGGAGCTGCAGGGGGTGGGGGGGAACGGCTGCGCTCGGGAAAAGATATTGGGGAGCATTTCTGCCAGTTTTATCGGGAGCTATATAGGAAGGGGGAGGGGGGGAGACCGGGGCTCGGAGAAGAGTACTTGCAGGATATATCATTACAGAGTCTGGAGGAGGGCGATGTACAAGAACTGGAGGTCGATGTCACCCGGGAGGAGGTGGTTCAGGCTATACGGGCACTGCCGGCGGGTAAAGCCCCGGGATTGGACGGCCTGTCAGGGGCCTTTTATAAGATCTTTCGGGAGGACTTAGTCGATAGGCTGGTGCGGGTGGCGAATGGAGTGCAGCAGGAGGGGGGGGGCTTCTCGGCGGACATGCTTACCGCTGGTATAACGGTTCTGCCTAAAGACGGACGGGATCCCAGGCACTGTGGGTCCTACCGCCCCATTTCCCTACTCAATGTAGATGTTAAGATTATTGCAAAGGTTTTGGCTAACAGATTGGCCCCGAAGATGACAGGCTTGATAGGGCTTGATCAGACGGGCTTTATAGTGGGGAGGCAGGCCTCGGATAACATTAAGAGGGTACTCGAAGCGGTATGGGGGGCGCGTGCCCAGGAGGAGGAGGCTATGTTGTTGTCAATCGACGCGGAAAAAGCATTCGATAGAGTGGACTGGGACTTTTTGTTCCTGGTGATGGGGCGGATGGGGATCGGGCCCAAATTCATGAGGTGGGTGCAAGCGCTTTATCGGGGCCCGAAGGCGCGGGTAAAGATCAATGGGCGGTACACCGAGACCTTGGCATTGGAAAGGGGGACCCGCCAAGGGTGCCCGCTATCACCACTGCTCTTTGCTATAGCTATGGTCCCGCTCCTCGGCTGAAAATTCGCCATTTGCCGAGGAGCGGGACCTGAAGCAGGGTTTGAGCTTTTTGTAAACCCGAAACGTGGCCATGTCGTCCACTTATTAATGGCATTCTGGCGGTGCTCTGCATAATAAGCTAAGTTGATGGACTTATTTTTTCATTCTCACTACATTTTTAAAAATATTGATAAAAGTGATAAAAATTGATTAAAATAAAGTGAGCGGTCACAGTGGCGTCTGCGGAATGCTTCCCGGATGCTGGGCTGACAAGCTCTGACAAAATTACAGTTGATCAGCCGCAAGGGGATTTCCCTGTCTATATTGGATTCTTTTGATGGTCTAGTGCAATGTAATTTGTCACGCATTGTCCATTATTAATCCATCGGATCTAGAGGGTAATTGGGTTTTAAAAGAATTAGATATGAACAGCTCAAATGATTTTTCTACTTTTACCTAATGGAAAATATTTAAATGAAACAGAGCACATACTACTTTAGTTTTCTATATTTGGGAAGAAAACTAAAAACAAAAGGTGTCATGGAGTGTTTGCCTCCCCTCCCCTATACCACAGAAATGTGGAGCAGAAGGTTTTAGGAACCTTACAGTAAATTGTCAGACATTATAAGAACATGAGAAATGCCATACTGGGTCCGAATTAAGATCCATTAAGCCCACTATCCTGTTTCCAACAGTGGCCACTGCAGGTCACAAGTTCCTAGCAGGTTCCCAAAAACACACACAGGTTCCACAATGCTCATCCCAGGGTAAGCAGTGGATTTCCTGGGTCCTCTTTAATAATGGTTTGTGGACCTTTCCTCCAGGAACTGTCCAAACTATTTTTAAACCAGTTACACTAACAGCTTTTACTACATCCTCCGGTAACGAATTCCAGAGTTTGATTACGCGTTGAGTACAAAAATATTTTCTCTTATTACTCGTAAATGGGTTACGTAGTAGCTTCATTGCTTCTAGTTTTTCTATTTTTTTATGGTGTAAACAGCCGATCTACAGCTGCCCGTTCCACTCCATTCATTCATTTATAGACCTCTATCATATCCCCCCTCAGCCATCTCTTTTCCAAGTTGAAGAGCCCCAATCTTTTACGCCTTTCCTTATATTGCTATCCTTCCATCCCCTTTACCATTTTTGTCACTCTTCTCTGTACTTTTTCTAATTCTGGTATATCCTTTAGCTGTAGTCAATTAAGAGAAATGTTTTGTTTCGCCCAGCATCTAGATTTGTGTGCGGTTAATAATGCCTTGAGTGTATGTGAGTCGTGTATAACCATTCAAATTTTTTTGTACACAAATAATTTTTTTTTTACTCTCCATCTTGATCATGTCAGATTAATAATAATTGAAATTATTTTTCACTTCATGATACGTTATTTTACATTGTCATGTATTAAACACCTCTAAAATCTAATCTTCTCTTTAATAGTTCATTACTCTCGACCAGTGATTATTTTGGGTCCGATGAAAGACAGAATAAATGATGATTTGATTTCAGAATTTCCAGATAAGTTTGGATCCTGTGTTCCACGTGAGTAACAACTGAACTGCTTAGGATGGGAGTTAATAAATTAATTTGTACTGAGCACTCAAATGGCAAAATGGCGATTTTTCTTGTGGTGCTTAGTTGCAATAATATTTACTACTTGAGGGATCTAAGCCATTCTCTGGGTGTTTCTACTGTGTTGTTGCATGCAAAGCTAGCTTATGCATAATTCATTGTGGGTATCCTGGAAACCAAACTGGCTAAGAAAGGATGTTCTCTGTAAACACTAGGCGTCAATGGCAGCTACTGTCAACCCCTAAGAACAGTTACCTGATTGTTTTCTATTCCACCCCCTCCCCTCCCCCCACACATCCACACTCTGTCCCCCAAGGCGAGCCCCAGAATAGGTTCATGATGTTGGCATCCCAGGTGAACCTTAAGCTTTATTCCCTTCCATCTGTCAGAATCTATTATTTAGCTTTGAATCCCCTTTTCTTTGCTTCTCTCCCCCCTCCCAAAGCTGCCGAAGCAACTGCCTAGTTTGCCTAATGGTTGGGACAGCTCTGCTCACCCCACTTTTTCTGGAGGCTTGCTGCTTCTGACTGTGGAGAAGCTGTTCTGTTTTCTATCTGCACTTCATGGCTGCCAGTGAGTTTAACCATTTGGTGCTGGACCTCCAGTAATGAGTGTTCGGGTACCATGAACCTCTGACTGAGTGCCTTGTGATGCTTGAAGAAAACGGAACAGCTTCTCCAGAGGTAGTACTGGCACCAAATCTCCAGAAAAAATGAGGTGGATAGTATCAAACTAGGGAGCGAGCCAGCATAGTGAGGATGGGGATGTAGGGACAGGATGGTGGAGGTGGGTTGGGGTTGAGAGAGTGGGATGGGGTGAGTAGAGAGAGTGTGAGGGAGATGAACTAAGGAAAAGATTGTGTGAGAGAGCTGGGCTGTAAAGGAGGATAGTCTGTGGGGAAAGGTGTATACGAGGGGGTACCCCAAAAAAACAGGAATTATTTTTTAAAAGCTATTTATTTCAAATTCTTTACAAAACAACCTTATCCCCTTCAAAATACTCTCCATTACAACTGATACATTTGTCCCACCGGTGCTTCCACTGTTCGAAACATTTTTTGTAGTCATCTTTAGAAACGGCTGACAGCTCCTCCCTCCTTTTTTTCTTGACTTCTTCAATGTTGTCAAATCGGTGTCCTTTCATGCCCCTTTTCATGCGTGGAAATAAGAAAAAGTCGCACGGAGCCAGGTCAGGCGAGTAAGGTGCGTGGGGCAGCGGAACCATGCCATTTTTAGCCAAAAACTGTCTAACAGTTGTGTGTGCAGGTGCGTTGTCGTGGTGGAAGAACCAGTCTCCTGTCTGCCACAAATCGGGTCTTTTTTGACGAACACTGTTGCGCAATCTTCTTAAAACTTCCAAATAAAAGGTTTGATTGACGGTCTGACCTGGGGGAACAAACTCTGAATGAACTACCCCCTTGGCATCAAAAAAGCAAATCAGCATTGTTTTGATGTTTGATTTGACGACATTTTTTTGGACGGGGTGACGACGTCTTCTATTGGCTTGACTGTTGCTTTGTTTCTGGGTCGTAACCATAGCACCATGACTCATCACCTGTAATGACCTTTGACAGAAAATCTGGATCAGTTTCAAGCTGTTGTTTCAAAACACGACATGTTTCAACTCGATGTTCCTTTTGATTGTCAGTCAGAACCCGAGGAACAAACTTGGCAGCAACCCTTTTCATTCCCAAATCTTCCGTTAAAATTCGCTGAACCGAGCTCCAAGATAACCCACTAATCTCTGACAGTTGATCAATTGTCTGTCGACGGTCTGTGAGCACAAGCTCTCTAAATTTTTCAATATTTTCGTCAATTCGGGCAGTTGATGAACGCCCAGAACGAGGTTTGTCATCAATCGACATGTCACCATTTTTAAACAGAGCAAACCACTGGTACACTTGACTTTTTCCCATAGCGTCATCTTGATAAGCTGTTTTCAACATTAAAACAGTTTCAGCAGCATTTTTACCGAGTAGAAAACAAAATTTCACAGCTGCACGTTGTTCACTTAAACTTGTCATCATAAAAAAAGAAACAAGAACAAAACAGCGCTAGCAAATACAATCACTGCAGTTGAACAGAACAAGCCAGGTCGACAACACAGGCGGCACTGAACTGACAATGAGTTGCACTATACACGCCTAGCGGCAGAAGTGCGTACTACACAAGCTTTGCCCACGGCAATGTTGTTCTTGTTTTTTTTGGGTACCCCCCTCGTATGTTGTGGGAGCGTCCTCCATTGTAGTTACACAAGTCACTCTGAATTTGCCTGAACAGCTAGGCTGGCTGCATCATTGGAGAGGGTCTCCTCTTGCCCAGAGGGCCAGCTTCTTTGTCACGTGATTGTCTTGGCTTGCACATTAAAGTGTTTTTTCACCAAAGTGTCCCCCCACTTGAAAATAGTGAATATCACTGGACTAAGGGGTACTCCAGTACCACCTTGAGAAACGTATTCTCTGAGACTCACAGCAGTGATGGCTCAGTAACTGTTCTCTCTCTCTGTAGTCGCAGCAGGACCGACTTTGAGCATGTTGTCCACCACAGGCCCCACGTCCCATGCCCTATGCCCTGCCTTTCTCCAGCTGCTGCTGATGCAGCTCCCCAGCCTTGGAGTGGCAGCAGCAGTGCAACAGCCCCTAACCTCTGAGAACCATGTGCATATTAAAAGGCTTGTTGATCATGCTCCTTCTGACACATACTTTTTGCATCAAAGGGGATTTGACTGGCAGGGTCTTGGAAGCACACACAAGTCTCAGAAGCCCCATTGCAGGATTGAGAAGATATGGTAGCGGTATCCACAGCCGGCCTGAACGAGGAAGAATTGAAGGAAAGTTCTGCAGTGGGGGTAGTGTGGAGGGGAAGAGGGTAAATAGAGAGGGCAGGAAAGAAATGACAGTTGTGCTTATCACATCCAGAGTTGGGCAGTACTGTAGAACATGCGGCAAGGAGAGATGTCATGGATTAGGAAGAAAAAGATCAGGCAAGCTTTGGGATAGGAGGAGTTGTAAAGCAGGAACTTAGAGGTGGCTAGGAACTCAAGGAGTTAGAGTAAGGATTTGCAGTCAGCAAAGGGGGAGATGAAATGGAGATAAAGATACCTGGAGAGAACAGAGCAGAAGACTCGGGGATTGGGTGGTGTAGGGGGAGAGAGCATGGGGATTCAGGGGGAGATCATGGGGCAGTGTGGGGAATAAACAGGGTCCTCAGTTAAGGGAGGTGTGTTGGGAAACTGAGTGGGCCCAGGAGAGAAGGGTAAATTGTGCGGGGGAGAGAGCAGTCTGGGATGAAAGAGTGAGGACTCTGGTATTGTGTTGGTAGATGGGTTCTGGGGGGGAATGAGTGATAGAACAGGAACATGGAAAATGAGCAGTGAGTAGAGAAGCGGCAAGGTGATGTGAGGGGAGAGCAGGGATTTGGATTGGGTTTGGGGAAGGAAGGTGAATGAACAGGGACTGAGGACTTAAGTTAGAGAATGAGAATTTGTGGAGGGAACAGGGACTGGTCGAGGAGAGATAACTTCTACTACTACTACTACCACTTATCATTTGTACAGCACTACAAGGCTTATGCAACACTATATGGAGGACATATAAGAGACAGGCCCTGCTCATAAGAGCTTACAATCTAGTCAAGACAGACAACACAACACAACAGTCAAGAAAGAAAGCACAACAACTGGGGACTAGGACATAGGTAAGGAAACACATAGAAACACGACGGCAGAAAAAGACCATATGGTCTATCCAGTCTGCCCCTCCATATCCACTACTATAGTCCCTTTATTTCCTTTAGAGATTTTCTGCATTTCTCCCATGATTTCTTGAATTCAGATACTGTCCTCGTCTCTTCTACCTCCACTGGGAGTCTGTTCCATGCATCTACTACGCTTTCCGTAAAGAAATATTTCCGCATATTATTCCTGTGTCCATTCCCTTTCACTTTCGTCCTGTGTCACTTGGTTGCAGAACTTGCTTTCAATTGAAAAAGGCTCTCCTCTGCATTTATGCCACAGAGGTATTTAAAAGTCTCTATCGTATCTCCTCTCTCCCACCTTTCCTCTAAAGAATACTGTATATATCTTATAATGAGGCCACTGACCATTTTGGTTGCCTCTTTCTGCACAGACTCCATCCTCTTTCCAACCTTTTGAAGATGTGGTCTCCAGAATTGCACACAATACTCCAAATGAGGCTTCACCAAAGACTTATACAAAAGCACTATCATCTCCTTTTTCCTGCTGGTCATTGCTCTCCCTATGCACCCAAGCTTTCGCTGTCATCTTTTCTACCGGTTTAGTCACTTTAAGATCATCAGAAACAGTCGCGCCCAGATCCTGCTCTTCACCCCCCTAGATTATTACGGCCCAGATGCATGACCCTGCACATCCACATAGGAGATGAACAGGAGATTAAGGGGATCAGAATCCAAAACAGGCTGAAAGAAGTGAGTTTTTAGCCTGGATTTGAATAGGGCCAAAGGAAGAGGGAGGCCAGCGCTGGCTGAAGACAGGAGAACAAGGACTCACATTGCGGGGAGCAGGGACTGTGGGATGTGTTGAGAGGAAAAGACAAAGAAGATGGTAAGAGTGGGACCAATGAGATTGATGAAATAAATATATTCAAAGGTAGAAGAAAAACCTTTTTTTATTTTCATTTTAGTGATTGAGGAGACATATTGATGATCAAGCACCAGTTGTAATAGTTTTCATAAGTAGTGGCTGTGCTCCGTCTCGTGTCTAGTCTGGTATCATCCATCTCCAGGTCCAGCAGGCAGGCATCTGGTAGTCCTTTCAGGGGTTCTCCTGTACATTAGGGTGAGTGATCCAATAGTCCCAAAGTCCACATTTGGTAGGATCCCTTCCTACGCTGGGGTCTTCCCCCTCCCCATCCCCTTTCTGGGCAACTGTTCCCTCCCAGGGTCCAAAGTAACCCTCACCAGGGTCCTTTGTATCAACACAAATGTGAATGATATTCAAATTAGGTCAGGAATATGCAAATGACATCTTCCCAACATTTCTTCAGTTTAGACAAACATATATATTGAATATTACAATTAATTCCCCTCCCCCTTTAAGTCTCAGATTCAGCTGAGTTGCATCCAGGTGTGGAATTACCTGGACGCCACGTAGCTGCTTGTTGCTATTACCACCCCAAGTCTGGCAGGTTATCCACTGGCTGAATATCCATGAGGGTCTCTTCAGGGACTCGCTGTTGCTCATTTCCCAGCTCCGTCTCCATTTCCTCCTCCCACTGGGTGTCCTCTTGATTCTCCCTAAGGGGGGGTCTACCTCCATGAGGGTCTGGGCCAAGTCTCTCACCTCCCTCTCATCCCAGGTGTTGTCAGGGAGCCAGACCCTGTGTCTCCTTGTCAGGAAGGAAGCAGGGGTTTGGACCCTTCCTCGTCCCCTGGGTGTCCTTGTCCACCGCTCTAGGGGGGACCCTCCTAGAGGAGTCCATACCTCCAGAGCCAGGACTGGCTGGGGTCCCCCGGGAGTCCTGCCATGACGGGACATACGCCCCATTGCAAGTGGTTATTGCTGTTTGAATTTTGTAAGTTTTTGCTGTTACGGTATGGCAGTTTGCTATAGATGCTCTGAATGTCGTTTGTCAGGGAACTATTACTTCTTAGTCTACTTGGTAGTGGAGAGAGTTTGTGTTGCTATTGCTCAGAGGACGCCAGAATTTGAACGTATGTTGGTACATGGAAATGTCCTAGTTCTGCTGAACATCTGATATTGAGGAAGTTTTTTGTGGGTGCAGGGTATATTTACAGAACTGGAGGTGCAGAGCTCACACCGAGATTGTGCCCTATCCTTTATAGACCTCAGACCTCAGACTTCATTCCTATGTAAGAGGGTTGGTTACAGGGATAAAAATATATTTAGAAAAGTTAGGTGCTAGCCAAATCTTTGTGAGTCAGGGAGAGAATAATTTTTAAATTTGGTAGGTTTCTTTTTGAATAAAGAAAATGGCTGATGGAACATTTAGTGAGTTATAGTGACGTAGTAAACAACAGCAGATACAGACCAAAATGGTCCATCCAGTCTACCCACTAAGGTGATAGCATTGTAACTGCTGCTGTGTACAGGTAACTCCGCTCCCCATACCTTCTGTTGCTGTTCCACGCAAATTAATAGGCATTTATTTGTCAGAAAACTTGAAGTATATGTGCTAAATTGTTGTGATCATTTTGTCATAATATCAGGAAGGATTTTAGACTTGTGGGACATTGCAATGTATTTTGAGATGTTTGTCTTTATAGTAGACTTGTTTCTGGAAAAAATAAATTTACAGGATACTGTCTTTTGAAACACATTTAAGTATACTTGCATTATTTCCATAAATGTTCATGTTCATGGAGCTTATAATATTTAAAGTGCCACTCACGATGATGTCTGGCAGCTGCTGCAGACCATTTACTTAGAATGCACTTGAAACCGGATTTCTAAGGCATTGTTTCTTAATAGGGGTATAACCAACTGAGGAAGGGGAAGGGAAATTGAATTTAGCTCACGCCTTTTCTCAGAGGTTCAAGACATATTACAGTCAGGGGTACAGTAGGTGTTTCCTATACCCAGACTGCTTACAATCTAATTTGTACCTGAGACCTCTGTGCCTAGTGCCCACCCATATTAACGTTGGGCTCCCCCAATATACACCTCTTTCTAGTTCTCTGGTGTGACACTGCATGCAGATTCTGGTTTCTTGGGATTTCAGTTAAAATTTTACCTACGCAGTTCATTTATTCTGTACATGACGAGGGTCTATGTTCCAAGTGTGTGACTAGGACCAGACATTCTGTTAGCATGGAGCTTCTGTATAGGAATCTGGCTTGTTCAGTTTTCCCACTAGGTGTATGGATATTCTAGGTTCCACCAAAGTATTTATGGTGCTGTCATTTTCAGGCTCCTTGTGAGTTTTGGAGTTAGTACTGTTGTGGATGGTAGATTTGCTCCATAGGTTTTGTACTGTGGTTCTCACTTTTTCTTTTTGCTCTTTGTATGGCGTCAACTTGTGGGTGTGTTGGTAGGGGGTAGTGGAATAAGGATTGTCTTTAAGATTTGTAGTTATGTGTTCTTGATGCTGCCAGTATGAAATTTGAAATATTTTCATTTCAAATTCAAGGAAATCTCAGATTTTAAGGAAAATCTTTAATTTTGATTTGTGGCCTGATCTCTTCATTGTTGCTTATTTCTGGTCTTTTCCAGCTCTGACCACTCTAATTCAGCCTTTGCACAATGACTTTGAATTCACAGCTGGGGATTTGTTAAGTGCCATCAATTTGGTGCCAATTCATGGCGTCCCTCTGGATAGTTGTGCTAAACTGTGTTTGGTCTTCAGTCAGGTGGCTAATTCTTCATAAAGTGGCATCCATAGCTGCTGCTGTTGTATCGATCCATTGCATTGCTGGTCTTCCTTTCTCTCTTCATATGATGTGCCAAAGTATGAAAGTCGAAGTCTTGTCATTTGAGTTTCTAAAGAAAGCTTAGTTTTGATCTCCTTTAGTACTGACTGATTTGTTATTTGGGCAGTCCATGGTGTGCACAAAATTCTTGGCCAGCACCATAATTTGAAGGCAGTATTTTATTCCTTTCTTCTTCATTGTCCAACTTTCGCATCCATATTTTTTCTTATTTTATATATTCCTTCCTCATCATTAACCTGGTCATATCGCTGACCAGATAAATCCGGTATGTGAACATTTATGCAAATAAGGCCCCAGATCTGCAAATATTTATATAAATGAGGCCTCAAAATGAGTTTCCACACCTAGCCCTGCATTACCCTTGGGTTGCCCCTGGGTCATAGCTCTAACCAAATCAATATTATTTGCTATAAACAGAACTTTGTGTTCAGCGTAAGGATACTTTGTTCACAGAATGTCTTTACTTCTACTTGAGGGACTTCTATAAAAGCTACTTTGGGAACATTTGAAATTAAGTATTTGCATATACCCTCCCATTGACATCAGTATTGTACTCTGTTGGGGAAACTGGGTGCACCAGGAACATGGGGTCTCTGTTGCTTGCTGCCTTTGGTCTCCCTAAATGCAAGTCAGCCTAATAAAGTTTTTATATCCAGTGTCAATGCTGAAGGGCATCTTACTTATAGAAATAACTGTAGGCTGCAGTCCATGCCTAAATGAGAAGCATAGATGAGATTTTAGTTGAGCATAGAAAATATTGTATTCTAGCAGCAAGCACGTGTTCTTTTCATACCAGATTGTGTGTTGTGTGCTTGCGTTGGCAGATACTACCAGACCTAAACGAGATTATGAGGTTGATGGCAGGGACTATCACTTTGTCGCATCTCGAGAGCAGATGGAAAAGGACATCCAGGATCACAAGTTCATCGAAGCAGGGCAATATAACAACCATTTATATGGAACAAGTGTGCAGTCCGTGCGGGAGGTAGCAGAAAAGGTAAAGAGGGTTTGTTTTGAGCCCATATGTCATTTTATGATCAGTTTATTTCAGAAGAAGCCTTAGGCTGGCCTGATGGTTTGGTGTCTCTGCTGTGCGTTGCCATGCTAAAATGCAGCCTGTTGCTAGAAGTGTCCATAGCAGGGATACGGTGGAGAGAAGATGATGAGGGCGGGGCAACCTCTGACATCACAGAACACTAACACCTACTAATAGTATAAATGTGCTGGCTTCTGTAGGAAACCCTCATCTATGCCTCCCAGCTGCAGTAGACAAGGAGATTTTTATTGTATTAATACTTAGCTCACGCCTTTCCAGTAGTAGTTCAAGGCAAGTTACATTCAAGTACACTAGGCATTTCCCTGTCCTCAGAGAGCTTGTACCTAAGGCAGTGGAGGGTTAAGTGACTTGCCCAAGGCCACAAGGAGTGTTAGTGGGATTTGAACCCTGATCTCTCTGGTCACCAGGCCTGCTGCTCTAACCACTAGGCTACTTCTCAGGATGAGGAGGAAAAACCCTGAGTGGCTGTAAATAAAGGCTTATGGCACTGTAACCTTTAATAGAGCAAGTTCTGGTTGAGCTAGAAGTCCAGAGGCGAAGGAAGGAACTGCCTGGCCAATAAATACATATGTAAAATAAAAACATAAATCTTCTCATCCTCAGACCAGAAAAATCTAAGATGAATGGAGTTATTCTGATCATCTGTCTGTCCTGCTTTCTTTTGCTTTAGGGTAAACACTGCATTCTTGATGTGTCTGGCAATGCAATCAAACGATTACAGAGTGCACAGCTATACCCAATCTCCATTTTTATTAAGCCTAAATCTGTGGAAAACATTATGTAAGTAATACTAAGTATAAAATGATGAATTGTAGTGTTCCTGTGTAAGTTACTATGTTAAAATGAATACTTTAGATTACATTTTATAGTTGCTTTGTTTAATATCTTTAGCAGTCCCAATTCACGTTCATCAGATTTGTAGTTATAATTATTATGTAGCCAAGTATTGTGGCATAACATAGAATACAGAGCTCTGGATGTATTCCTTTTCTATCTCCTATGTGACACAGTAACATGATGGATGATATCAAAGACCAAAATGGCCCATATAGTCTTCATCTGCTGTCATCTTATGAGGCAGTGATGTCAGCTAAGAGATTCTGTATTCATTGTACAGTAACTGCTCACACAAGAAAGTTTTAATTAGAAAACTGAGCTGATAACAGCTTACAGGACTGAGTGGCAACACAAAGCAAACCAAAAGGTCTTAATATTGTGGCTTTAATCATTGAGAGAGGAGGGCACACTTTAAGCTACTGTGGGAAGGTTATATGAAAATCAGAGTATGTTCTCATCTCCAGGAACAAGCAGGAATGTAGTCTTCACATACGGGTGACATTGGTACTGACGGAGCCCGCACAGGAACGCTCCCCAGCGTCCAATAGGAAAGCTTTGGGAGCATCACACTGCACCTGCGTTGCTGCCTTTCCAGCTCTCCCTCCTCAGTTCATTTTCCGCAGAGCCAGCAGGAAGCAAATCCTCTCACCGCAGAAAATTCCTTTATTTTAATTCTTTTGTTTTTTTGTGGTCGCATCTGCCTTCCCGTCAATGCCAGAACTGGCCACCGTCAGTTCTTTTCTTCTAAAAAAAAAAGTAAAGCAGAACTTTCTTGGGCACATCGATGCCATTTTAGGCTTTAAGTCTACCATTTGTATACTGACATAATGGAAAAACCAGCTAGTGTTTTTAAGAAATGTTCTAAGTGTGGCGGTACCATCTCAGCTACCGATACCCATGACTGGTGTCTCAAGTGTCTTGGGCCCAACCACCAGCCTTCAGAGTGTCCCTTGTGTAGGAAGATGACAAAGAGAGGCCTGCAGAATCGATCTGCAAAGTTAGGCACACTCTTTGTTTCAAACGCAGTGTCTTTAGCATCGACCTCATCAAGGGCATCGTCTTTCTCTCAGGGATCTCAGGTATCAAAGCATAAGTCTTCTTTGAAGACACACTGTTCCCCCAAGGGTAGATCTCTTTCTAAGAATCAAAATGTCTTGAGCATTGCCCTTGAAGTGGATCGGCCAGCCAAACAACCCCAGCGGGAGGACCTTTTCTCAGATGCCATCAAGGGGTCCCGGGATGCTCCTGAGGCCTCCACGTCTGGAGAGCTCCTGGTGCCATGCTCTGGGATGGTAGCCTGCATGTCCGGTACTGAAACCCAAGCATTGGCGGGCTCTATGGATCAACATATCCTCGCTATCGAGCGCAGCTCAGCAGCTCTACAAGTGGCGTCAGTTCCGATCAAATCCATATCAGCTGTACCACCGACACCTGCACCATCCATGGTACCGATGCAAACTGTATCGGGGTTTGTACCGATTGATCCGCTACCACCCATACTTGCCCTCGAATCCATCCCTGGTACCGGGGGCTCCTCTGAACAAGTTTCCCAGTCCAATGCCAATTTTGATCGGTACCGAGCCTTAGCGGAGCATGGACATCGCTCTCGCCAATACTTTGAATCTTCCAGTTCATCCGATGGACTTCAAAGTATACCAAAGGATCCATTTCCCTCTCTGGAATGGGACATGTCTTTTCAAGAATTTATTCGGAACCTGGCCAGAGGGCCTGTCCATAACAGTAACATTGGAGAAAGAGCCTAGAGCAGAGGAACTGGAGATCCTCCAATACCCTACGGCTCCTAAAGAGGCTGCCACTCTTCCGGTTCACCGCATCCTCATGCTCCGGATGTGGGAGACGCCCCTTACCATTTCTCACCATACTCGACAACTCAATATCATGTATCGAATACCGGGGTCTCCCGTATTCCAAAAGACTCAGTTGCCTCATCACTCAATGGTAGTGGAGTCGGCAGTGCGTTGACTTAAAAGTTCAAAGACACATTCTTCGAATCCTCCTGGTAGAGAATCGAGGACTCTTGATGCTTTCGAGTGCCAATGTTTTCAGTCCTCCTTGCTTTCAGCCAGAATAAGTTCATACATCCTTTATATGGGTATGTTCCTCAAGGAGGTTACTAGAGATCTTGAGTCAATGGCTCCTCTTCTTCCTGATGATAAGAAAGCTCTCTCACCTTGGTCAAACATGCCCAAAATGTATCAAAGTTTGTAAATAGGGCAACCTTTGACTGCTTTGAATGCACCTGTAGAGCTACCTCAATCTGCATTGGAGCACGCAGGATTGCTTGGCTTCAAGCATCAGATCTTGAACAATGGGTTCAAGATAAACTTGATGATAATCTTTGCACAGATGAGAACCTTTTCGGCAAGGATTGGTAGGATAAAACTTCTCAGTTAGAATCTGAGAATACTACCTTAAATAGACTTTCTAGAACCACTGCAAAGCTGGCTAAGAAGAAAGCAGCTGCAAAGAAAATTTACTTCAATAAGAAAAATAAGTTTTACCCTTCTTACATACCTGCTTCGCAAAACCAACCTCAGGGTGCTCAAAAGAGGCAACAGCCTCCCAAGCAGCAAAAGAAGCCACAGGCTCCTAAAAGCCAACCAGCGCAGACTCAATCTGCGCCTGTTTTTTTACTTTTTCTTAGAGAACATAGTTACTCTGCCTCTGGAAAACCCACTCCTTCCCCATCCCTCCATTGCCAGCAGACTCTGTCGCTATGCCCACAGGTGGCGTCTGATCACTTCAGAGTACTGGACCCTGATCATCGTGACAGAAGGGTACACACTTTGCCTGAAAACTCTACCCCCCTCCGCACTGGTAGGGGAATATCCTTCTCAGCCTCCTCTCACTGTTCTTTTGCTATAAGAGGTCTCTTCTCTTCCATCAGAAGGTGCCATAGAGGAGGTCCCAACATCTCAACAGGGAATGGGTTTCTACTTTCCTTACTTTCTCATGCCAAAGAAAACTGGAGGATACAGACCCATTCTGGACCTCAGAAACCTGAACAAGTTTCTCGTCCTCGAAGTTCAAGATGGTCTCTCTAGGGACCCTCCTAACCTATCTCCAGAGTCAGGACTGGCTCTGTTCTCTAGATCTAAAGGAAGTGTACACATACATCCTCATTGATCCAGAACACAGGAAATATCTACGCTTCATGTTTCAGGGAAGACATCATCAATACAGGGTCCTGCTATTCAGACTCGCCTCTGCCCCAAGAGTCTTCACAAAGTGCATGATGATCATGGCTGCTTTTCTTGGGGATATTTGTCTTCCCTTACTTAGACAACTGGCTCATAAAGGCAGGAACTTCCCAAGAGGTCCACTTGTCTCTTTCTCGTACCATACAGGTACTTCAACGTTTGGGATTTGGGATAAATCTTTCAAAGTCCCATTTCACTCCTACTCAGACACTAGAGGAGCTCTCTTAAACACTCAACAGTCAAGGGCATTTCTACCTCAGCCCTGCTGTTCTCGTCTCATTCAGCTGGCATCTCAGGTACATGTCAGAGATCACCTAACTGCCTGAGAAATGCTGCAGCTTCTAGGTCATATGGCCTCAAAAGTATATGTAGTACCACATGGACGCCTGCATATGCGCACAGCCTAATGGGCTTTGGCCTTCCAGTGGACACAGGCCTCAGGCCGTCTTATGGACAAAATACGAGTGTCTTCCCCTCTGGCCACATCTCTTCTATGGTGGTGTTCCCCAGAGAATCTCCTCATCATGTCACCTTTTCAGATGCCTCCACATCAATTTACCCTGACAACGAATGCCTCCAAACTGGGATGGGGAGCCCATCTAAGAACCCTCTCCACTCGGGGACTCTGGACGGAAGAGGAGTCCAAGCTCCAGACAAACTTACTGGAACTTCGGGCGATCTTCAACACCCTCAAAGTTTTTCAGGGTCATCTAAGCTCCCAGAGGGTCCTAGTATAGACAGACAATCAAGTAGCCATGTTCTATCTGAACAGACAAGGGAGGGACAGGATCTTGGCCCTTCTGCAAAGAAGCCCTCCATCTCTGGTCCTTTGCCATTACTCATCAGATACGCCTTCAAGTGGTATATCTCCAAGGAGAGCAAAATATCTTAGCAGACAGACTGAGTCGGATCCTCCTACCCCACAAATGGTCTCTCCACATGGAGACAGCATACTTCATTTGCAGACCTGGGGGACTCCAGGCATAAACCTGTTTGCCACTCCACAGAATGCCAAACTTCCTCGCTTCTGCACCAGGACTCCCATGTCGGGCAACCAGGAAGTGGATTCTTTTCACTTCCACTGGGGTCGAAAGTTTCTGTATGTCTTTCCTTCCATCCCCCTGGTTTCCAAGATGCTTTTCAAGCTCCAGGCGGACAGAGGCTTCATGATACTCATAGCCCCATATTGGCCACATCAACCGTGGTTTCCTCTCCTACTACTTCTGTCTCAGACTCAACCTCTAGGTCTCGAATGTGCTCCAGATCTCCCCTCTCAAGAGGAGGAGATGCTGCTCCATCCCAATCCGCAGTCTCTCCACCTCACAGCATGGCTGCTGAAAGCATAGTATTACAGGATCTCAACCTTTCTCAGGAAGTAAAAGAGATACTTCTAGCCTCTAGAAAACCTTCTACCAGTCAATCTTATGCTTTCAAGTGGGGTAGATTTTCTCTCTGGTGTTCCCAGAAGGACCTTAATCCCTTCTCGGCTCCAGTTGAGGCGTGCCTCCATTTATCCTCATCTGTTCTCGAGACCAACTCAGTAAGAGTTCACCTGGTTGCAATTGCAGCCTCTCATCATCCCTTGGATGGACAACCAATTTCCTCACAGATGCTCGTGGTGTGTGCTTCATGAGGGGTCTCTTGCTCACCAAACCTCCCATCAGACCACCACCAGTGGCCTCGGATCTCAGTGTTGTTCTGGGACAACTTCTCAAACCGCCCTTTGAACCCTTAGCCACTACCTTGCTAAAGTTTCTAACATCTTCCTTATTGCACTCACTGCAGCTAGATGCATTAGTGAGCTTCAAGCTTTGATGGCAGACCCACCTTACACACGGTTCCGCCATGACAAGGTTGTCCTAAGGACTCGCCCCCATTTCATGCCAAAGGTGGTGTCTCCATTTCATTTTAATCAGTCAGTTTACCTTCCTGTCTTTTTTCCTAGACCACATTTGTCTATGACAGAGGCAACTCTCCATACCCTTAACTGCAAACGTGCCTTGGCATTCTATCTTCAAAGGACAGCTAAGTACCATAAGGGTCTAAGTTATTCATTTCCTTTGATACTAATCACTTAGGGTTGCCAGTATCCAAGTATACTCTTTCCAGATTGATAACAGACTGCATCATATTTGCTTTGATAAGGCAGGACTATCCCTTTACGGTCATGTCACTGCCTATAATATTCATGCCATGGCCACCTCGATGGCTACAGAGCGTAGATTTGCCATTGACGAAATCTGTAAAGCAGCAACTTGATCTTCAGTACATACCTTTGCTGCACACTACTGTCTGGACAATGACTCCCACCAGGATGCCACGTTTGGTCAAGCTGTGCTCCAACACCTCTTTAAGACTTAAGGGCAACTCCTACCCTCTGTTCAGGAACCTAACGATACCAGACATCCATGAAGGATTTATGACCTCTTGAACTCTGCCCTGGGACAAACCTAACAGTTCTGAGGTCATTCCCTTTGGCACCTAGGAGCTAGGGAGTCCCATATGTGAAAACTAAATTCCTGTTTGATTCTGGGGATAGCGTAGTTAGTCACCTCTAACAGGTGATCTCCGGAGACAGCAGGAATTTAGTCTTCACAACCCGCCCTCCTCCCCTAGGTTTTCTTTTCTTTCCTTTTCTCTCAGCTACAAACTCAACTGAGGAGGAAGAGTTGGGAAGGCAGCAGCGCAGGTGCAGTTGGATGTTCCCAAAAGCTTTCCTTTTGCACGCTGGGGAGCATTCCTGCACGGGCTCTGTTGGTATCGACGTCACCCATATGTGAAGGCTAAATTCCTGCTGTTCCTGGAGATCATCTGTTACAGGTGAGTAACTATTCTTTTTCCTCATGCGTCTGTGCAGGTTTATATTCTGCGGAATTCTCCTGAATGTAAATAGCCATATGACTGTGCACATTGGGGGTAATTTTATGAAGTATTTTCCACATGTAAAGTAAGTTTTACTTGAGGAAAGTGGCTATTATAACTTTGTATGAGGGTTATACATGTGTACTTGTATGAGTACCTAGTGGAGCAGGCCTACTTTTTCATTCTTTGTATCTGGGCATTCCACAGGGGGTGTAGCTTGTTGGAAGGGTAGCGATGTATATGTATATATTACGCCTCAGGAGTAGGTGTAAAGTGTTGCATTATTAGGGATGATGCTATTTTATGAAGGCACATATTCACCTTTTTGAACATTTCAATGGATGAGACGATGGTGCAAGGATGAGGGTTTTGGATTTGTTAGGAACTGGGGAACATTCTGGGGAAAGGAGGGGCTCTTCCGAAGGGATGGGCTTCACCTTAACCAGGATGGAATCAGGCTGCTGGCATTAACCTTTAAAAAGGAGATAGAGCAGCTTTTAAACTAGATAATGGGGAAAGCTGACAGTCACACTTAGAGCGCATGGTTCGGAAGAATGTATCCTTGATGGATACTACCAAAAACAGGGAGGTTCCAAAAAAGAGTAAAGTAGCCCAAATGCCCTTGAGTATGGAGCAGACAGAGCTTAAAGATCCCAAATTAGCCATGCTTACCAATAGCCAAATTAATATGAATAAAATACAGTCTCTCAAATGCTTGTATGCAAATGCTAGAAGTCTAAAAAATAAGATGGGAGAGTTAGAATATATAGCACTACATGAGAGGTTAGATATGATTGGAATCTTAGAGACATGGTGGAAGGAGGACAACCAGTGGGACACTGTGATACCTGGGTATAAACTATATCATAATGATAGAGTTGATCAAATTTATCGTAGAGCTGATAGAGGTGTTGCGCTCTATGTTAGAGAGGGCATTGAGTCAGAAAGGGTTAAAGTTTTGCAGGAAACAAAATTTGCTGTAGAATCTCTATGGATTGAAATTCCATGTAAAAAGGGGAAGGCGATGGCAGTGGGAGTGTACTATCGACCGCCTGGCCAGAATGAACAAATGGATGATGAAATGCTCAAAGAAATCAAGGAAGCTAACAAAAGTTACAGCACAGTTGTAATAATGGGTGATTTCAATTACCCCGGTATCGACTGGGTCAGTGTCACGGCAGGACATGCTAGGGAGATAAAGTTCCTAGATGAAATAAATGACTGCTTCTTGGAGCAGCTGGTTCATGAACCGACCAGAGGGGAAGCCATATTGGACCTAGTCCTTAGTGGAACACCAGATCTGGAGCAAGAGATAAGGGTGTTGGGGCCACTTAGCAATAGTGATCATAGCATGATCGCGTTTGATTTAATTAGTGGAGGAGGGATAGTAAGAAAATCCACAGTACTACCTTTTAACTTTCGAAAGGGAGACTGATAAAATGAGGAAAATAGTTAAGAAAAAACTAAAAGGAGCAGTTGCAAAAGTTAAAGACTTACATCAAGCTTGGGTGTTGAAAAATGCTATCTTGGAAGCCCAGACCAGCTGTATTCCACGCTTTAAGAAAAGTGGAAGGAAGTCCAAAAAACTTCCAGCATGGTTTAAAGGTGAGGTCAGAGAGGCGGCTGTTGCCAAAAAAGCATCTTTCAAGAAATGGAAAAAAGAGCCAAACGACGAAACCTGGAAACAGCACAAGCACTGGCAAGTTAAATGCAAGGCATTGATAAGGCAGGCAAAGGGAGAATTTGAGAAGAAACTTGCCGCGGAAGCAAAAACACGTAATAAAGACTTTTTCAAGTACATTTGTAGCAAAAAACCTGTGAGAATCAGTTGGTCCATTAAATGATAGAGTGGTTAAAGGGGCACTAAGAGGCGACAAGGCGATAGCGGAGAGACTGAATGAATTATTTAGTGGGTATATACACCAGGGTAAAAAAAGTTAACCTACCTCCCCAAGATTTAAAAGCCGCCCTCATAAATGTGCGCTCAGTCCGCAATAAATGGCCCGTCATCACTGACCTACTAACCCTTCACAACCTTGACGTACTTCTCATCACAGAGACGTGGCTATCAAATGATGACATGGTCCTCATCAACCACCTTCTACCCCCCAACTATTCAATCCACAGTTGCCATAGAATCAGCAAAAGGGGTGGAGGAGTCCTCATTCTCACAAAAACCGACCTCAAGTTCCACCTCTCCAATAGCACCAACACGACCAACCTCGACATAGTAGTCATAGCAAACGACCAATGCTCCATCAACCTGGTATACAGAGCCCCATCATCATTCCCTGACGACCTAGCTGTGATAATCGATCTAGCCTGTAACCCCCCAAACCTGCACACCCCAAACTGGATACTAGGTGACTTCAATCTGCCATCCCTGCAAGACTCCCAAGCATCAGCTCTCCAAGACGCACTCAAGGACCTAGGCTATCTGCAACTAATCAATGAACCAACTCACACAAAGGGAAACATGCTGGACCTGATCTTCGCTCCCCTATCCGCCCACAGCTCCACCCACCCCACCCCACCTACCTACACCGCAGTTCCGTAGTCCGATCATAAGCTAATCTTATTTCAAATTCCCTTAGATCCACGGCCCAGGAAGCCCCCTGGAAGCATGTCAAAGCCTACAAGCCTACCTCCACGAAGGTTCCAACCTTTTAACAAAGATTCCATCTTACACAACACACAGCCCCTCCTCAACATAACGTCAACCAGCCCAGATGCACTAGTCTCCAGCTGGAATGACAGCCTGGGCTCCATTGCCTTATGCACAGCCCAAAAGAAAGCCCCTAAGAAAAGAGCTCCCGCCCCCTGGTACTCCAAAGATCTACGGACCTCTCTCATCAAACTCAGAAAACTCGAAAGGCGATGGAGACGATCACGTTCCACAGAGAACCAGGTTGCCTATAACCTCCAGCTATCCATCCACTGCAATGCGATAACTGAGAAAATAAAACAAACTCACATAGACACCCTTATGCGTTCACTACGGAAACCACATGACCTATTTAACCTCGTCAAGAACCTAACGAAAGAACCTGGTTCCGAACAAACACCTGAGATTCACGCCCAGGACTACGCGGACTTCCTACAATCAAAACTATGCCAGACAGACAAGACTGACCCTCCCTCTTACACCGTGGAACCATCAAAAGCAACGACATTAGCAATGTTCACCACCCCATCCAATGAGCAAATCATCGACACCATCTCTGCAATCAACACCACTACCGCGCAGACCGACCTCTGTCCTGCCTTCTGGATAAAGGAACTACGGACAGAATTTAGTCCATTCATAGCTAGACTCTTTGACGCATCTTTCACATCAGGCTATTTCCCACTGAATCTCAAGCACACATCCATCAGACCCCTGCTAAAGAACAACAAATTGGACCCCAAGAAAGTAGAATCGTATAGACCCATTGCCAGCATTCCACTACTAGTGCGTAGTCAATTTGACAGAGGGTAAGTTTCCACAAGAAAATTAAAAATATCCCTCCAGTGAAACAAATGGCTGTGTACCAAAAAATGTGCTTTTCCAATTAATTTTTTGCATATATATTGATTTTTTTCTTATCCTTAGAACATTGTAACTCAAATATATGTCTTCTTGAGGTCTCAGATTTAAACCACCGCTGGCCACAACGGACGATGTCCTTGGCCTCAGCGTGAAAATTGCATCAATGACCTCTAGATAACAGTATATACAACGGTATATTCAATAATTTCTTGTTCAACTTTATGAAATGTTAATTATTCAAGCATATTCGTATTGAAATACAGTGTGGTGCTGAAGATAGAAAAATGTGCTTATCTTATTTTTCAAAAATTTTGAAGCAATTTTTGAAAAATAAGATAAGCACATTTTTCTATCTTCAGCACCACACTGTATTTCAATACGAATATGCTTGAATAATTAACATTTCATAAAGTTGAACAAGAAATTATTGAATATACCGTTGTATATACTGTTATCTAGAGGTCATTGATGCAATTTTCACGCTGAGGCCAAGGACATCGTCCGTTGTGGCCAGCGGTGGTTTAAGTCTGAGACCTCAAGAAGACATATATTTGAGTTACAATGTTCTAAGGATAAGAAAAAAATCAATATATATGTAAAAAATTAATTGGAAAAGCACATTTTTTGGTACACAGCCATTTGTTTCACTGGAGGGATATTTTTAATTTTTATTTTTAATTTTCTTGTGGAAGCATTCCATTACTGGCAAAGATAATCGAAAAAGATATTCTACACCAGATTCAACAACACATCAACAATACCTCTCCGTTAGACCACTGCCAACACGGATTCAGAGAATCCCATGGTGTTGAGACGCTACTTACCACCCTCTTTAACAATATACTTTACGCAATAGACAACATCCGCCATGGAGTTGCCCTGATATTCCTGGACATAGCTGCAGCGTTCGACTCAGTATGTCACGAAACCCTCCTGAGCCGGCTCAAAGAGAAGGGCATCTGTGACCTAGCACTAACCTGGTGTAAGTCATACCTGTCCGATAGATGGCAACATGTGCAGACGGGATTCTCCACCTCAGAACCGTTCCACCAGAAACAGGGCGTTCCGCAAGGATCCTCCCTCTCAGCCTTAATGTTTAACATCTATATGCAGCCAATTTGCGACCTCATACGATCATTCAATGTTGAATGCATGATTTATGCTGATGACGTTCTCATGTACATGCCATTCCAGACCGACCAAACTGACCTCACCTCAGTAGAAAAATGGCTTCTAAACCAGAATCTTCGAATACAGCACAAAAAGACTGAAGTGCTGTTCATCTCCAGAAACCCCAACTTTTCCCCTCCAACCTGCCTAAAAATTGGAAATATAGAACTGCAAACCAAACCCTCAATCCGCTATCTGGGTGTCACATTGGATCAGAGACTGGATATGAAGACACACATGGGCAACATAGTAAAATCAACGTACCATAAGATCAGGACACTCAAACATCTATGCCCCCTCCTGCAACCAGCCGACTTCAGAACAATCTTCCAAGCACTAACCATCCCACACCTCGATTACGCCAATGCAATTCTCCAAGGACTCCCACAATCCACTCTGAGCCCGCTCCAACTCGCTATGAACGCTGCAGCCAGAGTCCTACATGGCGCCTCCAGGAGGGGCCATATAACACCCATCCTCAAAAGTCTCCACTGGCTCCCAATCCACAGCAGGATCACCTTCAAGACCCTACTACTAGCATTCAAAAACATCAATGGACTCGCCCCCTCCTCTCTCGCTGACCTCACCCACATTACCCCCCCCCGAATAGAACCAGACGGTCCACTGCTAGAAACACTCTAGTAATCCCCAAAGCAATGACCCACTGTACTCAGACAACCATAAACAGGGCTTTCAGTCTCTATGCTCCCAGAAACTGGAACGCTCTTCCACCCGACATCCGAGCAATCCCGGAACTAACTAAATTCAGGAGAGCATTGAAACACTACCTCTTCCTCAAATGCTACCCTGATGAACACACACCAACTCCACCGCTCACAATGTAACCCCGACCACATGCAACCTCCCTCATGTATTGTATATAAGTATGGATATCATTCTGTTATCATTACAATTGTAAATAGTTAATACTGTTATCCAAGTTAAGCTACCTGTTATATGTATCACGGTGTTAACCCCCACCGTAAATACCTCATGTTCCATGTAAACCGCACTGATGTTGAAGAGCGCGGTATATAAACGAATTAAATAAATAAATAAAATAAATAAATTCTTTGCTTCGGTCTTTACTGAGGAAGATGTAGGGATGTTACCCATGACTGAAGTGATATTTAAAGGTGCAGAAGAATTGAAGGAAATATTGATACATCGGGAAGACGTATTACAGCTATTTGATAAACTGAAGAGTAGCAAATCACCTGGGCCGGATGATATACATCCAAGGGTATTGAAAGAACTGAAATATGAGATTGCAGACCTGCTATTAGTAATCTGTGAACTATCATTAAAATCATCTTTAATACCTGAAGATTGGAGGATGATGAACGTAACACTAATTTTTAAAAAGGGTTCCAGGGGTGATCCAGGAAACTACAGACCGGTGAGCCTGACGTCAGTACCGGGGAAAAATGGTAGAAACCATCATAAAGAACAAAATTACTGAACATGTAGGTAGTCATGGCTTAACGGGTGACAGCCAACATAGCTTTAGACAAGGAAGATCTTGTCTTACTAATCTGCTATGTTTTTTGAAGGTGTGAATAAACAGGTAGACAAAGGTGAGTTGGTTGATAATAGTGTATTTGGACTTTCAGAAAGCCTTTGACAAGGTCCCTCATTAGAGACGTTTGGCAAAACTAAAGAGGCATGGGATAGGAGGCAGTGTACTAATGTGGATCAGGAAATGGTTAAAAGATAGAAAGCAGAGGGTAGGGCTAAATGGCCAATTTTCCCAGTGGAGAAAGGTGAATAGTGGTGTACCCCAGGGATCTGTGTTGGGTCCTCTGCTTTTTGACATATTCATAAATGACCTGGAAAAGGGAATAACGAGTGAGGTTATCAAATTTGCAGATGACACAAAACTATTTAAAGTTGTTAAAACCCAAGAGGATTGTGGAAAATTGCAAGAGGGTCTTGATAAATTGGAAGACTGGGCATCAAAATGGCAGATGAAATTTAATGTGCACACGTGCAAAGTTGTGCACCTAGGGAAGAACAACCCAAATTATGGTTACACGATGCAAGGTTCCACATTAGGAACCACCACCCAGGAAAAAGATTTAGGTGTCATTGTGGATAACATGTTAAAACCCTCGGCCCAGTGTGCAGCAGCGGTGGCCAAGAAAGCAAATAGAATGCTAGGTGTCATAAGGAAAGGAATGGAAAATAAAACAAAGGATATTATAATGCCTCTATATCGTTCCATGGTGAGACCGCAACTTGAATATTGTGTGCAATTCTGGTCGCCGTATCTTAAAAAGGATTTAGCGTTATTAGAAAAGGTTCAGAGAAGAGCCACCAAAATGGTAAAGGGGATGTAAGGATACCCCTATGAAGAAAGGCTAAAAAAGGTCAGGGCTCTTTAACCTGGAAAAGAGACGGCTGAGGGGAGATATGATAGAAGTCTATAAATTAATGTATGGAGTGGAACAGGTAAACGTAGATCGATTGTTTACGTTATCAGAATATAGAAAGGCTAGGGGACATGCAATGAAGCTACAGGGTAAACTATTTAAGACTAATAAAAGAAAATATTTTTTCACTCAATGTGTAATCAATCTCTAGAATTTGTTACCGGAGGATGTAGTAACTTCTGTTAGTGTAGCTGGGTTTAAAAAAGGTCTGGACAAGTTCCTGCAGGAAAGGTCCATAAACCATTATTAAAAAGGTACCCAGGATATCACTACTTGACCCAATACAAGCATTGTGGAACCTGTGTCTTTTGGGGAAACTGCTAGGTACGTATGACCTAGATTGGCCACTGTTGGAAACAGGATACTGGGCTTGATGGACCTTGGTCTGACCCAGTATGGCATATCTTATGTTCTTATATTTAGATAACCTGTTAGGAAATTATGCCATCCTCCCAGGCCGTGCATCCCTGGGATGTTACACTGTGTGGAGTTAGACACTGCCAATTTGAAAAATGGTGGTGGGGGAGGTTAGGAGCATGTAGGTATCACTTCTCCCCCCTCCCCTATTCTACCAAAAAGGTACTGTGGGGCGGTGGGGGGGGGGGGGTTATGGAAGCCCACAGGCCACCATTGATTTTTTTGAGGGGGAAGGGGATCAGGATTTGTATGAGGTGGGAACGGGGATTGGGGCCCCATTGAGCCACCAATCATTTTACGTCTGTCGGAGGTGATGTCTGGGGAGGCACCAGCCCCCTGACATTGTGTCAATGGCATCAGAGGCCTTCCCTGATGCTTGGATCATCTGAGGTTTATGCCACTTGATTTTCCTGCTGCTGGGGCATGATGGATGTCAGGCTGCATTTTGCTATTGGCTCTATCAGACACTGCTATTCACTTGCAGCGTTTGCCCTGTGCAAGTTCATGGCTTGCAGAATGAATCACACCTATCCTGGAGCAAGAGTGATTATATTTGATTTTGAGGTTTCTGAGGTGGAATGGAGTATTTCTACTGACCCCTCCTGTTCGCTTCAGTTTTTAATTTTCAGGCCATGATAGATATTTTCTCATTTACCCAAATATGTTCTTTTGCGGCCATTGCCATTTGTATTTTTCCAGTGTTCACTCTTCTGATGCCAAAGCAATTTTGGTTGAATTTAGCCCTCTTTGAATCCTTGTTTGTCATCTGTACTCTATTTCAAACAGCTTGATAAATGTGGGGAATCCACATCACTCACCAGAAGCCTGGAATATGTAAAGTGTGTATTGCCCAGGGGATGGGTTGCCAGGAGTCATTGACTCAGACACACAAAACACATTCCTTATCGTCCCTCCAGTCCAGTCCCACACCTCTGGGTAGTACACCTCTGGGTAGTGCACCTCTTCCAGCAGCTTGGAGACTGAGCATGTCATCATTTTGATGACAATAGTGTATTTATGCTGCTGGCACCGCCTATCAGCCCCATTATTCTCAGTCTCCAAGCAGCTGGAGGAGGTAGTGAGCCAGGGTGCTGGACTCACTGAAGGGACAACTAAGGAGATAGGTTTAGTTAGAGAGTTTCCTTTTTATTTTTCCCTGTTAAGGTGCAGGTTTCTTTGTTTTTAAAGGCAGAAAAGAAATGAAAAAAAAACCAGGATGGATCAGAAAGAACCTGGAGGACAACAGGACTGAGGGGAGGATATTCCTTCTCTCCCCCCAGGATTTTGGGGGGGAATCTGTGGAGGCAGCTCCCGAACCCATTATCAGGTGAGGAGCCACCTCGGGGGCAGCAGTGGATTGACGGGAGTGAAAGCCAGTAGTCCCAAGTCACCCTCCTCAGCGCCGAAGCCAGGAAGGAAGGTTGAGCACGAAGGGTAGAAAAGCCATGTGGCAAAGAGGCTCCAAGGTAAGAGCAGCGGGGAGGGGGGGGAGGAGAGGGACAGCAGGAACCCTTAGCAACCGCTGGAACATGAGGAGACAGAGAGTGGCCTGCAGCCACGTATTTGGGAGCGGCAAGGGAAACTCCCCCCCACTGTGTTTAGTCGTGATTTCTTCTTCTTCAGGCCTGCATGCATTTTAACCCCATCAGTGTTTTGGGTGCCTGGGAAAGGCAGCCACCGGAGAATAAAGCAGGACAGAGCAGCTTCTTCCTAGGAGACCATTTGCAGTTTCCTTTAAATTTCAGTTTCTCTTAATTAGATTTTGGTAAACTGGTTTTGTTTTATTTTAGTTCAGGTGCTCTAGTGCTCCGTGCATGAGCCCATGGAGGTGCACTGTGCTAGGAATCCTTCTATCTATCCGGGTGCAAATCGAGGGCATTCCTGGGGAATACCCGCAGCCCTTTCCACCATGCCGGCCAGACCGCAGTGCCTAGTATGTGATGGTATCAAGAAGGGGTGACCCCCCACTTCATACCACATCCTTAAGTATTCCTGGTGTTATGTAGCTCAAAACATATTCAGTGCACAATGACTTGATGCAGACCTGTGGCAAAAGCCTAACTAAATGTGCCATTGTCTTGTTGCTGGGCAGATTTCAGAGAGCTGTTGTACCTTGTCAGGTGGTAAGGAAATATTCACACATTGGAGTAATTAGTTATATATATTGCCTTGTCAGGTGGGTCAGGAGATGTGAGTGACATTTTGTTGAGACATTGTGACTTTTTCCTGAGAAGGATCAGACAAAAAAGTCAGACAGAAATAAATGAAAGATAAGCAGGAAAAAGTGCTGAATAGCTTGTGTAGCTCCTATGAAACAGGAAACACCTGCAGACGAGAAATGTATATAACTAGACAGTCAGTGGATAGGAGACAAATAAAATCCTTCCATCTGTCTATGGCCTGTGAGTAACTTGACATGATCAGCTTTTGTCTCTTAGTCCAGACTCTGTACCTACTAAATTTGTGATATTGCTTGTAAGGGAAACTGTAATCCTTACAACCATTGGTATTACTTATAATAAAAATATAAACCTTTACTCGGAGAAAGTGTCAGAGTCTGATTGGCTTAGTAAGTGGTCCTTTTCATAGCTTTGAGGTACAACATGGCAGCGCAATCTAAAAATCCTTAAGATATGCGGTACCCGACAGAGAGCAGTCTCTGAGGCAGGCGTCTGCCTAGACTGCACACAAGACCTGCAGGATGAGACGAGGCAGGAAAGTCCCTCCCAGTCACAAGAAACCCTGGAGACAGGGGGCGCCGTGTTACCTTCAACGGATCAGGCCCCCCGGTCCCTGTGCAATGCCTGGACCATCCGCCCCTCAAGCCCAGGGAGCAATATGGATCCCAGGGGGGTTCTCACTGGAGTTTGTCTTACTTTTTGCATAAGGCATTTTGTTACATCAACGGGGCTTGGCAAGTGGCTCCTCAGCCTCGGAATGGGGGCTAAGAGGACGTCGGACGCAAAAGAGCATGAGTCGGGGCAGTGGCGACTAAGTGGGCTAGAAACTCAGAGGAGTGGCAGCAATCACCATTGTCTGAGGGGCTGGATGGGGATGACCTCAACATGGAGCTAGATCTGTCAGGAGGAGTTGGAAGGGAGAGATCCCCAGAACAGGAGGATCAGGCCAGGATTGTTGAGGTGTTCCACCAGAAGGAGCTGCCAGCACTCATTTTGAAGTTCCTCAAGGATCTGAATATACCCACTAAGCTCCTGGCAGAGGAAGAGGCACTGGATGATCCGCCGCTCCAGGTGATGCAGAAATCGCAGAAAATCTTCCTGCTACATAAAGTAGTATGATAGTTGATCCAGGATGATTATAATCTGCCAGAGGCTGGTCTTAACAGGGTGTGATCCATGACATGCCTGTACCCACTATCAGAGCAACAATGAGAGCTCCTTTGATCGCCCAAAGTGGATGCAGCGGTGTCAGCGGCAGTAGAGGAGACCTTGATTAGTCTCCTGCAGCTAAGAGCCGTAGAACTGGTTCCGCGAGACCAGTACAGTGGCAGTTGTTACTCCATTTTTTTTGTGGTGCTCAAAAACAAAGGTTCCTTTCACCCAATTCCCAACCTCAAGGGCATGAATCGCTGTCGCCGGGTACTGCATTACCACATGGAAACGCTGAGATCAGTAATAGTGGCGGTAAGGGGTGTAGAATTTTTGACATCTCTCAACCTCATGAAGGCATATCTGCACATTCCCATCTATCCAGAACATCAGCAGTTTCTCCGGTTTGCAGTGCCAAGGGGCCATTTCCAGTTTCAAGCATTGCTCTTCGGTCTGGCGACCAGACCCCGTATCTTCACCAAAGTCATGGTGGTGGTGGTGGTGGTGGTGGCGGCGGAAGCTCTCCGCAAAGAATGGGTTTTCGTCCACCTGTACCTAGACAATTGGCTGATCCGGGCAAAGTCCAGGGACAACAGCGAAAGAGCAACAGCACAGGTGGTGGAGTTCTTTCAAAGTCTTGGTTGGGTGGTCAACCTGACCAAGAGTCGTTAACGGCCAGCCCAGGAGTTAGAGTATTTGGGAGCGTGCTTTGATACCTGCATGGGCAGGGTTTCCCGCTGGATCGCCAGGCGCAGGAGCTACAACAGTTGATACAGTAGTTCCTGAAGATGGCGAGACCGTCAGCATGCCATTATATGCAGGTTCTGAGGATCATGGGCAAGGGCACACATGCGACCGCTGCAGAGGGCTCTGCATCGGCGGTGATCCCATCAGAGTCAACCCCTGTCCCAAGTACTCCCCTGCCCATGGAGCACCAGGAGAGCCTTCAGGTGGTGGATACATCTGGGAGCCTGGAAGGGGGCATACCACTCGAGTCCCCAGTGTGGGTTCCGCTGATGACCGATGCCAGTCTGTCAGGCTGGGGAGCCCTTTGTGAAGGGCGCTTTGTTCAGGGACAGTAGAGTCCGTAGGAGGCTCTGTGTTTAATCAACAGGCTCAAGATGTGAGCGATGACCTTGGCGCTAAAAGGTTTCAAGCCATGGTTGCAGGGGAAGGCGGCCTGAGACCTCTCAGACAATGCGACAACGGTGGCTTACATCATCTGGCAAGAAGGCACGGGCAGTGCAGACCTGGAGGAGGAGGCTTAAATGCTGTTTGGATGGGCAGAGACTTGTCTCCAGGCATTATCGGCAGTGCACATTCCGGAAGTCGACAATGTGATGGCAGACTACCTCAGCTGAGTGCATGTGGACCCCGGAGAGTGGCAGCTCAATCAGGAGGTGTTCGAGCAGGTGGTCCGCTGATGGGGCACATTGGTCATGGACCTAATGGCAACATTCAAGTCGACCAAGGCTTGCCGGTTTTTCAGCAGAAGCTGAGAAAGGATGTCCAAGGGCTTGGATGCTCTAATTCAGCGGTGGCCCGAAGAGGCTATTCTCAAGGTTTTTCCCCCATGGGTGCTCATAGGCCGTGTAGTGCAACTGATAGAGGCGCACCGGGGATTAGTAATTCTGGTGGCACCGGACTGGCCGAGGCACCTGTGCTATGCCCACCTGATTCAGATACTGGTGGATCAACCGTGGTGGCTTCTGGTTCGGGAGGACCTCTTGACACAGGGGCCGCTTTGCATGCCCCAGGTGGATCCATTCTTCCTTACAGCATGGCTCTGGAAAGGGCGAGGTTGAAGAGGAAAGAATATTCGGGCTCGGTGATAGTGACCTTGCTGTTACAGGTTCGGAGGAGGTCTGTGAACCTGGCATACATCCACATGTGGTGCATCTTTGGGTTGTGGTGCGGAAAAAGGCAGGCATGCTCTTCCTCTGTCTCCGTCCCAGACATTTTTGCGTTCTTGCAATCCGGTTCTGATAAGGGCCTAGCTGCCAGTTCCTTGAGGCTGCAACTGGTGGCGATTTCCTGTTTTCGCAGGAAAGTCCACGGAGTGCCTTTGGGTACACACCCAGATGTGCTGAGATTTCTAAGGATGGTGACCCACCTCCGTCCACCAAGGAGGGCGGTGGTGTACCACCTTGGGATCTCAATCTGGTGCTGACAGCGCTGTCTGGGGAACCCTTTGAGCCATTGAGTAGAGCTTCCCTGAAGGATTTGACTCTGAAAACGGTATTCCTGGTGGCGATTTGCTCGGCATGCATGATTTCGGAGCTTCAGGCTCTGTCATGCCAGGAGCCATTCCTTTCCTTCTCCAAGGAAAAAGTGGTCCTGCATCCAGTACCTTCAATTTTTGCCCAAGGTGGTGTCAGCATTTCATGTAAATCAGGCTGCTTCCTTACCTGCTCTGGCGAGCGCGGATGTGGACCCTGCCACTTCGCAGCTGTGCCACCTGGATATTAAGAGCCCTGCAAAGTTATGTGAAAAGGTCATTGTCGTTTCGGAGATCGGACTGTCGGTTCTGTTTGGCAGGCTGTGCAAAGGTGAGGCGGCAGCTAAGGCCTCCATTTCCAGAGGGCTCAGGGAGGCAATGGCATCAGCGTGCATCTTGAAGAGTAAAGCAGTGCCGGCGGGGTCCAGGTGGCGAGGGACTTGTTTTGGATCGGCAGTGCTTCAGGCCAGTTGTGCAGGTCCCTCCTATTAGGTTAATTGTTCTGATACATTTTAGAGGTGCAGGACTGGACTGGAGGGACGATAGGGAAAGAGAAATTAGACTTACCTGCTAATTGTTGTTCCTTGAGGAACTCCAGTCCAGTCCTGGAACCCTCCCTGAGTGCTTTCTGTGATAATCTGTGCGCACCCTGGTCCTGAAGCCAGTTCCCTTGGTGGAGGAAATGGCCAGGAGGAGCCGAAGAGTGGGATGTAATTGGCCTTTTTTTGGGGGGGGGGGGGGGGCCCCAACCGGAAGAGCTGTCGGTCGATTGCTCTCCACTGGTTGGAGTTGCTCGGGTGCTCAACAGGTAGGCCTCCTCATCCTGGAGGGAGGGACAGGGTATCCTTCCGTGGGGATGGAGGGAGGGGGTACTTATTTATTTAGGCATAGGAGTGTTTGTTGCATGTTGAATACTTATTTGTTGCTCCTGAGAGTCTGCTTTGTCAATAGGTACTGGGGCTGATAGGCGGTGCCAGTTGCATAAGTACATCCAAGCTGCTGGAAGAGGTGCACTACCCAAAGATGCGGGACTGGACTGAAGTTCCTCAAGGAACAACAATTAGCAGGTAAGTCTAATTTCTCTTTAAAACCTATCGAAAGCCTCAAAGTACATCTCTTGTCCTCATGAAATCTCCCACTATTGACCAAATAAGCAGTACCTGATCTCCAATGTGAATCTAGATGAACTGTTAACATAAGAACATAAGATATGCCATACTGGGTCAGACCAAGGTCCATCAAGCCCAGTATCCTGTTTCCAACAGTGGCCAATCTAGTTCATACGTATCTAGCAGTTTCCCCAAAAGACACAGGTTCCACAATTATTGTACTGGGTCAAGCACTGATATCCTGGGTCCCTTCTTAATAATGGCTTATGGACCTTTCCTCCAGGAACTTGTCCAAACCTTTTTTAAACCCAGCTACACTAACAGCCTTTACTACGTCCTCCGGTAACAAATTCCAAAGTTTGATTACACGTTGAGTGAAAAAATATTTTCTTTTATTAGTCTTAAATAGTTTACCCTGTAGCTTCATTGCATGTCCCCTAGTCTTTCTATATTCTGATAATGTAAACAATCGATCTATGTTTATCCGTTCCACTCCGTTCATTAATTTATAGACTTCTATCATATCTCCCCTCAGCCGTCTCTTTTCCAGGTTAAAGAACCTTAACCTTTTTAGCCTTTCTTCATAGGAGTATCCTTCCATCCCCTTTACCATTTTGGTGGCTCTTCTCTGAACCTTTTCTAATAACGCTATATCTTTTTTAAGATACGGCGACCAGAATTGCACACAATATTCAAGGTGCGGTCTCACCATGGAACGATATAGAGGAATTATAATATCTTTTGTTTTATTTTCCATTCCTTTCCTTATGATACCTGGCATTCTATTTGCTCTCTTGGCCGCCGCTGCACACTGGGCCGAGGGTTTTAACATGTTATCCACAATGACGCCTAAATCTTTTTCCTGGGTGGTGGTTTCTAATGTGGAACCTTGCATCGTGTTACCATAGTTTGGGTTGTTCTTCCCTAGGTGCATAACTTTGCACTTGTCCACATTAAATTTCATCTGCCATTTTGATGCCCAGTCTTTCAATTTATCAAGATCCTCTTGCAATTTTCCACAATCCTCTTGGGTTTTAACAACTTTAAATAGTTTTGTGTCATCTGCAAATTTGATAACCTCACTCGTTATTCCTTTTTCCAGGTCATTTATGAATATGTCAAATAGCAGCAGACCCAGCATAGATCCCTGGGGTACACCACTATTCACCTTTCTCCATTGGGAAAACTGGCCATTTAGCCCTACCCTCTGCTTTCTATCTTTTAACCAGTTCCTGATCCACAATAGTACACTGCCTCCTATCCCATGACTATTTAGTTTTGCCAAATGTCTCTGATGAGGGGCCTTGTCTAAGGCTTTCGGAAATTCCAGATACACAATATCAACCAACTCACCTTTGTCCACCTGTTTATTCACACCTTCAAAAAGCATAACAGATTAGTAAGACAAGATCTTCCTTGTCTAAAGCCATGTTGGCTGTCTCCCATTAGGCCATGACTATCTATATGCTGAGTAATTTTGTTCTTTATGATGGTTTCTACCATTTTTCCCGGTACTGACGTCAGGCTCACCGGTCTATAGTTTCCCGGATCACCCCTGGAACCCTTTTTAAAAATTGGTGTTACATTGGTGATCCTCCAATCTTCAGGTATTACCGATGATTTTAATGAAAATTCACAGATTACTAATAGCAGGATCCACATTGAAACCTATTGCATTGACTGTTCTGGTTGGATTGAATAAAATTATTTTTCTTTCTTTTGAGAGATGATTTTCTAGCTCTTCAATGTAAGAAACTCTGGTGCCCTTGATCAGACTGTTGACACCATGATGATTCTACCAGTTCCTTCGTTGATAAAATTGAAAGTCTACTTCACAATTGATATCCAAAGCAGCTTTTCTTGCCTCATATTCAAAAGTTGAGAGGAGGAGCTGGAAAGCCAAGTGTCTAGTGAAAAATGGCACTAATAAGGAGTTTGGACTGTACTTTTCTGCCATGAGCCGCTCATTAGTAGTTCTTTGATGGCAGGGTTATCAAGCATGAAGGCTTTGGGCTTCGAAGCAGAACAGACAATTAGTTGGGTGTGTGGCATTGGAGACTCTGACTCTAAAATAAGCCAAATACTTCTCAAATCATTTGTATCTAGTTCCAAAAATACACCATTTATTTACTTAGTTTTCAACCTTGTAGTTGGAAAAGAAAAAAAATAGTTTAAGGGGAAAGTCTTCCCTAATTTTATTTTAAAATGGGTAATTTCATACCAAGGTTAGAACAGGTGTAATTTTTTCAAATATTCTAATTCAACTCGATTTTCTATGAAAAAGGATGTTTGAAATACAGTTTTGCCTTCAGCAGTGTTAATGCATTTATATTTATGCATTTTATCATTTGCGCTTGGTTAAGAACATAAGATATGCCATACTGGGTCATACCAATGTCCATCAAGCCCAGTGTCCTGTTTCCAGCAGTTTATTGTTTATAATCACTTGATATACCGCCCCCCATTACATCGAGGTGGTTTACAATAAAACTATAAAATATATAAAATGATTAAAAAGAAAAGGAAAATAACAATACTTTAAAAATACTTTTTTCTTAAAAAGGATAGAAGAAAAAGAAGGTCAGGATAGAGAAGATAGATTGCAAATAGGAGCAAATCATAGGAGAAGCAGAAGTCACTGGAAAAGATTAAAAGCAGTGGAGAAAAAATGTGTTTTGAGATGGGAGCGGAAATTAGGAATGGACTGTTCTAGACGGAGGTCAGTGGGGAGGGAGTTCCAGAGAGCAGGACCAATGTAAAAAAAGGCTGATTGCCGGGTAGAGTGAAGGTGAGCCAGTGGCCAATCTAGGTCACAAGTACCTAGCAGTTTCCCCAAAAGACAAAGGTTCCACAATGCTTGTATTGGGGCAAGCAGTGGATTTCCCAGGTCCACTTTAAAAATGATTTATGAACCTTTCCTCCAGGAACTTGTCCAAGCCTTTTTTAAACCCGACTACACTAACAGCTTTTACTACATCCTCCGGTAACAAATTCCAGAGTTTTTTTACACGTTGAGTGAAAAAATATTTTCCCTTATTAGTCTTAAATATGTTACACTGTAGCTTCATTGCATGTCCTCTAGTGTTTTATGTTTATGTTTATTTAAATTTGATATACCGCTCAGGCCAGAAGGTGCTTCTGTATCTCCAGGAGCAAGCAGGAATGTAGTCTTCACATCTGGGTGACATCGGCACCGACGGAGCCTGCGCAGGAACGCTCCCCAGCAGCCTATAGGAAAGCTTTTGGGAGCATCCCACTGCGCCTGCACTGCTGCCTTCCCGCCTTTCCAATTCTCTCTCCTCAATTTTTCGTTTTATGTGGATCCGACAAGGAGCAATTCCTGTCACCGCAGAAAATTTTCTTCTTTTATGGTCGCGTCTGCCTTCCCGTCGATGCTAGTACTGGTATCGTCGGTGTCTCATTTCTTTCTTCTATTTTCTTTTTTAAAAATTCTTTGAGGGTCTCTGCCCTCTAGGTGCTTAGGTGCCATTTTAGGCCTTAGGCTCCTTTGTTCCTCAAAATGGAGAAACCATCTAGTGGTTTCAAAAAGTGTTCCATATGTAGCAGTACTATTTCTGCTACTGACACCCATGACTGGTGTCTTAAATGTTTGGGACCAGACAATTAGCCATCGGAATGTCTCCTCTGCAGGAAGATGACAAAGAGGGGCCTGCAGAATAGAGCTGTGAAACTCGGCATCCTTTTTGCCACAGATGCAATGTCCATTGCATCGACGTCGTCCAGGGCTTCATCTTCCTCCCATGGATCTCAGGTAACGAAACCCAAGTCGTCTTCGAAGACTGGTCGGTTCTCAAAGGGTAGATCTCCTTCTAAGCATTGAGATGCTTTAAGCTTGCCCTAGAGGAGAATACACCGGCCAAACAGACCTGGCAGGAGGTCCTTGCCTCCAAAGCATTATCGGGGTCCCAGGATGTTCCTGAGGCGTCCACCTCTGGAGAGCTCTTGGTGTCATGTTCTGGGGTCGTGGCCCGCTGTTCAGGTACTGATACTCGGGCATCGGCTGGCTCCATGGATCAACGTATCCTGGCCATTGAGCGGAGTTTAGCAGCCCTGCTAGCAGCTTTGGTACCGCTAAAGTCTCTGCAATCAGTTCTACAGCCATCGACACCAGTACCGAATGTATCTGCATCGGCCATTGCGCCGCTCTCTACGCTACCACCCATGCCGACCCTGGAGTCAGTGTCCGGCATCGAGGGTCCAGTACCAAGGCATTCCGATGCCAATTTTGATTGGTACCGTCGACGGGCCAGGCGGGAGCACCCAGTCCGTCGATACTTCCAGTCTTCCGATTACGATTCTTCCGATGAATCGATCAGTACCGGAGAGGCTCTTCCCGAAGATCCTTCTTTCCCTCAACGCCGTTTTAAGACTTTATTACAGGATGTGGCTCGGGGCCTCTCCATTACAGTGACCTCCAAGAAGGAAACGAGAGCCGCTACCTTACCCATTCATTGGATATTGCATGACCTCATGCTTAGGATGTGGGAAACACCTTTAACAGTGTCTCCACATTCTCGGAGACTCGATACCATGTACCGGGTACCACAGTGTCCCGGTTTCCAGAAGACGCAGTTACCACAACATTCCATGGTTGTGGAATCGGCAATGCATCGAATCAGAAGTGCTAAGACACATTCATCTAATCCTCTGGGCCAGGCGAGAACTCTCGATGCCTTCGGCCATCGATGTTTTCAGGCCTCCATGTTATCGGCCAGAATAAGTTCATACATACTCTATATGGGTATGTTTCTTCAGGAGGTAACTAAAGATTTGGAACTAATGGCTCCTCTTCTTCCAGATGACAAGAGAGCTGATTACCTGACACTTGTAAAACATGCCCAGAATGTTTCCAAGTTCATGAACAGGGCAACCTTTGATTATTTTGAATGTATTAGCAGGATTTCTGCTATTTCCATTGGTGCACGTCAGATTGCTTGGTTACAAGCATTTGATCTAGAGCAGTTGGGTGCAAGATAAGCTGGGGAATATTCCTTGCACGGGAGAAAACCTCTTTGGCAAGGATTGCCAAGACAAAGCTTCTCAGCTTGAGTCTGAGAATAATACTCTAAACAGGCTCTCTAGGACCAGTGCCAACCCAGCTAAGAAAATGATGGTTAAAAAGCCCTTTTTCAACAAGAAAAAGAAGTTTTATCCTTCTTACACCCATGCTATCCACTGTCCAGTCCATGCTTCCCAGAAGGAACAACAACAACCGAAGCAACAGAGGAAGGCTCAGGCCCCCAGAGCTCAACCAGCTCAACAGACCCAGTCTCCACAAGGTCTTTGACTCTTTGCTAGAGAACGTAGCTGTCCTACCTCTGGAAATTCCAGAGCCAGTCAACATTCCAAGCAAATTGTATTACTTTGCCAAAAGGTGGCACTAGATAACATCAGAACATTGGACTCTCTCCATAGTGACAGAGGGGTACAAACTTCACTTCCAAGGTATGCCTCCTCCCTCCACATCAATTCAGCTCTCGACCCCCTCTTACCACTCTCTTGTGCCAGGAGGTTACCACCCTTCTTACTCAGGGTGCGACAGAGGAAGTGCCACTTTCTCAACAAGGCCTGGGCTTCTGCTCCCCCTACTTCCTTATACCAAAGAAAACAGGAGGATACAGGCCCATTCTGTACCTCAGAGAATTAAACAAGTATCTGCTCTGAGACAAATTCAAAATGGTCTCTCTCGGAACACTTCTCCCTTACATCCAGAGTCAAGATTGGCTATGTTCTCTAGATCTAAAGGATGCATATACACATATCCTTATTCACACAGAACACAGGAGGTTTCTTCGATTCCTCTTTCAGGGAAGACATTACCATTACAGGGTTCTACCCTTCGGCCTGGCTTCTGCCCCAAGAGTCTTCACAAAATGCATGGCAGTAGGAGCAGCATTTTTAAGAACTCTAGGGATATTTGTCTTCTCCTAGTTCAGGGAGAGAGCCTCTTTCAATTGAAAGCAAGTTCTGCGACGAGGGGACATGGGATGAGGGTGAAGGGAGATAGATTCAGGAGTGATATGCGGAAATATTTCTTTACAGAAAGAGTAGTGGATCCGTGGAATAGTCTCCCAGTGGAGGTGGTAGAGATGAGGACAGTAACTGAATTCAAAAAAGCATGGGACCAACACAGAGGATCTCTAAAGGTAGAAAGTGGACTGTTGTAGTTGTTGTTATGGAAGGACAGACTAGATGGGCCTTGTGGTCTTTTTCTGTCATCATGTTTCTATGTTTCTACTTAGACAACTGGCTCATCCGAGCATAGTCAGCTCCAGAGGCCAGCTCTGCTCTCTCCTACACAATGCAGGTTCTTCAACATTTGGGATTTGTAATAAATCTTCCAAAATTTCAACTCACCCCTTCTCAAACCTTAGAGTTTATAGGGGCTCTTCTAGACATGCAGCAGTCGAAGGTTTTTCTGCCACAGATCCACTGCTCTCGAATAGTTCAACTAGCTTCTCAAACAGATATGAAAACTTTCCTAACTGCTCGAGAAATGCTTCAGTTGCTCGGTCATATGGCTTCCCACTGTACATGTGGTTCCCTATGCTCGTCTGCACATGCTTCGCAGTGGACTCAGGCATCAAGTCATCTGGGGGACAAATCATGACCTCGGCACGCCTCATTTCGTCCCTCCAATGGTGGCAATCACCAGAAACCTACTCTTAGGGTCCCTTTTCAGAGGCCACCACACCATCCTACCCTGACAATGGATGCGTCCAAATTGGGTTGGGGAGCTCATCTGGACAATCTCTCCACTCAAGGTCTTTGGACTCAGCAGGAGGCTCGGCTTCACATAAACCTGCTAGAACTCAGAGCCATCTTCATTGTTCTCAGAGTATTCCAGGACCACCTGCGCTCCAAAACAGTTCTAGTCCTGACGGACAATCAGGTAGCCATGTTCTATGTGAACAAGCAGGGTGGAACAGGTTCTCAGGTGTTGTACAACGAAGCCCTACACCTATGGTCCTTTGCCATATGCCATCAGATCCACCTACTAGCAGTGTATCTCCCTGGCAGGCAAAATCTCCTAGCAGACAAACTCAGTCGAGTACTACTGCCACACGAATGGTCTCTCCATTCGGATCAAACTGCTTGAATCTTTCAAATCTGGGGAACCCCAGATAAAGATCTGTTTGCAAGTCCTCAGAATGCCAAACTTCCCTGCTTCTGTTCCAGAATTCCTGCTCAGAACAGTCAGGCAATGGATGCTTTCCACCTCCACTAGGGTCAGGACTTCCTATATGCCTACCCACTCATTCACAAGACTCTGTTCAAGCTTTAGAGAGACAGGGGCTACATGATCCTCATAGCCCCGCGCTGGCCATGTCAGACGTGGTATCCACTGCTTCTACATCTCTCTCAAGCCAGAATGGGACGCTTCTGCACCTGAACTCCAGTCCTTGCACCTGATGGCATGGCTGCTGAGAGCTTAGAACGCCAGGATATCAACCTCTCTCAACAGGTAAAAGATATCCTTTTGGCCTCCAGGAAACCTTCCACAAGGTGTGCTTACGCGTTTAGATGGAGAAGGTTTTCAATCTGGTGTTCAAAGAGGAAACGTAATCCTTTTTCCGTTCCAGTGGAGGCGTTACTTGAGTATTTCCTCCACCTTTCATCCTCTGGACATACTAATTCGGTAAGAGTCCACCTCAGTGCCATTGCGGCTTTCCACATGCCCTTTGATGGACAACCCGTCTCTTCTCAGCCACTTGTAGCGCGCTTTATGAGGGGTCTACCTTTAACTAAGCCTCCCATTAAGCCACCACCTGTGGCATAGGATTTCAGTCTTGTCCTTGGACAACTGATGAAGCCGCCCTTCGAACCCCTAGCCACTACATTTCTGAAGTTTCTTTCTTGGAAAGTCATCTTCATAATTGCCCTCACTTCTGCAAGACGCATCAGTAAACTCCAAGCTTTAGTTTCTGACCCTCCTTATACACGGTTCCACCATGATAAGGTAGTCCTTAGGACTCATACTCACTGTGCGAGCAATGGCTGCCTCCATGGCAAACCTGCGCTCAGTGGCGATTGATGAAATTTGCAAAGCAGCAACCTGGTCCTCTGTTCACTCCTTTGCGGCCCATTATTGTTTGGACAAGGACTCCCGTCAGGATGCCTCATTTGGCCAGGCTGTTCTCCAGCATCTCTTTCAGACTTAGAACAACTCCTACCCCCCACACACCCCGTCCCGGGTTTCGATACCAGAGATCCTTGGGAGGATACATGACCCACTTCAGCCTGTGTTTCCCTGCTCTCTCTGGGGTCATCTCCCTGGCATCTCCAAGCTAGGGCATCCCATATGTGAAGACTACATCCCTGCTTGTTCCTGGAGATGGCGTAGTTACTCACCTGTAACAGGTGATCTCTGGGAACAGTAGAAATTGAGTCTTCACAGCCCACCCTCCTCCCCTAGGAGGTGTATTTCTCTCTCTCTCTTTCTCTCTCCTTTTATCTCAGCTACAAACACAACTGAGGTGGGAGAGTTGGGAAGGCAGCAGCGCAGGCACAGTGGGATGCTCCCAAAAGCTTTCCTATAGGACGCTGGAGAGCGTTCCCGCGCAGGCTCCATCAGGGCCGACGTCACCCATATGTGAAGACTCCATTCCTGCTGATCCCAGAGATCACCTTTACAGGTGAGTAACTACGCTATTTTGATGGTGTAAACCAATGGTTCCCAAAGTGGTCTATATGGACCCCCAATGGTCGATTTTGACTTGCAGGGGTCCATGTCAGCGAGAAAAAAAATTGGGGGATGCACGAGATGTAAATGGGGGGTCCATGTGAGCAGACCCCCCATTTAGGCAGATCATCATCAACATTTAGGCGTTCCGTAAATGTCTTATTACACCTAACACAGATTGTGTGTACATAATAGACATATTTCATAAAATTGTTTAAGTACCTGTCGTATAAAGACCATATGACCAATTGGTAAAATTTAATGTACCTCCTTATGACAGGAGACAAAACTAGCAGAGGAAAGGAGGCTTCATTTACAAAGGAAACATGCGAGAAGCATATCATTCCAAAGTTCTCCACTGATATTGAGATGGCTGAAAATCGCCAAATTAAAAACAAGGAGGTTAAAAAGGGTCAACTCCTTTTTAAAAGCATAAATATAAAAAGTGATAGAATATAATGTATGGGTTCAACAATTCTTTTAAACCTTTTTCCAATTCAAAGGGACAGAGCAGTGAAGCGACTCCTGAATACATCAGTACCTATCTGCTTTGTGGTGTGCTACGTTCATGTGCACGTTTTTACAAGTTTTCATACCAGCAGCAACGCATCGCACACGTACATGCAGTGAATAACACTTGTCCAGACTTGTACCAAAGCTTTGCACAGACTTGTTTGATTCATCAATTATAAATAAGAGTGTTAGAGACAAACACTGTTCATTTGTTTTCTGAGTTTTGAGAAGAAAAGTGGTTTGAAAATACGTTCAAAAATATAAATAGGTACAAGTCAAAGTGAATCAAAGTCATCTTCTTTAGGAGTGCCTAAGAAAAGTAAGTACAAAATTTTATACATATTTTTGTAGTCGCTCCAATTGCGTAGAGCCATAGACGCTGATCACGACTTTAGGTAAAGTCGATTTTTTCCTAAATTCCTAAAAGATATTTTTAAAATATGTGTGCGCTATCTGGGCAGGAATCCATTTTGAATTGCTCTGTCTTATCATATTTAAATAGCTTCATTTTTGTCGACAGATAACTTCTACCCAACATGGCCCAGGCTAAAAAGAAATGTAGGCAGTATAGTGTTAATTATTTGAAGTTCGGCTTCATTCCATCCCTGTCGGACAAACATCTGCCCGTGTGCCTTTTGTGCAACAGAGTTTTAAGCAATGACGCTATGAAACCATCCAAGCTGGAGGATCATCTGAGAAGGTGTCACCCTGATAAAACAAGTAAAGAGTTGACATACTTTGAAACACTGAAAGAAAAACTTCAGAAGAGAACCACGGTGGACAGTATGTTCGCTTCAACGTCAAAATGTTACCTGGTAATGAAGCACTATTATTGGCATATGTTCATTTTTGTTATGGACCAAGAAATCCATGAAGAACTGCTCTTTGCGAGAACTTTGACAACAGACACTAAAGGCGAATCAGAATGGAGGAGTGGCCTAGTGGTTGGGGCAAGGTACTTCAGGCCGGAAGGTCGGGGGTTCAAATCCCACTAGAGGACAGCAACCTTGGGCCGGAAGGACTGGGGTTTCTAGTCCCACAGGTGTTCCTTGTGGTCTTTGGCAAGCCACTTAACCCTCCATAGCCCATGTTCCCTGTAAAATAGTTATCTCAAAGTTATAATGCCATGTTCAATGTAATTTCAGTTTGTTCAATGTAAACCGCACTGATGCAGAACAGCGCGGTATATAAGAGAATGTAAATAAATAAATAAAATATTCAATGTTTTGAAAGATTATCTCATGGAAAAAGCGATCCCTTTATCAAATATAATATCGGCAGCAACAGATGGAGCACCAGCCATGTTTGGGCGCTATCGCGGTTTTATAAGCCATTTAAAACAAAATGTACCCGGGGTGTTCGCAATTCACTGCGTCATTCATCAACAACATTTAGTAGCTAAAAATCTGAGTCCAGATTGCATCGATCTCTTCAATTCGTCATAAACGCAGTAAACAAGATTTGTAGCAACGTGTTGAATTCTAGGTTAGTTGCGCAGTTGTGTGAAGAAAATGACGAGGACTTTCATTGCTTACTTCTTCACACTGAAGTATGCTGGCTCTTGAAAGGCTTATGTTTGACAAGATTTTTTTCAGTTTTTGAGACCGTTTTAGAGTTTTTGGATGCTGAACATCCCATTTTGAAAGAAACTTTAATCAAATGGAAGCCAGACGTTGTTTATTTAACAGATTTGTTTAATAAATTTAATGAGGCTAACTTGCAGTTACAAGGTGACAGTCTGAATTTAATAAAAACAAAGTCCATCATTGCAGCTTTTCTTGCCAGAATGAATCTAATGAAGCAAAACATTGGACGGAGAGAATTTTCCCAGTTACCGAACTTGTCATTGACAAACGTCCAGGATGATGAGATTTTGGTCTACGTTCAACATTTAAATGTCCTTCACACAGACTTTAAAACCAGATTTGAGGATGTTTTGATTATGGAAATCCCACAGTGGATTATCAATCCATATGGTGACATTGAAGAATCGGATGTCATATTACAAGAAGAACTGATCGGAATAAGCACTAACGAAGAACTTAAGGTGCCGTTCAGAAAGGGGTATCAGCAGTTCTGACTTCAGAAAGATATACCTGTTGCTTATCCTGCATTATGGACTATCGCAAGAAAGTTTTTGATAGCCTTTCCATCTTCATACCTCATGGAAAGAGGTTTTAGCATGGTTGCCAATCTTCTTACGAAAAAATAAATCAATTGCAAATCACTGGACGTGGAGATTTAAGACTATACCTCACTAATTTGAAGGCAAATATTGAACAATTGCTATCAGAGCATCAGGTTCATCCCTCTCATTAACAGCATTATTTGTGTATTAATTTTATGTAAGAATTTTACTGGGCTCTGATTTGTTTCTTTTCAAGTCCAAATATTTACTTGCATTTTGTGTCTTTTCAATAAAGGTATGAATAAAAATTGTACATGTTTTTCTTTTTTTACAATTGTCCACTCTACAAAAAACCCTATCAAAGTGATCAGCACTGTGTCAGCTGGCAAAAACACTTTTGAAGTTAATAAATTTAGGAAAATTCAATATTAGGCAGGCAGGGAGGTCTACGGAAAACAAAAAAAATCGGCAAGTGGTCTATGGGGCAAAAAGGTTTGGGAACCTATGGTGTAAACCATCAATGTACATTTACTCGTTCCATTGCATTCATTAATTTATAGATCTCTATCATATCTCCCCTCAGTTGTCTCTTTTCCAAGTTGAAGAGCCCTAACCTTTTTAGACACTCTTCATAGGTGTATCTTTCCATCCCCTTTACCATTTTGGTGGCTCTTCTCTGTACCTTTTCTAATAATGCTATATCCTTTGAAAGACACGGCGACCAGAATTCAACGTAATATTCAAGGTGTGGGCGCACCATGGAGTGATACAGAGGCAATATAAAATCTTTTGTTTTATTCTCCATTTCTTTACTTATGATTCCTAGCATTCTATTTGCTCTCTTGGCCGCCGCTGCACACTGGGCGGAGGGTTTCAACATGTTATCCACAATGATGCCTAAATATTTTTCCTGGGTGGTATTTCCTAATGTGGAACCTTGCATAGTGCAATCATAGTTTTGGGTGTTTTTTTCCTAGGTACATAACTTTGCACTTGTCCACATTAAATTTTATCTGCCATTTGGAGGCCCAGTCTTCCAATTTATCAAGGTCCTCTTGCAATTTTTCACAATCCTCATGGGTTTTAACAACTTTGAATAATTTTGTGTTATCTGCAAATTTGATTACCTCATTTGTTGTTCCCATTTCTATGTCATTTACGAATATGTTAAAAAGCAGCAAACCCTGCACAGATTCCTGGGGTACTCCACTATTCACTTTTCTCTATTGGGAAAATTGGCCATTTAGCCCTACCCTCTGCTTTCTATCTTTCAACTGGTTCCTGATCCACTATAGTACACTGCCTCCTATCCCGTGACTTTTTAATTTCGCCAAGAGTCTCTCATGAGGGACCTTGTCAAAGGCTTTCTGAAAATCCAGATACACTATATCAACCGACTCACCTTTGTCTACCTGTTTATTCACACCTTCAAAAAAACATAACAGATTAGTAAGACGAGATCTTCCTTGGCTAAAGATATGTTGGCTGTCTCCCATTAAGCCATGACTATGTTACATCTATGTTAAAACGGTCAAAATGCGTGAGGTTACGTGTTCCTCAGAACCAACCACCGCAAAAGCCAACTAATTGTTGTAGTAAAAACTGTCAAAAAGACATTCAAATAGTGTCTGCAATTGCCAAACCAGAGTGCATAAATATCATCCACACTGCAAGACATTCAAATACTCATCTACAAGGATATGGAAACAATGTAGCATTCAGCGACTTCATGAAGATACAATCTTTCAATTCAAAGTCAGCGCTTCTTCTCCTCAGATGGCTATACAATGTCGAACAGTGCTGCCAGCAATCCGTTGGGGAACACGTAACCTCACGCATTTTGACCGTTTTAACGTTTTTTGAATATTGATTAAAAAGGAGGGCCTGTCGCAGGAGCGTGTTTTTTCACCCTCATGACTGGCGATCCGACAAAAAATACTTTTGCATTTTAGGTCTGCCCGAATTGTCATTGGGGAAATAGAACCTGTGGGTTTACACGAGGACATCTATGTGCCTTTCTTTTCACAATTATATGGTGGCGGCATAGTTAGGTTTTGATAGTGATTTAATAGGACATGATTATTGGCATCCTTATCAACAATTCAAATCAGTTCAAACAGAAGAACCACATTCCCATTGCAGTAAAATTAGATGCACCTGTGATCAATTGTCAGTACTCACATGACTTGAATCAACCAATGAATGATGGCTCTAATGTTTAAATAGCCACATACACTCCCTGTTTCATTTTCACAATGGTGACAAGAGAGCTGCCTGAGACCATCAGAAAAGCCATTCTCCGTGGACAAGCAGGAATGTAAGCCCTCATGTATGGGTGATATCCCCGACAAACTTATTCCTGCTGTCCACGGAGGACACTTGCTACAGGTGAGTAACTGCGGTTGATCTTCACCCAAACCCCCTTGAGAAACCACAGTCCTTCTGGGAAGATGTTCTGTGGACAGATGAAGCCAAATTTGAGCTCTTTGGCAATGCAGACCAGCGATACATTTTACAGGCGAAGAAATGAAGCTTATAAGAAAAAAAAAAACACCCTTCCTACAGTTCAGTAAATATGGTGGAGGTTCCATAATGTTATGGGCATTGTTTTGCTGCTTCAGGAACTGGAGGCCTGGAATGTATTAAAGGAATCATGAAGTCAGAGGACTACTAAGGTATTTTGGAGTGAAATGAGCTACCTAGTGTTAGAAAGCTATGTCTGGTCAAAGGTCATTGGTCCTCCAGCAGGACAGTGACCCAAAATATACATCCAGAAGTACAAAAGAATGGTTAAAAAGAAACATAGAAATATGATGACAGAAAAAGACCAAATGGCCTATCTAGTCTGATCTTCCATATCAACAGCTACAACAGTCCCCTTTTTTCCTTTAGAGATCCTCTGTGTTTGTCCCATGCTTTTTTTACTTCAGTTACTGTCCTCATCTCCACCACATCCACTGGGAGACCACTCCTGAATCTATCCCCCTTCACTCTCATCCCATGTCCCCTCGTAGCAGAACTTGCTTTCAATTGAAAGAGGCTCTCCCCCTGAACATTTATGCCATGGAGGTATTTAAACATCTCAATCATATCACCTCTATCCCGCCTTTCCTCTAAGGTGTACATATTAAGAAAGAAATGGACTGTTTTAAACTAGCTATCAATGAGTCCTGATCTCAATCCAGTCGAGAACTGAAATCTGCCATTGGTAAAAGGAATCCTGGAAACATTCATGAGCTGGAACAAATCACAGTTGAAGAGTGGGAGAAACTACCAACAGACAGATGTAAGAAACTTATAGATGGCTAAAAGAAATGTTTGGAGGCTGTCATCACTGCCAAAGGTTATGCAACCAAATATTAGTGAAGGCTGCTATTAATCCTGTCCAGGTCATATTTTGGGGGGGTTTCCCTCAGAAATTACATCTATGTTGTACAGACATCTTTCTTTTTGTTGTATTCCTTTGAACATACTATTAAAATATTATGATGAGATACAGCTGGAATAAATTCCAGCTATTTCTCAAGATATTGTACACAGCATACCTAAAATGCAAGGGTGCCAATAATGTTGACCACAACTGTATTACCAAATGGATCCCCTTATCACTCTTAATGATTCCTGTGATTCTAAACATACTATAATAGGTTGAAAAAAGTTTCTGATGTCGCTCAACCAGTCCACCTATGCTTATAATCACAGGAAAGGTATGGGGAGTCAATTTTGCAATACCTGATTGGATGAGATGGATAATGTATCTGATCTAATGTGTCTATTCTTGGCATTTTTTGGGGGGGAGGGGTGGAGAGGTTATAGATAGAATAATTGTCTAAGTTGAGAGTTCATCATAAGGCCAATGGCCTCTGAAGATATTTTACCCCCCAAGGCAGGCACTAAGAGTGCCACAGAGTTTGTGAATCAAATGCATATATGTTCTTCACTTACAGATTTATTGGTGAAGACTGAACAAATGTACATATATTTTCTATGGCACATGAAATTATGTTTTCAAAAACGGGGAGACAACGCTAATGGAGCCATGGTTATTATTTATTTATTTATTTAACAAGCATTTCTATACCGCTCTTTCCCAAGGTTCAAGTGCGGTTTACAGAGAACAATAGTTTATAAGGTATGGAGGGGTTCATACCTAGTCGTTTTACATATAACAATTGTAACTTTTGCAGATAACAGTATAACTAAATGCATACAAAACAATTTTCAATATTACAATTCTTACAATACGGGTTACATTCCAAAGGATCAGTTTGGGATGTGAACCAACTATTTACATTAGTATATTATTACATTATTAGAGTGCATAAAGGTCAACATTTGCAGGTATAATAATTGTCAGGGATAGTTTTAGTCTGCATATGTGGTATAACACTTTGTAGTCTAAAATGTTAACCTGTGTCTCTTTGCTTGTCTTGTTTATTTTGTGTAGTATAGTGTAAGGTAAATAGATGAGTTTTTAGTTTTTTACGAAATTATGCTTAAATTAGCATGCAAGGTGCTTGATAATGTCATGGATATGAGTGTTTTTTTCTTATAAGGAAATATGATTAATTCAGTGAAGTCCAATGAACTTATCTATTGATGCTTTTTAAATCCACATTGTGTTATATAGCAAATGGATTCATTAGATTTAATTTTGAGAAAGATATTCTAGTCAAGATTTTCACATCTTAAAATGTATCCAGTCTTATAGCAGGAGCCCCAAATCTGTATTCGAAACAGTTTAATGAAATCCTGTTTCTGAGGAAACAAACCTTACTGATTTTTGTGTGCCTTTTATTACAGGGAGATGAATAAACGCTTAATAGAGGAGCAAGCCAGGAAGACCTTTGAGAGAGCCATGAAACTTGAGCAAGAATTCACAGAGCATTTCACAGGTTTGTATTGAAGGATCATGGCTATAGGACAGGAGTACATTTGATAGAGGTATTACAAAAAAAAGGGTTTGCTTGGAGCCAATAGTGCTGAATGTGAACATGACGATGGGGCTAGATGGGGCTACATTGAAGGCATATTAATAACTCAGAGAGGTTCTGGCACTTCCACTGACTGTTCGGTTCACTCACTCTTTGGAAACTGGAATGGTTCCAGAGAACTGGAGATGGGAAGGTGTCATCCCCTGTTCCTAAAGGGATGTGGACAGAGGAAGCTAGTACTTGTAGGCAGTAAGTCTGACTTCATTGATGGGTAATTAATGAAGTCATGCTTCCTGCTAAAAAGAAGGATAGTAGTACATCTTGTATCCAATAGATTACAGAATCTGGGGCAGTATGGTTTTACTAGAAAGGGAGAGATCGTGTCAAATAAATCTGACCAATTCTTTTTACTAGTTAAACTAGGGGCAAGCCCTAATATAGTGTACTGCAACTTTTAGTGAGAGTGAGCAACCTAAGGGATAGATCCTAGACACTGAGAGATAATCAACAGAAGGTGGTAGTTAATGTTCTCCAGGAACAAGCAGGAAGTCAGCCCTCACATACGGGTGATGTCGGCGCCGACGGAGCCTGCATGGAGCATTTCCCCAGCTTTCAAAGAAAGTCCTTGGGAATGCTACCACGCATACGTGGTCCCCTTCCCGCCCAAGGGTGCCATCTTGCTCAGTCTCCTTTTTTCCATGGAGCCCAACAGACACACATCCTGTTTCCCTGGAAAAATTCCTTAAAAATTATCCTCTTGAGTTTTCCCGGTTTGTGTACCAGTTCCTCTTCCTGCCTCGAGCCAGCACTGTTCTCAGCTCCCTTTATTTTTTCATCGAGGCTTGCTTCGACCAGCATTCGTGCCCTTTTTCGCCTGGGGGTCGTCAACCACCGTGATCCACCCTGTCTCCCGGTGGCTTTAAAAAGTGTAATCGTTGCAGTCAAATTATGTCTGTCACGGACACCCACAACTGTTGCTTGCACTGCCTTGACCCGGACCATGACAGTACCTCCTGCGACCTGTGTCAGGCCATGACCCTCGGACCAACAAGAAAAGGTCAGAGTTGCAAAAGATGTTCCTGTGATCCGGCTCAGCCCTGGCTTCCACGACGCTGAGCCCAAAACCGAGTACCTCAGGTGTTTTTGGAGTCCCGTGGCGGCGGCTCCTCCTCCAGAAAGATGCCAGACCCTGGCAAGAAAAATAAAAATCCTCTGAGCCAGTCAAGGTTCCACCGGGAAAACCCGGTAAGGTCCCGTGGCGGGACTCGGGTGACTCTGAGCAGTGCTCCCCTAAGGTCTCTAGGAAGGAGTTCTCAGCCAGCAGTGACCACGCGAGGCCCTGCTCACCAGAGCACTGGCGCCAGCTTCAAAACCCTCTGTGCTCGCGCCGAAAGCTGTGGAGCCTTCTGGCATCGAGGCCAGAATGGCGATCCTGGAACAGAGTATCTCTGACATCCTGACCATGCAGCACGCAATGATGCTAGGTTCATCCACATCATCTGCCCCAACAACTGGGCCCCCAACTGCAGTGGCGTCCCAGGGTGTCGAGCCAGGCCCAGAGCGCTATCATCCTTGGGCTAGCCCTCCGCACTGATCGAGGTCTTGATCCTCGAGTGTCCGGTCCTCCCTGGCAAGTTTCTGGGAGTCTGACCCGAGACCAGTCGGGGGATCCAGGTTCCCCGACATAGGCCTCGCAGTGCAGGAGCTCTGCCCTCGGAGCCATCTCCCCTGGAACTCTGGTGCCATTCCCCACCCGAGGATGTGGCATTCCATGACTTCATCTGGGAGATGGCCCGAGCTCTCTCGGTCCCGAGTCTGAGGAGGACTTGCGCACCGAAGAACTGGAGATCCTCCAGTATGAGTCTCCGCCAAAGGAGGCTCACTCTGTGCCGGTGCAACCCATCCTTGAGCAGCTGCTCCTATGGATGTGGGAGACCCCGGCCTCAATGCCAGTGGGCAGCCGACACCTCGTCACCATCTACCGGGTCAAGAGGAGTCCATGCTTCCAGAAGGCTAAACCCCCCCCCCCCCCCATTCCATGGTGGTGGAGTCTTCGATGCAGAAACTCAAGAGTCAGAAGACTTATTCGTCTCTACCTCCTCCCCCCCCCCCCCCCCCGGTAGAGAGACCAGAGCCCTTGATGTCCTGGGATGCAAGGGCTTCCAGGGATCCGTGCTGGGCTGCCGGATACAAACCTATGAGCTCTACAGAGGGATGTATATTAAGTGCCTCATTCAGGAGCTCTGAGATTTCTCAGCAGGGCTCACCGGAGAACCCCTGAAACCAATCCAAACCCACTGGCCACCATCTGGGACTGCTCTAAGTTCCTGTCCTGCTTGTATAAACAAGCAGGGGGGCACGGACTCGTACTCCCTCTGCTAGGAGGCTGTAGCCCTCCTCTGCTTTGCAGTGCGCAATGGCATGCTTCTACGAGCAGTTTGCCTCCCGGGCTAGGCCGACTACCTGTAGTGAGCTGCAAATGTGTGAATGGAAGACCATGTGGCGGCCTTGCAGATTTCGGTCACTGGCACTGAGTGGAGGTTGGCCGCCGATGTGGCCATCGCCCTCACGTGATGTGCTGTGATCCGGTGCTAGAGGGGGAGAGGCCAGCTCGCTCATAGATAAGGGCAATACAGTCCGCCACCCAAGCGGGCAGAATTTGCTTAGTCATGGAGAGCCCCAGTCTGCTGGGGTCATAAGATACGAAAAGCTGAGGGACTTTTCAATGGGCCTGAGTCCACTGCAAGTAGAAGGACAAGGCCCGCTTACAATCCAGCATATGGAGTACTAGTTCCTCCCTGCCTGCTTGAGGCCACAGGAAAGAAGGTGGGGAGGACCACTTCCTGGTTGAGGTGGAAAGCAGACACCACCTTTGAGAGGAATTTGGGGTGTGTGCGGAGCACCACCCTGTTCTTGTAAAATCAGGTATAGGGTGGATCTGCCACCAGGGCCTGGAGTTCACTCACTCTTCAAACGGACATGAGGGCCACCAGAAAGGCCACTTTCCAAGATGCTGCCTCAGCCATTCCACCGCCGAACTCCTGCCCAATCGGGGCAGTGGGAGAAAAGCCCGTGGCAGCCTGCAACACTTAAAAGCGGCGTCCCTACACCGAGGGAGCCGCTGCCTCTGCCATTCCACCGCCGAACTCCTGCCCAATCGGGGCAGTGGGAGAAAAGCCCGTGGCAGCCTGCAACACTTAAAAGCGGCGTCCCTACACCGAGGGAGCCGCTGCCTCTGCCATTCCACTGCCGAACTCCTGCCCAATTGGGGCAGTGGGAGAAAAGCCCGCGGCAGCCTGCAACACTTAAAAGCGGCGTCCCTACACCGAGGGAGCCGCTGCCTCTGCCATTCCACCGCCGAACTCCTGCCCAATCGGGGCAGTGGGAGAAAAGCCCGCGGCAGCCTGCAACACTTAAAAGCGGTGTCCCTACACCGAGGGATCTGCTGCCTCTGCCTTTCCACCGCCGAACCTCTGCCCAATCGGGGCAGTGGGAGAAAAGCCCGCGGCAGCCTGCAACACTTAAAAGCGGCGTCCCTACAGGGCGCGCCCGTGCCTGGTGGGCCCGCGCCTGAGGGCCCTTTGGCGTGGCCCTTAGGCGCGGCACAGAGGCGCAACGAGACCACATCCAACGAGAACTCTGGAACACAAAAACAACGAAACAAACACCACCGCAACAACTGCAGCAACGAAGAACACCCGACCCACTACAGCAGCAGAAGGACGACGACTAAAAACCCCACCACTCCAAGAGAACAACACTGAAACACACCTGGGCCCCCAAACACCAGGTACTCTCACAGAACATGCCACCCTTCTTAGCCCCCATCTACCTCCTCACTCCTCTCCTGACCTTCTACCCCTCCCCTACAGACAACAACCTACTCAGGCCTGACACCACAACAGCTCAACCTGCACACACCTGCAACCCTAAACAAAACCACTCCCACACACACCATGCACCAACCCATACCCCCAACCCCCCAAACTACCACCACCTCTCCATCTCACTAATAAACGCACGCCCAGTCAGAAACAAATATCACATGCTCCAGGACCTAATCACAGCAAAGAAGATCGACATCCTATGCCTAACAGAAACCTGGCTAACAGACAGCGATACCGTGCTAATGAACCAGCTAACCCCAAAAGGATACAACCTCCATCACTGCTCCCGAGCACACTCCAAAGGTGGAGGTGTAGCCATCGTAGCAAAAAACGATCTCCACCTCAGGATCCATTCTTCCGAAACCACTAATGAAGCAGACCTCCTCACCCTCACCAATAAACACCTCTCAATATGTCTAATCTATCGTCCACCTACCACAAACACTGACCTACCAAGGATACTGCAATTCATAGCTGAAAGCACCAGCTCAGCAAAGGAACAAATTATCCTAGGAGACTTTAACCTCCCTTCACTTCAAGAGGAACAAGCAGAAACCTTCACCACCGCCATGACAGCAATGAACCTGGTACAGATCATACAAGAACCCACACACGAAAAAGGTAACACGCTAGACCTCATATTCCTAAACTCTACAACCGCCTCCTCAAGCATGAACCCGCAGATCTCGCCTGTACCTTGGTCAGACCACTACCTCATTGCCATCTCCCTCAACCACCAACCTATGACCAACAAAGAAGATGAACACACGCTAGAAGATTTAAAACATTCAACAAAGAGGACTTCTTAGCACAAACTCTACCTAAACTACAAACAAACTCCAGTAACATCGATGTCCTAATTCACAACTGGAATACATCGATCTCCACCGCATCCAAAGCACCGACAAACAAAACCATCACAAGACCCACTTCCACAAAAGCCAGATGGTTCACTCCCAGTCTACGAAAGCTAAAAAGAAAACTCAGAAGAACAGAAAGAAAATGGAGAAAAAACAAAAATGACAGCGACAAAACAAAATACATATGTGAACTCAACGCATACCACTCTGAGACCGACAAAGCAAAGAAAACTTACCACACGAAAATCATAAACACATCCATAAATAAACCTCGTGAACTCTTTCAGATTGTCAAACAATTGACGAAAGCACCCAATAACTCAGACCAACTACCAAAGATCCCACCAGAGCTGCTAGCCCGACAATACAGACAGCTCCAACAACCACAAAACCCACATCTGAGCTCTGAGGCATCTACAACAAACCACCACCCCAACAAATACAAGGACTGGACTACCTTTAAAGAAACCACTGCAGAAGAAATATCATCCACCATCACCCGCCTAAACACCACCACCTCCCCGCTAGACCCCTGCCCCACCGACTGGATAAAGAAATCCAAAGAACACCTGAGCACACCGTTAACCCGTATTGTCAACGAATCCCTCTCTCAAGGTCGCATGCCAGACATCCTCAAAACTACTATCATTCGACCATCCCTAAAAAAGCAAAACCTAGATCCCCAAGACCCAGCATCCTACAGACGATAGCAAGCCTACCATTCACCGCCAAGATAATCGAGAAGATAGTCCAGCAACAGCTTCAAGAACACCTAGACACCAACAACATACTGGACCCACAACAACATGGTTTCCGCCCACTCCATGGAGTTGAGACCCTCATGACCACTCTGATGAACACCCTCATCATAGGAACCCAAGAAAAACACACCGGATATCTCATGATCTTCCTTGACATATCAGCCGCCTTCGACACCATCTCCCACAACATCCTCATACGAAGATTACAGTCAATTGGGATCAAAGACACCACACTTCAATGGTTCCAATCCTACCTAACCAACAGACAACAACTGATCCGTAACAGCACCTCAACCTTGCCCCCCTACCAACAACACCAAGGAGTACCCCAAGGATCCACGCTATCAGCCATGCTCTTCAGCATCTACCTACAACCACTCTGTTCAGTCATACGTACCCACAACATCAACTTCCATATATATGCTGACGATATCATGCTCTACGCCCCAATTACAACCGCAAACCCAACAAAAGGACAGACTAGATAGGCCTTGCGGTCTTTTTCTGTCATCATGTTTCTATGTTTCTAAATATGCACCTCTCAGCATGCTTCTCCGAAGTGTCCCACTGGCTGCAAGAAAACAACCTATCTATAAACATAAAGAAAACTGAAGCCCTCATAGTAACAAAAGACCCTGATTTCACACCACCTTCACACCTCAACATAGGAGCCACACACATCCAAATACAGCCACAAATAAGATACCTAGGTATTATCATTGACCAAGCTCTAACCCTCAAGCAACAAATTACCAAAACCACAGGAAATATATTCCATAAAGCGAAAACAGTGCAGCGTCTCAGACCTCTCCTCGAACCTCAAGACTTCAGGACAGTGATGCAAGCTATGACTCTCCCTCATCTGGATTACTGCAACATAATCTACCATGGACTACCAGCTACACAGACTAACCCCCTCCGAACTGCATTAAACACCACAGCAAGAATTATTCAGAGAGCAAAGAAAAGCGACCACATCACCCCAATCCTAAGAGACCTACACATACTTCCCTTCGAAGCAAGAACTAAATACAAGTCCATCCTACTCACCCACAAAGCCATCCACCAAACGCAGAGCACCCAGCTTCACACCCTGCTGACTCATCCAACCCACGGCAAAACAACTAGACAGACCTCCAATAACTATCTCACCGTCCCTCACAAAAGAACCAAATGCTCACAAAGGACATGCAACCGAGCCTTCGAACTTTATGCACCATCCCTATGGAACTCTCTACCGAGCCACCTCAGAAACAATAACGACCTCCTCTCATTCAGAAAACAGCTAAAAACCATCCTCTTCCAAGAATACTTCAAGACAACCCCCACCAAAAAATGCACCAACCCCTGAACTCACCACGGACCTCTGAGTAACAACTACACTCCACTGTCTATGTCTAAAGTCTGTCTTATGTCCTAATCATCATTGTTGCCTACCTGGTGATGGCCCCACCTTGATACCTAATTTCCCCACCCTTATATGTAACGCCGCTTTGACCCGGTGAAAGGCGGGATATAAATACAGTTAAATAAATAAATAAATAAGGTACTGCAGGTGGCCAGGGGCTTGAATGGCAGTTTGGTTAGCTGAGAGAGCACCACGTTGAGGTCCCTCTCTGCCGGTGGTGGATGGAGAGGGGGCTTGGATAATAGGAAGCCCCAGAGGAACCTGGAGACCAGGGGCTGGCATGAATGGGGTTTTCCCTCAATGGGGTGGTGCTCAGATGAACCCTCACCGAGTTGGATTTCAGCCCGGTGCATGACAGGTGCAGTAGGTACTGCAGTACTAGCTGAACCCGACAGGAGAAAGGATCCTCCTCCCTTTCTGCACACCAGACTGCATACCTTTTCCACTTAAAGGCATAAGCCCGTCTGGTGGAGGGTTTCCGAAAGGCCAGGAGGATCTCCTCGACTTCCACTGGGAGATTGAAAAGGGCCAATGCTATCCTTTCAGCAGCCACACTGTTAGCGTTAGTGACCCCAGCTTGGAGTGCAGGAGAGTGCCTTCCTTCTGGGACAGGAGGTCCGGGGCTCAGCCCAGAGAGACTGGAGATGCCACCAACATGGAGAGCAGCAGTATAACTGAGGCCCTTTCGTTCTGGAGGACAGCAGTCCACAGGGGGACATCTAACCTTGTATGCCTACAGGTGGCCAGCCATCACCTCCGTTTCCTGGTCACTCGAGGTGGTCATTGAGGACTACCTCCTCTATCTGGCTCAGACACCTCCTCCTTTCTTCCCAGGAGAGAGTCCCCCAGGTCTCCCCTTCAACGGGATTTCCTATTGAAGGAAGTCGCTGGCCTTTTTGAGGACAAAGCGGTAGAACCAGTACCCCAACATCTCAGAAGCAAGGGGTTCTACTCCAGGTATTGCCTCATGCCAGAAAGAACAGGGGGCCTAAGGCCCATCCTGGACCTGCGCAACCTGAACACGTTCCTGTTGAGGGAGAAGTTCAAGATGCTCTCCCTTGGAACATTGCTTCCTTATCTCAAGCAGGGAGACTGGCTATTCTCCTTGGATCTGAAGGATACCTATACCCACATCCTCATTCACCCCAGCCATAGGCAGTACCTTCACTTCATGGTAGGAGGCAGCTACTACCCATACAGGGTACTACCCTTCAGCCTGGCCTCCACCCTCAGGGTCTTCACCAAATGCCTGGCAGTAGTGGCTGCCTTTCTCTGTCTCCAGGAGGTATTTGTCTTCCCCTACCTGAACAACTGGCTCATAAAAGGAGGCACAGACACACAGGTGCAGCAGGCCACGGCACGTACCATCCAGGTCCTGCAACATCTGGGGTTTGTTATAAACTACCCCAAATCAAACCTTCTCCTAACACAATGTCTGGAGTTCATAGGGACAAAGTTGAACACTCTTCAGGCAAAGACCTTCCTTCCTATGGACTGGGCCGACTGTTTCAGGGCACTGGTCATAGACGTGCAACACGGTCCTTTGGTGTCAGCTCGGCTTCTACTTTGCCTACTCGGGCACATGGCTTCCACAGTTCATGTCACCCCAGACACCGTTCTACACATGAGGGCCACTCAGTGGTGCCTTCGGGAACAGTGGACACAGACCATGGGCCGTCTCCAAGACAGAGTCTCAGTGACCCACCAGTTGGCGGAATCTCTGACTTGGTGGCAAAATTCCCAGTATCTTCAGGCATGGATGCCCTTCCAAACCCCAAGCCCTCTAAGTGTCCTCAAAACGGATGCCTCCCTGCTGGGATGGGGAGCCTACTGCGAAGAACTTCGCACCCAGGGCAACTGGTCACAAGCCGAGAGCAACCAGGAGATTAACCTCCTAGAGCTTCAGGCCTTATACCTAGACCTCTGAGCGTTCTGTCACCGTCTGAGGCACCAACTGGTGCTGATCCAAAGAGACAATCAGGTAGCAATGTTCTAGGGTCTCACACCCTCTGCCGCGAAGTGATGACACTCTGCTCCTATGCAGTTCACCAGGTAATACTAAGGGCGGTATACCTCCCAGGCCAAGACAACACCATAGCGGACAAACTGAGCAGGGTCCTTCAGCCGCACGAGTGGCAGCTGGACTCCAGAGTAGCCACCTGGCTTTCCAGCTCTGGGGGACTTCATAGGTGGACCTCTTTGTCATTCCGGACAACTACCAGATGCCCTGTTTCTGTTCCTGGCAGTCCCACCCTTCCCGGGTGGTGGCAGATGTGTTTCTCATTACAAACTACATGAAACAACCACTAGTTGCAAATATCATAAACCAATATAAAAAAATACAATGCAATATATATCAATTTAACAAATTTTATAAATAATATTAATTAGTCATGTAACAGTAATAAACACACATCTTTCAAAAATATATAGGATACATCAAAATATATAAATATTGATGGTATATTTAATATGATGCAATTCTTCCAAAGGCAATATCATTGCCAATTTACCTAAAATTTACCTAAATTACAACACATAAAGAAAACACAAATCCCATACACTCACCATTCACACATACACTCATACAGTACAATCATAATTACTAAAACACATGATAATATTCTATCTCCACTATCTCAATACTTAATGCATAATACATTATACAAACTACATGAACGTATGGGACAGCGCCTTCAGCCAGGCCATGCTCCATAATCTTTTCGGGGTTTAGGCAACTCCTTTCCTCTGACCCTTCTGTGTTCAGGCTACTGGAGTACTAGTTCCCATCGTACACACAGATCCTACTGTAGTCTGTATCTGCGGACTCAATTGCTGCTGCTCACGGCTCCCCTTGTGGGTGACTGTGTTTTTCCCCTATGGACTTGTGGTAGCCTGAAGCTAGGGAGTCCCATATGTGACGACTGACTTCCTGCTTGTTCCCGGAGAAAGCATAGGTACTCACCTGTAACAGGTGCTCTCCGGGGACAGCAGGAATCAGTCCTCACAACCCTCCCTCCTCCCCTTGGAGTTACTTCTTTACCATCTTTTATTTTTGCCGTCTTTTAACTATGTCATCTTACTGAGCAAGATGTCACCTTTGGGCGGGAAGGGTGCCATGCATGCATGGTGGCATCTCCCAAAAGCTTTCTATGAAAGCTGAGGGGATGCTTCTGCGAGGGCTCTGTTGGCACCAACGTCACCCTATATGTGAGGACTGATTCCTGCTGTCCCGGAGAACATCCGTTAGAGGTGAGTAACTACGCTTTCTCTGTTTCACTGAAGTATGGGTAGCAAATTGCAGGTGTTGGCTTGACTCGCCACTCAAACGTTTGTGCTCTGCATATCTGATGTAGAACTTGGTTTGCTAATCTTTTTACTCTACAGCTATGACAGCACCATAGGACCCCCACCACGTGAATATCCTGCTGTCCTGATTTTTAGCCTGTTCTGAGCCTCTGTAAATAGCAGGAAAACAGCATGTGTACAGATGTTTTTCAAAAGTCTAACTCACCTCCCTCTCCCTTCCCGACTACCATGTCTACATAGGTGCTGTCAGTGTGCAGACTTGAAAATTAGCTGCCAAATCCATGCTTTAAAAGTGCTTGCATACTTACTAAAATTCATTAGATTATCTATAAAGAACCCTTAGGCATCTTGTCAGCTTACCATGAATAATTTCCAGATCCTTCCCTGTAGAGAATATATATTGATTTTGTGTAGTATAGGAATATGATTTTAATAGAATTCAGCCTTTAGGTATAAGAAGCAATTTGTTCAATATGTCTGCAGGCGATGCAGAAGAGTCTGACCTTCTCTTTCTCTGCCTGCAGCTGCTGTTCAGGGAGACACATTGGAGGAGATCTATAACCAAGTGAAACAAATCATAGAAGAACAGTCTGGCCCTTATATCTGGGTACCAGCGAAAGAAAAATTATGAAGAGAAGATTTTTCATTTTCTAACCGCCTTCATCAACTGCAGTCAACAACTCTTCCCCCTTCCACTGAAGCCTGCCTTCAGCTTTTGACAACTTGGGTCATGTCGTATCCACTGATGTTCAGCGGTTATTGCCACCGCCTTTTCACTGTGGTGTCTCTCTTTAGTTCAGTGGAATTTGGTATTGTGCATTACCATTGCTTTTGTTGCCATTTTACTTTTTTCAAAATCGAAAGTGGAATGGCCTGACCAGCTTAAAGGGGGAACGGGAGTAATATGTGGTAGAATTCCTTAATGTTTAAGGGAAAGTGAATTTCAGAGATTTTCAAAAAAAGCTTTATATACATTCTTTTAAAAAAAAATTCATAACAAAGGAAACAAAAGTGGTCTTAATGATTTAGTATATTGTGAGCAACTTTGCACGCTTAACTTTAATAGCATGGTGTGGTCAGTAAGTTGTCTGTTTTATTTTCTTAAAGTTGACCTCTGTTCTCACAGCAAATATTGTTTTTTCAGGCAGTTCATGAGAAACTTTTAATTTCCAAGTTAATATATGCGTTCATTTTTCATAAAGATGTTGGTCTGTTTTTCTTTTTGCCACTATAATTATTCAAAATGTTAAATGCTTTTAATCTTGCTCATCCAACACTGTTTACAGTGTCATGCAAAAATAAATGGGTTTCTCGACTGCGCATCACATTTCCGGTACTCAGATGATCAGGTGCTTCTGGGAGCTTCTGTTTTTAATGACTGAGCATTTCATTGGCATTACTGCTGCTGAATCTTTTGTCATGAAATGATCAGCATTTTGGCAATAGGAAGAGTCTCAGATTTATGGCCTAAAATGTGAGTATAGTCCTAGAGTTCAGATTTTAATGTTTTACCCATGATAACTGCCTATTTTGTTATAATAAAGTGTGTGTGTGTGTGTGTGTGCGTATATATATATATATATATATATATATATATATAAAACTTTCTTGAACTAAACTCTCTGTAACTATGGGAATTATTTTATTTACATAGTTGCTTGCATACACACACACATACGTATATATATATATATATATAAATATAAAAGTATATTTTTCTTTTTACCACCTGCTCCTAATTTTATTTCTCTTTTTTTTAAACTGAATGGGAATTAGAATTTATCTTCCTTAATCATGTGAAATACAAACACGGATATGGTGGCAGGGAGAATAATGTTAGGAAAAATTATCCCCAACAAACTAAAATATAGGCATGTTCTCCTCTCTTCTACAGATCATTTAGTTTTTTTCTTTGCTAGGTGACTGTTTTAACTGGGGGGATGAGGGGGGGGGGGGAAGGATGAGGACTTTTCAGTTAGTCTGTTTCCTTTGTGTTCTCTACTCACACTGTTTAATGCCCTGTCTTCTACTGCAGACGCACAGTGCAGACCCAGGGGCCTTTGTGCTGGACTGTTACAGATATGAGAACTATCCTGATTGAATAAAAAAACAATCATTTCCCGCATACTTAGAAGAATTCTGTTTGGTACCTTATCTATTGCCTGTTTCTTGGGGTTGATTGTTAATAAGAAATATACACTTTTAACAACTTTGTTAGTTTTTCAAGCAAACCAGCATCGGTTTGTAATGAACAAAATGTTTTCCATTCCATATGTCAGAAAGAGGAGAACAGCTAATAAACACAGTTGAACACCATTTATCGACTTTGTGTTTAATTGACGTTTGAAAGATACTGATGTGTACTGGCTGGTGATGGCCATCTTGAGCTTCTGAGCTGCTGTTTACTTGAAAGAAATGTTCTCCAGGACCAAGCAGGAAGTCAGTCCTCACATATGGGTGTCATTGGCGCCGATGAAGCCCCAGCCGAGCATTTCCCCAGCTTTCCATGAAAGCCTTTGGGAATGCTGGCACGCATGCGCGGTTCCCTTCCCGCCTAAAGGTGCCATCTTACCTCAGTCTCTTTTTTTCTGAGAAGCCCATCGGACGTGTGTCCTGTTCTCCCAGATAAAAGTGATTTTTTTCTTCGGCGATTTTTCGCTATTTTTCTCCGGTTCGACGCCGGTTCCCCTCCCGCCGGGTTCAGTACACCGGTATCGAGCCCGTTTATTTCTTTTTCGGTTTTTGCCCTTCGTGGCTGGCGTTCGCGCCCTTTTTTCATTTTTTCCCTGGAAGGCCGGTCTTTTGACCTCGCAGGGGATCTTTTTTCCCCGATGGCTTCCAGTGGTTTCAAAAAGTGTGATCGGTGTAAGAAACTTATGTCTCTCACCGACACACACGACTGCTGCCTTCGGTGCCTCGGCCCTGACCACGACCCCAAGTCGTGTGTGCCATGTGGGAAGATGTCTTCCAAGGCACTCAAAAATCGACAGCATCAGAAGGAAAGGTTTTTCTCGGACTCTGCCTCTGGCCGAGTCCGGACCTCGTCTGAGGCCTCGACATCTCGGGATTCCGATCCCGAGCGCCATCGAAGCTCCTCGGACAGGGGGTCCCCCAACCCGGAACGCAAGAGGAAGAAGCGGCTCCGAGGGCGGCGTCGGAGGAGGTCCCTGGACCCTCGAGGGCCAGGTCTAAGACCCCCGACCGCCGTCCCGGGCCCGTGGACCAAGAGAAGCCTGCCAAAGTTCCTCGCGTGGAGCCGGAGTCTGCTGGACACGTAAGCCCCGTAGTCCTCGTGGACTCTCCTCCCAGAGAGCCAACGTCGGGCCCGGCGCCACCGGGGCCCGAGTCGGTGGCTGCTGCGTCTCCCGAGCTGAGTCTCAGGATGACAGCCTTGGAGTGCAGATTGTCTGCCTTCATGGAGCAGCAGTGGGCACTGATGGCCAGCCTGTCTGGCGCATCTGCCCGACCACCGGGACGTCGACTTCGAAGTCAACCCCGGAGACCGAGCCGATACTCGAGACCCTCGTGGCTCGAAGTCGTCCTCGGTCGAGGTCTCCCTCGACCTCCCGTTCGGGACCGAGGGTGTCGACGCCGGTGCCCCCGGCGTCGGGGCGGGTGCCTCGGGGCCCCGCGGGGTCGGACCCTGACTCCTCCTCGGATGAGTCCGCCTGGGAGACGGAGGACGAGGAGTCTCCTGATACTTTTAAGACTCGGTGCGTCCCATCGGACTCACCGCAGTCTGAGCCCTGGAGTAGATCCCCTCCGGAGGACACTAGGTTCTCGGAGTTCGTCCGGGATATGGCCGCTGCCTTGGCTATCCCTGCCGATCCCGAGGAAGATCCTCGAGCCGAGGAGCTCGATGCTCTACAGTACGACTCTTCTCCGAAGGAGGCCTTTACTGTCCTGGTTCCTCCGATGCTGGAACGGCTCCTCTTCCGGATGTGGGAGGCACCGGCCTCGGCGCCAGTTCTGAGCAAGCGAGTCGATTCCATCTATCGACTCGGCAAAAGCTCTGGTTTCCAGAAAGCGCAGCTACCACACCATTCCATGGTTGTGGAATCGGCCATGCATCGTCTGAAGAGTCAGAAGAGGCACTCTGCGGTGCCCCCCGGCAGGGAGGCCCGCAACCTCAATGGCGTCGGTAGAAAGTGCTTCCAGGGGTCTATGCTTGTTTGCCGTGTCCAGTCTTACCAGCTGTACATGGGCATGTACTTGCGAGACCTGTCCAAGGAGTTGGCCGGATTCTCTGCTGGTCTCTCCAGGGAACCCTTGCAGAGATTTAAGTCCTTGTCCTCGGGGATTCGGGAATGCTCAAAGTTCATTTCCCGCACCGCCTACGATGGCTTCGAGGCTTCGGCCCGAGTTGTGGCTGCCGGCATCGCGGCTCGACGCCAGGCGTGGCTGCAGTCATCAGACCTCGAGCCATGGGTTCAGGACAAGTTGGTCAATGTCCCCTGCCGAGGTGAGAACCTTTTTGGCAAACCCGTGACCGAGAAGGCCGCTCAGCTCGAGACTGAGCACCTTACCCGGACAAGGCTGTCGAGGAAGACCTCTGCCCCTTCACATAAAAAGAAGGGCTCGGATAAAAAGTCCTTTTACCCAAGGAAGGGCACTGCCTACAAACAGTACCCTCAGTATCAGGCTGCCCAAGCTGCCCCCCAGGGTCAGCAAGCCAAGGGGCAGGGTAATGGGCCCCGTAGGCAGAGGACCCCCAAGCCTCAGGCCCCTGCTACCACTCCGCAGGGTGGGGGGTTTTGACTCCTTGAGCATAGCCTCTCCTCCACTGCTCTCCCAACCTTGCACAAGAGGTCGCCTCGCCCTCTTTGCCCACCAGTGACCCCTTATCACCGGGGACAGTTGGGTGCTGGAGATAGTCCACAAGGGCTATGCCCTCCATTTTCACCAACTGCCTCCACCATATTTTCCAGGGGAGCCTCCAAGGCCTCCCCTGCACACAGACCTTTTTCTACAAGAGCTTCATGGTCTGTTGGTGGACAGGGCGGTGGAGCCTGTGCCTCCCCACTTGCGAGGTCACGGATTCTACTCCAGGTATTTCCTGGTACCCAAAAGAACCGGTGGCCTTCGACCCATTCTGGACCTCAGGAACCTCAACAAGTTCCTAGAGAAAGAAAAGTTCAAGATGCTTACTCTTGGGACACTTCTGCCCTACCTTCAGCAGGGAGATTGGCTATGCTCCTTAGATCTAAAGGATGCGTACACTCACATCCTCATTCATCCAGACCACAGAAAGTACCTCAGGTTCATTGTGGGAGGAAACCATTATCAGTACAGAGTACTACCTTTTGGCCTCACCTCCGCTCCCAGGGTCTTTACCAAGTGCCTGGCAGTTGTGGCGGCCTACCTGAGAAATCTAGGCATATTTGTCTTTCCCTATCTGGATGACTGGCTCATCAGGGGTCAAACATCCCTGGAGGCCAGACAAGCCACCCTCAGAACCATTGCTCTGCTTCAAAACGTGGGCTTTGTCATAAACTTCGCAAAGTCCACTTTGCTCCCCTCCCAGAACTTGGAGTTCATAGGGGCAAGGTTGGATTCTCAACTGGCAAAGGCATTCTTGCCAGAAGACAGAGCCCAAAGACTGATGGACGTGGCCAAACAGTTTCTGAACAAGCCCCTGGTCTCCGCCAGACTCTGCCTCAGACTTCTGGGCCACATGGCTTCGACAGTGCATGTGACTCCCAATGCCAGGCTCCATATGAGGCCTGCACAGTGGTGCCTTCGGACTCAGTGGTCTCAGGCCACAGGCCGCCTAAGAGACAGGATAAAGGTGTCCAGACTCCTTTTGGCCTCCCTCAGCTGGTGGCTACATCCACCCAATCTGCTGAAGGGAATGCCCTTCCAAATGCCAGAATACTCGGTGGTCCTCACCACCGACGCCTCTCTGCGGGGCTGGGGTGCTCATTGTCTGGACAAGTGCACTCAAGGCCTCTGGTCTCCCTGGGAGGCAGCCCAACAGATCAATCTCCTGGAATTTCGAGCTATCCGCTTAGCTCTCAAGGCTTTTTCTCCGGCCCTGGCTCACCGCTCAGTCTTGATTCAAACCGACAACCAGGTAGACATGTTTTATGTGAACAACAGGGCGGGACTGGGTCCAAGCTCCTTTGTCGAGAGACTCAGGACCTTTGTTCCTTTGCCCTGAAGCACAACATGCTTCTCAAGGCGGTGTACCTTCCAGGCCAGGAGAACTGCCTGGCCGACCGGTTGAGCAGAGTTCTGCAGCCCCACGAGTGGCAGCTGCATCCCTTGGTGGTTCAGAAGATCTTCCTGAAGTGGGGTCTCCCTTGGATAGATCTGTTTGCCAGTCTGCTGAACAAGCAACTGCCCAAGTCCTGCTCCAGGCAACCGCATCCTTTGAGGATAGCACCAGATGCTTTTCTGATGTCCTGGTCTCAGGGCCTCCTGTATGCGTTTCCTCCCACGCCCTTGGTGGCCCGAACTCTTTTCAAGACTCTTAAGGACAAGGCCTCGGTCCTGCTGGTAGCTCCCAGGTGGCCGAGGCAGCCTTGGTTTCCACTTCTACTTCAGCTGGCAGTGGATTCCCCACTACCTCTGGGGTTGCAGCCCGACCTTCTCTCACAGGAGCAGGGTTCCCTTCTGCACCCCAATCTCAAAGCTCTCAATTTGATGGCCTGGAGGCTGCAAGGGTAGTTTTGGCTCCCTGGGGCCTTCCTCAGGATGTTGAGGAGGTTGTCCTAGCCTCTAGGAAACAGTCCACTAGGAAAACCTATGCACTCAAATGGAAGAGGTTTTCTGTGTGGTGTCAGCTACGTACAGAGGATCCTTTCTCCTGTACTGTGCCAGTAGTGCTTCAGTACTTACTGCACTTATCAAATCAGGGACTTAAGTCCAATTCTGTTCGGGTTCACCTCTCAGCTCTAGCAGCTCACCACTCACTGGTGGAGGGACATTCTCTGTCAGGTCACCCCTTGGTGTCCCGCTTTCTCAGGGGCTTGCTTTTGCTCAAGCCCCCCATCCGTCCTCCTGCTCCTGAGTGGGAGCTGAATGTGGTCTTGCAGCAACTGACTCGCCCACCCTTTGAGCCGATGGCTACTTGCCCTCTACGCTTCCTTTCCTGGAAGACTCTCTTCCTGATAGCCCTCACCTCGGCTAGGCGAGTGAGTGAGCTTCAGGCCCTGGTCTGTGATAGGCCTTACACCAGGATTTACAGGAACAGGGTAGTCCTTAGGACTCATCCAAAGTTCCTCCCTAAGGTTGTCTCCTCTTTCCACCTCAATCAGGAGGTGGTTCTTCCCACATTCTTCCCTAGGCCTCATGCTAGCCAGGCTGAAGCAGTCCTGCATACCCTGGACTGTAGGAGGGCCTTATCCTTCTACCTTGACCGTACGCAAGGACATAGAAGGGCTACTCAGCTCTTCGTATCCTTTGACCCCAATAAGTTGGGGTTGGCTGTGTCCAAGCGTACCTTGTCCATCTGGGTGGCTGACTGTATCACCTGGGCTTACAAGGCGGCTGACCTTCCTTTGCAGGGTAGGGTCACGGCCCATCGTGTCAGGACAATGGCTGCCTCAGTGGCTCATCTCCGCTCTGTGCCCTTGGTAGACATCTGCAGGGCTGCAACTTGGTCTTCAAGCCAGACGTTTGCAGCCCATTACTGTCTGGAGAGGGAGTCCCGTAGGGACAGTGCTTTTGGCCAAGCAGTACTCCGGAATCTCTTTGAGGTTTAGGCAACTCCTGCCCTCCTGCCCTCTGTTGGGCTACCGGTGGAGGTTGTGTCCTTGCAAAGCCTTTCTTTGATGCTGTGACTAGAGGGAGTTCTCTTGTTCAGCATGGGTTCCTGGTAGCCCAGAGCTAGGGAGTCACCCATATGTGAGTACTGACTTCCTGCTTGGTCCTGGAGAAAGAGTAGTTACTCACCTGTAACAGGTGTTCTCCAGGAGCAGCAGGAATCAGTCCTCACAACCCTCCCTCCTCCCCTTGGAGTTGCAGTTGTGCATAGTTTGTTTTTACATTTTTGTGTGCTGTTCTTAGCTATGTCATTTGACTGAGGTAAGATGGCACCTTTAGGCGGGAAGGGAACCGCGCATGCATGCCAGCATTCCCAAAGGCTTTCATGAAAAGCTGGGGAAATGCTCCGCTGGGGCTTCATCGGCGCCGATGACACCCATATGTGAGGACTGATTCCTGCTGCTCCTGGAGAACACCTGTTACAGGTGAGTAACTATTCTTTCTGTTTCAGAGGAGGCTTTTTCCAGCCAGCCAACTTGTTATATATGGTAAGTGGAGCACAGCTCCATTGCTGAGTGATAAAAAAGGAGTAGGGAGTTGCATAAATAATGCATAAAACTTCAAGCCATATTAGACAAGTCATCTTGAGTCAAAGTGAGTCCAAAATATAAACAAAAGTCAGTCTAATAGCCCAGTGACAGGGCTCTCTAAATGTGATGCCTGAACCTATTCACTCTTCATTGGGTTGGTGGAAGTAGTGTTCACAGTTCCAGGAAACATAAGTCCAGCCATCACACAATAGTAACACCTACTGGTGTGATTCAGAGTGCACATTGTGTCCCCATAGGATTGTCATTGCTTAAATCTTGCTGGCTGCAAATGAAGGCCCATGACAGCGTAACGTTGGATACCTCTGCCTCCCCATTATACCTCTATACCCCATTATACCTCTGCCTCCCCATTATATATGCCTCCTGGGCGGAGTGGCCTAGTGGTTAGGACACAGTACCTCAGGCCAGAGGGCCGGGGGTTCAATTCCCACCTGGGGACAGCAATCTCAGGCCGGAGGGACTGGGGTTTCTAGTCCTATAGGCACTCCTTGTGGCCTTGGGCAAGCCACTTTAACCCTCTGTTGCCTCAGGTATACATAGATTGTGAGTCCTTTGGGGACAACGGAATGTATCCAGTACCTGTTTGTAGTGATTACATAATGTAAACCGCTTTGATTGAAGGATAAGGCGGTATAGAAAACTGGTTAAATAAATAAAATAAATATACATGACAAGGGAAAACACTGGGACAGATTCCGTTTGGATGAGGATGAGCCGGCTAAAAAAAAATCAAATCAAATTTTCTGTTTAAATTGCAGGTCTGCTTTGACTTTCTAGTATCAAATTGCCTATAAATATATAGAAAACTGCTCAAATTATGATCTGTGGATGGTCATTTAAAACGAGTGCCACAATATAAGCATTAAGGAACCTGTGTGTCTTTTTGGGAAACTGCTAGGTACTTGTGACTTGGATTGGCCACGGTTGGACTCGATGGACCTTGGTCTGACCCAGTATGGCATTTCTTATGTTTTTATGTTCTTAATTCCTTTGTGAATATAGCATCGTCAAGCACAAAAGATTTTTCTTTAGCTTAAAAAGATATTGGGCATATACCATAGACCCTTCCCCCTCTCTCCTCCTCATGCACATTGGAGATTTTGATAAGTAAACTTACATATTTACACATTCTCCAGGACCAAGCAGGAAGTCAGTCCTCACATATGGGTGACGTCGGCGCCGACGGAGCCCTCGCAGAACAATTTCCGCAGCTTTCAAAGAAAGCCTTTGGGAATTGCAGCGCGCATGCGCGGTCCCCTTCCCGCCCAAGGGTGCCATCTTGCTCAGTCTTCTTTTTTCCGCGGAGCCCTACAGACGCTGTTTGTGATCGCCGCTGAAAAAGTTGATTTAATTTACTATTCTTTTCTCGGTTCGACGCCGGATCCTTTTCCCGCCCGAACCCGATACGCCGTATCAAGTCCGTTCTTTATTTTTTCGGTTTTTGTCCTTCGTGACTGGCGTTCCTGCCATTTTTTCTTTTTTCACTGGCAGCCCTGTCTTTTGACCTCGCAGGGGCCCTTTTTCCCCCGATGGCTGCCAGCGGGTTTAAGAAGTGTGATCGGTGTAAGAAACTTATGTCTCTTACCGACACACACGACTGCTGCCTCCGCTGCCTCGGACCCGATCATGACCCGATGATCTGTGGTCCGTGTGGCAAAATGTCCTCAAAAGCGTTGAGGAGTCGGCAGCATCAAAGAGAACGAATCTTCTCTGACTCCGCGTCCGGCTGGGCCCGGACCTCGTCAGAGGTTTCGACGTCCCGGGACTCCGGTCCTGAGCATCGTCGGAGTTCCTCTGAGAGGGGGTCTCCTGCCCGGGAACATCATAGGAAGAAGAAACCCGCGAGGGCGGCGTCGGTGGACGCTCCTGGTTCCTCGAGGGCCAGGTCGCATAGCCCCGATAGCCGTCCCGTGTCCTCGGAGTCGGAGAGGCCTTCGAAACATCCTCGTCTCGAGATGGAGTCTCCTGGACACGTGAGTACTGTAGTCCTTGTGGACTCGCCACCGAAGGAGCCGACATCGGGCCCGACGCCGTCGGGGCCCGAGTCGGGGGCTGCTGGGTCTCCTGAGCTCGGACTCAGGTTGACGGCCTTGGAGAGCAGTTTCGCTGCCTTCATGGACCAGCAGCGGGCATTGATCGCTGGCCTCGCCGGTGCATCTGCCCCGACCACCGGGACGTCGACATCTAAGTCGACCCCGGAGACCGAGCCGATCCTCGAATCCATGCGAGCTTGAGTCGATCCTCTGTCGCGATCTCCCTTGGCCTCCCGTTCGGGACCGAGGTCGACGCCGGCCTCGGCGTCAGGGCGGAGGGCATCGGTGCCCGCCCGACCGGAGCCGCTCGATTCCTCCACCGAGGAGTCGGGCTGGGAAACGGAGGACGAAGAGTCCCCAGGTACTTTTTGGACTCGGTGCATCCCATCGGACTCGCCCGAGTCCGAACCTCGGAGACGGTCCCCCCCGGAGGACACCCTGTTCTCGGACTTCGTGCGGGATATGGCCAAGGCCTTGGCATTCCCCACAGATCCCGAGGAGGAGCCTCGAGCCGAAGAGCTCGATGCCCTCCAGTATGACTCTCCCCCGAAGGAGGCCTTTACTGTACCGGTTCCTCCGATGCTGGAGCGACTTCTCTTTCGCATGTGGGAGAGCCCGGCGTCGGCGCCGGTGTTAAGCAAGCGGGTCGATTCCATTTATCGAGTCCGCAAGAGCCCCGTTTTCCAAAAGGCACAACTACCGCACCAATCCATGGTGGTGGAATCGGCCATGCATCGACTCAAGAGTCAGAAGATGCACTCCTCGGTGCCTCCCGGCCGGGATACCCGGAACCTGGATGCCCTCGGTAGGAAGTGCTTCCAGGGCTCTATGCTTGCTTGTCGAGTCCAGACCTACCAGCTCTACATGGGCATGTATCTCCGAGACCTGGCAAAGGAAATTTCCGGGTTCTCTGCTGGTCTCTCCGAGGAACCTTTGCAGAGGTTCCAGGCCTTGTCCACTGGTATTCGGGCGTGCTCGAAGATTCTCTCGAGCAGCCTACGATGGCTTCGAAGCATCAGCTCGAGTAGCCGGATCCGGCATCGGTGCCCGCCAACAGGCTTGGCTTCAGTCATCTGACCTCGAGCCATGAGTACAGGACAGGTTGGTCGATGTCCCCTGAGTACAGGACAAGTTGGTCGATGTCCCCTGCAGAGGTGTTTTCATACATGCCCTCTTTGGCAAGCCCATGACTGAAAAGGCTGCACAGATCGAGACCGAGACTCTGACCAGGACTCGGCTGTCCAGAAAGACCTCTGCCCCTTCTCAGAAGAAGAAGGGCTCGGGGAAAAAGCCCTTTTACCCGAGGAAGGCGGCTGCCTGTAAACACTACCCTCATTATCAGGCCTCAGCAGCTCCCCAACAGGGTCAGCAGGCCAAGGGAAGGGGTAATGGGTCCCGTAGGCAGCAGGCCCCCAAGCCCACAACACCGGCCCCTGCTCAGCAGGGTGGGGGTTTTTGACTCTGTCAGCATAGCCTCTTCCCCTCCGCTGGTTTCTCTCAGCACAGGAGGCCGGCTGGTCCACTTTGCCCACAGGTGGTCAGCCATCACATCAGATACCTGGGTGCTTCATATAGTTCGGAAAGGCTATCTTCTACACTTTCACCAGGTACCTCCCTCCTACTTTCCAGGGGAGCCTCCAAGACTCCCTCTGCACAGGGACTTACTCCTTCAGGAGTTAGCAGGTCTTCTTCAGGAACAGGCTGTGGAACCGGTGCCCCACAACCTGAGAGGTCACGGCTTATATTCCAGGTACTTTGTGATACCAAAAAGAACAGGAGGCCTCAGACCCATCCTGGACTTGCGAATGCTCAACAAGTTCCTGGCAAGGGAAAAGTTCAAGATGCTTACCCTTGGAATCCTGCTGCCCTACCTCCAGCAGGAAGACTGGCTATGCTCCTTAGATCTCAAGGATGCCTATACTCACATCCTTATTCATCCAGACCACAGACAATATCTCAGGTTTGTTGTGGGAGGAAATCATTACCAGTACAGAGTACTGCCCTTTGGCCTATCCTCCGCCCCCAGGGTGTTCACCAAATGCCTTGCATTGGTGGCGGCCTATCTAAGACTTCAAGGCCTTTTTGTATTTCCATACCTGGACAACTGGCTCATCAGAGCCCAGTCTTCCCAAGAGGCCACTCAGGCCACTCTTCGCACTGTGACTCTGCTCCAGCACTTGGGATTTGTCATAAACTTCGCAAAGTCCACTTTGCTCCCCTCTCAAAATCTCGAATTCATAGGCGCAAGGTTAAACACACTTCAGGCACGGGCCTTCCTGCCTCTAGACAGGGCACACAGGCTCATGGATCTCGCCAGCCACTTTCACAGCAATTCCCTGGTCTCTGCCAGGCAATTTCTGAGACTGCTCGGCCATATGGCTTCCACGGTTCATGTGACCCCCAATGCCCGCCTGAACATGCGACCTGCTCAGTGGTGCCTTCGCACCCAATGGCATCAAGCCTCGGGGAGCCTGGCGGACTCAGTACAGGTATCAGACCTGCTGGTCTCTTCTCTGCGGTGGTGGCTTCATCTCCCAAACCTGGTGCTGGGAGTGGATTTTCAATCTTCTCCGCCTTCTCAGGTGCTGACGACCAATGCTTCTCTCCTGGGTTGGGGAGCATATTGCCAAGGGACATGTACTCAAGGCCTCTGGACTCCTTGGGAGTCGGCTCAGCAGATAAACTTCCTGGAGCTCAGAGCCATCCGCCTAGCTCTGCGAGCCTTCTCCCACCTCACTTCTCACCAGTCTGTGCTGGTCCAGACGGACAATCAAGTCGCAATGTTCTACGTGAACAAACAAGGAGGCACAGGCTCCTCCCTTCTCTGTCAGGAGGCACAAAGACTGTGCTCTTGGGCCGTCCTTCACGGCATCCTCCTCAAATCTGTCTATCTCCCAGGTCAGGAAAATCACCTGGCGGACAAGCTGAGCAGGATCCTCCAACCACACAAGTGGAGATTGGATCCGTTGGTGGTTCAGCAGATCTTTCTCAAGTGGGGCCTCCCCACCATGGATCTATTTGCCAGTCCCCTGAACCGGCAACTTCCCAGATTCTGCTCTCGACAACCGCATCCTCTCAGAGTATCGGCGGATGCTTTTCTGACTCCATGGTCCACAGGCCTCTTGTATGCCTTTCCTCCCATGCCACTGGTGTCTCGAACGCTCTTCAAAGTTCTCAGAGACAGGGCCTCGATGATCCTAGTGGCTCCCCGGTGGCCGAGACAACCCTGGTTCCTGCTTCTAATGCAGCTGGCGGTGGACACTCCTCTTCCTCTGGGGTTTCAACCCGATCTCCTGTCACAGGATCAGTGGACTCTCTTACACCTCAACCTCCGGTCCCTTCATCTGATGGCCTGGCTGCTGAAAGGGTAGTCCTTGCTCCCCTCCTGCTGCCTCAAGAGGTGGAAGAGGTCGTCTTGGCCTCCAGGCGGCCCTCCACCCGGAAGTCCTACGCTCTTAAGTGGCATCGGTTCTCCGTGTGGTGTGCTCAGCAGTCTGAGAATCCCTTCTCCTGCTTGGTGGCGGTGGTCTTGCAATATTTGCTTTACCTCTCCAATCTGGGCCTTAAGTCCAACTCTGTCAGGGTCCACCTCAGTGCTCTCTCTGCGCATCATGCACCGGTGGATGGCAGGCCTCTTTCCAACCACCCTTTGGTGGCTCATTTTCTACGAGGCCTCCTTCTCCTTAAGCCTCCTTTGCGCCCACCAGCCCCTGAATGGGATCTGAATGTGGTCTTGCAGCGGATTACCTGTCCTCCCTTTGAACCTATGGCTACCTGCCCTCTTTGTTTTCTTTCCTGGAAAACCTTGTTCTTGGTAGCCCTTACCTCTGCTAGGCGCGTTAGTGAACTGCAGGCCCTAGTGTCTGATCCTCCTTACACTAGGTTCTACAGGAATAGGGTAGTCTTACGGACTCACCCTAAGTTTCTGCCAAAAGTGGCTTCTCCTTTTCATCTCAACCAGGAGGTGGTTCTTCCGACCTTCTTTCCCAGGCCGCACACCAGCCGGGCTGAAATGGTCCTGCATACCCTGGACTGTAGGAGGGCCTTGTCCTTCTACCTTGACCGTACGCGGGAGCATCGGAGGGCTGTTCAGCTCTTCGTTTCTTTTGACCCCAATAAGTTGGGGCTCCCTGTCTCCAAGCGTACTTTGTCCATATGGGTTGCTGACTGTATCGCTTGGGCTTATGGGGCGGCCGGCCTCTCATTGGAGGGTCGAGTTACGGCTCATCGTGTTAGGGCGAAGGCTGCGTCAGTGGCTCATCTCCGCTCTGTTCCGTTGGCAGACATCTGCCGGGCCGCTACTTGGTCTTCAAGCCAGACTTTTGCGGCCCATTACTGCCTGGAGAGGGAGTCCCACAGGGACAGTGCTTCCGGACAGGCAGTCCTCCATAATCTCTTTGAGGTTTAGGCAACTCCTACCCTCCGGCCCTGGTGTTGGGCTACCGGTCGGGGGCGTTTTCAGAGAAGATTCCTTCCTTCTGTGCTACTGAGCTAGAGGGAGCTCATTTTTCCGCTTGAGGTCTCCGGTAGCCTTAAGCTAGGGAGTCCCATATGTGAGGACTGACTTCCTGCTTGGTCCTGGAGAAAGAGTAGTTACTCACCTGTAACAGGTGTTCTCCAGGAGCAGCAGGAATCAGTCCTCACAACCCTCCCTCCTCCCCTTGGAGTTGCAGTCCTATCATTTCGTTTTTGCTAATTTTTTGCTGTCTTTTAGCTATGTCATCAGACTGAGCAAGATGGCACCCTTGGGCGGGAAGGGGACCGTGCATGCGCGCTGCAATTCCCAAAGGCTTTCTTTGAAAGCTGGGGAAATTGTTCCGCGAGGGCTCCGTCGGCGCCGACGTCACCCATATGTGAGGACTGATTCCTGCTGCTCCTGGAGAACACCTGTTACAGGTGAGTAACTACTCTTTCTCCGGGAACAAGCAGCAAGTCAGTCCTCACATATGGGTGACATCGGCACAACACTCCCCAGCTTTCACAGAAAGCCTTTGGGAGTTAGACCACACGTGCACAGTCACCTTCCCACCCAAGGGTGCCAACCTCAGTCTTCTTTTTTCCGCAGAGCCCATCAGACGTTTCGTCTGCACCCTGGAAAAAATTGCCATTTTTGCTATTGGTTCTTTCTTCTCTTTTTTCATTCAGTTGTGTATTGTCCCCTTCTCAGTTCCCCGTAACCACTGCCGCCTCGGCATTGTGTTTTTTCGGGTTCCCTTTTTCTTTATTCCTATTCTCGGGTGAGCATGGTTTTTCTCGTGTCCTCCCTTCGAGTTTGACCTTGCGGATTTCGTTTCCCCATTTTGTAGTTAGTGGATTTAAGCAGTATGACCATTGCAGGCACACCATGTCCTACACGGATCCCCACGATGGCTGTCTGCAGTGCCTCGGAGCTGATCATGATGCCTCTGCCTGCTCACAGTGTCTTCAGATGACGAGCAAATGTCATAGGAATCATGAAAGGCAGCGAGAGACGCTATTTGGCCATAAGACCTCCTCTTCGGCCCTGACTTAGGGCACAGATTCGATACCCTTGGGGGCTGCTGTGGAGACCTTGGCTGCGCCTAGCGGTAATTCCTACTCAAACCCCCAAGGTCGCAGAGCATCGGACCGGGGATCGTCTGCAGAGGGCCATCCCCAGAAGAATTGCACCGCCTGTGGCAGCGTCGAAGACTGATGATGGAACCGAGGGAAAAACCCTCAGTCACCGGCTTTGGAGTCCTTGACGCAATGCCGAGAGTGATGGTCAGGAGTGACCTTCAAAGCTGCCTCGGCAGGAGGAGACTCCATCGGCATCGGGGGATACCAGTCCTCTGAGGCCATAGTCATTGAGGAAACCCCCTTGATGGAGCTGGCATCGAGCCAGATACCCTTGGTACCCACGCCGGTGGCTGCCGAGCCTTCTGTCCTTGAAGTCAGGATGGTAGCCTTGGAATGCTTTCCTGGCTCAACAGCGGGGCCCACTGCCAGTTCCTCTGGGTCCTCAGGCTCGGCGACTGTCCCCCTCCATCATGAGATCACCTGAGGAGATCCATCTGGTGTTAGAGCGGCATCAGCTTCAGGCTGATTCTCGGCATTGGTCCCAGTCCCACTTGAGGCCTCGGGTCTTGCCCATGAGTGCCTCCGGTTTTGAGTGCCAGGGGCCCTGGGACCCCGTCAATGCCCATGGCTAGGCATGCGCACGAGGCTCGTCAGGTTTTCGATGTCTTATCTGATTCAGAGCGGGAGCAAATGATGAGCCCCCAGACACCTGGTGACACCAGAACATTCTCTCGGACCCGTTTCCACCTCAGGAGCATCAGCAGTCCCTGTCTGAGGGCCTCTCCTTCCTGGATTTTGTCTGGGACATGGCAAAGTCCTTGGCCTTCACCATGGAGTCCGAGGAGAAGCCTCGTGTGGAGGATCTCGAGATCCTGCAGTATGATGCCCCTCCCAAGGAGGTGCTCACTGTGTCCATTCCCCCTATTTTGGAACACCTGTTCCAAATGTTGTTCAGGATGTGGGTGTCTCCTGTTACGGTTTCCATTGTGAGCAAGCAGCTCGGTTCCATGTATCGAGTCTGCAAAGGGTCCTGGATTCCAGAAAATATAGGTACCATGCAATTCCATTTGTGGTGGATCAAGAGCCAGAAGACATACTCCTCAGTGCCCCCTGGCAGGGAGGCCTGCACCATGGATGGCTTTGGTAAGAAGAGTTACCAGGGCTCGATGCTCGTGGCCGTGGCCCATATCCAAGCATACCAGCTGTACATGGACATATACCTGAGGGACCTGGCCAAGGAACTTGCCGGGTTCTCAGCAGGTCTATCCGAGGAACCTCTTCAGTGGTTCCGGACCCTGGTGTCGACGGTCAAGGAATGCTCCCAAATATGTTACTCAAGCAGCCTATGATGGCTTTGAGTTCATGGTTAGAGTAGCTGCAGTGGGCATTGGTGCCTGTCGCCTGACTTGGCTACAGTTGTCGGACCTGGAGCAGTGGGTTCAGAACAAGTTGGTCGATGTCTCGTGCCAGGGAAGAACCTCTTCGGCAGGCTTATGATGGACAAGGCTGCAGAGCTGGAATCCAAGTATATGACCAGAACTAGGCTTTCCTAGAAAACCACGAACTCTTCCCAGTGGAAGGCTTTGGGAAGAAAACCCTTTTACCCAAAGAAGAGGAAGGCTTATGGAACTTATCCCCAGTATCTGGCCTACCCAGCTTCCCACAGGATCAGCAGGCTAAGTGCCAGGGGCATGGCCTTCGTAAGTCTAAGGCCCCCAAACCTCAACCTTCGCCGCAGCTGCAACCTAGGAGGGGGGGTTTGACTCCTTGAGCATGGCCTCTCTCTCCACGCATGGTTGAGGGCTTCAGCACACAGGAGGGCGTCTGATATTCTTCATTGTTGGACCGCCATAACCACCGACACCTGGGCCCTCCAGGTGATGAGGTAAGGCACCCCCTCCATTCTTCCCTGGAGAATTTCCCATAACTTTTCTTCACCAAGAACTCCTGCAGCAGGACCTTGAAAGCCTCCTCGCAGCCAGAGCAGTCAAGCTTGTCCTGCCGCTACTTCCTGGTTCCCAAAGAAATGGGTGGTTTTCGGCCCATCCTGGAACTGCAGGATCTCAACCAGATCTTGATGAAAGAGAAGTTCAAAATGCTCTCCCTTGGAACATTGTTGCCCTACCTCCATTGGGGAGATTGGCTATGCTCCTTGGATCTAAAAGATACTTATACCCACATCCTGATCCATCCTCGCCACTGGCAGTTACCTCCGCTTTGCCATCGGGGCCGCCATTACCAGTATAGGGTCCTACCCTTCGGACTGGATTCCGCACCAAGAGTGTTTACAAAATGCCTGGCGGTGGTCGCCACTTACCTCTGACTGCAAGGGGTGTTTGTCTTCCCCTACCTGGATGACTGGCTCGTCAAGGGCAGCTCCACTGATGAGGTCCATCAGATGGCACGTCTCACACCATTCTGATTCTCGAGCACTTGGGCTTTGTCATCAACTTCCCCAAGTCTCATCTACAGGCCGACACAGCGTCTCAAGTTCATAGAGGCCCTCCTGGACACCATCCAGGCCAGAGTCTTCCTTTCTCTGGAACAGGCTCGGTGCCTAGCAGCCCTCACTGCAGAAGTGCAGGGTTGCTCGACAGCCTCAACCCGTCTACTGTTGCGCCTCCTTGGGCACATGGCCTCGACAGTGCACCTCACGCCCAACACTCGCCTCTGTATGCATCAGGCCAGTGGACTCTCTGCACCTAGTGGACTCAGGTGATGGGGCGAGTGGAGAACAGGATCTGCATAGCTGCTCTTCTCTCCGAATCCCTCACCTGGTGGCAGCAGCCGCTGCACCTCATAGCAGGGATGCCTTTTCAGGCCCTGACGCATCACAGGATCCTCACTACAGATGCCTCCAAACTGGGCTGGGGAGCCCATTGCAATGGCCTGGGGACCCAGGGCATCTGGTCGATGGGGGAGAGCCTCCACCAAATCAACTTTCTCTAGCTTCGAGCAGTTGCGAACGCCTTGCAGGTGTTCCATCACCACCTGGAGAACCAGGTTGTTCTGATCCAGACAGACAACCAAGTGGCGATGTTTTATGTCAATAAACAAGGAAGTGCCGGATTGTACCTCTTGTGGTGGGAATCTGTTCACCTTTGCGAGCGAGAGCAGGATGCTCCTCTGAGCAGTGCATCTTCCTAGTCAGGACAGTCTACTGGTGGACCAGCTCAGCAGGGTCATTCAGCTGCACAAATGGTGACTGGACCTGCAGTTAGCCAGCCGCATCTTCCAGATGTGGGGCTTTAATTCATTAGATCTCTTTGCCAGCCCCAGCAACATCCAGTTGCTCCACTTCTGCTCCAGGATGCTGGCCCCCTCTCAAGTGGCAGCCGCTGTGTTACTCATCTCATGGACAGTGGGCCTCCTCTATGCGTACCCTCCCACCCCCCTGATCTCCAATCCCTTCTTAAGGTTCAGCTCGATCGGGCCACAGTAATCCTCATTGCTCCCAGGTGGTCACGGCAGCTGTGGTTCCCCTGCTTCTCCACTTTTCCAAAGCGCACCCGGTTCCCCTGGGTTGCATCCTGGACTTGATCTTGCAGGAGGACGGAACTCTTCTGCACCTCAACCTCTGAACCCTTGCCCTGTTGGCATGATTGCTGAAAGGGTGACCCCGACATAGTGCCACTTGCCTAGGGCCATGGAGGATGTCTTGCTAGCATCCCGCAAGGATTCCACCAAGCGGGCCTATGCCTTCAGGTGGCACAGGTTCTCTGTCTGGTGTGCTGAGAAGAGTTTCAGCCCTCTCTCCTGCTCCATGTCAGCGGTGTTGCAGTATTTGCTACATTTTTCCAATGCTGGCCTAAAGTCTAACTCCCTCAGGGTACACCTCAGTGCACTGGCAGCGCATCATCTCAATAACAGGCAACCCTTGTCCGCCCATCCTCTCGTGGCCTGCTTCATGAGAGGTCTTTTGTTCACTCGGCCTCTGATTCGCCTTCCATCAGCGATATGGGATCTGAATGTAATTCTGGGTAAGCTTATGGCTCCACCCTTCAAACAGCTTGCTTCTTGCCACCTCAAGTACCTTTCCTAGATAGTGATCATCCTTGTGGCACTCACGTTGGTGTGCCGAGTCAGTGAGCTGCAGGTGTTGGTGGCTCATGCCTCCTGTACCAGATTTCATAAGAACAGGGTGGTCCTCCGTACTCACCCTACGTTTCTCCCTAAGGTGGTCACCTCTTTCATCTCATTCAAGAAGTGGTTCTCCCAACCTTCTTTCCTCGGCCTTACACGAGCAGGGCAGAGGCCGCTCTCCACATCTTGAATTGTAAGAGGGTGCTGGCCTTCTACCTAGAGCGGACTAAGGCCCATCGCCGCTCCTCACAGCTCGTCATCTCCTACAACCCGAACCTGCTTGGCATTGCAGTCGCTAAGTGCACCCTGTCTGCCTCGGTAGCAGACTGCATCTCTTTTGCCTGTGAACAGGCTGGTCTCACTCGAGCGCCATGTTACAGTCCATAATGTGTGGGCCATGGCAGACTCTGTGGCGAACCTGCATTCCATCTCCCTGCTGGAGATCTGCCGGGCAGCCACCTGGTCCTCAGTTCACACCTTTGTGGCTCGTTACTGCCTGGAGGAGGACTTCCGGTATGACAGCACCTTTGGCCAGGTGGTACTCCATCATCTGTTTAGGTAATAATGCAACTCGTACCCTCTGGCCCTTCTGTGTATCTAGGCTACCGGAGAATTGATTCCCTGGTCAAAAATGTCATACCTGAGGTCTTGTGGCCACTCAGCGCTCTCTGCTGTCATTCACAGATCAAGTTTTCAGTCGCCCGTTGCATTTTACAGGTTTTTTCAGTAGCCTGTAGCTGGAGAGTCTCATATGTGAGGACTGACTTCCTGCTTGTTCCCAGAGAAAACGTATTTCTCTGGGAACAAGCAGGAAGTCAGTCATCACATATGGGTGATGTCGGCGCCAACAGAGCCCGTATGATAGCTTCTCCCCAGCTTTCAAAGAAAGCCTTAGAGAGATGCATGGTCCCCTTCTTGTCCAAGGGTGCCATCTTGCCTCATTCTCCTTTTTTCCACGGAGCCCACTGGACATGTGTCTGTTTTCCCCCAAAAAAGTGCTGCTTTTTTCTTAAATGTTTTCTTTTGCCAGTCGCGTACCGGTTCCCCTTTCTGCCACCGAGCTTGCTTGCCTCGACATCACATCTGTTCTTTTCCTTTTTTCTCTTTAGAGTTTCTCGACCGGCTTCGTGCCCTTTTTTGTCCCTGGCCGGGACCAAGGTTTTTGACCTCGCTGTGGGGTCCTTTTTCCCACATGGCCTTGGCCAGTGGCTTCAAAAATTATGACCAGTGCACTAAAGCTGTTGCACACCAACCCATACAACTACTGCCTCTGAGGCCAGACCATGACCCCTTGGACTATGGTCTCTGCAAGAAGATGACCTCCAAGGCCATCAAGAGCAGTCAGCAGCAGGAGTCCTTTCATAAAACGGACTCTGCACCGGAATCTCCAGTGACACCGCGCTCCAGGGTCCTCCCCGGGATACCGGGCGACCTCAGGGCTGCGGGTCCTCCAGCCAGATCCCAGAGAAGGAGCCCAAGAAGAGCCAGAAACCCTCAAAGACCACCTCAGAGAATGTGTCTGAGAAAGCAGGCAAGGCCCATAGGCCCCGGTCCCACAGTCCTCGCCGCGAGTCTGAGGGGAAGGAGCAGGAGTGGCTGTCCAATATACCCCGATGGGACTCGTCAGCATCTGGTGACCAGCCTCATACCCCAGAGGCCATCCTGGTCGAAGATTCCGCCTCAGTGGAACTGGCATTGGGCCCAAGTCCCTCAGTGCCCACGCCGAAGGCTGCAGAGCCATCTGACCTTAAGACCAGGATGATGGCCTTGGAGCGCAGTCTATCTGCCTTCATGGCTCAGCAGTGGGCTCTGATGCCCGGCTCCACTGGATCATCACTCCCAACCACCGGGCCCTTGACCTTGAACTCCCTGGATTCGAGTCGATCCTCGGGACCGAGATCATCTCCGATGAGCGCCCACATTTCTGACCCCAGGACCTCCAGGCTCGGAGCATGATCCCAGAGCCCGGGCCCTCTTTGACACCTCCACCGACTACAAGTTGGACTGGGAGACCGAGGACAGCAAGTCCCTGGATACTCATCTGTACCAGGATATGCTCTCCAACCAGTCTCCTGAGACACGACATTGATCCTCGCCAGAGGACATGGCCTTCCTTGACTTTGTGTGGGATATGGTCAAGGCACTGGCCTTCAAGATCAACTTGGAGGAGGACCCTTTGACCGATGACCTTGAGATCCTCCAGTACGAGGCTCCCCCGAAGGAGGCACTCAGAGTGCCTCTTCCCTCAATACTGGAATGGCTGCTCTTCTGCATGTGGGAGACCCCTGCATCGGTGCCTATTATGAGCAGATGGCTGGACTCAACGTACCAGGTTTGCCAGAGCCCCGCCTTCTAGAAAGCACAGTTGCCATGCGTTGCCTTAAGAGCCAAAAGACGCTCATTGGCCTGATCCAGGCTTACTAGCTGTACATGGACATGTAGCTGAGGGACCTGGCAAAGGAGGAACTCAGCGGGTTCTTGACTGGTCTCGCCAAGGAACCTCTCCAGCGGTTCCGGACCCTGGCATTGGGTGTCAGAGAATGCTCCAAATTCATGACTCAGGCAGCCTATGACTGCTTCAAGTCAGCGGCTAGAGTAGCTGTAGTGGGAATTGGTGCCCGATGTTAGGCATGATTGCAGTCCTCCAACCTGGAGCAATGGGTTCAGGACAAGTTGGTCAATGTCCCTTGCGAAGGAGAGAATCTCTTCGGCAAACCCATGATGGATAAGGCCGCAGAGCTAGAGTCTGAGTTCCTGACAAGGACCAGGCTCTCCAAGAAGACGCTACCCTTCCCTGATGGAAGGCCTTAGGTAAAAAGCCCCCTTACTCGAGGAAGGGCAAGGCTTAGGAAAACTACCCTCAGTATCAGGCCTTTTCAGCTCCCCAACAGGGTCAGCAGGGACAAGAGCAAGGCCCTCGTAAACCCAAGCCTCCCAAAAGTCAGGCACTGGCCGCGGCCCAGCCTGGTGGGAGCTTTTCCACTCCTTGGACATAGCTTCTCCCCCCTCCCCCCCCTCTTCAGCAGGCCCACCCCAGCAGCCCACAGGAGGACGTCTAGTCTTGTTTGCCTACAGGTGGCCATCTATCACCACTGACACTTGGGCACTGAGGGTGGTCAGGGAGGGTTACCTTCTCCACCTGACATTGATGCCCCCTCAGTTCTTTCCAGGAGAGCCCCACCCCCCAGGACTCCCCTCCACCAGACCTTGCTACTGCGGGAACTCACGGGTCTTCTAGAAGACAGGGCAGTGGAACCAGTACCTCCACATCTTTGAGGCAAAGGGTTCTACTCCTGATTCTTCCTCATACCCAAAATAACAGGGGGCCTAAGGCCCATCCTAGACCTGCGGGACCTAAACAGGTTCCTGGTGAGGGAGAGGTTCAGGATGTCTCCCTTGGAACACTGCTGCCATGCCTCCAGCAGAGAGACTTGCCATGCTTCTTGGACTTAAAGGATGCCTACACTCACATCCTTATCCATCCCAGCTACAGATTCATGGTGGGGGGCAGCCACGATCAATAGAGGGTACTACTCTTTGGCCTAACCTCCACCCCAGAGTTTTCACCATGTGCCTAGCAGTGGTCACAGACCACCTTTGCCTTCAAGGGGCCTTTGTCTTCCCCTACCTGGACGACTGTCTCATAAGAGGGGGCTCAGCCGCTGAGGTGCAGCAGGCCACGGCATGCACCATCCATGTCCTCCAGTATCTGGAGTTTGTCATAAACTATCCCAAATCCCATCTCCTCCTAACAGTGTCTGGAGTTTATAGGGGCATGGCTGGACACTGTTCAGGTCAGGGCCTTCCTGCCTCTGAACAGAAGAGACTGCCTCAAGGCATTGGTTGCAGACATGCAGCACAGAGGCTCAGTATCTGCTCACCTTCTGCTCCAACTGTTGGGCCACTTGACATCCATGCTCCATGTTAACCTGGATGCCCGCCTCTACATTGTCCCAGGCCACGGCTCTCCAAGCCATCTGCCACAGTCTGCAGCACCAATCGGTGATGATTTAAATGGACAACCAGGTTGCAATGTTCTAAGTCAACAAGCAGGGGGGCACAAGGTCATACACCCTCTGCTAAGAGGTAGTAGCCCTCTGCTCATATGCGAATGCAACGGAATGCTCCTGCGGACAGTATATCTGCCAGGCCAGGACATTGCCCTGTCAGACAGGCTGAGCAGGGTCCTCCAGCCGAATGAGTGGTGGCTGGACCTCAGAGTGGCTCTTCCAGCTCTTGGGATCTCCACAGCTGGACCTCTCCACCAGCCCGGCCAACTCTGTTGCCCTGCTTTTGATCCCAACAGCCATGGATGCCTTCCTCATCCTGTGGACGGAGGGCCTCTTTTATGCCTTCCTGCCCATGCCACTGATAGCCAAGACCCTCTTCAAGGCTCAGCGGGATGGGGCGTCGCTGATCTTGGTGGGCCCCCAGTGGCCCAAGCAACCATGGTTCCACTGCTTCTTTACATGTTCATAGTGCCTTCAGTTACCTGGGGAGTGACCTGGCACTACTGTCACAGGAGGGTTCCCGCCTACACCCCTATCTGGGGTTTCTGGCTCTAAAGGCTTGGCTGTTGAAAGGGTAACCTTTGCCCTTTTCAACCTTCCAGGGGAAGTTGAGGAGGTCCTCCTGGCCTCTCGCAAGACCTCCATGAAATGGACTTATGCCTTCAAATGGCACAGATTCTCTGTGTGATGCGCAGAGATGGGTTAACCCATTCTCGTGCTCTGTGCAGCTTGTGCTGCAATATTTGCTTCACCTGTCCCAGGCAGGACTGAAGTCCAAATCGGTTAGGGTTCACCTGAGTGCTCTTTCCACGCACAACCACCTCATCGAGGGCAAGCCTCTCTCTGCCCAGCCCCTCATAACCCGCTTCCTGTGGGGCCTCCTATTATCCAAACCCCCATCTCCCCATCGGTGGCGGAGTGGAACCTCAATGTAGTGCTCTCACTGGCCCACCATTCAAACCCCTGGCTACCTGCCACCTGCGTTACCTTTCATGGAAATTTGTCTTCCTGGTGGTGCTCATGTCCGTTCGCAGGGTTAGCGAGCTTCAGGTCTTGGTGGTAGATTCGCCTTACATGAGGTTCTAAAAGAACAAGGTCGTGCTGCACACGCACCCTAAATTCCTTCCCACAGTGGTTTCTCCATTCCACCTCAGGAGGCGGTGCTCCTCACCATCTTTCTGTGGCTTCACGTCGGTAGGACGGAAACCATCCTTCATACCCTGGACTGTAAGAAGGCCCTGTCCTTCTACCTTAAAGGTACCCAGGGCCACCTCAAAGCCTCTCAACGTTTACTCTGCTACGATCCCAGCGACTGGGAGAGGCGGTGACCAAGAGTACTCTGTCCACTTAGGTGGCAGACTGCATTGTCTTTGCCTATGAACAGGTTGGGCTCTTGCTGGAGCGGCAGGTCATGGCACACAGCATCAGGGCCCTGGCAGCATCAGCAAACCTGCATTCCATCCCTCTGTCAGAAATCTACTGGGCTGCCACCTGGTTCTCAGTCCACACCTTCGCAGCTCATTACTGCTGGGAGAAGGAGATCCGACGGGACAGTGCCTTGGCCAGGCAGTACTCTTCATCTGTTTGGGGTGTAGGCAACTCCTGCCCTCCAGCCATTTGTGTGTTCAAACTACTGGAGTGCTGGTTCCTCACTGGACACTTGGGTCGTTCGGGAGTCTATCTTCTCAGGATTCTGTGCTGCTGCTCATGGCTCACCTTTCTGGTCACCTGTGGCTTTTTACAGGTTTCTTGGTAGCTTGTAGCTAGGGAGTCCCATATATGAGGACTGACTTCCTGCTTGTTCCTGGAGAAAGCATAGTTACTCATCTGTAACAGGTGTTCTCTGGGAACAGCAGAAATCAATCCTCACTACCCTCCCTCCCCGTGGAGTTGCTTTTGTGTCATTTTTGCATTTTAGCTATGATATACTAAGGCAAGATGGTACCCTTGGGCGGGAAGGGAACAATGCATGCATGGTGCATCTCCCAAAGGCTTTCTTTGAAAGCTGGGGAGGAGCTACCGTGTAGGCTCCTTTGGCGCCAACGTCACATGTATGTGAGTACTGATTCCTGCTGTCCCCGGAAAACACCTGTTAAAGGTGACTAACTACGCTTTACTCACCTGTAACAGGTGTTGTCCGGGGACAGCAGGAATCAGTTCTCACAACCCTCCCTCCTCCTCGTGGAATTGTTTTTTCTTTTTTGACTTAAGCTATATTGTCATACTGGATAAGATGGCACCCTTGAGTGGGAAGGTGACTGTACACGTGAGGTCTAACTCCCAAAGGCTTTCTGTGACAGATGGGGAGTGTTCACCACTTGAGCTGTATCAGTGCTGATAACACCCCTATGTGAGGACTGATTCCTGCTGTCCCTGGAGAACATCTATTACAGGTGAGTAACTATGCTTTCCCTGCTCTTCCCCACCCCTCACCCCACACACACACACACATACACATTGGTACTCCCTGTGGCCTTGGACAAGTCACTTAACCCTCCACTATCTCAAGTACAAACTTAGATTGTAAGTACTCTGGGGACAGGGAAATACCTATGGTACCTGATTGTAACTCACTGTGATCTACTACTGGTAAGGTGTGAGTAGTTATAATCAGGTACCATAAGTATTTCCCTTTCCCCAGAGCACTTATAATCTAAGTTTGTATCTGAGGCAATGGAGGGTTAAGTGACTTGTCCAAGGCCACAAGAAGTACCAATGTGTTGGGGGCGGTGGCGGGGGCGGGACAAGCATAGTTACTCACCTGTAACAGGTGTTCTCAAAGCCTGTGCTAGTTGCCAAGCATCTCTGAGATTTATTTTTTATTTTAACATATTTCGATCCTACCAATTATATACGATCTAGGTGGATAACTGTTAAACATATGAAGCAATATCATACACACATTACATATTTATTTAATAGCTGTTATATACTGCCAATCAGTATAGAACATGTATGCCAATCCACATCACCACCTCATCCTAAAAAGGGCACGACTGTCGGACCAACCTCAGCTGTACATAAGCCTTTCAAACTACTTTTGAAATTTGAGCATCGATAGTCAAATCTGTATCAATAACCACCCCTAAATCCCTTATTTCCATCTTACGTTCTAACCTCATACCTCCAATACAGGGCCATTCTATCAAAGTTTCTGGATCCAAATCCCCACAGACCAACAACTACGACTTGTGCTTATTCAGCACCATCTCAATCGCCAGCCACTCAGATACCTCCCGCAAACACTCATTCAACCTCAGGCCCCAAAGGAACTATAAACTGTATATCATCCTCATATAGAAAATCCAAAATCCATGAATACAAATAATTCCTCCCCAGAGTTGCAGATAAATATTTTTTTAAAAAAGGATATATCTACATATAATAATTCAAGCACATAGTACTTAAATTAATAACAGACATACAACATCAAAACAGGAGTTGTAAGGTAACATATAAAAACAAACTCAGAAAAATAATGGTCTTTCAGCTTTTTACTGCTGGGAAAATTTGTCTGCCCTTCCTCCAGGCTTCTAGTTGCAGTGTGGTCCTCTTGGCGTACTTGGCTATACAAGTCTCCATTCCTCTCAGAGCATTACCTGGCTGGCACAATGACTGAGGAACAGAGGACACATCTGGCACCGTGATAACAGGAACTGAAGGAGTCAAAGTGGGAGCTTGGACCAAACCAAGAAGCATCTGACTGTGACTCCACAAAGACCCAGTGGGGCCGAGTCATTTTGGCAAGGTTAAATGGGGAGGTGATATCTGGTAACATAGTATATGACAGCAGATAAAGATCAGTATGGTCCATCTAGCCTGCCTGGTAAGCCTGCAGCTCACACCCCTTCTATGCCTATGTTTAGGGTTGTACCTGCCACTCCATGCAGGTCAGCCCATCTCTATCTATTGAGTCTAAAAGATGCTTCCTCTTCGTCTCTCCGGGCCAGTCCAGGGCACAGTTGGGTAGTCAATCCCTTCCAGCAGCTGAGGACTGAATGCTGAAACTTTTACTGGCAGGTGCTATAGCTCCCCCTGGCTTCAGGAAACCAGTCTTCAGTCCTCAGCAGCTGGAAAGGACGTTTCTCTGGCTGGCTCCCAGTTTACCTGCATTTTACAGCTGTTTTTCGTGTCAGTAGTGTTATAGAGCAACTATTGATTAATTTTGCACAGACTACTGGAGACAGACTGATTAGTCTTTCAGGGGAAAGGCTTATTCGCTGGTCCTAGCAGGATCTTCTGCGAGCTGGACTCCCTTACTCAGGGAAGTCCGTTGATGGCACACTGTCAGCCTTAGGACGTTGATCCTCGGCTATACTTGGGGTTGATAGCCGTTTTCGGGGGCAGAGCCTGTCTCCCACAGGATCCATTCTTCAGCGGGGGGCTTAGGAGCCGAGAGCCCCGGTATCCTCTTCCCGCTGCAAAATACCGCATCTCTCAGTCGCGCTAGCAGCGTGCTCCTGGAGTCGTCGGTTCAGTCTCCTGCGTTCAGGTATTTCATTTCTTTGTTCAGACATCTGTGCAGGTTTGGTGTTCTTTTTCTCACCGGTCAGTTTCATTGCAGGTAGCTTTTTCGCCGGCGGGAACGCCGCACGCGCCATTTTTCTTCTGTTTCTCTTTCACGTGGTGTTTTCGGCAGGGAGCTACTGCGCTTCCGTTTTTTTCTCTTGATAGCTCTTCGGCGTTTGTACTGCGTTTTCTGGTTGTATTTTTCCTGTTTCTCCGACTTTTGGCCCATATGGAGAGCTCTGGCTCTGGGGATAGGGCTGGAGAGAAGCCTCCGGGGTCTCTGTTTAAGGCGGGAACGGCAGCCATAGTGTCTGCAGAGGCGGCAGCCTCTCTCGCGGCATTGCCACGTTCTGGGAAGAAGAGGTCTAAGTCCTCCAAGGCTACTGTGGTACAGGAGATTGATAAGACTCCGGCTCCTGGAGCTCCAGGATTCTTGGATTCTCCTTTTTCTCCTGATTTTATTCTGGCCATGCATAAAGCATATATGATAAAAATGTCTCAGCCTGCTGAAAGCCAGTTGTCTAAGCCTCCTGCTAATTTTTCTTGTGGGGACCCTATCCTCTCGGATCCGGGGGAGGGGACCTCCGCGCAGGGCCCAGGGGGAGATTTCCCTTTGGGGACTTCGGGCCCTCAGCTCCCCGATCCGCTCCTGTCGGAGGAAGGAGAAATTTTGTCTGAAGGGGGGTTGGATTCCTGGCCCTTGAACTTGGAGGAGGGGGAGCTGGGGCCCGGGGAGGACCCCAATGTTTTCAGGGTCTTTCGTAAGGAGGAGCTGGGGGCTTTGATACTTCAGTCCCTGGCTGCCTTATATCTGGTGCCTCCGGCGCTGCAGCAGGAGCCTTTAGAGGATCCTTTATTACAAGGGTTTAAGCCGGAGCAGCGGTGTTTCCCTATGCACAGGGTAATTAAGCAAATGATTGAGTCTGAATGGGAATGCCCTGAAGCTAGCTTGCGCGGTAGCCGCTCTATTGCCCGTCTTTATCCGGTTCCGCAGGAGGAGAAGGAGTTACTGCGGATGCCTAAGGTGGACGCGCTAGTGTCGGCGGTCACTAAGAAAACCACGATCCCGGTCGAAGGGGGCACAGCCCTTAAGGACCTTCAGGATCGTAAATTAGAAGTGCTGTTGAAACAAGCTTTTGACACTAGCGCACTGGCCTTGCTGCGAGAAGGTTTCTGTGGTTGCGGAACTGGGCGGCTGACGTGCCTTCTAAGTCACGGCTCAGTAAGCTTCCATATAAGGGCAAGCTGCTTTTTGGGGAAGCCTTGGAAAAGATTGTGAAAGATTTGGGCGATTCTAAGGGCGGCCGTCTTCCGGAGGATCAGCCCAGGTCTGCTAAATCTGCTCCGCCACAAAGGGCGCTCGGCCGGGACGTTCGTAGGTTCCGCGGCTCTCGTTTTGTACCTTATCAGAGGAGTCGCCTTCCCTCCAGGGGGCAGTCCTTTCGTGGAGCCAGAGGGTTTGGCAGGGGGGTTTTCAACGCCCAGCACACCTCCTCCAAGAAGCCTCAATGAAGGGACGCATGTGGAGGTTCCTGTCGGGGGACATTTACAGGAGTTTCTCTCCATCTGGGCCAACATCACTTCCGATCTCTGGGTGCTAGAGATCATCCGGGACGGCTATGCTCTAGAGTTTGCCTCTCCTCTAGCGGATGCCTTTGTGTTGTCCCCCGGCGGTCCACGCTGGAAAACTCAGGCGATCGACTGCACTCTTCAGCGGTTGTTGCGGCTACGGGCCGTGGTTCCCGTGCCTTTAGACCAGTGCGGCGTAGGTCGGTACTCGATTTACTTTGTAGTGCCCAAAAAGGAGGGCTCGTTTCGACCTATTTTGGATCTCAAGCGAGTGAACCAGTCCTTGCGAGTTCCGCATTTTCGTATGGAGACACTGCGGTCTGTCATTCGGGCGGTGAAGCCGGGAGAGTGGCTCACCTCCATAGACTTGACGGAAGCCTATTTACATATTCCCATACGTCCGGAACATCAAAGGTTTCTTCGCTTTGCAGTTCCTCTGGGTCATTTTCAGTTTCGGGCGTTACCCTTTGGTCTGGCAACCGTGCCTCGTGTCTTCACCAAGGTGATGGTGGTGGTAGCGGCAGCTCTTCGCAAGGAAGGAATTCAGGTACATCCCTACCTGGACTATTGGCTTATATGGGCAGGATCTCGGCAGGAATCCGTCGCGGCGACGGCCAGAGTAGTGCAGTTCCTGGAACACCTCGGTTGGGTCGTCAACCAAGCAAAGAGTCACTTGCTCCCGGTGCAGCGTTTGGTCTATCTCGGGGCTTTGTTCGACACGCGGATCGGCAGGGTTCTTCTTCCGCTGGACAGGGTGCGGAAACTGGTAGCCCAGGTTGACGCTTTCGGGGGGTTGGCGGCTCCAACTGCGTGGAGGTACTTGCAGTTGCTGGGTTCGATGGCCGCGGCCTTGGATCTGGTGCCTTGGGCCAGAGCTCACATGCGGCCCCTGCAACACGCCTTGATCTCGCGGTGGTCTCCGCAAGTGCATCCCCTGGGGCAGAGCCTTCGGTGCCCGGAGGAGGTCAAGCTCAGTCTACAGTGGCGGCGAGTTTCTGCACACCTGCAGGCGGGGGTTCCGCTGCGGGATCCGGAGTGGATTTTGGTCACTACGGATGCCAGCCTGTCCGGTTGGGGAGCTCATTGTCGGTCTCGAGTGGCACAGGGCAGCTGGTCGGCGGAGGAGAGCACTTGGTCGATCAATCTGTTGGAGCTCTGCGCGGTGTGTTTCACGCTTCTGCGTTTCTACGATCTCCTCGAGGGTCAAGCTGTCCGAGTGTTTTCAACAATTTGGTGACGGTCTCCTACATCAACAAGCAGGGGGGCACGGGCAGTGCGTCCTTGCTGCGAGAGAGTCAGCTGTTGTTTCAGTGGGCGGAGTTGCATCTTGTGGCTCTTTCGGCAGCTCACGTGGCAGGAAAAGACAACGTTCAAGCCGATTATCTCAGCCGTTATCGCCTGGATCCCGGAGAGTGGGAGCTGAACTGGGCGGTGTTTCACGCCATTACCGTGCGGTGGGGTCAGCCAGTCCTGGATATCATGGCAACGCTGGCCAATGCCAAGGTGTCGCGGTTTTTCAGCCGCCGCAGGGAGCACATGTCGGAAGGTCTCGACGGCCTGGTGCAGCCCTGGCCAGCGGGGAAACTTCTTTATGTGTTCCCTCAGTGGCCATTGATAGGTCGGGTCATTCGGAGGATTTCGGCTTTCAGCGGCACGGTGATTCTCATTGCTCCGGATTGGCCACGTCGGCCCTGGTATGCGGATCTGATTCGCCTCCTCGTAGCTCCGCCCTGGAGGTTGCCTTCGAGAATCAACCTCTTGAGTCTAGGTCCCATCTTGATGCCGCAGGTGGATCGGTTCTTGCTTACGGCTTGGCTCTTGAGAGGGAGCGATTGCGGCGGAGAGGTTACTCAGCGGCGGTAATCACTACTATGTTAAAGTCTCGACGGCCTTCGACGTCGCTGGCCTATGTTCACGTATGGCGCATTTTTTAGGCCTGGTCTAGAGATCGGGGTTTGTGGCCCAGCGCGACCGGCTTACCGGACATTTTAGCCTTTCTGCAGGGGGGGCTCGAAAAAGGGCTGGCCCTCAGTACGCTTAAGGTTCATCTCGCGGCTCTCACCTGTTTCCGGGGTCGGGTGAATGGGTCTTCCCTTTCTTCGCACCCGGATTTTCAACGCTTTCTCAGGGCGGCTAGGAATATCCGTCCGCCCGTACGTCTTGTGGTGCCTCCTTGGGACTTAAATCTGGTTCTGGGGGCCTTAACCGGGCCGCCCTTTGAGTTGGCTGATGATGACAGTCTCCGAGAGCTTTCGTGGAAAACGGCCTTCCTGGTGGCCTTGTGTTCGGCTCGTAGAGTTTCAGATTTGCAGGCGCTGTCTTGCAGGGAGCCGTACCTGCACTTTTCGGAGGAGAAGGTGGTTCTGCGTCCGGTTCCCTCATTTTTGCCGAAGGTGGTTTCAGCTTTTCACGTGAATCAGTCGGTTTCTCTTCCTACCTTTCGCTCCCCAGGGGGTGGGAAGGTGGATCGCGCCCTTCGCAGCTTAGATTTAGGACGGGTCTTGCGGAAGTATCTTCGCTGGACACGCTCCTTTCGGAAGTCAGATCGCTTGTTCGTTCTGTTTGGTGGTCCGCGTAAGGGTCAGGCGGCTACAAAGGCGTCTATCGCTCGGTGGGTGAAACGGGCGATCGTAGCGGCTTATGAGACCAGGGGCAAGGTTCCTCCTAGGGAGCTTAGAGCCCATTCAACGAGGGCTCAAGCTACTTCTTGGGCGGAGTTTGCATTGATTCCGCCCGCCGATATCTGTCGGGCGGCGTCCTGGTCATCTCTCCATACTTTCACGAAGCACTACAGGTTGGATGTGCAGGCTCGCGCGGATGCTCAGGTGGGGGCCTCGGCTATTTTGGCTGGGCTTGCAGGACCCTCCCCAGTTTAGGGACTGCTTTGGTACTGCCCAACTGTGCCCTGGACTGGCCCGGAGAGACGAAGAGGAAGGAGAAATTAGGCCTTACCTGCTAATTGTCTTTCCTTGAGTTCTCTCCGGGCCAGTCCAGGTCCCTCCCATTTCGTCTGCAAGCACTTCAGGTTTTTTTTTCCGATCACTTCGCATCTTCCCATGGCTCGGATTCGCGCTTTCTGCTGGGGCCTTTGTGTCGGGAAGAGGATATTAGGAGTTCTGGTAGCATAGCGGGTTAACAAGGGTACATACCGGAACCACAACACAAAAAAAAAAAAAAAGGAAAATGAAGGACATAAGGGTGATGTGGACCTACATGTCGGATGGTGAGAAACATCCTATGCTTCTGGGTGTGCGCTTTGTCACAGGGTTGAGCGTGCTCCGCCGTTTTTCTTGTTTTGAGGGACTGCTCAGTTTGGTTCCAATAGTTCATGGTTTTGTAATTTTGGTCTGCTGCTTTGACAATAGGTTACTGGTTTCCTGAAGCCAGGGGGAGCTATAGCACCTGCCAGTAAAAGTTTCAGCATTCAGTCCTCAGCTGCTGGAAGGGATTGACTACCCAACTGTGCCCTGGACTGGCCCGGAGAGAACTCAAGGAAAGACAATTAGCAGGTAAGGCCTAATTTCTCCTTTGATTTCATCCTCTTGCTATAAAGGGATCCACTATGTCTGAAGCCATCTTGAATTCTGTCACTGTATTTTGACCACCACCTCCATCGGGAGGGCATTCCAAGCATCCACCACCCTTCAGTGGAAAGTATTTCCTGATGTTGCTTTTAATTTTACCACCTTGCAGTTTCATCAAATGCCCTCTAGTTTTACAGCTTCAACTTATTTGAGAAAGGTTTGTTCATTTATACCCTTTAAGTGTTTAAAGGTCTGTATCATATCTCCCTGTCCCTCCTCTCCTCTAGAGTTATACATATTTAGGTCTTTAAGTCTCTTCACATATGTCTTCTGGCACAGGCTCCAAATCATTTTGGTTGCCTTCCTCTGAACTGCTTCTTTTCATATCCTTTGTGAGATATGGTTTCCAAAACTGAACACAATACTCCAAGTGAGGCCTCACCAACAACTAGTACAGGGCCATTATTACCGCCTCCTTTCTGCTGGTAAGTCCTCTTTGTATGCAGCCCAGCATCCTTCTGGCTTTGCTACTGCCTTGTCGCATTGATTCGCCACCTTGAGATCCTCAGACACTAGCACTCTGTGATCCCTCTTATCCATGCATACTAATCTCTCTCCCCATATCCCATACGGTTCCTTTGTATTTCTGCATCCCAAGTGCATGACTGCACTTCTTCACATTAAATCTTAACTGCCAAGCATTAGGCCATTCTGCCATGTTTTTAGATCTTTCCTCATATCGTCCACCCCCTCAGAAGTGTCCACTCTGTTACAAATGTTTGTATCATCTGCAAAAAAGGCATATTTTTCCTTTCAGTTCCTCTGTAATATCACTCACAAATACTCTGAACAGTATCTGTCCCAGGACCGATCCCTGAGGCATGCCACTATGCGCCTTCCTTTCTTCTGAGTGAGTTCTGTTTGCTTTTCTGTTTCATAGCAATAATGTTAACCAGATTTTTGGTGGCCAAATATAGGAACCTTGTTCCCCATAGTACCAATGGAGAGTGAACAATTAACTGATGGGGGAGGTGGGGCAGTGTGGCCATGTCATGGGACTTTGAACTAAGTCCTAGCATATGATGTTACAGTAAGTTATTAATCTCTATCTGACAATAAAACGTTTGGTATCTGTAGCTTGATTTTATGTCTGTGTCCCTCTGTCATGCTGATCTTTGTTCCCTTTTTTGTTCTCTCTTCCTTTAATGTCCTTTTCTCTTATTTTTCTTTTCCATTTTCTCTCTTGTTCTGTGGTGTCCCCTTCCTTTTGTACTTTTCTCTCTATTTTGCCTATTTGTCTCTCCTTCAGTAGAGGCTATCTTAAACTTTCTTCTCATGTATTTATTTAACAGCTTTTTATTCCACTTGATCCTATGATCAAAGCGGTTTACATCAAAACAGAACTCAATACATTGTAACAGGGTGATGAAACTTAGAGCAAACTCCTCATCCTTCCTTCCTACTCACCTTTTCCTGTTCTTTTTCCAGCACACTCTCCTCCTTTCCTCGCCCTCTTTCTCCTACCTAATCCATTATCTCGCTAGATTTCTTCCCGTCCCTCTTTCCACCACAGTTCCCTTTTCCAGGTCCTTCTCCTCCTGTCCAATATGTGGTCTCTCCTTCCTCCTCCTACCTCCCACTCCTTGAGACCTGTCCCCTCCCTCACAGAGTAGCACTTAACAGTATCAGCTCAGTATGAACCCCAAGATCTATAGGGATCAGCATGATTCATACCATGAGACTGGCCTTGCACAGCACACAAAGCTTGACCCTGTGTTAAGCGCCACTTTTACCAGCCAGGGAGAGGAAGACAGGCATGGTTAAAAGCTGCATCTGGAGCAGATGAGAAAGAGAAAACCTCACTGGGCCCTATGTGGCGCTACTACATTCCTGAGTTCCTGCTGAGCATACACAGGCCAGCAGGATGCTGTAACTCAGTCTACGCAGGAGTGCAGTAGCATCATCAGCCAGCATGGTCCAATAATGCTGTCATGTGTTTTTGTTTTTGACTTGTGCAGACTGGCTTGTTGACTCCATTTGGGTGGGGCAGGACCGGCCCTAGAGTTGGTCCAAAGTGTTGGAGCCCTAGAAGAAACCTCAAGCTTTACACCCACTATGATTGTTAAAATGTATTATTTAGCTTTGAATGGTCTGCTTTTGCTGCCCTAGGTGACAGCCTAGTGCTTGGGCCAACCCTGGATTGGTGAGGGGGAGACAACCACTGTTCTGCAGTCGTATGCATTGTAGTTACTGAGTTCTTTTAGAATGAATGCTATGTCTTTTCATTGAATTAGAATCTTAATTCAAGGAACTCATTTGAACGAGTTTAAGAAGACATGACACCAGTTTTTTTTAGCAAAACCTTCCTTGCTTATTCTTCACAGAGACTCATTTGCCTCCTTTTATTCCCTTAGTGACAGCATCAATTTACTATTACAATTTGACATAAAGCACCATGCAAAAAACATTGCATTTCATGGTTAGATTCCTGATGTTTGTGTTCTGTATGGAAGTGAGCAGACCCCGGACTTCTACCTAGCTACCACCACCTTGACTCATAAACTAAGGTGAATGCTGGAATCCTTGGAAAGTAGAACAAATGTTTACTTTTTCACAAAGAAAAAAAGTTTGTATGAAGCCATATTTCCAATCTAAATCCAAACACAGTTCATGCTGAATTTATAGCACCATCATGTAAGTTGTAATAACTGCTGCCTGTATAATCCAGATTAAGACAAATACTTTGTTTTTAGGTCGCAGAGGCACAGAAAGATAAAGTGATTTTGCAGAGTGTCACATTCAGTCATTGGCAGAGCAGAATCTTTTACACAAGCCTCACAACTTCTCCTTTATCATAGTCTAAGTCCTAACTACTACAATCACTATTCCTTTCTTTTTTGGAATTCTGATTTAGTGGTTCAATTTTTATTTTTGAAAGTGAACTGACTTCTAACCAAATTATGAGGAAGACATGTTTTTAGAGAACAAAGTACGATAACTGGAACAGAATGTGACTCAGATTCCATGAGATGAACTGGAAAAAACAAAAAGCCACAATCTGCAGGTAGTATAACACCAGAGAACATTAAACAGAAATGTATTCCTACCTGTACTGTGCAAAACCCATAGACATAAGAGATGCACCCTCCCCATTTCTAATCTTACTACCTCTTTTTTCTTTTCCCATGATCCATCCTAGTCCTCAATCTCCATCTTTTACCTCTTTCTTACCAGCATTCCAACTCCCACCCCCTCAGCCCTCCCTTTTACATAAGAACATATGATATGCCCTATTAGGTTAGACCAAAGGTTCATCAAGCCCAGTATCCTGTTTCCAACAGTGGCCAGTCTAGGTAGGTCACAAGTACCTGTCAGGTTCCCAAAAGATAACAGATTCCAGAATGCTTATCCCAGGGGTATGCAGTGGATTTCCCCAGTCCACTTTAATGATAGTTTATGGACATTTCCACCAGGAACTTGTCCAAACCATTTTTAAACCTACAAGAACAGCTTTTACTACATCCACCAGCAATGAATTTCCATAGTTTGATTACATGCTGAGTGAAAAATATTTTCTCTGATTAGGCTTAAATGTGCTACATTGTCCTCTAGACTTTCTACTTCTTGAAGGAGTAAACAACCAATCTACATTTATCCATTCCATTCCACTTTATAGACCTTTATCAAATCTCCCATCAGCAATCTCTCTTTTCCAAGCTGAAGAGCCCTATCCTTTTAAGCCTTTCCACATAGGGGATGGAAGGATGCCCAAGTCGCAAGCTGCAGATCCTCCGGGACTGGCGTCTAGGATGGCGGTCTTGGAGCGCAGTGTCACTGCCTTCTTGGAGCAGCAGCGGACGCTGATGTCCGGTTCCTCCACCCCAACCACCGGGCATTCGACGTCGAAGACGTCCCCAGAGACCAAGCCGATCCTCGAGGCCATGCGGGCCTGAGTCACTCCTCGGCCAAGATCGTGCTCGGCCTCCCGCTCGTTTGGGACTGAGGTCATCACCAGCGAGTCTGCCTGCGTCGGGGCAGATGGTGCCGGGCCCTCGAGGCCCAAAGAGCACCACGAGTCTTCCTCGGAGGCCTCCGCCTGGGAGACCAAGGACAAGGAGTCCCCGGACACTCGTCGTCATCGAGATGTCCCGTCCGATTCCCCGGTATCTGAACCTCGGAGAAGGTCCCCACCGGAGGATATGGGGTTTCTGGACTTCGTTCAGGATATGTCCAAGGCCTTCGCTTTCTTGACGGAATCCAAGGAGAATCCTCTAGCCGACAAGCTCGAGATCCTCCAGTACACGGCTTCCCCTCGGGAGACCCTCACGGTGCCCATTCCTCCTATCCTGGAACGACTTATGCTCCGCATGTGGGAGATGTCGGCATCGACGCTGGTGATCAGCAAGTGGCTCGACTCGATGTACCGAGTCTGCCAGAGCCCTGGGTTTCAAAAATCACAACTGCCGCACAACTCCATGGTTGTGGATTCGGCCATGCATCAACTGAAGAGTCAGAAGATACACTCCTCGGTGCCCCCTGGCAGGGAGGCCCACACCTTGGATGCCCTCGGCATGAAGTGTTACCAGGGCGCGATGCTGAATTGTCAGATCCAGGCCTACCAGCTGTACATGGGCATGTACCTGAGAGACCTGGTGAAGAAGCTCGCCGGGTTCTCGGCTGGTCTCTCCGAGGAGCCTTTGCAGCGCTTCAAGGGCCTGTCCAAAGCTGTCCGTGAATGCTCCAAGTTCATGTCTCAGGCGACCTATGACGAGTTTGAGTCAGCGGACCGGGTAGCCGCAGCGGGCATCAGTGCACGCCACCAAGCTTGGCTACAGTCATCTGACCTCGAACAATGGGTACAGGACAAGTTGGTCGATATCTCATGTTGGGGGGAAAACCTCTTTGGCAAGCCCATGACCGACAAGGCTGCCGAGCTGGAGATCGAGTTCATGACAAGGACTAGGCTCTCTACGAAGACCTCTGTCCCTTCCCGAAAGAAGGGCTCAGGTAAAAAGCCTTTTTAATCGAGGAAGTCCACTGCTTATCGAAACTACCTCCCTTACCAGGCCTTCCCAGCAAGGGCAGCAGGCCAAGGGACAGGGGCATGGCCTGTGTAAGCAGAAGGAAGGAGCTTTTGACTCCTGCAGCATGGCTCCTCTCCCAATCAGAGCTTGGCAGTTTACAGGAGGTCGGCTCACCCTGTATGCCCAAATGTAGGGAGCTATTACCACCGATTCCTGGGCATTACAGGTGATCAGGGAGGGTTACCTCCTCCATCTAGCCCAAGTGCCTCCACCCTACTTCCCAGGAGAGCCTATCAGGTCTCCCCTTCACCAGAACCTTCTTATGAAGGAGTTGGCAGGTCTTCTCGAGGAGCAAGCAATAGAACCAGTGCCCCACCACCTCAAAGGCAAGGGGTTCTACTCTAGGTACTCCCTTGTGCCAAAGAGGACAGGGGGCTTAAGGCCCATCCTTGACCTGCGCAACCTCAACAAATTCCTGGTGAGGGAGAAGTTCAAGATGCTCTCCCTTGGAACATTGCTGCCTTACCTCCACCAGGGAGACTGGCTATGCTCCTTAGATTTAAAGGATGCCTACACATACATCCTAATCCACCCAAGCCACAGGCAATGCCTACGCTTTGTGGTAGGAGGCAATCATTTCCAATACAGAGTGCTTCCTTTCGGCCTCGCCTCGGCCCCCAGGGTATTCACAAAGTGCCTTGCGGTGGTCGCCCCCTTTCTCAGGCTTCAGGGGATCTTTGTCTTCCCCTGTCTCGACGACTGGCTCATCAGGGGCACTACAGCCCCCGAGGTGCAGCAGGCCACGGCACGCACCACCCAGGTCCTTCAACACTTGGGTTTCGTTATCAACTACCCCAAGTCCAGCTTTGCCTTTCACAAGAGCTGGAATTCATTGGGGCAAGGATCAACACCCTTCAGTCGAAGGCCTTCCTGCCTGCAGACAGGGCAAGCAGGCTCATGGTGTTAGCCAAAGATAATATAGCACTATCCCTCAGTGCCAGCAAGGCATCTGCTGTGCCTCCTCGGGCACATGGCCTTCCATGGTCCATGTCACTCCAGATGCCCACCTCCACATTCGAACAGCGCAGTGGTGCCTCAGGCACCAATGGTCCCAGGCCACGGGACATCTCCAGGAGAGAGAGTGACCAGGTGCCTGGTGGCTCTAGCCCCATCACTTGGAGGCGGGGATGCCCTTCTAGGCCCCTCACTACTCGAGGGTCCTCACCACAGATGTCTCCCTGCTGGGCTGGGGAGCCCATTGCCAGGGATACCGCACCCAGGGCGTTTGGTCCCCAGACGAGAGTGCTCAGTAGATCAATCTGTTGGAACTGCATGCAATCCATCTCGCCCTGAAGGCTTTTCGGCAGTGCCTTGGCCACAGGTCTGTCTTGGTGCAGACGGACAACCAGGTTGCCAAGTTATGTGTGAACAAACAGGGGGGCACGAAGTCCTGTGCCCTCTGTCAGGAAGCCCTGGATCTGTGCTCTTATGCAGTCTGGCAGGGCATTCTCCTCAAGATGGTATACCTGCCGGGCCAGGACAACTGGCTGGCCGACAGACTCAGCAGGATGCTCCAGCTGCACGAGTGGCAGCTGGACCCGGAAGTAGCCAGTGGGCTTTTCCAGACCTGGGGGGAACCAGTGATGGACCTATTTGCAAGCCCGGACAATCACCAGTTACCCTGCTTCTGCTCAAGGTAGCCGCACCCTACCAGGGTGGCCGCCAATGTCTTCCTAGTCTCATGGTCAGAGGGTCTTCTGTATGCTTTTCCCCTGACACCTCTAATCGCCAAGACTCTCTTCAAGATTCTTCATGACAGAGCTTCAGTCATCCTGATAGCCCCACGATGGCCCAGGCCACCGTGGTTTCCACTTCTTCTGCAGCTAGAAGTGGAGGCCCCCCATCCTCTTGGGGTCAGCTCCAAGGCTCCTTTCCCAGGAGGGGGGTTCTCTTCTGCATCCTAACCTCAACTCCCTTTCGCTGACGGCGTGGCCGCTGAGAGGGTGACTCTAGCCCCGCTCCATCTTCCGAAGGAAGTGGAGGATTTTTTGCTGGCTTCATGCAGAGAGTCTACCAGAATGGGCTTACGCTTTTAAGTGGCGCAGGTTTGCACTTTGGTGCGCTGAACAGGGTGTCGAACCCATTTCTTGCCTGGTAGTTGTGGTGTTGCAATACCTTCTCCACCTCTCCAGGACGGGGCTCAAGTCCAACTCCATTAGAGTGCATCTCAGTGTCCTAGTGGCGAACCACCATCAGGAGGACGGGACGCCCCTCTCACTTCATCCAGTGGTGTCCCGTTTTCTAAAGGGCCTACTCCAGTCTAATCCCCCGGTCCTTCCTCCGGCAACCGAATGGGATCTCAATGTGGTGTTGGGGCAGCTCACCCTGCCGCCTTTCGAACCGATGGCTACGTATTACCTCTGTTATCTCTTCTAGAAGGTGGTTTTCCTGTTTGCACTCACTTCTGCCCGGAGGTTGATTGAGCTTCAGGCCCTTGTGGCAGAGAAGCCTTATACCAGGTTCTACAAGAATAGGGTGGTGCTTTGTATGCACCCCAAGTTCCTTCCGAAGGTGGTGTCCTCTTTCCACTTCAACCAGGAGGTGGTCCTCCCTACCTTCTTTCCCAGACTGCATGCCAGTCAGGCAGAGGCGGTCCTCTGTACCTTGGACTGTAAAAGGGCCTTGTCCTTCTACATTCAGCATACTCAAGGCCACCGGAAAACCTCTCAGCTTTTCATTTCCTACGACCCCAGTAAACTGGGGGAGGCGGTGACCAAATGTACGCTGTCCACATGGGTGGCGGACTGTATTGCCTGGGCTTATGAGGAGGCGAGGCTTCCACTGGAAGGCTGTGTCACGGCTCACAGGGTCAGGGCCATGGCGGCATCAGTGGCTCACCTGCGCTCTTTTCCTCTGGCAGACATATGCCGGGTTGCCACCTGGTCTTTGGTTCATATCTTCGCAGCTCATTACTGCCTTGATAGGGAGTCCTGACAGGACAGTGCCTTTGGCCAGGCTGTGCTCCGTAACCTTTTCGGGGTCTAGGCAACTCCTGCCCTCCTTGGAAGGATTTCATTGCAGCTGCTTGCGGTTCTCGTTGAGGGAACCTTTTTGTGCTATTGGTTCATGGTAGCCTGTAGCTGGGGAGTCCCATATGTGAGGACTGACTTTCTGCTTGTTCCCAAAGAAAGCGTAGTTACTCACCTGTAACAGGTGTTCTCTGGGGACAGCAGGAATCAGTCCTCACATCCCTCCCTCCTCCCCTTGGAGTTGCAGTCCTCTTATCTTCATTTGCATTTTTGCCGTCTTTTTAGCTATGTCATTTGACTGAGCAAGATGGCACCCTTGTGCGGGAAGGGGACCACGCATGTGTGGTAGCAATTCCCAAAGGCTGTCTTTGAAAGCTGGGGATTTGCTCCGGGAGAGCGCCGTCGGCGTCACCCATATGTGAGGACTGATTCCTGCTGTCCCCGGAGAACACCTGTTACAGGTGAGTAACTACACTTTCTCTGAAAGGACAGCTGGGAGACTGGCTGGTACTTTGGTAGATCTCTCTCTTTTGCTTCATCACCCAAGCTCCATCAATTAAACAATGGCTGGGAAATATTGTATCACCAAAGCTGTTGCCCCCGTTACAGCTTCTGCCTCTGTCCAGACAGAGGTCCCAATGCCAGTTGAAGGACCGGTTCCATGTGCAGGATGCGGCATGCTGAAGCTCTCAGGAAACAAGTGGAGGAAATCAGAGAGGAGGTGGCGAGGCTGAGGAGCATTCAAGACAGTGAGAAGTACATTGATGAGATGCTTCTTGCAACATCCAAGCTCTCAAGCAGAGAAGAAGATGGGAGCCTACAGAATGACGAAGGTTGGACAGAAGTCACCGGGGTCTGCAGAATCACTAATCCAACTTCTCCAGCCCTTGAATTGAAGAACCATTATACAGCCCTGGAAGTGGAGGAGGTGAAAGCATCCCTGGAAAGGGAAAAACCAGAGCTCAAGCATCCCAAAGTTGCAGAATCAGTGACCACAAGGAAGCAAAGGGTAGTGGTGATTGGTGACTCTCTTCTGAGGAGTACTGAGGCGTCTATCTGCCGACCAGACTTGATGTCCAGAGAGGTATGCTGTCTGCCAGGTGCCAAAATCTGAGATGTTACGGAGAGTTTGCCGAGACTCATCAAGCCCACTGACTATTACGCAATGTTGCTCATCCATGTCAGCACAAATGATACTGCCAGGTATCCCTCTAAGCATATCAAACATGACTTCATGGCTCTGGGACAGAGGGTGAAGCAGATAGGGGCGCAGGTGGTGTTCTCTTCAATCCTCCCTGTTAAGGGTAAAGGCCAAGGCATCCTGGAGATGAATGCATGGCTGCGTGGATGGTGTCATTGAGAGCGTTTTGGTTTCCTGGACCATGGGATGTTGTTCCAAGGGTTGCAGAGCAGAGATGGCATCCATCTGTCCAAGAAAGGTCGACATGTCTTCAGTAGCAGACTGGCTAATCTACTGAAGAAGGCTTTAAACTAGATTCATTGGGGATGGGTGAAGAAAGCCCCCAAGTAAGTGAAACATTAAATATCTTTATGGAAATAGATAAAAGGGGCAACATATGGAAAGCGGTGTGTATAAACGCCCATAGCATGGGCAATAAGATCCCAGATGTTGAGGCTTTAATGGGAGAGGCTGACTTGGATTTAGTGGCAGTTACAGAAAAATGTTTCACAGAAAACCATGACTGGGATATAACTATACCAGGCTAAACTTTATTCAGAAAGGACACGGTAGGAAGAAGGGGAGGAGAGGAGGCATTGTGGGTTAAACTAGAAAGAGGGAAAGAGAAATCTATTTGCATTAGCGTGATATACAAACCTCCATCACAGGAGGAAGAGGTGGACAGAGAGTTAATTGAAGACATACGCAGCATTGTCAGTAAAGGGGAAGTGCTACTGATAGGGGATTTCAATATGCCATATGTTGATTGGCACATTCCTGCTGCAGTATCATCTAGAAGTAAGGAGATCCTGGATTCTCTTCAGGGAGAACTATTCAGGCAACTGGTAACGGAACCCACATGTGAAGGGGTCATACTGGACTTGGTGCTTGCCAATGGTGAAAGTGTTTCTGATGTTACAGTTGGAGATCATCTCGCATCCAGTGATCACCAGATGGTATGGTTCAGTTATTAGGACTAGAGCTGATAAAATCCATTCAAACGTGAGAGTCTTAGACTTTAGGAAAACTAACTTTGCCAAGATGGGCCAAGATCTCAAGGAGTTATTAACGGGATGGGAAAAGCTGGGGAATGTAGAAAAACAGTGGGCAAAACTGAAAGGGGATATTTTAAGGGCAACAAACCTTTTTGTTAGAAAGGTAAATAAATGTAAAAAGAAAAGGAGGCCGCTATGGTTCTCAATAGAAGTAGCTGAAAGGTGAAGAAAAAGGAGGCCTTCAAGAAATACAAGAGATCATGGAGAGTGGAACACAGGCATTTATATTTGGAAAAACTTAGAGAAGCTAGCAAAGTAGTCAGGAAAGCAAAGATACAAAAAGAAGAAGAAATAACCAATGCAATAAAATGTTTGGATAAGACAATTTTCAGTTATGAACGCGAGAGGAGGAAGGGCAAAAGTGGTATTGTCAGACTCTAGGGTTCAAGGGATGAATATGCAGAAACTGATGCGGATAAAGCGGAATTGCTTAACAAATATTTCAGCTTTGTGTTCACAGATGACGGGCCAGGAGCTAGGACCTCAGAAAACACTCACAAATAGGAACAGAAGTGACGGAGATCTTTGAATGATTTTCAGAAGACTGTGTTCATCAGGAACTAGCTAAACTAAAAGTAGACAAACATAAGAACATAAGATATGCCTTACTGGGTCAGACCAAGGTCCATCAAGCCCAGTATCTTGTTTCCAACAGTGGCCAATCTAGGTCATACATACCTAGCAGTTTCCCCAAAAGACACAGGTTCCACAATGCTTGTACTGGGTCAAGCATTGATATCCTGGGTCCCTTCTTAATAATGGTTTATGGACCTTTCCTCCAGGAACTTGTCCAAACCTTTTTTAAACCCAGCTACACTAACAGCCTTTACTACATCCTCCGGTAGCAAATTCTAGAGTTTGATTACACGTTGAGTGAAAAAATATTTTCTTTTATTAGTCTTAAATAGTTTACCCTGTAGCTTCATTGCATGTTCCCTAGTCTTTCTATATTCTGATAACGTAAACAATCGATCTACGTTTACCCGTTCCACTCTGTTCATTAATTTATAGACTATCATATCTCCCCTCAGCCGTCTCTTTTCCAGGTTAAAGAGCCCTAACCTTTTTAGCCTTTCTTCATAGGAGTATCCTTCCATCCCCTTTACCATTTTGGTGGCTCTTCTCTGAACCTTTTCTAATAACACTATATCCTTTTTAAGATATGGCGACCAGAATTGCACACAATATTCAAGGTGTGGTCTCACCATGGAACGATATAGAGGTATTATAATATATTTTATTTATTTATTTATTTATTTAACAGCTCTTATATACCGCGCTATTTGTTATCAGTGCGGTTTACATTCAACAAATGTTACTCAGACGGTTAAGCCCTGACCTAAGTTTACAGATAACAGGGAACGTAACATGGATATGAACTGGGGAAACTATTTACATTTGAACAGATATCGTGATGGTGTTCTATTTACAGTAAAGTACATCGTTTTATTTTCCATTCCTTTCCTTATGATACCTAGCATTCTATTTGCTCTCTTGGCCGCTGCTGCACACTGGGCCGAGGATTTTAACATGTTATCCACAATGACGCCTAAATCTTTTTCTTGGGTGGTGATTCCTAATGTGGAACCTTGCATCGTGTAACCATAGTTTGGGATGTTCTTCCCTAGGTGCATAACTTTGCACTTGTCCACATTAAATTTCATCTGCCATTTTGATGCCCAGTCTTCCAATTTATCAAGAACCTCTTGCAATTTTCCACAATCTTCTTGCTTTTTAACAACTTTAAATAGTTTTGTGTCATCTGCAAATTTGATAACCTCACTCGTTATTTCCTTTTTCCAGGTCATTTATGAATATGTCAAAAAGCAGCGGACCCAGCACAGATCCCTGGGGTACACCATTATTCACCTTTCTCCATTGGGAAAATTGGCCATTTAGCCCTACCCTCTGCTTTCTATCTTTTAACCAGTTCCTGATCCACAATAGTACACTGCCTCCTATCACATGACTCTTTAGTTTTGCCAAAAGTCTCTGATGAGGGACGTTGTCAAAGGCTTTCTGAAAGTCCAGATACACTATATCAACCGACTCACCTTTCTCTACATGTTTATTCACACCTTCAAAAAAACAACAGATTAGTAAGACAAGATCTTCCTTGTCTAAAGCCATGTTGGCTGTCTCCCATTAGGTTGTGACTATCTACATGCTGAGTAATTTTGTTCGTAATGATGGTTTCTACCATTTTTCCCGGTACTGACATCAGGCTTACCTGTCTGTAGTTTCCCGGATCACCCCTGGAACCCTTTTTAAAAATTGGCGATCCTCCAATCTTCTGGCATTACAGATGATTTTAATGAAAATTCACAGATTACTAATAGCAGGGTTGCATTCTCATATTTCAGTTCTTTCAACACCCTTGGATGTATACCATCCGGCCCAGGTGATTTGCTACTCTTCAGTTTATCTAATAGTTGTAATACATCTTCCCGATGTATCGATATTTCCTTCAATTCTTCCGCACCTTTAAATACCACTTCAGTCATGGGTAACATCCCTACATCTTTCTCAGTAAAGACCGAAGCAAAGAATTCATTCAGTCTCTCTGCTATTGCCTTGTCACCTCTTAGTGCCCCTTTAACCCCTCTATCATCTAATGGACCAACTGACTCTCTGACAGGTTTTTTGCTACGAATGTGCTTGAAAAAGTCTTTATTTCGCGTTTTTGCTTCCGCAGCAAGCTTCTTCTCAAATTCTCCCTTTGCCTGCCTTACTTTTGACTTGCCAGTGTTTGTGCTGTTTCCAGGTTTCATTGTTTGGCTCTTTTTTCCATTTCCTGAAAGATGCTTTTTTGGCAACAACAGCCTCTCTGACCTCACCTTTAAACCATGCTGGCAGTTTTTTGGACTTCCTTCCACTTTTCTTAAAAAGTGGAATACAGCTGGTCTGGGCTTCCAAGATAGTATTTTTCAACAACACCCAAGTTTGATATAAGTCTTTAACCTTTGCAACTGCTCCTTTTAGTTTTTTCTTAACTATTTTCCTCATTTTATCATAGTCTCCCTTTCGTAAGTTAAAAGGTAGTACTTTGGATTTCCTTACTATCCCTCCTCCACTAATTAAATCAAATGCGATCATGCTATGATCACTATTGCCTAGTGGCCCCAACAACCTTATCTCTTGCAATAGATCCGGTGTTCCACTAAGGACTAAGTCTAATATGGCTTCCCCTCTGGTCGGTTCATGAACCAGCTGCTCCAAGAAGCAGTCATTTATTTCATCTAGGAACTTTATCTCCCTAGCATGTTCTGCTGTGACACTGACCCAGTCGATACCAGGGTAATTGAAATCACCCATTATTATTACTGCGCTGTAACTTTTGTTAGCTTCCTTGATTTCTTTGAGCATTTCATCATCCATTTGTTCATTCTGGCCAGGCGGTCGATAGTACACCCCCATTGCCATTGCCTTCCCCTTTTTACATGGAATTTCAATCCATAGAGATTCTACAGCAAATTTTGTTTCCTGCAAAATTTTAATCCTTTCTGACTCAATGCCCTCTCTAACATAGAGCACAACCCCTCCATCAATTTGATCAGCTCTATCATTACAATATAGTTTGTACCCAGGTATCAAAGCCATGTGTCCAGGTGGGATACATTCAAGAATACTGAGGGGAACATTCTAGTGGCTCCACTGTCTGACCTTTTCAATGCTTCATTGGAGTCGGGAGTGGTGCCAGAGGACTGGAGAAAGGCAGTGTAGAAGGTGAGTTACTTCTGTCCACAAAAAGAGTGGGACATGGGTGTAATTGTGTCTGACGATCTTAGCTAAACAAATAGAAAAGGCAACTGTAAAAGCCAGAAGGATGCTTGAGTGTATAGGGAGAGGAATGGCCAGCAGAAAAAAGGAGGTGATAATGCCTCTGGATAAGTCTCTGTTGCAACCTTATTTGGAGAATTGTGTGCAATTCTGGAGACCAAACCTTCAAAAGGATATAAGGAGGTTGGAGTTGGTGCAGAGGGTGACTACTAAAATGGATAGTGGTCTTCGTTATATAGAATATAAGGACAGACTTAAAGATCTTAATATGTATACTTTAGAGGAAAGGTGGGATAGGGGCGATATGATAGAGACATTTAAATACTTCCGTGGCATAAATGCACAGGAGGTTCTCTTTCAATTGAAGGTAAGCTCTGCTACGAGGGGATGTAGGATGAGAGTGAAAGGGAGTAGACTCAGGAGTAATATGCAGAAATATTTCTTTATGGAAAGAGTGGTAGATGCATGGAATAGTCTCTCAGTAGAGGTGGTGGACATGAGATCAATATGGGAGTCATTCTGAACAGCATTTAGCTGGGATGTGCGTCCAGTCAGGACGTACATTCCCCGCCAAATGCTTGTGCTCGATTCCCTGTCAAAAGCTCCCCACACATACAGAGGAGATGTGCGGGGAGCTCCGCATGGGGGTGGATGGGCCAGAGGAGGAGTGTGGACTGGGTGGAGCATTGTATGGGTTAGACAGGGAGAGAGCAGTGAGTGCAGCGGGGCATGGTCTGCCCATCCAGGCCTTCTGCACCTGATTCTGATCCCATGGGAACATCTAGCTCCACAGGGGCAGAATTGGGCACAAATCTGGCCCTTCCAGATTTTGGTCAGACGTGCACCGATCAGGCTTGCCCTCAACTTTAATTCAAACAGACAAACAGAGGATCTCTAAAGGTAAAACGTGTACTCTGTAGTTGATATGGAAGGGCAGACTAGATAGGCCATTTGGTCTTTTTCTGCTGTCATGTTTCTATATAGCAGATTAGTTTGATAAAACCTTCCTTGGTTATATCCATTTAGCTTTGTCCCATTAAACCATGACTATATGTTCAGTAATGGTTTCTACCATTTGGCCTGGCACTGACGTCAAGCTCACTGATCTGTAGTTTCCTGATCTCCCCTGAAATTATCATTACATTGGCCACTCTCCAATCTTAAGGTACTATAGATGATTTTTAATGATTAGTTTACAAATTACTAGCAGTAGGTCTGCAATTTCATTTTTGAGTTCTTTCAGCACCCTGGGATATACACCTTCCATTCCAGATGATTTGGTAATCTTTGATTTATTAAATTGCTGTGTTACATCTTCTAGGTTTATCAAGATTTGTTTCAATTCCTCCAGTACATCACCTTTAAATATCATTACTGACCCTACATCATCTTCAGTAAAAAACAAAATTTAGTCTCTTCTCTCATTTAGCACGGAAAATGCTATGATCTCTTCGATTCCCAAGGTAAGCACCGACCCGATGGATAAGCATGTGAAGGAAGTTGCACCTGGATCCATACCTGCTCCACCAAGTTCTTTAGGACGATCTTTACCCTCGCTCTCTGGAGTTTCTTTCAGTCCAATGGCTAGGACTCCACATCCATCACTTGGTGATAAGTTAGTACAGTCTCAGAAGGAATGTAACTTACCCCTTGCCAGTATGGGGCAAGTAGAGGGAGGGGGGGACATTCTATAAATTGGCTATATCTTCTAATCAATTTGTATTAGCTCCATTGCCTAAAGTTATATCTCTGGTGGAGATAGATTCACTATCAGGTTCATCTGTAGTCTCTTCTGCCAATGTAACATTCCCGTATATATAACAAGAATTCTATGAAGAATAGGAACATACATGAAAAAGATGTTTTTTGCTAGATTCTCTTCCAGCAGTTCTTTATTTTGCCTGAATCCTTTTAATATGTTTAATAAACTTTTTTAAAAATTTACTTAGAAGTCACATAAGTCGAAACGTTGCTTAGTTGAACTATTCTACGTCCTGCTTCAGAGGTTTAAGAATCCTTTTCTCAAATAAGTCCATTATGCCAATCCTTCTGATATGTTTGGTGTATTTATGCATGCTCCCTTACGTTCCAAGCTTTCGCTTCCTTTAGCGTTTCTTTAATGAGAACCTCCGGCATCCATTCAGTTGTTACTATCTATGGGGCCCTTCTTCAAAGGCTGCGATGGTGCCAGGGAAGTTTCACAGGCCTTGTCCTTACATTTGAGCCTCCTCATCAAAAAAATTCAGGTATAAGGGAAACTAAGCAAGAGATGACCTGACACCAAGCTGAGCTATCAGGCAGCCATCTTGTTTCACTCCTATTGCTCGCCGCCTCCTTTAAAATTTGCCATTCTTCTCCCATCAATCCCAAAGTCCCAGCTCTTCATATTCCCAGCAAATCGCCAAGTTTCTACTGTTCTCTCAGCACCCGCTCATAATACCAAACTAATCCCTGAGTTCTTGTTGTCTCCTCCACCCAGTCCTAGTGTCCATGCTCTCCTAAGATTCCACATGCCCCATCCATTCTCCCAAATCCCTACTCAAGCCATTGGTCCCTAATCACCTGCTGCATCAATCACTGAGTCTCCAGTCTCAACCCTATCTAGCCCAGTTCCCCAAATCTTTACATTTTCCGCCAGCCCAGTTCCTGAGTCTCCATTTTTCCCTTGCCATCTGAACCACTCCCTAAGTGTCTGCTGTCTCCCCATTCCTGAATCCACACTAGTATTCCTGTTTACTACCCTGGTGTGGTATAAGCATTTCCCCTTAGTTCTACCATAGTTCCCTATTTTGTTGTTTATCACTTTCTTGAAAAGCTTGTAAGCTCTATTGAGCAGCCTCTTACATGTGTGGGTACAGTACTACAGCTGTCTTGTAGCGCTATAGAAATACGTAGTAGTAGGTCTCCCTCCCCCAGTCTAGCTGCTTCTGGGCTTCTCCACCCTTCATCCCCTCATTTTCCTGCCCCGTTCTTGCCTCATCAGGAAGGCATGCTAGTCACCTGCTCCTGTGCCTCTTCTGTGGCTTCAGTCGAGCGGTTTGTACTGTGTCAAAGAAAAAGCAGGGGTGCTCTTGACTGTTGCGACAGGAATGTCTGACCCATATTCTCCTGCTGGGCCGTGGTGAGGGAGAGCAGTGCAGGTTTAAAGCAGAAATGATTTCCATCGCTCTCAGGCCTTGGTGGACAGGGAATGGCAGTTTAAGGTCTTCTGTCAGGTGGGGAGTGGATGCACCTGAGGATGAAGTGGACATTAGGAAGCAAACACCTTTTCCTTTCTCTGGGTCCACATGAGGCCAATCAGGAGGGAGAAGGCGCGTGGCCGTGGTCATGGGTGGTGGTTTAATTTTTGCTCCATTCAAAGGGCTTATCATAAAAAGGGCAAGAACGGGGGTGAGGGCGAGACAATTTATTTATTTATTTATTTATTTATTTATTTATTTACATTCTCTTATATACCGCACTATTCGGCATCAGCGCGGTTTACATGGAACAGAAACGCTCAGTACAGTTAACATGTATGAGTTTACAGATAACAGGGCAAGTAACTTAGATAACAGGGGTAAACTATTTACAAAAACTTGCTACATAAGCTTGTAAACTATTTACAAATATTGCTACATAAGGTTGTATGATCATGAATTCTATAGAAACAAATGCACCACTAAGGGTTAGAGAATCTTTCTTGGCATGTTGTTGGGAAACCATATATTTGCTTAGTGGGTTGCATCTCTGTCTCGGTGGGTGAGGTTGGGTTCTATGAGGTACTTATTGAAAAGATGGTACTTGAGGGCTTTCCTAAACTGCGTAAGGCCCTTAATAGCCCGGATATCTGGAGGTAATGCGTTCCAGCATCTTGGTGCGCTGATACTAAACGCCCTGTTGGCTGTAGATGAAGTGCAAACTGTTAATGCTTTCGGGACTTTTAGGGTGTTTGTAGCTGTGGATCTCCTTGCTCTATTAGGAGATATGGTATGGATGAGGGCCATTATTGATTCAGGGGAGAGCTTGTTAATGGCTTTAAAAGTGAGTAACAGAGTCTTAAAAACGATTCTAGCCTGGATAGGTAGCCAATGTAATTGTATCAACAGAGGTGTCACGTGGTCGCTTCTGGGGGCTCCATGGATGACCTTTGCTGCAGCGTTCATGGCGAGCTGCAGCGGGTGTAGGGTGGATAGGGGCAGGCCTTGAAGGATGGCATTGGCGTAATCAAAATGAGGTATGATCAATGCCTGGTATATAGTCCTGAAGTCATTTGGTTCTAGCATAGATCGTAAATGCCGAAGTGAGCGGATCTTGTAGTATACTGCTCTGACTGTGTTCCCTATGTGGGCTTTCATGTCTAGGCGCTGATCCAAGGTGACTCCCAGGTAGCGTATTGATGGTTTAGTTTGTAGCTCTGCTTCTTTTACTTTAAGGAATTGTGGTGGTGTGAAGTTAGTGTTCCTAGTAATGAAGAGTACTTCCGTTTTCTTATGTTGTATTCGGAGGTTTTGGGAGAGAAGCCAGTCAGATATTGCGTTGAAGCAACTCGTCAGTGGAGAGAGGTCCAGATGTTCCGTAGAGAAGGGTATGTACAGCAGGACATCATCAGCGTATAACATGCAGTCGACATTGAAGGATCGGATGATCTTACAAATTGGCTGCATGTAAATGTTAAACAAGAGGGCCGAAAGGGAAGAACCTTGTGGGACTCCCTGGCTTTGGTGGAAAGGTTCTGATGTCATCCCTCCAGAACGCACATGCTGCCATCTTCCAGACAGGTAAGATCTGCACCAATCAAGCGCTCTACCAGTAATTCCTTTCTCAAATAGTCGACCTAAGAGAAGCTCATGACTTACTGAGTCAAAAGCTGCAGCGATGTCCAGAAAGATGAGAGCAAATCCTTGACGGATGTCATCAATGCCAGTGATTATCCTGCAGAAGAGGGTGGTAAGAAGGGTTTCCACTCCGTGGGATTCCCTAAAACCATGTTGGCAGGGGTCTAATGGTGAGGCAATGTCGACGTGATCTTGTAGTTGTCGTTGTACCTCTTTTCGATGATCTTCGCAAGTAACGGAATACTGGATATAGGTCTATATGAATCCACTTTTTGGGGGTCGAGTTTGCAGTTTTTCAAAAGAGGTCTGATAGAGGTGTGCTTAAGAGCGGAGGGGAAGGAACCTGTTGTGAAGGAGAGGTTCATTATATTGGATAGTACTGGGCTGAAGTGGCTGCGGAGCTCCTTAATCCAGAAGGCTGGGCATGGGTCAGACTGAGATGTGGTGGTGTTAAGGGCCATAATCGTGTCTTCAATTCCTTTTTTGGTAGGGGTAGAGAATATGGTTAGAGCTGTGGGGCCGTCTCGTTCAGGGGTGGTGGTTGTAGTCGAGGTGTTGATAATCCGGCATATCTTGGATTGTGCATAGTTAGCAAAATCTTGTGGGTGAATCTCAAATTGCGGTCCGGGGGTTGGTTCCTTTGATAGAGTCTTGACTAGGTCAAAAAGATCATGGGGTTTATTAAGTGATCTCATTAAGGTCTCTGAGTAGTATTGTTTCATTGCATCAGTGGTTGCCTTGCGGTGAGCAGCCAGATGACAGTTGTATGCAGTCTGGTCAATTGAAGAGTGGGATCGGCGCCAGCGCTTCTCGAGTTTCCGTAATTGGGTAAGAGAGGCTCTAAGATCGGCTGTGTACCATGGAGCGTTCATTCTTTTCCTTGGGGGCTTGTTAGTTGGTGTGCGTAGGGCGATTGCACTAAGGCACTTGTTCCAGTGAGTAATCAGGTCGTCAAGGTTCATGGTGGTTTCGCTAATGAGTTGTTGCGTTTCCATGAGGACAAGGTCTCTGTTGAAAGGCTTGAAACATCTGGAGTGAAGTCTTGTAGTGTTGCTTGGTATCTTATTGAACTTTGAATCAGTTTTGTGTGAAGGGATCTGGAGGATGATCAGTTTGTGATCTGACCATGGAACAGGAGTTATGGACGTTATCGGGTCATGTGATGTGTTAAGAGATCTCTGAGGGGCGAATACTAGGTCCAGAATATTTCCCTTAGTATGGGTAGGTTCCTTCACTAATTGTTTGAAGCCGAGATTTGCAAGGGCATCAAGGAAGGATAACACTTGATTGTCCTGCAGTGTTGGCAGGTTGAAATCACCTAGGATCCAATTTGGGATGTTTGGGTTATGCGTGTTGGAGGCGAGGTCAATTATTGCAGCAAGATCATCCGGAGAAGCTGAAGGTGCTCTGTAGAGCAGGTTGATTGAGCAGCGTTTGTTGGATATGGTGACGGTTTCAAGGTGATTAGCGTTGGTGGCGTCAACCGTCTGGAAGTGGAGATCTGTTCTGGTGATGATGATGAGCACCCCTCCTCCTCTTTTGTCTCGTCTATGACTTGTGTGAGCTGTGAAGTTCGGAGGGAGGAGTTGGTTGAGTATGACGTTGTCCTCATCGGATAGCCATGTCTCAGTAACTAAGAGTATATCAAGGTCGTGGAGGGAAATCAAGTCGATGACAGCTGGCCACTTCTTTCGGATAGAACGGGCATTAATGAGGGCACATTTTAGGTTATGAGGGTAGGAGTTTTCCACCTTCTTGGATTGCACAGAGTGCTGGAGCGCAATGTGTAGCAGATGCGGGTGACGTGCGCGGGTATCCCAATTTACATTGTGATGGGATGCACCAGACCATCTTCTTCCATGGCTTTGTAATATTGGAATCTGGAATTGACCTGATGTTGCCCCATTTACCTCTACCATCCCTCAGCATCTCACTGCCACAGTGCCACTACCTGCCTTCTCCCTCCCCCACTGGCAACTCTACATCACCTAATGATTAAAGCGCCCCTAAACCTAAGCTACCTGAGTAAAGCTGCAAGAAAGCAGGACTCTGCCCAGGGACCTTACGGACCAGAACTAGGAATTATCCTTGTGAATATCTTACTGTGCTACAATTCATAAATTTAAACATATACATATAATTAAAATATTACTGTTGTTTTCGCTAGATATATTTCCTTCCCTTGTAGGTATTATGTTGGTAACACTAAGGTTTTCAGCATCTGAATTTTGACCCTGTGGCTCCAGCAGGGGGCTGGAGGAGACAGTGAACAGCTTATTACAACCATCCCGAGGCTAGGTGAAACCTTTAGCCCTGAGAGGCATTTACAGCTCTCACCATGAAGATCTGCGGATGTCTACTTGTTTTCCTGCTCACCCTTCACACAGGTAGGTGCTTGGCAACTTTCTATTCCCTTGTTCAGCAGGCAGACGTAGAGCTAGGGGTTTACAGATGTCTGTAATATTAACACTCCCCCTGAGAATCCAGTGCGGTGACCTTATATTACTGTATTCTATAGAGGGAGTGGGACAGCGTGATTTAGCTCACACTTTCTAAGTGGTAACTCAAGGTATGAATTATGTTCAGGAAGAGCCACTACTTATCTGAGTGATTTAACAAACCACCTATGGTTTTTCTCTGTTTTTCCCCACCACTGGGTAGTGTTGAATTCAGGATTTTTATTGTTTTAAGTTTTATTTCTAAATCACAGTCATCTTATCCATAATCCATTCTATTTAGGGTTTGTGGGTTGTCTTTTTTTAAGTAAAAATCTTCCAAAACTTATACTGAAGCTCTCTGTGTTCCTGTATGAAGTTTTCATGTATGCAGAGAGAAGGCCATATGCAATATTTAGAGACAAAGTCCCTGTGTGATACACAGTACCAGAAAAGTAACAGTTGGCTATACTCCTAGAGACCGTTCCCCTGCACAATATGTCTTTGTTCTCAAAAGCTGGAGAAGTGGACGTGGTTAATTCCATTAAAACAGAAAGTCGCCTCTGTTGCAGACGGGCTGGGTGCCAGGCGTCAGGAGAAGTGTTGTTTGTACAGGTTTGGCTGGTGGTCATTCTCCGAACCTCCCAGCTCCTGTGCGCTGCTCAGTGCTTTGGGTCTAACTAGGCTACAGGAAGAGAGCAGAATGTGTGATGTGTCACAGCAGAGACTTAGGTAATGGCTAGGAAATAAATGGGCTTCTTAAGCCAAAACATGGACTGAAGTGAAATTAGTCAGCAGTGTGTTGAATTCCTTTTGAGCACCGAATGGAGCAAGGTTAAGACGTAGTGTGACTGCTCCAAGTACAGTGCGCTTCTTCATATTCTGGCTCCATCTCCTTTATCAATTGGTCAGTCTTCTCTGTACCTTTTTCAATACCCCTGTATCTTTTTCTGAGATGTGATGACCAGAATTGCACACAATCCTCAAGATGCAGACTTTTGAAACGCACAAAAACCTGTCACCAGCTATGGATCCTTTGCGTGTTGGAAGTTTTCTTGCTTCCTTTTGCTAAGAAAATGCAGGACTCTACCTTATTAGAAAAAGTCTGTTTAAACAACTAATGTGACTTAGTGAGGCAGACTGGCATGGAATGGTTTGACCGTTAGGCAAAACATTCTGCCTTGTATTTTGATGCTAATACTGAACCACACCATCTGGTGATCACTGGATTCTACATGATCTCCCACTATAACATCAGAAATACTTTTCCCATTGGAAAGACCAAGTCCAGTATGGCCCCTTCCGATCTCCTTCCTTACCTAGGAGAATGTGTGTTCCAATAGGTACTCAAAAAAAATATTGGGGAAAGCATGCGGAGCACGCTTTCTGGAATTCTATGTGTGTGGATTTGTATTGTGTCTGCGTACATCTCTGACCTGGAGGGAAGAGGGGAGGAATAACTCCCAAATGTATTCTGTTTTGGAAATAATAATAAAATGAAACCAACACAACGGGACACAGGCTTTCTCACACCAAACACAGTTACACACATACACAGACTTGAAAGCCTGCCTCTTTGTGATTCAGACATGTTATCCTCCTTCAGCACCTAAGACCATAATATTCTCTTTCGTCTAAGATCCAGTGGCATCCAGAACACAGTTCTCAAATGGTTCACATCCTACCTAACTGACAGACACCAATAGATAAAAATCAGACCAAACACCTCTGTTCCCTACTGTCAAACATAAAAGAGTACCCCAGGGATCTACCCTCTCAGCTTTACTCTTTAACATCTACCTTCAACCCCACTGTTTAATCATCAAGGTTCATGGCCTCAACTTTCACATTTACACGGATGATATCATGCTGTACTGGACCTTTGACACAAAGCAGCCATCCTACTCTGCCCACCAGAACTGCTTCACTGATGTCTCCAAATGGCTGAAGGACAACAACCTAGAGATCAACAACAAAAAAATCGAAGCCCTCTTCATAACAAAAGACAACACATTCTACCCTCCAACCATGGTAACATTGAACAACACACTCCAGAATGAGATGAAGTACCTTGGCATCACCCTAAACAGACAACTCTCCTTCAAAGCCCTCAAAAGCAATATATTACAAAGCAAACCCCTGCAACATCTCCAACCACTCCTTGAATCACCATACTTCCATTCTGCAATCCAAGCCATGGTTCTCCCACAATTTAACTACTGCAACTCGATCTACCAGGGTCTCCCACAAGCAACACTACACCCACTACGGACGGCTGTCCACACAACAGCGTGTATCCTCAAAGGAGCAAGCAGACAGAGCCACATTACACCCATCCTCAAACAACTCCACTGGCTGCCACTCCCCAGTCGGATAAAATACAAAACCCTCTTCCTGACTTACAAAGTGATACACTCTGACCCCCCCCCCCCCCCATCATCTACTCCCTACTTCAAACACCCAACCCTGATAGAAAATGACATGTCTCTACAAGGAACACCCTCATCATCCCACACCCCAGAACCATATTCAATCAACAGGCCTGTACCTGTGCATACCAACTCTATGCACCTTCAATATGGAACTCATTACCAGACCCATTAAGAAACGTCACTGACCTTGGCACCTTCAGAAAGCACCTAAAGACTCACTTCATCTCCGAACATTTTAGCCCCACCACATAATCTTCCAGGACCACCACAACTGAAGCATACGGTATATAGGTACCTCCCGAAAGTGATTAAACCCTGTACATAGATGAATAACACTATATATCTAAATGCAAGCTATAAATAGTTCCAGTACTACTGTAAAAAATGTTAATGTCTTGTTTCAATGTAAACTGCTTTGACCCGGTGAAAAGCGGTGTATAAATGCAGCTAAATAAAGAAAATGAAATACATTTATTTCTTTCTTTATTATAAATTCTACTGAATGAACCATATAGTAGGGATGGGCATTCATTTGAAACAACATGGGAAATATAAAACAAAGTTACTTACATGTAATAGGTGTTTTCCATGGCTAGAAGAATAAGTCCTCACATATGAAGCCCTATGGGGGAAACCTCTCCCATTGTCTTCAAGAAGCTTTTGGAGTGGCCCCTTCATGCAAGTGTGTCTGTTCCCACCATGCCTTATCTCTTCAAACTTATTACTAGCTGAAGGTAGAATGTTCCTCCAAGGGGAGGAGGAAGGATTGTGAGGACTTTTTCTGCTGTCCACAAAGAACATTTGCTACAGGTAAGTAACTTTGTTTTCTCCAGGGCAAGCAGGATAAATGATCACATATGGGGTTCCCTAACTATAAGCTGACTCAAAAAGAGGAAAACTGATGTCACAACAAACCAATACTGCTTGAATGTATGTTTTTTGTGGCAACAGACCACATGGGTTTTTTTTAAGCTTTTGTGTGTTTTTTCTTCTTCTTCTTCTTTTTAAAGAGGTGGCCTGGAGGGAATGGAGTGGATTCTATATCCTGAAAAGATTCTGGAGAGTGTATTGGTTAAATCTGCTGTCATGGGATGTCCCTTTCCAAACAATAATGAGATGTGAATGTATGGACAGAAGTCCTTATTGCGGCTCTGTAGATCTCTTCCATGGAGGTTGGTCTCCTTGATTGAAGGAGAAGGCGGTATAGAAATACTGTTAAATAAATAAATAAATAAATAAATAAATCTATCTCAAGTAGGCCAGTGACGCAGCCTTGGTTCAGTCATTATGAGCTATGACGTGACACTCAAGAGTCAACCTGGGCATAAGTGAAAGAGATGCAATCCGTTGGTCAAACTGAAAGCATATGTTAGGTTGGGGGCTGCCCTCAACCTATCAGGATCAAAAGAAACAAAAGTTGGGTGGAATTTCTATGTGCTTTACTGCTCCAACTAGAAGGCCAAGGTTCTCTTGCAGTCCAGTGTGCGCAGTGCGCTTTCCCCTTTATGAGCATGGGGATCTTCGGAAAAATGTTGGAAGAACTATTGACTGACACCATCTTAGGAAGGAACTTAGGATGGTTTTGCATACTTATTCTATTTTTGAAAAACTTAGTACAGAGTGGACCAATTACTAGAGCTTTTGAACTCTGTGTGCTCAGGTCACCACCACCAAAACTAAGACCTTCCAGTTTAGGCACTTCAGTCTACAGGTATCTATTGGCTCAAAAGGAGCCATCATCTGCTGAGTTACAACAAGATTGAGATCCCAAACACCATAGAAGGCTTTGTAAGAAGTAAGCCCTGCATGAAGCAAACAACTAGAGGCTGCAGAGAGATGGGTTTACCTTCTGCATGATGGTAGTAAGTGCCATTTGCACTGAGGTATACTCTTACGGAGTTCGTCTTCAGAAATGCAGAAAGGTATTCAAGCAGTTTTTGTGTGGGATATGAGAAAGGATCTAGGGTCTTGCCTTCACACCACATAGCAAAGCTTCCCCATCTAATACAATAAGACCTCCTTGTGGAATCTCTCCTGGAAGCCAAGAGGACATTGGTCACCATCCAGCAGATTCAGAGATGACAAAGTTAATCTCTCAGCATCCAAGCTGTGAGGGCTAGGGACCTGATGTTGGGATGCAGCGGCATCCCCTGATCCCAATTAATCAGGGTTAGCCAAGCACTCAGCCAAATTAGTTCCCAAGTTTTAGAAAACAAGGGAACTTCAGCTGCCTTAGCCAGTAAGGGGTCACTAAAATCATAGAAACTTTCTCATCTCTGAGTTTCAGGAGTGTCTTTGCTATAAGAAGTATTAGAGAATACATGTATAGAAGATCCTCCCCAATCAAGGAGGAAGTCATCTGAAGCTAGTTTTCCATTTGCCCCTAGCCTAGAGCAGAACTGAGGCACCTGTCTGTTCTGAGGATTGGCAAACAAATCAAGGGGATGCCTTTCTTCCAAAAGATCCTCTGTGCAACTTTCCCTGTCCAGAGTTAAGATAACACATGTCAATAACCTTATTTTTCTACCTTTGCCTTCTCTCACTTTGGCTTGTCATCTGTGCAGATGACAAGCCAACTCAGGACTCACCCTGCTTTATTGCATGGTCGTTGCTGTAAGAGAATTCAGCCTGCTAGAGTCCTCCTACAAGGCAAAAGATCTTACTGCTCCGGAGAAGCACATCCTTCTGGAATCCATTACTGCAAGGTTCCTAGTGTTCCACTCTTAATGATGTACAAAGAGACCGGTTTTTCCAGCACCAAGAGCAAATAATGGAAAAGCCTCCCAGAACAAAGCAGAACCAGAGACTGGGGCCAACATGGTTGGGAAAAATAAAATCACTAGACCGCAAAGGTAGAAAAAATAGTGTTGTTTTCAATTTAGTGACTGGATTGTGTCAGTTCAGATTTATGTCTTTAGATTTTGCACAGTACAAAGGAAAATTCACTGTTGTTTCTTTTCTTCTGGCATTGCCCTGCATGCAGAGGCTGCCTGGCTCATTGGCGTTTCAGTTTAATTTTTGTCTACATATTTCTATTTTTAGTTTGTGGTAATTCATTCTGTACTTGGTAAGGGTCTATCTATATTAAGCATGTGTGACTGAGGCCTGGTATTCAGCTAACACCGAGTGTCTGCTTAGGGATCCGTAGTAATCTGGATTATTGGGCTCCCTGAAATATTTATAGTGCTGCCTTTTCCTAGGTGGGTTCTCATTCATGCTGCTATGGAATGGTAGATTTGTTCTATCCTGAGTGACGTTTGTCAGGTTTTGTATTATTTCACCTTATTCCAGGTACTGGAGAAGAGTTTATGTTGCTCTTACTGAGATGAAACTAGAATCAGACTTTGTATTATGGTACGGTGAGTTCTACAGGAATATTCTAGTTCTTAAGAGAGGGAGGGAGTGAAAAATTACAAGTTAAAATAGAACCAAAGAAAGCTAAAAATAATTTAATGGTGATCCTTTCATTTGCAAAGCAATCCAACATGCAGATCTTTCCAAATGTATCCCATGAATGCACCATGAGGAAAATCTCACTGATTGGTATTCAGTCTCACTCTTTGGGGTAGTAAATCTGACTCTTCGGGGTGAGCCGCCTTTGGCATCTCTTCACCCCACTCATCTGTAAACCTCTCTCAGTCCTCTCTTCTCCAAGCCGAAGAGCCCTAAACTCTCTAGCCTTTTTTCATAGGTAGCTGTTCCCAGGGCTGGTGCGACCATTAGGCAAACTAGGCAGATGCCTAGAGCATCAATGGTCCAGGGGCAGCTCACTGCTGCTCCTCTCTGGGACCTGCAGCAGTGGCAAGGGCCTCAAACAGCCTAGCAGTGCTTAGCTTAAAACTCTGGTGCTATGAGGCTGTTTGACTTCTGCCCCTCCAATGCCTGATGCCAACTTCCTTCTTGATTGCGGGCGTAAGCGGCAGAGATGAGGTTCACCTAGGGGCCTTATCCCCTTGCACTGGCCCTGCTGGTTCCATCCCTTTTGTCATTTTTGTTGCCCTTTTCTGTACCTTCTCCAATCCCTTTATTTTTTCATGAGATAGGAGCAGCAGGACCTGCACACGGTACTCCCCATGCATCTATACAGAGCATTCAACTAGTCTCCTTTCTTTTCTGAATATCTCCTAACAATCTATTTGCTTTTTGGGCTGCCAAAGCACGCTGAGCCGAGGAGTTCAACATATCCTTCACAATGACTCCAAGATGCTCTTCCTGTGTAATGACATCACCGTTACATAACTGTACTTAGAATCATCACGTAATGCACATTAAGGGGCCCTTTTATTAAAGGTTAACGTGTGTTAATGGCACGCATTAAATGCCACTGTGCCCACAGAAATAAAAAGGGCTGTGTGTACACTTAGTAAAATTACATATGTTTAGTAAGCATGCCCGCTAAATGTCATCTGCCATTTAGACACCCTCCAGTCTGCCAAGGTTGTTCTATAGTTCCTCACAGTTTGCTTGTGTTTGAGTATCTTTGTGGCGTCTGCAAATATTATCAATTCTCTCATTAATCTATTATCCAGGTTGTTAATAAATATGTTAAACAACGCTGGGCCCAACACAATCCCTGAGATATGACACTAATTTACTTTTTCATTGAGTCCTGTCCTTTGCTTTCTATCTTCTAAGCAGTTCCCGATACGCAGTAAGAGGGTGTCTCCTGTCCCGTGACTATTTAATTTCCTTCTGAAGTGTAAATACACTAGATAGATCCCCCACAAAGTCCCCTAATCAGCCAAGCCAGCACCATGCTACTATCTGCAAGTCTGAGCCACGTGGATGCCTCTGTCCTTGTGCTGATCTGATGAGACTACTGTGAGCCCAGCACAGGACTACAAGCACCTGCAAGACTTTGTACATTTGCAGAAAGACACGCTGCGGCGCTTGAGCCATCTCTTGTGGAGATGGCTCAGGAAACTGAAGAGCAGTGACATCAGCAGGCATTGGCTTGCCTGGGGGTGAGATGGGGAAAGAAGAGGCCAAACTGGCTTGGTGGTGGAAGCAGGCTTGCTAAGAAGGTTAGTCGGGTCAATCTGAGGCTGGCTGGGGACAGGAGGTGGAAGCAGGCTGGTTGAGTATCTGGCTAACTAGGGGCTCTAACATGTAGGCGGTGGGGGTCAAGAGAGAGGGAAAGGTTGGGGTTGGGCTGACTGGGGGCAAGGCTAGTTGGTTGGGGGAATGTCTGACATAGGGGGTAAACTTGCAAACTGGTGAGGAAATGGGAAAGAGCTGGCTGTGTATGTATGAGAGAGAGGGAGGCGGGATTGGGGAGGTGTGAGGAAGAGCAGGATATCTCCCTCCCTCCCTCCTCCCAGTGCGGATTTCACTTTGATCCTAGAAACGTCTCTCTTGTTTCTTTTCTTGCTCTTCTCTCATACCAGATCCCCAGTCCTCCCCAACTCTCATCTGTTCTCGCTCTGATTTCCTTGCGCTGTGCAAGTGTGAAGAAACTTAGACTTTGTGAGAGCTTTTTTTTAATTGTTTGGTAATAACGTGCTGATTATCAAAGTAGTGACCTGATTTTTTAAGCCGCTGTATGTCATCTCGATCCAAGGGTGCTCAGCCTGAGTTTGACTATGGCTTTTATTGTGATAAAGTTGCTTAAATTTGCATTGTGGATGTGACACTATAATCACCAGCATTCTCAGCGCATCGGCATCAGTTTTCATAATTTATCTTATTCTTTTATCCACTCTTAGGCATCAGCGTGAGGTGGTGCACCATTTCGGTACAGGAGAACGCAAAGTGTGATGCTATGAAAACGGCCTTTGCAGATGCCGGCATCCTTCCCGCCTTGGCCTGTGTGCAGGGCAGCTCTGCCATTGGCTGTGCCCAGATGATTTCTGTAAGTTTCAAATAATGCTAAATTATCCTAAGTGTGCATACAAATTATGCATTGAAAATGAATGGTTTAAATGAAGGGCTTTGCTCATTGGAATAGAAGCTTTTAAATTAAAGCAGACTTGCTTGTCATTGCTTTGCTCGCTATTAAAGATTCACAGTGAGGTTAAAATTGCATTCTATGGTCAGCTCTCATCCTTATCAGCCTTTGGACCTCCTTTAAGTGCTGAATGAATGGGGTGTCAGCAGCTAGTCTTTTATTGTGTTTATAGGACAGTTTCTGAGATGCTCTGTGCTAATCATCGGGATGCCCTTTTGTCACATAGCTAATGGTGGGAGCATTGGGATCGTTCTATTTTGTGACGTTCGATTTACAATGAGGGTTTTACAGAGGGCACAATGTGTATCAGATGTTAGACTTCGGCCAGAACACCTGACTCAACACACCTTTCATGGTTTATGGGCTTCTTTGAAGGGCATCACCAGCATAGCTCAACCTTTTCCTAGTATTGCTTTGCGGTCTCAGGCTTTGGAGGATTTTGATATGGAATTAAGTCCATGTGTTTTTCTGGCCCTGAAAAGGAAGCTGTGAACAGAAAAGTAGTCCTCCACAAACCAAAAAAAATCAGGTGACATAACTTACACTGTTCTATTTGTAGAATTCATTTCTTTATTGGGGACAACATTCAAAAAGGTCCCAGCAAAATGCCAGTGCCCTACGAACATGACAAAAATATGTAGGTAGAGCTTGGTCAAGAGATGAATTGGTGGACAGCAGCAGACTCCTAATCCATCCCGGTTAACAGAAGAATATAACCAACTTAACAAGATGTTTGTTTCTGTATGTGGTTTCCCGATGTAAACTTTTGACTAATAGCTGATTTGGGAGACTCACTCTCCTGTCCATAGTATTAGTTCCACCTGAATCCTGCTTTGTGTCTGAAAGAGTTCCAATGCATGGCGTGCTTGAGCCCTTAATGAAGAGTATTCTTTTTTTTTCTGTTTGTTTTTATTTGATATACTGCCATCCACAGACTATCATCACAGTGGTTTGCAATAAATTCAGTGAGGGAGGGTGGGGAATGTTAGTTTTTAATTAAGGATAATACACAAGGAAAGGCAAAATCATACTCTATAACTGAATTGGATTCCAACACTATCCCATAAACCAAAGAGAAATAAAATGCTTGGTGTCCACTTTCAAATTTAATATAAGAGATTCCTTTTCAGAGGTAAACTGGAAGAAATTTCCAGAGTTGTGAGGCAATGAAAAAGAAGGCAATTTTATGTGTAATTGCACCACGAGTACGGCCATCAGCTAGTAGCTGCCGAAGAGCTTCGTATTGAGACCTAATGGGAAAATTAGGCATTACTGGAAGAAGATGTTTAGAGAGGTAGTAGGGAAAACTGCAGTAGAGAGCTTGATGGGCCAACAAAAGTATTTTAAAATTAGCATGAAAGCTTACAGCCAATGTTCCTGATACAACAAAGGTGTTACATGTTTGTAGCTTATCTGCCATGTCTTGTACCAGATGCAGTCTCCTAAGATTTGTCAGAGAGAGGATGAAGTCAAGAGTATTACAGTAATCTATATGACTTAGTATGGAGTGGAGAAGTAGCCTAGTGGTTGGCACATTGGCTTGTAACCAAGAGACCAGGGTTCAATTCCCACTGGCACTCCTTGTGACCCTGGACAAGTCACTTAACCCTCCATTGCCTCAGAAGAAAGGCTGGCAATCTATTTCCATTCACACTTCACTTCTACTCATTCCCGTCCTTCTCCTCCCATGCCTTCCCCTACTCGACTTGCCCTTCACTTCACTACTAAAATTCAAGATCTCCGCTCTTGTCTTCCTTCCTGCCCCCACCCCCTTTGTCTTCCCCACTGCCACTTTCCCCTCTCTCCACCCCTACCTCTCCTCCCTCTCTTACTCATACATGGTCCACTTTTTATCCCATCACTACCTCTGAATTAATTCCCTCTCTTTCCTCTGTTCGGAAAACTACCTGCCCACTAGATCCTATCCCCTCCAGCTGGTTCCTGGAACCCTCTCTATCTTTAATTCCCTATATCTGTACATTGATTAACTCCAGTCTATCTAGTGGATCTTTCCCCTCCCCCTGGAAGCACGCCATGGTACGTCCCCTCCTTAAGAAACCTCTCCTCGATCCCCTGGTTCCTGCCCATTACCGCCCAGTTTCCAATCTCTCCTTTCTCTCCAAAGTCTTAGAAAGATTCGTTTTTGATCAACTTTCCCAGCACCTTCACTCTGTCAATTATCTTCACCCTAGGCAATCTGGTTTCCGTCAAGGGCACAGTGTAGAAACAACTCTGACTGCTCTTCTCAATGAACTTCACACTGCACACGATCGGGGTGATATCTCGGTGGTGGTCTCCCTCGATCTGTCCTCTGCTTTTGATCTTGTTGATCACTCTCTTCTCCTTGCTCGGCTGCGGGATGCAGGCCTCCGTGGTGCTGTACTTCGCTGGTTTCATTCCTATCTTTCTTCTCATTCCTTTTCCATAGTTTCTGCTACAGCTCCGCATCCTTCCACAACTGCCTTTCCCCTTCCCTGTGGTGTTCCCCAAGGCTTGGTTCTTGCCCCTCTATTGTTTAATCTTTTCCTCACACCACTGGCACTTTGTATTCAACAGACTGGCCTATCTGCTTTTTATTATGCTGATGACATAATCATCATTCATCACACTAATCCACTTTCTCCAGATCTTACACCTCTAAACGCCTGTCTTACCCTCGTCTCTAATTGGCTGTCTTCCAACTGTCTTCATCTCAATGTCACTAAGACTTCAGCTATCTGGTTCACATTTGGAAGCCCTTGTCCCTCTCTCGCCCCAGTTCTGGACCACTCTGCAATTCCTATCACTTCTTCCTTCAAATACCTTGGGGTTTTCCTTGACTCACACCTCACTTTCAAAGAACACATTTCACACCTGGCTAAGACATCTTATTTCTTTCTTCGGCAAATTCGATCTATTCGTCCCTTTCTCTCGCCTTCAGCCCTGACCACTCTTACACTGGCTACAGTCTTATCATGGATAGATTATTGCAATTCTGTTTTTGCTGGTATCACTAAAGTTCAACTCCATTGCTTACAACTCATACAAAACACCGCAGCCAGACTTATTTGCCATTCCTCTCGCTTTGATCACGTTACCCCCCTATTGCTTCATCTTCATTGGCTCCCCATTGACCATCATATCAAATTTAAGATATTGACTCTAGTTCACCGCGCCCTATACACATGTACACCCCAGTATCTTACCGATCTTCTCCATTTTACCACTCCCACACGTAGTCTTCGCTCTCTCCATATTAACCGGCTTCATCTTCCATCACCGTCTCGTGCACATTTACAATCCGCCCGCCATTCTGCCTTCTTTTTCTACGGTCCGGCTCTGTGGAATTCACTACCTACTCCTCTTCGTCTGGAAGAAAATTATCTTACTTTTCGGTCCCTGCTAAAAACACATTTCTTTGTCTCTGCTTTTAATCTCCCAGCCGCAGCCAGCTGACCTGGTTTATACATGTTTACCTGTGTCTCCCCCTCTGTTTTAGCCTTCCTATGTATTCTCTCTCTCTTTTCTCTTTCCTGTCCAGCTATGTATTTCCTTTCTTGCCATGAGGGCCTGTGCCCACCACTGTGATATTTTGTAAACCGCTCTGGTGTAATGAAGAGCGGTATATCAAGTTAAATAAACATAAACATAAACAATAAAGAAAACCCACAAGCTGCTGGGTCACCAGGAATCAGCACTGACTCAAAAGCACACATTGCATTGCATATGACTTAGTACAAAAGAATGAATTAAAGTCCTGATAGCCTTTTTATCCAGAAGAGATTGTAATGGGGGGGGGGGGGGGAGGGGGGCAGGCACTATCAGTACAGGGTGCTCCCCTTCGGCCTGGCTTCCACCACAAGGGTCTTCACAAAATGCCTGGCAGTCGTGGCCGCCTTCTTCTGTCTCCAGGGGGTCTTCATTTTTCCTTACCTGGATGACTGGTTCATAAAGAGAGGCACGGCCTCAGAGGTGCAGCAGGTCACCGCATGCACCATCCAGGTTCTGCAACACTTGGGGGCTTTGACATAAACTACCCCAAGTCTCACCTCCTCTCGACGCAGTGTCTGGAGTTCATTCAAAGCTGGACACCCTCCAGTCAAAGGCCTTCCTGCTCAGGGACCAGGCCAACCGTCTCAGGACTCTGGCACAGGACATACAACACCGTCCCTCGGTGCCCACTCGGCTTCTCCTGCACCTTCTCGGGAACATGGCCTCCACAGTCCACGTCACCCCAGATGCTCGCCTCCACATGAGACCGGTGCAGTGGTGTCTCCAGGACCAGTGGACCCAAGCCACAGGGTGCCTCCGAGACAGAATCTCGGTAACCTGCCAACTGGCGGACTCTGGTTTGGTGGCAGTCTCTCCAGTATCTCGAGGCGGGCATGCCTTTTCAGGCCCCGAGTCCCTCCAGGGTCCTCACCATGGATGCCTCCCTGCTCGGCTGGGGAGCCCGCTGCTAGGAGCTCCGCACTCAGGGCAGCTGGTCACCAGACGAGAGCACCCAGCAGATCAACCTCCTGGAGCTGCGGGTGATATACTTAACCCTCCGAGTTTTCTGCCACCACCTGAGTCACCAGTCGGTGCTGGTTCAGATGGACAACCAGATGGTGATGTTCTATGTTAGCAAACGGAGGGACACAGAGTCTCGTGTCCTCTGTCAGGAGGCAGTGGTCCTCTGCTTGTACGCAATCCAACAGGATATCCTCCTGCAGGTGGTATACCTACCAGGCCAGAGCAACCTGCTGGCCAACAGGCTAAGCAGAGTCCTCCAGCCGCATGAGTGGCAACTGGACATCAGGATGGCCGATCGTATCTTCCAGATTTGGGGGGAAACCCATGATGGACTTATTTGCCAGTCCGAACAGCTTCCAGTTGCCCCGCTTCTGTTCCCGGCAGGCCCAATCCTCCAGGGTGGCAGCGGACACGTTCCTTGTATCATGGTCAGAGGGCCTCATGTATGCCTTCCCTCTCATGCCGCTGATTGCCAAAACTTTGTTCAGGACCCTCCACAACAGGTCATCGCTCATCCTGATCGCCCCTCGGTGGCCCAGGCAATTGTGGTTCCTGCTGCTCCTCCACTTACCAGTGGAAACCCCCATTCCATTGGGGACTTCTCCAGGACGTCTCTCTCAGGAAAGGGGCTCTCTCCTGTACCCCAACTTAGGGTCCCTATCGATGACAGTATAGCTGCTGAAAGGATGACCCCAGCCCCTTTCAACTTCTTGGGTGAGGTAGAGGAGATCTTGCTGGCCTCTCGCAAGGCCTCTACTAGGAAAGCTTGCTCCCTGAAATGGTGCAGGTTTTCGGCCTGGTGTGCTGAACAAGGGGCTGACCCTTTTTCCTGCCCAGTTGGGTTGGTGTTACAGTACCTTCTCCATCTCTCACAATCCGGGCTCATCTAACTTCATCCGGGTGCACCTCAGTGCCCTGGTGGCACACCACTACTCGGTGGATGACAAGCCTCTCTCGGTCCAAGCATTGGTGGCCCCTTTTCTTAGGGGTCTTCCCTTATCGAAGCCCCTGGTTCACCCTCTGGCAACCGAATGGGACCTCAACATGGTGTTGGGGCAGCTCGCTCACCCACCCTTTGAGTCTCTGTCTACTTGCCACCTACACTACTTCTTTGGAAGGTGGCATTCCTGGTTACACTCACCTCCACTCACAGAGTTAGCGAGCTTCAGGCCCTAGTGGCAGAGGCGCCTTATACCAGGTTCTACAAGAACAGAGTGGTGCTTCACATGCATCCTAAATTCCTTCAGAAGGTAGTATCGTCCTTCCATCTCAACCAGGAAGTAGTACTCCCTACTTTCCTTCTGAGGGTAGAGACAGTCCACACCTTGGACTGTAAGAGGGCTTTGTCCTTCTATATCCAACGCACTCAGAGCCACTGCAGAGCTACTTAACTTTTCATCTCCTATGACCCCAGTAGGATGGGGGAGGCGGTGACCATGCGTATGCTGTCCACCTGGGTGGCGGACTGTATCACCCTCGCCTATGAGCAGGCGGGGCTCCTGCTGGAAGGCCATGTCACGGTGCACCGTGTCAGGGCCATGGCGGCCTCTGTTGCAAACTTGCGCTCTGTCCTGATGGTGGATATCTGCCAGGCCGCCACCTGATACTCAGTCCATACCTTTTCAGCACATTACTGCCTGGAAAGAGAGTTCTGATGGGATAGTGCCTTCAGCCAGGCTGTGCTCCGTAACCTTTTAGGGGTTTAGGCAGCTCCTACCCTCCGACTCGTCTGTGTTCAGGCTACTGGCATGCTGGTTTCATTGGACACAGGGGTTCTACTGTGGTCTGTGGATATGGACTTAATTGCTGCTGCTCACAGTTCCCCATGAGGGAGTCCGTGTGTTTGCTATGGGTTTTCGGTAGCATGTAGCTGGGGAGTCCCATATGTGAGGACTGACTTCCTGCTTGTTCCTGGAGAATGCATAGTTACTCACCTGTAACAGGTGTTCTCTGGAGACAGCAGGGATCAGTCCTCACAACTCTCTCTCCTCCCCTTGGAGTTGCTCCTTTACTATCTTTATTTTTGCCGTCTTTTAGCTATGTCATCTGACTGAACAAGATGGCACCCTTGGGAGGGAAGGGGACCATATATGCGTGGTGGCATCTCCCAAATGCTTTCTTTGAAAGCTGGTGGGATTCTTCTGCGAGGGCTCCATCGGTGCCGATGTCGCCCATATGTGAGGACTGATTCCTGCTGTCCCCGGAGAACACCTGTTACAGGTGAGTAACTACGCTGAATGGCAAAACAGTAAGGTCAGAGGTACTGTGACAGTCTTTCAAGAGTTATCCATTTTTCATCAGATCAGTGGAGAAACGATGCAGTTATACTGGGATTAAACAGTACAGAGATATCTAGGTCTTAGACTGTCTGCATATGGCATTACAGCTCAGTAAAAGGAGATAGTGTAGTGGAGGAGGAGCCTAGTGGTTAGAGCAACAGCCTACAACCCAAGAGATCTGGGTTCAATTCCCACTGGTACTCCTTGTGGCCTTGGGCAAGTCACTTTACCCTCCATTGCCTTGGAAGAAAAGGCTGGCAATCTACTTCCAGTGATACATTGGCAAGAAAATTCAGTCACCAGGAGTCAGTCATTGACTTGATGGCACTTAAAAAAATAAAAAGAGAGGGGGCTACACAGAGATGGTGACAGGCAACAGTTTAGAGGTCCTATATTTGATAATGAATAAGAAAACCAGTGTCTGCATTGAGTCCTGATGTGTCACTTTCAAAGTGTTTGATCATTCTGATTTTAAGGGCGTTGTTTTAAAAGCTCTATTTGTTCTTTGGACGTCTGAAAATGAGCATAGAGACGTCCAGAGCACGGAGGCATCTCCGGAGTCATTTTAAAGGCCAGTTCTGTGGACGTCCTTAGTGCGAGAATTTCAAAATCTTAACGGGGTCATGATAAAGGCTTGTATGGGGCGTTACCAAGAACCTGGACCACCTCACCCAATTGCAGAAATATCCTGTATGCCCTGTGCTGCGCCCACGCTTATCCTTGCCCCAGGTATAAATAAACGGCAGAAATGTGCTCATTTTGCCTGTCAAATATTCAGAAAGTGTGGAGGAGGTGGTAAACTCCTTTCCCGTATGTTTCGTAGGTTGTCAGCAAATTCTGCCGGGGAATGGGGGGCTCATATTTCCAGTTAGTCACACCGCTGGATATCCCCATATGTAATCGTGCATGCACTAGACGTCCCTACCCCACTATTCTGTAGCTGGGACGTCCACGTCAGGAGGCTTATGCTTCTAAAATCAGGCTGAAATAGACACGTCCCCAATGTTTTTTGGACGCTTCACCCCGGATGTCCTTTCTAAAATTCCACTTTGTGTTTTTCATTCCTGTGTAGTCATGACGTTTCCTGTAGGTATCTTAGAGGCAGTGGAACATAATTTTGGTTGGAGGGGACAAACAAACCACTCTCCAGCCCCAGCCCCACCCCAAGTTCTCAAATTACTGATGCTTTATTAGGTAAAATGTCGATTGGCCCGAGTGGGCCACCCCATTCCTTTCCTATGTACTTTTATTGTGCAGTCATTAAGGGAGGGATCTTCCTTTGGAGAATGTTCACAGACTGAACTGCTGTTCTATTATCCACTTTAGTATTTTATGGTATATCTATGAAGGTTGATATTGTTTCCCCTTTGCCACATTTGTTGACTGGATCATGTACATTACATTCATAGAGAAGCATGACTGGGAGTCATCTATTTTAACTGTATTAGTAGAATCCTGTCAGAGCTTCTGACATAAATTTGCCTTCTGGTGTCTTGCAGAGTTTTGTGCCATTTTCTTCTGTTTGGGATTGTATTCGGAGTTTACTCATTACTGTTTTGTTTCAGGTTAGTTGGTTACTGGAAGGCTAGAACTGAGGAAAGGGGCAAGGAATATTTCTTTCAGAAATCTATTGCCCCAGAAGTAGATAAAGATCTTTTATGATTTTCCTTAGTTATCACTACAAGAACTACCTATTGTTCCTGAATGTAACTCTTCTTGAGTTATTACTGAAAAGGCTGCGCTAAAGTATCTGTTTTGCTTTGTTTTGATTCTGTGTATTTATTTGTCTGTGTGTATGTGAGTGGAGTAGCAGCCTAGTGGTTAGAGCAACTGCCTAGTACCCAGAAGATCAAGGGTTTGGTGCCCACTGGCACTCCTTGTGACCTTGGGCAAGTTACTTTACCCTCCAAAGGCCTGGCAATCTACTTCCAGTGATACATTGCCAAGAAAACCCAGAGGCAGCTGGGTTGCCAGGAGTCAACACTGACTTGAAGGCACTAAAAAAACACGTCAGTGGGTATGGATGTGTGTGTGTTGGCTCTATGGATGTTTTTACACAGTAGCAGTGGTTAGAACTGCCTCTCCCATAGAGAAGCACTGTGGACTATTTCTCTGGAACCCCCAGTCCAGCCAGGCTCATTTTCAAAACCAGTAGGTCTTTTCCCCTACAGCAAATTTGGTGCCATTCCATAAAATTATCATGAGTGTTATTTTGCCCCTAGACAGACAGATGGACAGATGGTTTCTTGACCCCTTTTTTTTATTCCTTCTTTCCAACAATCCATGGGGTTGGAAAGGCTAAAAAGGTTGGCATACTGTGATGCCGTTGTAGCACACACAGCAGTTCCCATAATCCGTAAATACAGTCGATGTCATTACTGAAGCGGAAGTAGTTGTTATCCAGGATGAATATGAATTGTTTTTAGAACAGTTCTTGCTTTGTAAACTTGGCCTAGTACATGTCAGTGTAATTATTTCCAAATTCTTGAGATGCTTGTGCAAATGGTATTTTCTTAGTGACTATTAAAAGCTATTTTACGTAACAAGGAAGCATAGAAAAGATAGCCGATAACAACCCTTGGCCCCATCTAGTCAGCCCAGTATCATTGCTGCTGCAGTGTCATAGAAACCAGTCGATTTCTGACTTTCCCTTTACCTCCTCACAACTAGGGATCATCTGTGAATTGCTGTGTCTCTTGGGGTATTTAAATTTCTGCATTATTGCCAGCCTGTACATCCTTTCTTCGAGAGCAGTGGTTCCCAACCTTTTTCATGTTATTGTCCACCTAACACTGAGGTCACTTTGTTGTGGCACCCCAAAGTTATATATTTTAATAAATGAGATAAATAAAAACACCAAGAACATAAGATATACTCCTACTGAGAGCCCACGTGAAGGGGTAGACGTGGGGGCTGCCATTTTTCTACTCATGTCTCAGTAACATGAACTTTCCAACATGGAATGTCTCTGGCAGTGTTGAAGCTTCCTTGCTGCTTTGATGTTGATGACGTGAGATTCTGGTGCTTGGGTGAACTAGGAAATCACCTATAGCGTCAACCTTTCAAGGGCAGTCCATTGTCACTAATGCTGTCCCTCTTTGGGACATGCTATCGCAACAATCACATTAAAGCCAGCAACACAGTGCTTACCCAAAGATTCCGACAATGCATGCTACTGGTGCAGTGCTTTGACCAACTGCCTCCGTGCCTATGCAAACAGTAAGTCTGTGTCGGAGGGGGCAGAAGCGGCTAGTCAAAACACAGCATCAACAGCATGCAGTGTCGGAGGCTTTCGGTAAGTGCTGCACTGCAGGTCCCAGAGAGGAGTGGAAGCAGGGGCAGGGGTGGGACAGGCAGGAATGAAATCTCACCTAGGGCATCTCATATGCTTGTATTGGCCCTGCCCAGCACCTATTACTCTCATCTGCCATTCCTGATTCATAACTCCACGGTCCACATTTGTAACCCGCATACACCATATCCATATAACTCACAGCTGTGAAACATCAGGATGTGGCAGTCAAATTCTACTGCCCTGTAACTTCAAACGAGATAACTAGATCCCTCAGTTTGGCAAGGATACGAGGTCACAGACAGATGGGTATGCATGGTATATGTATAAGACATTCTTGCTTTTTTATTTTTTATAAATTTTATAGACAATTAGCTGCAAAAATGTTGGATGTATTAAAAATATAAATACAAATAATGTATTTTTGCCAAGTCAGGGGGACATTCTGGGTGTGATGCACACACACAGTTTTTCACTCAGAGCAAATGGGTGGGTAAGCTGGCACATATCACATGTTCACAATTAATTCTTCTTGGCTTGCTCTTTGATTTCTTTTGTCTTGAAGGCAGAAAATACAGCCCCACATAAATAAGATGCAGCAAGAGGACATAATATCCTAAGCTTTATTAGTGATCGTGGGTACTTATTTCTAGCACAGATCCAAAAGTAACAGAGAGACAAGTCATATAACTTCAGTTTTAATGTTGTTTCTGAGCAGATAAGCCAGTTAATTTGTCATGCTCTGTAGAAGTAAGACCCTGTGTTTCTTTATGCTGAGTTCATTGCATGTATCACCAGTGATAATATTTATTCAACTCCTCTGGTTGAGATAGAAAGAATGTTTGGGGTTTTTTTGTTTACGTGCCATCAAGTCAATGCTGACTCCTGGCAACCCAGCAGCCTCTGAGGTTTCTTGGCAAGGTATGACCAGAAGTAGATTGCCAGCCTTTTCTTCCAAGGCAATGGAGGGTAAAGTGGCTTGCCCAAGGTCACAAGGAGCACCAGTGGGAATCAAACCCTGATCTCTTCGATGCTAGGCTGTTGCTCTAACCACTAGGCTACTCCTCCAATGTAATGTTCTAAAAATACAGGATACTCACGGAAATTCTCCTGGCTTCATAGAAGTCAATTTAAGAAATTAGTACTGCGTTACGATTTCTCATCCTCCAGCTTTTGCTATCCCAACGCTCCCCTCCCTTGTCTAGTAGAGATTTCCATCTCGCCCCCTCTCAACCCCTTCCTGTCCTGGGATCACTGCTGTTGAGTCTGCTCCAGCCACTTACATTTTAGCACCCTTCCTTCCCCTCAACAAATCCTCTTAAGAATATAAGATGACCCATGCTAAGATCAAAGGTCCTATGTGCCTAGCAGTCCAGGTCACTAGGAAGCTCCGTGGTTCTGGTTAGTGCACTAGCTTACAGCTAGCATACTCTCAGGTCTGCAGCCTCTCTCTACAGGATTGTAGTGGAACTAAAGACAAACCTCACCCCTTTGTGAACAATGAGCAGCTGACTTCTATGACTATAATTGCACACTGGGAATATGTTCTGCCCCTCAGTGCTAGACCTGCATGTGCTGAAGGTTCTTCAGCCTGCATTGAAGTTCCTCTTAAAGGACAATTCACTAAGGCTCATCACTGCTACTACTATTAGAGATGGTAAAGCAACAAAAGCACTCTCTCCAAACAACTCTCCAAACACACTGCAGGAGAACTGAGCTTTTACCTCCAATGCTGATCCCAGCGGTGAGGAGCAATCTTACAGCTGGTCTCCACAGGGCTGCAATTGCTAGAGAAGGTAAAGCAAACACGCTGGTCAATCTTTTAGAGTGAAAAATACTGTCAAAATATTGAAAACAATCACTCAAGTGAAACACAATTGTCAATTTGAATTTCATCCAGGTGAATCTTCTTATCCACACTTGTTGCTAAATATAACAAAAGAACCCAAAAGGAGGTCTCAGACTCATTTGGCATTTACTTAAGCAAAAAGATATCTAAATGCTCATGCCTATTTGCATCAATAACCATCCTTTAGAGCGCCGCAAGCCTAGACCACGCAAACAACCAAAATTGCTTAACTGCTGTTTTTTATCAACAGCTGCGTTACTCAGGTACTCTTCCTAATTGAATAGCTTTCACCCAATGCCTCACAATGGCGCCCTTTAAACGTTTCGCTTCATAGAAGCTTCTTCAGGGGTAGAACTCTATCAACAAAAAACAAAAAAATATATATATATTAATGCTCACTCATATAGACTCAATTAACACTAGCATAACATCCTAAAACCTCACTACGACCATAACCTAAGTCACCATATTCACATATAATGTCAATAAACTACAAACTACTCAAAACATTCCATTGTGAGGCGTTGGGTGAAAGCTATTCAAGTAGGAAGAGTACCTGAGTAACGCAGCTATTGAGAAAAAACAGCAGTTAAGCAATTTGGTTGTTTGCGTGGTCTAGGCTTGCGGCGCTCTAAAGGAAGGTTGTTAATGCAAATAGGCATGAGTATTTAGATATCTTTTTGCTTAAGTAAATACCGAATGAGTCTGAGACCTCCTTTTGGGTTCTTTTGTTATATTTAGCAACAAGTGTGGATAAGAAGATGCACCTGGATGAAATTCACAGAGATGGTAAAACAGCAAAAGCACAAGCCTCTCTCCCCCGTGGAATCCTATTAACTAGATTATAAGCAATTGCACGCATAGTTTTCCAAATATTTCTCCATGCCTTCTCTTCACTTTATATAGCCTCCTAACTGCATCTCTTCTCTCACTTTTGTGGTTTTCTTTAGTTGAAGCTGCCAGCCCAATTCATTTGGCTTTCATTTACCTTCCCCCTTCCCTGCCTAGTTTGGACTCCTGTTTATATATGATCTGAACCCCTCACCAAGACTCATGGTTTCTTTCACGTACATAGGCCATATTTATTCTTCTGTGTATAGGCCCAGCCCTCAAGATAGCCAAAACTTTCTTCTTCATACCATTTCCTCAGCTGTGCATTGAAGCCACTGATGTGACGAGGTCTGTCTTTTTCCTTGCCACAAACTGGTACTACCTCAGAAAATGCTTGCTTATCACCCTCCTTTAAATTCATAGTAACATAGTATATGACGGCAGATAAAGACCAGATGAATTCCTTCTGTAACTTGCCTTGAACTGCAATTGGAAAGGCAAACTACAAATAAATAAATAAATAGTTCACCAACTAGGTTTCTAATGAGGTTACTGACCCCCAAATGGACTATGATATGAACTCTGAATTCTCTCCTTTTGAAACTTATCCATTGGCCAGATGCATCTGAGGATCAGAAGGCCTCAGTCTGTGCTTGTTTGATACTAGGGTTGCCAACTGGCCGGTTTTCAGACGGCCTGGCCGGTTTTTCCATGGCCAGGCCGGCTGCCGGCGCAGAGGCAAAACCGGCCCTTGAAAAGCTGGGTTTTTTGCTCTGGCCGCAAGATCGGGAGCGGCCAGAGCAAAAAAACGGGCTTTTCTCCCAACCCGGAGGGCTTCAGAGGGAGCCGGGGAAGCCCGCGCGAGGCCTCGGCTCCCTCTGTACAGCTGCCAGCGTGAAGAGCCTTTTCCTTCACGCTGGCGGCTGTTCCTGTGAAGCCGCGATTGGTGGGAAAGGTTAAAGGCAATGCCCTTTAACCTTTCCCAGCATTCGCGGCTTCACAGGAACAGCCGCCAGCGTGGAGGAAAAGGCTCTTCACGCTGGCGGCTGTTCAGAGAGAGCCGGGGCCTCGCGCGGGCTTCCCCGGCTCCCTCTAAAGCCTCAGACAGCCACGGTTTTGGGGGAGGGGGAGGCCAAGGACTGCCTGGGCTGTGATGGGGGGAGGGGGCCTGGACTGGAAAAGGGCTAGGAGGGGGAATTTGACTGGAAATGGGTTGTGATGGGGGGGGGGGGACCTGGACCTGGACCGGAAAAGGGCTATGGGGGGGGGGGGACTTGGACTGGAAAGAAATGGGCTGTGATGGGAGGGGACCTGGACTGTAAAAGGGCTATGTGGGGGGGGTGGGGACATGGACTGGAAATGGGTTGTGATGGGGAGGGGGACCTGGACTGGAAAAGGGCTATGGGGGGGGGGGGGAACGTGGACTGGAAAAGGGCTATGGTGGAGGGAGGGGGAACTTGGACTGGAAATAGGCTGTGATTAGAGGGACATGGACTGGAAATGGGTTGTGAAGGGGGGGACGGACCTTGACTGGAAAAGGGCTATGGGGGGCATTGGACTGGAAAGACATGGGCTGTGATGGGGAGGGGGACCTGGACTGTAAAAGGGCTATGTGGGGGGGGGGGGGACATGGACTGGAAATGGGTTTTGATGGGGAGGGGGACCTGGACTGGAAAAGGGCTATGGGGGGGGGCATGGACTGGAAATGGGTTGTGATGGGGAGGGGGACCTGGACTGGAAAAAGGCTATGGGGGGGGGGGGAACTTGGACTGGAAATGGGCTATGGTGGAGGGAGGGGGAACTTGGACTGGAAATAGGCTGTGATTAGGGGGGCTAGGACTGCAAATGGACTGTGATGGTGGGGGGGGGGGTAGGACTGCAAATGGGCTGTGATGGTGCGGGGGGACACGGACTGCAAATGGGATGGGATGGGGGGCCTAGGACTGGAAATAGGCTGTGATGGGGGACTTGGACTGGAAATGGGCTGTGATGGGGGGGGGGGACTAGGACTGGAAATGGTCTGTGATGTGAGGGCTAGCACTGGAAATGGGCTGATGAAGAGCTGGAATAGGACTGGAAATGGGCTGATGTGGGGCCTGGGAGAATGGGATTAGAAGGGAGTGGATGCTGGGTGGGTCTAGAACTATAAGGGAACTGATTTGGGGGGAGGACTAGAATAGATGGGGAATGAGAATGGAGAGGGGAAAAAATATTTTGTGTGGAAGAAAAGTCTATGATGGGCTGGGTATTGGGAGAGTGAGGGGCTTGAGAATGGAAGGGTGAAATTTAAATGGATGATAAAGGAATAAGGAAAGAATTGGGGGAAAGAGCAAAAGGGAAACAATCAGTATGTTAAAGCAGAAATAGAGAGAGAATGGAAAACATCTAAAAGAGAAGAAAGGACAAATGGATAGCTCGCAGAAGACACGAAGAAACCAGAAGAAAGTGACTGGAGCAATTGCAACTGAAAATAAAATGCCCAAACAGAAGGTAGAAAAATACTTTTTATTTTGAATTTATTAGCTGGAATATGTTTGGTCTGGGAAGTGTGTATTGATAACATCTTTGTGTTTTTGTTTAGTGCAAGAGGAAATTACTTTATAGTTTTATTTCTCCAGTGTTGTACATTTCATGTTTGGATTTTGGGGTTCCCAGTTTAATTATTATATGACCAAGGAAGTTAGCCTACATGTATCCTCGGTAATTTTTGTGGGTGGGGCTGGGGGCAGGGCAGGGGTGGGACTAGGGGCGGAGAATGGGTGGAGCATGGCGAGCCACAGGTGTCGGGTTTTTCTCGGTGAAAAAGTTGGTAACCCTATTTGATACAAGAAGTCAAATGACCACCCTGGTGCTCTTTGAATGGAGAAAACATGCCTCATACCTCTCTACCAGACACCGATGCACCAAGCTAAACAATAATGCCCCAAGAGACTGTCGTCATTTCCATCAGTCACATCAACCTGTCACTTTCCACTACAACTGTTCTGCAGCCTTCAAACATGCTATGGCAACACTTCTCAAAAAACCTTCACTTGACACTATCTGCCCTTCCAATCGGCCCATCTCCCTCTTCTCTTTTGCATCTAAACTACTCGAACATGCAGTCCACCATCACTGTCTTCACTGTCTTTCCTCTCAAACCATTTCATCCTCTACATTCTAGAGAAATGGTCCTTGCCTAAGTCTCCCGTAACCTTTTCCTAGCCAAATCCACAGGCCTTTACTCGATCCTCATCCTTCTGGACCTATCTGATGCTTTTGACACTGTTGATCACCTCCTTCTTCTTGATGGCCAGATCTTGCTTGGATTTAGGGGCTCTATTATGTCTTAAGTTTGTTTGTTTTTTTTTGTACCTCTCCCTTTACACTTTTTCTGTAGGTAACACTATCATCCTTCCAGTTTCCTCAGCTTGCATCCTTCGGGTTATCTTCCATTCTTCTCTCTCTTTCTTTGCACATATCCAACAGATAGTTAAAAACTGTCATTTCTTTTATAACATCAGCAGAATGCATCCCGTCCTTCCTGAACACACCACGATGACCCTTATCCACTCTCTAGTCACCTCCCATTTAGACTATTGAAACTCCTCACTGGTCTTCCCCCGAATCACCTCTTTTCCCTCTTATCCATTCATCCACATGGTTAATCTCCTGCCACTGTTGCTATGCTTATGTAATCCCTCAAATCATTTTATTGGCTCTCTGTCCATCTCCACATCCAGTTCGAACTTCTACTGATCTATAAGTTGCATTCATTCTGTTGCTCCTCATTACCTTTCCTCTCTTCTCTCTACCTACGCACCTCCTCAGGAGCTCCGTTCATCGGGCAACTCACTTTTATCTCTGCTCTTCTCTTCCACTGCCAACTCCAGACTTTTGGTTCCGCCTTGCTGCACCGCATGCCCGGAACATTCTACCGAGTCAGTATGTCAGGCTCCACCTCTCATCCTATTAAAATCTATGCTAGAAACCCAGCTCTTCAAAACTGCTTTTGGATCCCTGTTTGTTGTGCTTGTCTGTCTTGATTAGATTGTGAACGTTGGTGAGCAGGGACTGTCTCTTACGTGCATGTGTACAGTGCTGCATTGTCTTGTAACGCTATACGAATGATAAGTAAATAGTAGGGGTAATAAATATATCCATATCTTGGGTTCTTCCCCTGGAATGTTTCATCTTTATCTGCATTTCAAAAATGGGACAGTAAAACATTATTTTTTTAAGTTCCAATAAACCAGAATAAGGCAAAAGAAATGAGAGATTTTGACAGGAATGTATTAAATGGCAAATTTTTGTTGAGTGCTTGGTGAGCGCTGTTTCAGCTCCTGTTTGTTGAACTATCTACATGATTCATATTTATATATGGATTGAGTGGTCCAATATGATCACTTATTTTAAACTGAGTAGAGGTTTTAACTTGGTTTTTAATCCATGAATTCCTAAAACGAGCTCCAGCATTGCCCAGAGATCTTTCCCATCACAGACATCAGAGATGCCACAGATATCCACTGAGAGATGGAACAGCATTTTACAAGGCTAGTGTGTGAATATTATGCAAGATGCTATTAATGGTATTCAGACTCTGGTATTCTTAAGGCATCTCAGCTGTGAAAGAGTTGTAGTAGGCTGAATAAGGGTGTAAGAGATATTACACAGGACTTTAATATATTACAAACTGTGCAAATGGGAAGGAGGTAAGAGACTAGATTCATTTAGTACTGCATATTGTGATCGTATCTGAAATCAGTTTTCTCTGATACTGTAACCTGATTTAATTAAACTGGTGTGTAAATTCATCAAGGGATATTGTGACCTTGATCCTTGTCTGGCCTCATTGTTTAAGATGTTACCAATGGTTGGTTTGATTTGGATTTTCTCTTTTCTGAATATGGCCTTAAAGGAAGGTTCCTTTCCTCTGCTCTGGGTTTCATAATTTCTATTTTCATTCTGTTTTATAATTTATTTATTTATTTTTATACCGCGCTATTTAGAATCAGTGCAGTTTACATGTATACTAACAGGTACTTTTTATTCCCTTGTCCCCAAAGGGCTCACAATCTAAGTGTACCTGAGGCAATGGAGGGTTAAGTGGCTTGCCTGTGGCCATGGGACTAGAGACCCCAGTCCCTCCGGCCTGAGGTTGCTTGTCCCCATGCGGGAATTGAACCCCCGGCCTGAGGTAACCTGTCCCAACCACTGAGCCACTCCTTCCTCCAAAATTTTGTATTTTATTTTAATTTGTATTGTAATTTATATTTATATTTTATTCACACATTTTATTTCATTTCTGTTGTAAGCCACTCTGGGCTATTGTTTTTTGGAGGTTAAAAGAAACTGGGTTAAATTAAATTAAGTAATATGTGCTCTCCACCCCTTCAGGAAGACAAAGCTGATGCAGTCACTCTGGATGGTGGAATCATTTATCAAGCGGCCAAGAATTTCAACCTAAAACCTGTAGTTGGAGAGTCATATGCACAAGGTACGTGAACACAAAGGGGCCTTTTTACTAAAGGCCGGTAAGGTTTCTCACGTAATGAGCATTACCAAAGGGCGTTAAGTGCAAAGTTTTTGTTCTAGCTGTCGGGGCTGTGATCAGTAAGTTCCCGATGGCTAACACATGACTAAGTACCATAATGAGAAGCAAAATAATGTTAACTGCACATGCACTTTAATGTGTTCCCCATGTCCATGCTCTGCCTCTAAGCCGCCCGCTCTCCACATTAGCAGACAAGTGCACTTAACACGCGTTTGAGCGGTGGTAACTAGCATGTCCATGTGTTAGGGTTCCCTGCAGCCAGTTACTGCTCGCTAAAACATGCGTTGACCGGTTAGCAGCATTTAGTAAAAGGGCCCCAAAGGGCAGAGTGAATGGATGCTGTATTCAATGAATTCCTCATACTTTGACCTTGAGAAAACAGGCAGACAGCCAGGACATGTTTCAATTAGGATTTCATTCTCATAGTGCAGTTCCTCGTTGATTAACCTGAACCTGAGCTATGAAGAAAATTGAGGAAATTGTCAGTAGGTGCCTGGATGGGTCTATGAACTTATTTAACCTTTGCTGACCCCTGCTCTTAGACAGTGCTAAATTCGGCTTGGAAGACCTGGAGAGATACAGCTAGAAGACCTGAGGAGACTGGCAGAGGATGCTAGTGAAACCCCAAAATGAAGTCAACACCTAATGACCCAAATTTTGTAAAAGTGCCCTAACATCAGCGAAACCGTTGTGGGAAAAGTTCCCTAAAAGCATGGGTGTGGGAGATTCAGAGAAATGTTCCAGACAATCTAGAGTAGAAAAAGAAGCCTTACCAACACAGGAAGCAAGCGAACGGGGGAAACTGGGAAAAGAAATAAAAAAAAAATTGAAATAAAACGCATATATTAGCCACCTTTCCATTCCCAGGCAATCTACAGACATTCCTTACTGACTCATATACTGTTCAGCAAATGGTTTGGGTTTTAAGCCTAAACAAAATTTCAAGGAGTCCCAATAAATTAATGAATTAAAGCATTTACACAGAAAACCTCAGAACCAGTGATGCAGAGACAAGTCTCTGATTGGCTACACATTTAACCAATGATATGCATGGCAATTTTGATAGGCCGTTTATGTATGAATAGCAGGCCAGCAAGTATGTTACAAGAGACCAGAAGACCCTAGAAATAACCCTGAGACTAATAAAAACTCAAAACTGGCGAGAGGCAGGGTTAAGCGCTGGACGTCTTTTCTGATGACCTGGGAACCCTATATCCACACCTTACGGCCTGCTATCCGTAACGAAGTGCTGCAGGCGCACTATTAGATGGAGCAAGGAAGGAATAGACTAGGTGTTGAAGTGGAGGGTAGCGGGGCGGGACGATTCCAAGGCGAGGAGCAGGGGGCAGGGGCTGCGAAGGGGGGGGGGGGGGTTGGGGTTGTGGGGGGATGGGGGGGTGGATAGGGAATATATTGGGGAAAAATGTTGTGTTGATGGACTTATAACACTTCTGGCTATCAAACCCGGGTGGAGGATAAGATACAGCCCTGCCCGGGTGACTGTTTATGTTTATGTTATGCTTATTTTGTACTTGTTCGGTTATGCTGGTTGTTCCCTGTACATCTGATGCCTTGTTTCAATAAAAATGACTTAAAAAAAAACCAACTCAAAACTGACACAAAAGCAGTAAGTATGTGAGAAAAGAAAGAGCTGCAGAGAGCAAAGGCATGGAAAGAAGCCTACAGACCAGAAGGATGGAGGCTGCAGGCTGGGATCTAATCCACAGCCCCCAAATACTCCCCATCCATCCCTTCCACTTTCGCATACACACCTTCCTCTTCTGAGCAAACTTAGGAAGCTACTATAAGCTTAGTGTGTACTGACTGCATGCAAGCTTTCTTTATCGTCATTTTATATAGCACCAAAACTGACCTCGAGTTCACTTCTAGCTAGTTCACAAAATAACATTCATCATTCAAACCATACTTTGTACAACACAAAACATAAAAACTTCAGGTAAAGAACCCTCTACCCAGATACCAAACTTTCTGCAGAGCACACTGCCATTTCAACACAACAGGAACGGCCTGGCCTTTACCAGTTTGCAAAACCTTCCAAAGTTCAATTCTGCCCTGATCTCTGTCGGCAAACTATTCTACCATGTGGTTCTCATCAACCGGAACATCCTGTTCCGCAACCTTCCCTGTCAGGACCAGCAAAAGGTCCTCCTGGCCCAATCTTAAATGGCTTGTTGAGCACTCCCATCTGAACCGTTCCACAGGGTAACATAGCTACTCTCCTGCATAGCCTGAAAAGCCAATACCAAAACCTTAGCGTTATACAGCATTCTACTGGGAACCGAAGGAGTTCCGTTAATGGGCAGAGCTGGTGTAAAGAGAATCGGCTGCTCTAGGCAAACCTTCAGCCTTATGACCCCCACTACAAGTTTTTGATAATTAAACTCATCAAGCCTGATCATCCCAACACCCCCCTACCCAAAGCAATGCTATAAAAATACAGTTTGCATCATACTTTTAAATATTAAACTTTGCTGCTTATGTGTGTGCTCCATCCCGTGGGTGCTGATGATTCTTTGCATTTGTCGAGCTGCTGCCGGGACGTCTTGTTTTGCTTTGACTGATGCTGCTCTTTGCTGCTCCTCAGAAGCTCTTGCCCTAGGCAGAAGCCCCGGCCTCACCATCCCGCCCTAGTCGCTGCTGCTGATTCTGTCTTGGGAGAGGGGGACGGGCAGCGGTAGTGGTATTTCTAAAAGCAGCGGCTTTTTGCCGCCGCTGTCTGCTTCCCCCTCCTGAGACAAAATCGGTCGCAGCCGGGTGGGGGGAGGACGATGCAGCCAGTCATGTGTGCTGCTACCACCACCCACCCAGACTGGTTGCCTTAGGCAGCTGCCTAGTGGATGGGCCAGCCCTGCCTAGGTGACTTCCTAGTCTTGCCTGATAGTTGAACTGGCCCTGACAATGGGGCGATTCTCTCTCTATGGGATCTCGCCAGCTGATGCATTCTGTACCAGCTTCCTGGTAAACCAGCCAGCAGGGCATTACACTAATCCAAGCAGGAGGTCACTGGCATGAGAGTTATTGCCTGCAAAGCTTGCCTGTCCAAATACTGACAGATTCCACGCACCAGCTGTAACTTAAGTAGGACCTTCCGACCACTGCTGGAGCCCGTACTTCCACATTCAAATCCTTGGTCATATAAACTCCTCTTCTCCTATGCTCTCCAGAAACCACACCATCCACCTGCAATCACGAAAGAGCTCTCTGATAGGGTCTTTCAAAACTAGTGACCAAAATCTGTGTTTTAGTGACATTCAGTTAAGTCCACTGATCTTCACCAGTTGGTATGGTCATCCAAACTTTTCTGTAACTAGTTATCAAAGAATGAAGCTCACATGTATTTATAAGCAATTAATCAATCAATTGGATAGATTGTATCAGATATTATTGCATCTGTAGTGTAGTATCATCAAATTTATTTCCATTTTGCCAGGTCTGACCCCTGGCTGTTATTTGTAGTCTTATTAGAGGCAAAAGATCCTAATTAGGTTTCTGGCAATTAGAGCAACTTGTCATGTTAGCTGATCACATGTTCCAGTTATCCCAGTCTAGCACCCTTGTTGAAAGAAGTTAATGCTAAACCAAATGCCGTAGATGAACCTTCCGTCTGGTGCCCTTCCCACCCACGTACTGACTAGTGACATGCAGCTCAGCCCTCCGCTCCATGGCTGTCAGTTGGAAAGTTGTTTGAGTGCATTGGTTTCCTCTACAGCAGGGGTTGTGCACAATCAAGCATCCCAGAAGTTCAACCTCACGCCCCACAGCCTGACATTAGAAAGGGCTCTGAAGAGCGTGTCAGTTTCACGAGAAGATCCACAAGATTGACATCACACCACAGAGGAAACTGACATGCCCTTAGGGACCTTTCTTCCTGCAGGCCACAGAGCTGGGGGCTGAGCTACTGACTTTTTGCTGTCCATTTGCCTAATGGAAGCACCAGCCATGAACCTAAGAAATAATGAATGGAAGTTTTGATGAAATGCAGGTTTTCACTGTTGCCTTCTGCCAATGAACAGAATAGTGACTAGTCAGAGCGATTTCTGGCAGGACCTTTCCCTCATTGGCTGTCTTGGCAGAAGCTGCTTTCTGATTGGTCTCTCAGTAATCCATTCTGTCACTAGTAGAAGGGTTTTTTTCCTAGAAGCTATTTCCCTGAGAACGAAATCCTCGATTTCTATTTAAGAGTAAAGGTCACAGAATTCTCTGCTCTCCTACTGACAGAAGTTAGATTTAGCTGAAGAAATTGTAGCTAGCACTGAGGGTGGCTTCAAGTAATTCATTAATTAATTACCTTATTAATAGGGCACAAGGAGGCTGTCAAATACTAAACTGAGCTAAATGTATTTCTGAACTTCTGCCTGAAGGCAAGAGCAACAAACACTTAGGCCAATGCCAGAGCTTAATGATGGTACTCCACACTGCAAAGAAACAGCTCTACGAATTAACCTTAGAGTAGCACTAAATTATTAGCACAATGAGAATGGAGAGCAAAGACCTCAGTACGCCGTGGAAAACCTTGAGCCAAAAATAAGCACAGGTAGTTTAACCAGGGCTGATCACATCAACGGTCTAGTAATAGCACCTCCATCCACAAAAATTTACAAAACTAGAAGCACGGTAAACTAAAAACACATTATACACTTTATACGTTAAGACTCTCAACAGCACATTATATAAAAACTATTATACAATGTGATACAATGTTATACAGTTGTACAATGTTCAAACAGCATAAACCCTTAAATATGGGCTATGAAGAGTCCATCGTCTTGTGTCCTCCCTCTTCAACCAAACTTCCAGACAAAAAATTCAAATATCAACCCCGACGGCACCCTGGACGTCCCTCTTAGCGTTTCGCAGATGCTGCTTCAGGGAGATATGCTACAAACCAATAAAAACAAACACAAAACTGCTCTCACACCAGGCTACAAACTGTACACGCACTCACCTTTTCAGAACCTAATCATCTTACCCAACCAGCATTATAAAGCATCTCTCAATCATCATCCAGAGATATCTTCCAAGCGTAGCTTAACAAACAACTACCATCGCCGGTTAACTGAGTCAAAGTAACAAATCCATTGACCACCATTTAAACGCTTCAGCGTCTGACGTCACCTTCAAAGCGTGACCAAAATCTCTCGTTCATATCATATACACGCTTTCCAATCCATATAAAATTGAGCCCACCTGCAATAACTGTCTTAAGCACGAAGATCCAACGTTGTTCTTTATAAACTAAGAACTGCTCCGTGTCATACCTCTAAAACCGGTAGTAACCTGTTCAATCCCAAAGCATCACAAATCATCAAAACTGTGTCCTTTCTGTAAACAATGGCTAACAAGTGGAGCTTCTCGTTGTTTGCATCACAATCTACTCCTGTGCTCACCTAGCCGTACATACAGTTATTCCAGGTGGGCTCAATTTTATATGGATTGGAAAGCGTGTATATGATATGAACGAGAGATTTTGGTCACGCTTTGAAGGTGACGTCAGACGCTGAAGCGTTTAAATGGTGGTCAATGGATTTGTTACTTTGACTCAGTTAACCGGCGATGGTAGTTGTTTGTTAAGCTACGCTTGGATGATGATTGAGAGATGCTTTATAATGCTGGTTGGGTAAGATGATTAGGTTCTGAAAAGGTGAGTGCGTGTACAGTTTGTAGCCTGGTGTGAGAGCAGTTTTGTGTTTGTTTTTATTGGTTTGTAGCATATCTCCCTGAAGCAGCATCTGCGAAACGCTAAGAGGGACGTCCAGGGTGCCGTCGGGGTTGATATTTGAATTTTTTGTCTGGAAGTTTGGCTGAAGAGGGAGGACACAAGACGATGGACTCTTCATAGCCCATATTTAAGGGTTTATGCTGTTTGAACATTGTACAACTGTATAACATTGTATCACATTGTATAACATTGTATAATACTTTTTATATAATGTGCTGTTGAGAGTCTTAATGTATAAAGTGTATAATGTGTTTTTAGTTTACCGTGCTTCTAGTTTTGTAAATTTTTGTGGATGGAGGTGCTATTAATAGACCGTTGATGTGATCAGCCCTGGTTTAACTACCTGTGCTTATTTTTGGCTCAAGGTTTTCCACGGCGTTCTGAGGTCTTTGCTCTCCATTCTCATTGTGCTAATAATTTAGTGCTACTCTAAGGTTAATTAGTAGAGCTGTTTCTTTGCAGTGTGAAGATCAAGAGCAGACACGTCTGCTACTTATTTTCAAAATGTGGTCATAGGATATTACAGTGCTAAACTCTAATATCATAGACGACAAACGGGGCAATGGAAGACTGCATTGAACAGATAGGAGATATCCGAAATCTATAGTAGAGAAAGAGAGGTAAGGAGAGATTTCACTAGAACAATGGTTCTCTGCTTGCTCCTGGAGTGCATGCCAACCAACTTTGTTTTCAGGATATCCATGGTGAATAGGCATGAGAAAGATTTACATGCATTGCCTTGATTGTATGCAAATTGATCTCATACATATTCATTGTGGATAACCTGAAAATCAGACTACTAGGGAGCACTCAAGGATTGGATTGAGAGGCACAGCCTAGATTGATAAATCCTTCATCCTGCACCACAATGCATGTACCAATGACAAACTGTGGCTGGGGGCTCTGGACTACTGCCAGATTTATTTCTTGCAAAATATCTTTACCATCATCAACGGGCCTGAGGAAGAGGAGGAGTGAACATTTGTGCAGTAATAGTTGCTTACATTTACAATATGCAAATACTTTATTTCAGCTGCCGTGCATAACAGTTCTGTTACTCTGATAGAGTATAAATGTCAGTGTAACCAGTGCAAAGAGAATTAACTCGTTATTAGAGCTACCAAGTTCCAGGAGAGAGGTTTTAGGTTAATCCTATTTTAAAGCATAATCCCACAGCACCGATGTCAATGGGTAGAATCAAGGACTACAAATACCCCACTGTTTTAGGAGGTGAGTTTAAACCCAGGATTGGCCAAAACGTACCTGTCATGGGTAACTTGGCAGCTCTACATTATTTCTAATTTCTGTAAAACACAGCATATATTGGATAGACTTCCTGACCTCTCACCCACAAAAAAATGTCTCTACTGATAATAAACAAGCACGGATATTGATTCCCACCTCCCCTACAAAGTATTAAGAAAGGAAAGTTACTCAGTGAACATAAGCTTTTCCTTTTCAGCCTGGCCCCAGGAAGGTTGTGTTCATGGGGGAAGGACTTCGGCAGTTTTATTTATTTATTTTTATTTAAAATATTTATATCCCGCCAATCCAACATCTTATGTGGGTTACAAGAAACATTCATAATTTAGACAACAAAATACAACAATCTCAAAACAATTACGGTTCTAAGTGATGGATTTATCTCTGGGGGGCTCTTTTTTTTTGTTTAAAGAACTTGGTACCTCGTATTATGCTGTGGCACTTGTCAAAAAAGATTCCACTATTACCATCAACACCCTAAAGGGGGCGAGGTCCTGCCACACGGGCATGAACAGGACAGCCGGATGGAACGTTCCCGTTGGTTTTCTCGTTGACAGTGGCCGAGTGTCTGCCTTGAACTGCAACATTTCAAAAGGTAAAAAAAAAAAAAACACTTCTATCTACCAACTAGTTTTAACTAATGAGCATGCCTTGCTCCTCAGCAACCTTCATTTCATAGGAAGGGCAGGACATGCTGGCATTGATCTGGAACCACTGATTCGTGATGGTCCTTGGGTCATAACCAGCTGGTTGTTTTTTGGTTTTTTTTTTAAGATATCCACAATGAATATGCATCTCCACTATATACCGCTCTATGTCATGCTTTTTTATTATGGATATCTTGAAAACCAAAAGCCAACGAGAGGCAAATCCCACTGCACACCAAAGGCAGAGAAATGAGTTTAGAAGTAAACCTGGTAGGACTGCACAAGGCTTTTTAAAAGGCATATCATTTTAAAATTATTTTTTGAAGTTTGATTTGGTTAGGCAGTAATGAGTCTTGATTGGGAGTATCTCTCAATCATCCCCTGATGGCGGGAAGGATGAGGGTTTAAAGCATACCTCGGCTTGCTTTCACATTCTTGAAACGGCTGTGCCTCTGTAAACTCCATTCAAGGCAGTATCTGGTTTTTATAACTTTTTACCAGTGCTGGTTCTGTGATGTTACTGAGTAGGAATAGGATAGTTCACAGCTTGTAACTTTGTACTGTGAAATACTGTTGGAGCAGTGTAGCAGCTGCCTTTGTACTTTAAGAGAAATTCTTAGGTCTCTTCTTACTTTCCCATGTGGTGATTCTTAATGTGGAACCTTGCATTGTGTAACTGTAGTTTGGATTATTCTTCCCTAAGTGCATAACTTTGTATGTGTTCATATTAAATTTCATCTGCCATTTGAACGCCCAGCCTATCCCTCACCTGTTTGATATACTGGCTTCCTATCCATCTAGTGTATTTTTAAAGATAAACATAGTGAATGGCAAATGTTACCACACTCTTTTGCCCCCCTCCCTCCCCCAATGAAACTGTCAAATTATGCCCATGTGTATATGGGGCTTGTTAGATGCCCTTTGTTTTTGCAACTAACTTTGTGAAGTCAACTACCATTTTGATTACAATTTATTTGAGGGGTGCCCGGTAATGATCTATCTGGATATATAAGAAATTTATAGTTTTGGAATTGTTTTTATCTCCTCATAAGTGTGGGTTTTTTTTGTTGAAATAAGGGTATTGACCTTTTTTCTGTAGATCTTTGAGGCAAAGTATTGGGGTTAGATAGAATCACATAGGGATAAGCTGGTTGAATCTCGTACCTTTTGTTGTTTTGTTTTGTTTTTTTCTTTTTTTTGGCTGTTTTTCTTTTTTTTTCTTTTTCTTAACCCTTATCCCCTGTTCCTAGCTTTCCCATTAGTAACCATTATTTCTCCAGAGTGACAGTTCTCTTCAATATGATCTGAGCCCCTCATGCACGCTGATTGACGAAATATATCACGCAATCAATGAATTATATGATGTTCATACTGGATTGTTTCTCAAATTTTGATTCCTAATTTGAATTTGAATGTCAACTGTCAAAAAAACGTGCGTGGTCCTAACAGGTTCGCTTCTTTATTCCTTCTTCTGCTCATGTTTTCCCATCCTGAAAACCAGCCTGGCTGAGTAGGTCCTGATGACTGGGTTCAGAAGCGCATTCTAAGTTAAAGAAGCTAGCAATCAGCCGGAACAGGACTCGCTTTGACTTTCTGCAGTCATGGCTAAGGAAGGAAGCAGAAAGCCAAAAGATAGGAGATGCAGTTTTATGGCAACAGGACATTATCCTGGTGATATTACGGAAAAGATCTGTGGGGGTGATGCGCTCAAGCCTGGGAAGGAGAAGGAAAGGTAGCTGGTTATCTTGCAACTGTCTCTGCTCCCCATAGGCTGGTGCTGAGGGAGGGGTGAGTCTTGGTGTCTAGTTCCCTTTAACCCTCAGGCCTGGGAAGGGCACTTGCATCACCTAGGCATGTTTCTGGGATGGGAGATACATCAAAATGGAAAAACGGAATAAAGAAAGAAAGAAAAGAAAAAGGTTATTTGATCCACTCACTGGTTTCTTATACCATACTATTCATGAGGTTCTAAAAATCGAAAGGTAGTTAAAAGGAAAAAAAATGTTGTGTATGTTCTTATTGCATTTTTTAAACTAGCAAGGACTCTGGCAACGGGGTACAGTCCCTTCGGATGATCCCAGGAAAATGAATTCTTTGTTGTTGTTAAGTGCCGTTGAGTCAGCGTCGACCCATGGCGATCCTCTGGATAGTCGAAGCAAACTGTGTTCGGTCTTCAGTCAGGCGGCTCATTGTTGATAGAGTGGCACCCATAGCTGCTGTTATTGTATCGATCCATCTCATTACCAGCCTTCCTCTTTTGCACTGACCTTCTACCTCGCCAAGCATTATGTCTTTCTCTAATGATCTCTCTCTTTGCATGATGTGTCCAAAGTATGAAAGTTGAAGTCTTGTCATCTCAGCTTCTAAAGAAAGCTTAGGTTTGATCTCCTCTAGTACTGACTGGTTTATTCTTCTCTAGTACTGACTGGTTTATTCTTCGGACAGTCCATGATATACACAGTATTTGTTGCCAGCACCATAATTCAAAGGCATAAGTTTTCTTCCTCTCTGTCTTTTTCACTGTCCAACTTTTGCATCCATAAGATGTTATTGAAAATACCATGGCCTGGAAAAGTCAAATCTTTGTATGGATAGAGACATCTCTGCTCTTGAGAATCTCATCTAGATCCTTCATAGCCAATTTGCCAAGAGCAATGTGTCATCGGATTTCTCGACTGCTAGTTCTTTCTTTATTCATTGTTCATCCAAGTAAGTTAAAGTTGTCAACTATTTCAATTTCTTCTCCATCACTGATGAACTTATTGATTTTGCCAGCTGTCAGGATCTTTGTCTTCTTAACGTTAAGGTGCAGGCCCGTTTTAAGACTATGGGGCTTGTTTACAAAGCCGCGGTAGCGGTTTGCGTTCGTAATCGGAGCCGCGGCCCCATTGATTTCAATGGGGCCGCGGCTGCGATCGCGATCGCAAACCACTACCGCGGCTTTGTAAACAAGCCCCTATGTTTCTTGATCATGAGAAGCAAATGTTTCAGATTATCTTCACTTTCAGTCAGTAATATAGTATCATCAGCATAGTGAAGGTTGTTTATGAGTCTTCCACCAATCTTCGTACCTAGGATGTTTTCATACAGTCCTGCTTCTCTGACGATTTGTTCTGCATATAAATTAAACAGGTAGGGGGAACGTATGCAGCCTTGTCGTGCACCTTTGCTGATTTTAAGCCATTCTGTTTCTCCTAGTTGCGTTTGAACCGTTGCTTCTTGATAAATGTAAATGCAAGAGAACTATTAGATGTTCTGGTATACCCATGCTTCTTAATGTGGCCCAGAGTTTCTCATGGTTTACACAGTCAAAAACCTCAATAAAACACACATGGATATCCTTTTATTCTTTTATCTTTTCAAGGATCCATCTCACATCCGTGATGATGTGTCTCATTCCTCTCCCTTTCCTGAACCCTGCTTACACTTCAGGCAGTTCTCTGCTGAATGATCTTGAGTAGAATCTTGCTGGCATGTGGAATCAGAGTGATTGTGCGACAATTTCTACAGTCAGCTGGATCACCTTTCTTTAGTATTAGTATAAACACAAATCTTTTCCAGTCACTTGGCCATGAATTTGTCTTCCACATTTCCTGGCAGAACCTTGTAAGTATGGTAACAGCTTAGTTGATTGCTGTAATACTTCAATGGAAATGCCATCAGTGCCGGGACTTTGTTCTTTGATAAGGCTTCAATGCTGCTTCAACTCATTCTTTCATCACCAATGGTTCCTGATCTAAGGTGCAGGTTGAAACAACTGTTGGTCCACTTGATCTTTATGGTATAATGACTCTGTATATTCTTTCTTGATCTTCTCAGCATCATCCAACATGGATCCTTGAGCATCTTGTAACATTTCATTTTGAGGCTGCAATTTTTTCTTTATCTCTCATAGCTTTAGGAAAACCGAACTTGTTCTTCCTCTAATAGTTTCTGATTCTATTTCCTTGCATGCAGCATTGTAGTACTTCTCTTTGTCTTGAATTGCTGCACGTTGGAAATCTCTGTCGAGTTCTGTGATTGCCTCTCTTTCTCCTCTGGATTTAGCTTCTCTGCATGTCTGGAGAATTTTCAGAGTTTCTTCAGCCATCCATTTTGGCCGTATTGCTTTTTCGCCTTTTGTAGAGACTTCTCGTTTTCTTCCAACACAACCTTCTTGATGTCATCCCATAACTCTTCTGGAGCTCTGTCATTTGTATCTAAAGCAGCACATCGATTTTGCAGGCAGTCTTTAAATTCAGGTGGTATATTCTCAGGGTCATATTTTGTTACATTCATGAGTGGTTTGCTGTTTTTCAACTTTAGCTTGAGTTTGTGTACTAGTAGTTGGTGACCACAGTCAGTTCCAGGTTTTGTCTTTGTTGATGTTATCTAGCTTTTCCATCATTGTCTTCCACAGATATAGACAATTCAATTTTTGTACAATCCATTGGGTGAAGTCCATGTGTACAGTCACTGCTTGTGTTGCTGGAAGAAGGTGTTTGAGATGAATAGATCGTTGGTCTTGCAGAATTCTATCAGTCTTTCTCCAGCTTCATTTCTGTTGCCAAGTCCATATTTTCCAACCACTTTGCTTTCTTCTTTGTTGCCAGCTTTTGCATTCCAGTCACCCGTGACTATCAGGATATCCTGTTTGCATGTTCGGTCAATTTCAGCTTGTACATGTTCATAGAACTCATTAACTTCATCCTCTTCTGCAGCTGTTGTTGGGACATATATCTTATAGTTGTGTTGATGGGCATTCCTCGTAGATGAATAGAAATTAAGTGTTCACGGATTGCACTGTATTTCATTACAATTCTTGCAAGTTTCTTCTTTATAAACACAACACCATGAGTTCCTTATGATTTGCAAAAACATTTTGGGTAGATGCTGGAAGATTTGTGAAGGTGGTGGACCACACTCTTCAAACATTCAAAGACAAGCTGGGCTGACCTTTTTCTGGCATCAGCTAAGCTGGAGTCTACCCTCACCTAGAAAATATTTGATTGATGTTAAGGCCATGACCCAGATACTTGCTTCATGAAATGGGTGAGGACAGAAACCGGTTCTACTGTGCTCGTTCCGTGAAGGTTACGGTGCTTTAAACTTGGGATCTGATTAGCCATTAGCCAGAGTCTGAGACATTGTTAAATGCAATTTCTTTCACCCAGGGCTTTTTTTTCTTGTTTTATTATTTGTTTCTCTTAGAAATACACAAATTATAACAAGAGCTTTCTGGGTTCATATTTCAGCTGTCGGTGAATTTTTTTCCAAGAGCTGTGTCCCTGGTGCTGGAAGCACAAATATAACGTCACTCTGTGAGCTCTGTATAGGAGATGAACAGGGGCAAAATAAATGTGAGCTGAGTCCTAAAGAGCGTTACTCTGACTACAGTGGGGCATTCAGGTATAGTCCATCCACCTCTTCTCCATGCCAGGCTGCCCTTCATCGCAGTGTTTCCACTGGTCTTGCAATGCCATAGTTTTGTATATTCCTTGTGAGCATCCTGAAAACCAAACTGGCTGAGGGCCCTCCCGGGCTGGCTTTAGAAATGGAATTCATAAGCATTATAGCAAAGCAACTAGTCTGTGAAATATAAAAGCTTTTAATATACTGTGGTAAAAAAGCCTACAATAAATAAGCAATGAACCTTAAAATCATGTCAGCTCATTTAAACATGAGCTGACGTGCCCCGAGATGTCAGGTCGGCATATGTTTAGAAAACATAGCTATAGTGGTGAGGGGTGGGGGGGGGGGGGGATAGATCTCAGCAGGGCTGGCCCAACCATTAGGCAAACTAGGTGGTTGCCTGGGGCAATAGCTTCTTGGGAGCAGAGCAGGGCATTCAAAGCAAAATAATAGATTCTGACAGCTGGGGGTGGGGAGGGGGCGGTGCACATAAGGCTTAAGATATGCCGAGGGTGCCAATACCTTGAACCAACTCTGGGGCCGGCCCTGGATCTCAGCCCTGTTTCATGGAAAACTTTATCCCATTTTATGCTGTTTCCAGGACTGTTCCACCATTTTTCTAAGCTGCATCCACCCATACAAAAGCTTAGAAAAATGTTCTAGAAATGTGTCCTCTCTTGCAGCAGAGCTCAAGTGCACTTACATGGGATGAATCAAAAATTCCAGCAGGCTTCCCCTTCATATGTCTGAGCATAAATTAGTGATCTCAGCACATGTGGTCTGGCCCACAGCTGTACTGACCTCTAGAATACTGAGAAGAGAAGTGGTGGCCACGAGATTAAAGCCATGGACTGGAACCGAGGTTCACATCCCACCTGCAGCACTACCACTGTCCTATATTCTTAGGCAGGTCACTTTATCTTCCATTGACTGGAAGGGGGATGGATAGGGACCTGGCGGTCTACAGTAGTTCACAAGGAAGGTGACTGCTCTGTCATTTACTGCAGGTGTCTGGCCGAGGGCGCGGGAGACGTTGCCTTTGCAAAGCACAGCACAGTGTTCGAAAACACAGACGGTAAGTGACGTGATGTGATTAAGAAGAATAGATCAATAAACTGATTCATTATGAGGAGACTGAGGGAAGCTTTTCTGAAGGGGTGCAAAGCACTCTGTGTCTTTCTTCCAGCAGTGATCGTTGCAGCGGTCTCAGCAGAGCTACAGTGGCTGGAACTAGCTGTGTTCCCTGCTAATGTTTTACTTTGCATTATCTAGCAAACTTTAATAACTGTGTGTGAGGAGGAGGTGCCGGATTAGTGATTACAGCAATGAAAAAGTTGAAAGAAAACCGTGGACATGAGTATCAAAACTTATTCTATCATCAACTCTTTCTGTGACCTTGACTGAGTGCCAGTCTGTGCTTAGCCAACTGTAATTTTTCATTTCATTTCTTATATGTATACACTGCTAATCCATGCTGCGATACAGCAATAGAGATAATACATTTGGTGGTTCTTTCCTGTCTGTTCTGGAAGCTTCTATGCGGTGTAAACTCCTGAAATGTGTCAATAGGCCATCTACCCCGGAGGTGGCCATCTGTTTATCAAAATACAAAAAGAATAGCATTTATATATTTAATTCAACTAGTGTAACACTTGAATCACCCAGATGCAAAGTGATTCACAAAGATATTCTGAGAGAATTTTATAAACCCCCGCATAGTCAACACATGTGCCCAAGTCCGTATTCGGGCCTATTTTATAAAGTGAAGCACACGCTTTCTTTACTTTATAAAATAGAGGCATCCTGACGCACTCTGACGTAATCCTGGTAATTGCGCCTGTTCTAGGGCTGGTGTAGATACTCACGGCTAGATCTGCAGAATGTAAACATAAGTTATACTACATAAATTGAGACTTTGCCTATGCTCTGCCCAAGCTCTGCTGCCAGGGAAAGTACCCACGATGTAACATCCATGTGTGCTTACTAAACAGCGACTGCATGGCAATGTTCAGCATATAAGCCCTTTAAAATAGGGACCTGCGCATGTAAATACTGCGTAACTTTTCACGTCGCTTATAAAATCAGCCCATACAATGATACAATAAAACAGTACCCATACATATCAATAATAAATACAATGAAATCATTACCCCTCTCCTCATGGAGGGAGGAGTGGCCTAGTGGTTAGGACAAGGTACCTCAGGCCAGAGGGCCATGGGTTCAAATCCCACCTGGGACAGTAATCTCAGGCCGGAGGGACTGGGGTTTCTAGTCCTATAGGCGCTCCTTGTGGCCTTGGGCAAGCCACTTAACCCTCCATTGCCTCAGGTACACAGATTGTGAGCCCTTTGGGGACAAGGGAATATATCCAGCACCTGTTTGTAGTAGCAACATAACGTAAACCACTTTGATTGAAGGATAAGGCGGTATAGAAAACTGGTCAAATAAATAAATAACCACACCCTTCCACTCCATCAGCCTAACCATGGTCTATCACTCACTCCCCCAACTGTTTGTTGGGATCCTATTTGGATGACAGGTAACGCTATTCGTGTGCTCATTCAATCTCCTTATAGGACAAAACCCTGAGGAATGGGCCCAGAGCCTTCGATCTCAAGACTTCGAGCTCCTGTGCCTGGACGGCAGCCGGGCTGCTGTTACTGAATGGACAGCCTGCAACCTGGCTCGTGTACCGGCTCATGCTGTGGTGGCGAGGCCTGATGCCAACGCACAGACAATATTCCAGCTGCTTGATGAGGGCCAGGTTGGTTGTAGTTTTTTTGTGCTGTTTTGCTGCCTTTCGAAAGCTTCCATTGCTTTTAGCACAGCATACTGGAAGCCATGTTGGTTTAGAAGAAAACTGGACCGTGATTGCTTTTAATGGCCCAACAGAAGAATTGTTCAGAGTTGATTATGTGCGTAAATTTCTGATCCGAAAGGAACTATTACTAATCATTTGTATAGCGCTACAAGCCGTATTCAGCACTGTACATATAGATGTAAGGCACAGTCCCTGCTCATCAGAGCTTACGGTCTAATCAAGAGAAAACGCATAGTGAAACTGGGGATTAGATTATGGAAAAATACACATAAGTAGTGGACAAGAGAGTGAGGAGCATCAGCATCTAAAAGCGGCTTCAAAGAGGTGGGTTTTGGCCTGGATTTGAATCGGGCTAAAAAGGGGGCCCGACGCACAGACTCGGGTTTTCCAAACTCCAATACCAGATCCTCTTTGGGTTATTCTTATATTTACAATTGCATTTTTCTGTGCATAAGATTACTTTTGTCTACTTTTGAACAAGACAAAAGAATGTCCTTTCCTTTCCCATATTAATTGCATATCCTTGTACTTGTAAGTGAATTAACACTAATTATTCATAGACTACATTTTAGACTATGCCTTTATGGGAGCTTAAGGAAAGTCTCCACATTGGCTTCAGGATCTTTTCTGTATTTTAAGGGGCCGTTTATTAACAGCATGCACTAATGCCATTAGGGACTATTTGCCGCAAGGCTCAGGGCTGGTGCCAAGGATATAAGGTCCCCTAGGCGAACCTCATCTTTTGTGCCCCCCTGTTCCTGCTCCCACTCCCACTACCTCCTTCCCTTTCTCCCTTGCCGCTGCTGCTCCGGGTACTGCAGTGCTTACTTCGATCTCCAGCACTGTGAGGCTATTTGGCTTCCGCACCCTCCAATGCCCATTGCCGACTTCCTTTTGCATGAGGGCAGAAGCCACAAATCAGCAGCTTCTGCCTCCATGCAAAAGGAAGTTGGCATCAGGCATCAGAGGGGGTGAAAATGCAAGCAACCTTCCAGCTGAAGGAAGCGCTGCAGGGGTGTTTGAATCCCCGGCCGCCGCTGGTGCATGACCAGGAGATGGGTAGCAGTGTGGGCAATGGGCCACCCCTAGACTGCCGGTGCTCTAGTCAGCTGCTAGCTCTGGCAAGGTCCTATGGCAAAGAACTGGCATTAATGGCTAGGCAGTGCCCGCTAATTGTGTGCCGTTTGAATGACTTTTAGTTTTATGGCTGATGTTTCGGACGAAGTTGGCATCCCATGTAAAGCATGTTTAGAGTCACTACCTGTCTCCCAGTTATAAGGAGCAGCTCTGTTGGTCTAAATCTTTCAAATCATTCTGGGTGCTGTGCAATATAAAAACCCTTTAAAGAAGCAGCAATGGTGATAGAACAAATGTAAAAAATAAATTCCTTTTAAGCGAGTCACTGGCCCATTGAAACAGGCTAAGAACAAATGTACGAAAGGTTTTATCCCATATTTGTCTACTGAGAAATACCTTAAATCATTAAGAATCCTCCTATGCCGTAGCTACTGTTGTATTCGCAGGCAGACATTGCATTTAAAGGGTGTGAATCTAATTCTCCTTGCTCATTCCCAGTACTTTTAGCAAACTCGGGGCACTGCTGTTACATTAGCGCGTCTCATAACAAACAGCCCCAGACGAGCTCATATTACACCAATTCTCTGTGATCTCCACTGGTTCCCAATTCATCACCGAGTGAAATTCAAGGTCCTTACTCTAATACACAAAATTATTTCTAATGAGTCAGCTCCATGTCTCTCCCCTCTCCTTGCCTTCTCCAACACTACTAGAAAGCACCGCTCTATCACTAATAATGTATTGTCTATACCCTCAACTAAAAAACACTGTAAACAATCCACTTGTGACAGGACCTTTTCCCTCTATGCTCCATCCCTTTGGAACTCCCTTCCGCATGAGCTGCGCAACTGTGTGAGTCACATTGAATTCCGGAAAAAGTTAAAGACCCATCTTTTCCTTGAGCATTTCTCTCTCCCACCCTAATACCAAACCTCTTACTTTTACCTCCCTGCCCTTATTCCATTAACCTTACAGTGCTCCCATCCGTAACTGTCCACATACATATGTATATATGTAAATAGTTGATCACTGTTCACTGCAATTAACTGTATATTATAATTTAGTTCTTCATGTTGCTTACTCTGTATCCAGTTATTTGTTCCTTGTAAACAGTTGAAATATACTGCCTTTATTGTTATATGTAAACTGTCTTGATTCGTAGAAAGACGGTATATAAAAAATGTTAGATAAATAAATAAAAATAATAAACCTCATTGGAAGCCCATGCCAACCAGGCCAGCATTGGGAGAAGGGGCATGAAAGACACATACCCAGGGCCCTAGAACCACAGGGTGCCCCTTGGTGAAACTGAGGGTGAGTCTTAAGGCTCCTGACTGTGGCTGGACCCCTCAGCATTTTTAACATGGATCTGCTTAGTGCTTTCCAGTCTCACCCTGATACATGAGTGGTCTAGAGCTTAAGAAAAGACTTAATTGTTTCAGATTATTATTAAACATATCAAAATCCATAGAAGTGGATGTGAAAAATCATTACATAGGTATTTCCCCAACACTTAGCCACCTAAGATCCTTTTAGATCAATTTTTAAATTTTCATTTGTTAATGTCTTTATTTATAGATTTCGTCATATGGATATCAGCATCTATAATGTCACATATTCCACTTGCCTCCCATAATACTGTGTGTGTCGAAACAAAATTTTAGCAGCAAATACAATATCTTCTCCATATATCCACCCTTTTAAACTACTGTCCTAAACATCCCCCTTATCCATTTACTCAGCCACCCAATCACACCAACACTCCTCCCCTCGCCGCCATCCACAAGCCACCCTCGCCGCCATCCACATGCCACATATCCCTTTCCCGCCTTACTAACATGTGAATGTCATACTTCTATATGACGCACCCTCCCTCCCCCGCCTTACTGAATGTCATACCTCACCTATATGACGCGCCCTCCCTCCCCCGCTTTACTAACATCTTAATGTCATACCTCACCTATATAACACACCCTCCCTTCCCGTCCTTACTTACATCTGAATGTCATACATCACCTATATGATGTGCCCTCCCTCCCCCGCCTTACTAACATCTGTCATACCTCACCTATGTGACGCGCCCTCCCTTCCCCGCCTTTCTAACATCTGAATGTCATACCTCACCTATATGACGCGCCCTCCCTCCCCCGCTTTACTAACATCTGTCATACCTCACCTATGTGACGCGCCCTCCCTCCCCCGCCTTTCTAACATCTGAATGTCATACCTCACCTATGCGATGCGCCCTCCCTCCCTCCCCCTTACTAACATCTGAATGTCATACCTCACCTATGTGACGCGCCCTCCCTCCCCCGCCTTTCTAACATCTGTCATACCTCACCTATGTGACGCGCCCTCCCTCCCCCGCCTTTCTAACATCTGAATGTCATACCTCACCTATGCGATGCGCCCTCCCTCCCCCGCCTTTCTAACATCTGAATGTCATACCTCACCTATGCGATGCGCCCTCCCTCCCCCGCCTTTCTAACATCTGAATGTCATACCTCACCTATGCGATGCGCCTTCCCTCCCCCGCCTTACTAACATCTGTCATACCTCACCTATGTGACGCGCCCTCCCTCCCCCGCCTTTCTAACATCTGAATGTCATACCTCACCTATGTGACGCGCCCTCCCTCCCCCGCCTTTCTAACATCTGAATGTCATACCTCACCTATAGGACTTGTCCTGGGCTGGTGCTACCATTAGGTGAACTAGGTGGTTGCCTAGGGCAGCAGTGGTCAGTAAGTTACAGTCTCTGGGTTCTGCAGTGGCGACGCTTACCTAAACCTCCAGTGCTACGGAGCTCTTTGTGCTTCCACTTCTCCAAAGCTCAATGCCGACTTCTGTTTGCATGGGGATGGAAGCCGTTGGATCAGTAGCTTCTGCCCCCATGCATCGGAGGGGGCAGAAGCACAAACGGCCTTGAATGCTGGAGGTTTAAGTAAGGCTGCCTCAAGCCCTGGAGAAGGAAGGAGGTTTGCACTGGCTCTGACCTTTCCCAAGATTTACAATCTGATCTCCCCCTGCCTTTCTTTACCCCTCTCCCCATTGGCAGAATTTATTCCATACAGTACCTGCTTATAGGTCATGCAGTCTCGCTTAGAATTAGCCTTATACCTTTATGTTTCAGATTTCGCCATCTCTCACGTCCTGTGCTTCCTGATCTGAATGGGCTCTGCCTTTTCTTGTGTCCACTACTTCAACATGGGTTTCCTCACCGATAGAAACGCTAAACATACAAATTTCTTCTTCGACTGTGTAACCTAAGTGTCGTCCATATTGTTCATAACCCTTAGTATAAAAGCAGACGTGGAGTGGAGGAGTAGCGTAATAGCAGGAGCACTGGCTTGGGAACCAAGAGACCAGGGTTCGATTCCCACTACCACTATTTAGCATTTATATAGCGGCACGCATGCACTCCTTGTGACCTTGGGCAAGTCACTTAACCCTCCTTTGCCTCAGAAGAATCCAAGTTATCAATGTCCCTTTTTAATGTACATTACCAAGTTTAAGTTACAATGTAAACTGCTTTGACTGAAATGATAAAACGGTATAAAAAAACCTGATAAATAAATAAAATATTCCTATCGCTTTCTCAACTCCCAGTACCGCTTGCTTCCACAACTCAGCTGGAAGAGGAATGTAACAACGTACCAGTTTGTATCTTACATTTCTGCATTTCCCATCATCCCACATTCCCATTCAGGCACCCCAATTTCTGGTTGGCATCATACAATTGTGTGTGAATACAAGTTCCCAGTGCAGTGAGCAGCACATTGCAGTCATTTTGCCCAGGTTTTTTAAAGGAAGTATCCAGGTTACATTCATAAGGCAGCTTTAAGACGGCACCGTTACTAAGCACTGTAGAAACATAGCACCATAAGAGGCACAAAGCCAATACCGTCCCACGTTTCTTCCCAAAAATGGCTGCAAATTCACGCAACTGTTTTTGGATATCTCCAGATCTGGGAAAACAAACTACCATATCTTAAATCCAAATCATGATGTTACCAAATGTCCAGTCACAGCAGATTACCCCACATTCAAAAACAATCTCTTCCAAACAGATACTGACAGCAGTTTGCAATGTGGTGACTCTGTTCCATGTCTGTCATAAAAAGAGCTCAGTCAGTTTCTCCATTAGCATCTTGCAAAAGGACCTGAACATAGTCAAGGACTTTAACCAGATCTGAACAAGAATATTTCCTGTCTCAATAATGGGAGGGAAGGGGAGCTTCAGTACCAATGCTCAGTAAATTGCCCCAAAGCACCCTGTTTGTTTTTGGATATTTATCACCTATCCCTAAGCCGATGCACAGACCTGCAATAAATGTAGGCAATTAGCATCCTACACCAATACATAAAACCTCTTAGCCTTCTTGATTCATATTAAATTATGTGGGCAAAGAATGACGTCTGCAGTACCCAAGGCAGAAACATGGAAACATGATGGCAGAAAAAGACCGCATGGCCTATTTCGTCTGCTCCTAGTATTGTAATTACTGATCAAGACTGGGAAATGGATCCAGAGATCACAGCATGGAGGAAATGTCTCCATTCAAGGATTGTGGGCTAACAGAATATTTGCCACATCAATAATAGCCCCTTGAGGTATTGGATGGCAAAATTTGGTAAAATGCAAATGATGTAAATATAATACTTCCCAATGCCAAGGGATACGATTTTTCAGAAGGTGGGCACCTAATGAGAACCACAGGACATATAACATACGATCTTGTTCCAGCCTCCTTGTAGACAAATGTCAATCATCTGTTGGCATACAGCGCTCACTTGAAAGCACAATATTTTTTTTCAGCCAGCAATATCCTCCTGCTTGTTGTGGTTTCCAGCTCCACTGGAATTGGGGCTGGGATCCTAGTGCCATAAGTCAGAAAACATGTCGGGAAGGGGGCGACCTGCATGGGGCATCAGTTAAAACCCTGAATGACTGCATGGGGAGAGGGTAACCTACATGGGACGGCAGCTATAACTCCAAATGAAGGTGTGGAATGGCAGTTATAAAATTAACCATCTTATTGGGCAGACTGGATGGATCACCCTGGCCTTTACCTGCCATGATTTGCTGTATTAATGTGTCTTGGATTTTCTATCCCCTCCCTATTTACTACACAACCCTGCAAACCTGGGCCCTGAATCTGGCTACTAGGCGCTTAGCAGTGACTACAACTTCTCCAACTCTCGTGGACTGTGAATGATGTCTGCACCGTATCCCAGGATCCGCAGAACAGAAGTCCTGATTCAGAGACTGAGTTGGGGATTTTCCAAATGGTAGTGTACAGCACTTCTATTGAGCAACTGGGCTAGCCCAACGTCATCTTGTAAGCTCTGAAAAGGATGCTCCCATTTCAAACACCAGGACACCTTTTGCTGAGCTTTTTCTAAATTCACAATATAGTCAAAGCAACTGTTCCACTGGAAAGTTTTCCTTAAGCCATTGTGGACGATAGCTGCAAAGCAGGAAAAGGGCACTTCTGTCCATTTCATTCTGAAAGATAACACAGGTACACTAAAAAAATTTTTTTTTAAACTGCCTCTAATGTTTCGATTGATTTTTACGTTTTTTGGTGCGCTGAATCCAAATCTGGTAACCAATTTGCTCCATCACGTACAGATTTTTTGCTACATTGGGTTAGCAGTTTGAGGTGAACGTTTCAGATTGAGTGCGATCGAGATAAAAGTTTCTTGGATGAATTCTTTATACTAATTGTTTAGTAGTTATTCAAATAAGAATAAAGAAAATTGTAACAAGGCAGCACATAAGAATAGAGTAATGTCAACAAAACACACTGTGATGGTAGCAAAATTGTCTGCACTTAAAACAGCCACATACATGTGCACAAACATTGAGCATATAAGAGCGAGGTTAGACACAAAGCAAAGCAAAGAAATGTGCAAAAAATGTTGTACAGGTATGTATGTAAGAATGGAAAACGCAAACCGCACCATTGCAATACATGAAGACAAACACCCGATGGTGTGAAAATAAAATTCTAATAAATGAGATCCGATACTGTGGTAATAACTAGCAAATTTTTATTTCAAAGTTTAGTAAAAACACGATATTTGTCTACACAGTTTAGATTTTAAAGTCATTCTTGGGTCAATCAATCTCCTGGTGGGCCCGTTTCTTCTTCCCCCGAATGCTTCTCTTGGTGCGCTGCTTGGCGTATTTTTCATCTGGGGTTTCCCGCAGCAGCAACCAGCAGAAATCAGCCATCATAGTGGTGTTCCATCTTCCTTGGTACGTTCTCTCTGCGTCCTTGATGTCCTGGTGAAACCTTTCACCTTGTTCTTCACTGTACGCCCCCAAGTTTTCGGGAAAGTAGTTCACATGGGAGTGCAAGAAATGGACTTTCAGGCTCATGTTACAGCCTTGTTCTTTGAAGGCATTGAGCATCCTGGCAACAATATCCTTATAGTTCTCATCCCGCCTGTTCCCCAAGAATTTGAGAACAACATCCTTGAAGGAATCCCAGGCTTCTTTTTCATTCTCAGACATCGTTTCAGCGAATGCTCCATCTGAAATGAGTTTCCTTATATCAGGGCCAACAAACACTCCTTCCTTTAGCTTTGCTTCAGAAAGTCGGGGGAACTTTGAGCAAAGGTACCGAAAGCACTCACCATCTTTTGGAAGGGACTTGATGAATTGCTTAATGAGACCCAACTTAATGTGGAGAGGTGGTAATAGAATTTTATCACGAGGTACCAAGCTCTCATGAAGAACATTTTTCTCACCGGGTCTCAAATACTCCCGAATTGGCCAGTCTTTTTTCCCCCAGTGTAGGTCGCGGGCCCGGCTATCCCACAAGCAAAGGAAGCAGGGATATTTGGTGAAAACGGATTGCTGCCCTAATAGCATGGATAGAATTTTAAAGTCTCCACAAATCATCCACTTATGCTCATCATAACGAATCTTCTGAAGAATCAGGGCCAAATTCTCGTATTTTTCTTGGAGAATAACAGAGTGAGCAATAGGAACTGAAGCGAATGTGTTGCCATTATGAAGAAGAACACCTTTTATGCTGTCTTTTGACGAATCAATGAACAGCCGCCATTCAGCAGGATCATACTTGAGTTTAAACTTTTCCATCACTCTGTATATATCGTTGCAAAATACCAAATCTTCCTCTTTGCTGAAATACTTCAAAAATTGTGTCTCGCGGTTGCGGTACCAATAAAAAGTTGTTCCTGGTGACAATAGATTTTTCTGTTTAAGCCGAGAACCTAGCAGTTGGGCAGCATCTTTTGGGAGTCCTAAATCCCGGACTAAATGATTCAATTCAGCTTGAGAGAAAAGTTCAGGTTTCGGATCTGGTTCAGTTTCAAACTCGGAAGTACTGGACTCATCGGGAAAAGCCATCTGATGAGTCTCATCATGATCAGAACCGTCCACACAAATATGATCCAAAGATTTTGGTGGTTCAGGCACAGGTACTTCGTTGCTATGAGGCATAGGCCTAATTGCTGAGGGAAGGTTGGGGTAACTTATTACGTTCTTATTTTTTAAGTTGTATCCCTTCACAATGCAAGAGCAAAAATAGCAGTCACTGCTGTGGTCTCTTTGTTCACGCCACATCATAGGTATTCTGAAACGAAATGCTTGTTTTTTACCTTTCATCCATAAGCATAGATCTTCCTCACATGTCTTGCACACTTTGTGAGGAGCCCACGGTTTGTCTTGATCGCCTAACTTCAAACCGAAATAGGCGAAATATACTTTTTTAATAAATGCAGAAATGTTCCTCTGCCGTTTTTTCACGGTATATTCCCCACAAATAAAACAAAAACTGTCCGGAGAGTTGACGCAACCTCTGGCTCTGTGAGCCATCACAAATACACAGCACTGCAAACTACAACTGTAGTGAACCACTTCGGAATAAAGCTCGATTATGACTGAGCAAACAAAAGGTAATAATGAACTTGCAAGAAACTGAAATTTGACAGGAACGTTCATGTCGCAACCACCGTGTTTGAGCGAGCGAACGAGGCGAGGCGAACAGGAAAGAACATGCGCCAGCGCGAGTACTGGATTTAGCCCCCCCGCCTCCCAATTGTCCTGTTAATGTATAAAATGAATACAAAACACTCTAAAATATCATGAGGGATTGTTTCTAGTTAGTTAATCATTACAACCTCTATTTTGGGCCAAGAAAATAAACTGCAGTTGGCTAAAAAGAAATTATGTGAACATTCCTTATATGGGCAAGAAATCTAATTTTGCAAGAAAACGTGACGTGATGGAACATTTTGGCTATTTTTCCTGGATTCAGCACCCCAAAATCTATAGGAATCAGTTGCAAAACTGGAGGCAGTTTTTTGGTAGTGTACCTGTGTAATCTGTTGTCAAAGATCGGTATTATGATGTCCCAAAATGGTAACTCATGTCACTGGAAGAGTGTGATAACGTCATATTACATCTTAGTTGGTCCTCTTTTCAGGACATAAGAACATCCTCAATAGATCTTTACTAGCCTTTAAGCTGTTTCTTAAAAAAAGAGAAGGTAAGACGCTCACTGACATACTCGTACAGGGGTCATGACTCTTCTTTTTGCTTGCTGGTGAAAGGGGCCCCGTAAATTACAAACAATTTCTCTCTCAAGGACACTGAAGTCAAATCACAAAAATCTGTAGGAGAAAACTTAATATTATCTATTCTTAAATCCATTTTTTAATGGTCTTCACAGACCTACATTAGCGGATACTGGCATACAGATCCCAAGATCTATTGTGAGCAAACCTTTCCCCAAACCGGTCCAGTCACAAACTCAAAGAACCATCAACCTGTACTCTTATCATCAGGGATAGTGGGCAGTTTTCAAACAGCTCATATACTTGGGGAAATGGATATTGGAAATTTCCCTCTTTATGTATGTATGTATGTATGTATATACAAAAACAAAGTTTAATATCTAAAAAATGTAGTCCATGTATGAATTTTTACAGGATTGTTCTGGGAGGTACGGCTTTAAGGGAATCTTATTGTTGAGTTTAATTTTTCGAAGTGGAAGGTGGGGCGTAATGGCCTGAAACTTAATTGGGCCCTGGGTTTCAAACATGTATTAGTAAAACATCACAAAAGTTTAATAGGTTCTCCTTTGCACCTCATGAGTTTCTACCTTGGTTTTTATAACTTAGATGCACATCTTGTCTTGTGGTCACATGCCCTGAAGTTTTAAACATCCGTCTCTTCGTTCCAGTTTTCATTGGTTCATATTTGACTCCTGCAAGCGAATCCGACTGAGGATCAGCACAACCGTGCCCTATGACACCCAGTGCTATACTGATGCGTTTGGCTAAGTTAGAGGACTTAAAAATGTTAAGCGCTAATTCAAATTAGCACCAAAAGGGGGAATTTTAATTCTTTTAGATTGTCATATTGACTGAAACAGCTAAAAAATTGGAGTTGGAGCTGAAAATCACTTATATTTTGTACTTCCAAGTCTTTAAAATTCTACAAGAGTCACCATGAGAAGGAGAAGAAACATGTTTCCATATAAAATACCATTGCATTATATACAGGCCCAGAGAGTACTTTACCCAGAGAGCTTGCAATATAAGAGATACAGCGAGTTTCACAGTGATGAAAAGGATTTAAACACAGGTCTTATGATTCTCCAGTCCATTGGTCTAATCACTAGACCTGCGATCCTCTCTTAAAATTGCAGAAGAGATTTGGTGCTGGAAACTCGACCTTTCTGATGTTTGACTCAACAGCATATGGCGGAAAAAACCTTTTGTTCAAAGACTCCACTACAAAGCTAATCCTGATTCCAGACCAGACATATGAAGCTTGGTTGGGCCACGAATACCTGCAGGCAGTGAGGGGCTTGAGCTGTGATCCCGGCAGTAAGTTGGACCTTTGTGTCCCTACATATTAATGCTTATTTCTAGAAATGTGCAATATGGGGTGTAATCTTTGGGAATTCTTTCTTGCTCTGAATGTTCATTAGTAACCAGACATCGCGTACAGTTTTGACCCTCGGTGGTTACAAATATAACTCCTGAAATCTAAGAAGTAAGGTGAAAGAAATGTGTGAGAATATTTGGGTAGAGCTGATGAATATTAAAGTTGCCATCCTTTAGGATTCCTAAAGTTCACTGTCTCAGGAAGAGAAAGGTCCTGAAAGCCTGCACGTTTTTAAAAAAATGTTTTACTTAATACCAGATTAAAAAAACATTTTCAGTATACAGTTCTTAAAATGTTTCCTAGTAGACTTGCAGTGAAAAATATTGTAAAAAAAATACTTGATAAATAACCAACTTTGTTTAGTATATCTGCAGTTATCACAGGGCTCCAGCTACACCTTTCATACAACCCCCCCTTCCCAAATCCTCACTGGACAAGGGGGACCTTCTAGGAGTCACTGGGCCATAATACACTCCATGGGGCTACCTGAGTTGTTTTAGGATGGGGGACGTAGAGGGGTGTGTATAGGGGTGTGGTTGATTTCCTTCATCTGGGTGCCTAGAAATGAAAAGTACATGCAAATCCCGTGTGCATATGTATGTCTATGAATATATGAGCATTCAACTGAATACACACATTACTTAGTGCATACAAATAGAGGAATATGCAGAACGAACACAAAGAAAATGGCCAAAAATCAGAAAAATGTTGTTTAAAGCAAGCATGAACTGAATTTGTTTTTGCTATTCACACCTGTAGAGCACAGTTTCAGGGCACTTGTGGTTATTGTGACCTTCCAAAAGATTTGAAATAATGCAGTCGCATAAAATGTTGTTCCAGATGAGTAAGGTTGATGAATAGTGACAAGCTGGCAGGAAACGCACATTCTTCTGGTGATAGTTGTAAGGCTGCATGCAAAGGCCTCCCTTGACTCTAGGGTTCCCTTCAGGCCATTCCATGGATCACCCTTTGGATCCGAGTCGCCTTCTGTCCCCAGTGTGTGAGTCTTGCTACTTCTCTTGTGATGCGTTGAAACACTTCTCCCTCCCTTCTCTCCTTCATCTACTTTTTTTTTTTTTTTTAATTTGATTTTCAGTGAAATACAATATCACAGAAAGGTAAGGCAAATCGTAGAAAAAAGAGAAAACAAAACATAACATAATTTAATAGAAACACATTATAACAGATATAGTCCACATCAAGAGAGATAGGCAGAGATAATATTACATACAATAGTAATTACAGAAAACAAGGCCAATCATAAGCCCACAAATTAGAAGGATCAATACATACCCAGAAACAATTCCTTACCCTATCCTTACACGATCAACAATAAATTTCTCTAAATGTGAGACATCTACAAAAACAAAAGAATCCCCCTCATAGTTTACCAAACATTTACAAGGGAATCGGAGAAAAAACGTTGCTCCCAACGCTAAAACCCTAGGTTTCAGCTGAAGGAATTGACGTCTGCGTAGTTGCGTCTCACGAGAAACATCGGGAAAAATATTTATACTTTGCCCACAAAATTTGGCCATCTTAGTTTTAAAGAACGCACGCCAAATGCGCTGCTTAAGATCCACAGAGGGTAATATGACCATTAATGTGGACCTAGTAGAAATTATATCTGAAGAGTCTTCGAGGAAAGCAGTCAAGTCAGTCATAGGGGGAACAATCTCATCCATACCTCCCTCTTCGGTGTTAATACGTTTAGTACTAGCTAAAAGGTAATAAGCATGAGAGACAACTATAGAATCTGAAAACTTCAATATTTCCTTGAAATACTTATCAAGGAGAATTCTAGCGGACAACAACGAAGAGTGGGGGAAATTTAAGAAACGAAGATTGCAAGCTCGGGACGAGTTCTCCAAGGCTTCCAACTTAGAATACAATATCAATGAATCTTTAACTGCAGCGGCACTAGCCGCTGAAAGCAAATTTACCTGGGAATTCAACTTCCCTACAGCTTTATCACTTGAGGTAACCTTCTCATCGAGCTGCCGAATAGCAACGACAGCTTCCTGAGAAAATACACACAAAGCATTTAACGTTAAAGACATCTATGGACTGTAAAACACCCCAAATGTCTTTTAAAGTAATCTCGGCATCAGAAGACTTAGAGGCAAACTCCAACAAACTGTCAGAGGCAGTAAGTTGTACTGGCAAAGGAACAATAACATTAATTTTAAATATACTTGCTGTTTCTAAAGACTCATCAGGCAAACACTGCACTTGAAGCGGTAACGGTAAGGGAGGAGGGGTTCTCCCACCAGAACTCAGGGAGACCCCATCTGGGGAAGACTGCGCAAGGGGGAGAGGAGCGAAATGCTTGTCAAGGGGGCCAGTTGGCTTACCACCACTACCGGCCTCCTGACCTTTATTCGCCCCCTTTGCCTTCCGCTTTCCCATAGCACAATACTACAGGGTGGAAGACAATACGCCGCAGTGGCGCCAAAGGGGCGCTCAAGGGGCCAAACTATCCCCTTAGATCACGCCCCTTTGAGCCACGCCCCGCGGACACGCTCCGCGGTCAAAAAACTGACGAAAATAAATAAGAAACAGCAAAGGACCCCGCGGGGTAGTAGGGTGCCCCGAGCGCGCCTGCCCGGTCCTTAGAGGCACAGAACCCCTGCACATACCAGCGAACCAGCAGCAGTCCCAGAGCAGATCACAGGCTCCAACTCCTTCAGCGTCTCTCTGCTACTCCGAAGAGCCACTCTAGAGGTGATGAATTTAAAGGTCCGTGGACCCCGCCGGGTAGTAGGGTGCCCCGAGCGCGCCTGCCTGGTCCTTAGAGGCACAGAACCCCTGCACACACCAGCGAACCAGCAGCAGTCCCAGAGCAGATCACAGGCTCCAACTCCTTCAGCGTCTCTCTGCTACTCCCCTCTCCTTCATCTTCTGAGATGCCGAAACACTTGGCAACCTACATAAGAACATAAGAACATAAGATATGCCATACTGGGTCAGACCAAGGTCCATCAAGCCCAGTATTCTGTTTCCAACAGTGGCCAATCTAGGTCATACGTACCTAGCAGTTTCCCCAAGGGACACAGGTTCCACAATGCTTGTATTGGTTCAAGCATTGATATCCTGGGTCCCTTCTTAATAATGGTTTATTAAGCGTAGGCCAACCATCCTCGACAACATGTTTCCTCCTCCTTTCTTTCTTTAGGGTTCACACCAAGCAATTGGAAAGGCCACTTGGGAAGTGTCCCCTCCTTATAGAGCTGGATATAGCCCGGCACAAGCTCTGAGATATTACGCTTCAGCTTCCAAGGCACCACCAATCACATCTTGCCCTCTTACTTTCCTCCCTTACCATGTGCACCCCCTGATGAAGACATGGCACTAGATCCCTTATTTATACTTTTTGAAATTTTATTCTGAATTTTAAACAGGAACTCTTAACAAAGGGATAGGTCCCCCTCTATGAAGGCTTGAATCCTCCAGTACTTGTAGTCTTGAGATTTGTCAAATGTAGTGAAAGAGCCCTTCTGGGTTACAGGCCTCAGCTGTTGCGCAATTGCCTTTCTATTGCAGTCAGTTTCTTCTCTTTAATTTTGATCTTCAGTGACTCAATAGCTTGTTCTTCACCTGCAGAAGTGCCAAAAAACCTGCGCTGGTGCACTCTGTCCAATGCAGAGATCTCGAAGTGTAGTGACATGGCCAGAGCTTTTGAAAACAAGACTTTGAATCCACCCATCCAGTGTGTTTCTGCAGAGAGCCCTGAAGCCTGTATGCAGATGATCCAGGTATTGTTGGCTGTGATTACTTTACTCTTCTAAATAATTTCAAAACTGGTTCTAAGTATTAACCAGATTTCTCAAGGAAAATCACAATTGTACCATCGCTCTGTCCATGTTTGCTACACCTTCTCCCATTTTGGTGTTCTAATGCACCATCCGATTGAGCAGATAGGTTTTCATAAATAGCTGAAGATGTAGCCAGACCCCCCACCCCCCAATTTCTTTTAGCTGCCACTTCCTCACCTGGCTCTCTATATCCGTTTCAAGCATGGTTAAATAAAACATGTTTTTATTTATTACATAAGAACATAAGATATGCCATACTGGGTCAGACCAAGGTCCATCAAGCCCAGTATCCTGTTTCCAACAGTGGCCAATCTAGGTCATACATACCTAGCAGTTTCCCCAAAAGACACAGGTTCCACAATGCTTGTATTGGGTCAAGCATTGATATCCTGGGTCCCTTCTTAATAATGGTTTATGGACCTTTCCTCCAGGAACTTGTCCAAACCTTTTTTAAACCCAGCTACACTAACAGCCTTTACTACATCCTCCGGTAACAAATTCCAGAGTTTGATTACACGTTGAGTGAAGAAATATTTTCTTTTATTAGTTTTAAATAGTTTACCCTGTAGCTTCATTGCATGTCCCCTAGTCTTTGTATATTCTGATAACGTAAACAATCGATCTACATTTACCCGTTCCACTCCATTCATTAATTTATAGACTTCTATTATATCTCCCCTCAGCCGCCTCCCCTCCAGGTTAAAGAACCCTAACCCTCCCAGCCTTTCTTCATCCCTCCATCCCCTTTACCACTCTGGTGGGGCTCGTCTCTGAACCTTTTCCAATAACACTACATCCTTTCTAAGATATGGCGATCAGAATTGCACAGAACACCCAAGGTGCGGTCTCACCATGGAACGATACAGAGGCTTTATAATATCCTTTGTTTTATTTTCCATTCCTTTCCTTATGATACCTACCATTCTATTTGCTCTCTTGGCCGCCGCTGCACACTGGGCCGAGGGTTTTAACATGGTATCCACAATGACGCCTAAATCTTTTTCCTGAGTGGTGGTTCCTAATGTGGAACCTTGCATTGTGTAACCACAGTTTGGGTTCTTCTTCCCTACAGTTCTTCTTCCCTAGGTGTATAACTTTGCACTTGTCCACATTAAATTTCATCTGCCATTTTGATGCCCAGTCTTCCAATCTTCTGGTATTATTCTTGGATTTAGTTCACAACTTTCTCAGAAGTTCAACGTAAGTTATATTCAGGTACAGTAGATATTTGCCTGTCTCCGGAGGTCTTACAATCTAACAGGCCGATGCAGAAACCCTGCGGTAGAGCCCAGTGTTTAAAACTCTAACATACAGCAAGTATAACACTGACTCTCTGTGCTGGGATGCAATACGCAAATTACCCAGTGTGCAAAAAGTCACTGTTAAACTGGGAGAGCAAGTCAAACACATGCACACAGAAACTGGCGCAAGTTTGCATGCTGTCCCGGACAAACAGGGTCATCAGAGGTGAAGTTTGACGCTTCACCTAAGATGATCCAGGCATCGGGGAAAGCCCCCGATGCCATTGGCACACTGTTGGGGAGCCAATGCCCTCCAGGCACCAACCCCCCTCCCACTGCAAAAGGTTGGAACAGAGGAAGAGGAGCAGCCTAATGGTTAGAGCACTGTCTTGTGAACCAAGAGACTAGGATTCAATTTCCACTAGCATTCCTTGAGGCTTTGGGCAGGTCACTTAACTCTCCATTGCCTCAGAAAAATCCAAGTTTTCAATGTCCCTGTTTAATGTACATTAACCAAGTTTAAGTTGCAATCTAAATCGCTTTGACTAAAATGATAAAGCGATATAAAAAAACCTGTTAAATAAAGCAAAAAGAGAAACAGAAAACCTGGTGGCCCAATGGCCCTGATCACCTCCCCCCACACCCAAACAAAAAAACCCTGGTGGTCTAGCAGCCCTTAACCCAGCTAGGTACGCTGCCTGACAAGTACTTAAGCACAGCGCCTGCGGCGCTTGCCGCCGCGGCGCGCGTCCTTGGCGCGCACCTAAGGAGCACGACGTGCTCCTTAGGTGCGCTCCTTGGGACCGCTCCGGTCGCGGAGGACTCTCCATGCTTCTAACGTGGTTCAGCATCTTCTTCGCCGCACTCTTCTCCCCTTCCTCACCTGGACTTGCTCCTTTCCTTCTTCAGTCCCCTAGGCCCGTCTGTTTCCCCGCCCTCCTATAATCTCCTTCCAGTGTCAATTCTAGGTTTGTATCCGGCACTCACCTCATCTTTGCATACTGCTCCTTCTTTTCCCTGCTTTTGTGCCACCACGGCCTCCATTCCTGTCTTATGGGGTAGACGTTCAGTGAGACCTTCTCGCGACCGCTCCCGCTGTCTTACAAATCTACGTTTATGTCTCTGTCCGTTCTCCGCCCTCTCATTCCCTCCCCCCCAGATTCTCTCATTGTCGTCTTTCCATAGGCCTTGTTAACTGTCGCTCTCTCCGCAACAAAACTCTTCTTCTCCAAAATCGTATTCTTCAATCCTCCTTTGATCTTACCCTTGTCACTGGGACCTGGCTCAAGGACGGCGAGGATGCTTTGCTTGCCCGCTGTCTGCCTCCTGGTTTCTCTGCGGTCTCTGTTCCTCGTATTGGGCACTCTGGTGGTGGGATTGCTGCCCTACTCCATCCGTCCCTTAGATTCACCCAGGTCTCTTCTGCCTTATTGCACTATCCGGAATCCCTTCTGCTTCACCTCCACACCCCTTTTCCTTTCCACGTTCTTCTCATCTATTCCCCCCTGCTATTCGCTCAGAACTCTGGGACGCTCTTTTACGGACAATCACCGATGTATCTCTTGAGTTTCCTCATATCATCATTGCGGGTGATTTCAACCTCCATGTTGATGCTCCCTCTTCCTCTCGGGAGCACGCTTTCCTCACTTTTCTTCACGATCTTTCCCTCACACAACATGTTGCCTTCCCCACTCACCAGGCAGGTCACACACTTGACCTATTCTTGACTCCTTCCTCCTCTGCCCTTTCCCTTTCCGATTTTAGCCCCACTCCTCTTCCCTGGTCTGACCATGTCTGCCTCTCCGTTTCCTGCTTAGGTCCAGATGTTCCTTCTTCCCCTTTATCTCTCTCCCCACCCCCGTCAGAGAAGTTGCGTCATGTTATTACCCCTCTCTCACTTCAGCAGTTCCCTGCTGCAGCAGACCTCCTCCCCTCAGACTTTCCTTTGCTATCCCCTTCTGCTCAGGCCACTCTTTGGTGGTCCTCCCTTTCTGCTGCCTTTGATCAAGTTGCTCCTCTCCGTCCTCGCCCTGCCCGTCACCGTCCTTCCCACCCATGGTACCATAGTGGTCTCCGGCTCCTTCGGACCCAACTCCGTAGGGCAGAACGGCTGTGGCGCAAGTCCCCCTCTCCTACCACTCTCTCAAATTTTCACTCCCACCACTCCTTCTACCGCTCTCAAGTACATTCTGCTAAGCACTCTTATTTCTCGGCTGCAATCTCCAATGCTCCAAACCAAACCAGACATCTTTACTCGGTTCTCCGTTCTCTCAACTCTTTACAGGCACCTTTTTCCTCCTCCCCCGCTTCCTCTCTTCCTCCTCCATCGCAACTCGCTTCTTTCTTCAGTGGCAAGGTCTCCTCCTTAAGGGCATCCCTACCCTCCTGTCCTGCCCCCATCTCCTCTCCGCCACCTGTTCCCTCCCCTCCCCCCTCCCCCCGTCTCCTGTCTTTCCCATTTCTGGGCCTCTTTTGACCCAATTACCGCTCCTGAACTTTTCCACCTTATATCCTCTTCTAAGAAGACATCCTGTCCTCTCGACCCCATTCCTTCTACCTGGCTCTTGACCCCATCCTTAGGTTTTCTTCCTTTTATTCTCTCTATGTTTAACTCAAGTCTCTCTACTGGAACTTTTCCGAAATCTTGGAAACACGCTTTGGTGCGCCCCATCCTTAAAAACATCTCACTAGATCCTTTGGTCCCTGCCTACTATCGTCCTGTTTCCAACTTCCCTTTCTTATCTAAACTCCTGGAAAAATTTGTCTTTGCACAGCTTTCCCATCACCTTGACTCTACTAACTTCCTTCACCCCCGTCAATCCGGGTTCCGTCAGGGTCATAGCGTTGAAACAGTTCTTTTGGCTTTCACAAATGCATTGCATGTTGCACATGATCGTGGTGATATTTCGGTGGCGGTTGCTCTAGATCTCTCAGCTGCTTTTGACCTGGTTGACCACTCCCTCCTTCTTCAACGTTTACGGGATGCAGATCTTTGCAGCACTGTACTTCACTGGTTTCACTCTTTTCTTTCCTCTCGGATCTACTCAGTTCTTTCATCTTCCCCGTCCTCTCCCTCTTCCATTCCTCACGCTCTTCCTTGTGGGGTCCCCCAGGGCTCTGTGCTCGCCCCCCTCCTCTTCAATCTCTTCTTGGCTCCCCTAGCATCTCTGATACAGCAGTTTGGTGTTTCTACTTTTTTCTATGCAGATGATATCCTTTTGCTCCATCACACCTCTCCTTCCTCCCCCGACCTTGCTATACTGGATTCCTGCCTTGCAGCAGTAGCTGACTGGCTGACACTCAACTGTCTCCACTTGAACCTCACTAAAACTATCGCTATCTGGTTCTCTCATGGTTCTTCTCCTCCTTCCCTGGCTCCCTCTTTCTCTGGGTCTCCTGTACCTCTGGTTTCCACTTTCCGATACCTCGGTATACACTTTGATTCTGATCTGTCTTTTCACTCTCACATTTCTCACATCACCAAAACATCCTTCTTCTTTCTCCATCAGATCCGTTCTATCCGTCCTTTCCTCTCCCCCTCGGCTCTTGTCACTTTGGTTCTCTCCTTAGTTATGTCACGGGTGGACTTTGCGAATTCTTTATTTCTCAGTTTCCCAAAATACCAACTTGCTCGCCTCAGTAGAATTCAGAACACTGCCGCACGCCTGGTCACACACTCTTCACCTCGGGATCATGTAACCCCTCTGCTCTTTCACCTTCACTGGCTGCCTGTCCCCTTTAGGGTCACTTTCAAATTACTTATCCTGACTCATAAAGCTTTTCACACTAGCACTCCCCAATACTTGACTGATCTCCTCTTCTTCCGTTCTCCTAGACACACTCCCCGCTCTTTCCACCTTAACCGCCTTACCCTCCCCTCCCCTTCTCGTGCTCACCTACAATCTACCCGCTCCTCTGCCTTCTTTTTTGCTGCTCCTGCCCTCTGGAATGCCCTCCCCCCCTCCCTCCGTCTAGAACCTCAGTATGCCACCTTCAAACAACACTTAAAAACTCACTTGTTCTCCCTAGCCTTTAATGTTCCCTCCCCCTTCGTATGATCGTCCCTCTTCCCACCTTTTGTTTCTTGCCTAGGCCCACCCTATGTTATGTTTGTCCTGTTTCTTTGTTTGTTCTGCTGTCCTATTGAACATTGTACATTTCTTTTCTTTTTCGTTGGCCTTGGCCTTCTTTTATTGAATTTTAATTGTACACCGCCTTGATTTTGTGAAAGGCGGTTTTTATCAAATACAATAAACATAAACATAAACCCCTCCACCCCCCAGTACCTTAAATGATGGGGTGGGAGAGTTGCTCACATGCTCCTGCCCCCATGATGCCATCTGGCCCTACAAATAGTGCATTCTGGGATCAAACTGCAATATAAAGCAAAAAATGCCTTATATGGCAGTGACCTCTGTATTGCATCCTGGGACACACGAGCTGTAAATATTTTGGAATATCAGGCTAATAAGTTATATGCAGAGGAGCTCTTATTATTATTAAGATACTTATTATTCCCCTATCTCTATAATTTCTAGGCGAGTTAGAGATATGCAGATAAACTTAGATACAGCCTGTATACATGTAACTTTCCCCGGTGTTCTGCGGGGTGGGGACAGGATTTGCATGTAAATGCATAGTTTTATCCTTTGTCCTGTTCTCCCGGCAATGTACAAATATCGAATAATTATGCCACAAAATACTGTATAGCTAAAACAAACAGCGAACCAGTAAACAATAAACAAAGTAAAAACCAATAGAATCTATTATTTATGTAACTTTTTTTATGGTATGTAATGCCTTCAGAAAAAAATCAGCAATCCTCCCCTGCTTAGAATACACGCTCTAATGAAGTATCAAAAACCAGAACAATGGATCAGAGCACAGATTTAAATAAGAGCATAAAAAAGAGGCCTTTAGAAGCCATCTGAATTTGAACGTTCATCTGTATGCAGGTAAAAGAGCCCAGAAAAGTTGTGCATCCTAAAGGGAAGATTTAACTGTAAGTGCATAAATTCCTTGGGGCGATTTCCAAAGTGAGTTACATCCATACTTTGGAAATTTGCGGAAGTGTGAATATACATGGTTATGAAATTACCTTGTTACAATTAAGGCTACACCATGTCGCTCTCTTGGTCTCTTTCAGAAGAAGGAGGCCGACGCAGTAACACTGGATGGAGGAGATATATACAAGGCGGGGAAGATATATGGCTTAGTGCCAGCCGCTGGAGAAACATACTCTGGTAAGTGCAAGGAATCAACTAACATTTCCTTAGCTGTTTGAAAACACTAAAAGGGTAATTCTATAGAGAGCTGTGTAGAAGGCGCATTAAGAACATAAGATGCATCAAGCCCAGTATCCTATTTCCAGCAGTGGCCGATCCAGGTCACAAGTACTTGTCAGGATCCCGAAAGGCAGACAGATTCCGGTACCAGTGTAAATACATTATAGATAGTTTCCCCAGTTACTTCGAAGTTGATCTCCCTGTTTTATTGTAAATACAACTCAGAGTGCCTGTGTTGTATAGTTGATGTTAAATGTAAACCGCACTGATCTATAATAGCGCGGTATAGAAGAACTGTTAAATAAATAAATAAATAATAATGGTTCATAGACTTTTCCTCCAGGAACTTGTCCAAACCTCTTTTAAACCCACTTACAATTACAGCTTTTACTACATCCTCCAGCAATAAATTCCAGTTAATGGCATCTATTTTATAAAATCAGATTCGCATAGATACGACTTTATAGAATACTAGTATAAGTGACCATTAACACATGCAAATGTAAGCTACGGTCATTTACACCAGCTCTAGAGCCTCTGTCCTCTCTTTCTTAAGAGTACTCCTGACTTCTGCTTTCATGCTGTAAGTTGCTTTTCCTCTTATGTCATGGAGACATTGACTCTGGATTCTGCTTTTCCTTGACACGTCTTCATAGAGAGACGGAAAGCAAGCATTGCATCTTAGCATTTTGGATCCCCAGCGTTTGCTTGACTTGACCATTACCTGCGATTGGCTTTGGAAATAAGCTCTATGCTCCCAATCCAATGGGCCAAATGGAACCCTGCTGGAAGCTTCATTCATTTTTTTAAAAATAGATTTGTAGTTCACCTTTCTATAGACACCCAAAGTGGGGAACGCCTTGAATGGCTTGCACACTCTCACAGACCTGGTGGTGCCCCGCCCCTCAGGGGAAGTCCCCACAGGGAAGGGGGAAGCTCATGCGTCTTGTGCTGCCTTCTTTCCCTTGGGGCTGTGAGCGGGACTGGAGGAGAGGAAGGAGAGGGCAGAGAAGGGGCAAAGAGGACTAGGTGAGGGGATATACAGAAGAGGAAGGGGCACCCTCAGGAACCCACCAACTCCACTCTCCAGGCCCCAGGAGACCCCACTCCTCCCCCACCAAGAGTGCCTATGAGCGCCAAAGTCCGAAATTCTTCCCCTTCCCCGTGGCCTATATCTGCAAGCAGTGAACAGCCACCGAAGTGAGTTTTCCACCGTCCCGCTAATCTTATAGACCTAGAAAAAGTCCAGTAAGTCTGATTATAAACTTTTGCTAAATGTAACAGTTGGGAGTGTTTCTCCTTGGTAACCTGCGGCGGTATCACCGCTACTCAATCACTTTATTGGTTCTTTTAACTAGTGGCACTATTTTTATTTAAATCTACTAGATGAACAAACTGTTACTTACTATGCTGTGGCAGTGGTGAAAAAATCCAGCTCCGAAGCCTTTACCATCAATGACTTGAAAGGGAAGAAATCCTGTCACACAGGATACAACCGAACAGCAGGATGGAACGTCCCAGTCAGCGTTCTCATTAGCAAGGGCTTCATCACACCCAAGGATTGTGACGTAGCTACAGGTAAGAGGGCCAGGAAAATCTTTCGGGGTTCCCTGATCGGTCAACATTTACTGTATGCTTTCAACTCTGCCTCAGAGTTTTGACCAGCCAAAACTCTACCTTTGCACCCATCCCTCAGCCACCACCACACATTGCTTCTCCTTTGCATGGCTCTTGTTTTCTTACCACCTGCCATTTTGTTTGCTAAAAGACTGTTTTTGTTGGAAAGAAGAATACAACTGTATTCAGCAAACACTGGACTTGTGCTAACTGAAAGGGCAGTTTTAAAAGATTTCACAGGGGCGATGCATGCTCACTTGCATTATAACAGTTTGCAAATTGCACCACCCCCCTTAGTGCAGGTTAGAATATGCCCACATTCCTCTGCTAGTCAGCATTTTCAAAGGAAGACTCCGCAGAGAAGTTCTCGCAAAATCAGCCAGCGGGAGAACAAAAATGTGATGAATCTGTAAACTGGGGAGTCGTGCATGACAAAATATATTAAGGCAAATCATCACCTGACAAATATTTGATCTGTGCACTCCTTACCTAAATGTTGAATATCTCTCAGTTGTATTATGTGTAGGGAGTTTGCCTGGGACTGAGGCTGAACAATGGAGGTAATCGCTGTCAAACATCTGCTGGGTGAATGTTTCACACTGTCTCAGCTACTGTTCTTTGATACATGTATATGTTCTGCAAATTAAATTACTATGACTGTTATTTGAATATTTATATGAGGCATCAGATGACGTAGCCCAGCACAAGATACCTCATGTTTATGGTCCCTTCATTCTTTATTATTAGGCTTCATATACTGCACCTTCACATAAGCAGCAGGGCGGTTCACAAATTATAACTTATAATCAAAGTTTTGCACAGGGCATCTCCCCACGTACATCCCTATTCTATAAGTACATGCACATTTCACCTCATAGACGAGTTGCCAAATATGTGCATGAGAACATCCATTAATCTAAGCAACCCTTCTAGAACTGCCCTCTAGGTGTCGCTGTTGCACGATGCCTGGGCTACTCTATCTGCCCAGGAGACTATAAGCACTGCCTCTGTTACCCGCCCAAAAGGCTCCTGTCGTAATTGAACTGGAAACCCGAGGAAGCAATGGGTCTTGCACCTTTCCCTGCTCTGCCTTTTTGGACGTGTCTTTCCCTTATTTTGCATATTCTTTCTTTCTTTGTGTTTCTCTTCTAACTACTATAATTCTTGCAGTTCTACTCTTCAGCATACCTTTGGTTTCACACACAGGTAGGAGTTGTAAAGATGCAGTTTTATAGAGGAAACATGGTTCAGCTCTGCCTCTGCAGCTATTTGATTTATATATGACTCCTTTAGCACACGTTATCAGAAAATATGATGTGAAATTCTATATTTGTGCCAAAGATATTCAGATTTTATCTTCTAATGGTTTTTCTGACGTTGCTAATTGGTTACTGTTGAATAACCCGAGGTTGAATGGGTTCCGTTTGTCAGCTGATGGATTCCAAGATGCGTTTGCTCCCAAAGCAAGGAATACTGTTCTCCTGTCAAGTACGCCATATGATTTAGAAGAATACATAAATGGATTGGTTCATAACATTTCTTTCAAAGGGAGAATAGTTAGGCTGCTTTGGCCATGGATAGAGGCAAATGCTCCAAGAAAGGTGAATCTCGCTTACATTATGATGATTATCTGTAACATTTTATGAGATTCTTCAAATATTTATCAGTGTAATTCGCTTGGAGATTTTTCATGGAATGTAAAATGAAACATTAAATTGAATAAACTAACTAAGCATCTTGATGACTGTAATGGACTGTTTGTTAGTTTGTCTGCTAAGCAGGTTACAGTGGTCGCAATGCTTGGCAGTCTCTATGGTGCTGAAGAAATCACTATGAGGAGGGGTTTTAAGATTTAGCCCACGGCAAGTTCTATTCAGGGATACTAGATATTTTCCAGTTCCCAGAGGGCTTACAATCTAAGGGGCATGTTTACTAAGCTGGGCTAACGGTTCACCCATGCTATTTGTAACTAGGTCCCATTGGGGGTTACAAATAGCATGGGCTAACCATTAGTCCGATTTAGTAAACATACTCCTAAGTTTGCGTCTGAGGCAATGGAGGGTTAAGCAACAGCAGTGGGATTCGAACCCTGGTTCTCAGCCACCCGTTAGGCTAGTCTTCTGCTCCATATTTGATGGAACAACACTGATGCCCAGGGCTAAGATTCAGATTCATATCCTGACTTTTAAGGCAACCTGCAGCCTTGGCCCCCTGTAGTTAAGGGACAGATTAGCTCACTATTAAACCACTTGTGTTTTGCTTTTAGCAGGGTCAACTCTAAAAAAGAAAAGTACAGCATGCACAAATTAGATCTTGTATTTATCTAATCTTTGGAACCAGCTTCTGGTTGCTTTAAGGGAAGAGAATAATTCATTGAGTTTCTTCAAGATTTAAAAAAAACCCTGTTGTTTTGATCGTTTTCTACGCTCTTTTTGCGGTTGCTGCTCAGTTCTAGTCGCTTGCCAGTCATGATGTTTTAATCTCTTCAGTTTTGTTTTTATTGTTTTACTGTTTAGCATGTTGCTATGTCTTTAGTTAGGTTTGGATGGTATATGAGCTTTTTAAACTAAATTAATTAATATGGATCTTATTTTGTACACTATTATGTTAATTTTATTGTACTCTGCTGTGAATTGTCGATTGGTATGATATATATCTTTTAGTACATAAGTAAAGAAATGAATTCTGTATATTTTAATGTGTTACACTGGTCAACATTGAAATCGTTACTGACTTTAAAAGGCCCTAATCTGTAGTATCTTGGTGAGCTGAGCACGAATATAACATTAAAAAAAATTTATTGGCTCTCGTTTTGAAGATATTGCATGTAGTTCATTTTTGACGTTCACAGTGTAAATTTATCCAGTAGAACATCAACAACATCCCAAATAAGCCTTGAATGATGTAATATTGCATCACATTGCAAAATACCAGCATGCACACATCACCCAGAGTTGACTGCATCATTTTCTGATGCAATGCAATACTACTGCCAGACGGCTGCTGAAGCCATCTGACGTCAGCAGTGTACTATACGCAGTCGGAAAGGAAAGTAATCTGGTATTCTGTTCCGATATTGAAAGCCTCATGAATGCCTTAAAAATCACTCATGACCCACAAGACTGGAGACTATTTATAGACTCTTCGAAACTGAGTCTGAAGGCTGTGCTTTTGAACAATGGAAACCGTCTTCCATCTATTCCAGTAGCACAGGCCGTCCACATGAAAGAGACATACGATAACTTAAAGCATCTACTGACTTCCACTCCTTTCACACTCAGTTTAAGTTACTTACTCTAGTTCACAGGGCTCTTCACACTAGTACTCCACAATACCTAGACCACTCCACGGGGAGAAGTGGTCTAGTGGTTAGGACAAGGTACTTCAGGCCGGAGGGCCGGGGGTTCAAGTCCCACCTGGGGACAGCAATCTCAGGCCGGAGGGACTGGGATTTCTAGTCCTATAGGCACTCCTTGTGGTCTTGGGCAAGCCACTTAACCCTCCACTGCCCATGTTCCCTGTAAGTATTAGTGTATGTGTCTCATATCCCCTCGTGTTAAATGTATCCCCCAATTGACCGCTTTGACCCGGTGAAAAGCGGGATATAAATACAGCTAAATAAATAATAAATAAAAATAAATACCTGGCAGACCTTATTACATTCCACACCCCCAGACACACTCCCCGCTCCTTCCACCTTAACCGCCTTAATCTCCCTCCCTCACTCACCTTCAATCCACCCGCTCCTCTGCTTTCTTTTTCATCGGCCCCGCACTCTGGAATTCACTCCCCACCTCCCTCCAGTTAGAACCCCATCATGCCACCTTCAAGCGAGACCTAAAACCCCACCTCTTTTCCTTGGCCTATGACCTTCCCTCCCCTCTTGTCTGATCCTATCCCCTACGTATAGTCCTGTATCCTTTCTCTTGTTCTATTATATCAACAATTGTAACTTTCTTTCCTCCTTTCTGGCCCTGTTCCTGTTTCTAATTGTTTGTGAATTGTGAACCGCTCTGATAAAGTAGGGCGGTATATCAAATAAATAAACAAAAACATACAGCTGGCACCTCTGTGGTGACTTGAAGGTAGTTGCCCTTTTAATGGGACTGCAGCAGGGATATATAAAATACATGTGTTTCTTATGTGAGTGGGATAGCCGAGCAAGGGATTGGCACTACTTGTGGAAGGAATGGAATCGCCGACAAAATGTAACAGTTGGAGAGATGAATATCCAGCACCCAGCTCTGGTTGAGGCTCACAAAATCCTGCTACCATCCCTTCACATCAAACTAGGTTTGATGAAAAACTTCGTGAAAGCCATGAACCGCACTTCGCCAGCTTTCCGATACCTGCATGAAAAATTCCCTTGACTCAGCGAAGCAAAGATTAAAGAGGGAGTTTTTATGGGTCCTCAGATTCGAGAGCTCTTCAAAGATGACTGGTTCAACAACTTGCTGCAGGGTGATGCGAAACAAGCATGGAATGCTTTTTGCCTAGTGTCAACAAACTTTCTCGGGAATGTTAGGGCAGAAAACTACAAGGAACTAGTAGAAGACATGCTGATGCAGTATCAGAAACTTGGATGCAATATGTCTCTAAAGATCCATTTCCTTGATTCCCATCTCGATTTATTTCCTGACAACTGTGGTATGGTTAGTGATGAACAGGGCGAACGTTTTCACCAGGATATCGCAACGATGGAGCAAAGATACCAGGGAAAATGGTCCATTACAATGCTGGCTGACTACTGCTGACACTCCCCAGAGAAGCTCCCGAACAGCTGTACAAGAGACAGGCGAAAAAATCTAAGAAGTAGCCTATGACTTGTTTTTTTACAGGTATTAACCGAAGGCCTATTATATTTACTATTGACATGCATTTCGTGATGTAAACATTAATTCTTGTAGATTACAAAAAAACTAGAGCCAACTTTGCAATTTCACTGTCATATTCATGTTCAGCATATAAAAATTGATAAGAAATTACTATTTTTATTTCAGTAACATGACTTTTGTAAAATTTGTTGACCAGTGTTATTGGACATAGATGAAATGGATAAAAAAAGGGTTAATCTGACTTCCCTCCCCAGGACTCAGGTATGAAAGTGGCATATCCTCTTCTTACAGCAACAACCCTGAATTGATTATCTATTTCATGTGTTGATCTTTAGCTTATATTTTGACTTTGAGAGACATTTTTATCTTTTTTTTGCTTCAGCTATAGGCGAGTTTTTCTCTAAAAGCTGCATTCCCGGAGCCAATCAGAATGGTTTCCCGGCTAACTTATGTGAGCTCTGCAAGGGGGATGAGAAAGAGAAGAAGAAATGTGTGCCTGCGGTGGAGGAGCCGTACTTTAGCTACAGTGGCGCCTTCAGGTAAGACAGTCACTGACTACAGTGAAAAACCCCTGGTGAGACACTGTTGACTGCACTTACAAAGGATAACCGGTGTGCCTATCTTCTATCCTTGTGCCTTTTGCACAGATGTGATGGTATCTTTGCCCCAAAAATTAAAATGTATTATTGAACCACGAGTTGATAAGATCGATGCTTCCTTGAGATGATTAGTGATCAAACTAGAAACTTTACAAAAATGAACCTCAGTTGGGCACAGTTACATGGAAGTGTTGGACTGCAGAGTAGTACTGAGTTTCTCAAACCTGGCCGTGGAATGTAACATAGTAACATAGTAAATGACGGCAGATAAAGACCAGTATGGTCCATCTAGTCTGCCCTGCACGGTGTCAAGGGTAGGTACACCTGCCGCTCTGTGCAGGCCCCCCTTCCCCATGTCTTTAGGGGTGATCCCACCACTCCATGTAGGACACCCCTATTTGTTAAGGAATTAGATGGTTCAGATTATTTTGATATTTTCTTGTTGCTGTAAAGGGATCCACTGTGTCTGTCCCATGCCCTTTTGAACTCCGTCACCGTATTTGCCCCCACCACTTCCATCGGGAGCGCATTCCAAGCATCCACCACCCTTTCAGTGAAAAAGTATTTCCTGACATTGTCTTTCAATTTAGCACCTTGTAGCTTCATGTTATGCCCTCTAGTTTTGCAGCTTCTCTGTCTTTGGAAGAGGTTTGTTTGTTCATTATTTCTCTTTAAGTATTTAAAGGTCTGAATCATATCTCCCCTGTCCCTCCTCTCCTCCAAAGTGTACATGTTTAGGTCCTCAAGTCTCTTCTCATAAGGCTTCTGATGCAGGCTCCAAATCATTTTGGTTACCTTCCTCGGAACAGTTTCCAGTCTTTTTACATCCTTTGCAAGATACGGTCTCCAAAACTGAACACAGTATTCCAAGTGAGGCCTCATCAGTGACTTGTACAGTGGCATAAGTACCTCTTCCTTTCTGCTGGTAATTCCTCTTCGTATGCAGCCCAACATCCTCCTGGCTTTTGCCACCGCCTTGTCACACTGTTTTGCCACCCTGAGATCTTTAGAAATAATCACTTCAAGGTCTTTCTCCTGATCCATACACACCAATCTCTCGCCCCCTATCGCGTACATTTCCCTTGGATTTCTGCTTCCCAAGTGCATGACTCTGCACTTCTTCACATTAAATCTTAATTGCCAAGCATTAGACCATTCTTCCAGCTTTTGTAGATAATTCCTCATGTTAACCACTCCCTCGGGGGAGTCCACTCTATTGCAAATTTTCGTGTCATCTGTGTCCATGAAACTCAGTGACAATGCATCCCACCCCTTAATGCCAACCAGGCTGTTTAACGTAGATATCTCTCCAGCAAGGTCTTTAAACTTAGGAAGAAATGTAAGAATGACCATTGCCATTTTCCCTTCAAATTGAGTTTCAAAAAGTAAAGCTGGTTAACTCTTCATTTCCACTCTGAATTGCATTATAGAAATACTTGAGCAATAACTGCCAGGAAATTATTCTGCCACGTAGTTAGCTGCCATTTCGGTGTGACGAGCCCAAATTCACGCACAGCACTCTGCTCAGTTGTATGTGTGTAGGATCAACAAGCACAAAGGCTGCCAGTGCAGAGATAATGACCATTTCTAGCCACCAATGACCAAAACTGGTCATCTCCCAGTGTGACTGAAGCAAGAATTTCTGCGTTCTCATTTCACAATGTAATGAAGGGAGCGGAGTCTTTAGTGATTATAGCAGCAGGCTAAGGACCAGTGAAGCCAGGGATCAAATCTCACTGAGATTCCTTGTGACCTTGAGCGACTCGATTCCATTGCCATTGCCTGAGGTACAAACGTTGGGCTTGATTTGCTAAATGTGGTGCTGCGTTAGTGCAGGTTATCGGTAGGAAGGCCCCATTGCTCGGAATGGGATGTGTAATAACACACTGGTGCAGGTTAGTAATAGCCTTAGGACAGTACTGTACCTGAATGTAACTGCTCTGGAGCAACCAATGAAAGGACATAAACTAAGATCCAGTTAAACTAAATCAGCCATAAAACCAGAAACCTGGTTGAGAAACACTGAGGGGCATGTTTAGTAAAAGCAGCGCCAGTAGAGTGTGATTGTGGTGCGATATTAGCGCGGAGGTCCTTGCTGATATTTGTGGGCATGTGCCCCCATCCCCTCTGCTGATAGCACACTGCAGTCACATGGCACTGCACTAAGCAGCGGGCGGGTGTGGGTAATACCAATGTGGCATTAGGTGCCCCCACACTAACGAGAACAGTTACAGTTATTCAGCACCATACGACCTGCTCTGTGACGTGCCAGGAACACCAATGTTATGGCCCCCCCCACTCCTGCACTAGCACTGGAACCCCCCCTGCTGCCTGGTAGCGTGCTTTAGCAAAACATACCCCTGACATTCCTTCCCCACTTTCTCATCTACTGAGCATCTACAACCTTTTGATAATTTAGATGTGGGCCTCTGTTTCAGGCTGCTTTACAGTGCGTTCTGTTTTGGTTAATATTTTGGAACAAAGTACACCTCGGGCTACAAGAATGAACTCTTAACTTTCCAAGCTTATTCTGCAGTGCAGAATTCTAGATGTGTATGAGTCACAAACGTGTACTGCTAACATGCTGTACATTGCATTTTAAAAACACTATTATGGCTGTGTGTGGTGCAAAATACAGATCACTAGGAGTGCGATGGAAAGAGGAGAAAAAGCAGAAGTTCAGTGTAGTCATTAGCGGATCGCACTGTGTGGACGCTTTCAGCTCTCCTCACTCACAGCAAGTCCTGGACTCAAACATAAGAAACTGATGTATGAAGCATTTTTCCCTAAACATAAAATGCAAAGGTCCCTTTTGTACATCTGACTCTTGCAGGCCGATGCAGAAAGACTGGCGTGCCCTTTGTTTGGCAGATATCGCAACATATATGCACAAGTACCGCTACACCAAATGCAGAAGAGACTGAAATGCGTAAACAGCAAAAGAAAAAAAGGGGGATGCACACACAGCAATGTGAAGCGCAAATGAGCTGCGTGCATTAAAATGGAATGCTAATAAGGTCTATGCCCAATGCAGAGAAATGCGTAAAGTTCACGAGCGCCATTATCTCTATGCTTGCGCTGCAAAAATCTTAGCGTGTAAGGAAAGACTGTTACAGCATGTGTACCGGTGAACAGGTACTTTCGACGCGAACATTTTCTACATGTATCTTTCAGCATATAAGCGAACGTTCGGCGTTCAAGAAGAAATTTATTTTGCTTCTTCTTGCATGTTCTGTGGACTCACTTATATCATTCTCCATTTGCTGATGTATCTCTTTGTTCTGATTTCATAAAAAAATAGTTTTGGGCAAAATAGTGTTATTATGAGGTGAGCGCCAAAAGAACCTGCACATCCGATACGCATGTGCACACAACCACTTGTAGCAAGTCTTTTGTTTGCACATGCATAGGCTCCTCTCCTTTTAATTTTATGCTGAAGTTTTGTGCACAGCTCATCTGCAAACGCACCCTTTGCTGCATACCGGTGCACTGCGAAAAACACATATACAGCTAATAGTGTGCGACTTCAGCGCTGGCTTTCTGCATCAGCCTGTTGGACTGTTAACTTTGTGCAGCAGGGCCTTTGTGATTCATCTCTGTAAGCAGGGCTCACCTTGTCCACTGGTCTGCAAAAGGAAGATTCTTTTGTAACAGACGAAAATAAGCCTGTAAGCATTTAAAGCTGCATTTCTGCAGAACTGCAATATATCTGGTTCCAGCAGAGAGATTTTGAGCCACCTCTGCATTTCCGACAACCTGATGTGTTATGAGACCCTCAGCACTGATGGCACCCTCAGACAAGGTGATAAGTAAGACTCAGGGTCGTAACTGTGCTGCCTCAGTACCGGTCCCCTCCTTTCAATGCCCTTCCCAGGGAACTATGCCTCATTGATGACTTGAAAGAGTTTCATAGGGACTTAAAACCTTTACTATTTAGGAAGGCTTTTGCGGGTTTGAGCAGGTGAGGGGTGGGCTGGTTAGGCTGCTGTTATAATTTTGTTAATTTTTGATGTAAACTGTCAGGAGTGCTTCCAGTCTTCTTGTCAATAAATGTTATTAAATAAATTCCAAGGGCAGAGAATTAGGGACTATAAATAACCACTGATATTGTCACTGGGATGTCTTACTGCTGTCTTAAACTTAATATGAACAAAATTGAACTGCTTATCATTCCACCCAAACCCTCCTCCATCTCTGTTGAAAACTCGCTTCTCCGCCCTGTTACATCTGCCCGTAACCTTGGTGTTATCTTTGATTCCTCTCTTTCCTTCTCTGCTCATATACAACAGACTGCAAAAACCAGTCTCCGTCCCTTCCTCTCTGTTAATACCACACGAACGCTTGACAACTCCTTTACCTCTCGCTTTGACCACCACAATCTCCTTCCTAGTGGCCTCCCTCTGAGTCATCAATCAGTTCAAAACTCTGCTGCGCATCTTATCTTTCGCCAGCCTCGCTTTGTGCGTATAACCCCTCTTCTCAGATCACTCCATTGGCTTCCCTTCCGTTACCACATCCAATTCAAGCTTCTACTTTTAACTTTTAAATGCACTCATTCTGCTGCTCCCACCCTCTCTCTTCTCTCCTCCTCGCAAACTTTGCTCTTCTTCTAGCTTACTCCTTTTCCTCTTCTGCTAACTCCAGACTTGGGTCCTTTCACCTCGCAGCTCCTTACGCGTGGAACTCTCTTCCTAATCTGTTCGTCAGGCTTCATCACTCCTCCTCTTCACATCTTTGCTATAGGCTCACCTCTTTAAGGCTGCCTTTGGTCTCCGATCCCCAGTCCTTGTGTCTTGATTAAATTTAAGCTCTAAGGAGCAGGGCCTGTCTTTTCTGCGTTTCTACAGTGCCGCATATGCTGAGTAGCGCTCTATAAATGTTGAATAATAATAATAACACACTGATGTGGGATGTAAGTTGAAAATCAGGACTGGCCAATACTCTCTTTCCTGGAACTAGGCAGTTCTGTTTCCGGACAGTTGGCCCAGTGTTCAGCTATGTGGCGATGCTATGCATGGGCTAGGGTTGAATACCTACCCCATATTTTCAGCATGATGGATACGTCTTATTGTCCTCTAGCTTATGGTGTGGCCCTGTATGTATTACAGAAGTAGAATTATATACTGTTGCTGATATGCACGAAACCAATAGCCTAAATGCTACCCAAACAGTCCCTGCAGAGCGCGGCAGTTGGCCAACATGACTTAGTTATAAATAATATCCTTGCACCAACTCCGCTCTGGCTTTTTAGATACAGTTGCACTCTCATGGCAACTGGAGAGCTCGCCTCTCGCTGCCAGGCCAGAGTTTCACATTATTGCGAGACTTTGACCTGACAGCGGGAAATGGGGTCTCAGGCTGTAGGGAGAGAGTGCTTTTATCTGAGAAAACCTGAGGGGAAGCGGTGCAGCAATTTTATTTATAAATAAGTCATGTTTGCCAACTGCTGCGCTCTACCTCCTTTATGTGGGGGGGGGGGGGGAGATGTTGCAGTACAAAGACGATATCTCTCCAATTTCCTACTGCTGCTACTGTCGCCAGAGGGGGCCCTCAGCAAAAGTTGTTGGGGGCCCCTCATTCAAACTTATACTACGCTAAATCTAAAAAAATTAGAAAAATGACTGCTGGCATATACATAATTTCCAAAGCTGTGCATTGAGCAAAAATGTACAAAATTGTGGGGAGGCTTTCTCTGTATATGTAAGTGAAAGGAAGTCTTTGGTTTTGTGTGTGTGGTCACTGCAGTGACAGTCCATGGCAGGGCCATGCACCAGGACTATTTGGAATCCTGCCCTAAATACGGTAAGGGGATCACCCTTGAGTGATGATCACAGATTCTTCCTCCCCCTCCCATTGGGAGCTATGAATGATGTCTTTGTTGCTGATCTGAGGAGGGGGATGAAACTGGCAACCTTGCTTATGGTGGTGCAAAGCATAGCTACTGAGCAAGTCCGTGATGTTGACTTCTCTTTGCATGGGGTCTGCAAGGTAGGAACCTGTTTCTTGATCAAGCTTAGCGGTACATGTTGGTACCTCATTTCATTTCCTGTTCCCAGGTGTCTCGTGGAGGATGCTGGTGTCTTGGCCTTCGTCAAACATTCCACAGTCTTTGAAAACACTGATGGTACTGTATACAAAAGGCTTTGATGGATATCATTAGTGATGGCTGTTTGTGAAAAAATACTTCCCTTCTGAAAGCAAACCTTCTCTCTTTCAGGCAAGAACCCTGCAGTCTGGGCTGAAGGATTGAAATCCAGTGATTTCCAGTTACTGTGTCCAAACGGAGCCCGAGCGGAAGTAAACCAGTATGAGGCATGTAACTGGGCCCCAGTCCCTTCTCATGCAGTCATGGTCCATCCCGACACCAACGTTTATGCTGTATTTGGCCTGCTGGATAAAGCTCAGGTATAGTCCAGTCAGGTCAATCCTGAAAGCAAAATTTCATTTGCAGGATGTTTCCAGGAAAGGAATAGCGGTCAGTGAACAGGTCCCCCTTTAGCATGAATGGAGAGTAGTAGCACAGAGCAACTCTTAATGTTCAGCCAGTTCCAGCTGGATCTGCTTTTAGTTCTGCTAATAGTTCCATGAATTAACAAAGCAAAATTGATCCTATTTTTCAATGTTTTTTGAAACCCCTTCCAGAAATAGGATACAGGTAAGGGAAATGTCAGATAGTGCATGGATGTCGGAATTGAGATGCTGGGGTTGGGTGTACACAGTTCTGCTAGTAATTTACAAAAGGCTCTGCCAAGCATGGAGCCTTTTGTAAAATCTGCATAAGGACGTGAAGAATGCCGGAGGAACCATTTTATGAATCGGCACACGGGAAAAAGCAACAGAGGCAACTTAGCAACTTATCTGTGTAAGCTGAGATTTTGCAACTCACATGTGCCAGGGTCTACACATACAGAGGTCGCAATCTTTATGTAGTTTCAATTTAGAGGGGGAAATAAACAACAGAAATGACCCAATCTAGAAATGCCCTCACACTGCAGTGTAGATAGTTTATGTATATAGTTAACCCAGTTATCCAAGTTTGTACTCCTGTTCAATGTAAAACCTGACAGTTTGTCGTTATGGTCGTTTTGTTATGATGTAAACCGCGCTGATTCTAAATAGCGCGGTATATAAGAAACTGTAATAAAATAAAATAAAAATAATAAAAAATAAAATAAAAATAAACAGGGCGATGAATCCCTCCTGTAAAGGACTGGCTAAAACAAGCACTTTTTAAAAGGCTATAAGTGCGAGGATGCAACTGTAAATCTCACCGTGAACATTCTCTTTATGACATGGGGAACACATGGGTAAACGTTTGACCTTGCCAGGCCATACCCAAACCATGGTCCCCTTGCAATTTCCATGTATTATGGATATCAATGTGTAGGAATGTTTTTGGATTTAGCTCACTCCTTTTTCAAGGTCAGTTACAGTCAGGTATCCCTTGGAGGCCTTCCAATCTAAGTTTGTATCCGAGACAGTGGAGGATTAAATGACTTGCCCAAGATCACAATGAGCGCCAGTGGGATTTGAAACAGGCTTCCCTTGATTCTCAGCTGTGCTCTAACCATTAGACAGCCCTTTCTAAAACTGCCATTTCCACGTGGCAATGGAAAATAAGGCTTCTAAAATAACCCCCAATGTCTATTAAGCAAGCAGAAGGGATGCATCGGTTTCAAGAGTTACGCCTTATAGAGTGATCACTGCTGTCTATATTACGCACCTCCGTGCTTGACCCTGTTACAGGTCGAAGGGCTAAAACACATTGAATGACTAGCTTGGACAGTCACTCAACATTCTCACAGACCACGTAAAAAATGCCTGTTTAAAACAGGGGTGGTCTTGGGTTGTTTGCCATCCAGTTAGTGGTGATACTCAGCCATTAACTGGAAAGCGTAGCTGGTGAATCGCTGTCTTAACTTTAATCAGTTATCGCTATCTGATTATTGGCAGAGTAATGTTATGCAAGAGGTCCCGTCACCCAAGTGCTACAGCGGGGGGCACAAGGGAAGGGAAGAGCAGCGCAGCACTTGGGGCTGGAAAGGCTTAGCTTAGCCTTCCCCAGCTTCTTATATGAGCCACCTATATGCTGGTGCTTAATACGTACACTCAGTACTGATATTTGTATAAGCAGTGATGCCGAAAAGGAGTATTAAACTGTGATTGTGCTGGCAATGTCTGGATAGATTAGGCCTGAATTCAGCTAGATAACTTATCCATTTAGCAGCTGAATATTGCTGCTCAATACATCAGTGCTGTTTATGCCTTCGTTCCTCGCTAAATCCCGTCCCTTATTATCTACATTAAATCTGCCCATTTAGTGATTTAAAGCACTAGAAATGGAGGGATAGTCTGATGGTTAAAGCACTGGGCTGACAATGAGGGAAGCCAGGTGCTGCTCCTTCAGATCTTGGGAAATTACTTAACCCTCCATTGCCTCGGGTACAAATTTGCAGCTTGATGCAGCAAAGGTCGCGGTGCAGGAAGGAATCGAACACACACACCAGTGCTAACAGCAGCTCACTGCACATTTATATCTGTTTAAATGAATGGTTATAAAGCAATTATCTATGCAGCGCAGATAGAGAGAAATGCACAGACAACCAGAAGGCTGAGCTCAATGCTGGGATTTTCACATGAGCTCCAAGGATGAGTTAAGGGTTAGTTTATAGGTCTGCAGTCAGTTCCGGTGAAGACTTTGTGCCAGTTTCTTCAGCGTACAGCTCTTGCAGCGTTTTTATGGCTTTATTGAAGAGAGTGCTTAAAGCATGTTATTTGCATGTGCTAGAATGCACTGTGGTGTACACAGCAAGATTGTTCTGCGCAGAATACTAGCCTTGTGCCTCTGCCTGGCTCGCTCTCCTTGTTTAGTGAAGACTTTTTGCTCACAGCTTCTTTGCACGCTGTTTGCTGACAGCACTGCTGAGCAAAACGTACGTGCAAAAATTCCATTAGTACCAGGCTCTAGCACAGGGTTTCTGGGGACACGAAATACCTAAAGTACCTGAAAGTAACTCGCCTTGAACTGGGAGAAAATCCAATCTCCCCCCCACCCCCCTTTACATGTCTGCTTTTATCTGGATAATTTTAGAATATTTCTGGATAAGTGAATTATAAGTTTGTCATCCGCCAGCAAACACATAACTTGCCATCAGTAGGGAACCCTGTATTGTGTAAAGTGCTGACACGGCCTTGGACTGTCAATCCCGAATAACATAGTATTAGTCTCCTATGTTTTCTGCTTCTGCCCCAGTATTTTTCAATGACAGACTCTAATGTGGAATGAATGAGCACCGTAGTGGGAAGGCTTTTGCCTGCCTTAACCAGAAAAGGAAACTAGAGCACTTCCCTGCAATTCATTCCTAACAAATAAATCATTAACCTCCCATTGCAGCAAAGAATTTGGTCTGGAGGAAAGTAATTCTGTTCATGTTACCAAGGTTTTCCTACCCCTATAATGATTCATGTCCAAGCTCCTGACTCTAATAGATGTGGGGATCTTAAAGGGGAAAAATCGGGGCTACTAGCTCATTTTAAAGCTCTTCTGGTGAGATGTCTTTGATGGGAATTGAAGAAGGAAATTCTGTTTTCAGAACTTTTTTCTGAGCTAGCAATTTCTTTCTCCTCCTTTTATACTTCCAGTTTAGTCAAAACCAAGACTGGGATCTGGTACCACTTGGGGCCCTTATGTACTAAAGTGCAAAGTGACTTCACAAAAGTGCACTTTGTGTGAAAAAATGGCTTCAAATGACCAGAAATAAACAAAAACACCAACCTTCAAGCATTTTGGGCTATTTATGTATGAAGTGTATTTTTGTGAAGTCACTTTGCAACAGCCCGTTTTGTGTGAAAATTAATGTAAAATTTGCATTTATGAGCTGCTGTGATGCAAAATCATGCAAAGTAACACACTAATGGACAGAAAGGAAAAACAAGCATGTGTAAAAGGCTGTAGTTCCTTTTCTCAAAAGCTACAGGAGACAAAAAAATAGGAGCCTTCCTGCAGTGACATCATCAGATTAAAAGAATTGGAGGTTTCCCCAGGGGGTGGGCCCTATGTCCCCCATACCCTACCTCAATGCGGGGCTAAAATGGTATGAAGTCTAACTTTTATGAAACCTTCTTCTACCCCTTCCATAAGTAAGAGTCAGCTCACCAGCCTTCTCTCCCCCCTAGGTACCAGGAGGAAATGGAAGCACAGCACTACCTGCTCACTCCTGCCCCAGTAGCTCTCTTATTCAAAATGTTGTGGGCTGACCCTCACTTATGGAAGGGGTGGAGCCAAGGGAAAGGTGGGGGCTTTCTACCATCGTAGCCCCTTATTGAGGCTGGGGTAGGGGAGGTTGCCAGGACCATAGGATCACCGGGGAGTGCTATGTCCAGAGGACTTCCTGATTTGATGGCTGTGTGAAGGGTCCTTATTAAATTCCTCTCTCATACACTGCCGTAGCCAGAATGTGCAAAGTTCTAGCTGTGGTAAAATATGAGACATTTTATGTTTACTTTTACTAAAGATGTAAATGAGTCAAGAGCTTATTTGCATTTTGAAGTTACATTTTACAGAAACAGATCCTAACCAGCAAACTTTTTCTTGGGTTAGTACATAGGGTCCCTAGTTTGGTTACTGCAGTAACAGTGCACCAGAGCTCCTTCTGGACACCTACGTCATGTGTCCTGAATCTAGCCACCAGCTGTCAGACCCCCAAGGGTTACGTATTCCACCTTTGTAGCATCTTCGGTCCCAACTGACCCGATGCAGTGAATGAACCAGGGATCTACTTTCATAACTTTCAGAAATTCCAGATCTTAAAACTTTAAAAGATTACCTTTGGGTCTGAGTCATGAGGATGTTTTCTCATAGCAATAGAATGAAAGAAAGCTGTATGAACAAAGCCGTAAGCATTTCAGATAAGTCCATAGGAGACCTTATTATCTTCGTCTTCAGGGTAGGGTGCATTGGGGTGACTGCTCTAAGTTTAGCACTTTAGGAGAATCCCCCCATCCCTTGAAGCTCTCCAGCGCAAACCTCTTCTCCCCTCCACCGCAGTCCAGGCACAATCAGCTATGAAAGAGTTTAACCCTTTATAGCTACACTGACCGCCTTCTGTGCTGGCTTTGCCCAAAAGCTGAACATAAGAACTCCTATACTGGGTCAGATCAAAGGTCCATCAAGCCCGATAGTCTGTTTCCAACAGGGAAAAATCCAAGTCACAAGCACCTGGACTGGTGATGCTGGCCAATAGGACCCTGAGGTGCTGCATGTTTGGAATAACCTGAAGTTGGCAGAGGAGGAGAATGTCTTCCTGCTAGGGTGGAGGGAAAAGAGAAACATGCAAGTGGAGGTTGTACAGTCTGGTTGGCCCCAGGCCCCGCACCCCCTTGACACATGAAGTATTGTTACTGCATTTGGTTGCTCTCTGAGGCTATAAAATAGATATGTTTCCTGTACAGCTGCCTTTGAATAGGTTCACACTTCAGAAGGGCTAGCAGCAATGATGTAGTTTATGCAGAAGTCTACACGTGTAGAGGCTGGAGTCAGGGACAACACAGTGGGAGTAAAATGCTAAGAATTGAAGGAAGCCTGAGATAAGCAAAGAGGATCATGCATTGCAAGGAAGTGAAAGCGATCCAAGAGAAGGAGAGAAGCTGGGGTTTTAGTCCTTCACAGAAGGAACTGGGCAGTTTAGAACATGAACTATAGGCTCGCTTTCTCGGGCTGTTTTAAACATGTATTCTGGCTACCTGTTAATTATGCATAAATCCTCTTTACAGGATATCTTTGGAAATCACAGTAACACAGAGTTTAATATGTTTAGTTCACGGAAATATGAAGGGAAAGATCTTCTCTTTAAAGACTCCACAGTTAAACTTGTGCCTGTTGAAGACAAAACAACTTATCTGGAGTGGCTTGGTAAAGAATACCTCAAAACACTGGAAATAGTGCACTGCCCTTCAGCTGCAGGTAAGAAATGTAAGAAGGAGCATGCCCCCGCCAGGTATTTCCTCCCCTTTGAGGCAAGCAGGAAGTGTGAAAAGTAGTGCACTCCCTTCTCTTGTAAGCAAGAAGCATGGGAAGGAGTGCGCCCCGTCTGAGGCTGGTAAAAATGTGGAAAGTGCAGGAGGGAGAGTGCACCACTCCTTTCAAGGCAGGTGAAGGCTGGGAGGGGTGCGCCCTCTCTTCTGAGGCAGGTGAAGGCTGGGAGGGGTGCGCCCTCTCTTCTGAGGTAGGTGAAGGCTGGGAGGGGTGAGTCCTCTCTTCTGAGGTAGGTGAAGGCTGGGAGGGGTGCGTCCTCTCTTCTGAGGCAGGGAGGGGTACGTCCTCTCTTCTGAGGCAGGTGAAGGCTGGGAGGGGTGCGCCCTCTCTTCTGAGGCAGGGAGGGGTGCGTCCTCTCTTCTGAGGCAGGTGAAGGCTGGGAGGGGTGAGTCCTCTCTTCTGAGGTAGGTGAAGGCTGGATGGGGTGCGTCCTCTCTTCTGAGGCAGGGAGGGGTACGTCCTCTCTTCTGAGGCAGGTGAAGGCTGGGAGGGGTGCGCCCTCTCTTCTGAGGCAGGTGAAGGCTGAGAGGGGTGCGTCCTCTCTTCTGAGGCAGGGAGGGGTACGTCCTCTCTTCTGAGGCAGGTGAAGGCTGGGAGGGGTGCGCCCTCTCTTCTGAGGCTGGGAGGGGTGCGTCCTCTCTTCTGAGGCAGGTGAAGGCTGGGAGGGGTGAGTCCTCTCTTCTGAGGTAGGTGAAGGCTGGGTGGGGTGCGTCCTCTCTTCTGAGGCAGGTGAAGGCTGGGAGGGGTGCGTCCTCTCTTCTGAGGCAGGTGAAGGCTGAGAGGGGTGCGTCCTCTCTTCTGAGGCAGGGAGGGGTGCATCCTCTCTTCTGAGGCAGGTGAAGGCTGGGAGGGGTGCGTCCTCTCTTCTGAGGCAAGTGAAGGCTGGGAGGGGTGTGTCCTCTCTTCTGAGGCAGGGAGGGGTGCGTCCTCTCTTCTGAGGCAGGTGAAGGCTGGGAGGGGTGCGTCCTCTCTTCTGAGGCAAGTGAAGGCTGGGAGGGGTGTGTCCTCTCTTCTGAGGCAGGGAGGGGTGCGTCCTCTTCTGAGGCAGGTGAAGGCTGAGAGGGGTGCGTCCTCTCTTCTGAGGCAGGGAGGGGTGCATCCTCTCTTCTGAGGCAGGTGAAGGCTGGGAGGGGTGCGTCCTCTCTTCTGAGGCAAGTGAAGGCTGGGAGGGGTGTGTCCTCTCCTGAGGCAGGGAGGGGTGCGTCCTCTCTTCTGAGGCAGGTGAAGGCTGGGAGGGGTGCGTCCTCTCTTCTGAGGCAAGTGAAGGCTGGGAGGGGTGTGTCCTCTCTTCTGAGGCAGGGAGGGGTGCGTCTTCTCTTCTGAGGCAGGTGAAGGCTGGGAGGGGTGCATCCTCTCTTCTGAGGCAGGTGAAGGCTGGGAGGAGTGTGTCCTCTTCTGAGGCAGGGAGGGGTGCGTCCTCTCTTCTGAGGCAGGTGAAGGCTGGGAGGGGTGCGTTCTCTCTTCTGAGGCAGGGAGGGGTGCATCCTCTCTTCTGAGGCAGGTGAAGGCTGGGAGGGGTGTGTCCTCTCTTCTGAGGCAGGGAGGGGTGTGTCCTCTCTTCTGAGGCAGGGAGGAGTGCGTCCTCTCTTCTGAGGCAGGTGAAGGCTGGGAGGGGTGCGTTCTCTCTTCTGAGGCAGGGAGGGGTGCATCCTCTCTTCTGAGGCAGGTGAAGGCTGGGAGGGGTGCGTCCTCTCTTCTGAGGCAAGTGAAGGCTGGGAGGGGTGTGTCCTCTCTTCTGAGGCAGGGAGGGGTGTGTCCTCTCTTCTGAGGCAGGTGAAGGCTGGGAGGGGTGCGTCCTCTTTTCTGAGGCAAGTGAAGGCTGGAAGGGGTGTGTCCTCTCTTCTGAGGCAGGGAGGGGTGCATCCTCTCTTCTGAGGCAGGTGAAGGCTGGGAGGGGTGCGTCCTCTCTTCTGAGGCAAGTGAAGGCTGGGAGGGGTGTGTCCTCTCTTCTGAGGCAGGGAGGGGTGCATCCTCTCTTCTGAGGCAGGTGAAGGCTGGGAGGGGTGCATCCTCTCTTCTGAGGCAGGTGAAGGCTGGGAGGGGTGCGTCCTCTCTTCTGAGGCAGGGAGGGGTGCGTCCTCTCTTCTGAGGCAGGTGAAGGCTGGGAGGGGTGCGTCCTCTCTTCTGAGGCAAGTGAAGGCTGGGAGGGGTGTGTCCTCTCTTCTGAGGCAGGGAGGGGTGCATCCTCTCTTCTGAGGCAGGTGAAGGCTGGGAGGGGTGCGTCCTCTCTTCTGAGGCAGGGAGGGGTGCGTCCTCTCTTCTGAGGCAGGTGAAGGCTGGGAGGTGTGCATCTTCTGAGGTAGGTAAATCCTCCTTTTCACATTGTCTCTAGACTCTCCTTCAGGTGGTTAACATCCGGGAATCACTTTGGCAAATATTCACACTGTGAGGACTGGGCCACTTCAAGTTCTGTGTTTGTAACATTTATCCTTGAGATGTTATGGCAATCTTGTAGAATACATGGGGTGGAATCTAGAAAATCTCACAGAGACATGGTCTGCCAGCTGGCACCATCCTTTTTGAGTCTTGATAAAGCCACTGCTTAGAAAATCCAATTATTTGAAGATTGTTTTAGAGTTAGCCTTATAGTTGAACTGATGTACACTGTGATTTTCTAAAAGTAAATTGATGAGCTTTGTCTAGCCGAGCTATTGTCGACTTGATCCTATGAACCCACTTCATCCTCCACCCCCCACCCCCTTTCAGTTGCAGCACTAGAGAGAATTGCCAGTCTGTCTTTTTCTGAGCCTCTCACCTTTCATCTAGTCAGTCTGTTGTTTTTCTCCACACAATAGCTGTAACTTCGATGAACACTGTTCTACTGCTGCTCCCCAGTGTCCTTCTGTTTAGCTTCCACCTGTGAACTTCAACCACAAGGATCAGTAGAACCAATCCAGAGCACTCGGTGAACCAGATGATTCTTCACAGATCTCAAAAGTGGAATGGACTTATAGGCGAGAATCCCTCAACTCTGTTACAAAACTACTCATGGGCTGAAGACAGCATTAAAACTCAACTTCTAAGGGGACAAGAATTTATATTCAGCTAATCTAGTGGAGAAATGGCCTAGTGCAGGGGAGGGCAAACTACAGAGTGAGTCCACAGGCACAAAAGTTTGACCTTCTTCCTATTATCAATAAAACATTATAAATGTCTCATGAAGCCGCTTCTGTGGCCTGCGATCAGCTACTTGTGGCCCACTGTTGATGCAGATCCCACTACTAGCCGCTAACATCTCATCAGACTGGACAGGCTGGTCTGCTTTTAATGATGCACAAATACCTTCTGGCTCAGACAGATAGTATAGTTACTCACCTGTAACAGGTGTTCTCCAGGGACAGCAGTAATCAGTCCTCACATATGGGTGTAGGCAGCAACAAGAGCCTACACAGAGCATTTCCCCAGCTTTAAAAGAAAGCCTTTGGGACATGCTATAACACATAAATGGTCTCCTCTTGCTCAGTTAGATGACATAGCTAGGATAGCAGTAAAAAATAAAACAAGGTAGGGAGGCAACTCCCAGGGGAGGAGGAAGGGTTGTGAGGACTGATTCCTGCTGTCCCTGGAGAACACCTGTTACAAGAGAGTAACTATGCATTCTCCAGGAACAAGTAGGAAGTCAGTCCTCACATATGGGACTCTAGCTCTAGGCTGCCGAGGACTGAACCACAACAGCACCAATGGCAATCAATCAGGTAGTCGTGAGTACAGACGGAGAGTCCCCACTGCAAGACCCTAGCATCCAGCGACATTATTACTCTGGTAGCCTGAACACAGAAGAGTCAGAGGGCAGGAATTGCCTACATCCCAAGAATATTACGGAGTACTGCCTGGCCAAAGGCATTGTCCCTGCAGGACTCACTCTCCAGGCAGTAGTGAGCTGCAAATGTATGAACTGAAGACCATGTGGCAGCCTTGAAGATTTCCATCACCGGCACTGAGCCGAGGTTGGCCACCAATGTGGTCACTGCCCTCACGCAATGCGCTGTGATCTAGTGCTCGAGGGAGAGGCCCGCTCGCTCATAGGCGAGGGCAATACAGTCTGCCACCCAAATGGACAGAGTTTGCTTAGTCACAGGGAGCCCCAGTCTGCTGGGGTCATAAGACATGAAAAGCTAAAGCACTTTTCAATGGGCCTGAGTCCGCTGTAAGTAGAAAGACAGGGCCCATTTGCAATCTAGCGTATGAAGTACTAGTTCCTCCTTGCTGGCGTGAGGCCGTGGAAAGAAGGTGGGGAGGACCACTTTCGGGAGGAATTTGGGGTGTGTGTGGAGCACTACTCTGTCCTTGTAGAACCTTGTATATGTTGTATCTGCCACCAGGGCCTGGAGTTTGCTCACTCTTTGAATGAAGTAAGGGCCACCAGAAAGGCCGCTTTCCAAGACCGGTACTGCAGGTGGCAAGTGGCTTGAACGGCAGTTTGGTGAGCTGGGAGAGCACCACGTTGAGGTCCCACTCTGCCGATGGATGGCGGAGAGGGGGCTTGCATAACAGGAGGCCCCGGAGGAACCTGGAGACCAGGGGCTGGCTTGAGAGAGCTTTTCACTTGATAGGGTGGTAGTGAGCGGCTATGGCACTCAGATGTACCCTCACCGAGTTAGATTTCAGCCCAGTGTGTGACAGGTGCAGTAGGTACTGAAGTATTAGTTGCACACTGCAGGAGAAAAGATTCTCCTCCTTTTCTGCACACTAGGCGGAGAACCTTCTCCACTTAAAAGGCATAAGCCCATCTGGTGGAGGGTTTTCGGGAAGCCAGTAGGTTCTCCTCGACTTCTCCTGGAAGAATGAAAGGGGCCAATACTACCCTTTCAGCAGCCACGCTGTTAGCAACCCCAGATTGGTGTGCAGGAGGGAGCCCTCCTCCTGGGACAGGAAGTCCGGGGCTTGGCCCAGTGGGACTGGGAGTGCCATCGACAGAGAAAGTTGCAGAGGGAACAAGGTTGCCTGGGCCACCTGTGGGCAATCAGTATAACTGATGCCCTTTTGCTCTGGACCTTGAAGAGGGTCCTGGTGACCAGGGGGGGGGGGGGGTCAGTGGGAACACAGAGTAGGCCCTCGGACCACGAGATCAGGAAGGCATCTGCCACCACTCTCTCAGGGTGCGGCTGATGGGAGCAGAAGTGGGGTAGCTGTGCATTGTCTGGAGAGGTGAATAAGTCTATCACTGGCTTGCCCCAGAAGTGGAAGAGCTGCTTCGTTACTCTGGGGTTTAAGTGCTACTTGTGTGGACGAAGGACTCTGCTCGTCCTGGCCCAGGATGTACACTGCTCACAGAAGCATGCTATTGCGTGCTGCAAAGGAGAGGAGGGTCACTGCCTCCTGGCAGAGGGAGTATGAACTCGTGCCCCCCTGCTTGTTAATACAGAATATGGCAACCTGGTTGTTCAACTGGATCAGCACAGATCAGTGTTGCAGGCGGTTCTTTCATCCTCCCCATCCGTCTCCTCCTCTGACTCCTTTCCCCTATCCTGTGGGGTTCCCCAAGGTTCTGTCCTGGCCCCTTTGCTTTTCAATCTCTTCTTAACCCCTCTCACACTGCTAATTCAACAATTCGGGATCTCGGCATTCTACTATGCAGACAACATTCTTCTTCTTTATTACACCTCCCCTATATGTCCCGACCTTGCCCCGCTCAACTCCTGTCTCGCTGCTATCTCCAACTGGATGACCCAAAACTGCCTACACCTCAACCTATCGAAAACTACTGCTATCTGGTTTCCTCATGGCCACCCTTCCCCGTCTCTGACACCTTCTTTCCCTGGTACACCCATCTCTCTGGTTCCCACCCTTCGGTATCTTGGGGTGCTCTTTGATCCTGATCTCTCCTTTTCCGCCCACGTTTCACATGTCTACAAGACCTCCTTCTTCTATCTTTGTCAAATTCGCGCAATTCGCCCCTTCCTCTCTCCCTCTGCTCTTGCCACCCTGCTGCTATCTCTTGTCATTTCCCGTATTGACTTCTCCAACTCTGTTCTCTCTGGCATATCCAAACTACAGCTGACACGTTTGCAAAGAATCCAAAACACCGCTGCCCGACTTGTGTCCCATTCCTCCCCTAGAGACCACGTTACTCCCCTCCTGCTTCGTCTTCACTGGCTTCCCATATCCTTTCGTATCCAGTTTAAACTTTACACTTGTTCATAAGGCACTTCATACCACTACCCCGCAATATCTCGCTGACCTAATCTGCTTTCATACCCCCAGGCACACACCCCGATCCTTCCATCTTAACCGCCTCGCACTACCCCCCCCCCTTCACAGGCTCACCTCCACTCCACCCATTCCTTAGCCTTTTTTTTCGTAGGTCCCGCCCTCTAGAATTCCCTTCCCACTGCCCTCCGTCTTGAACCACATCACCCAACCTTCAAACATGCTCTGAAGACCCACCTATTTTCCCTTGCCTTTGACCTTCCCCCCCTCCCAGCCTTAGCCTCCTCCCTTCTGTCTGCTGCTCTCTACCCGCTCTTTTCTCTCTGTCCTATTTCTAATTTGTAACTTCCTCTTCATCTTCTGGCCTTGTGCCTCGCTGTACTGAAGTTTTTATTGTAAACCGCTCTGCTTACCTCTGAAGGGCGGTCAAGCAAATGAATAAACATAAACACTCGTAGGGCCAAGAAGATTGCCCCGAGTTCCAGTAGACTGATCTGCAGGAGTGACGACTCCTGAGACCAGCTGCCCTGAGTGTGTGTGTGGCGATCACTGCAATGTGCCCCCCAACCCAGGAGGGAGGCGTGTGTGGGTGCCTGGAAGGGCATTACTGCCTGGAGGTGGCACATGTTTTTCCACCAGTTGAAGGACTCCGCCAGCTGACGGGTAACCCTAACCCTGTCACGTAGTCTGCCAAGTGGCCTGAGTCCATTGTGAACGTAGGCACTACTGGGCTGCACGCATGTGTAAGTGGGCTGAAAGCATGATAACCATCGAGGCCATAGGCAGAGGAGACGATGAGCCGATACTGACCGGCGACATTATACCTCTCCTGCCAGTTGCCTGAGGCATTCTGCCCTTTCTCTTGGGAGGACCTTGACCTCTAACATGTCCAACTGCACACCAATGAATGCCAGGCTTTGGGCTGGAGAGATGGGATTTGGGGTACTTGATGACGAACCCCAGGTGCTGAAGGAGGGTTGTGCGCTCTGCCCCTTGAAGGCACAGGTAGGCAGCTACCACCGCCAGGCATTTGGTAAAGACCCTTGGCATGGAGGCCAGGCCAAAGGGTAGTGCCATCCTTCCACTACGAACCGTGGGTACTGCCTGTGGGAGGGATGGATTAGGATTTGAGTATATGCATCCTTTAGGTCCAAGGAGCACATCCAATCTCCCTAGTGGAGATAAGGTAGCAGTGTTCCAAGGGAGAGCATCTTGAACTTCTCTCTCACCAGAAACTTGTTAGGTTTCTCAGGTCTAGGCCCCCAGTTCTCTTTGAGACAAGGAAGTATCTGGAGAAGCCTTTTCCCCATAGGTGTTTGGGTACAGGCTCTACTGCGTAGTCCCTGAACAGACCTGCAAGTTCTTAGAGCAGAAGGGTCTGGTGAAGGAGAGGTTGCACTGTCTCTCTTTGAAAGAACATGGGTGGTACCCTGCTGTAGACGGAGGAAGTATCCCTCCCTTACCACCTGCAGTACCCACTGGCCCACTTGTGGGCGAAGAGTGCCAGGTGGCCCCCTGTGGGCTATTGAAGATCTCCTGGGGGAGGGGAGGCCCTGCCCTGGGAGTCAAAAGCTTCCCCCAGGCTGGGCAGGAGCTGAGGCATGTGGCTTCTGTGCCCCATGTCTCTGCCTTTTAGGGTGAGAACCCTGTTGGTCCGAGAAGAGCTGGTAGCGGTGACTCTGCTGAAAGGGCCCCTTTTTCCTCGAGAACAGGGGAGTTTTCCCCGATGGTTTCTTGCAGGGAAAGGATGAGGTCTTCTTGGAGAATCTCTGTCGAGTCACCACGTCAGCCTCGATCTTGGCCATAGGTTTGCCGAATAGGTTTTCTCCAGTGCAGGAGACGTCGAGCAGTTTGTCTTGGACTCATTGCTCGAGGTCCAAGGACTGCAGCCAGGCTTGGCATCGGGAGCCGATGCTGGTTGCTGCTACCTGAGCCATTGACTCCAAGCTGTCATTGGCCTCCCAGGAAAGGAACATAGAACAGTCCTTGATCCTGGACGTCAGGGATTGGAACTGCTGGAGGGGTTCCCCGGTAAGCACTGCTGAAAACCCAGACAACTCTTGGGATAAAGCCTTTAGGTGCATGCCTATATCCAATTCATAAGCTTGGATCCGGCAATCCAGCATGGAGCCCTGGTAACACTTGCGCCTGAGGGCATTTAAGGCTCTAGCATCCCTCCCGGGAGGGACCAAAGAGTGAATCTTCTGGCTCTTAAGCTTCTGCATGGTCAACTCGACGACCATGGAGTTATGTGGGAGTTGGGGCTTGTTGAACTTGGGGCCCTTCCAGACATGGTAGATGGCGTCGAGGCGCTGGCTCACCACCGGCATTGAGGCCGGCATCTCCCACATCTTGAGTAGCAGCTGCTCGAGGATTGGCTGTACAGGAACTGTGAGAGTCTCTTTGAGGAACTGGAGATTCTCCAATATGTGTCTCCACCCAATGTGTGGATCTTCCTCCGCCTCGGTTTGCATTGTGGGAGGCCACATCTTCCGGAGAATGGCACCAGGGCAGACAGGTATGGGGGAATCTCTCTGTGCCATTTGGTTTCGGGGGATGCCTCATAGTCTGTCTCACACTCGGAGTTGAGCGGTAACGAGTCTGAGGCCTTGCAACTCTTAACTTTGAGACTGAGGGCAGGTGGTCCCTGGAGGACCTGGAGTCTGAGTTGTGGAAACAGGCCGGGGAGGACCAAATGCCCGAGGAATAGGGCCGAGACCTTGACTGGCACTGGGGGGTTACCCGAGGCCAATGGCGCTGAGAGCTCAGCTCGACAACCAGGGACTCCCCCGTAGTTGGGGGTCCGGTCATCAGGGCAGATGATGCAGACAAACCATCATTGCCTGCTGCAGGGCCAGGATAGCAGTGATGTTCTGCTCCAAAGCCACCATTCTGGTTTTCAAGCCAGAAGGCTCTGCAGCTTTTGGCATGGACAGAGGATCTCGGGCCCAGCACCAGTACTCTTGCGAGTGTGTCCTTGACGAGGACTACGATCTTGAGGAACCTCACATGGTCTCCACTGGCTGAGGAATCCTCCTTGAGGACCTTGATAGGGCGCTTCTCAGAGCCGCATGAGTCCCTCCGAGCGGTTTTACCAGGTTTCTCCAGTGCAACCTTGGTGGACTTCAAGGATTTTTTCTTTTTTCTCTTGGGGGCTGAAATCATCTTGGAGGGGCCGCAGTTGCGGGACTTCGAGGATGCTTGGGCCTCACGGGACATGCTGGGCTTGGAGTTCGGCGTCAGGGAGGCCGATGTCAAGTCAGACCGAGGGAGCAGTTTTTCTTGCAACTCCAACCTCTTTTTATTGGTTTTAAGTGTCATAGTCTGGCACAGGTCACAGAAGGTGCTGTCATGGTCTGGCCCCTGGCAGTGTAGGCAACAGTTGTGGGTGTCGGTCACTGACATCATTTGGCTGCTGTGGTCACATTTTTTGAAACCAACGGGGGACATGGTGGGGAACACCCAGATGGGGTTGACAACCCCCCCAGCAAAAAAAAACACAAACGCCGGTCGAGATGAGCCTTGATCAAAAAAGACAAAAGGAGCCAAGAACAGCATGGGGACGATGCCAGCTCGAGGTGGGAAGAGGAGCCTGAATGCAAACCAAGAAACTAACTATTTTGAGGACAATTAGCAAAGATGTTTCTGGGGAAACAGGACAGCTGTCCATTGAACTCCACGGAAAAAAGGAAACTGAGCAAGATGGCACCCTTGGGCAGGAAGGGGAACACACATGCGTGGTAGCATGTCCAAAGGGCTTTGTTTGAAAGCTGGGGAAATGCTCCGCAAGGTCTCGGTTGGTGCCGTCACCCATATGTGAGGGCTGACTTCCTGGAGAAGAGATGTTAGAGGCCACAGCACAATATGCACAAGGGGCAGCCTGCAGTCTGGTGATAACAGGCCATGGAACAAATGTCATGGTGGTTAGATGTTGGACTAAAATTTTGGTGAGAAAGATGGCTGCCACAGTGGCACTGATAGTTGTGGATAGGTGGTGTTAGGACATTTTTGTTATTGGCTTCATAAGCAAAAGGATTCTATTGAAAGTAATGCAGGGTTGCCAAGTTACCCAATTCCAGGAGTGATATTATTTGCCAGTTCTGGTTTTAAATTTGTATTCCAATGCAGTATGGTATTTGTAGTCCCTGATTTTATCCATTGAAGTCAGTGCAGCAGGTCCCATAGTGCATCAGGATGAGCTTATCAGAAATCCAGGACTGACTTAAAATCCCACTCCTGGAACTGGGTAACTTGGCAACTCTGGTCATGACTGAATTGGGGGGAGGGGGTCTTTGCTGCTCTTCAAATCACCGATCTCTCAATCCCAATGCAGTCCTCGACCAAAATATTTGCCCACCACTAACCTATTTTTAAGAACAGCAGGCTGACAATTGGGGGAAAGTAAGGATCAAATCCCAGTGCTCACACCAACACTCCTTGTGACCTTGGACAAGTCAGTTCAACCTCTTGGGCTAGATCCACTAAACATGCTTTAATGCCAGGGCTTGCTCTTCCACGATGCAGATTGGTGTTTACCTAGGGCGGGAGGGGGAGGCAGAGGCAGCACAGCATTTCCCCTCTTCTCTCCCCACCACCTTACCAAATCGGGCTTCGAGAGGTGACAGCACAGCACCAGAAAAGCCCCTAGAAACTGCTCAGTGGCAGGCTTTTCAGCATATGTGTGCGCACATGCAAGGCCTGATGTGTCCTGACATGGCAAACCTTGAGCACACTAAAGCCTGCTGCTGAGAGTAGTTGTAAAGGGCTTTGCTGGTGTTGTGTCAGTGCTGTGCTGCCACCCCACTCCAAGCCCTATTTTTGGGCCTCCCATGGAGGAAGAGTGGAGGGGGCGGCGGCAATGGTGGTAGGGGGGAAGATGCTGAACATCTTGGGTGGGGGAGTTAATAAAAGAGGGGAGACATGCTGGATACCTTGGGAGGGGAAAGGTAAGGAGAGAAATGCTGGAGACCCAGGTGGGGGACAGCGGAGGAGTAAAGAAGAGATGCTGGACACCTGGGATGGGGAAATGGATTATGGGTGGAGAGGGGGTGCATTGCTGATGGTTCACTTAAGGCATCATAGACTACTGAGCTGGCCCTGTTTAATGCAAGCCCCATTGTTTTCTATGAGACTAATTTGCTAATAATGCCCCTTAGTAAATCTTAGATTGTAAGTTCTCTGGGGCAGGGAAATACCTATCATGCATGAATGTAACTCGTGTTCAGCTACCAAAGGCAAGGCATGAGCTAAATAAAACGACTGCGATCATGCCCTGGGACTTCACGTTGGGCCTGTGTAACCAGTGAAAATTCTCAGATATGTACTGGTTACTTTGAAATGCCTCGGAAAGTATATTTGTGCTGCCTTTCTGCGACTCTGAGAAGGTAGATTCCAAAGCTGTTTACTTATGAGAAAAGCCTCTCTGTTAAGTGCCCTTCTCCCTACACTTCCACCTGGTGCACAACACTGGTAGATTTTCCTAAATCAAGAAAGATTGGGGGGGGGGGGGGGGTCGTCAGAAAAGGAAAAGACCACAAAAATTATCCAGGGCTACATCTGCATCACACCAGGTGTAAATGGGTGCACCAAAATAGCACCCTGTTCCCTGATGGGCCTGCATTTTGGTTTCCCTTTCAAAACGACTTCTCTCCTGGAATTGCCCCTAAATGACCGACTTGACTTCCTCAAGGTGTACTTTCAGTGCCTTAATATCTTTCACTGGCAGTGAAATATATTAAGTGATTTTCTCAAGGGAGACAAAGTCAGCCGTTTTCTGCACATTTCCCATGTTGCAAACATGTCTCACCTTAGAATGCTGAGCAGACTGCATGTAATTTTACACACAGGTTCTGTCTGCGTTCCCAGTGGCGGGGCAAGGGTGGTATTTTCCTTCATTTTTGAGAAGTCCTTAAACTACTAAATACATAAAACTTTCCATTAGCTTTTTCTGGACTATGCCTAGCACTGAAACATTCCCCAAAACACTATTCTAGATTAGGAATATGATTAATATTAAGGGGCTAATTTAATTATCAGTTGGAATTAGTGAAAGCACACATATTTTCACTATTCAAACTCTGCTGTATTTTCAAAGTACACATTCACCCTTGACTTAAAACTGCCCCAGGAAAGCTATGCACACATATTTACACCTAATCCGAGGTGGCATCATTTTTCTGAGGTAAAATCTGTGCACGGTTTTGAATTATCTGAAGTTGGTGTGTAAGTGCAAACCACACCAAACCCCTCCTTGTGCTACATACAAGCTGCATGGGTATCAACTATGTGCAGGTAATTTTATTCTCCTAGATAAAGTACCACGGTCATGACTTTGCAAATTACCCTCCCTCAGCTAGTGGCATTGACCCCAAGATTTGTGGGGTAATGCCACACAATGTAAAGCCTTTCCTCTCCACCATAAGTTAACAGGAACTGTGAATATCTTAAAATAAGTGACTGCACTAGATAATGTGCCCTGCTGAAGAATTAAGCTGTATTATGAAAGTAGTTTTTGACGTATGTTTTGCACTATTTGGAGATAGGATTTAATGATGAAGAAATTAATACTTCTTTTAAAGGAAAATAATTGGTAATAAATTCATTTTTAAATCTTGGTTTGGATATTAATAAAATTGAGAAATATTTGGAGTGGATCCCACCGATTTTGTTTTAGGTTCAGCTAAATCAGCACCAGTGGCTTTCGCTGGCATGGGCCTATGATCAGGTTACATAATGGTATTTATTGCAGAGCATTCCCTATGGGGGAATTGCTTTATGCAGATTTAATAAAAAGGCAGAATCCAGTGACCTTCGGGGATATTGTAGAAGGTCTGCTCGCTGGTGAAGATGTGACTTTCAAAGGTGAAATGGTAGGTGATAAATGACACTGTGAAGCAAACTTGATAAATTAAAAATTTAAAAGAGGTCAGCAAAGGCATTCAAATGACCCTCTCATTCTGCTCTAACACATGGCAAATTCCACTTTGCATCATAGGCAGCGCACCCCAGCTCCAGACTCTGGAGCTCCGGCCACGTCTACACCATGATGCATAGGATTTTTGGCCCTTGCAGCAATTCACAGTACATATGGGTTTTACTCTTAAGGCAACATTGCTTCTGTTTGACAGTCCCGGAGAACAGGGTTTGTCCTTACAATCTAATGCCCCTAAAAATAAGCTGTGTAACAATACTACTTCTAATATCAAAAGAAATTGTGGCTATAAACAGCAAAAAAACAACATAATAATCATACTGTGTTCCTGTGGAAATGGTGCAAAACGTAAGAAAAATGTTGAGACCAACAGAGTAAATGATAAAGGTTTGGTATTATAGTTCTTCTACAATTTGGAGGTCACAAGCTATTGGCATTAGTATAGAATCGAAGTATAGAGCATTTCCATTAAAAGCAAAGCAAAGCTTAAATGACTCATGTTTTAAAAAAGGGATAGATAGATAACCCTAAACTAAAGGCAAGGGGGTGTAATTTTGCTTCCAGAACCTTCCTCCCATACTCTTCATGTCAGTGCCCACCCAAATATACCAAGACAGCCAGCTCCTCCTCAGCAGTTTCTAGAATCTGCCACCTTTGAACCAGGCAGACAAGTGACCAAATAATCCTGTCATCCACCAGCCATGCCTAATGATTGAATTGCTAACCATAATGGCCTTCCTAATCCTCTCCTTCCTGGCCTCTGGAGACACATACTGCATCACCTGGAGGGCAGGTCTTTGTTACAGGATCGTTTCCTGCCATACCAAGGTGATGCTCTCCTTCCAGGTGATCTCTGGAGGTGGGATTTTTCTACTATGTCTCTGTATGTATCGTCTATAATATTATATATCTCTTCCTCAATTCCTTCAAGTCTCTAACCTCCAGAGATCGAACTCTCTCTCACTGAGGAGCTCTTTGGGGGGGCAGTTTCTCCAAATGGGCAAGTGTTGCGCATACCATAAGAACATAAGATATGCCATACTGGGTCAGACCAAGGTCCATCAAGCCCAGTATCCTGTTTCCAACAGTGGCCAATACGTACCTAGCAGTTTCCCCAAAAGACACAGGTTCCACAATGCTTGTACTGGGTCAAGCATTGATATCCTGGGTCCCTTCTTAATAATGGTTGATGGACCTTTCCTCCAGGAACTTGTCCAAACCTTTTTTAAACCCAGCTACACTAACAGCCTTTACTACATCCTCCGGTAACAAATTCTAGAGTTTGATTACACGTTGAGTGAAAAAATATTTTCTTTTATTAGTCTTAAATAGTTTACCCTGTAGCTTCATTGCATGTCCCCTAGTCTTTCTATATTCTGATAACGTACACAATCGATCTACGTTTACCCGTTCCACTCTTCATTAATTTATAGACTTCTATCATTTCTCCCCTCAGCCGTCTCTTTTCCAGGTTAAAGAGCCCTAACCTTTTTAGCCTTTCTTCATAGGAGTATCCTTCCATCCCCTTTACCATTTTGGTGGCTCTTCTCTGAACCTTTTCTAATAACGCTATATCCTTTTTAAGATATGGCGACCAGAATTGCACACAATTTTCAAGGTGCGGTCTCACCATGGAACAATACAGAGGCATTATAATATCTTTTGTTTTATTTTCCATTCCTTTCCTTATGATACCTAGCATTCTATTTGCTCTCTTGGCTACCGCTGCACACTGGGCCGAGGGTTTTAACATGTTATCCACGCCGCCTAAATGTTTTTCCTGGGTGGTGGTTCCTAATGCGGAACCTTGCATCATGTAACCATGGTTTGGGTTGTTCTTCCCTAGGTGCATAACTTTGCACTTGTCCACGTTAAATTTCATCTGCCATTTTGATGCCCATTCTTCCAATTTATCAAGATCCTCTTGCAAAATTCCACAATCCTCTTGTGTTTTAACAACTTTAAATAGTTTTATGTCATCTGCAAATTTGATAACCTCACTCGTTATTCCACTTTCCAGGTCATTTATGAATATGTCAAAAAGCAGCGGACCCAGCACAGATCCCTGGGGTACACCACTATTCACCTTTTAGCCTAACCCTCTGCTTTCTATCTTTTAACCAGTTCCTGATCCACAATACTACACTGCCTCCTATCCCATGACTCTTTAGTTTTACCAAATGTCTCTGATGAGGGACCTTCTCAAAGGCTTTCTGAAAGTCCAGATACACTATATCAACCGTCTCACCTTTGTCCACCTGTTTATTCACACCTTCAAAAAAACATAACAGATTAGTAAGACAAGATCTTCCTTGTCTAAAGCCATGTTGGCTGTCTCCCATTAGGCCATGACTATCTACATGCCGAGTAAGTTTATTCTTTATGATGGTTTCTACCATTTTTCCCGGTACTGACGTTAGGCTCACCGGTCTGTAGTTTCTCAGATCACCCCTGGAACTCTTTAAAAATTGGCGATCCTCCAATCTTCAGGTATTAGAGAGGATTTTAATGATAGTTCACAGATTACTAATAGCAGGTCTGCAATCTCATATTTCAGTTCTTTCAACACCCTTGGATGTATACCATCCGGCCCAGGTGATTTGCTACTCTTCAGTTTATCTAATAGTTGTAATACATCTGCCCGATGTATCGATATTTCCTTTAATTCTTCCGCACCTTTAAATACCACTTCAGTCATGGGTAACATCCCTACATCTTCTTCACTAAAGACAGAAGCAAAGAATTCATTCAGTCTCTCCGCTATCGCCTTGTCGCCTCTTAGTGCCCCCTTTAACCCCTCTATCATCTAATGGACCGACTCTCTCACAGGTTTTTTGCTACGAATGTACTTGAAAAAAACCTTTATTTCGTGTTTTTGCTTCCGCAGCAAGCTTCTTCTCAAATTCTCCCTTTGCCTGCCTTATCAATGCCTTGCATTTGACTTGCCAGTGCTTGTGCTGTTTCCAGGTTTCGTCGTTTGGCTCTTTTTTCCATTTCCTGAAAGATGCTTTTTTGGCAACAGCCGCCTCTCTGACCTCACCTTTAAACCATGCTGGCAGTTTTTGGACTTCCTTCCACTTTTCTTAAAGCGTGGAATACAGCTGGTCTGGGCTTCCAAGATAGTATTTTTCAACAACACCCAAGCTTGATGTAAGTCTTTAACCTTTGCAACGGCTCCTTTTAGTTTTTTCTTAAATATTTTCCTCATTTTATCAGTCTCCCATTCGAAAGTTAAAAGGTAGTACTGTGGATTTCCTTACTATCCCTCCTCCACTAATTAAATCAAAGGCGATAATGCTATGATCACTATTGCTAAGTGGCCCCCAACACCCTTATCTCTTGCATTAGATCTGGTGTTCCACTAAGGACTAGGTCTAATTTGGCTTCCCCTCTGGTCGGTTCATGAACCAGCTGCTCCAAGAAGTAGTCATTTATTTCATCTAGGAACTTTATCTCCCTAGCATGTCCTGCCGTGACACTGACCCAGTTGATACCGGGGTAATTGAAAGCACCCATTGTTATTACTGTGCTTTAACTTTTGTTAGCTTCCTTGATTTCTTTGAGCATTTCATCATCCATTTGTTCATTCTGGCCAGGCGGTCGATAGTACACTCCCCACTGCCATCGCCTTCCCCTTCCCACATGGAATTTCAATCCATAGAGATTCTACAGCAAATTTTGTTTCCTGCAAAACTTTAATCCTTTCTGACTCAATGCCCTCTCTAACAGAGTGCAACCCCTCCACCAATTTGATTAGCTCTATCATTACGATATAGTTTGTACCCAGGTATCACAGTGTCCCACTGGTTGTCCTCCTTCCACTATGTCTCTGATATTCCAATCATATCTAACCTCTCATTTAGTGCTATACATTCTAACTCTCCCATCTTATTTTTTAGACTTCTAGCATTTGCATACAAGCATTTTAGAGACTGTATTTTATTCATATTAATTTGGCTATTGGTAGACATGGGTAATTTGGGATCTTTAAGCTCTGTCTGCTCCATACTCGAGGGCATTTGGGCTACTTTACTCTTTTTTGGAACCTCTCTGCTTTTGGTAGTATCCTTCAAGGATACATTCTTCCGAACCATCCGCTCTTGGGCGACTGTCGGCTTTCCCCTATTATCTAGTTTAAAAGCTGCTCTCTCTCCTTTTTAAAGGTTAATGCCACTTATTAAAATAGGGCTGCTACACAGTATCCTGTCTTGTGCTGCTGAGGTAAGCTATATTCTGATTTGATTTAAATTATAGCTATTTGCTGCTGCTAGGCTCTAACTTATTATGAAATTTAAACTACAAGCTCTCTGCTGGGTTCTAAATTTAACCAGAAAGCTCTCTTCTGTGTTGTAAATTTAAACTGAAAGTACTTTGCTGATGCTAGGCCCTGAGTGACTATTAACTTTAAACTACATGACACTCACGAACCTCACTTCTAAGCCAGGGTAGGTTGAGTATGATCTGTCACTCAAAATTTACTAATGCTTGGCGTAGTACTTGCATCATGCCAAAGAGAGCCTCCCTCCAGCACTTGCCTTCTTACCAGCTGAGAGATAATCATATATGTGGTACTCGTTACAAAAGACCAGTTTAGTTGTTAAAGGAGTAGGGATACCTAAACCAATATAAAGGCTTTTAGGATTATTTAGTTTATTTTATGCTATTATTTTTGTTTGCTTCCCAGTAAACTACTAATTATATGTTAAGAGGTAATCACTTCTTGATAAAAATAAATAGCGATTTCAAATTTCACTCTCTAAATTGGGAGAATTATAAATTAAGGGATGTGCCGGGGGGGGGGGGGGGGAAATAACTACCTGTCTGTCTTCTTTTAAGATTATAAAGGCCTACCCAAATCTAACAGAAGCTAATTTAAAATCTGTAAAGCAAGCAGCAAACATTTTTTTTTAAATCAAACACTTCCAAATAAGCTCACAAGTTCCCCCTCTATCCCAAGCTTTAAGTCACCAAGCTTGCCACCAACATAACGATCACTTACCCATGGAGACTTTACTCTCAGCTTTCCCTTAGATGGAGAAAAAAATGTCAGCATACATTGCCGCAGTTCTCAAAGGATGCAGCAGCAGCAGAGAGTAAGGGCTAACCTCTAGTAAACATGACTCCTAGACTATTCTTTTCTGAGATTAATCAGAATCTCAAAGAAGTTCCGCTCTTCACTATAAAGTACGTGTTTCAAGAAAAATTATAAACTTTTTTAAAATAAATTAAAGCAGCATAACTTTGTACGGGTGCAATTCTTTTGCTGATTTATTAACTGCTACTCAGTATTTTTCCATTCTTTTGATTAGTCATCTTAGGCCTCCTACCATCACTTCTGTCTCCACCAAATGTTCTTGCAGTGGATCTTGGCTTTCTTCCTATTTCCCCCACATGTTTATATTATTGCTGCTTTTCCTAGAGCACACAGATGGCACTCACTTTGCTGTTGAACTGTGAAGCTGAGTTGTTGCTACTGTTAATCTTAGAGCTCCAACTACACTGCATTAATCTTCCATTTGCTTTTCTAAAATATATATGCAAGATAGGGAAAGACCCAGCTTTCTACAATTTATTGGGATTTATCTTTATAAAACTTCCTCTCCTAAAAGGATATCTAACATGACCTTTATTAGAATGGTTAAATTTCATAAAAACTAATCTACTGGCATCCCACATACTATTGGGGAAAAAACCACACCTTATACTTCCCTAAGATACCTTTATGCTGCACTGATGTTTACAAAAGCATTAATGTCCTTTAGCACATTGATGAAGTGCATGGCACAGGGGCTGGCAAATTTATTTTTTTTAAACGTCTGACTTCAGCTGCTCTTTTATTAAGCAGATACAGGACTTAACAAAAGGAAGAGAGATCATGGCAGCATTTTCCTACATGGTCTACCAGCTGTTCTTAAGACATTTATTTTATTTAACAGTTTTTGGACATGGAGGAATAGCTTAATAATGTAGAGCAGCTGGCTGAGAACCAGGATTAAATTCAAATCCCAGTACCCTTGGGCAAGTCCCTTAAGCCTCAGGTACAAACTTATCAATTGTAAGCCATCTGAGGATAGAAAAACACCTAAATGGCTCCTGCCTTGCACTGTGCTTGAAGGAGGCATGAGCTAAATCTAGACGACAGCTGCCTTGTCGGGCCTTCCTGTTTCTTCATTTGGTGGAGGGCGGGGATATACTAGAGATCATCAATACTTGTCAGTGGAGAAAATGGGGTGGGGGCAGGTGTAACTGAACGAGTTTGGTCAACAGAGGGGAAGGCAGTGTTTATACAGCCCTGTAGGTATCAAATTTCTGAACAGATCAGATTTATCAAAAGGGCAAAGGAAAGCAAGTACTTTAATCTGATGCACCACCATGTGGCCAAGAAGAGAATAGTGAAAGCTGTATTTTACGAAGTACTACTGAAACCAAGAATGAAATTCTAAGTGAAAGTTGTTGCCTGTCTTGGACATTTAGGATTCCCACAGTGTAGTTTTGATTCCAATGCCTTTGCTGCCGATGTTGTGTTTAATAGGTTTAAACCCAACCTTTATGACAGAAGTGGCCGTGTGCACCATGCTCGAAGTGAACAAAAGGTCAGAGAAAGAGATGCACAAGCAAGTTGATACAGTCCTAGCCATCCTTTTTATTCCATCTTCCTTAAGTTAGCAGTAGACATGCAGCTTTTGAGAACTAGTCAAATGTATTTGATAAACGCCCAAAACTTGTTTGCTGACTTTTATACGAGTGGAAGCATTTCAAGTTATTTAAGCCTGGTCTCAGAAATTTCAGGCGTCCAGTGACAAAGGTTCAGCTGATCTGTAAAAACATAAGATATTTTATCCGATGATTCAGTTGCAAGGCAAGGCGGTCTCTGCTTATTTCACTCCGGGCCAGGCGCTGTTACCAGTCCTAACGGTGGCGTTCGTCGATGTGATGATTCGTGTTTCCCGTTAACCTTCCGCACAGGTCACTAAGAGTCACAGCAGACAGGTGCGCCTTGCAGACTCCACGGCATCCCGCGTTACCGTTTTCACTCTAGAACCGGATTCCTTACCCTTCCGTTAGTCCCGGCATTGAGTTTGAGGAGTCCCGGGACGGAGGGTTGCGAGGCTCCGGGCTCTTTCTTAAGTACACGTCGGGGTCGTTGTTAGGCGATCCGCCTTCCTCCAGGCCTCACTGGCCGCCGCCTCGCTTCTTGGCCTGCTGCCTCGCCGCCTCCCGCAGCTCCTTGACGAAGGCCTGCCGGACCCTGTTCACCCTGCGGCCCAGTTCCGACGCGTTGCCGGGCGCCCGGGCGGTTTCCTGCCGGATTTGGCGCAGCGTGTCGGAGGCCAGAAGCCGTCGCGCCGCCTCACCGCCCGCCAGCTGCGCCTTTGTGATAGCGAAGGCGGTGATCTGCGCCGCCCGCCGAATCGGCCGTGACTCGGCCAACTTCTCGATGAGCTGCGGGTTAGTGAGCAGCGTGACGAGCAGCCGCCTTAGCACCATCTTCCCGCCTCGCCGGCGCGCGCGTCACACCACCTCACGGGTTCGAATATAGCTCGGCAATCGATTGCAAGGTCTACGGTTACGTCCGAGCGTGAAACGGCAGTGGCAACTCAAGTAATGGAGAGGTTTGATTGGTTAAGTACCACGCCCTTTGTTCTCCGCCTCCCAATGCTTAGGCTGTTAGGTTGCGTCATAACTGTTGGACTACTTACATCATTTTCCTTGTAAGGAAGATTTGACCTCCTGGTTCTAGCATTGCAATAGGCTGGGAAGCCAGGATAAAACGGAAGTGACGGCTCAGCCAATAAAACCTCCCCGTCTCTCTCGTTAAGTGTTGCTTGGACCGTCCTAATGAGCAATCTGGAGGACATTGTTTAAGTAGTTTTCCTTTTGTAATAAAGTAGCTGATTCGTTAGACTTAGGGCATTGGGGCCGAAAGCCAGGGAAACTAGATTTCGGTTCGTTATAGTCGCTCTTTCTGACCTTGAGCAAGTCTCTTTATCTCATATTGCCTTATGTGCACATTTAGATCATAAGCTTAATGGGGCGGGGACATATTGCACCTGAATACTTATCACCAGTGTACAGAAAAAGACCACATGGACTATCCAGTCTGCCCTCTCATGTCAATTACATTAGTCCCTTTCTTTCGCTTAGAGATCTTCTGTATTTGTCCCGTGCTTTCTTGAATTCAGATACTGCCCTTATCGCTACTAGCTCCACTGGGAGATTCTTTCACACCCCTTACTCCTATGTCCCCCTCCTAGCAGAGCTTGATCAAAAACAGGAAAATACCTACTGTATCTGAATTCAACTCACCACCTCTGAGAAAGGCATGAGCTAAATTCAAACTGAATATTGACATTCTCTTCTCTATCAGATGAATTACAGAGTGGGTTCCTGAAAATAGGTGCTTTATGGTTATGTTTTTTTATACAAGGAATGTCCTAATTCCCCAATGAGCAGCTGTTTATTTGCCAAGTTAGGTGATGTACACCACTTTGGCAATCCTTCAGACACCAGGAAAGCAGCCTATACAAATTTTAAATTATAGCATAGCCCATGTTGAAAGAGAACCCTGACAGCACCAAGCAAATTGCAAGTCAGATTTTTTTTTTGTGTCATAGCGAGGAGAGTCAGAGGATAAGGTAATACAGATTTATTCAGGAGCTAGTAGCTGCCTATCTGAAGACCACACAGTTTAGAACTATACACAGGGTCACCATGAGTTGAGACCAACTCGATGGCACTTAACAACCCTCACAGAGCTTCATATCTTGCTAACATCAGCCGCAGACAGTTACAGCTTCTGTGGTCAAGACAAAGATCAAAAACAGAATACATCTTATGCCTGAAACTATCATAGAAACATAGAAAAATGATGACAGAAAAAGACCACATGGCCTAACTACAACAGTCCTCTTTTCCTTTAGAGATCCTCTGTGTTTGTCCCATGCTTTTTTGAATTAAGATACTGTCCTCATCTCTACCACCTCCAGTGGGAGACCATTCCATAGATCCACCACTCTTTACGTAAAGAAATATTTCTGCATATCACTCCTGAATCTATCCCCTTTCACCCTCATCCCATGTAGGGTTGCCAACTTTTTCACAGAGAAAAACCCGACACCTGTGGCTTGCCATGCTCCACCCATTCTCCGCCCCTAGTCCCACCCCTGCCCCACCCCCAGCCCCCAGCCCCACCCACAAAACTTACCAAGGATACGTGTAGGCTAACTTCCTTGGTCAGATAATAATTAAACTGGGAACCCCAAAATCCAAACATGAAATGTACAACACTGGAGAAATAAAACTATAAAGTAATTTCCTCTTGCACTAAACAAAAACGCAAAGATGTTAGCAATACACACTTCCCAGACCAGACATATTCCAGTTAATAAATTCAAAATAAAAAGTATTTTTCTACCTTCTGTTTGGGCGTTTTATTTTTCAGTTGCAATTGCTCCAGTCACTTTCTTCTGGTTTCTTCGTGTCTTCTGCGAGCTATCCATTTGTCCTTTCTTCTCTTTTAGATGTTTTCCATTCTCTCTCTATTTCTGCTTTAACATACTGATTGTTTCCCTTTTGCTCTTTCCCCCAATTCTTTCCTTATTCCTTTATCATCTGTTTAAATTTCACCCTTCCATTCTCAAGCCCCTCTTACTCTCCCAATACCGGCCCATCATAGACTTTTCTTCCACACAAAATATTTTTTCCCCTCTCCATTCTCATTCCCCATCCATTCTAGTCCTCCCCCCAAATCAATTCCCTTATAGTTCTAGGCCCACCCAGCATCCACTCCCTTCTAGTCCCATTCTCCCATGCCCCACATCAGCCCATTTCCAGTCCTATTCCAGCTCTTCATCAGCCCATTTCCAGTCCTATTCCAGCTCTTCATCAGCCCATTTCCAGTCCTATTCCAGCTCTTCATCAGCCCATTTCCAGTGCTAGCCCTCACATCACAGGCCATTTCCAGTCCTAGCTCCCCCCCCCAATCACAGCCCATTTCCAGTCCAAGTCCCCCATCACAGCCTATTTCCAGTCCTAGGCCCCCCCCCACCATCACAGCCCATTTGCAGTCCGAGTCCCCCCACACCATCACAGCCCATTTGCAGTCCTAGCCCCCCTAATCACAGCCTATTTCCAGTCCAAGATCCCCCTTCCTCCACCATAGCCCATTTCCAGTCCAGGTCCCCTCCACCCCCATCACAACCCATTTCCAGTCCATGTCCCCCCCCCCCCATAACCCTTTTACAGTCCAGGTCCCCCCCCCCATCACAGCCTATTTCCAGTCCAAGTTTCCCCTTCCCCCACCATAGCCCTTTTCTTGTCCAGGTCCCCTCCACCCCCATCACAACCCATTTCCAGTCCATGTCCTCCCCCATAACCCTTTTACAGTCCCGGTCCCCCCCCCCCATCACAGCCCATTTCCAGTCCAAGTCCCCCCCCTTAGCCCTTTTCCAGTCCAAGTCCCCCCTTAGCCCTTTTCCAGTCCAAGTCCCCCCCCCCTTTAGCCCTTTTCCAGTCCAAGTCCCACCCCCTTAGCCCTTTTCCAGTCCGTCCGTCCATCCCCCTTAGCCCTTTTCCAGTCCAAGTCCCCCCCCTTAGCCCTTTTCCAGTCCACTTCCCCCCCCCTTAGCCCTTTTCCAGTCCAAGTCCCCCCCCCTTTAGCCCTTTTCCAGTCCCAGTCCCCCCCCCCCTTTGCCCTTTTCCATTCGGTCCATCCATCCCCCTTAGCCCTTTTCCAGTCCAAGTCCCCCCCTTTAGCCCTTTTCCAGTCCAAGTCCCCCCCCCTTAGCCCTTTTCCAGTCCAAGTCCCCCCTTAGCCCTTTTCCAGTCCAAGTCCCCCCCCCTTTAGAGCCCTTTTCCAGTCCAGTCCAAGTCCCCCCCCTTAGCCCTGTTCCAGTCCGTCCATCCATCCCCCATAGCCCTTTTCCAGTCCAAGTCCCCCCCTTTAGCCCTTTTCCAGTCCAAGTCCCCCCCCCCTTTTGCCCTTTTCAAGTCCAAGTCCGACCCTTTTAGCCCTTTTCCAGTCCATGTCCCCCCCGCCTTAGCCCTTTTCCAGTCCGTCCATCCATCCCCCTTTGCCCTTTTCCAGTCCAAGTCCCCCCCTTTAGCCCTTTTCCAGTCCAAGTCCCCCCCCCCTTATCCCTTTTCCAGTCCAAGTAGCCCCACCCCCTTAGCCCTTTTCCAGTCCAAGTCCCCCCACCCCCTTAGCCCTTTTCCAGTCCAAGTCCCCCCCCATTTCGAGTCCAGGTCCCCCCCCCCTTACCCCTTATCCCTTCCAAGTCCCCCCCCCTTAGCCCTTTTCCAGTCCAGGTCCCCCCCATCACAGCCAATGCAGTCCTTGCCCCCCCCCCCGACCAGCATCGCGGCTGTCTGAGGCTTCAGAGGGAGCCGGGGAAGCCCGCGCGAGGCCCCGGCTCCCTCTGTACAGCCACCAGCGTGAAGAGCCTTTTCCTTCACGCTGGCGGCTGTTCCTGTGAAGCCGCGAATGCTGGGAAAGGTTAAAAGGCAACCTTTAACCTTTCCCAGCATTCGCGGCTTCACAGGAACAGCCGCCAGCGTGAAGGTAAAGGCTCTTCACGCTGGTGGCTGTTCAGAGGGAGCCGGGGCCTCGCGCGGGCTTCCCCGGCTCCCTCTGAAGCGGAGAAAAGCCGTTTTTTTTGCTCTGGCCGCTCCCGATCTTGCGGCCAGAGCAAAAAAACCAGCTTTTAAAGGGCCGGTTTTGCCTCTGCGCCGGCAGCCGGCCTGGCCGTGGAAAAACCGGCCAGTTGGCAACCCTAATCCCATGTCCCCTCATAGCAGAACTTGCTTTCAATAAAAGAGGCTCTCTGCCCCTGTGCATTTATGCCACAGAGGAATTTATATGTCTCAAATCATATCACCTCTATTCCGCCTTTCCTCTAAGGTGTACATATTAAGATTCTTAAGTCTGTCCTCATATGCTTTATAATGAAGACCATTTTAATAGCCATCCTCTGTACTGACTCCATCCAGTTTATATCCCTTTGAAGGTGCGGTCTCCAGAATTGCACACAATACTCCAAATGAGATCACACCAAAGACTTATACAGAGGCATTATCACCTCCTTTTTTTTCTGCTAGCCATTCCCCTCCCTATGCACCCAAGCGTTTGCTGTCACCTTTTGTACCTGTTTAGCTACTTTAAGATCATCAGACACAACCACACTGAGGTCCTGTTCTTCTTTAGTGGACAAAAGTACTTCACCCCTTATGCTATATTACTCTCTTGGATAGCTGCAGCCCAAATGCATGACCTTGTATTTTTTAACATTAAATCCCAGCTGCCAAAAGACCATTCTTCATGCTTAGCTAGAGCCCTCCTCATTTTATATACACCTTCCTGGGTGTCTACTCTATTGCAGATTTTGGTATCATCCACAAAGAGGCAAACCTTACCCAACAGCCCTTCCGCTGTATCACTAACAAAGATGTTAAAAAGAATCAGACCAAGGACAGATTCCTAGGGCACACCACTGGTAACGTCCTTCTCAGAGTGAGCTCCATTTATCTGTACCCGTTGTTGCCTCTCACTCAACTAATTTCTAACCCAAGCAGTAACTTTATGGTCTATCCCTAGGTTGCTCGTGCTCAGTTGGTTTATAAGTCACCTGTGAGGAACAGTGTCAAAGGCTTTACTGAAATGTAAATACACCACATCTAGGGCTCTCCCTTGGTCCAACTCCCTGGTCACCCAAAGAAATCAATCAGATTTGTCTGACAAGACCTGCCTCTGGTGAATCCATGCTGCCTCGGATCCTGTAATCCACTGGACTCCAGAAACCTCACTTTCCCTTTCAGCATTTCCAATAATTTACTCACCACTGAAGTTAAACTAACTGGCCTGCAGTTTTCAACCACATCCTTACTTCCACTTTTGTGTAAAGGGACCACATGAGCTTCTCTCCAGTCCTTTGGAACCACTCCCGACTCCAGCAAGGCATTGAAAGGGTCAGTCAGCGGCGCTGCTAGAACAGCCCCAAGTTCCTTCAGTATTCTAGGGTGCATCCCATCTGGTCCCATCACTTTGTCTACTTTAAGTTTAGCTAGTTTCTCATGAACACAGTCTATTGAAAATTCTTGAAGATGCCCCTTGCTTCTGGTTTTGTGGGTGTTTTCGGAGGTCCTGTTCCTGGTTCTTCATTTGTGAACACAGAACAGAAATATTCATTCAGCAATTCTGCTTTATCCTCATCAGCTTCTACATATTCCTCCCCTTCACCCTTGAGTCTGACAATACCACTTTTGCCCTTCTTCTCACTAACATATCTGAAAAATATCCCCCCATTTTATTGCACTGGCTATTTCCTCCTTTTTTTTTTTTTGCATCTTTGCTTTCCTGACTACTTTGCTAGCTTCTCAAAAGTTTTTCCAAATCTAGATGCCCGTCTTCCTCTCTCTGTGATCTCTTGTATTTCATGAAGGCCTCCCTCTTTTTCTTCACCTTTTCAGCTACTTCTTTCGAAAACCATAGTGGTCGGTGGTCTCCTTTTATCTCTATTTACCATTTTAACAAAAAGGTTGGTTGCCCTTAAAATATCTTTCAGTTTTGCCCACTGTTTTTCTACATCCCCCCAGCTGTTCCCATCCCGCTAACGACTCCCTGAGGTATTGGCCCATCTTGGCAAAGTTAGTTTTCCTAAAGTCTAAGACCCTCGCTTTTGAATGGATTCTATCAGCCCTAGTCCTAATACTAAACCACACCATCTGGTGATCACTGGATGCAAAATGATCTCCCACTATAACATCAGAAACACATTCACCATTGGTAAGCACCAAGTCCAGTATGGCCCCTTCACGTGTGGGGTCTGTTACCAATTGCCTGAATAGTTCTCCCTGTAGAGAATCCAGGATCTCCTTACTTCTAGATGATACTGCAGTAGGACTGTGCCAGTCAACATCTGGCATATTGAAATCCCCTATCAGTAGCACGTCCCAATTCCTAGCAATGCTGCCTGCATCTTCAATTAACTCTCCATCACCTCTTCTTCTTGTGAGGGAGTTCTGTATATCCTGCCAATGCAAATAGATTTCTCTTTCCCTCTTTCTAGTTTAACCCACAGTGCCTCCTCTCTCCCTTTTAAGCTCTGTAATTCCAAAGCTTTAATATTAGTTTTTACATATAGTGCCACTCCTCTTCCCCTTCTTCCTACCCTGTCCTTTCTGAATAAAGTATAGCCTGATACAGTTACATCCCAGTCATGGTTTTCTGTGAACCATGTTTCTGTAACTGCCACTAAATTCAAGTCAGCCACACCCATTAAAGCTTCAACATCTGGGATCTTTTCTCCCCATGCTATAGGCATTTGCATTTATACATACCGCTTTCCATATGTTGCCCCTTTTACCCATTTCCATAAAGGTATTTGTTTCACTTAGCTGAGGACTTTCTTCACCCATCCCCAACAAATCTAGTTTAACGCCCTCTTCAGTAGATTTGCCAGTCTGCTACTGAAGACACATCGACCTTTCATGGACAGATGGACACCATCTCTGCTCTGCCCCTTGGAACAGCATCCCATGGTCCAGGATACCAAAACGCTCTCGATGACACCATCCACGCATTCATCTCCAGGATGCGAACCTCTCTGCCTTGGCCTTTACCCTCAACAGGAAGGATTGAAGAGACTACCACCTGTGCACCTATCTGTTTCACCCTCTGTCCCAGAGCCATGACGTCACTTTTGATATGCTCAGAGGAATACCTGGCAGTATCATGTTAGGCTGAAAACAAGATTACTTTGAAGACTTTTTTTACTGTTATATAGGGCAGCAGAACAGCCAGTGACATTTATTTATTTTATTTTATTTATTTATTTATTTTATTTATTTTACAATTCTTATATACCACACTATTTGCAATCAGCGCGGTTTACATGTAACAAAAAACATCCGACAAAATGCATATGTCTGGTCATTACATTGAACAGGGAGTGGGATTTGGAGAACAAGTATCAACTATATAAAGGAACTTGGAGAACAAAGGTGAACTATATACATAAGAAGTTCAATGGAGAAGGCTCCTGTTTGGTGTTTTACATTTTTGGGGATGAACTATATGAGAGACATCACAAAGTCTCCTGTACTCACTGCTTTGCTTAGCACTAAAGAAATGCTGGCTGCAGCAGAAGTAAAAAGCAGGGCTGAATTTAAGATTCTGGAAGCCTTTGGCCTCAGAAGCAAAAAGCTGCACGTTAAAAATATTTTGTTAGCTTGTGTGTTCTAACTCCCAGTGCAGTAAACTAAAGGCATGGAGATTACTGCTGTGTTAAAAGTGTGAGCTGTCAGAAAACTGCTGTAGTGGGAGCAGTCTTAAGATACAACCATTTGCTGCAGCACAAATAAATATCTCCTTTCCTAACAGTATATGAGCAGGGATTAGCTCAGACACCGACAGAAGGAAGAGATTTAAAGCAAAAAAAAGCTCTACACATGCTGGACTCCCTACATCTCATCCCCAACCTCCACCCCTGAAAAAAATCACTGGTGGCCCAGTGGGTTCCAGACCCATTGACACTAGATGTCTTTCTGACCCCACAAGTGTCTGTGATGGCCCATGGCCTCTAGACACCCACTTTAAAAGCTCCCCGATGACCCTTGGACCCCACCAGCAAGAGCTCCCTGGTGGCCTGTGTGGACCTCACTCTCCCCTTCTTCCCCATCAAAGAAATGCTAGGAACCCATGGGTTCCTCTCCCTCCCCCCACCAATATCACCTAGAACCCCCCTCTGTGCAACTTTAACATTGGGAGGGAGGAGTGATACCTATTTATTCCTGCTTCCTCACCACCAGCTTGTAAAATGGCAGTGCCTAAAACCAACTGGTGCACTGGGACTCACCAAGTGGAGTTACTCTCCCAGGTAAGTGATAATCCTGCGGTACTGGCCTTAAGGGTCATCAGCACCATTTTGGAGCCAGCTGCAGTGGACGTTGCTCCTACTCCCATTAGATACCAGGAACCTCGGCAAGCCTGGAGAGTGGGATCAGCAGGTAGAAGGAATGTTAATTTTAGAGTACAACCCATGCTTTGGGGAGGGGTGAAGGGAGGGAAGCCCAGACCTTGACAACTGTCCCTGCCAGCAAGCACTTATACATGTCTGGTGGCAGCCATAAATGCCGGTCTAGTATTTTACCTGCAGAATTGGATTCCCTTTGTTAAAATTGAGAATCGATGTCTATAAATGGGCCCGCTCAAGCCATTCCTCTCCACGCTCTTACCACACTTCCAGGATTTTTAGACTTAGTAAACATCCCCACCATTTAAAAAGCTTCCCATTCTAAAATGCAGTTTACATGTGTATGCCAATCTACATGCTTAAATGCCGCTTTGTAGACATGGGGATGCTTCTAAAACAACCCCTTTTGTGTCACAAGATCATCCCTAGCCACATTGTCTCATTTACAAAACTTTCAACTGTGCACATGCAGACCCAAACTACACCTGCAACATACCCTCACACCCAAGCATTCCATCCCTTCCCACTCGGCATAGACCGGCATTGAAAAAGCTGCACAGCAACAGCTGCAAGATTTCATCAACTCGGCACCCCATTAGACAAACACCAGTATGGATTCCACCCCCTCCATGGGGTGGAAACACTCCTATTAGCACTATTTGATAGCATTATCCAACCCCCGGATGAGTGTAAGCAAGCATTTATCCTTATTTGCCTAGACATCACAGCCGCCTTTGACAGTGTAAACCACAACACCTTAATTGCCAGACAATCAAATAGGCATAAAAGATCAAACCCTCAAATGGTTCACATCATGTATTACCAACAGATCCCAATATGTAAAAATAAAACAATCTCTCCTCAACCTTCCCACAGCAACAAGGAATCCTGCAAGGATCAGCGCTGTCATCCCTACTCTTCAATTTATATATCCAAACAACATATGCAGGCATCATCATGGTCTACACAAAAAAAACCTCCTATGACATATTTGATGCTTGCCTAAAGGAAGTAGAAAGCTGGCTAAAATCTATGAACATGAGCATAAACTATAAAAAAAACAGAAGCTTTGATCACAACTAGGGATCCTAACTTCACCCTGCCACAAACAATTCATATACATAACACTGCCATCCCAATAAAACAAGTAGTAAGATACCTAGGTGTCATCCTAGACAAAATACTTAGCATGATTCCTCACCTAAAACATATATCCAGAACTATATTTTATATGTTTAAGGATTATCCAACACATTAGACCACTCAGACTTCAGAACATTTGCACAAGCCATAATCACACCCCTCTTCGATTACTGCAACAGCATACTTATGGGAATACCCCAAAAGAATCTAACTATTCTTCAAATGGCCCAAAACGTCACAGCCAGAATCATAGTTAAAGCAAGATTATCAGACCATATCACACCCATTCTTTACGATCTCCATTGGCTTCCAATTGCTAGCAGGGTAAAATACAAAGTCATAATGACCACCTTCAAGATAATTAATGAAATAGCCCCTTCCTACCTCTCAACCCTAATTCATCCCCAATCAGACAATAGAATAAGGCAGAGTATCAACCAGAATACACTCACAGTTCCTCCCAAATTCAGGAAAACAAAAACAGAACACGAGTAACAGGGCCTTCACATATACAGCCCACACACTCTGGGACTCCCTCCCCGAGTCCGTAAGAGCAATCAAGGAACTTCAGGCTTTTCACAAAGAACTAAAAACACACCTCTTCATTGAATACTACGACTCCCAACCCTTTGAAAGCAACCCACCCACTACTACCACACACAGCACATATCTCCCCCCATAACAAACGCCATAATTTCTCACTTAATATAAACCATTCTCAACACTTACAACAACCAAACATATGATCCTAATGGAAATGTATATAGTTGATGTAAATAGTTAACCCTTGATGGTTTAATGAAAATGTCAATGTTTCTGCAGCCTAATTACAAGTTTCATGTAAATTTTTGAATGCTTGCAATGCATTCCTTGTAAAAATTGTTTCAGTGTAAACCGCCCCTGATCTCTGGAAGGGGCGGTATAGAAAAATGTTTCAAATAAATGAGGACATGCACACCACCCACCCAAACATACTAAATCCAATTGCTTAGCTTGACAAACATACCCTGCCCACTCATTTCATGCACACACATCACACCCAGCAGTCACTGCAATGAATTTGAGATGTGCATGTCGGTACATGCTCACAAACGCACCCATACCCACTCTCTCGCCCAACATACCACACTTGGTCACTCTACACTTGCAGTCACACACCATCAGTAAGTGGCCTGAGGCGTCTGCTTCCAGGAAGATACTCATAACTGTTACAAAAGTACCCGCATGGATTTGTAGATAGGTTTTATATTTACTTTATGAAAAAAAGTATTTTGCATACCTTTAAGCTCATCATTTTTAAACATTTGGCACATAATCCTCTGGGAGTAATTCATTTTATCATACCCTTCTCTTTACATGTTAATTGCTACTGCACTAGTTTTCTCCCTCCAGCAATTCGACATCTTGAGACCTTCTTTTTACATTACCTTTCATTTAAACTTAATTCACCTATTTCCTAATTCATCGGGACTTTATACCTTAATTAGCAAGTACCATAATTATTTTTTATATTTTAAAATTTTTGTTATTTTCTAACATGATGCTGCAAACTAGTCAATTGCTATCCATCTTTAATATAAAAAAGTGGGTTTCTTTGCCAAACCCAATTCTGCCAATGCACCAAATACAAATCTTGCATACTAAAAGTGGTCTGAGCAGCAGAAACCATGCAGGAGTTGACTTTTTTTTTCTACCATGACTAAGGCAATGTCCCCCAGGCCTGTCCATGAAGGGAACTTGTTAAGGCTGTGCTGTCCACAACATCTATGGACCTATGGACACATCACATAACCTAAGAGAATGTATTTATTTATTTATTTAATTGGATTTCTATACCGCCTTATCATACAATCAAAGCGGTCTTACAAACAAAGATATTAAGAGTATTAGTGAGAAAATGTAAAGAAATAAAAGTTAAAGTTATGGTATAATGTGTTAGAGTGAGTTGCATTATCTACATAGTGAGCTATACTATAATGTGAGCTATTATACAATATGTATATGATTTACATTCCAGACAAATTAAGTTAGTTAATTGCATGACCGTAGTGCTCTATAAACAAAGATGTTTTCAGTTGCTTTCTAAAGTCATTGATGTCCTGAGCTGCTCTCAGCTCATTAGGTAGAGAGTTCCAGATGGAAGGTGCAGCAAAAGAGAAAGCCCTTTCAGAGGTGTCTTTATGTGTTTTTCTGACATCATTTGATAAGCTGATTCTGTTGTCAGATCCTCTTCTTCTAGGTCTGTTGCTAATATCTGACTGTATGAGATATGTCAGGCTTTCTGCAGAATATTGTTGTTTTATCTTGAAAATATAAATTATAGTTTTATATTTTACACGTGAAGCTATAGGTAACCAGTGAAGCTCTTTCAAGATGGGAGTTATATGTTCTCTACTTGATAGACCAAAAATTATACGTGCAGCAGTATTCTGCGCCAGTTGTAAAGGCTTAAGTGCTTGCTTAGATAAACCCAGATATATTGGATTACAGAAGTCAAGTAATGGAGTAATCAATGCTTGACAAACATTTCTGAAGTGAACAGTATCAAGAAGCGGCCTTAGTCTTTTGATGAGCTTCATTCTGTAATAAGCGCTTTTAATTGTCTTATGTGTGATCTGAGATTCAACTCATTATCCAGAGTAACTCCAAGATATTTCACTTCTGATTTAATAGGAATAGTTGAGTTATCTATTTTGATGTCAGGAGGATGCGCAAAATTATGGTTACGAGAAATAAATAACGCCTCTATTTTGCTAAAATTAATTTCCATGTTGTTTGTTTTACACCAGTTGGACATTTCTGAGAGACATTCTGTAATGCCCGCGAAATCAGGGTTCTCAATAGTGATAGTTGTGAAAATCATAATATCAGCATAGATTGTATACTTAATTCCACTTTTCGAAGGAATTTTGCATATTGGTTGCATATAAATATTGAAAAGGAGCGATGAAAGTGCAGATCCTTGTGGTACACCTTGTATTACTCTTATGGGCATAGAGGTTTTTTCCCCTATCTTTACTTGTAAAAATCTCTCTGTCAAATAGGAATGGAACCATTTTTAAAGTGACCCCATGTAGACCAATCTCCTCTAATCTATTTAATAATCTATTGTGATTTACTGAGTCGAATGCTGCAGAGATGTCTATAAAAATCATTATAATACCTTTCTTAATGTCATCAATGGTGTGGAGTATGCAGTCAAAAAGATAAATCATTAAAGTTTCAACTCCATGGTTTGGGCGAAAACCATGTTGGTTAATATCTAGGGGTGCATGAACATCAATGTGTTCTTGAAGTTGAAGTTGCACTATCTTCTCTATGATCTTTGCTAAAAAGGGTATGCTGGAAATTGGCCGGTAGGCTGCTGGATTATTCTTGTCTAGCGTTGTTTTCTTCGGAATTGGTCTAACAGTTGCAAGCTTAAGTTGCTCTGGTAAAATACCTTGAGAGGGAATTTTGCACAATGTTTTGTATGATGTGAATAAAATTTGACTTTGTAGACTTGATCCACGATACAGGACATGGGTCAGTGGGAGAAGTGCATGTGTTTATAGAAGAAATAATGTGCAAGAGTTGCTCCTTTGATGGAAAGGAGAATTTTTCCCAAACCCTGGAATTTGAGACTGATTTTAAGTTAAGTCTTTCTGTAGCTTTTGTCTTAGAGCTATAACAGCACATGATACTGCCTGTATTGAAAATGTTTTGCAGCACCACTGTATATAGCCCACACTGTACATAGCTCAAACCACTCTAGCACACAATACACCACACCTTGTACATAGCTCACTCCAATCCAGCACACGATACAACACACACTCAACTAAATTTCACCCTCACTGCATGATTAACACACTCACTTTACCCGATTGTTTGCTGTGATACCACCTTGATTAATAAGATAAGGCGGTTTAAAAATACTGTTAAATAAAATAAATAAACAAACATCTGGATTACCTTCGAAGCTTTGTTACCTGGAGATGTTTTTCATAACTTCCGTCAAACTGTTTTACATCATAGATAAGGACCAGTCAAAAAAGTGGCCAATTTATAAAGACATCTCTTTATTTCTCAAAAATATTTTGCTAAATCTTAAACATTTCACTTTGAACAACTTGTAACATTACATACTCAGAACATGTAGTCAAACACGTATTTGGAGCCCCTTCAAGTTTAGTTGCAAAAGACTTTTGCAAGCAGCTAAAATGCAATTCTATCCCCCCCTCCCATTTCTGAACAGTTACTTCAACATGCTAAAGATAATCATACAATGGGCTTTTTGTTACCGGCCACCCCTTCTTTTACTGGTGTGCCTGGCTTTTACTAAACTTTTCTTCTTTTTTTCTGCTAAAAATGGCAAAGGTTAAGATAAACTGCACCCAGGCAAGGAAGGAGGAGAAAGAATAATTAGTTGAAGGGATAAAGAACAGAAACTTAGAGCAAATATAGCAGAAACTGGCAACACAATCATTTTGTACATACTGCAGAAGAATGATTTTAACTTTTTCTTGAATTATTATGATACAAAACAGAAGAGTCTAACAAAAAGTCATAGTATACCCTGTTTAGAAAATTCCTTTAAATCAGCTTTGCTGCCTCTTAGTGGTTAAGAAATCAAGAATACTTTTCTTGCAAACACATTAGTTCCTTGAATTTAGGCTTTAGAAATGTTTCTTTGTAATCTTATTACATACTTGCCAAAGGTTCATGGATTTAATATGAGACAAACAAAACATTTTAATGCTTTGAGCTCAAAAGGTCGTGATCAAAATGTGCTAAATATTTAGGATAAGGGTTTGGGCTAAACATCTTAGATATTCATATTCTGCTGTGTCGCTATACCATCTCAATATTAGCTTTATTGACAGCCCATTTTTTCAACCTCCTGTTGCAATAAAGTTGACAAGTTACGACAGCATAATGAATAACTATTATCTATAACTTGATCACCAACCTTTAGAGTTAAATATCTGCATGGACACATGTTTGTAGCTGTTCAGAAGTGCAAACTGATCATGGCCAAGAACATTGCAAACATTTTGTACACCCCAAAGATGAGATTACATTAAACATTAGACAAACTAAGCAAACCAGAATTAACAAGCCATCTAAGTCAAAAATGTACATTAAGAGCAAACCATATGTAAGTGCCATAACTTTACAAATCTAGTAATGTGAAAAAGGAAGCCTTCTGCAATGGTCAACCTGTATTGCTTTTCAGTGAATGGAGTGTCAAATAAGAGTTACATTCAGGTACAGTAGATGTTTCCTGTCCCCAGAGAGCCTACAATCTAATTTTGGACCAAAGGGTTATGTGACTTGCCCAAAATCAAAAGAGGCAGCAGTGGGATTCTTCCCTGGGTTTCAAGCCACTGCTGTAATCATTAAGCTACTCCTCCAGGTGTTTACGAGGACGACTGATAAGTCTCTGGCCTTGTAATGAAACAGAAAGCTGCAGGCACATTTCAGTTCCGGTGGTCCAAATGATCTTGCTACAGCTTTGTTTTAAAATAAAACAAAACTGTAGAGAGATCATTCAGACCACTGGAATGGAAGTGTGCTCGTAGCTTTCTGTTTCAAGGCCAGAGACTTATAAGTCCCCCCTCGTATTGCAGACTGGGCGACTCCACTTCTTGTTAATCATTGTTTTAGTGCCTCCATAAGATCTGAGCCACTTTCATGGGTGCAGATCAATCCTTTGAGAGTAATGGTGCTACCTAATCTTACAGTAGGTATTTTGCTTTACAGGTTCTGTAAGTATTTTGAAAAGCCCACTCAACTGCATTGCAAAGGTTTTATACCAAGTTAAGATTCAATGAGGATTATTACATGTTTCTCAACCCGTGGATCTTAGTAGGAAAGCACAGAATCCCATTTTTGAAAAAAAAACAAAACCCCACTAACTTTACAATTGTGCCTCAGTGAAAATTCCAGTATGGAGCTCATGCAAGTTGCAAATTTCTCTCACTTCTGAGCAAAGTTCCCCTGGGCTGCTTGCAATATCACTGCACCTCTCTTTACTGGCAAATAGTGCAAGCAGAGATAACCCACACTTCTTCGTGGGAGTGTCGCTTCTGGGTAATCTTTTTATTTGGTTCATCACTCTTCTTCTGAGGCATGCACCGAGAAAATGATAATTTGACTATACAAATTAAAGGCATTATAAATCCCAAAATCACATTGCTCAGAGTTGAAGTAGTAGTATTGGGCTGCACAGTGGTTCAAAATATGGTTTTCTACAGTTCTCAACAGTTGTGCAGCACAGTCACAGTCTGTCATTGTTTCTCTAGGAACTGATCTCTATTTATTGAGCAGGTAAAGCAGTACAGTTTGGGAAAAACTTCAAGTTTAAATTATTTGTTCTCAATTCTAAACTTTCTTCTGGGATTACTAAAAGCTCTCATCTGACCATTTTACAAGCTTTTTGTCATGCCGAACTGCTGACTAAACAGCAGAAAGCCCAAATGCATTTTAGTATAATTCTTACAAGATTAAGTTTGCCTCTCTTAGTGTTATGTTTTAAATTCAGGTAACAGAATACCTGCAACTCAGACAGTGTACCCTCCCGAGTTAGACATTTGAGAAAGTTTATTCCTAAAACTGAAAATAAAAAAATAAAGGCAAGGTATAAGAGATGAAACATACTCCTACATTTTCTCTCATTTTTTTAAATTTCAATTACTAACCAATTGGTCTTCACCAACTGGGAAAAAGTTGGAAGTAATGCAGAGGGCAACAGGTATAATGATCCATTCCTTGAGGTCCACACTACCTTCAAAAATAGCATTCCAAGTTCATTTTTTCAGTGTGGATAGTCTTACATCTCCAATTAAAGCAACATCTAGGGAGATAAACCTTTAAAATGCATAAATGTCACCCCACAGAAACAATCTTTCAGGGGGAGTCCCTGTTGCCCCCTTCTGTTTTGTGTGGTGTTTAATCCAATGAGTACTCTCATCAACTCCTTGGGATATGGATTTAGCATGAATCCTAAAACATAACAACCCAGAAACAATATATCATTTATTAGTTGTAGACAATCTGAAGCTCTTCAGTTCCAATGGCCAACATTTAGCAGAGCAACTCCATGTGGTGAAAAGCTTTTCTGATGACCTCTGGCCTTGACAAATGTGATACGGCAAATTTTTTTTGAGGAAAATTGAGCAAAACAGAACACATCTCCCTGACTAAAGGCTGTGACATCAAGGATCTTGAACAGGAGGGCATATATAAGTATCTCAGAGTAGGAGGAGGAATGGCACTCAAGCAGAAATTACTGAGAGAAAAGATCCGTAAAGAATACTACAGGAGATTAAAATCATTATTGAAAAGTTCTTTAACATCAGAGAATACGATACAAGCCATCCATCAGCTGGCAATTCCTGTACTTTCATACAGCTGTGGGGATTGTGGACTGGCCTCTTAAATATCTTGAAAAATTGGATGTACAAACACAAATACTCCTCCATGCCCATGAAGTGATTTATAATCAGTGTATACCAAGACTGTACATCCCTAGAGCTGAAGGACAGCTAGTACTCAGAGATTGATTACACATACAGAGCTATCATCATAATCACCCAGGCCTACTTAACTGCATCCTCAGATCCAAATATGCAAAAAGTGCTGAAATATGATAGTAAACATCCAGAATCTGTCTCCATCATCAAACTTGGACAAGTGTTCTGCCTACTAGAAGTAATGAGTGAAAATCCACAAACATGCACCGGGAAGGAAGTAACAGAATTTGCAAAACAAGATAAAACTCTTTAAGGAATTAGATCAACAAGTGGCAGATGTACAAATACAGTGGGAAATACAGAGTATTACTCCAGGAACTCTTTGTCAATCAAGAACAGACACGTGAATGGTTAAGGAGGGGTGAACTGAAACCAAAAGGATGAGAGGTTGATAGTTGCAGCCCGGGATAGTAACTTACAGACAAGATGGTTGACAGCGAGCATTGAAAAGACTGGCAACACTGACATATGTTGATTCTGTAAGAAATACCTGGAAATGAGGACTCACCTCATAGTTGGCTGTGGAGTTCTGATGCCAGAAAATTTCTATACAGAGACATAATAAAGTAGCACGCCTCATCTATTGGAAACACTGTAAGCACATCATTGTGCCTGAAAAGCACTGGGATCATGACCCTAAGATAATTACAGAGAATGAGGTGGTTATGATCACCTGGGATACTCCCATTCCAACCGGTAAAAAGCTGAATGTGAGGAAGCCGTATATAGTGGTTAAGGAGGAAAACACCAGAACAGCATTTATAATAGAGGTGTCAGTTCCAAGCGACTACTCTGTGAATCGCATGGAGAGGCAGAAGATCCTGAAATACCAGGAATTGCAGTCAGGAACCAATAAAATGTGGCAGAAAGATACAGAAATATTTCCCATTGTATTGGGTGCCATAGGCTTCATGAAGAATTTCCAAGCACATCTTGCCAAACTACCCATACATCTTACAAACTCTAGCAGGAGGCTCTCTTTGGCAAGATGCAAATATTACACCTAGCCTTAGCAGTAAATCAGAGACTGAGATCGTACTCCCCATGCCCTGGCTTAGAAGTGAGATTCACGATTGTCATGGTATGCACAAAACTAATCCATTTGGAGAAACTCTCCTGAAACAATATGCTACTGGAAAGTCCACCCACAACTTTAACAATTTTACTATTCTTATCAGTAGAACTGATGTTCAGAGCTGTAAGATCCACTAAAGCAGGGATCAGCTAAAACTTTGGTCTCAGCTGCATACTGGGATACAGACAAGTAACAGAAACGTAGCTAAAGAGAGGAAAGGCTCCTTGCAGGAGGCCAGAACGCCTCTCAGTGCTCCTGCAACACGATACTTCTGCCACAGATCAAATATGGCCCACGGACCACAGCTGTCACATCTGTGCACTGAAGAGATTTTCCCATTTATATTGGTGAGATGAACACTTAAGTATATATGAGCAAATAGTTAGAAATATGTATTTCCCAAAAGATAGAAGAGATGGGGGATATATGGTAGAGACACTTAAATGCCACAGAAGCATTAATCAAGCACAAGGAGCAAACCTTTTCTCAAAGGAAAGGATATTTTAGAAGACATCATCATAATATGAAGTCCAAAAAGGGGGGGGGGGACCCCTCAGGAGCAACATTAGGATATATGTTTCCTCACGGAAAAAGTGGTGTATGTATAGCATGGCTTCCCAGTAGATGTGATAGAGACAAACATAGTAACAGAATCCAAAGCACGAGATAAGCCCCTAGTGGAAAGGAAGGGAGAGCCAGACTGCAGATCAAAGAGTGTGAGGCAGGGGAAGTTGGTTAGACCTGATGCTCCTGGTTTACCATCTTGTTCTGCAAGTGTGATAACATGATTTGAATGTTGTAGTATTACAAACAATCCATCCTTTACTTTGAGGGCAGAGACAAAGGGAAACGTTATAAGGATGAAAGATAGCAGAGATAGTTAAAGGAGAAGCAAATTGATAAATGATACTACAGATCATGGAGGAGTCAGGAACTAACAATGTCCCAGAAATCAACTGTGTCAGTACTGGCAGATCGATAATATCTGGGTACTGTTTACATTAAAGATTGGGGAGGAAGGAGGAAACTTATGGAGCTGATGTTCAGATACACATCTCTAGTTTGGGTAGCTCTCAGTAGCCCCTTGTCAACACTAGGTGAGAGAACCCAATGGTAATTTAAACCATAATAGGCCTCACTACCTCTATATTTTAAATAAATTCTTCTTCTAATAAAAATAGAACCTTTTTCCACCACTCCCTCAAATAGTATTCGCATCATTATCCCAGGGCTTATTATTAAGAAAACAAACAAAAAACCCAACAAAATCTGGAGTGTGGGCAGTACTTGAGTAGTCCATGGACTGCTCTTTCAGCGATAAACTAAGTATATTCTGACAATTTCAGTTGTGAGATGAACCTTACACACATAGCCATGATAAAAATACCCCGGAAGGCTATAAGTTAATTTCATCTTGGTTCAACTCTCCTTTTTAAGATGTACATTTTAAGCTACCAAACGTTTGTTACTTCAGCACCAGAAATTCTAGTTTCTAATTTTCTGGCAAGATGGTCACAAACACACACTGCATCTTCAATATGTCTATCTCAAAAAGCTGGAAATGTAATGTGAAGTCCTGGAAACTAGATATATTTCCTTATGTGCATTTGCCTCTGAAATGAAGAGAGAGGATCCAGGTCCAGACTATACCGGAAATGGGTATTTCCCCAAAGTGACCTCTTGCAGATTTGGAAAAGCATAGTTACTCACCTTTAGCAGGTGTTTCTCTCACTTAGTTTGCAGCTTGTCGTGCTGTGAGGGATTGTGTACAGCCATGATGCAAAGAGCTAAACTATCAGTAGCTTAACTACTGGCAGCATCTGCCAAAATGGACAGGTCTCAGCTGAGGTGCCAGACCATGATTAAGCACCTATCTAGCACAACAGAATGGAACCGTGTTGGCGGTAGAGAATCACATATCTGTGACAGTGGTAACACTGGGCCTGGCAATCTACTTCCAGATCTTGCCATGAAAACCCAATGGACAGTCACAACAAAACAAATTGCACTACAGTACTAGAAGATGAGTCCACCTAGGTCGGAAGGCACTCAACTGGCTATTGGGAGGGAGCTAAAGACTTTTCAGAGTAAAGGCAGTATTCATGATGTCGTTGAATCAAAGCCCTTGGGCCATCTGAGTGCTGATGTGGCTGCGCATGAAATGAGAGAAGATGCAAAGATGTCTTCCTTGTTGTGACATGGAACATATAAAGCATGAACCAAGGGAAGTTGAAAGTGGTCAAGAATGAAATGGAACAGGTACAGCTCAATCTGTTGGGTATCAGTGAACTGAAATGGGCCGACACCATGCACTTTGGTCTATGATGCTGGAAATGAAAGACAAAGAAGAAATAGTGTTGAATTTATAATCAAGAAGAAACCTGCAAGAACTGTAATGAAATGAAATGCAAATCTGTGAGCTCTTAACTTTTAGTCATCTACAAGGAATGCCCATCAACACAACTGTAATTCAGGTACATGCCCCAACAGCTGCAGAAGAGGAGGAAGGCGATGAGTTCTATGAACAAATACAAGCTGAAATTGACAGAACATGCAAATAGGATATCCTGAGTCACAGGCAACTAGAACACAACAGTTGGCAGCAAAATGGTTGGAAAATATGGACTTGGCAACAGAAATGAAGCTGGAGAAAGACTGACAGAATTGCGCAAGACCAACGATCTATTCATCTCAAACAGCTTCTTCCAGCAACACAAGCGGTGAATATACCCATGGACTTCACATAATGGGTTGTACAAAAATCAAATTGACTACATCAACACAAAACCTGGAGCTGACTGTGGTACAGATCACCAACTACTAGTATTCGAACAAGTTGAAAAAGAGCAAGCCATTTACGAATGTAACAAAATATGACCTTGAGTATACCACCAGAATTTAAAGACTGCCTGCAAAATCAATTTGCTGCTTTAGATATTAATGAGAGCTCCAAAAGAGTTATGGGATGACATCAAGATTGTATTGAAAAAGTGAGAAGTCTCTACAAAAAGTGAAAAAGCAAAAAACAGCCAAAATGGATGACCAAAGAAACTGAAAATTGTTAAAAAAAAATGCACAGAAGCTAAAGCCAGAGGAGAAACAGAAGCAATCAGAGAACTCAGATTTCCAACGTGCAGCAAGACTACTACAATGACACATGCAAGGGAATAGTTTCTTATTCTATTAGAGAAGAACAAGATCAGCTTTCCTAAGAGTTAAAGAAAAAATAATTCTAGCCTTGAATTGGGTTGCTACAAGATGCTCAAGAATCCATGTTGAATGATGCTAAAAAGATCAAGAAAAGGTGGAAAGAAAACAGTCATTCTACCATAAAGATGAGGTGGACCAACTGTTTCAACCTGTACCTTATGATTGGGAACCAGTGGTGATGAAAGAAGTCATCGAAGCAGCACTGAAAGCCTTATCAAAGAATAAAGCACTGGGCATTGCTGTAATACTTCAATCTGATCCAGCTGTTGCTATACTTCCAAGGTTCTGCGAGAAAATTTGGAAGACAGCATCATGGCCAACTGACTGGAAGAGATATATGTTTATACCAATACTAATAAAAGGTGAGTGGAAATTATGAATCACTCTGATCCCACACACCAGCAAGATTCTACTCATGATTATTCGGCAGAGACTACAAGCATACCTGGAACGAAAACTGCCTAAAGTGCAAGCAGGGTTCAGAAAGAGTGAGGAACAAGAGACATCGGGATGTAAGATGGAGCCTTGAAAAGTCAAAAGGATATCTATGTGTGTTTTATCGACTATAGCAAAGCTTTTGACTGTGTAAACCATGAAACATTCTGGACCACATTAAGAAGCATGGGTATACCAGAACATTTGATAGTTCTCTTGAACCACCTTTACATTGATCAAGAAGCAACAGGTCAAACGGAACAAGGAGAAACAGAATGGTTTAAAATCAGCAAAGTGTACAACAAGGCTGCAAACTGTCCCTCTACTTGTTTAATTTATATACAGAACAAATCAGAGAAACAGGACTGTATGAAGACAACCTGTGAAGATTGGTGGAAAACTCATCACCAATGTTCACTATGCTGATACCACCATATTACTGGGTGAAAGTGAAGAGGATATGAAACATTTGCTTCTCAAGATCAAGGAACAGTCTTAAAATGCACCTGTATCTTAGCATAAAGACAAAGATCCTGACAACTGGCAAAATCAATAAGCTCATTCTTGATGGAGAAGAAATTGAAATAGTTGACATTAATCTACTTTGATCAACTATCAAAGAATGACAAGCAGTTTAGAAATCCGATGAGGCAATGCTCCTGCAGAATGGCTATGAAGGACCTAGACAATATTTTCAAGAGCATACATAATATTCTCTCCATACATAATATTAGACTTGTTCAAGCCATGGTATTTTCAATGTCATATTGTTGTGAAAGTTGTACAGTGAAAAAGATAGACAGGAAGAAAATCAATGCTTTTGAATTATGGTATTGGCAACAAATACCGTGTATACCATGGACTATCCAAAGAACAAACCAGTCAATAGTAAAGGACATCAAACCTAAGCTTTCTTTAGAAGCTCAGATGACAAGACTTTGACTTTCATACTTTAGACATCATGCAAAGAGAGAGATAATTAGGGAAAAACATCATTCTTGGCAAGATAGGTCAACACAAAAGAGGAAGGCCAGCAATATGATGGATTGAAACTATAACAGCAACTATGGATGCCACTCTATCAGCAATGAGCCGCCTGACTGAAGACTGAATACAGTTTAGGACAACTACCCAGAGGGTCTCCATGAGTCGACACCAACTTGACGGCACTTAGCAGCAGCAGCAGGTGTTCTCTGTGGACAGCAGGAATAAGTCTTCACATATGGGTTATGTCTCCGATGGAGCCCCCGTATAGGAACACTCCCCAGCTTCCACTGGAAGCTTTTGGGAAGCTCCACTGCACATGCGCACCTGCCATGGCACCATCTTCTCCAGTATAATATAGTAGTAGCCAAAAAGCAACCCAGGGAGCTGGGAAGGTTGTGAGGACTTATTCCTGCTATCCACAGAGAACACCTGCTACAGGTGAGTAACTACGCTTTCTCCATGGACAAGCAGGAACTCCCAAGCTACAGGTTATCAAAAACAGAGGAGACCAAAAGCCCAACAGGGGCAACAAAACTGGAGAAACAATGTAGGCAGTCCCCCTAGGTTACTCAATTGATTCTGCATTGTTAGCGTACATCCTCATTGAGAGGTCTTTTTTTTTTTTTTTTTTTTGATAGCCTGGATGGACAGAAGGGTCAGTGGGAAGGAGTTGAACCTAAGTCCCAAAGAGATGCCAGAGTACGGCTTGGCACGTCAGGAATCCCCATCCAGATAGTAATGAGCTGTGAATGTGTGGACAGAAGGGTCAGTGGGAAGGAGTTGAACCTAAGTCCCAAAGAGATGCCAGAGTACGGCTTGGCACGTCAGGAATCCCCATCCAGATAGTAATGAGCTGTGAATATGTGGACAGAAGACCACGTTGCAGTCTCCTCCATGGAGACAGAGTGCAAGTTGGCCACTGACACGGCCATTGCTCAGACATTGTGAGCTATGACATGACCATCAAGGTTCAGGCCTGCCTCAGCATAAGCAAAAGAGATGCAATCTGCGAGCCAAATGGACAGCATGCGCTTGGAGATGGCAGCTGAACTGGGAGACAAACTAGGTGGACCTCCATTGAGCCTTTGTATGCTCAAGGTAGAAGGCTAAAGCTCACTTTAGTCCAACATGTGCAATGCAGCCTCCCCCCACTTGACATGAGGCGTGGGGAAGAAGGTTGGCAGAACTGATTGCTTTCTACCTAAAACAGAGACCACCTTGGGTAGGAAACACAGATGCATTCTCAAGACCATCCTGTTGTGCTAGAACCTGGTGTAGGGTGAGTGAGTCACCAAGACCTAGAGCTCACCGACACAGTGTGCCAAAGTAACTGCCACCAGGAACAAGGCCTTCTAGGTCAAACTTCAAGGGGCAGGAAGCAAGTGGCTCAAAAGGAGCCATCAAGAGCTGTGCAAGAACCACAATGAGATCCCAAGCCACTGCAAAGGGCTCGCATGGAGGCTTGGAAAGGAGCAAGTCTCGCATGAAGCAAACCACTAAGGGTTGAGCAGAGATGGGCTTCTCCTCAGAGCTGCAATGGTAGGCCTTAATTGCACTCAGATGAACCTGGATGGAGCTGGACTGGAGACTAGTCTGATAGGTACAGGAGGTACTCAAACAACTTGACAGCACAGGAGAAGAAATCCAGAGCCCTGTCAACACACCAGCAGGAGAACCACCACCATTTAACACTAAAAGCCCCAAAAAGGCATTTTACCTAGAAATCCCAAAGTGTGTCAATTGACGCATTATCACGACGACTGCGTTGAGCATGAAATGCAGACATGAATTAATTTGAAGTTACTTATTTGTTTACTACATGCAGTATGTGACATCATTACATAACTGACATGGTTCTAGCAGTGGCACTGGTATAAACCTTTGAAGATGCATTTGCATCAATTCACACACTTTGGGGCTTTTAGTGTTAAACACATAGGATCTATGTGTGGAATACTTGCGGGAGGCCAGCAGGACTTCCGTAACATTCTCAGGCAAGTTGAGCTCCAAGAGGACTGTGTGCTTAACATCCATGCTGTGAAAGCGAGGGACTAGTCATTGGGATGAAGTAGGGTCCTGTCCTCCTGAGAGATGAGGTCTAGAGCAGAGCCCATATGTAGAAGTTCTCGAGAGGTAGAGAGTTGAAGCAGCAGGGGAAACCATGGCTGCTTGGGCCAATATGGAGTGATGAGGATCATTGTGTCCTTGTCAGCCTAAAGTTTCAGCAGTTTTCACCACCAGCAGAAACGGAGGGTATGCGTAAAACAGGCCAACTCCTCAGTGTAGGAAGAAGGCATCTAGTGCCAGCCGACTGCTGGAAGCCCCCTGGAGCAGAACTGGTTCATCTGGTTGTTGTGCAGAGTGGCAAACAGGTCTATCGCAGGGATACCCCCCTCTCAAAATATCCGAGCCACATCCTCCCTGTTGAGGGTCCACTCATGCAGCTGGAGGATGCAACTGAGTTGATCCGCCAGGGAACTGAGTTCCATTGGCAGGTATGTTGCCCACAGCTCCATACCGTGGGTGATGGCATCCCATACCACCCTGTTTGTTGACATAGTACATGGCCACCTGGTTGTCTGTCTGGATCAGCACCACTTGATTGGCCAACTGCACCAAGAATGCCCTGAAGGCATTTGCGATTGCCCGCAGTTCCAAGAAGTTGCTCTGGTGAAGGATCTCCAGACCAGAGGTCCTGCATGCACAGGCTGTCCAGATGAGCCCTCCAGCCCAGCTTGGATACATCCACTATCAGTGTGTTGTGGGTGTGGGAGGGGGGAAGAGATGCTTGAAATGGGAGACCTTTGAGCAGGATCTGTACTTGATCTCTCCAACCTTGTCCTCTCCCGGCTTGCTGAAGAGGTTCTCTCTTCCATGCAAGTCTGCCAGTTTATCCTGGACCCACTGTTCCAAGTCTGATGACTGGAGCCAGATTGGGCGGGGTGCCCCGATGCGCACAGCTTCAACCCTGTTGGCTGACTCAAAGACATTGTAGATCACCTGGACCATGTACCATGGCCCACAAGGGCACGAAAGGAGTCAAGATGCTTCGTGGGGATGTGCAAAGTAAAGTTGGACAGTTCCAGCATGATGTCCTTAAGGATATGAGAGGATCCTGGCCACCAGCATGGAGCCCTGGAAGCACTGCCTTCCAAAAGAGTCCAGTTTTCTTGCCTCCTTACCCGGGGACAGTGAGGAATTAGTCTTGTTGCTTTTGATCCTCTTCATGGCTGATTCTACCATAGAGTTATGGAAAAGTTGAGGCTTCTTGAAACCCAGGGCTTTCTGCACCTAGTACATTGAGTCCAGCCATTAGTTGATCACTGATACCATGAGGGGGTTCTCCCATATCCTAAGATGCAGCCACTGCAGAATGATGTGCATGGGCACTGTCATGGAGTACTTGGAGACCAAGGGGTACTGGAGGATTTCCAACTCCTTTGCTTAGGCTCATCCTCAGAGTCCAGAGAAGGGTTATGGCCTTGTGCATATCCCTCACAAAGCCCTGGAAATACATGTGCTCTGGAGAAGACTTACACCGCTCATACAGAGGCAAAGGGTCTGCGGGAAGGTCTGGCGATCCCCGATCAGACACCACTGATCCCTCTTCAGTTTCCCAACCATTGGCGTCTGACTCAGAGAGGAAGCTGAAATAGAGTTGAGCCTTCTCCTAGCACTGTTGCTGACCATGCAAAGTAGGGCATTGGACCCTGAGACATGGGAGAGAGAGATGGCCGTGGGAACAGGCATCGACTCCGATCGCCAGCCCAATGTGCTTGCCTTGGCAGACAGTGCATGGGTCTCAAGGATCAGCTGGATGGACTGCAGTGGCGATGCCAGAGGCAGTGAAGGGCCAGCTTGTTGCATGGCCAAGACCGCCACCCTATGAGCTGAGGGCCTGATGGCATTCCTCCAGGACTGCTGTCTTCAAAGGCATCGGGGCCGGAATGATAACTTCGGCCACCAACTCCAGCACCCCTGTAGAGGGACTCCACGATTGTAGGGACATCAGGAGATACCCAACAGCCATCCTAGGCTTTGGGAGCATACTCCTCCTATTGGGGCACCTTAGGGAGCTGCTCCTGGCCATGGCTGTGTCGTGTTGAGTTGGGCTCCAGTGTCTATGCACATGGGTCAAGACCCAATGCTCAGATGCCTCTTTCCATGCCAAAGAGTCAGTCTTCAGTTCTAGGCAGAAGGGTCAATGGAGAGCCTCCATTCATGGCCACTGTGGCTCTATGGTTCCAATTGTGCCAGAGTGCCCCTCAATGCTGATGGCCTCTGTGGAACCTCACAAGCATATTTATGCTGGGGCCATGCTGAATCCTATGCCAGAAGAGGGACTCCCGCTGTTTCTCCCAGCCTTATCTATAGACACAGATTGCAAGACGCAGGCTGGTGGTTCAGGGCCAAGGCACTGAAGGTACCAACCGTAAACCCACTAGCTGGCTTGGACATATATTGGAACAGCTGCGGCAAGGTTAAGAGACTCGATGATGCCAGCAGTGGGAAAACACAAAAAGGGAAAGAGCCAACGCTACTCATGACAAGTGGTAAGACTAGAACATTATTTGAACTTTGTAATTTTGAAAAGAACGACTCCACAAGGGGGTAAAAATAAGAAAAAGCTTTTCAGAGGATAGCAGGAACACGTCCTAGGGGCTCTTTGGGAAAAAAAAGAAGACTGAAGAAGATGGCGCTGTGGCAGGAGTGAAGACAGGCATGCATGCATGGTGGAGCCTCCCTAAAGCTTCCAAAGAAAGCTGGCGAGCATTCCTGCACAAGGCTCCAACGGCAACGCCACCCATACATGAGGACTTACTCTTCCTGCCTGTCCGCTTTCTTTACTAGGGTTAAAAGAAAAACAGGGAACAGATAGCCTATATTACTCAGGACTCCTTTCTATACATACAGCATTATTTATACTTTTAGGAAATTTTGCTCATCATAATTCAGAGGTAAATATATATTTTTCAGTAAAAACAGCTGTCTGTCCTTTTAAGAACCACCACTTTCCCTCTCTGGTGACACTCTCACCCTTGCTATGCCCTATCCAGCGGTCTGCGTTTCATGAACAGCCTGCTATTGGTATATTGGGCCTGAAATAAATCCTAAGACCACAGGGCAAAACTGTTTCATGGAAAAAATAAAAATCCCACAAATCTTTTCTTCTGATGCAGGTACTGTGTGCGCGCAATTCTGGCCACCATATCTTAAAAAGGATATAGCAGAATTAGAGAAGGTACAGAGAAGAGCAACAAAAATGGTAAAGGGGATGGAAGGCTACTCCTATGAGGGAAGGCTTAAAAGGTTAGGGCTCTTTAACCTGGAAAAGAGACGGCTGAGGGGAGATATGATAGAGGTCTATAAATTAATGAATGGAGTAGAACAGGTGAGCATGCATAGGTTGTTTACTCCATCAAAACGTAGAAAGACTAGGGACACACAATGAAGCTACAATGTAACCCCATTTAAGACTAATAACAGAAAATATTTTTTCACTTAACAAGTAATCAAACTCTGGAATTCGTTACCAGAGGATGTAGTAAATGCTGTTCGTGTAACTGGGTTTAAAAAAAAGGTTTGGACAAGCTCCTGGAGGAAAGATCCATAAACCATTATTAAAGAGGACCCAGGAAATCCACTGCTTACCCCATGATGAGCATTGTGGTTCTTGTGTGCCTTTTTGGAAACCTGCGAGGTACTTGCGACCTGGATTGGTCACTATTGGAAACAGGATTCTGGGCTTGATGGACCTTGGTCTGACCCAGTATGGCATTTCTTATGTTTTTAATACAAGCTTTTCAATCAGCACTGCAACATGCCCACAATATACAGAATTTCTCAAATGAAAAGAAAGTAGGCAATATGATACACCGGTATTAACTACACTTGTGTTACTTTTAAAAATTAAGCCAGCATTTCCCAAACCTCTCCTGAAGGCACACCCAACCAGTCTGTTTTCAGGATTCTGGTAAGGAATATGCATGAGATATTTGCATACACTGGGGTCTTCAGTGCATGCAAAATCTATCTAATGTATAGTCATAATAACTAGTGAAGCTGTGATAGTATTTTAGCTCAGCTTCCAGCCTGGGTTATCAGGGATGTCTGGGGTGGTGGTGGAGGCCACTTTGCTGTATCATGGTTTCTCTTTGCCTCTCTGTGTTGGGATGTTAATCGCAGGTTTATGAATTCTCTGTACATTTCATTAATGGCACAGCTTTATTTTGCTCATATTTTGATTAAATGTTTTCTCTATGTATTGTTAAATTGAAAATGAAAAATCATATTTATGATGTATGGATTCTATTGATACCATTCGCCTTCTTCAGCCTCAATTTGATAAAATGAAATAGAAAGGCATGATAAATTGCACTATTCTGTAAACCTGACCCCAGGCCAGGGCTCAGAAATGCTGCTTTCTTCTCAAACCCTTGGCAAGCCATGATCGTCAGAAATCATAAAATTAATCCAGAATCAGTGTGACCATGTTGGCAATGAGGTCACAAGAAGTTTAACTCATTTATTCAGTAAGGGGTGCTCTTTCGTTTGTAACCCCATTACAGGTATGGTCGCCAAAAAGGTGAGAGGAACTACACTAGTGTATATTAAAACCCCAACCACAGCTATATTTTTATTTGATACAGGTTATTGAAAATGCTTTTAAATACTGCACAGTAGGCAGTGTGGTTGTTTTTTTCCTTTTATTAGTGATATAAAAAAATCTTCATGATGTCTCTTGCTAGTTTTTTTACACAAACAAACATTTTCCTTTAATATTACCTCTTTCATGACTGATAACCAATTTACCCAGCATTGCTCTATAAACATTTCTATGAAATCTAATGATGCTACCGCTCACGAGTTTCAAACCTGTGTTAATTCAACCCTTTTCTGTGTTTATTACTGCATGTCCAAAATACATGCATGTATTTTTGCTATGAAATCTTTAAATTCCAAAGGGCTAAAATCATTTCTCTCATTTCTATATTAACAAGCTTTTCTCTTATCCTTTAAAAAGGTGAGAAAGTTGAATTGATGAGAGTACTGTAAAAGGGCCTATTCCTTTTTTTAAAGCTCCCAAAATGCTTGTTTCTGTGCCGATAGATTCCTTTTATATTTCATGGCTGGAAACAGAATGATTGAGGGAGTCAGGCTGTATGCATAATCAGCTGAAGGGGTTCTGCAAAGGAAAAAAAATCACCTTTAAGTGAACTTGGGGGGGGGGGGGGGGAGATCATTGGCTCTTACAGCTCACCTGTAAATGGAAAGCGTAGTTACTCACCTGTAACAGGTGCTCTCCAGGGACAGCAGGAATCAGTCCTCACATATGGGTGACGTCTGTGCCGACGGAGCCCTCATGCATAGCAAATCTCCAGCTTTCTAAGAAAGCCTTTGGGATTGAATTACGCATGCGCGGTCCCCTTCCCACCCAAGGGTGCCATCTTGATCAGTCAGATGACATAGCTAAAAAGACGGCAAAATGAGAAAAAATTAATCAAGGACAGCAACTCCAGGGGAGGAGGGAGGGTCGTGAGGACTGATTCCTGCTGTCCCTAGAGAACACCTATTACAGGTGAGTAACTACGCTTTCTCCAGGAACAAGCAGGAAGTCAGTCCTCACATATGGGACTCCCTAGCTATAGGCTACCAAGAACCCATAGCTGAAAATGGCTCCCTCTAGAAGAGCCGCAGCAGCAGTGATAGGATTTTTCTCCGAGAACACAACCCCCATGGTAGCCTGAGACCAAAGAGTCGGAGTTGCCTAAACCTTGAATAGGTTATGGAATACCGCCTGACCGAAAACACTGTCCCACCGGGACTCTCTCTCCAGGCAGTAGTGGGCTGCAAAAGTCTGGCTTGAAGACCAAGTTGCGACCCGGCAGATGCCTGCCAACGGAACAGAGTGGTGGTTAGCCACTGATGCAGCCTTAGCCCTGAGAGTGGGCTGTGATCCGGCCCTACATTTGGAGGTCAGCTTCCTTGTACGCCCAGGCGATGCAGTCTGCCACCCAGGTGGATAACATGCGCTTGGAGACAGTTAGACCCAGTTTACTAGGGTCATAAGAGACAAAGAGCTGGGAAGCTCTCCGCTGTCCCCGCGTCCGATCCAGGTAGAAGGCGAGCGCCCTCTTACAGTCCAGGGTGTGCAGAACGGCTTCTGCCTTGCTAGTATGTGGCCTGGGAAAGAAGTTTGGAAGCACCACCTCTTGGTTGAGGTGAAACGAGGAAACCACTTTTGGTAGGAACTTGGGGTGAGTACGTAGGACCACCCTGTTTTTATAAAACCGTGCATACGGTCTATCCGATACTAAAGCTTGCAGCTCCCTCACATGTCGAGCAGACATGAGTGCCACCAGAAAGAGTGCTTTCCAGGAAAGGAAGCAGAGATGACAGGTGGACATCGGTTCAAAAGGTGGGCGAGTAAGCCGCTGCAAGACCACATTTAAGTCCCATTCTGTAGCCGGTGTCCGAATCAGAGGCGGTCTCTGAGGAATCGTGAAACCAAAGGGTGAGTGGAAAGAGGTTGCCCATCCACTGAAGTGTGGTTAGCTGATAGCACACTCAGGTGGATCCTGACAGAGTTAGACTTGAGGCCTAACTCCGAGAGGTGGAGCAAGTACTGTAATACCTGAGGGACTTGGCAAGTGACCGGGTTCTCCTTATTTTGGGCACACCACTCTTCAAACCTACGCCACTTGAGCGCATAGGATTTTCTAGTGGATTGCCTCCTAGAGACCAGCAACACCTCCTCAACCTCCTTGGGGAGGAGTAGAGGAGCAAGTACTACCCTCTTAGCAGCCAGGCCATTAGGTTAAGGGATCTGAGATTGGGGTGTAGCAAGGAACCCTGTTCCTGGGTTAAGAGGTCGGGGTGCACCCCCAGTGGGAGTGGAGGTTCGATCGCCAGTTGAAGGAGAAGAGGGAACCAAGGCTGTCTGGGCCACCTTGGATGACAGAGGCCCTGTCCCGAAGAATCTTGAACAGAGTGCGTGCCACCAGGGGCGTGGGTGGGAATGCATAGAGAAGGCCCTGTGCCCACGAGATCAGGAAAGCATCTGCTGCCACGCTCAACAAATGCAGCTGTCTCGAGCAGAACCGGGGCAACTGATAGTTTTGCGGACTGGCAAAGAGATCCATGGATGGGAGACCCCAGCGGTTGAAGATCTGCTGGGCTACATCCCGATTCAGTTGCCACTCATGAGGCTGAAGAATCTGCTCAACTTGTCAGCCAGGAGGTTCTCCTGACCTAGCAGATAAACTGCCTTTAGGGACATGTGATGTGCCACTGCAAAAGAGCAGAGGTCCAGAGTTTCCTGGCATAGGATGCGAGAACCTATGCCTCCCTGTTTGTTGAAGTAGAACATCGCTACTTGATTGTTTATATCAGCACCGACTGATGTGAAAGAAGATGACAGAAGGCTTGAAGAGCTAGGAGGATGGCTCGAAGCTCTAGAAGATTGATTTGAAGTGCGGCCTCTCGCGAGGACCACAGACCCTGAGTGCATGAACCCTGGCAATGGGCTCCCCAGCCCAGCAAGGAGGCATCTGTCGTCAGCACTCTGGTGTGAGAGGGAGGTTGGAATGGTACTCCCTGAAGCAAGTTGGGGAGGTGAAGCCACCACTGCAAGTCACCAGTAGCCTGGAAATCGCTACCCTGTCTCTGAGGCGGCCGGTGGCTTGTATCCACTGGTCTGAGGCTCCATTAAGCTGTGCGCATGTGGAATCGAGCATATGGAGTCACATGCACCATGGAGGCCATGTGGCCCAGGAGGCATAGGAAGACCCTTGCGGAAACCTGAGGTCCGTGCTGTACCTGCTGTACCAAGTCCAGCAACTGCCTTGCCCTGTCCAGCGGTAGGTAAACCCTTGCCTGAAGTGTGTCCAGTCTTGCCCCTATGAACTCCAAGGTCTGAGTGGCAGCAAAGTGGATTTTGCGTGATTTATAACAAACCCTAGGTGCTGGAGCAGGGTGACTGTGCGAGCAGTGGCCTGCTGTGCCTCCTGTGCCAATTGGCCCCTGATGAGCCAAGGTATAGAAAGACAGACTCCCTGGCTTCTGAGGAAGGTCGCCACCACTGCTAGGCATTTGGTAAATACTCTGGAAGCAGAAGCTAGGCCAAAGGAAAGCACTTTGTACTGGAAGTGGTTTCCTCTGACCACAAATCTGAGATATTGTCTGTGGTCTGGGTGTATGAGGATGTGAGTATAAGCATTCTTTAGGTCTAAGGAGCATAGCCAGTCTCCCTGGTGGAGGTAGGGTAGTAGGGTCCCAAGGGCAAGCATCTTTAACTTTTCCCTCACCAGGAACTTGTTCAGATTTCACAAGTCTAGGATGGGGCGAAGGCCTCCTTTTCTTTTTGGTATGAGGAAATACCTGGAGTAGAAGCCTTGCCCCTGCAGGTGGTGGGGCACCAGTTCCACTGCCTGATCCTTTAGCAGACCTGTCAACTCCTGCAGGAGGAGGTTCCTGTGAAGAGGGGGCCTGAGAGGCTCTCCTGGGAAAAAGGAGGTGGGCACCTGGTTGAAATAAAGTAAACAGCCCTGCTGGACTATTTTCAAAACCCAGGTGTCGGTAGTAATGGCTGGCCACCTGTGGGTGTACAGAGCCAGCCTTCCTCTTGTGCAGGGCCAAACCACTGGTGGGAGAAAAGCTATGCAGTGGGAGTCAAAAAAAACCCTCCCGGCTGGGTAGGAGCCGGAGCTGGAGGCTTGGGGGGTCTTCGGCTTATGTGGGCCATGCCCCTGTCCCCTGGCCTGCTGCCCCTGTTGGGGAGCTGGGGTGGCCTGGTAAGTGGGGTAGTTTCTGTAAGCCGTACCCTTCCTCTGGAAAAAGGGCTGGGCTGGGCTGGGCTGGGCTCCCCCCCCCCCGAGGCCTTCTTGTGAGAAGGTGCAGATGTCTTCTTCGACAACCTTGTCCGGGTTAAGTACTCGATTTCTGCAGCTTTTTCGGTGTTGAGTTTGCCGAAGAGGTTGTCTCCTCGGCATGGGACATCGACCAACTTGTCCTGAACCCATGGCTCCAGGTCCGACAACATGAGCCAGGCCTGACGACGTGCACCGATGCCGGCCGTGGCTACTCGGGCCGAAGCCTCGAAGCCGTTGTAAGCTGCCCGAGACATGAACTTCGAGCAATCTCGGATCCCCGTGGACAAGGCCTTGAAGCACTGCAAGTGTTCCTCGAAGAGACCAGTTGAGAACCTGGCAATCTCCTTTGCCGGGTCCCGCAAGTACATGCACATGTACAGCTGGTAGGTCTGGACACGGCATGACAGCATCCAGCCCTGGTAGCACTTTCTGCCAAGGGCGTCTAGGTTCCAGGCCTCCCGGCTGGGAGGAACTGAGGAGTGCGACTTTTGGCTTTTCAGCCATTGCATAGCCGATTCCACAACCATGGAGTTATGCGGCAGCTGCACTTTTTGGAACCCAGGAATCTTGCGGACTCGATAAATGGAATTGATCCACTTGCTGAGCACCGGCATCGAGGCCGGGGACTCTCACATGCAGAGCATCAGCTGTTCAAACATCGGAGGCACCGGTACAGTAAGGGCCTCTTTCGGGGGAGAGTCATACTGGAGGGCATTGAGCTCCTTGGCTCGAGGCTCCTCCTCGGCGTCTGCAAGGAATGCCAAAGCCTTGGCCTTGTCCCTTACGAAGTCTGAGAACCGAGTGTCCTCCGGGGGAGGGGGGGGGAACCTATTCCGAGGCTCCAAACACAGAGTCCGATGGGATCGGCTCGGGTCCCGACAGCGTTGGGCCCAACGCCAGCTCTTCCAGAGGAGAGTCCACGAGGACAACAGACATTACCTTGTCTGATGTCTCCGGCTCCTTGCGAGGTTGTTTAGCCAGCCGGTCCTGGCTCCGCGGCCTGGAACCCGAGGGCCCAAGCCGATCAGAGGCATCCAACGCTGCCGCCCTTGCGAGTCTTTTCTTTTTCTGGTGTTCCCTGGAGGGAGACCCCTGCTCAGAAGACCCACGACAGTGCTCGGGCTCCGAGTCCCGAGATGTTGAAGCTTCCGATGAGGTCTGGGCGGATGCAGACTCAGGAAAAATCCTGTCATGCTGATGCTGCCTGCTCCTCAAAGATTTTAAAGACATCTTACCACACGGCCCACAGACCACCGGGTCATGGTCAGGGCTGAGGCATCGGAGGCAGCAGTTGTGTGTGTCGGTGAGAGACATCAACTTCTTACACGATCACACTTCATAAACCCGCTGGCAGCCATTGGGGGAAAAAGGGCCCCTGCAAGGTCAGACGACTGGGCTGCCAGTGAAAAATAAAAAGAGCACGAATGCTAGTCACGAAGGACAAAAATAAAAAATAAGACCGGACTCGATACCGGTGTACCGAGCCGAAGGTGGGAAGGGGAACCGGTGTCGAACCGGGAAGCTGAAAGAAATAATTCAACTTTTCTACTTTTTCCATGGTGAAAACAGGACCATGTCCGTTGGGCTCTGTGGAAAAAAGAAGACTGAGCAAGATGGCACCCTTTGGCAGGAAGGGGACCGCGCATGCGCGATGCAATCCCAAAGGCTTTCTTTGAAAGCTGGGGAATTGCTCCGCACAAGGGCTCAGTCGGCACCGTCACCCATATGTGAGGACTGACTTCCTGCTTGTTCCTGGAGAACAAAGCATCTTAAAGCCCTAAAAACACAAATAGCAGCTATGTCGGAAACAAATGGGGGTCCTCCCTTTAATGTGCTGCTTAGGGTGGCATGGTTGTAAACGTTAAGTGGCTAAAATGGAAAAGAATAACTGTTAGCATTACAAATTTCCCCCTACAATTTAACAAGGTACAATGACTAGTTATAAAGTTAACGAAAATGCTCAGAGCATCGTGGCCAAGAGGAATGACTAGAAACTACTACATCTAGTTCATTCCAGCAGTGTCTTGGGAAAAAGGGCTTCTTATCCAAGCCCTTCTTCTTAGAAGGGGCAGAGGTCTTCTTCTCAAGTCTTGTCCGGGTCAGGTACTCGGACTCAATCTTGACAGCCTTTTCTGTCATGGGCTTGCCGAAGAGGTTTTCACCCTAAAGGGGAAAATGAATCCCTCTTCAGGTACCCTTGTCTCAGGTTGATTACTGTCCTCCATCTTGTGCTAACGTCTGCAGCTTTAGGCCTAAGAAAGAAATAGCCTGCTGACCCTTTTCATCCTGGAACTGCAGAATTAGCAGTTTTGAGCTATGAAATGAGCTAACATCCTGAAATCACAGAGCTGACACAATGAGAGGCTCTGATAACTACACAGCTAGTGAAAACTACCTCCTGGGCCCCTTGAAAGAAAAAAAGAACTTGATCAACATCAGTATCTGGAGTTAATCTGCAGGAAACAGGGCTAGCACAAGGCGAAGAGGACTGCCATGAGAATGGGGAGACAGGATGCCACAAGGGAAAGCAGAGGGCAAGAGGGCAAAAGATTAAGGAGCAGATTTGCTTGAAAAAAAAAATAGGGAATATGAAAGACAGAAAATCTGCTTATCAGCAATTTTGTTACAAGCCTAAAAATGAATATAAATATAGGAGAGAAACTCTGATGGGGAGACAGACACTAGCTGATCTCAACTGGAGTGATGCTGTCTGTCTCAGGACCCTTTACACTTAAATCAGGTGCTTTACTTGTTATAGATGTATTGATATTAAAATTTGTACCTTATCATTTAAAACGCGAAGCCTGTGATGTTACAGACCTGGCAAAATAAAGTTTCTATGCTCTTACGGTGGCACAAGCAATTTGTTTAAGGTGGGTCCTATATATATGTTGGGGTGAACACAAGCGGCCACAATAACAAAAATAGAAAAATTCCCCAAATAATCTTAGAGGAAGCCCACGAAAACCCCAACAACCCCGGCAAGGGACATTGACCAACTTGTCCTGCACCTATGGCTCCAGGACAGACGACTGTAGCCATGCCTGATGGCATGCACCAATGCCGGCCGCAGCTACCCGGGTCGACGCCTCAAAGACGCCATAGGCTGGAGTCAAACTTCGAGCACTCCCGGATCCCAGTGGACAAGACCTGGAAGTGCTGCAAAGGTATCTCGTAGAGACCAGCTAAGAACCCGGCAATCTCCTTTGCCAGGTCTCATAGCTGGTATGTCTGGATTCGGCATGACAGCATCGAACCCTGGTAGCACTTTCTGCGAGGGCATCCATGTTGTGGGCCTTCTGGCCGGGAGGCACCGAGGAGTGCGTCTTCTGGCTCTTCAGCCAGCGCATGGTCGATTCCACAACCATGGAGTTGTGCGGCAGTCGTGCTTTTTGGAACCCAGGGCTCTTGCAAACTCGATAGATGGAATCGATTCGCCTGCTGAGTGCCGGCATCGAGGCCGGTGTCTCCCACATGCGGCACATCAGCCGTTCCAGAGTGGGAGGCACCGGTACAGTAAGGGCTTCCCGAGGGGGAAAGTCATACTGGAGGATCTCAAGCTCTTTGGCTCGAGGCTCCTCCTCGACCTCCGCCAGGAATGACAAAGCCTTTGCTATGTCCCTGACGTCCAGGTGTCTTCAGGGGGGGGGGGGGGAGGCCTCCTCCGAGGCTCAGAACCCGAGGAATCCGAAGGAATCTACTTGGTCCGGTGGGTGTCTGGTGACTCCTTGTCCTCCGTTTCCCAACCGGATCCCTCCGAGGAGGAATCGAGCGGCTCCGGCCTTGAGGGCTTTGGTCTCGACCGCTCCGACACCGGTGGAATCAGCGTCGACAACCTCAATCCCTAACAGGAGGTTGAGGGGGACCTTGGCCGAGGATTGACTCAAGTTCTTAGTGTCTCGAGGATCGGCTTGACCTCAGGGAGTTGACTTTGATGTTGTTGTCCCGGTGGTCGGGGCAGATGGATCGGTAAGACCAGCTATCAGTGCCCGCTGCTGGTCCATGAAAGACGCCATGCTGCCTGCAGTCCTATTATGTTGCTGCTGCCTGCTCCTCAAGGCCTTGGAAGACATTTTCTTACACAGGCCATGGACCTTCGGGTCGTGGTCAGGCCCGAGGCAACAGAGGCAGCAGTCATGTGTGTTGGTGAGAGACATTAACCTCGTGCACCGTCACACTTTTTAAACCCACTGGCAGCCATTGGGGGAAAAAGGGCCCCTGCGAGGTCAAAGTACCGGACTGCCAGCTAAAAGGAAAAAAAAGAGCACGAACGCTAGTCTCTAAGGACAAAAAACGAAAAATTGGACCGGACTTGATACTGGTGTACTGAGCTGAGGCAGGAAGGGGAAAACGGCGTCAAACCGACTAGGCAGAAAAGTAATTTTCTGGCTTTTTAAACACTTTCTTCGCAAGGGAACTTGGACGACGTTCACTGGACTCCGCGGAAAAAAGGAGACTGAGCAAGATGGCACCCTTGGGCGGGAAGGGGACCACGCATGCATGATGCAATCCCAAAGGCTCTCTGAAAGCTGGGGATTGCTCCGCATGAGGGCTCTGTCGGCGCCAACATCACCCATATGTGAGGGCCGACTTCCTGCTTGTTCCTGGAGAAAACTGCATCCTCCTACTGTGTCAGTTTGGGTTGACTTTGGATGGAATTAGGGGGGGGGGGGGGGAGAGGAAGGCAGAGAAAAATTGTTAAGTACAGACATTGGGAGAGCCATCTGCTCCCATCATTCCCAACTGCAGTCGCAACTGAGGGGGGTGGGGGGAAAGAAAGGAGGCGGCAGATGTGGCATGGAGGGAGAAGGAATGGGGGAAGGGGGCAATGAATCAGGCACACTTTCCCCATTTGGATTTCTCTTCTCTCCTGCTCAAACTGAAAGCCCAACAATTTGTCATAAAATCATGGCGGAAGACTTATCCAGCCAGATTAGACTTGCTATGGCTATGACTGTCACTAAGTGTTGCCAGCCAAAGTAGGAAGCTACTGCTGAAAGCCAGTGCTAGTTGCCTAACTTTCTTCCCCCACCCTGACCCTGCCCAAATTTTAGAAACCCAGATTTAAAGCACACAATCCTATCCAATGTTCAACGGTGCCAATTTAAGAGCATAAACTCCCACAGTCCAGCACCTTAACCATTTGAAAATTGGCTATTTGTTACCTTGTCAGAAACAATCCTTGGCTATATTATAGTTAGAGTTTGGTTCTCTCTTTTTCGGGCTCCCCCCCCCCCCAAAAAAAAAGAACCCCCCACTGGCTATGTTTATTATGCAGATTCTGGTTGCCCATGCAAAAATGAGCAAATGTCAATCACACTAAGCTATTAGAGCAAAATGGGAAACAAGCAGCATTTAACCAGAAAACAAGGCAGGTTTCCACCGGGGATGGTTTTAGAAATAGTTGCAGCACAGATCAGTCAGGGACCGAGGCCCCCATTTCAATAGCAATCCACAAACTCTCTCTTTCGCCAATATGGAGAAGAAAACGCAGAACTCATGGCATACAACCACTCCTCATTAAAATGCAAAGATGCTGCTGCCTTTAGCTGTAATTCAGTCTCTGTGCATGAACTTCCATAGTTGAAGCATTAATACATCAGGAAAAAAAGGTCTGGCTTTTTTTTTATATTTAGACAAATTTACACCTACAGTCCGTAACTGCTATCTACATGTCAAAAGGTGCACCAGTCTAATATAAAATTTTCCCCTTTTACTGCATGCTTTTTGCTTATATGCATGCATGCTTACATAATAAATATTAAATATCAGGAAAACAGAAGAGTAAGCAGAGGTAAGCAGACAGGGGAACATGGTGACTTCCAGCCGTCAAAGCAGCATGGCTAAAAATAAAAAGAAGATAGCCAAGGTAACCATAGATGCTGCATCTAGCAATCTGAAAAGGGAAAACAATGGAAGCATTCAGAAATTCAAGTATGAGTCGACGAGCTTGAATTCTTTCACAAGTCCAGGAGGGTTAGTCTGTTAGTCGGCATTCACAAAGCTCCTTGTAAATCCTCTTCCTCACTCGGGGCATGTCATCTTGGGAGAACTGAAAAGGCTGGTCTAAGGCGAGGCACTTGCAGTACTAAGAAACAAGAATGTGATAGTGGGAACCCAATTATAAAACAGGTCCGTCTACTAAAACATGATGAGTTCTGTACAATCTTACCTGAAGCATAAATACACCACAGTCGCTGTCATTTTTCTGTTGTGGAATGCACTTAGGGAAATTTAAAAACAAAAAAAAAAAAGCCTTTAGTATGATGGCAATTTCTTGATGCCTTACTATTTTGACAAACAAATCAAAGTCATTTAACCAAACATTGCACTGAAATAATGTGCTTATGTATTACAATAAAAATATCTATTATTGTTTTAAAAAAACTACCAAACATAGGATAGGGCAGTGATTTTCACTATTTAAGCAGGAACAAAAAAAACCCCTTTAATGTGATAGCCAAGACCATCACTAATAATACTGACTCACATCACCAAAATGACAGATGGACAGACACAGATAAATGGGCTCTCTCCAACAGATGCCATCACAAACACGCTCCTAAAAATGAAAGCTAATTTATTGTTAAGTACCTTGGTTGATTTTGTAAAAATTATTTTTTGACTGTTGTGGAGAGAATTTTTAGATCTTTGTCTAGTGGTTAGGGCAATAGCCTGGGAACAAAGACCAGGGTTCAAATCCCACTGGTATTCCTTGTGGCCTTTGGCAAGTCACTTAACCTTCCACTAACTCACGTACAAAATGATAATTACACTTACCTGGTAATTGTAGTTCCTTGAGTGACGACAGTTCAGTCCTCTACCTCTGGGTTGTGCACCTCCTCCTGCAGCTTGGAGACTGGGCATGTCAAAATCGTGACATCACTGGATATAGTCTGCTGGCCTCTCCCATCAGCCCCAGTGAACTATTGACAAAGCACCCTCAAAGGAACAACAAAATAAGTAGCTATCATATAAATTCCAACGTTGCACTGAAACCTAAACGTATAACTCACTAGATACAAATAACATTCCTTTTTTTTTTTTTTAAATTGGAAATTGAAAAGAGCTTCTTCTTGCACTTCCGCCTTATTCAGAAGTAGAAGGAATGCCAGAGAAAGGAACAGGACAGTAAAGTATGAGAAACATTTTTAGACCTTGAATTCTCATACCAACCGGTAGTGCTACTATTCCCCTCCCAGACTACCCCCTGCCAACGACACCACCCTGGGTAGGAATGAGGACTGAACTGTTGTCACTCAAGGAACTACAATTACCAGGTAAGTATAATTATCATTTCCTTATAGTTACCCCAGTTCAGTCCTCTACCTCTGGGATGTAACAGCAGTATTCATTGGGAGGGACCTTTCCAGCCGGCCTGTAATACGGCCGAACCAAAACAGGAGTCCTTCGCCGCCGAAATGTCCAGACGGTAGTGCTTAAAGTATGAAGGGACAACCAAGTGGCCGCCCTACAGATCTCCCCTGGTGGAACCAAACCATGTTCCGCCCAGGAAGTGGCTTGTGCCCTGGTAGAATGCTCTCGAATCCCCGTTGGAACCAAATGCCCTTGTAGTAGATAAGCTGATGCAATCACCTCTCTAATCCATCTGGAAATAGAAGCCTTCGCTGCCACTTCACCTTTGCGGATACCTCTGAATACCACAAATAGACGGTCCGACTTGCGAAAGGTCTCGGATACCTTCAAATATTGCCGCAAAACCCGTTTAACGTCCAAACGACGTAAAGTACGATCCGAAGCGCTGCCCTCCAGCAACCCTAGCACCAGAAGAGACACTGCTTGATTCAGGTGAAAAAAGAGTCACCACCTTTGGCAGAAAAGACAAAACTGGTCGCAACACCATTCTCTCTTGAAAAAGACAAAAACGGCTCTCCACAGGACAACGCTTGCAGCTCTGAAATGTGCCTCGCCGAACAAATGGCCACCAGAAAAACCTGTCTTCTACGTCAAATCCTTAACCGACGTCTGATGTAACGGCTCAAAAGGTGCTTTGGTTAACGCCCCTAAGACCAAATTGAGGTCCCATGGCAGAACCAAAATACTACGCGAAGGCCGCAGCCTGGCTACAGCCTTCAGAAAACACAATACATTAGGATGAGCATTTGCAGCAGCCCTTGTATCAACAGATCCACTGACACCGGTAACCTCCAGGGATCCCCGTCGTGAAGACGAATGAGATCAGTGTACCATGGACGCCTCGGCCAGTCTGGCGCCAACAGCAATGCTCTGCCCCGGTGAGCTTCGATGCGCTGAATCACCCGGCCTATGAGTGCCCACGGAGGAAAAGCATAGAGAAGACCCGTCGACAGCCAGTGCTGCATCAGATCGTCGATCCCTTCTGACATTCTTTCACGCCTTCTGCTGAAGAAACAACTTGCTTTTGCCAACTGGAAGGTCGCCATTAAATCCATTACTGGAGGCCCCCATCTGTGGACTATTTGCGCAAACACGTCCGGATGCAGCTCCCACTCCCCGGCATCCACCCGGACCCTGCTGAGAAAAGCCACCATCACATTGTCCTTCCCTGTAATGTGTGCTGCCGAGATTGACGTCAGCCAACGCTCCATCCAAGAGAACAGCGCGCCTGCTTCCTCTTCTATGGCTGCACTTCCTGTGCCGCCCTGTCGATTGGTGTATGCAACTGTCGCAGAGTTGTCCAACAGCACGCGGACCGCTTGGCCTGTCACCACATCCTCGAACCGTTGTAACACCAGCGAGACTGCTCTCTGCTCTAGCCGGTTTATCGACCACGCGCTCTCCTGAACCGACCAAGTGCCTTGTGTGAACTGAGCTCCGTAATGCGCTCCCCATCCCGCAAGACTCGCGTCCGTCAGTAATGGGAGCCACTCCGGCTGCTCCAGAGGCATTCTGGCCAACAAGGATCTCGGAAGCAGCCACCATTGGAGAGCCTGCCTGACCTTGAATGGACAGGGAAGCCGCTTGTGCAATGAATCCGTCTGATGCGACCACCGACGGAGCAGCGATCTCTGGAGCAGTCCCATATGAAATCTGGCCCAAGGCACCGCCTCCAGGGTCGCCGCCATGGTCCCCAGTACCCGAAGGTAATTCCATGCTGTGGGAGCCAGAGCGGCTCTGAACTGGTGAACCAGTTGAAGGGCTCAAACTCGACGGTCTGGAAGAAACACCGCTCCTTCCTGCGTACTCCCGGATACTCGAGATTCTGGGAAAGTATTAAGCAGCTTTTAATTGGATTGACCACCCAGCCGAGACTTTGTAACAATTTACCACCTTGTCTGTCACCCAAATGCTCTTGGCTTTGGACTTGGCTCGAATTAGCCAATCGTCGAGATACGGATGAACCAAAACACCTTTTCGCAGCGCCGCCGCTACCACCACCATAATTTTGGTGAACATCTGCGATGCTGTAGCCAGACCGAACGGCCAGGCCTGGAATTGATAATGTCCAGAGGGCAGCACGAACCGCAGGAACCTTTGATGGGCCGCCCTGATTGGGATGTGCAGGTACGCCTCTGTAAGATCGAGGGAAGTCAAGTACTGCCGCACTGCTACAATGACTGAACGCAACATTTCCATCCTAAAGTGGGGCACACGAAGACACCAATTCACCCCTTTCAGGTCTAAGATAGGGCACAGAGCTCCATCTTTCTTTGGCACCACAAAATAAATGGAGTATCGACCCGCGCCATAGTCTGCTAACGGCACTGGAGTGACTGCGCCCATCCGTAAAAGTCGATCTAAAGTCTCGTGCACCGCCAGGGTTCTCTGTTGACCTCTGCAGGGAGACATCACGAATGAATCCTGTACCGGCCTTGCAAATTCCATAGCGTAACCCTCACGGATGATTTCCAGTACCCATTGGTCAGTGGTTATTTGGGTCCAAGCAGGAAGAAATTCCCATAGTCGCCCGCCTATCAGTTGACTTCCCACCGGGACCCGCCTCCTTTCATTGTGGCTTTTGCCCTGCTGCCGAGGAAGCGGCTGCAAAGCTCTTATTTGCTCCGCAGAAGCCACAAAACCCCTGGGCCCTGGAAACAAATCTTCCTCTTTGGAAACCACCTAACCGAGTAGTACGGAATCTTCAGAAATCCCGAAATTGGCCTCTAAAGACTTGGAAGGCTTTCCCTTGCTTGGGCTTATCCTCCAGGAGGATCCCACCCTTGGACTCCCCGAGATCTTTAACCAACTTGTCCAAGTCCTCACCAAACAGCAACTTCCCTTTAAACGGGAGCTTACTGAGTCGTGACTTGGACGAACCATCGGCCGCCCAATTCCTCAACCACAGAGACCTTCGGCAGCTACCACGGAAGCCATACTATTGGCTAGCACCCGAATTAGGTCATAATGCACATCTGCCAAATATGATGTCCCTGACTCAAGCCGATCCAACTCACGCACCTCTTCCTGCTCCAGGCGCGTGGACTGTCATAAGCGCTGAGTCCATCTGAGACACGCCCTCACCACCCAGGCCCCACAAATGGAAGCCTGTAGGGACAGAGCGTCCGCTTCAAAAGATTGTTTCAATAAAGCATCTACCTTTCTATCCTGCACATCCTTTAAAGCTGTGCTACCTTCCACCGGAATAGTGGTCTTTTTTGTAACTGCTGCTACGGCTGCATCCACACGTGGTGATTTGAATTTCTCCTTGTCCCCATCTGCCAAGAGATAAAGCCTGTTCATAGTCCTGATTCCTCTTAGACCAGCCTCTGGCTGATCCCACTACTCCTGGATCATCCGGTCCACCACACGGTGAACAGGGACCACCACCTGTGCCTGCCTCACAGCCTGAATGATAGGATCTTCCACGTCGTCTTTTTCGTCGCCTGGCTGTTGTAGTCAGATTGAGCGTTTGAAGGGATTCCGTGATAAGCGCCGTTAGCTCATCCTTCCGGAATACTCTGATAATCTTCGCCAGATCCTCTGGCTCTTGTATCTTGCCTTCTTCCAATTCTTCCGTGTCGGCCTCGTGCTCCCCTCTCGGCTTCCTCTGCCTCTGGCCACTCGCCATCCGTGACCAAGAACTCGCTCAACCTGGGCCTCTTAGGGGCTCTCTGGGCCAAACCGTCCACGTCACCTACTGTGGGAAGTTGCCCCTGAATAATTGGTGCCCTGGCCTCTGGAGGTTTTCCCTGATGCCGCAGGCAAAAAGCCTTATGCATAAGTAAAACAAAGTCTGGGCAAAAGTCCCGAGGCCCTGCCCCCCCAAGGCCGATGGTGCACTGGACGTGCCAGCGACCGTCTCCTGGTCAGCCCCCGGCGCCATGGCCCTCAAAGCCTCGAGCTTGGCCCCAGTCACGGAATCCTGGGACTCCTGCGCAACTTTGACCTCCATCTGTTCCACACTTGTAGAGACTAGCGCACAACCCCAGCAGATCCCGGAGTCTGCGGCAGTACCTCTGCGAGTACCGCAGATGACACACTGTGGGCATGTAGCCATAGAGTAGAGCACTGTATTTTTTTTTTCAAGAAATGAAGCAAAGAAAAATAAATGAAAATTTCCTGAAGAAAATTCCCCTTCCGAAAAGGAAGCTATGACCTGACACTGCTCTCAAGGCAATCCCTTCAGAACAGGAACCATGCATGATAAAATCGCTTTAAAACAAACAAAATAAATAAGAACAGAGGGAATGCCGTTCCCAACAAGCCCCCAGGGCTTATTTCGGACCCTGAGCCCACAAACAACGTCCCGAGTCTTTAAACGTGAGCGCCGGCCACGCCGTGCACATGCGGTCTCAAAATGGTGCCAAACCCCGCTCCCAATTTCCACGGCGAGGTATCTCCAGATGCCGGCTCTCTCCTCCTGCACCTGGCGCTTAGCGCAGTTAGTTGCTTGTATACCCGAAGCAGTGCCGCCCAGCCTTCCGCTGTCAAGACTGGGAGCCTGCAGCCTGCGCGACTCCGCTCGACAGAACGCTGAGCGGGCTGCTGCTAGCAAGCTAAGCTCTGTCTGCCCTCCGCTCCAGCGGGTCTGCTGCCTCTGAGGAAGACCGCCAAGGGAGATTGCTTACTGTCGAGCTCGCCTCCGAAAAGGCAGGGAGGAGAGATCTGGCACGGCGCACTTCCACAAGAATAAAATAGAGTAAGACAGAGAGGGGCCGGTGCAAGCAGAATTTTTTTTTTTTTTTTTTTTAAAGAGACAGGGCTCTGGGTACAATATATAAAATAGAATTCAATGAATCAAACCAAATCAAATCTAACAAAACCTAGCTACTCTAACAGCTCCTTATCTTTCCTCAAGTGAGCCCAGACCTAGGCTCACTACGTCCTCCTGCTGCATGAAGACTGGACACACTGGGGCTGATGGGAGAGGCCAGCAGACTATATCCAGTAATAACATGGACCGGATGGCATATACCTCAAAGTGCTGAAAGAACTCTAAATTGTAAACATACTATTAGTAATCTGACCTTTCATTAAACTTGTCTATAGTACTTGCAGATTGAAGTTGGCCGGCATAATGTCATTTTAAAAAGGGATCCTTCCAATCGAAGTTCCTTATCGTTCCTTCAGTTCAGTCCTCTACCTCTGGGTTGTGAACCTCCTCCTGCAGCTTGGAGACTAGGCATGTCAAAATCGTGACATTTTTGCTGCTTTTTAGTTAGTCAATTTAGGTTATTATATCTTCCTGGTTTACTGAGATTTGTTTCATTTCCTCCAAAACCACCATCATTAAATACCATTTCTAGCATACCGTTACCCTTACATCTTCCTCATTAAAGATGGAGGCAAAGAATTCATTTGGTCTCAGCTATGGCCTTGTCCAGCCTGACTGCCTCTTTTATCCCACTATATTTTGCAAAACATTTACAAGGATATTGAAGAAATGATGCCCCAAGATGAGTCTTATTGCACTTTTATTTTAAATTTGATTGTAAACCGCTGTGATTAGGCTCGATATACCATCATTCTGTGCACAATCAAGCCTAATAAAGCCTAAACCATAAACTATTTTAAAAAGCTGAAATACCATCCCCCCCAGAGGCTGCTTCCCGCACGGCCTCTGCTGTTCTGTTTTCGTCCAGCACTGCACAGCTATCAGGGAGCTTGAACCATGCACTGCTCATACTCTCATGTTGCATCGAGTCTCAAGAGAATAACCCAAGGATTTAGGCACTGCATGGCTCAAACTCAGTCAGGTGGTGCCAGACGAACACAGAACAGCTGTTCCAACTGCACCTGCAGCAAGCTTTGGGGGAGGGAGGGGGCGTCAATGGGAAGGTCTTTATTTGTATAAGTCAAGAGAGCTGCACTTAGGGTCAATAGGAGCATCAGGCCTTGCCGACAACATTGATATAGAGAAAATAGTAATTACACTTACCTGGTAATTGTAGTTCCTTGAGAGACGACAGCTTAGTCCTCGACGTATGGGTAGTGCACCTCCTCCTGCAGCATGAAGACTGGACCAATCAGATTTCAACTCCTCTGGAACCATCACACCAGGGAACTCTAACTCCAGTGAACTACTGTCAAAGCAAACTCAAACACGTAGCTAACCTTTAATAAGGTCTCTCCTAGAAGATATATATTCTATCATTTTCAAGTTTTTTTTTTTTTTTTTTTTTTATTAACATATTGTAGCCAAAAGCCACAAGCAATAGGGACGGAAAGTCCCGCCCCTGCCACCGCAGAAACAGAGTGAGCAGAAAAGGAAAAACAGTGGAGCGAAAGGAAAGAAAACAAAGGAACGCACTCACCTGGGAATATGGACCTCTGAACCCAAGGCGTGCCGCGCTAAAAGAAATGAGACAGGGAGAGGCAGGAGGACTAAGCTGTCGTCTCTCAAGGAACTACAATTACCAGGTAAGTGTAATTACTATTTCCTTATCGTTCCTCCAGCTTAGTCCTCGACGTATGGGATGTATCAAAGCAGCCTAACGGGCGGGATTTTGCCAGCCGGCACGCAGAACCGCGGAACCAAAACCGGCATCGCTCGCCGCCAAAACATCAAGCCAATAATGTTTACTGAAAGTGTGCAAAGAAGACCACGTGGCCGCCTTACAAATATCTACAGGCGAAACCAAACTGAACTCCGCCCAGGACGCTGCTTGCGCTCTCGTAGAATGAGCACGCAACCCAATAGGCGGAACCCGACCGTGTAAGAGATAAGCCGAGCCAATTGCCTCCTTAATCCACCGAGCAATAGAGGCCTTCGCTGCCGCTTCCCCTTTGCGAGGGCCGCCAAACAGCACAAACAAGTGGTCTGATTTACGAAAATCACTGGTAACTTTCAAATAGCGTCGCAAAACCCTCTTGAGGTCCAACCGACTCAGACCGCGATCAGAAGCACGCCCTTCCGACTCCGAAAATACTGGAAGGGAGACGACCTGGTTCAAGTGGAAAGGAGAAGCCACCTTAGGTAAGAAGGAAGGCACAGTTCGCAGAACCACTTTTTGAGCCGAGAAAGACAGGAAAGGCTCCCTGCAAGAAAGAGCCTGGAGCTCGGAAATACGGCGTGCCGAACAAATCGCCACGAGAAACACCGTTTTAAGAGTCAAATCCTTTACCGAACTACGAGAAAGAGGCTCAAAAGGTGCTGCACTGAGAGCCCGCAACACCAAATTAAGATCCCATGAGGGTACGGAGACTCTGCGAGCCGGACGCAATCTAGAAACAGCTCGCAAGAAACGAACGACATCAGCATGAGCTCCTAAAGACACGCCCTGAACCTTTCCGCGATAACATGACAGTGCCGCCAATTGTACCCGTAAAGAACTGGCGGCCAGACCTTTATCAAAACCGTCTTGTAAGAAATCCAGGATCACGGGAAGAGAGGCCGTAGCCGCTCGGATCTGATGCCGAGAACACCAGTCCTCAAAAATACGCCAAACCCGTACATAGGCCAGCGAAGTGGATCGTTTGCGCGCTTGTAACAGGGTCGCCACAACCGACCGGGAATAACCCCGTTTTCTTAGCCGAGCCCTTTCAATAGCCAGGCCGTAAGAGAGAATCTCCCCACTTGAGGCATGCGAAGGGGACCCTGACACAACAGATCCGGAATCAAGGGAAGCCTCCACGGAGAACCGTCTACCAACCGCATCAGATCCGCATACCAAGGACGACGAGGCCAATCCGGCGCAATCAAAAGCACCCGACCCCGGTGAGCCTCGATACGCTGAATCACGCGCCCCAGCAGGGGCCACGGAGGAAACACGTAGAGGAGACCCGTGGAGGGCCAAATCTGCAAGAGAGCATCCAGACCCTCGGACATCGGCTCTCGCCGTCGACTGTAGAACCGAGCTGCCTTTGCTGAGCGGAACGTGGCCATCAAGTCCATGACCGGTTGGCCCCAACGCTGAACCAGCTGCGCAAACACCCTGGGATGGAGTTCCCATTCGCCGGGATCCACCTGAACTCTGCTGAGAAAATCCGCCGTCACGTTGTCTTTTCCGGCGATGTGCGCCGCGGAGATGGCAGACAGCCGGGGCTCTACCCACTCGAACAACGTCCGAGTCTCCGCCTCCAGACCGACGCTTCCGGTTCCGCCCTGCCGGTTGATGTAGGCCACAGTCGCCGCATTGTCGGAGAGAACCCGAACCGCCCGAGACGATATCCGGGTCTCGAAGTGTTGTAATGCCAACCGTACGGCCCGAAGTTCCAAGCGATTGATCGACCAAGCGCTCTCCTCCGGAGACCAGAGCCCCTGAGCGAACTGTCCCTCGTAGTGAGCGCCCCAGCCCGTCAGGCAGGCATCCGTTAAGAGCGGAACCCAGTTCGGCTGCTCCAATGGTATCCCCACGCGAAGCGTGACTGGACTCAACCACCAACGTAGATCTCTCCGAACAGCCACCGGGCAAGGTAGACGTTTGCTCAAGGAATCGGACTGGTTGGACCAGCGACGGAGCAAGGCCCGCTGAAGCGAACGCATGTGAAAGCGCGCCCAGGGTACCACCTCCAGGGAAGCTGCCATCGTCCCCAGCAACTGCAGGTAGTGCCAGGCCGACGGAGCTGGAGACTGTCGGAATTTCCGCACCAGAGACTGAAGAGCCAAGACCCTGCGGTCGGGAAGGGAAACCAACCCCCCGCACGTTTCGAACTGTACTCCCAAATATTCGAGAAGCTGCGTCGGAACCAAACGGCTCTTGTGGGGGTTGACCACCCAGCCGAGAGACTGCAAGAGCGCTACTACTTTTGCCGTCGCCGCCAAGCTTTCTGCGCGAGACTTCCCGCGAATCAACCAATCGTCCAGATAGGGATGAACTAGTACGCCGTCTTTGCGCAAGGCTGCTGCTACCACCACCATAATTTTGGTGAAGACTCGCGGCGCGGTCGCCAGACCGAAGGGCAAAGCCTGAAACTGGAAATGACCCCACGGCAGCGCGAAGCGGAGATACTTCTGTTGATCCTCTCGAATAGGGATATGGAGATAAGCCTCCGTGAGGTCGAGAGACGTGAGAAACTCGCCCCGGCGGACGGCGACTATTACGGACCGTAGGGTTTCCATGCGAAAGTGAGGAATCCGCAGACAACGATTCACTCCTTTGAGATCCAAAATGGGGCGAAGATCGCCACCCTTCTTTGGCACCACGAAATAGATGGAGTACCTTCCCAGGCCATATTCCGCTTGCGGCACGGGAATAACCGCCCCCAGCTGGAGAAGACGATCGAGCGTTTGCCGCACCTGAAGGGTCTTTCGGACACCGCGGCAGGGGGACGCTACAAAGGAATCGAGCATGGGACGGACCAAATCGAGAACATACCCGTCTCGTATGATGTCCAACACCCACTGATCGGAAGTAATTTGGGTCCAGGCGGAGAAAAAACGTCGAAGACGCCCTCCGATCACCGGCAGCTCCACCTGGACCTGCTGTCCTTCATTGGGGCTTGCGAGCGGCCGGAGATCCAGCCGCCGAGAATCCTCGGCTGGCTCCTCGAAAGCCGCGAAAACCCGACGCTCGGGAGGAATATCTGCCACGCTGGAAGCCCCCATAGCGGGGCGACCGGAACCTACGAAAGTCCCGAGACTGCCCCCGAGCGACCGAAGGCGACCTACCCCGCTTGGGTCTATCTTCCGGCAGGCGACCGCCCTTGGATTCTCCCAGATCTTTGACCAACTTATCCAAATCCTCACCAAAGAGCAGTCTACCTTTAAAAGGTAATTTGCCCAAACGCGACTTGGAAGACCCATCGGCCGCCCAATTTTTTAACCAAAGGGCTCTGCGTGCCGCTACCACGGAGGCCATGCTATTGGAGAGAGCTCTGATGAGATCATACTGGACATCCGCCAAATACGCCGTACCAGATTCCAAGCGGTGAATCTCCGTCAGCACGTCGGCCTCCAAAGAAGGAGTCTGCAGAAACCGCTGAACCCAGCGTAAACAGGCTCGGGCAACCCAAGCTCCACAAACGGAAGCCTGTAAAGCAATCGCGTCCGCCTCAAAGGCTTGCTTTAACAGTCCGTCCATTTTCCGGTCCTGCGGCTCCCGTAAAGCCGCACTCCCTTCCACCGGAATGGTGGTCTTCTTAGTCACCGCCGACACGGCTGCGTCGACTTTAGGAGATCGGAAACGCTCAAGATCTGTGTCCGATAAAGGATAAAGCCGACGCATGATCTTAACTCCCTTGAGCCCCGATTCAGGAGTATCCCACTCGGCCTGAATCATCTGGTCAATAACCTTGTGAATGGGAAAAACCACATTAGTTTGTCGTACCGCCTGAATAATGGGATCTGCCCCGTCCGCCTCCTCTATCGCAGCAGTAGGGGCCAACCCCAGAGTCTGAAGCGCCTCCGAGACAAGAGCCGGGAGCTCGTCACGTCGGAACACGCGAATAATCTTTGCCTGATTCTCCGGCTCCGGAAGTTCGCCCTCTTCCAGGCCGTCTGCATCCAACTCCTGGTCGAACTCGGGTTCATCACCTTCAGGCCACTCAGTCTCCGAAGGAAAAGTTTCGTGCATCCGTGGTCGCTTGGGAGCCCTGCTGTCGGACAACGGAGGCTCCCCCGAAGAGGACTGGGCAGACACCCCCTGCGCTGGGAGCGGCGCAGCTCCCATAACTTGGCGTCTACGGCAGAACGCCTGGTGCAGGAGCAAAACAAAATCGGGAGAAAAATCCTCCAAGGGCAAGGTCCCCCCGAGGTTCGACTGCCCCCCAGATGCTAAGCAACCGGTAGAAGGAAGCCCCGAGGGTCCCTCCAGAGGAGACTCCAAGTCCCCTGCTACGGCAGCAGACTGCGCCGGCGCAGCCAAAGAACTTTCCAGGCGCTGCTCCATGCTGCGAGACAGCGAGGCACAGCGTGGGCACACTCCGGTCTCTGCCCCGCCGAGATCCACAAATGAGGCAAAGAGATCCCCCTGGCATGGGAGCCCTTGCACTGTGGGAAGTTAGCAGGCAGTGCGGACTAGTGAAGGAGAAGGACCGGCTTACTGACCCAGCAGAACCATGCAGGAACTGGGCAGTAGCCAGCAATAGCAAGCCTGTGAAGGGAGGAGAGTAGAATGTCACCCCCTTCACCCAGCTAGAAGCCGCGAAGGCTTTCGATAGACCAGACCCCTGTCTGTCTCTTTTTTTTTTTTTTTTTTTTTTTTAAATAACTCACACAAGTGCACCCGAGGACTGACCCCCCGAGGAGACCACAACCGCCCCGCAAGGAAAGGGGAGAGTATCAGCCGAATCACCTCCCCCCCCCCCCCCTGTAGCCGCGGGACCGTTGCAGTCCCAGGTAAAAGGGCCGAAACGAAACCGGCCAGAAATTAACAGAAACTGACAGGAATTAACAGAAATTAATTAAAGAAGCTAAAAGGAACAAAAGAAAACAAAGAAAGAAGAAAATCTATCGCGGAGCACCGTGAAGAAAAAACCGCGATTCAGGAAAAGATGGCCGCGGCAGTCAGGTAATTTGGCGCGCTTTTTCCCGCCGCCGAAAAAAACACACAGCCCGAGGAAATCCCAAGCCTGGACCTCGCACCCCCTGAGCACCGCGACCCCGGGAGCCCCCCGAAGGAACTGTCCAGCCCTGAGAGATCCCAGAACAGCTGGGGAGATCACAGAACGCGGCTCAGTAGCAGTTCTGATCCCCCACTGCCGTTAGTACTCACCGGCACCCGTGCAACAGATTCAGCAACCCTCCGGAGAGTAGCTGTAGTATAGTCGCCGCAGGAGCTCTGCCCCGAAGATCCCTGGGGCAGAGATCCAAGATACCCAAGGGAGACAGACTAATAAAAACAAGAGCGGCAAAGACTGGGCAGGAGAGGGACCTTCCTCAGGCCCCCCCCCACGGAGTGCCGTGACAAGAAGAGCAAATTTTTTAAAGGGACAGGATCCTTACACTAATAAAATGAAAATAAGCCCTAATAGGACCAAAAATAAAGACCCAAAAGGTTAGCTAGGGAAAAAAAGCAATTAACTACTGAACTAGTGAGCCCAGCTAGGCTCACTAACGTCCTCCTGCTGCATGAAGACTGGACACACTGGAGTTAGAGTTCCCTGGTGTGATGGTTCCAGAGGAGTTGAAATCTGATTGGTCCAGTCTTCATGCTGCAGGAGGAGGTGCACTACCCATACGTCGAGGACTAAGCTGGAGGAACGATAAGGAACCTCCACCAGTTTAAAGCAAGCATCTGGCTTTAAGCCTACACACAGAACATACCAAACTACAAAGTGTTTTTATAAGAGACTTCACATTTAATCAGTTTTCTTTGAGGGCAAAAGCAATATTTGGTTCATGAACAAGGATAACTTGCATGACTCATTTTCATTGTATGTAAATTATTCTAACATAGCCTGTTTTGTTTATTAGAAAGTGTATTAATATTATATATGACCCTGTGACCTGTATTTGACACTTTTGGAAACAGTGTCAAATACTGGGCTTGATGGACCATCGGTCTGACGCAGCATGGCAAGACATCATAGGTTAGTGTGGAAATAAGGCTTTCAAAAGGATTTCAGCAAAAACATGAAAGTTCAGTGCTCGGTCTCCGTACCATTGCCAGTTCACCAGCACTAATTATAATCAGTATCACACTCAAGGCCTCTAGTCCTTCAACACTGCTTCTATATAATTTTTAGATTCTTAAAGAGCAGTATCAAAGGTTAAATATCAGCGAGTTAAAAAGTTATTTAGGGATTAAACCCTCAATCTCTGACACACTGTGAAGGGAATGGGGGTACTGATTGCAACGCAACCGTCTTACCTTTGTAATAGCCGTCTGCCAACCTTGAAGGAATTCTGGGTGGTTCTTCTCTCTAGCTTCTGTCAGTAAATACTTTCGGATGTTCTAAATGAAGGAAATAAATTAGTTTCATGAGATTTTTTTCTGTTCACGTACTAATGCACAAATATCTTCCTGAAGTAGTGGCAGATGCCCAATTCAGTTGCCTTCCATTGCTTCCCCATGCGAGAGGTCATCACATCCAGAAACACCAGATTTACAGATATCTTCTCAACACTACAAATGCAGTTGAAAGATACCAAACCGTATATCTGGGTATATATACCTTATTTTCCATTTTTTAAATATGTAGTACATTTTATAGATACAGTTTGCACAGCATGACACATGCCTTTTAATGCCCAGTTCAAACATTTTTCCACCTATTGCGTGCCTCTGAAAAATGTAAATGACAGAGTGTGTCAACTTACTCAATGAAAAAGTGAAATTAGGCCTTATCTGCTAATCGACATTCCTTGAGTGACTCTGGCCCAGTCCCACACCAGTGGGTAGTATCAACTCACCAAAAGCTTGGAGACTGAGCATGTAATGTTTGATGACATCAGAGTATACATAACCAGTGGCACCTCCCACCAGAGCCAGTGTCTTACTGACAAAGCAGATTCATGAAAGCAACAATTAAAAAAAAAAAAAAAAAACCACAAAACCCCCCGAATGCATCTATCTACAATGTAAATTATCGTGCCCACCCCCCCAGGCAGAAAACACCCCCTTGCCTGAGAGAAAGATTGCTTACCACATGTGAATGCTTCTGCTTCCAAAATCATCTGATCACTCCCGACACTGTTGATTCGTGCTGCAAAAAGGCCCCTTGTTGTACCTGTCATTAAGGCCTTTGCACTTCGAACTCGTCCCTGGCCAAGACTATATGTTGACACTCTTCAGCACCGGAGCTAGTCATTTTAATAAGAAAAAAAAAAATTCCATGGGTGGGATTGGGACGGGACTGGATTGGAGACGCTCAAGGAACGTCAATTAGTAGGTAAGGCCTAATTTCACCTTCCTTATTGTTCCTCCAGTCCAGTCCTGCACCTGTGGGATGTACCATAGCAGTATTAAACATGGGAGGGACGTGCAAGACTGATCCAAACTGCACATACCCTGCTGCTTGCACATCCAGCCTACAATGTTTGATGATTGTAGGGACGACCAGGTCGCCGCCCTGCAACTATTTCCAGGTGGAACTAACCGAGACTCAGCCAATGACATGGCCTGCCTCGGGTCATGTGTGCCCTCAACCTGATTGGTGTATTTGCTGCATCGCAAATGGGTACCTAAGATACTGCCTCCCACACCCACTGGGATATAGAGACTTTTGAAGCTGCTTCACCTTTGCACACTCCTCCATACAAGATGAACAACCGATCTGAACTTTCCAAGAGATTCTGTTCTCTAAGCAACACCGTAAAACCGTATGGACATCCAAACAATGTAGAAGGGGATCCTTCTCCTTTCCTCTCTATACCCGAAAATACCGGGAGCATTACTGCTTGGTTCAGATAACACAGACAGTACCTTAGGAAGGAAAGAAAGAACCAGCTTAAGAACAACTTTCTTTGCCAAGACCAGAAAGGGCTCCCTACATGATAGTGCCTGCAGCTCTGATATTCTTCAAGCCAAACAAATAGCCATTAGAAACAATCTTAAACGTAAAATCTTTTTAAGTACAAGACCCTAAGGTTTCAAACGGAGGTTCCGTTAGTACTGACAACACTAAATTGAGGTCCCAAGGAGGTACAATTGTCTACAGTGGCAGACGTTCCTGCGTCACTGCTCTGAAAAATCTGACCAAATCCAGATGTGCCACTAGAGAGATGCCCTGTAGCAAGAGATAGCTGTGACTTGCACCCGGAGGGTGTTACACGCTAAACCTTTGTCGAAACTTGCATGCAAAAAAGGCAAGCACCTCAGGCACAATAGCGGACCACGGGTGACAGTGGCTCTGCTCATACCAGTCCTTGAAAACTCTCCACACTCTAACGTAAGCAAGCGATGTAGAGCTTTGCTGGGCTTTCAGCAATATGAAAGTTACCAGAGCAGAATAGCCCAGCCTTCATAGCCTCACCCACTCAATAGCTAAGCCGTAAGCGAGACTCGATCCACCTGTGGCATCAGAATCGGTCCTTCAGCCAACAGATCTCACCATGCTGGCAGCCTCCACAGATGGTCCATCTTCAGGCACACCAGATCAGCATACCTTGGGCACCGAGGCTAAACAGGAACTATTAGCAGTATGAGGCCCTGATAGACCCTTATTCTCTGGACAACTCGTCCTATGAGAGCTCATGGAGGAAACACAGAGCAGCCCTTCCATTGGCCACTTCTGCACTAACGCATCGAGCCCTTCCAACATTGGCTCTTCGTCTGATGAAAAACTGCACTGCCTTTCCTGACTCGCATGTTTCCATAATGTCCAAAATCTGTTGACCCACCTCCTGATGAGGCGAGCAAAACCGTGTCGTTGAGCATCCATTCCTCAGGGTCGATTTGTACCCAGCTAAGATAGTCGACTGCCACACTGTCTTTTCTTCCATATGTACCGCTGACAAAGCCTGCAGATTCACCTCTGCCCAGACTAACAGCGCTGCTTCTTCCTCTTAGTTCACACTGCTCGTTCCAGCCTGTTGATTAATATAAGCCACCATCATGGCATTGTCTGAGAACACTCATACCGCCTTGCCTTAAAGTTGAGAACGGAACCGCTGAAATCCCAGGAACACTGCTCTCAACTCAAGACGGTTGATTGACCAAGACAACTGCCGAGGATCCCAACGCAATGTGCTCCCCATCCTGTAAGACTGGCATCTGTCGTTAGGGGAACCCAATGTGGACTCTCCTGAGGCATGCCCATCCAAACTTGGTCCCCCTAGAGCCACCACTGGAGAGATCTCTATACGCTTGCTGGACAGGGCGGGGAAGTGACAGTGGCAGCCGCTATGCAATACGCTCCTCTGCAATGGATGCATGTGCGTCCTTGCCTAGGGCACGAGCTCTATGGTCACTGCAATGGACCTCAACACCTGAAGATAGTGCCACCCCTGTTGGAGCTTTCCTGGTCTGAAATTTTCAGCTCGGTTCTTGCAATGTTTTCACTTAAAATCTCTGGCAAGGACATTGAAGGAAAAAGCGGGATACAAAACTTGTTAAATAAATATGCCCTGCCTTTGTCTGGAACTTGGCCCCCAGGTATACCAGGTCCTGTGAGGGCCACAGCTGATTCTGCAAAATTTATCATGCATCCGAGACTCTGCAAGTACACGATCACCCTCACTGTGACCTGCTGACTTTCTTCCTCCGATTTTGCCCGAATGAGCCAGTCGTCCAGGTAAGGATGCATGAAAATCCCTTCCTGCCATAGTCCAGCCACAACCACCATTACACCTTTGTTAACATGCGGCGTGAGGTCGCCAATCCAAATGGGAGCACCTTAAATTGTAAGTGCCCTGTGGGCACCGCAAACCGCAGGAACTGCTAGTGTTCTGCCCAAATCGATGTGTGCAAGTAAGCTTCCGTCAGGTCGGAGAAAGTAAAGAATTCGCCCTCCCTGACCATCACAATCACCGACTAGAGTGTCTCCATGTGGAACAGAGGCATTTTGAGACACCGATTGATGTGTTTGAGATCTAGAATGGGTCGGCTGGAACCCTTTTTCATGGGAATGACAAAAAAAATCTAATATGGACCCTAGCCACACTGGCCGCCCAGCATCCATGTGACTGCATGAAGATCCAGAAGCCTTTTTAACGTTCCCTGCATGGCCTCTCACTTCCGAGGAGCCTTGCATGGGAGAGGATAAAGGCATCCGCAAGAGGGCCCTTGAACTCCAATGCATAGCCCTTTCTGATAACTTCCAACACCCACTAGTCAGATGTAATCTGCACCCATACAAGGTAGAAGTCCCACAGCCGACCCCCTATGGGTACCACAAGAGTGAGCGACCCTCGCTTCGTTGGGACTAGGAGTCGTGGGGGTGGAAGAGAAGAATCCTTTACCTGTTCTCCTGAACTCCCAAAAGGACTGCTCCAGAGAAGGGAACCTGCCCCTCTGATATGGCGCAAAGCGTACCAAAAAGTTGATAGGTCGCTGCTTGTCCCCATGGTGGAATGGAGGACTAGACTGACTTCTGTATCTTCCAGAAGCTGGCCCCCTTTTGATTCTCCCAAATCCTTCACCAACCTTTCTAGGTCTTCTCCGAATAAGAGCTTTCCCCAAAAGGGTAACTTGCTCAAACGTGACTTGGACGATACATCCGCCGACCAATTTCTGAGCCAGGAGATAGCGATGCGCTGCTACCACTGCTGCCATACTCTTAAATAAACCTCTGATCAAATCATAAAAGGCATCAGCCAAATAAACTGCGTCCGATTCTAACTTGGCTGCCTCGCTGGGAGCCGATAAGAACTTCCCATGGAATCAATAAGCCCCTGCGTCCATCGTAAGCATTCCCGTGCTACAAAAGCACCACAGACTGATGCTAGGCGTTTATATCAAAAGCTTGTTTAAGCAGGGTTTCCACCTTCCTATCCTGCACATCCTTCAGCACCAAAAACTACCTTCCACTGGAATGGTGGTTCTCTTAGTCATGGCCAAAATTGCAGCATCCACTTTTGGGGACCGCAGGAGATATCTCTGTCCTTTTCCGGAAGTGGGTACAGATGTGCCACAGTATATGTACCCTTTAATGTGACTTCTGGTATGTCCCATTCATCCTGGATCATGTCATATCACACAGTGAATAGGAAACACCATCTGTCATCCTAATGGCCTGGAAAAGGGGGTCCTCCAGCATCTCCTCCTTGAGGAGCAGCCTCCGGAGTACTCCTCGAGGAGGGCCTTCAAGGAGTAAGTAATTAACACCGCTAGCTCCCTCTCTGAAAAACACGCACTATCCATGATGAACCTGCTTGGGGAATCTCTCCCTCCTTCAGCTCAAGTTCCTGTGCCCCCTCCTGGTCTACTTCAAAACCTTCTTCCTCCTGAGACTGGAGGTATCCCAAGGGTCCTCCTCCGTCCTCCTCCTACTAGGCCCTGGCTCTCCTGGGTCCCTGACCTCGGAGGGCGATCCCAGCCAAGCCCGTTTCAGCCTCTGTGCTTATACACTGCCGGGTACTTCTTCTCGCTGCCTTAACCAACACACTCTATGAAAGACAAATTCTAGCAAGAACGCACCTGGAAACTCCCCAGGCTGTTCCTTCACCGAGAGCATTGCGAGGGTTTTGCGGACTTTCCCCGACTTGTTCTTTGTGACCTGCGCTGTGGAACAGGGTTTCGGAACTTCATTCCCCTGCCACGGCCTGCACCACCCAAGACTGGCGCCCTGCTAACTTCAATAGTTGGAAAAGCATCTGCTCTCTCTTCTGAGGGATCCGCCATACTTGCCCCCCTTTTCTTCAAGGAAGTCTTCCTCTGCCTCACAGCTACTGCAGAATCCAGCACTAGATACTGAGCCCCTGCATGAGCCACACGGCAAACACGTGCTCTTAGGAGGCATTCCTTGTTTTATTTCTTCTGCTTTCTCTTTTCCTATGTGCCTCACTTTTTAAAAACAATGCACCTATCCAGAAGGGGGGAACCCCCCCCCCCCCAAATGCAGCTACCCTGGAGTCTGACCCTGCTTAACTGCCTGCTTTTGCCTCCCAAAACACAGCCACCACTGGTATCAAACAAAGGCTTTAAAGGCAAATAAGAAGAAAGGAGGAGAAAATTAACTTGCGGTCCCAAAATGGCACCCGTTGCTGAGCTGAGCAGCAAACGCCGACCAGCCTGACTGCCTTAAATGGCTGTTCCTGAGCTGCCCCTAGATTGCACTCACTTCTAGACAGCTGAGAAACGTAATTCCCTGCACTCCCCACGTGACGCGCTGCTGCTGGCAGAGCTTTGGTTTCATCGGGAGTGCTCAGAAGAGGAAGTGTGCCGACAGCTACTACCCGATCCTTCGCGGGTTCAAAACCACCACAGGAGAGGCTGCAGAAGTGATCCCGTCTCACCACTGGAGTGCTTTCTGCCCATTTGTTCCCCCTCCCCCACCACGGGGAGCCTACCAGACTTTGCCCTGGCAAATTTGTTTAGTGCCTTGCTTCCTCTGAAGTGCTTCTGCTTCTTCAAAGGGGGCCTGCCTCTTTCTTTTTTTTTTTTAAGCTTTAAGCAAGGCGTTCTGCTTGCTCAAGCCCCACAGTTAAAGGGCAATTTTATTATTTTTTTCTATTAGACAAATTATCCTTATCTGTTCCTCTAGTGAGTCCTCCCAATGGAATCACCTCATCCCAGCTGCTTGGAGACAGATACTGGCTCTGGCGGGAGGTGCCACCGGTATGTATACTCTGATGTCATCATGACATGCTCAGTCTCCAAGCTGATGGTGAGGTGACACTACCCACAGGTGCAGGACTGGACTGGAGGAACAATGCATTCTGATTATAACCATCAGATTAAAAGCAATAGTAGGAGTTAGTCTGAACCATCCTGTCTTGTTTATACTACTTAAAATTAGCATTTTAAATATTTCCATCTCACTAGCAAATTCTAGTCTTTGTTTCATCGTCTGTAAGAACTTCATTTTTCTTATAGGACAAACAAGGAGTGGATGTCACACTTCTAAAAATTATCATCATCAGTGGAAAGAGGTAATGCTGATCCAAAGGAAGGCTATCAGGGAAATCTCTTTCGAGTGATTACCAGATGGTGGGGTTCAGTATTAGGACTAGGATAATAAAATCCATTCAAAAGTGAGTCTTAGACTTTAGAAAAACTAACTTTGCCAAGATGGGACAATACACCTGAAGGAGTCATTAGTGGGATGGGAACAGCTGGGGGTGTAGAAAAGCAATGGGAAAAAACTGAAAGGGGATATTTTAAGGTCAACAAACCTTTTTGTTAGAAAGGTAAATACATGTAAAAGGAAAAGGACACCACTATGGTTCTCAAAAGTAGCAGCTAGAAAGGTGAAGAAAAAGTGGGAGGCCTTCACAAAATACCAGAAATTACAGAGAGAGGAAGACAAGCATCTATATTTGGAAAAACAGGGAAGCTAGCAAAGTAGTCAGGAAAGCAAAGATACAAAAATAAGAAAAAATAGCCAATGCAATAAAATGTGGGGATAAGACATTTTCCAGATATGTTAATGAAAGAAAGGGCAGGCAAAAGTGGCATCGTCAGACTCAAGGATGGAGGGGAGGAATATGTAGAAGCTGTTAAGGAAAAAGCAGAATTGCTTAACAAATATTTCTGTTCTGTGTTCAGATGAGGGGCCAGGAGGAGGACCTCAGAAAACACCCACAAATAGGAACAGAAGTGATGAGGATCTTGAATGATTTTCAGAAGACTGTGTTCGTGAGAAATTAGCTAAACAAAGTAGACAAAGCAATGTGAACGGATGGGATTAATCTGAGAAGACTGAAGGAGCTTCAGGATATTCTAGAGGCTCCACTGAGTCAAGAGTGGTCCCAGAGGACTGGATAAAGGCACATATGGTGCCTTTACACAATAGTGGAAGTAAAGAGGTGGTAGAAAACTACAGGCCTGTTAATCTAACCTCTGTGATAAGTAAATCATTGGAAACACTGCGAAAAGAGAGAATAGTGAAATTTTTGGAGTCCAATGGATTGCAGGATCCAAGGCAGCATGGGCTTACCAGAGGCAGGTGTTGTCAGACAAATCTGATTGATTTCTTTGACTGGGTGACCAGGGAGTTGGAAAGAAGGAGAGCCCTAGATGTGGTATACTTAGATTTCAGTGAAGCCTTTAACACCGTTCTGCACAGGTGACTTATAAAGCATAGTTACTCACCTGTAACAGGTGTTCTCCAGGGACAGCAGGAATCAGTCCTCATGGGTGACGTCAGCGCCGATGGAGCCCGCGTGGAGCATTTCCCCAGCTTTCACAGAAAGTCTTTGGGAATGCTAGCACGCATTTGTGGACCTCTTCCCACCCAAGGGTGCCATCTTGCTCAGTCAGATGACAAAGCAAAAAAGGACAAACAATGTAGGGAGGCAATTCCAAAGGGAGGAGGGAGGGTTGTGAGGACTTATTCCTGCTATCCCTGGAGAACACCTGTTACAGGTGAGTAACTACGCTTGCTCCAGGACCAAGCAGAAAGTCAGTCCTCACATATGAGATTCCCTAGCTCCAGGCTGCCAAGGACCGAGCAACAACAGTATCACTGGCAACCCACTGGGAGCCGTGAGTTGCAGAAGATGAGTCCCCACTGACAGTCTCTGCAAGACCTTAACATCCAGTGACACTACACCCCAAATAGCCTGAACACAAAAGGGTCGGAGTGGGGCTGGAGTAGCTTACACACTGAAAATATTATGAAGTACTGCCTGTCCAAAGGCACTGTCCCTGCGGGACTCACTCTCCAGGCAGTAATGAGCTACAAACAAACGACTTGAAGCCCATGTGGCGGCCCTGCAGAGATTTCCGGCACCGGTACTGAGCAGACGTGGCCATGGCCCGCACACGATATGTAGTGATCTGGTGCTCAAGGGAGAGGCCCGCTCACTCATAGGCGAGGGCAATGCAGTCCACGACCCATGTGGATAGAGTCCACGTCGTCACTGGGAGCTCATCTACTGGGGTCATATGATACAAAGAGCTAAGGAACTTTGCAATAGGTCTGGGTCCTCTGCAGGTAGAAGGACAGGGCCCGCTTGCAGTCTAGCATAAGCAAGATGAGTTCCTCCCTGCCAGCATGGGGCCGTGGGAAAAAGGTTGGAAAGACCAACCTCCTGGTTGAGGTGGAAGGGAGATACCAGCTTGGGAAGGAATTTGGGATGTGTGCGGAGCACTACCCTGTTCTTATGGAACCTTGTATATGGTGGATTCATGCAGATGTGATGGCCACCAGAAAAAACACTTTCCAGGAGAGGTAGCTCAGATGGCAGGTGGCCAGGGGCTCAAAAGGCAGCTTGGTGAGTTGGGAGAGCACCACATTAAGGTCCCATTCTGCCACCGGAGGGTGGAGAGAGGGCTTTGATAGCAGGAGGCCCCGGGGGAACCTGGAGACCAGGGGCTGGTTTGAGAGGGATTTTCCCTCTACGGGGTGATGGTGAGCGGCTATGGTGCTCAGGTGTACCCTCACCGAATTAGACTTTAGGCCAGCATGCGAGAGGTACAGTAAGTATTGCATGTAGCAGGAGAAAGGGTTCTCCCTTCTCTCTCTGCATACCAGATGGAGAATCTCCTCCACTTCAAGGTGTATGCCCGCCTGGTGGAGGGTTTTTCGAGAGGCCAACAGGATCTCCTTGACTTCTCCTGGGAGATTGAAAGGAGCCAATGCTACCCATTCAGCAGTCATGCTGTCAATGCTAGCAACCCCAGGTTGGTATGCAGGACAGAGCCCTCCTCCTGGGACAGGTGGTCTGGATCCCGACCCAGTGGGACCGGAAGTGCCACCAACAGGTAGAGCAGCAGATAGAACCAGGGTTGCCGGGCCCATCTGGGGGAGAACAGGATCACTGATGCCCCTCGCTCTGGATTTTGAAGAGGGTCTTGGCCACTGTGGAGTTGGTGGAAGGCATAGAGAAGATCCTTGGACCACGGGATCAGTAAGGCATCCGCTGCTACTCTCTCCGGGTGCGGCTAGAGTGAGCAGAAGCAGGGCAGCTGCGTCTTGTCTGGGGAGGCAAACAGCTCCATATTGGGCCTACCCCCCCAGTGGCGGAAGAGTCGCTGCGCCAACTTGGGGTGCAGATGCCATTTGTGTGGGTGGAGGACTCTGCTGAGCTTGTCCAACAAGCAGTACTGGCCTGAAAGGTATAGTGCTTGTAGGAGCATTCCATGGCGTACCGCAAAGGAGAGGAGAGCCACCACTTCCTGGCAGAGGTAGCACGAACCCATGCCCCCTTGCTTGTTCACACAGAACATGGCAACCTGATTGTCCATTTGGATCAGCACAGGAGGTGGAACGTTCACAGGGCTAGGAAAATAGCCCCAAGTTCCAGGAGGTTGATCTGTAGGAGTGACTCCTCTTGCGACTAACTGCCTTGAGCATGGATGTCTCCACAGTGTGCTCGCCAACTCAGAAGGGAGGTGTCCGTGGTTAGGACCATCTGCGGTGCAGGTGCCTGGAATGGCATCCCCTCCTGGAGGTGGAATAGGGACTGCCACCATTGAGGGAGTCCACCAGTTGGTGACTGACACTGTTACATAACCTGCCCGTGGCTTGGGTCCACTGGAAGCAGAGGCACCACTGGGTCACCCACATGTGCAAGCAGTCTAGGTATGATGTGAACTGTTAAGGCCATGTGGCCCAGCAACCGGAGGAGAGGGCGAGCCAGTATTGACTGGCAAGTCTGTACCTCTCTCGCTAGCTGCATGAATGGGTGGCTACAACCACCAGGCACTTTGTAAAGACTCTGGGCGAGGCGGCCAAGCCAAATGGAAGTACCCTGTACTGTTTATTGTAAAGTTATTATACCGCCCATCACAAAAAGCGTCTGAGCGGTTTACAAACATATCAAAGGCTGCTGGAAAGAGAAAAGAACGCCATTTCAAATGGACAGGAAAGGAAAGAGTAGAGGTAAAGAATAGAGGGGAGGGGGGATAAAGGATCAAAGAGCAAGTGAAGGAGTAGGCTGGTAAGTGCGCTTCAGCGTGGGGGGGGGGAGAGAGGGGGGGGGAAGGTTGAAGGCGGAGCAGAAAAGGTGGGTTTTTAGTTTGGCCTTAAAGGTTATGAGCGACGATTCCAGGCGGAGGGCTGTGGGGAGCAAGTTCCAGAGACGAGGGCAGAGAAATAGAAGGCAGAGGAACGGGTGGATTCCAGATGGGCCTGGGAAGGGGAAGGGAGAGACATGCGATTTACGTGAAAGGAACGGAGAGGATGGTGGGAGGAGTGAAGGAGAACCAGATCAGCGAGGTAAATGGGGATACCAGTGTGGATCGACCTATGAACAAAAATGAAAAACTTGAATTGAATCCGGTAGGGTACAGGGAGCCAGTGCAGGAGGATAAGAAGAGGGGTGATGTGGTCGAACCGGGAGGCGTGGGTAAGAAGGCGGGCGGCGGTGTTTTGACATGTTGCAGGTGAAGTAGTTGTGAATGGGGAAGACCAGCTAGAGAGATGTTACAGTAATCCAAGCGTGATATGACAAGGGAAAGGAGCAGTGGTCACAGAAGAAGGGGCGAGAAAGGGACGGACGGCGCAAAGTGCTCTCCTCCCACCACGAACCTTAGGTACTGTCTGTGGGAGGGGTGGATCAGGATGTGGGTATATGCATCCTTTAGGTCTAAGGAGCACAGCGAATCTCCCTGATGGAGGTAGGGCAGCAGAGTTCCAAGGGAGAGCATCTTGAACTTCTCCCTCACCAGAAACTTATTCATGTTTTCCAGGTCTAGTATGGGCCAGAGGCGTCCAGTTCTTTGGGGGACAAGGAAATACCTTGAGCAGAAACCTTTTCCCACAGTTGTCTGGGTACATGTTCTACCACCTTGTCCCCGAGCAAACCCTTGAGCTCTGACAGGAGCAAAGTCTGGTGAAGGAGAGGCCGTACCGGCTCTCCTGGAAAAACCCTGGAGGTGTCTGTTGGAACCTGAGGAGATAGCTCTCCTTTACTACTTGCTAAAATAGAGTACACTGGCATAGAAAAGAACCCAAAGGAGGGAGCCAGGAGACAAAGACCAGTCTACCATCTGCTGAGAGAGAAAATACTGAAGCGGATTCCTAGTTGTACAAGATTAACAAAGGTAATGTCACTAAGCTTCTAGAATTTGTTTTCCATCTCACCTGCTGACAGGGCTATACAACTCGAGTCTGGCCTGGTCTAGCAGGATGGACTGGAAAGGGTAAATTAGACTTACCTGCTAATTGTTGTTCCTTGCGGAACTCTAGTCCAGTCCCGGAACCATAGAGTTGTCAACCTCCTCCAGCAGCTTTGGAGACTGAAATACATCATCGCTTTGCTGGCACCAGTATAAGTAGGAAAGGACCGCCCCCTCTCACCAGTACCTATTGACAAAGCACACTAAGCAGAACATCACATAAGGAGAATTAACCAGAATACATTCAACATAGCAATAGAGATACATACAGAACAGAATATGCCCTGTTCCATACCAAGTAAAGATTTTTTTATTTTTTTTTTTTATTATTTTGGCAAGGAAAGAAATTGCATTCATGGACTGTGCCTGAAGAAGAATATCATCTGACCAGACAAAAGCGCCTCAGCAGCCCACCTCCGAAGAGGATGGCCCGATAAGAGCGGTATGCAAGAGGGTCCTCCAATGGCTTCATCTTGCGCCCCCCGGAAAAAAAGGTAACACAGAGTACCCGCGGGAGCCGAAACAATCAGGCTGGCAACACTTCAAACCAAGGGAGGGATCCGGGACTGGACTAGAGTTCCGCAAGGAACAACAATTAGCAGGTAAGTCTAATTTACCCTTCCTTAGCGTCCCTCTAGTCCAGTCCCGGAACCATAGAGGATGTAACAGAGCACTGCACATCAACGGGAGGAACAAGCCAGCCCAGCCTGAAGCATTGCCGAGCCAAAACGCCCATCCTCCGCTGACAAAACATCCAAGCGGTAATGCTTAGCAAAGGAATGCAAGGACGACCAAGTCGCCGCCCTGACCAGACTGAACTCCGCCCAAGACGCCGCCTGCGCCCGAGTGGAATGAGCCCGAAGACCCAGCGGAACCAACTTGCTCTTCAAGATGTAAGCAGATGCGATAGCTTCCTTCAACCAGCGGGAAATAGAGGACTTTGCCGCCGCTTCTCCCTTACGCGGACCCCCAAACGCCACAAAAAGTCGATCAGACCGCCGGAAGGATGTCGTCCGGGCGAGATACTTCTTGAGAACCCTGCGGGTGTCCAACAGCCGCAACCGACCCCCCGGACCGGCCCCATCGCGATCGGAGAACACTGGAAGAGAGACTACCTGGTTAACATGAAACGCGGACACCACCTTGGGTAAGAACGCCGGAACGATGCGGAGAACCACCTTGTGGTCGGTAAAAGAGAGAAAGGGCTCCCTACAAGACAAGGCCTGTAACTCCGAGATCCTTCTAGCCGAGCAAATCGCCACCAAGAACACCGTTTTCAATGTGAGGTCTTTTAGCGAAGCAGTAGACAATGGCTCAAACGGGGGAGCCAGCAAGGCCTCCAAAACCAAATTCAAATCCCACGGAGGAACAGCACAATGCTGAGGTGGCCGCATGAGCAACACCGCCCGCAAAAACCGCCAGACATCCGCGTGGACCCCGAGACTGACCCTGCACCTTCCCGCGGTAACAGGAAAGGGCAGCAAGCTGCACACGCAACGAACTAGCCGCCAAACCCTTATCCACACCATCCTGCAAGAATGAAAGGATCTGCGGCACGGAAGCGCCCAACGGACGGATGGTACGCTCTGAACACCAAGCCTCAAAGATGCGCCAGACGCGAATGTACGCCAAAGAAGTCGATCATCTACGAGCCCTCAGCAAGGTCGTAACAACCGCCGGCGAATAACCCTTAGCGGTCATCCGAGCCCTCTCAAGAGCCATGCCGTAAGCGAGAACCGAGCTACCTGAGGCATGCGCAGCGGGCCCTGAGTCAAGAGATCGGCTCGCTGAGGGAGCCTCCACGGGCGATCCGCTAACAGTCGCACTAAATCCGCGTACCACGGTCGCCTGGGCCAATCGGGCGCCACCAGCACCACGAGGCCCCGATGACGCTCTATGCGCTGCACTACCCGGCCTATCAGTGCCCAAGGTGGGAAGACAGAGCAACACCTCCTGCGGCCAGGGCTGCGCCAGGGCGTCAAGCCCTTCCGACATCCGTTCTCGTCTGCTGAAAAAGCGATCCACCTGAGCCGATTGGAAGGTCGCCATGAGATCCATTAGGGGAATCCCCCAGCGCCCGACGAGAAGCGTGAAGACCTCGGGGTGAAGGACCCACTCTCCCGGGTCCACCCTTCGGCGACTCAGAAAATCGGCCGCTACGTTCTCTACGCCTGCCACGTGCTGTGCCGACAGACACTGCAGATGCGACTCGGCCCAAGCTAGCAACTGAGCTGCCTCCTGCTCCAACGCCACGCTGCCGCCCTGCCGATTGATGTAAGCGACTGTGGTCGCATTGTCCGAGAGAACACGAACCGCCTGCCGAGCAAGAGTCTCCCGAAACGCCTGTAGAGCCAGAAACACCGCTCGCATCTCCAACCGATTGATGGACCATTCCTTCTCCACCATCGACCACAGGCCCTGGGCATACGCGTCCCCGCAGCACGCCCCCCACCCCAGAAGACTGGCATCTGTGATCAGCAGCTTCCAGGACGGGGGCTCCAAGGGCATGCCTGCGGCAAGATTCTCCGGGCGCAACCACCACCGAAGATCACGACGGACCACCAGGGGACAGATCAAACGCCGAGACAACGCATCGCGCTGATGAGACCAATGCCGGAGGAGCGCGCTCTGAAGTTTCCGCATATGCGCTCTGGCCCAGGGCACTACCTCGATCGTCGCTGCCATCGTGCCGAGCAACTGGAGATACTGCCACGCCGTGGGCGCAGGCTGCCGGAGAAAACGCCGCACCAGCTGCCGCAACGCTCGTGCCCGCTGATCCGGCAAGAACACTCTCGCTCGGAGCGTCTCAAAGCGCGCCCCCAGGTATTCCAACGACTGCGAGGGAGTCAACCTGCTCTTTGCAAAGTTGACCACCCAGCCAAGACTCTGTAGCAACCGAACCACCTTGGCGGTGGCCTCCACACTCTCCGCCCGAGACTTTGACCGAATTAACCAATCGTCTAGATAGGGATGCACAAGCACCCCCTCTTTGCGAAGAGCCGCCGCTACCACAACCATGACCTTTGTGAACGTGTGCGGCGCTGTCGCCAGACCGAAAGGCAACGCCTGAAACTGAAAATGCCCCATGGGAACCGCAAAGCGCAGGTAGCGCTGGTGCTCCTTCCGAACCGGAATATGCAGGTAGGCCTCCGTGAGGTCGAGCGAAGTCAGAAACTCCCCCTGCCGGACGGCCGCTATGACAGATCGAAGGGTCTCCATGCGAAAGTGAGTTACCCGGAGGCACCGATTTACCCTTTTTAAATCTAGGATAGGCCGAAAGGACCCCTCCTTTTTTGGCACCACAAAATAGATAGAGTACCGACTGGAATCGTACTGGTCCTCCGGCACCGGAACGACGGCCCTGAGGCGCAGCAATCGCTGCAACATTTCGCAGACGGCCCTCCGCTTGAGCGGAGCACTGCAGGGCGAAAGAACAAAGGAATCTAAGATGGGACAATGGAGCTCGAGAGCGTAGCCCTCCCGAATTACCTCCAGAACCCACTGATCTGACGTAAGATGGACCCAGGCAGGGTAGAACTCCCGCAACCGCCCTCCTACGGGAACTACCGCCACCTGAGCCCGCCTCATCTCATTGGGGCTTTTTACCAGAGGCGGAAGGAAAAGTGGAGAAGCCTCTGCCGGCTCCTCTGAAGCCACGAAACCCATGGTTTCGAGTTGGGAACCGACCCCGCTGGGGCAGACCAAAATGAGCCGCCCGAAAACGGCGAAAATCCCTAGGGGCAGCTCGAGATCCAGAGGCAGCCCTGACCAGCTTCGGTTTATCCTCCGGAAGCCGGCCTCCCTTAGACTCACTGAGATCCTTAACCAGCTTTTCCAAATCCTCACCAAACAACAACTTCCCCCGAAAGGGAAGTTTACTAAGACGAGCTTTGGAGGAACTATCGGCCGCCCAATTGCGCAACCATAAATACCGGCGCGCCGCCACCACAGAGGCCATTGACTTAGCCCCACTACGGATGAGATCATAATGAAGGTCCGACAAATAGGTGGCTCCCGACTCCAAACACGCCGCATCCTCTACCTGCGCTGTCCCGACATCGCCCTGCAATCGCTGGGACCAGCGCAAGCAACCTCTCGCCACCCAAGCCCCCGCCACGGCGGCTTGCATAGAGAGGGCACATACATCAAACACCTGCTTCAACAGGGTATCCAACTTCCTATCCTGCACATCTTTCAAAGCCGCGGCGCCCTCAACGGGTATCGTAGTCTTCTTAGTGACTGCTGATACCGCCGCATCCACCTTGGGAGACCGAAACAGCTCCCTATCCTGATCCGACAACGGATAAAGGCGCGACAAGGCCCGAGAGCCCCGTAGCGCCGATTCGAACGAGTCCCACTCCTCCTGAATCATCCCTCTAAAGACTCTATGCAGAGGAAAGACCCGCTGAGACTTTCGCACCGCCTGGAGCAGAGGATCCTCCAGAGTATCCTCCGACGCTGTCGCCTCCGCTGGCATATTCAACGTTCGGAGAGTCTCGGCAATCAAGGCCGGAAGCTCTTCCCTCCGAAACACCCTGACAAGTTGACTATGCTACTCCGTGTCAGGTAACTCTCCCTCCTCGAGCTCCCCACCGGAGGAGTCATCCAGATCCCCGTCCTCTGCCCCGAGGTTGTCCCCCAGGGGAGACGGAGACTCCTCCTCCGCGGACCCCCTGGCCAGTTTCACAGGAGGAGCGCCGTCCTCCGTCCGAGGCAGGGGCCCCGCACGTTTAAGCCCCTCCGGAGCACGAGGCGAAGAGACTAAGCTAGGCTGCAGGAGCGCAAAGGCTTGTTGCATGAGAGAGAAAAAATCTGGTGGAATCCCCGGGGCAAGGGCCACTGAAGTCGGACCCTGCGAAGCCGAGGACCCCTCCCCAGGGGAAGACTCCGGCCCCTGAAAATCCAGAGTCGGAGGTAAAGCTGGCATTTCCCCTAGCGGAACCTCCTCTCCTGCGAGAGCCGGAGAAGGAGCCGCAGCTTCCATAACATTGGAAGCCAGAGTGCAGGACCCACACACGCTGGACCCTGTCAGCAAACCTCGCTTAGCGCCACAAACCACACAGCGGGGCTTCGCAGGCATACTCAGAGGGAAGCTCTCCTGTCACCCCCTGCCCGTGAGTCAGCAGCATAGCCCAGCAAAAAGAAAGCTTGTGAGGCTGAAGCCAGGAAAACCCCCGTTTAAAAGTAACGTTTTTTTTTTTTTTAAATTCTTCACAAACTATAATGCTAAGACACCCCCCAGCCAAACCCAGGTGGTCTGCAGCCAAAACGAGGGCTAGAAAGCCCAGAAAAAGCAAACTAAAAGCAAAAATTAAAATCGGGATTTATTCAAAATGGCCGCCGCCGCCGCTGCAGATTCCCACCGAAAAAACCACGCGACAGGCCACCCCGAGAGGACTAAAAGGCAAACCTAGGCACCCCCCCTGCTAACCCCAAAAAATAGAGAAATAACCCCTTCTACTCACCACAGCAAGAAGAGGTGAAGGAGAGAGGGAGAGATGCAGCAGCCTCGCTGGAGCTCAGCCTGCCTGTGGCTTCAGCTCCAACACTAGCAGCAATCTGTCAGCTGCCCTGCCCACTCGGGGCCACTGCTGTTAGCCTGCAACCTGCTCCTCACCCTTCCAAGCGGGTTCGGGAGCAGGGAGGCACAGAAATATCCTGGTGCTCGTTTAAACAATGGGGCAAATAAAGAAAACAGTAAAGTCAGAGGAAAAGTAAGAGGAGGGAGGGGGGAAAGGAGGGGGGACAAATGGAGCCAGAGGAAGAAATCTCCTGCACCAGTCACACAGTGCCTGCAATAACAAACCCAAAAGGGCAAATCAATAAAATTAAAGTGAAAGGTAAATGTATTCTATTTAGCTCTGCCTATATCCCTAACTGAGCCCAGAAGCAGGCTCAGAATCTCCTTCAGCTGCTTGGAGAATGAAAGTACTGGTGAGAGGGGGCGGTCCTTGCCTACTTATACTGGTGCCAGCAAAGCGATGATGTAATTCAGTCTCCAAAGCTGCTGGAGGAGGTTGACAACTCTATGGTTCCGGGACTGGACTAGAGGGACGCTAAGGAAGAGACTTTTAAATACCTCCATTGCATAACTGAACAAGAGGAGAGTCTCTTTCGACTGAAAGCAAGCTCTGCTACAAGGGGACATAGGATGATGGTGAAAGGGGATAGACTCAGGAGTAATATATGGAAATATTTCTTTACAGAAAGAGTGGTAGATGTGTGGAAGAGTCTCCCAGTGGAGGTAGTAGAGACGAGGACAGTATCCAAATTCAAAAAAGCATAGGACAAATACAGATCTCCTCTAAAGGAAAAAAAAGGAGACTATTGTAGTTGATATGAAAGGGCAGATTAGATAGAAACATGATGGCAGAAAAAGACCACATGACCTATGTTACTATGAGACGGTCCAGCTCTTTGCCCAACAAGCAGCACCTGTATTGTAGCTCTGTTTTCCAGTTATTGAGCCAAGATCTTCTATTACTCGCAATTTGTTAAAATAAAAGGTTGGTTGTAGCTCAGTGGTCCTTTAGCTACTTACTAATAAACTAGTGGTCAAGTTCAGTGCTATGGTGCCCAATGGATTTCTGCCACACTAGTTACAATGCTGCTTCAGAAATTAAACGTCCAACTTTACGCAGGGAAAGGAGGCCACACTGCACAGTGAGAGAAAAATCTAGAAATGCCCAAGGACAATTTCTGCTATGAATACTACAACTTCAACAGATCCTTGCCCAGTTAGATGGATCAAGGATACAATTAATGAAACTGCCCCGTTGATACTAACTATTGTTAACAAATCACTTTCCCGAGGTTACATGCCACGTGAGCTTAAAAAGGCTACAATACGTCCAATACTAAAAAATAAAGCACTGGGCCTAGACGAAACTTCCCCTGCCTCCTACAGACCCATCTCCAGTCTCCCTTTCCTGGCTAAAATAATAGAAAAAAAATGTCTACTTACAACTACAAGACCACATCAACCAGTATGCTCCTCTAGATAGCAACCAATCTGGGTTCAGACCTTACCATAGTAACAATAACCAAGCATACATTTTATTCTTCCTAGACATAGCTGCAGCGTTTGATTCTGTTATTCATTCCCTTCTAGTTCATAGATTGAAACAAATTGGCCTGAGCAATACAACTCTTAAATGGTTTGTATCCTATCTGAAAGGTTTCAGCAAGCCACCATAGAAAACACGTCCCCTAACTCCTACTCACAAACCACAGGCCTTCCCCCAAGCATCCGCGCTATCAGCACTATTATTCTATATATCTATATATCTATCTATATATCTATCTATATATATCCATCCAACTAGTTTGTCAAATCCTAAAACAATTCAAGGCCGATTATGCCATTTCTGCAGGCATAATGTTTATGCCGTTTAATTTTACATCACCCAACTTCAACCCTATAATAACCTGCTTCAAGAAAATTGCTACCTGGCTCAAGAATTTTGGCCTACACAAATTAGAAAAAAACCCGGAAATCTTAATAATCACCAGGAATAAAACTTACATTACCCCATAAAACATTTCATTTGATGACATCGAGCTTGAAGTTAAAGAGGTGGTTAAATATCTAGGTGTGACACTTGACAAGCACGTCTCCTTCCAGACCCGCATCAAAAAATTTAATATATAATAAGATCCGTCTTCTCCAACACTTAAAACACCCTCCTACAACCTTCCGACTTCAGAACTATAATGCAGGCCTTAATCACACCCCATATAGACTACTGTAATAATCTACTTCATGGTCTCCCAAAAGTATCCCTTCACCTACTTATTATGGCAGAGCACTCTGCCGCACAAATTATCCATAACTCTTGCCGTAGTGACCACAACACCAATTCTCCATGACTTACATTGGCTGCTGATCCAAAGCAGGATCAAATATAAAATTATGATCACGTTTAAAACCATTAGGAAAATGTCACCCCCTACTCTCTCCCACCTGATCAAAGTTGTACCTAATGACAGGCAAAGAAGAAATCAAATGATCAACTTCCTCACTATTCCTTCTGAATTCTGTAATACAAAACAATGCACTAGCAATAGAGCATTCAATATCTCCAACACTATGGAGCTCATTGCCAACTAGCCTTAGGAACATGACAGACCTATCCACCTTCCGTTCCCAACTTAAAACATACCTATTCACTGAACATTTTGGTAACAGCGTAACTTCAACTGTCACTGATACAACTCAATAACCACTTCTCTTTCTCAACTATCCCACCACTAAAGCCTGCCAACCATGTTCACCCCACTAAACCTACCTCTAACATAATGGCGTTGTGCTATTAACATGTAAATAAGCTTTTAGTTGAAGAATGTAAGACTGTTAAATCATTATTATTTTATCACTTGTTATATTGTAAACCGCTGATTACCTGAAATAGTGGTATATAAAAACACAAAAATAAAGAAATTTTGTTACTAGTTTTGGTCAAATAGGTGGCCAGTAGCTGCCAAGTGTGAGTGCCATCTGTCCAGCTGAACCTGCAGAGTGCACTTCAGAAACAGCTTTCTTGAAAGAAAGGAAATACCATCCATACCCACTGATGGGCATTTTTGTATAGCTCCATCTCATGAAAGGATAACAAATAGCTGTGTATCAATCAATCAGCTTTTCACAAAGGAGGGTAGGGAAATGAGTGGACCGTGAAGCAAGAAACGGGGCTCAAATCCTGCTACCCCCACTGATGATCCTTGTGACCTTGGGCAAATCTCTACTTCCCAATTAGACTGTAGCCTCATAAGGAGAAGGCTATTATCACACTTGGACACGTGTCATCACTGTATTATGTTGGGCACATTCTGCAGTGCTATAAAAATGGTAAGCATTATTTTTAACGTGTCATAAGATTAATTTCATGAAGGATCCCCTAGTAAACATCACAGAAAAAACTGAGGTGTGGAATTTGTTGCCCAAAGATGTGATCAAGGCAGTTAGCATTGCTGGATTTAAAAAGGGGTTAGTCAGGTTCCTGGAGGAAAGGTTCATCAACTATTAGCCATGTAGATTTGGGAAAACCACTGTAATACATCTACGATTTAGGATTCTGCAGGTAATTTGTAATGACTAGAGGTCGGACGCTGGTGGGATTGATAGATTTTGGTCTGACCCACTATGGCACACCTCATGTTCTTATAAAATGTTTACTGTGAGTGAAACAAAGTTTTTTTCCCTTGTCCTCTTTAAAATTTCAATAATAAACATCCCAGAGAATAGCATTCCTACAAAAATCATCATATTTGAATTTCAGCTTTCAGAGGAATGCTAGGACAATGGAAAACGATTCCATGAAGCCATCTATAAGACACATCAGCCAAACTTTGCAAAGGCACCTCCTAGCAAGGCTGGGCCACGAAAGGCAGCTGGTTATGTGCAAGTGAAAAGGTCTGAAATACAGTCTCTTACCTCCACACAAAATTTAAAATGAATGCCTTGGGAATCATAAAATGAAATAATTCGATTAGGGATGTTCACAGTAATGAGGGACCAGTGGACTTCCAGATGAATGGGGATTAACAAGAGAGGCTTTTTAAACAAATCCACCTGAAAGAAAACAGTCAAGAAAATATGAAGCAGCTTTATAGATCTGGCCATAGCTAGATGCGCAGTTCAGTAGCTCTTTCTATTGATATGGGCAAGATCTCTTTCCCGCCTTCTTAGCCGTAAAATTGATAAGTGACTGAATTTGGGGGCCCCTCTGTTAAAGGTGTGTCCTTACTGCATGATTAGCAGCGACAGCAATATGTGGCACGTGCACTCCTCGTATGCCATCAGGGGCGTGCCCAGCAAGCTCTTGGCTAATTCTAATGTGTGCACCTGACGACACCTGTAGAGGTCTCAATGACGCCTCACGCTAATGGCAATAAGCTCTTCATGCCCACATTCTGCCATAAGCCTGCCCACTATTTGCCCCTGCACGCGATAGCCGATGACTGTGCATTCAGTGGCCAGCAGCTGGCATGTATGTGCCCGGTGTTTACTGCTGTCAGTTACCACATGCCGAAACACGCGTTTACCAGTTAGTGGCATTTAGGAAAAGGGACCCTTTATTATCTTTTATTAGCCTAATACCGGGATCCTTTCCAACCATATGCTCAGTTTCCTTCTTAAAGTTGCCAAGGGATAACCATGTTACTTTGGAGTAGCAAAACAGAGAAACACGTGGCACCTGTTAGACTAACCAATTTATTGAAGCATGCATCTGATAAAAATGGTCCTCAAAATTTCATGCATCAATAAATTGGTTAGTTTGTATAAGGTCGGCAGTCTGCTGCATTATGGTTGTAGAGCGTATTGTTGGATTATAATTAGCAATCCTGCACTGGTCCACTTGGAAAACTTTGCAAAAATCTATAGAGGCATCAAGTATTCATTTTCCTATGTTTCTAGAAACAATTCCTCTATGTTGGTAAGAGATTTTTTGAAAACACGGAGGTGCATAAGCTTATATACAGCTGTAGGATCAGCCTGTTAATACACTGCTCTCCCTCTATACCATTTGCCTCTCTAAACACAGGCGTTCTTTATCATAAATTTCTGATCATCATGTTTGAGCTTAAACGATTTTAGTATTAATTTACTGCAACCCATGCTGTTTGATTTATATCTGTGTGGTCTCCATTTCAATTCCTGTTTATTTTTTCCTTGTTCAGTTTTCCCACATTACAAAACACAAATAAGGAATCCTTTACATAAAATGCTCTTTAACAATATTTAAGAAAGGGACAGGCCAGCTGGCTTCGTGGCAGTGCTACGTAGAAGAAACTGGCTCAGTTGTCCCTCTTCCCTCGTTGGCCAGTGCTAGTTGTGCTGCAAAAGCCGTGTTCACAGCCCCCAGAGGGATGGAGTTGCATTTAACTGCAATGCCAAATCTAGCAACTTAGATGTATGGCACATGACTGCAGAATTCTGAAAGGAGCCCCAGTGCATGGGTCCCAGTTGGACCATTAGTGATAATTGGGCTGAGCCGGGCAGAGTCCCCGGTTAGACGTGAAAGCACACAAACAATATTAATAAACAATTTTAAAAAATTAGAGCTAATATAAATCACTAATACATAACCAACCATGAAAGCTTTGATATTTACTTTATCTTATAGTTGATACATTTGTGTTTTATTGTTTTAATATAAGATACTTGTGCTCCGTTATAGAAGATTTCCAATAGTATAAATAGTATAAATGAAAAACAATGGGGCATGTTTACTAAAGGGAGTTAATGCACATTAACTTTATTAACGTGCGTTGTGACAAACCTGCTTGATTTCTATGGCTGTATGGCACTTAATGCCTGTTAACCTTACTAATGCCCATTAACCTTTAGTAGACATGCCCCAATGAATAAAAGTTTTCATGTTTCGTTAAGCATTTAATGACAGATTTTTTTTTGCTCATTTTTAAAATTTATTGCATTTGATTGTTAAGTTGTTAAGTGCTGTTGAGTCGGTGTAGACTCCTGGCGACCCTCTGGATAGTTGACCTAAACTTTGTTCGGTCTTCAGTCAAGCGGCTCATTATTGATGGAGTTGTATTTGATAATACTATTCAACTATAAGCCCATAAATCCATTTGATGCCACTCTTTTCCCCAGCTGTACGACTGGGTAGCAGTTTGCCTCATTTTTGCCTGTGCTTCCTTACATATGAAAGGAGCAAGTAGGACTCAGATTAAGCTAGTAGCCTCGAAGAGTTGGATAAAACTATCAGACTCCTCTTCCTCCCTCCCCCCCCCCCAAATGAACAAATTTAACAATACCTTTTTAGTCCATCTTTTTACACCATTATATCCTTTGGTTACCAGCTGTTTGTGAAAAAAGCTGTTAAAGAAGTGAACCTAGAATCAAAATGAAAAAACAGGAGTACTAATATTATACAAAGCAGGGCCAAAACATTCTGCAGAGCTGAGGCTGATCATTATTTCTCAAAATCTGAGAAAACCTTATTTTGTATTAAATCTGGGTTAAATAAGCTCAAATAGGAACTAAGCATCAGATATGAGATCTAGAGTAGAGTATAGAACCTAAGCGCTTGGAATTTATTTCTTATAGTGTAAGACTATCCATATAATCCAATCAGGTCCAGCCCTACTACTAGGTAGATTAGGAGTCTGTCTAGGGTGGCAAAACGTGGGGCAGCAATGGCATGGCATTAACACAGCATCACCAGCCAGCAGGCCTTTGAGCACCTGTGCATGCTCAAGGCTTGCTGGGTCCTACCCCACCTTCCCGGATGGGAAATGTCTATTGGAGGGGGTGGGGCTCAGCAGGCCACGAGTATGCACAAGTATTCAAAAAGGACCTATGCCAAATGGTATTTTCTCAGTCTCAGGTAGAGGACAGAATACTCTTGCTGGAATTCTGCACACTATAATTCAAAATTTTGCCATTTTTTGTATTGTAATTTAAATTAAGCATTGCTCAGAAACAATATGCCTTGTTATTTTGACAAACTCCACATGCATATAATTCAGACCATTCTGACACAGAAGTTTGAATTTTGTTTGCAGAATTCCAGCAAGAGTAGAGATAAAGGTGCTGACAGTGCCAAAAAAGAAGGGGGGGATAGGAAGGGAGATATTCTGGACACCTAAGGACGAGAAGAGAAGGTAAGATGCTGAGACCTAGGGGGAAATGGAAGGAGAGACTCTCTATTACCAGGGAAGCACAGGGTTATGCTGACATGGGGGGGGGGGGGGGGCCATATGGTTAAGGATTTGCTTAGAAATGACTCTAAAATTCAAACAGCCTGAAAGATCTGAATTTCAGAAAGAGAGCAGATGTAAACAAACGACTCTGTAGTCTCTGGGACTGTAGTAAGTCAGACATACACCCAATCGTCTACTTGGGCATGCTGTCTTAAGTTATTTGCTTATTCCCTCTCACAACTTGATGCAAGACTGACAACATTCAGAGTAATAATCCTATTGCTTTGCGACTCTTTAATCAATAATCTAAGAATTGACTTTGATAGGAAGTGTGGAGGCCTATTTTGGATTTCTCTATTTTAAACCAGCTTCTGGCCAATGAAGCGATTCCCTCTACACCTCCAGATGCTGCTGGCAGGTCCATCGGGGGTACCATAATCCTCTCAACTCAGCTGTGGCACAGATTAGGCCTGGTAACCTTTTAACCCTTTACCCTCATGAATTAACCAATTCTTTTAATGTAAAGATACTTTTGTTTCTATTGCTTTTATTTTAAATATATTGAAACAAATTCAATTGGTCTTCTCCCAGAGTGATGTATTCTGTCACTATTAATTATTAATTCACTCTATGGTAAACAAAGTCATGTGTGTTCATGAGGACTTCTACACTTTATGGTACTGTAACTATTATCCATTTTAAACCATTCAAACGTATTAAATTGTATAGGAGGTCTCAGACTTATCAGCACTGGTTTCCAGACGTTGTTCTTGTCTAAACTTTATTTTAAATATAGCAAACCACGATATACCTTTGATATGTGGTATATCAAGATAAACCGCTGTGATACTGTGTGATAGGGTGGTATATTAAGCCATGCAATAACTAAACTACACAGCCAATAACCACTTGGAATAATATGAAAATATTAGTTTCATCTAAAAACAAAATACATTTGATCTTTTTTATTCTGCTCACCATTCTAAGCAGATTACAAATGCAAACATATGAAAACAAAAAACAATACACAGTAACACCAAATAAACCCACAGGAGATATATCTTATGACAGCAACCAGTTACAGACCATTACATTGGGAATGCTTGCTAAAACAAATAGGTTGGGTCTTCTTTCAAAAGGGAAGGAGACTCAACTAGCCATGAGGCAATCTGCAGTCTAGGCACAGCTATGGAAAAGAAACAAACATTCATGTAGGGTTGCTTTTAAAGCAGACTTCTCAAAAGGCACTGCCAATCATCCCTGCAAAACAGTTCGCAAAGCACAATCTGCCTGGTACAGAGTAAGAGTGGGTTTCAGCTGTGCTAGTGACAATCAAGTAGGATTTATACAGAAACAAGACGTCAATGCAACAAGGAAAAATAAAAGTGCAATATGATCAACACGTGCACATCCCAGTAATAATGCCAAAAGAACCTTGGACATATCACAGAAAAGCTGCAACATGACAGAAGCAGACAGTCCAACAGAGAAGCAAAACCAGCACTCGCAATACAAGAGCACAGAGCAGTCCGGACTGAGGCGTGGAAAGCTCTCCCTTCAAAGTTAAGGGTACCTCAATTGACAGCCATCAGTGGAAATTACATTGCAACATGCCCATATACCCCTGAGAAAGGCAGTGCCGAAACACAGCCGTGTCAGGGGGGCTCTCTGTACCAGGTGCTGTATCCACATCTGATTTATACCTCGCTCTGGACTGGTCTGTATAACAGCAGGTCAACTTCAAAAACACACCCCACAAAGCATGGATCAACAATACTGCCTGAAATCAGCATTTATGGAAAAGCAACTGGAAGCTGAAGGACAAAGTCCAAGACTTACAGAAATGCCTCATCCACTAGATGCACGATATTCCTGCACTTATTAACAGAGGCAGCAAGAAATGATGGAATGATACAGTGAATTTCCTACTTCTATTACAGTAAACCTATTTTTGCTCACAAAAGCTGTCATGGCAGGTCACTAAGCTTTATCTAAAGCTCTTGCCAAGTTGCTCGATATAGTGAACAGGACTTTAGATCCAGTAAGCAATTCTGTCAAACTTGGAGACAAAGATGAACTCAAGAGCAGCCAGAGATGTTACTAGTCATGGGCAAACTGGACTTGAGCCTCTGAATCTCAAGAGCAGAAAGAGCTCTGTTTACTGCTCCCCCCCCCAGTCTTCCAGCAACCTAAGGAAGAAGCAACACACTTGTTTTCTTCTTCCTAATGTCTGCTTCAGCCTCGCCCCTCGCTTCCTATTTCAGCAGGCAGTGTCTAGGAAAGCAGGGGAGGGGCTAGAGCAGGGACAGGGACAGAATGGGGAGAAGGGAGGTAGCATACTGCAGCAGGAATCAGAGAAAAGGGTGTGGCAGGAAGAGGAACAGCAGTGAGGGGTGAATTTTAGTTGAGGTGAGGAAATCAATGTTTAAGAGTGGTATGAAAGAGGGTAAATGATGGATAGATGGCACAAAAAAAGTTGAATGCTGGTGACGTGAGGAGGAGGATGATAAATGCCCTTCTCTCCTCTATTTCCCAAAACCAGCACAACAAAGCTGGGCTGTCTGAGGTATTAAGAGCACGACAGATTAAGGTAGAGGTTACATAACCATGCAGGTGGTGGTGCTTGAGGTAAGGGGAGTAACAAGGGAGCTATGAAGAGAAAGTGTGTGTGGGGGGAGGGGTGCAGAGTGGTGATGGGAAATAAAGAGACAGACGGTAATGGTGTGTCGCAAAGGTAGACATGGAGCGAGCTAGAGGTGGTGAAATGGGAGAAGAAAGGTTTCAAGAGAGAGATGTGATAGGAAAAGTATAACACAGCATATTGGTGTGGAAAGGAAAGGGAGAAGGTGAATAAAATGAAGTAAGTGAGAGGTGTGAGGAAGCCGGTGCTGGGTGATGAGAAATAGTGAGAGTATGCTGGTGTGGGAAGAGCCAGATAGCAAGAGACTGATGGGGGAATCAACTCATGGAGGAGAGAGGTGGAAAAGTGAAGTGTTGGGATACAAACTGCGAGGTGGAGGGATGAAGTGAAGGAGGAGAGTCAGATGTGGCTGACAGAATAGTGATGTAAGATAACAAAATAAAGAAAAAAAAAAAAAAAAAAAAGAGATGAAAGGGAAAGCAAGCAGTCACATAAATTCCACTCAAGCAGCCCCGCAGTGCAGGGGACCCAGGCAAGAAGGGATCCCACAGAGTGGAAAAGTTACTTCCAAGCATTTGCTGTGCTGCCTCGCACTCTCCTCTCAGCCACCTCCTGCAGCCAGGCCCAAAAACTTCCATTGAGAGAGAAGAGGAGCAGTAGGCAGCACGACAAACATTTGGAAATATGGTTGCTGGGGGAGCAGGGTGGCTGCCACCCCTCCCCAATATAACGAGGGGTCCTCATTAGAACTTACACAACTGGGAGGGAGGACCAGGAGAACCTGAAAAACAAGTTAGGACAGCTGAGGGAAAATAAAACAAGTTGAAAAGTGCATACTTATAGCGTGACAGACTCAGGCATATCTCGGGGGGGGAGAGGGGGCAGGGACTTGGTTGAAATCATGGTAAAGTGGGTGTCCGTAGGGTAGCAGAATGAGCACACTATGCGTAGTGACTGATGGTGTAGGTATGCCTATCACTTTCGCCGTTTCTGTGTGGGGATGTTGACGGAATGCACGCTTGTTGATAGTGTGTGTCAAGGGCAGGCTGCGTGCATGAGTGAAAGCGCACAGGAGTGCGCACTTGATGGCAGGGTTTTGGAGCTGTGTGGGGGCGAGTCGTGAAGGAAGGGCAGGCTGCGTGCATGAGTGAAAGCGCAGAGGAGTACGCACTTGATGGCAGGGTTTTGGAGCTGTGAAGGAAGGGCTGGCTGGTTCGTGTGTGTGTGTGTGTGCTGGGATCACTGCATGTAGCCTTTTTGCTCTCTTGCACTTTTCCTTGTCCCCTGCACTCGCAGTCTTCCTCCTACCTTCTTGTACTATTCCTCTTGCCTACCCTTCGGCAAACTCCCTCCTTATTTTCCCTGCCACCTCCTTTCCCCCTCTGCCTTCTTGCACTCTCTCCTTTCCTTCCATACCCTCCTTGCACACTCCAAGTTTCTCTCCTCCCCTTCCACTCTTCCCTCACTAGCCCTTTTCCTTACTGCCTCCAAATCCTCACCCCTTTTGTTTTGCTCACTTCCATCTTGCTTCCTCTTTAACACTGCCCCCTACTTTGAGTAATAGCAAGTCATTAAGTACTGGGAAGATCTGGGGGATTCCCACCAATTCTTCCTTTTAGCTGCTGCTGCTCTTGTAAATTGGAGCTGGGGACTCCCATCTGCTCTCCCTCATAGCTACCACTACTCCTGTGCAGCTGGGAACTGAGGACGCCCACTGGCTCTTCATCAATACTACCACTGCTCTCTGTTGGTAGGAGTTGGAGACTCCCAGCATCTCTACACTATTTGGTGCTTGGTGCATGCACCAGACAGACAGATGCATACGGACAAACAGATTGACCATTCCCAAAAGGCAAACTATGTGGCTTTTATGGGATCAAAATAAACAAAAATGTTCTACATAAGCTATCAAGACTACTTTGGTCACATCGTCTCTTAACACTAAAAAGACAGACTATTAAAAGGAATCAAAAAACAAGATATCAGGATTCATTCTAATATTCTTAGATATAACAGCAGCTTATGACTCCATAATTCACAATCCCCTCCTAATCAGACTTCAAAAAATTGGCCTTATAGAAAAAACATTAATGTGGTTCAACTCTTATTTATCCAATCGAACCCAACAAGTGAAATTGGGTAACACCACATTCACCCCATTCAACCAAAGGCTAGGTATTCCTCAAGGTTCAACACTTTCAGCTCTTTTATTTAATTTATATATTCAACCTATATGCAAAATAATCCAGACTGTTCAAGTAAGGACAACAAGATCTCAGTATAACTAGTGTCCACCATGCTACAGGATTGTTTTCAGGGATTGGGATGTAGAGGGGAAAGATGGCGATTGTTTTATCATTAGTATCTCGAAGTGGGCAGCAGTGTCTCTGGTCTAGCAAGGCCATGCTCCACCTCAAATTAACAGACTGACTGATGCATCATTAAAAAAAAAAAAGGCCAAGGCTTTCCTCTCATCCCCTGCCTTTGCTGCAAATATGGAGTACGGTAGGGAAGTGAAAGCTTGATGAATTAGGACCACTGTTTTACTTTCAGAACTTTTTGAATAAAAGGACTAGTTCCCTCTGCTTTCCCTACTATGAAAAATATTCTATTTCATTGTTTTAAAAGAAATACAAGCCACCCAATTATAAAAGAAAAACCTACCTTGCCAGGGTCTGCATCCATTATGAGTTCACCATACATGTTAATAACCTGCAAAGAATCATGAAATGTTCAAACACTACACTACAAGTGGACGGCATTTCTGAAACTCTAGGCAGCTAATCAAGAACAGTACACACAGTGACACAATAACCCAGTACCTGATGGCAGATAAAGACCAATTGCCCAGCCAGCCTACCAATTGACCATATAAGTTTATCAAAATGTATTATTTCTGCCCGAGCTACTTATTTAATCATATGTTGAGTATAAATAGTGCTATAATAAAGATCATTTTAGGGGGTTCACAAACTTCTCAGCATGAGGTACTAATAGTTTGTATGTGCCTAAATATCCAGTTTCCTTCATATTACAAGAGCATGTATCTGAAGTGTCCCCCACAACTTGCAACAGCTAAGTATCAATGAGTTAAGCCAAAGCATTTTTAAAATTAAAACCTGCGTCTGCATAAACATGAGTAGTACAGCTATATCCCATGAGGCGGGTGGGGAACGTACCAAAATAGATCATAAACAGTTTCTCATCAGCTGCCATTTTCCAAAGGATTTAGAAGCCCTCTGAGTGGAACCTTATTGGCATAAAAACCTAAATTCTTCATTTGGGTCAACAGGTTTAGCCTTTCCTGACAAGTGGATTCTGGTTCAGGATTTTGTTACAAGAAAGTCATTCAACAATGAATAAGGTCCTTGTAATTTCTCCATCTCAGATCAGAATCTATGCAACAAATATAAAACTATCATGTCATATCACATGACTAGTCTATCTCCTACCTGATCGTTTAGCCAATTCTGGCCATCCAGAGTAGCTAGGTCATCCATATCAAGCATGTGCTTATTGTAGAAGACCTGGAAATTGCACACAGGTGGTTTTGGATGCTTCGCCCGATATTTTGTTATTTCCCTGGTGATAAATGATCTTCTGAAATACATAAAAGGTTAGAAGTAAATAAGGTTCAGTTCTATCCCTTCAGCTATGTTAAAATCTTGCTTACAATACTGTCACTATCCAACATGCAGGTAGCTCAAAACATCAGAAGTACTCCTGGAGTGGAGGCTTGCTCAGCAAAGAGGAAATACAAGGTGCAGGAAGTAAACCAGGAAATGGAACAGAAAGCACCTCAGAGATGAATTTCTACTTAATGTCACTCATTGATGTGTTACTTTATAGACCACTATCCTTGAGCAAAATTCAAACCAAAGCAAGTTACAGCAAAAACTGGATTCCAAGCTAAATGCCTCATATTACTTCTCTGTAGAATAAATCATATTTAGTTTATTTAAACAAAAATACTAATTTATATACCGCCTTTCTACCATTCAAAGTGGTTTACAAATAACCAACTTAACAGGGCATCAGGTGCACTCCGCTGTACATTGAAATAGATCATATGGTAAATTAACAGGTAACTGAACTATGTATAACGAAGCACTGAAATCCAACAATGCAACCAATCAATAGGTGAGAAAATGAATGTTCAAGCAATCTGACTAGGACCAAAGTTTATAGATAGCTTAAAGCAGAATATTGTTATAGGCTATGTATTTCTCTGGTTCATAACTGTAGGGATCCCACACTTGCTGTAGCAAGTCCTGGAGACTACAACTTCTCTTTACAGTCAATCAATCCCAGAACTTGCATTTGCAATCCTTAGGCAGCACACCATAGAGCAGCTTATCCCTGAACAAGCTAAGGTGCTTTTCCCTCCCCTTGTGTCATAACAAAGAATTCTTTCAAAGGAATGGCCTGGTTTCTATTAAACTTCCTGTGGATGTGGGAGAGGAGGAAAAAAAGCAATTACTACAATCAAAACTGGGATCTGGCGCGATAAGCCTTAGCTTACAATTCCTCTATTTTATCTCTCCTCCCAACTCACGTAGCCAAGACACTGCAGCAACAGTCCTCAGCTGCTCCTTCTAAAAACCCAGAAAATGAGGCCTAAATCCAGCCACTAGGTCTCAATGCATGAGGATTGGTACTTCCTTGCTCTGCCAGTAGCAGTGAACACCGCCTAACTTGAGAAGCAGAAGACCTGAGCCAGGAATTGATCCAAATCCACTGCGCCACCAGACTAGTATTTTAATAGATCAAACATTTGTTTACAATTTACAAACCTGCCAGAAAAATCTTCATTAAAAACTTCTTTCAATTTTGCCAGCACATCTTTTTCACAAAGTGGAATTAAACTCCCATATTTCTTCATAACCTCAGTGAGGAATCCTTTAAAACAGCAAAGATCAAAGTATAAAAATTCATACATTAAGAGAAAGCTTTTACCTATAAAAGCTTTTCTCTGTAAACAGAATTAATCAGGCACACAAGTGAGCAACATCAGACGGTGTCAGGACAGAACAGTTCTCTCAGAGCTAGAATAAAGTTCTAAGCATGCAGCAGTCCCTTAAATAAACAGCTCATGATGAACTCTGGGTGATAGCAGGATCAATCAGGCACACAATTCCTCCTATCTACGGAGAATACCTGTTGGAAGTAACTCTGCTCTATCTACTGACAAACAGGTTTGAATCTGGCACACGTGAGTGATCCCCAAGTTCTGGGTTGTTCCAGTTTCTTAGATTAGTGGCTCCCAACCTGTGGTCTGTGGACTCTTGGAGATCCATAGAACAACAATGTTTTTTTTTTTTAAATAAAAAGGGGAGGTTGGTGGGGGGATTAGCTAGGATGAAGAAACAGACTTCAGGGAACTGGGGGGGGGGGGACAAAACTGATGGAGGCAGGAAGAGGGGTGAGGATGAACTAGGGGGTCCTTGATTTTTTTTTTTTGAGATAAGGGGTCCACACAACAAAAAGGTTGACAATCTGTCTGATAAAATGTCTCGAGGAACCATCAATTAACACAATAATGAGAGCTGATTAGATCAAATACTGCTCCATACTTCTTCACCAAAAACAGTCGTATCTGGCAACTAATCCGGGCAGTAGAATGAAGTGGAAAGTATGAAATGAGGACCAAACAGCTGTTTTACATATGCTCTCTCGTGAAGGGGATTCCAAGAACCACAGTAGCAGCAGTGGTTCAGATTTAGTGACGCTTGACTGTATGGGCTAAGGGGATCCCAGTTTGATCAAAACAGAATTGAATACAAGATGCTAGGCATTTACTTATATGCTTTGCTACAGAAATATCAAGTCTATCAGGACTGAAGAAAAAGAAAAGCTGCAGAGACTTTGGACTGTCCTTTTAAAGATAGTAAACAAGAACATGTTTCCAGTCCAGGAGTATGGAGGACCTCCTCATGCTGGTTTTAGGAGAAAAAGGCATCCAGTACTATTTCATCATTCACAAGAAAAGGCACAAGTCTGTGGACCTGCCTTACGATGAAATTGTGTAGCTGAAGCAACTGACACTAGGAAAGTCTTTCCACTGTTTAGTTCTTCAGAGATGAGGATTCTATTGGCTTAAATGGAATTGGAAGTCCTATCTAGCAAAGGTGTACCGGTATCGGACCATGGTTTTTGATGTACACAAAGAGGGCCTGACCATTAGTAGAGCACAAGATGGAAAAACCTCTCACTTTTAAAAGCAGTCCTCTACAAGGTGATATTTCTTGTTAACGCTAAAATATCTTGGAGATGGCTGTCCCATGAAGGAAACTAGGCAATGCTCAACATTCAGGCTGGAACGCAAGAGAGTGCCCCCATTTTGTGTTAAGGTTGGAAAGACTCAGCATACATGGAGGGAGAACTGAGAATCTTAAAAGGAAACCAGTTTTGTTAACCTGTTTTGGACAGCTTGCATATTCTCTCTCTGTTCTGGATGATTTATTAGATTTGTTACACTCAAACAACTATGAAATACCGGCAATGATAAAAAATATTAAAACTTTGCAGAAAATAGAAGTTTCACATAGTGTGTGTTTTTCATACACTGGTCCAATATAGTATATTGTCCGTCTTCAGAAAAGATAGGATTCAGTTCCAATATTCATTGACATAAACATACTGTATTATACTATTGAAACTGCAGTTTTAATTTAAAACACTTTATGATGATATAATATAGTTTGTCAACAGTCTATTCTGACGGCGGAATAGGATACACGTGAAAACACTTCTGATGCAGTGCGTCAATACTGCACCATTGAAACACCTAGAACAGAATGCTCGACAACATATTAGCCCAGCATATAAAAAAACATACAAGGCCGATATACGCACCAATAACTCTGACACTAAGTAACTTACAGTTATCTAAACCTATTTTCTAAAGTCTACAAATACTTTTTTGCAAAACAGTAGCTATTACAGCATTATAAGCTACTTACTATTTTTTGTGATCTTTTTATGTTGAGCCGCCAGTACCGTCAAAATCAGCAAACTTCGAATACCTATTAAACTAACTAGATCTCAGATAAAAAAATCTGTATATAACGATAACAGCTAAACATAGTTCCATTGAATTTATAACCATTAATTAGTAAACAGTTGAGTAGTAAGTATGTAAACCTTATGTTTGTAAAACATACGCTGGTCCAAAACGGGTTAAGGCCAATATGGCACTATGAAAATCAATGTACTGGGCTTCTTTTGGGTGGATAAGCACAGAGAAGGGGCCAAATCCAGTCTATGTCTAGAGCATCCTCTATAAGATGAGTCGTCAATAGGTGTATGGAACAGTAAAAGATAAGTTTGTTTGCCAGCAACAAGACCGTGCAAAACTAGCTAATTTCAAGAGCTCCCCAGCTGCAAAATATCAGTAGTAGAGTGAGGCTCCAGTGACCACTCTTGAGGTTGAACAGCTTTGTTGAGTCTATTCATTAGATGGTTTTGATCCCCCAGGATGTAGGTAGCTTGAATAGCTATTTAACATAAAACATTGCTACAATTGCCTGAATGGATTGGAACCAACCATGGAGATGGTGGACAAACACTGGAAAGGAGTGAAATATTGATCTCAACTCAAGATGACTGATGTGCAGCAGTTTTTGGCTTTTGACCAGATGACCTGCATGAGTAGAGGTGGGTTTCCCAGCCTGTGCTGGAAGCATCTGTGGTAAGTACACAATGCTCCTGACGTGCAAGGGGAATCCTTTGAGTAGGCTGAGTTTTGTGGTCCACCACTGCAATTTGGCTTGAAGAATAGAGACAGATCAGTGTTATCCTGGAAGATGAAACCTAAAGTTTTTCAGTAGATTAAAAAATCCTCTTATTGCAGTCTTCTCATTTTGTGGTGTGCAGAAGGCCTAGCATTTCTAAGGGGAGGAAGAACAGTTCAACAATCAAATAAGTCTTTGCAGTCTGTCCTGTGGAAGACACACTTATTTACTTGCTCTATATCCAGAACTGTTCCTATATAGGAAATATTTGCAAGCAGAAAGTTTGACTTGTCAAAATTTATAAAGAAAGCGGAAGGATTGAAGGCTTAAAGTCTTCTCCGTAAAGAGATGGCCAAATATGACAATGGTGCTGCTAGAAGCCAATCGCTGAGGCATGGAAAAAGCAAAAGACCTTGCCTGCTATTTGCCTTACGAGAGACTTGGCAAACACCCTGAGAAGCTAAGGAAAATACAAATCGAAGGGACTTTGTACAGGTAATGGTTCTAATGAGCTTCCCATTTGGAAGGAGTTTGTATATAATATATAAACATCCATGAGATCCAAAATTCACAGCCAGCTCCCTTTAGTTACGTAAAGCAAAATAGTAGATGTTCAATTTGAATTTTGAGAAGAAAAAAATGGGAGGTCCTTGACATCTAATATGAGACAACGGACTCACCCCCCCCCCCCCCCCCCCAATATTCTTCTTCGGGATAAGAAAGCATTTGGAGTAGAGCACCCATTCCTTTCTGGCAATAGAACAGTTCTATTGGCCTGCAACAGTGGAAGGATCTTGTCCTGAAGCAGCTTTGTATGGAACTGTGAAAGCCAAGAGGTTTTTTTTGGGAGGAACTGATAGGACCTAGAGGTAGTATCTGGACCTGATGATGCTCAATACCATCTTATCGTCTCATTCCTGTAGAAAAAAAAAAAGTGTACCAGACCCTTACAAACAGGGCCAAGTGTGTTCAGATGGTATAGTCAAAAAACGTTGGGCTGCTTGTGCGAAACCAGAGCAGCCTGTTTCAGCAGTCTTTTCTCTCTGGTGAGACCTATAGTAAGGCTGGTACTGGGCCTATTGAGCTTGTCTGATAAATGGAAAGCTGCGTATTTTCATAAATGAGGAACAACTTCTGTACTGGGCTGTGTTTGTTCATCTGGAGAACAATGTAAGCTCAAGACTAGAGCAGAAAGATGTTGCAGGGTCACACAGTGATCTTTGATGGTACTGTATCTACCATGTAACCCTTTACCCAAAAAAGGTGCAAAGTGCATCTGTCAGCTTAGCAAAAACGTGTTCTCTAAGATCTGAAGCCCGTAGACCTGAAGCAAGACACCTTGCTGCAATGGAGCAGATGCCAAAATTCTAGAATTGTCAGACACGCCATAAGCTGGACGATGTAGCCGAATTCCACTCATTTTCCTTATTTCGTCTCAAGTCTGAGCAGGGAGGTTTAATGAAATTTTCCTTTTGCGCCGTGTATAAATAAATAGGAAGCAAAGAACATAACTTCTTGGAAGCTTTGCTTACCTAAGTGATCCAGGAGCCTCAGATCCTCTCAGTGGTGTTTCTTTGTTTTTCTTGTTGCTGATTCAGCTACTACAGAGATATGTGAAAGTTGCATCTTATTGAATACAAGAGCCGGTTGTACCATATATTTAAAAGTCGAGCTTCTTAGGTGCTTGAGTCTACCACATACAGAGTTGCTGCTCTTGCAGTAAACTGAGCATTGAAACTACTACTGTGGCCCTTGGAGCTCATATAAAATTTTAAACAGACCAAAAGACAACAGCTCCAGTTCTACGTCCTGCTAGACTAGGAAGAGACCCTCCACTTCACAAATCTGTGATATGAGATGTCTTCATAAAGAGATGAATTCTGTTTTGGAGGGAAATGGAACTGAAGGGATTCTTGTGGAAATTATTCTTTTAGGAGAGGATTCACCAAGGATATACTTTGGATTTCTACAATCTTCTAGAACAGTCTAATAATACTCAAAAGTAAAGAGTTGCCTTTCTACAGCTCAGAATTAGATAGGGAAAGAAAAGAGACTACTTGATCCTGAGGCTTTTGGCACAGGAAGAAGCCATGTGAGATTAAAGGTTTATGGCATTGTATGATCTATACACGCCACCCCAGAATAACCTCGTAGCACTTGATGCCATTAAACAATTTTTGCAAAGGTCAGGACGACTGTTCTGGTAAAGGCAAGGAAACTAACCAGGAACACTCATTTAGCATGACAACCAGAAATGAGAACAAGGTTAGTAGATTCTTCACTAAAGTCTGGACTTCTGAAGTTTCTGGTGCAGAGTTACTGCACAGAGTAGGAGGTGAAAGCCCAAAGATTTGTGAGAAAGAGAGGTCATGTACACAAGTTCTGCTAGAACGCCTGAACAGAATAGTGTGTAGCACTGGGCATGCCACCATAAGCAGAGTAGAGACTGTGCCAGATAACACTGGAATTCTACCTGTACCAAAACCGTGACGTAGTTTTATGCGCAGATAGTGCTGAAATATTTTCTACATTGGTGTACTTTGGAGTGGTGCCATGATTAGTCTTCAGCACTGATGTGGAATTTTGCAGCTGCTTTTGAACCATGCATTTTAGAAGGTTCTTGCTGCTCAGACCAATGCAACAGTACCCAAAATCGCCTACACTTTCATTCAAGAAGTCTCAGTTGAGATGGACATCTTCTCTGAAGTTATGGTACCACCCTCTCACAATGGAACTTTTGAGGCTACTTTGTGAAAGGAGGGGGCAACACTGAGGCCAGGGGGCTTGCTGGAAGGCACAGGGTCAACCAAAGATTTCTTCATTTTAAGAGGCTTTCCTTTGCTTCATGATGTCATGGAGCCAAACGAGACCGTTGAGAACTTGCAGGGACATGCGCCCACACTCCAAGAGCCCTCAGGCACGCCACTTAATCCTCCATTCCCTCAGCTACAAAATACTGACTGCACCCGAATGTAACTGGTTGTGAACTATTAGTGGAAAGTTGTGAGCTAAATATAAATAAATGTGTTGAACCCAAAATGATATAAAGCCTATAGATGTCACTGCTGACCGTCTTTCTCTCGCAGACTGAGCAGGGTATGAGACCTGGCTTTGCCTAAGTCATTGTCCTGCGATGTCACAACACACATATTTTTGCATATTAAGAAAACTAAAACAAAAATCAAACATCAAAAAAACAAGAGGAGAATACTCTTCAATGAAAAAGTTGGGAGAGTTGTTTCAGCAACCTTTTAGCTGAGCATTAAAAATAGAAACAGAGGAGACTACAGGGATTGCTGTGCATAGGAAAGGCAGCACATACTCGGAACTTTACACTACTTCTGGTAGAACTGTTCTGTCCTAGCACCATCAGACGGCAGCACACTTGTGTGCCTGATTCAATCCTGCTGGTCAACGGAAAACTAGTACTCAACATCAATATACACTTCCAGCAAAATAATGTCGACAGCGCCTAATGGACAAAGTTGCCTTTAGCTTCATTTTAGAAGGGGGTTGAAAGTGAGGAACATTCATTCTCTTATAGCACAGCATATCATGGCTTAAAACACTAGACAGCATATTATGCAAGTAGCAAATTCACAAACAGTTGGGTCACATATCAACATGTTCAGTGTCATCGATACTTAGCGAAAAGGAACTCAGCAGCACTGGAATTACCTCTGCAAATATAGAAACAGAACAGAATGGGAGATATAGCTCGCCTACTCAGCCCATTTCCCCTTCACACAGACTTTGCTTGAACTCCAATTTCATATTTACTTTCTCAAAGGCAAGGATCCTCTCTGGCTATTTCACGTGCTCTCAAATTCTCTTACACTAGTCCTTTGTTTGGCTGATCAGCACAATTACTCAAGTGCTATACTGCCTGCATACAATATAATTCCATAGGGACTAATGAACATATGAAAACAGTTAATCTGTTTACATTATATACATTTTCTAATGAATACTTCAATATCTGATACTATATAGTTTGCTCACTGAAAAAACGCACCACTTGCACAGCTCCATTAGTGTGTGTTATTCAGGAAAACATATCAGCTACAGCAGCTGGAAAAGGGAATGACTCATTATGGGTGCTAAAACAATTGGGATTCCAAAGCTAGTAACTTAGGTCCCTCTTGGTTATAACCCCACTGCTGCAGAAATGGAATAACACGTGCTGCATTACTAACTGTCCTTAATGGTGGTTAATAGATATCACCAGTGCAGAGATCATGCCAGTGTTATAATTTTTTAAACTCTGCCCATTCAAAAATGTTATGCCAAACTCCCACAGCACCTAAAAACAACCTTTGCTAGGTACGTATTTGACCTTGGCTCATTCAGCTAATTTGAGTTTTCACACAACAAAATAAAATCTAACAAACAGATTCTGACTTGGTGCAATGGGTTACAAATTTGGTAACAAAGCTTGCTGTGTTAATTTTGTTGCTAGAAGGCCTGGTAGAAGTCAAGAGACTTTCAAGCAGCTTGCCAAAAATAAAAGCATTGATTTTGCTTTTACTGGTACATGTGGGTTCTCAAATTTAAAATGTTCATACAGAGAGAATCTATTGGCTTGCACAGCCAAAGGGCAATTAAACCCAAGTACTATATATAAGCATACGAAAGAAGGCAGTATCTGCCACTCTCACAATGAGGGCTGTGAAAGCTAAGCAATCTCCAATAATAAAAATAAAATGTAGGTATCATTAACATTAAATTTAAAAAGGCAACAAAAAGATTAAAAGCAACACCTCCAGAAACAAATTCTGGCCCCACCCTCTTAAACGTGATCAGCCAATCTCCTTACGAAGCTGGCTGACGCACAGCAATGCCGACTGAAGTCTATGCAATGCAGTTCTCTTCAATTTTGTTGCTTCTACAAAATTAAATTTTCCAATATTCATGACAAAATCTTAAAAATTGTTTTAACATTGAAGACATAACTTGATAAACTTATGCTGGCATTGGGAAATTGTCAATATCATGTGTGTGCAGGAATGGAAGCCAGTCCAGATGCTCTAAAATGTTAGGGGTCTGTAAAGTCATTTTTCGTAACATTTTTTTCCACTACTAAACACAATCATTAATAGGCCCTAACTTTAATCATATAATACCATTTACTTGTACAAATGTGAAATCATCAAGTTGCTCTCCTCTTAAAAAAAGAAAAAATAAAGTGTCTTCTGGCTCAAAGACAATCTTAGGTTTTACAATATATAAGTTAATGACAGCTCAGTGCTGATGCACAATTCCTACTCTGGTATACCTGACTACTTTAAGAGTATTTGGGGACAAGAGTAAGTACTACCATAAGTTAAACACTTCAGGAGCCTTATAACCAGTACAAAAGAAATATACCAGAAATACAAGATGCCAACTGCTCATCTGGTACACGAGAGATTATTTTCTGTCCATTTTTCACTCTTCCTTTCTGCTTATCTGATTTGATTTCTGGACCTTCTGATGAAGGTGCTTCAAAAGGACTTTTACAGTATGGGTGATCCAGCAACTCTGTACTAAAAACATCAGAGTTTGTGGATCCAGCTACATCCATTTGACAAGAGATGTCAGCAAGAGGCACAGGCTCCACAGGAACAGGTCCACCGCCAGAAACATGATCACTCATAAGGGCTACTTTTCTGGACTCTAGCAGCATTATTTCATCACCACCTGTAACCTGATTCCGTTCTGCATCCTTCTGACTAGGAACTGCAATCCCTTTTCCTGTGACCGCAGTGCAAAGTTCATGGCAATTATTTACAGCAGCAGCTCGGTCCCCTTCCTCCCCTGCTAGTGCTGTTGCTCCCTCCCACTGAGAAGATGCTTTACCCAGCTGCTGTTGACAGTTTTTCACATTCTCATTTCTGGGTACAGTCTCTTCAAAATGCCCTTCCTTCCCTTGAAATTTAATAGGTGCACAAATTTTATTCCCACCTACAAGCCCTGATGTTAAAGATACACTATTGTTCATATTTGATGAGACAGACAGATTCCCAGCAAAACTGTTAATTTTAGATTCCAGGCAAGCCAGATTGCAGTCTGCCCTTTCAGAATTTCCTTTGCAGTTTTCTTGATGGTCTCTGGTCACTTTCTGGACCCAGGTTAGAGTGACTCTCTTTGATTTAAGTCTTCTACTTCTTGCTCTAAATTTTTGCAATTTTAACATCCAGTGCCGAAACCTAATTGAAGATAGTTTTTTATGCATCATAAATGAAAATACCCTTTTTCTAGAATGCCAGCTAAATTCTGAGTTCTTTTTAATACGTGAAGGGGCATGAGTGCTGTATTGCTTTAAAGCTTGTTGGCGTTTCTTTTTTTGATTATGTAGAATTACCAAGAGATCGTTTACTTCATTCTCTAAAACTGGTGTGCAACAATTTCTCTTTACAGGCAACGTAACAATGCACTGTCCACCATCCTTCGGAGCACCCAAAACACCTTCCGTCTGTAACCAAGATACTTTGTCAACACACCAACAGGCCACAGGATCAGATTCTTCTGCTACTGTCACTGGACAGCTTCTTATTCTGTCCTTCAGAAAGGCTCTTTGGGATGCAAATGGTAAAAATGTTCTCTCTCTTCGTGCTTTCTTACGAAAAGCACTATTTCTTACAATCAATTGCTGCTTCCTTGCATGTAGCTGCACTCTGGTATTTCTCCTTTTGGTCCGAAGCAAGCACACTTTCCATCTGTACTGGGACCGCTTGCAAGATTTGCTCCGTTTCCAAATCACTGCAGATTTTGCATGGCACCTCTTTTTCTTAGTCAGTAAAAACCAAAGTCTTTGCTGGAAGCAATATTTTTGAAGCCCCCCATTTCCAGTCATCCATGTTTTAGACAGGGACAGCAGCACACTTCTTTTCTGCTGAGAAGTTCTTCTATGTTCTTTCATTTTTCTGCCACATTCTGATCTAGAAAGATGGCTACAAAAGCACAAAAAAAGGAGATTACTAAATATAAGTTATAAAATTACAACAGTGAAGCAAGGCTCATACTAACCAAAACCTAGAGATGGTAGACACTCATATAAATGATTCTATCTAACCTCTTTGAACAAGACACCGAGGGGCATGTTTACTAAACTGCATTAGCTGTTAAAGCAGTATATAGCGTTTTCCAAACACACTGTGTCAACAGCCAACATGGGACAAATACAGATAGCACAGAAAAGCATTGTGCTACCTGCAGAGCGAAGGTTAGCTGTGCATACGGGCAGGGTGTAGGCATGTCTGCAGCGTGCAACTACCACCACCTCAATGGGTAGTGATAGCGGTATCCATAATGTTGCCAGGCCACAATGTTTGCATTTTCCATGCATTACTTGCTGGGGGAATGCTGTGCAGACCCTCCCCCCCAACAGATATCACACGGTTTTTGCGACTAAAGCGGCGCTATTTGCATGGATTTATGGCATTTAACTGCAAAAGACCATTATACATGCCCCTATTTACTATGCTATTCAAGAGGATTCAGTCATATCACTTAAATCCTACTCTTGCCAGATTGGTGGCTCAGGAGGAAAATGCTGTGTACTGACAAAAGGAAGACTCCCTGTTTGATCCCATACCAATTCTTTCTACTCCCCAGGTCAGTTGGGGGATCTGTGGAGGCAGCATTCACAGCCTCCCAAGGAAAAGAATCATGTTCATTGTTTAAAGATGATATTTTGTGGCTGGATTCATGACTGCAGAGTTTCAGAAGAGTCCTAGTGCATGGATTCCAACCCAGGATCATCACTGCAACAACTAGACAGGTAACGAGGAGAAGGAATACAAAATAAGAGAAAAACCCCTGGGAAGCTGCAAATAAAGACTTATGGTGCCAGATTCCCAACTGAGCTAGAAGTACAGGGGAATGGGAGAAAACTGGCAGATCAAACGTATAATTAAATTCTAGACCAAAATCTAGAAACCTATTTCAAAGGTACTAGTAATATATGTTACACTTATATGTGGCCATGCTACTTTAACATTAGTTCACTTGAAGAACAGAGAAAAACAGGTTACAAGTTGTGTTCCTTATTAGGGATGTACATTCATTAATATACCTTCAAAACGTTAGTCCAGGCAAAATTTAATATATATTAACCTACAAATTAACACACGTTAAGTTAATTTACATTTGTTAATGTTCTAATGCATGTTAAAAAATTTAATAATGTATGAAAAGAACTAAAAATGCATCCCCAAAAAGCAACATCATGCCAAAGATTAATCAATTTTTTTGCATCTACAGACATCCAAATATCTAACGGACCAACCTAATGCATTTGTGTAGCAGAAATAGAGAAAACTGAATGCAGATAAAGATCATATGGTGTATCTAATCTGTTCATTCACACCAAATACCAAGCTTCTCCTCTCCTTTAGAGATCCTCTGTGCTTATCCCAAGCTTTCTTGAATTAAATATACAGCCCTCATCTCTGCCACCATTGCTGGGAGGCTATTCCATGCATCCACCACTCTTTCCACAAAGAAATATTTTTTTAGATTATTCCCGAGTCTATCCCATTTTACTTTCATCCTATGGCCCCTCAATCCTTTCAGTTGAGAAGTTCTTCTCCTGTGCATTTATGCCATGGAGGTATTTAAATGTTTATCTCCTCTCTCCCACCTTTCTTTCAAGGTATACATACTGAGATCTTTTAAGCCATTCCTCATGTGTTTTATGACAGGGTTCAAAGCCCAAGTGGCCAGGTCACCATGGTGACCAGAAATTTATACCCAATGCCTGGAATTTGCTCCCCCCCTTCCCTCCCTCCCCATCCACAGGCAAATAACCCCCTCTGTCTACCTTGGGAGACTGGATCTCCCATGGGCAGAAGAGCGATCTTTGCTGCATCTAACCCCCAATAAGGGCAGACAGCCTGTAGGAATTAGCTGTCTGCTGCATCTATGCCCTGATCATGGCAAAGATCCCTTCTGTTCTGCCCGCAGAAGATCAGATCCCTGCAGGCAGAACAAGAGCAATCTTTGCCACGATTGGGGCTTAGATGCAGCAGACAGCCAATCCCCACAGGCTGTCTGCTGCATCTAACCCCCAATTGTGGCAAAGATCCCGCCTGTTCTGGATGGGAAAATCAGATCTCCATAGGCAGAACAGGAGGGGAAGCCCAAAGCATCAGAAAGCAACAGGAATTGGAGCTTTCAGGGAAAAAAATTCAAGGGGCAGTACATATGCGCCTTACCTCCGCACCACACACCCAGGCAACCCAGCTCTGCAGCACACACATGCGCACTGCAGCCCTGAAACCCATCCTCACAAAGGCACCCACCTCCACATCCCACACTCAGGGACATCACCATTGCCCCACACACCCAGAGAGACACTTGCTATCTGAAACTATAACTATTGTTATCTAAAGATGATGCATGGTATAGGAACTCTGGTGCTGGTTTCACAAGAACACGAGACCAGCACGAGAGAAACGGAGAGGGGGATGAGGAGGTCACAAACACTGGCTCCTAAATCCACACAAAATTTGATAAGGACCATTGATCATTTTAGTAGCCGCCTTCTGCACAGGCTCCATCCAGCCTACAAATTGTATATATTGTTGTTGTACATAGTTACCCTGTTAGCCAAGTTGAATATCCTGTTCATATGTAAACACAAAGTACTATTGGAAATGTGTATGTTCACTGTTTATTGTAAACCGCGCTGATGCTGAATAGCGCGGTATAAAAGAGACGTTAAATAAATAAATATTTTTTTTTTTGAAGGAGTGATCTCCAGAACTGCATACAGTACTTCAAATCAGATTTCACCACAGACTTATATGGAGGCACTATCATTTCCTTTTTCCTACTGGCTATTCCTCTCTATGCACTCAAGCATCTTTCTGGCTTTCACCAGCTTCTTTTCTACATATCTGGTCACCTGATTTAGATGAGGAATCATAACTCAACTAAATCATAATCATAACTCAGTCTAAAGCACAGAAGTCTAATAGTACTGTTTGGTAACCCTTATTCCTAAGAAATGTTAGTTGTAGGGAAGCTCTAGAATGAGGGAACAAAGTTAGACAGGAGTAAACAAAGCAAGAAAGCTTTTGTCCATAAAGTGTGAACAATTTCCAAGTGTAGGTGATCAATGCAAAAACTACATTTTTAAAAAGCAGGATTCAAACACAGGAAAAGTAATGGCAATGAAAACTACAAGGTTCATATATTATGCTTCATCTGCCATCATAATCTTTTTTTTCTGCACCCGACTCTCTGTAGGGAAAGAACCCCCCCTTCTTTTCTAAGACATACAGTCAAAATTAAAAATGGAAATTATTTAGTCACTTAGGAATTTGCAATAGTTAACTACAGACCCAAATCCTGAGAGGACTTGGGTTATAACTCAAAGCCAAAAATACACAGAGCCTTAACAGGGACAAGCTGAAAAGGTTATCTTCATGTTATTAAGGAAATGTGTATTTAGTCATTCTGTATGGAGGCAGAAATCATGCATGAATTAGATACTTGTAGATCCTGTCCCCTTGCTGTTTGCTAAAATATAATATGAGCAGAATAAGGCCCTTTGTGGAAACCTGTATGCTAACACAAGATATTTATGTTAGAATTACATAGTATATACTAAATGTATCTGCAGTATCAGAACAGATGTCTAATCTCAGAAGCTGGATGCAAGGAGGCAGACATAATGATAAAACAGAACACCACTAGAACGGCACTGAATGTAAAGCAGCAATTCTGTGAATAACGTTGCGATCAGAGAACAAAATGTGGCAGGAAGACAGAGTTGTTTTCCATCACACTGGGTGATTATGATTATGATGTATGGGTAATTTATCAAGGTCTGCTTGGAAATTCAAGGGTGTTCTCTTTGGAAAATGCAAGTACTATGCTGAGCGTCAGTAGTAAATTCGAGAGACCGAGATCATACTCCACATAGTCTGGCTTAGAAGGGAGGTTCGTGACCGTCACGTTATGTGCAAAACTAACCTATTTGGAGAAATTGCCCCGAAGATGCATGAATGCTCAGTAAGCAGAGAAGGAAAGCAAGCATGTGTGGCACACAAAATGTCCATAAACCCGAGTACGAGGAACAATGCTTGCAGGCCGGAACCAAGGATGAGCTACCTAGAGACTCGCAGCTTGGGGACGAGGTGTGGGGAAATAGCGGGGGATTCTGTCAGTGGGAGAAGAGGATGAGAACGCCGGATAGCGACAGCAGACCCTGGGCTGAGGAGTGGGGACGAGAAACAGCCGATGGGAAAACAAATGCTACAGCCGGCAGATCTGAGAAGAAAAAGGAAGGCGCGCGCAGCCTCCGGGGTTCGAGGGCTGCCCGGAAGGCGGAAAGGCGACGTCGTCCCCTCTCGGTGTTCATTTTGATTTCGAGGGAGGGGGAGGGACGTGCTGGGGGCGAGGACCACACGCCCCGCTCCCGAGTTCACACAATCCCGTTTGACTTCCGCTGTTTTACCTTCGAACTTGAGCGCGAGGATGGCGGGAGGCCTCAGGCCGCGGCGAGACGGCGCCCACCGTTCACAGCCGGACCTCGGCTCGGCCGCAGCCCCTTCGCCTTTCCTCTGCGGTGCCCACGTCCGCAGCGTCCTCCGGCCCCGCCAGCATGGTACCGTTTCCTACCCCCACGGACAAGAGGGCCGCCGCACCGGCTTCAAGCTCCGCCGTTCCACTCATGCGCACGCGTACGCAAACTAAGGCGCCCCTCGCAGCCCAAAACAGTTCAGCTCGCGTCAGCCGAATGCCGAAGTCGAGTCGGGGAGTTGTGATTGGCTGGGGCCGCTCACGTGCCTTCTGGCAGGCAGACCAGGCTTTAGGCGCGAGGCTGAGGATCTGGAGATGTGCAGAGCGTGAAGTGCGTGTGCTCAGGCTTTGTGCAACTTGTCCTTTTTCTGCCTCTATCTTTCTGTATAATAAAACATTCTTGTTAACAGACCAAAAAGAAAGGTACATTCTAATCGAAGAATTCAGTTGAGTTAATATGCAAGAAGATCTTTATATTTCTTCTCATTTTTAGTCAACTCGTGAAGCACTGTTTGAAGGTTTTGGAAGCGCTCCCACCAGCTGAGGAGATCAGAGGAGACTTATGTTGATCTGTTAGAACTGGATCTGGGTAAAAAACGATTCAATCTAGATTTTGCTACTTAACCTCATATCGTATCCGCGGCTTTTACCTATCCAGCGGCAGACTTGTGCCCTGGCTCCGATTGAACTTCTCTTTTCAGCCACCTGAGGTCTTCAGCCTACAGCAGCGCTCAAGTGCTCAATGGCCAGGTTTCTTTTCCAGTAGGGAAAGATTCAAGTTAGATCGGGATCTCTCAGATTTGAATTTACCCTTTGGTTGCTTCAAACTAAGGAGCCGGTGCTGAAGTCGTGCACTATTTGCTATGGGCACCCCTATGCAGCGCACCAATAGCCTGCGACTTCAGAGCTGGGATGCAGAAAGGGGTGCATCTGCAAATTAGCCATGCGTTAAGCTGTGGCGCAAATGTCAGAGTTAAACTGGAAGAGCAAGACAAACACATGCGCACAGAAGTCGGAGTACGTTTGACATGCTCTCACAGAGAAACAGGACCATCTGAACTAAAGTATCAAACTTTCCCTCAGATGATCCTGGCATCAAGGCAAGCCCCTGATGCCATCAAAATACTGTGGGGGGGGGGGAGGGGGGAGGCAGTACCCCAGCACCAACCCCTCAACAGAAAACAAATCCCTGGTGGCCCAGTGACTCTGATCCTCTCACTCAAAAAAATCCCTGGTGGCCCAGCAGTCCCAACCCCCCCCTCCCAGTGGTCCCAACCCCCCCCCCCCCCCAGTACCTTTAAGATGGAGCGGGAGCATTGCCCACGCACTCCCATCCCTTTGCCACCACCTTGAAAAATGGCGGTGCCTGGCCCAGCACAGTGCATCCCTGCTCCAGAGGCACTGGCCCCTCAACAGTATTTTGGAGGGCCGATGACATCCAAATACTGTCAGGCGCACATGCAAGATGTTTAAGCCATCTCAGACCAGGCATAGAGATACTGGTACTTCAGCTGGTTATGTAATCCTCTATGCATTTCTCTGTATCAGGTGCAGACAATATTAGCATGCCATTGTAATATGTGCAGTTCATTTACATATAATTTAAATACACATAGCGTTACTGTGTGTGCTTGCTTTTGCTTTGCTGTTTATGTGTGCATCAATCTCTTTTCTGCATTTGGTGTGTCGGAACTTGTGTGTATAAGCTGTGCTATCTCTGCGCAAAAGGCGCGATAGTCTTTGCTGGCCACATGGTAGGAGAGGTGTAGGGCAGAAAGTGAACATGGATGGGATAGAGGGTAGGTGCTGGACATGGCATGGGAAGAACATGAGAGATGGTATTCTCAAGAGGAAAAAGATCTCAGTATTTTCCCCAGAGTTAAATAATATAAAACTCAAAGGGAACGCTGCCTCATCAGAATATCAAAATAACTGTCAAGAGATTAGCCCATACATCAATGGTCTAGAAAGAACCTCTTGGAATGATGACAAACAAATTAGGATAATGTCTCAAGCAGATAATAACATGGAAAATATAGCAATAGTCTTGACTGTGTGACGAATCCAGTGTTCAGTATTCAATACTCAAAAATAGTATGCAGAAATAACAAATAACACCAAGTTTGTACTTAGCTCCAAGACTTATGCAGAAATATTATGCTTCAGCAGTTAGCAGTCCAACACCGAGTGTTTCGCATTACTTGCTTCTTCAGGGAGTATAGCTACAATATAATTGCACAGCCGGATGTCTCTGAAACCCAGAAAAAACGATTGTACTGCCTGAAAAAAATCATCTCTCAAGAAAGAATTAGCGTGAGCACTAAAGAAAACCAACAGAGCTAGAAACTAAGTAGCGCCGGCTAAACTTTTAAAAAGAGAAGGACCTGGAAACAAACATAAACTAGTAAAAAGCTGAGACATTACTCACTTTACGCCAAGCTGACAGACTGACACCCCAGACTGAAATCCTAACTCTTTCAGAGGCAGGCTTTCCAGTCAATGAATTCATTTAGACCTGATGGTTCCAAAGTGTCTAAACGAAAAGTCCACTTTTGTTTAATACAGATTAGAACTTTATCTATATTACTGCACTTAATAGAAGGAATTCATTTATCAATGATCAAACAGTGCAAATTCTTAAATATATGGCCTTTCAAAGAACAATGTTTCACTAAAAGGGCTCCCTCTGTTAAGTGGCATAATTTGCTCTGATGTACAATCAACCTCACACAAAATTGTCACTGCATTTTTCCCACATATGCTAAACCACATGGGCAAAAACTTAAATAAATCACCATAGAGGTAGAGCAAATAGTAGCATGTCATAATTCATAATACTATCCATGATACGAGAACCTTGATTGTTCCAACATAACTGAACAGACTGAAAAAGTCCCTGCACTTTTTGTGACCTGGGGAACAGGAATCCTCTTCTGTGGGATTAGCGTAACTAGATGGACATAACAGATCTCGCAAATTTTGACTTGTATAAACCATTCTCGTATTGAGCTTTTCCAGACCTAGTATGAGTTTGATCAACTGTGAATGACAACAGATAATCTTGGGAAATCGGTGACTCACAGGACTATAACGTGTCACAAAAAGCAAAAATTGCTTGTTATCTCTATCTTTATGAGTATGAGGTAAAAGAAACCAAGATCTGTCATTGAAACTAACATGCCCTTGAGCCTTCTGAATGAGTTGTTGCAGATAACCCCACTGTTGAAAGGTCATGCTTAAATCTGTGGCCTGTTGCTTAAATTCACTTTTTTGAGTACTGAATATTGAACATGAACATTGAATATTGTACAACTCAGCCAAGTTACTGTGGGATTTGTCACCCAGTCAAGGCTGTTGCTATATTTTCTATATCTGCTTGAGATATTATCCTAATTTGTTTTCATCATTCCAAGAGTTTTTTTTCTAGACCGTCGATATACGAGCTGACCTCTTGACAGTTATTTTGATATTCTCATGAGGCAGCATTCCCTTTAAGTTTTGTACTATTTAACTCTGGGAAAACGCAAAAAAATGCAATGTGTGCCTTTGAGTCAATGCTGACTCCCAGTGACCCAGCAGCTCCTGGGTTTTATTGGCAGTGTGACAGGAAGTAACATAGAAACATGACGACAGAATAAGACCACATGGCCTATCTAGTCTGTCCTTCCATAACTACAACAGTCCCCTTTTTACCTTTAGAGATCCTCTGTGTTTGTCCCATGCTTTTTTGAATTCAGTTACTGTCCTCATCTCTACCACTTCCACTGGGAGACTATTCCACGGATCCACTACTCTTTCCGTAAAGAAATATTTCCGCATATCACTCCTGAATCTATCTCCCTTCACCCTCATCCCATGTCCCCTCGTAGCAGAACTTGCTTTCAATTGAGAGAGGCTCTCTCCCTGAACATTTATGCCACGGAGGTATTTAAACATCTCAATCATATCACCTCTATCCCGCCTTTCCTCTAAGGTGTACATATTAAGATCCTTCAGTCTGTCCTCATATGCTTTATAATGAAGACCACTAATCATTTTAGTAGCCACCCTCTGCACCGACTCCATCCTGTTCACATCCTTTTGAAGGTGCGGTCTCCAGACTTGCACACTATAAATGAGGTCACACCAAAGACTTATACAGAGGCATTATCACCTCCTTTTTTCTGCTAGCCATTCCTCTCCGTATGCACCCAAGCATCCTTCTAGCTTTTACCGTCGCCTTTTCTACTTGTTTAGCTACTTTAAGATCATCAGACACAACCACGCCTAGGTCCCGCTCTTCTTTAGTGGACAAAAGTACTTCACCCCTATACTATATTGCTCCCTTGGATTGCTGCAGCCCAAATGCATGACCTTACATTTTTTAACATTAATTCTCAGCTGCCAAATTCTAGACCATTCTTCAAGCTTAGCTAGATCCCTCCTCATGTTATCTACCCCTTCCTGGGTGTCTACTCTATTGCAGATTTTGGTATCAACCGCAAAGAGGCAAACCTTACCTGAAAGCCCTTCCGCTATATCACTAACAAAGATGTTAAAAAGAATCTGACCAAGAACAGATCCCTGGGGCACACCACTGATAACATCCTTCTCCTCAGAGTGAGCTCCATTTACTTGTACTCTTTGTCACCTCCCACCCAACCAATTTCTAACTCAAGCAGTAACTTTAGGGTTCATCCCTAGGGTGCTCAGTTTGTTTATAAGTTACCTGTGAGGAACAGTGTCAAAGGCTTTACTGAAATCTAAATACACCACATCTAGGGCTCTCCCTCGGTCCAACTCCCTGGTCACCCAGTCAAAGAAATCAATCAGATTTGTCTGACAAGACCTGCCTCTGGTGAATCCATGCTGCCTCGGATCCTGTAATCCGCTGGACTCCAGAAACCTCACTATTTTCTCTTTCAGCAGCGTTTCCAATAATTTACTCACCACCGAAGTTAAACTAACCGGCCTGTAGTTTTCAACCACATCCTGACTTCCGCTTTTGTGTAAAGACACCACATGAGCCTCTCTCCAGTCCTTTGGCACCACTCCCGACTCCAATGAGGCATTGAAAAGGTCAGTCAGTGGAGCTGCTAGAACGTCCCCAAGTTCCCTCAGTATTCTCGGGTGTATCCCATCCGGTCCCATCGCTTTGTCTACTTTAAGTAGAGATAGCTTCTCACGAACACAGTCTTTTGAAAATTGTTCAAGATGTCCTTTGCTTCTGTTCCTATTTGTGGGTGTTTTTTGAGGTCCTCCTCCTGGTACTTCATCTGTGAACACAGAACAAAAATATTTGTTAAGCAATTCCGCTTTATCCTTATCAGCTTCTACATATTCCTCCCCTACACCCTTGAGTCTGACAATACCACTCTTGCCCTTCCTCTTCTCACTAATATATCTAAAAAATGTCTTATCCCCCCATTTTACTGCATTGGCTATTTCCTCCTTTTGAATCTTTGCCTTCTTGACTACTTTGCTAGCTTCTCTAAGTTTTTCCAAATACAGATGCCTGTCTTCCTCTCTGTGATCTCTTGTATTTCATGAAGGCCTCCCTATTTTTCTTCACTTTTTCAGCTACTTCTTTCGAAAACCATAGCGGTCTCCTTTTCCTTTTACCTTTATTTACCATTTTAACAAAAAGGTTGGTTGCCCTTAAAATATCCCCTTTCAGTTTTTCCCACTGTTTTTCTACATCCCTCAGCTGTTCCCATCCAACTAACGACTCCCTGAGGTATTGGCCCATCTACACAAAGTTAGTCTTCCTAAAGTCTAAGATCCTTGCCTTTGAATGGATTCTAACAGCCCTAGTCCTAATACTGAACCATACCATCTGGTGATCACTGGATGCAAAATGATCTCCCACTACAACATCAGAAACACTTTCACCATTGGTAAGAACCAAGTCCAGTATGGCCCCTTCACGTGTGGGGTCTGTTACCAATTGCCTGAATAGTTCTCCCTGTAGAGAATCCAGGATCTCCTTACTTCTAGAAGATACTGCAGCAGGAATGTGCCAAACAACATCTGGCATATTGAAATCTCCTATCAGTAGCACTTCCCCTTTCCTAGCAATGCTGCACATGTCTTCAATTAACTCTCTGTCCACCTCTTCCTCTTGTGAGGGAGGTCTGTATATCACACCAATGTAAATATATTTCTCTTTTCCTTTTTCTAGTTTAACCCACAATGCCTCCCCTCTCCCTTTTAAGCTCAGTAAATCCAAAGCTTTAATAGTAGTTTTTACATATAGTGCCACTCCTCCTCCCCTACTTCCTACCCTGTCCTTTCTGAATAAAGTATAGCCAGGTATAGTTACATCCCAGTCAAGCAATGGACTCACTACATTTCACACAAATAGTTAATGCACCTACACACACATATGGCTACTCGCCTGACCTCATCTTTGTTTCAAATGAATTAACCTTAGATGGTCTAATTTCAACTCCTACCATCACCCCAGTTCCTTGGACAGATCACTACATAGTTAGAATAGAAATTTTATTACAAACAAAAAATGATATGAACCTAGACCACAAATGCTATCACAGACGGTTCAAAAAATTTAACAAAGATGCTTTTATACAAGATACTTTACCTCATCTATCTGCAGATTCAGTGAAATTAGAGACACAAGTAACAGAATGGTATCACATAATTTCTAATGCAGCCAGAATGACAGACATGAGACCAAGGGAAGCAAGGATTAATAAGCAACATCACAAGCCATGGTATTCTACAGCTATACGTTTGATGAAAAGAGAGCTCAGAAGAATTGAGCGTAAGTGGAGAAGGAATAAGGTGACAGAATTAAGGCTGCTTTACTTAAATAAACAAAAAATATACGATGAGCATATTAAAAACTCTAAGAAAGAATACCATACAAATATAATAAATAATTCCATCAACAAACCTAGAGAACTGTTTGAAATTGTAAAATCTTTAACAAAGGAGCAAAAGACAGAAGGGGAAGCTCAAATTGAACCGCAAAAGTATGCGGACTATATTAGGGAAAAATTCCACTCTAAGACAAAAGCTACAGAAAAACTTAACTTAAAATCAGTCTCAAATTCCAGGGTTTGGGAAAAATTCTCCTTTCCATCAAAGGAGCAACTCTTGCACATTATTTCTTCTATAAACACATGCACTTCTCCCACTGACCCATGTCCTGTATCGTGGATCAAGTCTACAAAGTCAAATTTTATTCACATCATACAAAACATTGTGCAAAATTCCCTCTCTCAAGGTATTTTACCAGAGCAACTTAAGCTTGCAACTGTTAGACCAATTCCGAAGAAAACAACGCTAGACAAGAATAATCCAGCAGCCTACCGGCCAATTTCCAGCATACCCTTTTTAGCAAAGATCATAGAGAAGATAGTGCAACTTCAACTTCAAGAACACATTGATGTTCATGCACCCCTAGATATTAACCAACATGGTTTTCGCCCAAACCATGGAGTTGAAACTTTAATGATTTATCTTTTTGACTGCATACTCCGCACCATTGATGACATTAAGAAAGGTATTATAATGATTTTTATAGACATCTCTGCAGCATTCGACTCAGTAAATCACAATAGATTATTAAATAGATTAGAGGAGATTGGTCTACATGGGGTCACTTTAAAATGGTTCCATTCCTATTTGACAGAGAGATTTTTACAAGTAAAGATAGGGGAAAAAACCTCTATGCCCATAAGAGTAATACAAGGTGTACCACAAGGATCTGCACTTTCATCGCTCCTTTTCAATATTTATATGCAACCAATATGCAAAATTCCTTTGAAAAGTGGAATTAAGTATACAATCTATGCTGATGATATTATGATTTTCACAACTATCACTATTGAGAACCCTGATTTCTCGGGCATTACAGAATGTCTCTCAGAAATGTCCAACTGGTGTAAAACAAACAACATGGAAATTAATTTTAGCAAAACAGAGGCGTTATTTATTTCTCGTAACCATAATTTTGCGCATCCTCCTGACATCAAAATAGATAACTCAACTATTCCTATTAAATCAGAAGTAAAATATCTTGGAGTTACTCTGGATAATGAGTTGAATCTCAGATCACACATAAATAAGACAATTAAAAGCGCTTATTACAGAATGAAGCTCATCAAAAGACTAAGGCCGCTTCTTGATACTGTTCACTTCAGAAATGTTTGTCAAGCATTGATTACTCCATTACTTGACTTCTGTAATCCAATATATCTGGGTTTATCTAAGCAAGCACTTAAGCCTTTACAACTGGCGCAGAATACTGCTGCACGTATAATTTTTGGTCTATCAAGTAGAGAACATATAACTCCCATCTTGAAAGAGCTTCACTGGTTACCAATAGCTTCACGTGTAAAATATAAAACTATAATTTATATTTTCAAGATAAAACAACAATATTCTGCAGAAAGCCTGACATATCTCATACAGTCAGATATTAGCAACAGACCTAGAAGAAGAGGATCTGACAACAGAATCAGCTTATCAAATGATGTCAGAAAAACACGTAAAGACACCTCTGAAAGGGCTTTCTCTTTTGCTGCACCTTCCATCTGGAACTCTCTACCTAATGAGCTGAGAGCAGCTCAAGACATCAATGACTTTAGAAAGCAACTGAAAACATCTTTGTTTATAGAACACTACGGTCATGCAATTAACTAACTTAATTTGTCTGGAATGTAAATCATATACATATTGTATAATAGCTCACATTATAGTATAGCTCACTATGTAGATAATGCAACTCACTCTAACACATTATACCATAACTTTAACTTTTATTTCTTTACATTTTCTCACTAATACTCTTAATATCTTTGTTTGTAAGACCGCTTTGATTGTATGATAAGGCGGTATAGAAATCCAATTAAATAAATAAAATAAATAAATAAAATGGTTTTCTGTGAATGTTTCTGTAACTGCCACTAAATCCAAGTCAGCCACTCCCACCAAAGCTTCAACATCAGGGATCTTATTTCCCATGCTACGGGCATTTATACACACTGCTTTCCATATGTTATCCCTGTTACCCATTTCCATAAAGTTATTTAATGTATCACCTACCTGGGGGCTTTCGCTTACCTGGGGGCTTTCTTCACCCATCCCCAATGAATCTGGTTTAAAGCCCTCTTCAGTAGATTAGCCAGTCTACTACTGAAGACGCGTTGACCTTTCTTGGACAGATGGATGCCATCTCGGCTCTGCAACCCTTGGAACAGCATCCCATGGTCTAGGAAACCAAAATGCTCTCGATGACACCACCCATGCAGCCATGCATTCATCTCCAGGATGCGAGCCTCTCTGCCTTGGCCTTTACCCTCAACAGGGAGGATTGAAGAGAACACCACCTGTGCACCTAACTGCTTCACCCTCTGTCCCAGAGACATGAAGTCACTTTTGATACGTTCTGAGGTATACCTGGCAGTATCATTTGTTCCAACATGGATTAGCAACATTGGGTAATAGTCAGTGGGCTTGATGAGTCTCGGCAAACTCTCCGTAACATCTTGGATTTTGGCACCAGGCAGACAGCATACCTCTCTGGACATCAAGTCTGGTCAGCAGATGGACGCTTCAGTACCCCTCAGAAGAGAATCTCCAACCACCACTACCCTTCGTTTCCTTGTGGTCACTGATTCTGCAACTTTGGGGTACTTGAGCTCTGGTTCTTCCCTTTCCTGGGATGCTTTCACCTCCTCCACTTCCAGGGCTGCATAATGGTTCTTCATTTCAAGGGCTGGAGAAGTTGGATTGGTGATTTTGCAGGCCCTGGTGATTTGTGTCCAACCATCGACATTCTGTTGGCACTCATCTTCTCCTCTGCTGGAGAGCTTATTTGCTGCAAGAAGCATCTCATCAATGTACTTCTCACTGTCTTGAATGCTCCTCAGCCTCGCCACCACCTCTCTGAGTTCCTCCACCTTTTTCCTCAGAGCTTCAGCATGCAGGCACTCTGCACATGGAACCGGTCCTTCAGCTGGCATTAGGACCTCTGTCTGGACCGAGGCAGTAGCTGTAACAGGGGCAACAGCTTTAGCGATACGATTTTTCCCAGCCATTGTTCTGTTCGTGGAGCTTAGGTATCTGTTAAAGCAAAAGAGAGAGATCTACCAGCCGGTTTCCCAGCTGTCCTTTCAGAGAAAAAGCAGTTAAATCTCCTTAATTATATTCAAATATGCTGGTCCAATTCTGTGCTTTGTCAAATGGGGAGGTGCCCTATAAAGCAAGACTACTCGCTAGGGGTGGGTGGGAGTCAGGGTGGGTAGGGAGGGAACTAACACCTGATTAGGTGTCAGCAGTTCCCAAAGCTGAGGAGGTTACTGGAGATCAACCACCTACTGTGCTCAAGGAAAGTACCACTAAAGCCCCAAAAAGAAAGTAACTTTGCTTTAAAAATGTACAAAACCCCCCCTTAAGAGCTCCCAGTCAGAGAGCTAACTATTTAATATAATAAAACAAACCCTTAAATCCTTACTGTTGGATGATCTGGGGAGCTCCTGTAGGAAAGCCTGAACAGGGCAGGGCACTGGAGCCTTTTATGCAGGCCCTCAGCTATTCTCAGGTATTCAGGCCCACTAACTCCTGATTAGGTGTTAGCAGTTCGCAAAGCTGGGGAGATGTAAAAGCCTACTGTCACGCCCTCACCACTTGCCTCCAGCTTAGAAGGGCGTAGTTGCATGAGGAACTTTCCTCTTTCAGCCTTAACTGACTAATTTCCCGCAAATGTTTTCTGGGAAATGTAGTTTAATTGCGCTATATATGGGCTTCAGGTAGAAAGCTGTAGTCGGGCCCCTTGGGGTAAGGCAATGACAGAAATTTATTGAGCACAAATAAGGTTCATAAATACCACATTCAGGCATAGTTCTCCAGGCTTCTTCAAAGTACAACAGGTTATAAGCAGAACAAAACCCAAAACTAAAGTGCAGCTTAAAGTATTCTTCAGCTCAGAAAAAAACATAGCATTTTAACAGCAAGGCTACCAGCTTCCTTTAGCCTTGCTGGTTAAAGCACAAAACACACAAAACAGGCTTTCTTCTGTGGCAGTTTGCCTTCTTTTCCAGTCTCAAACCTTTCCAGGGTGTTTTCCAATTTACAAGCAAAAACAAAAACTCCAAACAGGAACAAACTTTCAACGTGCAAAAAACCCCCTTAAGTGGAGCTGGCGATCTATGACCCCTCCACGATCTACAGGTAGATTGTGATCTACCTTTTGGACATGCTTGGTCTATTGTGTAACTTGGATTCTTAAGAAAGAGAAACCTATAGGTTGTTAAAATTCAAGTCTCTCCTGAGTGCACTCCTCTAGGGATATTATGTGATTGTCACCCAGCTAATCAGGGAGAACTAAAGAAATATTGTCAAAAATAGTATAAGCACACCAAGGGACTCCCCCCCCCCCCCCACACTCCCCTCGGCCAGAGAGTGGGTCCTGGGCACCAGAATATAGGATGCAGGTTAAAAAGTGGATAGAAGAATCTAAGAAAAGTGAGAAGTCTAAGAAAAAGCATCGAGACATGATAAAAACCTGGGAAAATATGATTGTGGCCGCAGAAAGGACCATAAGTCCACCGGCATACCAGTGTGTTCAAGAAATCCCGAGCACACCCTTAGTTGCCCCGGGATTCGAGGATCCTGAATTTAATCCAGCAGGAAAAGGAGCAGAAGTAGCTTTAAAAGATAAAAATCAGGGAACTCCAGGAGCAGGGCTGGCACCTTTAGAGCAAGTGGCAGGGAAATCCTTTTATACTAAAGTAAGTGTCATGTTAAAGCAGGAGGTGTTTGGGAAAAAAGCAATAGTGGGGGATATTCTGGAAGGGTAGGAAAAGAGGATAAGAAAGGAGAAGGGGGGAGCAGAAAGCTGAATGGCCGCCTTCTCCCTCGACCTGGTCACCTTCATCCTTATCCTGTAATTGGAAAAGGAGCGAGAAAAGTAGCGCAATAGAAAAAGAACTGTCAGGAACAGTTCAGAAGTATAATCTTAGGAAGAAGGAAAAGGACTCTGGAGCTAGTAAAGATCTGCAGTGTCACATGAGAAAGGCCGAAGTGATCGAAACAGGTACCGAGCACGGATACCACATGAATATGACCCCTCATGAGTATGTAGCATGGAAGGAAGGCTCCTGGGCATTTGTGTCTAGATGTACAGACAATTTAGTGGGATGGACAGAGTCCTTCCAGCCACAGGGTCGTCCATAGCCCCGGGAGAGATCAAATGAGACCTGGGCAATGGATTTAGCAAGGAGATGTATAATAGGAAGTTTTGGAGACCCCCGTTGGGACTATAGTTATATGGGACAAGGATTAGTGATTTGGCAGAAATATGAGAACAATGGATCTAAGCCGCTGTTTCAGAACCTCCTAGTACATATTGCAGTACAAGGAGGAGCACTTCCACTAAGCAGGTATGCGCCATGGAGTTTTATGGATATGGAAAATGTAGCTTCCGCCAGTGAGAGGTGCCACAGCCTGGATAAGTAAAACTGAGACATTCACTGCAGGCCATCAGTTAGCAATAGGAGATATAAAAAGTATTTTGGCAAGGCTGTTAGGTGCAAGTAATGTGGAAGAAAGAACGAGAGGAATAGGAGCATGTCAGACATTATTTCTCTAACGATTTGTGGTATCACCCATCAGGAAAGAAATGTTTGTCAGATTTTGCTTTACATTTGTTGTTGTCCATGGTACATCTGCCCGAGCACCAGTCACCTCGATGCATGATGAACTTCTAGGAGAAGTCATTCTGCTGAGCGTGCTTGACTCAAATCCCGCTCCCCTGCAGACTTTCTACACTTCAAACTCATGCTTGTCTCTTTCCAATCAGTCATAGCTCTTGCCAAACAAGACTATTATGTCCATCTGACTAACTCTCTTGCCTCTGATCCTCGCCGTCTCTTTACTCCTCTCAACTCTCTCCTCAAGGTGCCTCCGCCTCTGATCCCTCCCTCTCTTTCTGCCCAAACCCTGGCTGACTATTTCCATGATTAAATCCACAAGATCACCCTCCAATTCCCCACAAAAATCAGTTACTTCCCCTCCTCCCCCTCTTCACTCCCAACTCTCACCCCCCCCCCACCTCTGCTACCCTCTCTTCCTTTCCTGTGATCTCTGAAGAGGAAACTGCACACCTTCTTTCTTCCTCCAAACTCACCACCTGCTCCTCTGATCCTATCCCTACCCATCTCCTAAGCCCCATCTCCTCCACCGTTGCCCCTTCCATCTCTCATATTCTCAACCTATCGCTCTCCACTGCAACAGTCCCTGCAGACTTCAAACATGCTGTCGTCACACCTCTCCTCAAGAACCCTCACTTGATCCCATCTCTCTCCTGCCCTTCATTTCTAAACTACTTGAATGTGCAGTTCACCGCCGCTGCCTCAACTTCCTCTTCTCTCATGCCTTCCTGGATCCCTTACAGTCTGGCTTTCGTCCTCTACATTCTACTGAAACGGCTCTTGCCAAAGTCTCCAGCGACTTGTTCTTGGCAAAATCCAAGGGCCTTTACTCTGTCCTCATCCTTCTTGACCTCTCTGCTGCTTTTGACACTGTTGACCACAACCTTCTCCTCGATACCATGTCCTCACTTGGTTTTAGGGGCTCTGTACTATCCTGGTTCTCCTCCTATCTCTCCCATCGCTCCTTCTGTGTGTGTTCTGGTGGCTCCTCCTCCTCTGCTACCCTGCTCCCAGTTGGTGTACCCCAAGGATCTGTCCTGGGTCTGCTCCTTTTTTCTCTCTATACCCAGTCCCTTGGTGTGCTCATCTCTTCCCATGGCTTTCAGTACCATCTGTATGCTGATGACTCCCAGATCCACCTCTCTACACCTGAAATCTCTCCGGCAATCCAGACCCGGATCTCTGCCTGCCTTTCTGACATTGCTGCCTGGATGTCTCACCGCCACTTGAAATTGAACATGGCCAAGACTGAACTTCTCATCCTTCCCCCCAAAACCTCCCCTCCTCTTCCTCCCTTCTCAGTCTCTGTGGATAACTCTGTACTCCTTCCTGTTTCCTCATACCGCAGTCTGGGAGTTGTCTTTGACTCTTCTCTCTCTTTCTCCACACACATCCATCTGATAGCTAAGACCTGCCACTTCTTTCTCTGTAACATCAGCAAAATCTGCCCCTTCCTTTCTGAACACACTATTAAAACACTTATCCACTCCTTAATCACCTCCCGTCGTGACTACTGCAACCTACTCCTTGCTGGTCTCCCTTTGAATCATCTCTCTCCCCTTCAATCTGTTCAACACTCTGTTGTGTGGCTAATCTTCCGCCAGCCTCGTCATGCCCATATTACTCCACTTCTCAAGTCACTTCATTGGCTCCCTATCTGTTTCCGCATCCAGTTCAAACCTCTCCTATAAATGTATTCACTCTGCGACTCCTCACTACCTTTCTTCTCTTATCTCTCCTTACAACCCCCCTCGGGAACTCCGCTCTTCCAGCAAACTGCTTCTATCTGTGCCCTTCTCTTCCACTGCTAACTCCAGAGTTTGCTTCTTTCACCTTGCTGCACCGTATGCCTGGAACAAATTACCTATGTCTGTACACCAGGCACCTTCCTTAACCCTCTTCAAATCCAGGCTGAAAACTCACCTCTTCGCTGCTGCTTTTGGATCTTGACTCTCCTGATCTCCTTTTCCTTCCCTTGCTTTATCCCTGCCTACACCTTCTGTGTTTGTCTTGACTAGATTGTAAGCTCTGATGAGCAGGGACTGTCTCTTGCTTGTCTGTGCAGCGCTGCGTATGACTTGTAGCGCTATACAAATGCTCAGTAGTAGTAGAAGTAGTAGTAGGAGTCCCAAATTGAAAGAAGAGGTACGTAGTTTTGCTTCATGTTGTCAGGAGTGTGCCAAGAATAATCATTTTGGAACTATAACTCCTAAAGTTGGAGTGTTTCTGCCTAGACCTAGAGGCCCCTTTCCAGCTGTTCATATGGATTTTACAGATATGCAAGAACCAGTCCAAGGTAAACGTTACCTGATGGTGGCAGCGTGTCCCATGACACAGTGGGTGGAAGCTTTGCCCACTAAACGGGAAACTGCCACCGCTGTAGTGAAGATTCTATATTCAGAGATCATTCCCCGACGTGGATGCCCAAGAACAATAAATACAGACAGTGAGTCTCATTTTAGAAATGTGTTGCCGCAGGACTTGGCAAAAGCTTTACTACTGAAACAACACTTCTTCTCGGTGTATGGGCCACAGGCCAATGGCCTGGTAGAAAGAATGAATGGTCTTTTAAAATCTGTCCTGAGAAAAGTGTGCGCTAAAACCTCACTAAAATTGGGTGCAAACTTTGCCTCTAGTTCTCGTTTCCTTATGAAACTCACCACTGAAGAAAAATTCATTAACTCCATTTCAGTTGCTTACAGGAAGGAGATGCAGCTTGCCATTGATTAATCCAGAGGATGGCAAGGTTCCAGATGACTTGAACACTTATCTTACAGAGTTGCATACCTCCTTGCAATTAATTGATCAAATTATCAGTAGGCCAGACTCAAGGACAACATTGCATGTGCCACCGATAGTAAAGTACAAAGCAGGAGATGTGGTGTACAAGAGGGTTAAACCTTGGACTGGTTGGACACAGTCCTATTTTGAAGGACCATTTACAGTACATGCATCTACACCAACTGCAGTGCAGATATCTGAGGAAGGAGTATGGATCCATATCTCGGACATCCAGCCTGCTCCATGTGTCTGCTCGGACTGATTGTTTTTGGGTGTCCTTTATACTGATTTCTTCAAGAATCCTGAGTCATGATACTTCTTTGACAGACTTTAACAATTCTATGAATGTTGCTCCACCAAATTTGCTGTTAACAAATGTGTGGTGTTCTTTGATAAGCCAGACTGCTGACTCTTTGGGTACTAAGGATTGTGTGATGTGTTCAAACAAATTTGTAGCTGCAGACATATCTTCCATCTTTTCTATTGTTATTCCAGATATCACAGCCCAACAGTGTGCAGCTACTACCAATGCATCTAACTGTACAGTGGGAATACTTGTTGCCAATGTCAGTTCACAGCATATAGAATGTCTTAAAACTGCAAATAATAGATTGAAGGCCTGTTCATTTAAATTCGTTAATTTTTCAAGCTATACCCCTGATAGATTTTGTCAAGCCTTTTTAGGGAAGGAATTTAGGGTGTCTGTGAAATTGACATCATTATCTTGTGAGGCCTATGGCTTAGCAGCATATGGCAAGTTTGATGTTTGTATTAAATCACCAAGTGTTACTGCCGGAAAAGAGGTGGGTGATAACCCTTTTTGCAAAACTATAATAACATTCCCCTAAAATGGCACTGCCTTCTCTTATGTAAATTATACTTATCAGTGCGACCATCGTTTATACCCATGCCTGCCACCGGGATTATTTATTTTATTTATTTATTTATTTGCATTTCTTATATACCGCACTATTTGCGATCAACGCGGTTTACATAAAACAAATGGTATCCGACAATAAACAAAAGTCAGGTCATTACATTGAACAGGAACAAGTAACTTGGAAAACAGGGTAAACTATTTACATATGCGGAGCATTGAATAGGGTAACTATATACATGTCAGATGCAGTTATTGGATATTGATCATACTTGGTGGCTGGGGTTCGGGGCAGTCAGTGAGGTATTTGATAAAGGGGAAGTGTTTCAAGGCCTTCCTGAACTGGCTCAAGTTGGGGATTGCTCTGATGTGTGGTGGTAGGGAGTTCCAGAGACTTGGGGCACATAGTCTAAAGGCTCTGTTCGATGTTGCTTTGGAGCATTTTGTCATGTCTCTCGGTATCACTAGCATGTTGGCTACTGCGGTTCTTCTTAGCCTGTTGGGTGTGGGTGGATGGATGAGGTCACATAGTGAAGAGGAGGAGAGCCCCTTGATGGCCTTGAATGTCATCACTAGGGTTTTGAAACTGATCCTTGCTTGAATGGGGAGCCAGTGAAGCTGTTTCAGGAGGGGTGTGATATGCTCTCTTCTTGGCGTTCCGAGGAGAATCCGCGCGGCACTGTTCATGGCAAGTTGCAGGGGATGTAAGGTGGCCTGAGGGAGTCCTTGTAGGATGGCGTTTGAATAGTCAAAATGAGGAATGATGAGGGCTTGATAAATGGTGCGGAAGTCGCCTGGTTCGAGTAAAGGGCGTAGGTGTCTAAGGGATCTAATCTTGAAGTAGATCGCTCTTACAGTGTTGGCTATGTGTTGCTTCATGTTGAGGATCTGATCCAATGTGACTCCGAGATAACGTATAGCTGATTTTACTTGCAATTCGGCGTTGTCCACTTCCAAGTAGCTGGGTGGTGTAAACTCGGGATTTATGGAGATGAACAGGACCTCCGTTTTCTTGTGTTGGATGCGCAGATTTTGAGAGAGGAGCCATTCGGATATTGCGTTGAAACACTCAGTCAAGGGGGTAAGGTCTGGGCAGTCCAGGGATATTGGCAGGTACAGTAAGACATCATCTGCGTATATCATGCAACTCACATTGAACGATCTAATGATGTTACAGATAGGTTGGATATAGATGTTAAACATAAGTGATGATAGGGAAGATCCTTGAGGAACTCCTTGGCTTTGTAGGAATGGCTCGGATGTGGACCCGTTTGCTCGGACGTATTGCCATCTGCCAGACAGGTAGGATCTGCACCACTCGAGAGCTATTCCACTAATGCCTTTCTCTCTTAGCCGACCTAGGAGAATTTTGTGGCAGACCGAGTCGAAGGCTGCCGCTATATCTAAAAAGACGAGTGCAAAACCTTGACGTAAGTTGTCAATGCCTGAAATTATGGTGTCAAAGAGTTGTGAGTAGTGTTTCGACTCCGTGTGACTCTCTGAATCCATGTTGAGATGAATCTAGAGGGGCGTTGGTATCAATATGATCTTGTAACTGTTTGTAGACTATCTTTTCAATGATTTTAGCGAGCATCGGGATGCTGGAAATGGGTCTGTATGACTCCACCTTTTGAGGGTCTAATTTGGCGTTCATCAGCAGCGGTCTAACGGAGGTCTGTTTGAGCGTGGAGAGGAAAGACCCAGTGCTAAAAGATAGGCCTATCATTTTAGCTAAGATCGGGGCGAGGTCACATCGCAGATCTTTTATCCAGAATGCTGGACAGGGGTCCAAGTATGCAGTGGAGGTATTTAGGGTTGCGATGGTGTCTTCAATAGTTCTCTTTGATGGTGTGACAAAGATAGTTAGAGATGCTGAGCACTCTTGTTCGTTGGGGGGGTCCGGTATCACCACTTTGTCGGTCTTGCACAGTTTAGATTGCGTAAAGACGGCATAGTCCTGCGGGTGTATGGTTCCGGGGTGCTCCGGGGTGGGTTCTTTGGCAAGAGATTTGACCAGGTTGAAGAGGTCGTGCGGCTTGTTTAATGACCGTTTCAGGGTGTCTGTGTGGTGTTGTTTCATCCTGTCTGTGACGGCCCTGCGATGTGTGTGTAAGTGCTGGGTGTATGCTGCTTGGTCACTGCTGGTACGTGACTTCCTCCAGCGCTTTTCCAATCTCCGTAGGAGGGTTAGTGATGCCCTTAAGTCAGCTGTGAACCATGGTGCAGATGATCTTTTGTTTGGGGCTGTAGTTGTTGGGGGACGGATTGCGATTGCGCTGAGTTTGCTGTTCCATGTGTTGATTAGGTCCTCTAGGTTTTGTGAATTCTTATCAAGGAGTGTGTTCGTTTCGGCTAGGATACGTTCTTTGTTAAACGGGTGAAAACTTCTGGTAGTTGAGTTCGAGTTCATACTTGTGTCCACATTGGGTCTTTGTGGCTTGATGGGGGTCGGAATCTGGAAAGTGATGAGCTTATGATCCGACCATGGTACTGCTGTTAATGATAACGTGATATTTTGTGCTTGTTGAAGCACTGTTTGTGGGGCGAATATGAGGTCGAGAATGTTGCCTTTTGTGTGTGTTGGTTCTTGTACCAATTGGGTATATCCTAAGATATCTAGGGCTTCTATGAAAGTAGCTGCTTGATTGTCCTGTAGGGATGGCAGGTTGAAGTCACCTAGGATCCAATTTGGTTTATTTGGGCCCTGGGTGTTGGATGCTATGTTTATGATATTGGAGAGGTTGTCTGGATCTGCAGAAGGCGCTCTGTAAATCAGGTTTATAGAGCAGGTGTTGTTGGAGATAGTCATTGTTTCAAGGGTATTGATGCTGTTGGATTCTACCATTTTGAACTGAAGGTCGGATTTGGTGAAGACGGCAACTCCTCCTCCCCTTTTGTTCTGCCTGTGGCTGGTGAAAGCCACAAAGTTAGGTGGTAGTAGTTGATTGAGTATGGTGTTATCTTCCGGTGAGAGCCAGGTCTCGGTGATCATAATAATATCTAATTTATGATACGTTATTGTTTCAGTGATTGCTGACCATTTTTTGCGAAGTGAGCGAGAGTTAATGAGTGCGCACTTCAGGCTGCTAATGTATGGGCTTTTACTTTGCTTGGCTTTCGAAGAAATTTGTAGTGGGATATGTACTAGGTGGTGGCGGTGTAGATAGCTAGTTCCATGATAGTGGTTGTGGGAGTCATCGGGCCATTTTCTTCCACCAGTCGAGACTGTTGGGATGTGATTTTGTGTTGTAAGTAGTGCCAGTGAGCTGGATGGCAAGATTGTAAGTAGAAGGTAAAGACTCATTAGGGTGAAGATTATGCGCTCCATTTTGAGACTTTCTGAGCCAGTACAGGGGAGGCAGAGGTTTGTGTAAGGAGAGTGAGTTGGAGTGGCCGCTGGCTAAGGATGTTTTACTCAGGCGGATGTTTCTACTGTGACCTCTCCTAGTTGCGGGTTATAGCAGACGTAAAGATCTACTAACGATGGTAATGGTAAGAATACAGTAATAAACACAGTAGCAGTGGCAGGAAAACAGTAAAGCTAGACAGTAGCAATAATAGGAATAAGGTGATACTGACAATATCAATGTGCCCTACATGACATTAGACTGTATGCACTACTTGAAATTAGATCAGGTACTGGTACAGTGTTAAATAGCTAAACAGTAGCTAAGCAAATAGCTAAACAGTAGCAAGTTAAACAGTAGCAATAATGTGGATAAGGTGATACTGACAATAGCAGTGTGCCCTAAATGACATCAGACTGTATTGCCCTACTTGAAATTAGATCTGGTACTGGTACAGTGTTAAATAGAGCATATTATTACAGTGTGCATGTGCAGAGACTACATCTAACTGCCGCAAGCACAATATTAGGAGAGGGCGTGTGGCACACCTCTCTATTGGCTAGGAGGCTATAGTACAGATAGGAACTGTTGACAACGTGTTAAATTACTTGCAGACTATGAGGGATAAGGAGTATCGTTAGGGATATTATAAAGTACCTGAGATACTATGTATGCAGTAAGTGGAGAGTTGTCGCTGCAGGCAATAGAGGGTTATTGATGCAGTGCGAGGGAGCAACTATTCAGCGTTGCCCCTACGGTCCGCGCCTAAGGGCCACGCCAAAGGGCCCTCTGGCGAGGCCCACAGGCGCGGGCTTTAAGGCCTGTTGTTGAGCCCCGATTGGGCGATGCCGCTGCCGCTGCCCTCCTGCTGTCGGAGGCTCTATCCCCGGGCTGGGGAGAGCTGAGGATGGTAGCAGGAGGTGAAGAGAACACGCGCCCGACTGGCACGGCCTTTTAAGGCCTGTTGTTGAACCCCGATTGGGCGATGCCGCTGCCACTGCCCTCCTGCTGTCAGAGGCTCTATCCCTGGGCTGGGGAGAGCTGAGGATGGTAGCAGGAGGTGAAGAGAACACGCGCCCGACTGGCGCGGCCTTTTAAGGCCTGTTGTTGAGCCCCGATTGGGCGATGCCGCTGCCGCTGCCCTCCTGCTGTCGGAGGCTCTATCCCCGGGCTGGGGAGAGCTGAGGATGGTAGCAGGAGGTGAAGAGAACACGCGCCCGACTGGCGCGGCCTTTTAAGGCCTGTTGTTGAGCCCCGATTGGGCGATGCCGCTGCCGCTGCCCTCCTGCTGTCGGAGGCTCTATCCCCGGGCTGGGGAGAGCTGAGGATGGTAGCAGGAGGTGAAGATAAAGTGATAAAGGGATAAAGTGGTACCTGTGCCTATGTGCAAGCTATATTACCTGTAGCTTCATTTCCCCTACAAACATTCTCTGGGATTTCAAAAGCATGGTCTAAATATTGCCCCCATTATAGACAAAAGATATCCTCCTCATATTTTTCTATAAATGATGTACCCTATGAATTTTTCTTTTTCTCAGATACTGAAGTTATGTTTGCCTCAATTCTTACACCAGGATTGCAGGCTGCAGCTAATACTAAATGGATACAGAAAGTGTGTTTTGATTTAATGAAGCTGCTTAATTTGATAAAACAGAATTTTCTTGTTTTGAGCGCAGCACTTGATGCTAACACACATATGACTTTGCAGAACAGATTAGCATTAGATTATCTTTTAGCAGCAGAGGGAGGTGTTTGCGCAGTCATGGGAGGTACATGCTGTACTTATATCCCTACAGTAGCTGAGAAAGATGGAAATCTATCCATTGTTATACAGCACCTAAGGGATATAAGTGTGTACATGCAAACACAAGCTGGGGTAGATCCTAAAGTAGATTCGTCGTTTTCTTCCTTCACTTCATGATTTGGAGGTCTCTCCTCCTGGTTCCGTAATTTGCTATTTACTTGCATTTTATTCAAGTCCATCAATTGTATCATGTCACGTTGTTATTCTCATACTACCATGGTTATGGTTCAATCACTATCTGTATATCCTGTTCCTGCACACCAGCATTTGGTGTCACATATGTAGGCCATTAGTTGCACCTATGAACTCTAGGTCTGTCGTGGGCTCATTAATTTTCCACTCCAGAAGGAATGGGGGAGATGTAAAAGCCTACTGTCACGCCCTCACCACTCGCCTCCAGCTTAGAAGGGCGTGGTTGCATGAGGAACTTTCCTCTTTCAGCCTTAACTGACTAATTCCCCACAATGTTTTCTGGGAAATGTAGTTTAATTGCGCTATATATGGGCTTCAGGTAGAAAGCTGTAGTCGGGCTCCTTGGGGTAAGGCAATGACAGAAATTTATTGAGCACAAATAAGGTTCATAAATACCATATTCAGGCATACTTCTCCAGGCTTCTTCAAAGTACAACAGGTTATAAGCAAAACAAAACCCAAAACTAAAGTGCAGCTTAAAGTATTCTTCAGCTCAGAAAAAAACATAGCCTTTTAACAGCAAGGCTACCAGCTTCCTTTAGCCTTGCTGGTTAAAGCACAAAACACATAAAACAGGCTTTCTTCTGTGGCAGTTTGCCTTCTTTTCCAGTCTCAAACCTTTCCAGAGTGTTTTCCATTTTACAAACAAAAACAAAAACTCCAAACAGGAACAAACTTTCAACATGCAAGCAAAGTTCTATTCAGGTTTCTCAGGAAACATTCTGTAAAAAGAAAGCTTTTTCCTCATAGTTAATTTTGGCTTCTTGCTCTTTCACAATTAACTAGCACAACTCACAACTCCAGCTTGTTCTTAGGTCTTAAAAAAACTTCCCCTCTTTACCACGTGGGAATTTACAATCCATCTACCTGCTTCTTATGGTTACCTTTCTCTAGAGGGCTTTCTCTCAGGGCTGGCTTTCCTTCAACCCTTCTGTGGCTAAGGCTTGGCACAAAGAGCAATCCATGAGAATGTCTTCCTCATTCAGCTCAGTATCAGGCTCTCCTAGCTGCATAGACTCTGACTTTCCTTCTGGCTCACCAGGCTCGGCTGACAGCCTTTCGTTAGAGCTGAGAGTGTCTCCTGCTCCTCTGCACTGCCCAGCATAAGTCAGACTTCTCCTGCTCTGCTCAGCATTAATCAGGCTTCTTAGGCTCGTATCTGTGCCTCGGCTTGTATCAGCTTCTCTCCCTCTTTCTCTTCTTCTTGCCTTTGCCTCTGCCCTTGCTTCTGGCATTCCTTGCACCCTCTCTCCTTCTCCTTTACTATAATCTAGCATAGGCTTATATCTCCAGGGTTCTAGCCCCACCTCCTCTCTTCCCAGCTGACGGAGATCACTCTGCCTTCTGGCACCTGAGTAATCAGGGAGCTTACTAACGTAAGGGTCTTGGACCTTAGGTCTGTATTCACTCTCCCTTATTTCACTAGGGGAAACATGAAACCTGTTCCAGCTGGGGGTTTTCTGGTTCCTAGGTGAGGTTGTGGTTTTGTTACCCTGACCTTGCAAAAGGGGCCCTTTTACTAGGGTGAATTTTTTGCCTTTTTCCCTTTCCCCTAACTCAGGATAGGCTTCCTTACCACACTACCAATCTGTTTGCTGTAATATCAGCATAAGGGTTAATAGGGAAATTGTATGAGTCATTCGGCACAGTGATTTCAACCTTGAATCAGAATCAGACACAGAAGAACAGGGTCCAACAGAAGATAGGAACAGGAATTTGTAGGAGTACAGACATAAATATAACACGGGCAGGAAAGAGTTAACTAAAAAGAAAAAGACATATTGCAGAAAGAAATGAGACATGAATTCTGGGAACTAAAACTACAAAGGGGTGAGGAAAAATAGAGATAAGACTGTGTTTGTGTTCGCACACAAGTACGTGCTGAAGGCCTATAAAGTAAGTAGGCGAAGAAATGTACAGGGAGAGTTAGTGGGAACAGAACACTGAGGTGGGCTGTATCGACCTCTCTCTTTCTTATTAGGTAAGCTTATGCTATCTGCTTGCTAGGTGTAATTACATAATATACTCAAGCTTCTATAATAAAGATTTCTCGTTAAGCACTGAAACAATTGATTTTGTATGCTTGCTAGCATGTGTATGTGTGCCTGAGGGGGGACAACAATAGCAGCAGTGGGATTTGAGTCCTGGCTGCCCTGTTCCAAGTGTAAGGGCCTACCAATCTGTTTGCTGTAATATCAGCATAAGGGTTAATTGAGAAACTGTGTGAGCAATTCAGCACATTTCTTCGACCTTGAATCAGAATCAGACACAGAAGAACAGGGAGCAAAAGAAGATACGAACAGGAATGTTCAGGAATACAGACATAAATGTAACAAGGGCAGGATATGACTTAATTAAAAAGAAAAAGACATATTGCAGAAAGAAATAAGACATGAAGTCTGGGAACTAAAACTACAAAGGGGTGAGGAAAAATAAAGAGATAAGACTGTGTGTGTGTTCACAGCAGGTATGTGCTGAAAGGCCTATAAAGTAAGTAGGAGAAGAAATGTACAAGGAGAGTTAGTGGGAACAGAACACTGAGGTGGGCTGTACCGACCTCTGTCTTATTAGGTAAGCTTATGCTATCTGCTTGCTAGGTGTAATTACATAATATACTCAAGCTTCTATAATAAAGATTTCTTGTTAAGCACTGAAACAATTGGTTTTATATGCTTGCTAGCATGTGTATGTGTGCCTGAGGGGGGAAGGATGGGTATAGCGGGGGAAGGATGGGTATAGCAGGGGAAGGCTATCCCGGGTAATTCCCTAGCACTTCGGAGTCACTAGGTGAGTGTTGTCATGAGGCTGGAGCTAGAGAAGAAACAGTGTTGAAAAAAACTCCTGATTTTCATGGAACTCAGAAAAGGCAGAGAGCGCAGTTCCAGCACAGCTCAGCCAGAGGGCGCATGAACAATTACACAGTACCTGAAGCAACGTGCTCTAGCACTGATTACATTAGTAACAAGCAGTTTCACCTGTCCTCAAACTCAGAACGGGCAAACCAGAAATCCCTTTATAAAGGAAACCAGATGATCAGTGAGAGGAGCAGGGGCGGAAGAGAGGAAGGCAGAGACGAAGGCAAGAGCCGGAGCAGTGAGAGAAGCCTGGAACAGAAAAGCTTCCATGTGCAGCCAACTCAAGGAGACAGTCCAAAAGAGGTATACTCAAAGGGATAAAGTCCAGAGAGGCCAAAAGTATTGGAACGGAGTCCAAAGCCAAGCAAACCAAAGAAGCAGCTTGCATGATGAAAGCAACTCTCATAGCCCAAGTAAGTCTCCTATGCTAAACCAGAAAGGAACAAGGAAAGGAGATTCCTTCTACAGTGATACTTTTACCAAGAAACATAGAGAGTGGAATTCCACGTCAGGTTTTCCTGGTAACCCTGATTGTAGAGCAGTGCACAGAACAGCTTGTTAGCCTGAGAAGCTACGTCACAAGCTGAATCCTGGGTGTGGCACTCTACAGAAGCCAAGGTATGAAAAGCCTTTCATTATAAGGGAAAGTTTAAGTGATGAAAACCTTATGCAAATAGATAAGCCTCAGAAAGTTAGAAGAAGTAAAGCTAACCTTTTAAAAGCACTTCCTAACAGTGTGCTAAGGAAGTTGTATGAGAAACAGAAGAACCCCTGTGAGGAGTTAACAGATACTGAAGACAGTCATAGCATTGAAGAAGGTAGTGACCCAGAATCAATGGACTTTGATTGTGAAACCAGTGTTCCCATTCCTCAGAGTGAACCAATGGAATGTAACTTTTGTTCAAGAACTAGCTTGATTGCCTTGCTAGCTGTGTAGAGAAAAGAGAACTCTGCATATGGTGAAGTTGAAAACCATTTCTTTCCTGATGTTAATTTCTATTGATTTGAAAGAAGCCTTAACCCAGATAAACAGTTAATTGTGAAGCCTACAACCCTTAACTGTTTATATAATGGTGGAACCTTTTTGTTAGAGGAAAGAATTACCTTCATTTTCTTTTGTGTCTTATTGAACCTAAGCGTTGACCGGGGAAATAAAGCCTTATTACCCTACACTTTGGCGTAGATTGTTCTTTATAAGGAGTTCTGCACTACAAGGACCAGAATCCTCTTGGTCCTTCAGCTCAACCACTCCTTAAAATAAATTAAATGTCACCGGACGCCCTTATTTCCTATGCCAGTAGGGGCGCCTGGGGACAGTGTCCAAGGAGTGTCACCTCTGAAACTGAGTGGAAGGTAACCGCTAACACAAGTCCACTACTCTAACCATTAGGCTATTCCTACATATCCAGGTTCTCAATACGGTTCTGGGGACAACTATTTAGACGCAGCCACAGAGGTCCATATCGGGCCTGTCCACGTTTGTGAAATTGTGTGTGCACTTAGACGTGTCTATATTTTTTTCAGACATTCTGGCTTAGATATCCCAGATTGCAGTTGTAAAATTCCCCTCCACCTATAAGCGCAACACTCAAGCACAGGTTACCAGCTAGCACAGCTTAGAAAACATCTCCCTATTTGAGTATATGCATATTTTCTAAAGTATGTCATAACTCTTCCCCAGCTGCACCCAAATGATGCCCCCAGGAACATCTGTGCACAGATTGTGTAAAAGTAGGCGCTATCTTTTGGTATACCTACTTTTACATCCGCAGGCCCCTATATAATACTATAAGAGCCATTTTCTGAGTATAAAAAACACTTGGTACATAGAAATTCAATGTAATTGTTATAGAAGGAGATGAATCATAAGAAGGGTGGTATGATTCCAGCTAGGAGGGAGACTGAGACCAATAAGCCTCCAATTGGCATTTAAAACCAAGAACAACTAATGTTAGAGTCAGCATAAAGCAGAGCTTCCCAGAGTGGTCTATTAGCCCCTCAAGCAGTTGTGTTGCAGGATATCCACAATGCTGATGCATGAGAAAAACTGGTATGTACTGTCGTACCCCCTTGCCTAGGCCAGAGGCTTAGGGCAAAAGGGCTGCCTTATTTGTCCTTAAATAAAGAGTCACTGGTTTTCTCCACCAGGGAATTCTGGGAGTTGTAGTTCTTACTTAAAGACAAAGTAGTGTGACCACTTGGGTTTGTTCAGGCAAAAACAAGAAAATTTATTTTTGGGTTCCCCTTTTGCATCAAATTCAAACACAAGGCAAAAATAGGATTATTCTCCAAAAAGATAACAGGAACAAAAATGCATCTGGAACCACAGAACTGAAACATGTTTTCACAGCACAGCTGTTCCCAGCTAATTCTTCAGCATGTTAATTCACAGCTATTTCCTTCCATTCAAATCAGGTAAGTTCATTCCATTTATCTAATGCAGTTTTAGTTAATAAACTCAGGGTTCAGTAAATGTTCTTTAGCTTAATAGAAGGTCCTAGCTTTCTCCTAGCTAAGTACAATATTGCTCTTCAAAGACTTCTTTTCTCAGTCCTTTTTCTTAGCAATAATTAAACTTCCCTTCTACATAGAGAACAATCCATCGGTGATTCATTACACCCAGAATCTTCCTCATAAGGATCAATCTGCATGTCCTCTTGCACTATACATTGCTTATCTTCCCCTGGGTTTTCAACAACACATTCAAACTGACTGTTTTGTAGAAACTTCTGGAGTTCCTCTAAAAGCTGCTCTCTTTGATAAGAACTGGCTGTACCTTGAGAGTAGGCTTTTCTGTCCTGGAACAGTTTCTTTAATACTTTAATTGTATTCAGGTCTATCTCTCTGCTCGAGGCTGGGTTCTGGTTATCTCTGTCTATAACTGCTTGCACCCACCTTCTCTCAGCTTGGGTTCCTGGAACTGGGTTTTGCACACTCTGCTCTGCAGTCTGGCTCAGCTCATTAGCAACGTCTCCAGCTATCCATCTGCTGGACTCTGAAGGAGGCGTACCTTTCACCTTAGAACTGCTTCTTTTGTTGCTAAAACCTTTTTCCCAAATGGAGTAAAGTTTTCCACGTCTGCCTTCTCTTGGCTTCCTTGAACCAGGCTTCACTGCTCCTGAACCCTCTGGCTTCACAGCTGCTGGACTCTCAGCCGTCCTCTCTGCTGTCTTCTCTGCTGCCCACTCAGCTGCTCTCTCTCCTCCTCTCTCTGCTACCACTGAGGCAGGCTTAAAAAGCTGCTTTCCAGCTACCACTCCCTGCTCCCTGCACATGTGCCTGTGATTAGAGCTCAAACCTGCACCTACGTTAGGGCTTGGGCGTGGCTCAGCCTCAGCTAGTATGTGTTTCTTTAGTTTATCTGAAGCTTGAACTCTGTGGAGACCTTGCCTGTCTCTTGTCTTAAAGGTGTATTCCCTATTTTCCTCTGTTTCCATTTGTTGAACACCGCTCTCATCGTCACAGTACTGAGTCTCCAAGAAATACAAATACATCTGTGAACAGTGCAGATTTTTTTTTCTGTGCTTTTTTTACATTTTGATTTATCTGACATCATCTGCTTTATTGTTTTTCTTAGTTGATTGTATGATTGTTAATATTTATGTTTTATATCTTAAACATTTTGTACACCACTTTGCACCCAAATTAAATTGGGAAGATGTCCTGTAAGAACGATCGGCGTATAGGAATGCAAGCTGTATTACTGGTCTGGTTTGGCTTTTTTCTTTTTCTTCCAAACTGACTGTACAGAATTACTTTTTCTTGGGAGATACTATGCTTAACATTAACTGGCAACTTCCTGCTGTTATTCCAAGAAAATATTCTGATCCATCTCAGACAACTAAATCACTGATCAGATGAAACCAGGTTTTGGTCTTTGATAATGACTTCCAGCCTTCCGTACATGTAAGAATAATCTGAGTGTCTTGCCTCATCATGTCTGATGCCCAGTCTTTGATCAAGCCATGTGCAACCATGAAAACATGAGCAACAGGAGGCAGGCTTACAAAAATTCTTAACTAGGATTATCTTCATCTTCCGCAAATTTGAAACTCCTCAGACAGATTTTCCATTTCTATATCAAAGTGATCTGAGATGAGTAATGCAAGCTATTGAGCAGGAGGTACTGGGTTACAGTAATACGTTTATTTGGGGCTTGTGCAAAATACTGCAGCAAACATCCCTTCAGGTACAGTAACTGCGGATGAGATAGGATTACTCCATTCTTAACGACTTTACATTGGCCGTCAGTTAAACAGAGAACTTTGTTTAAATTGCTATGTTTCCTTTTTAAATTCTGCAAGAATTAGCACTTCTTCCCCTTAGGCTGATTGTGTGCTAGTCTGCACTCCGTGATGTGCTTTGCATTCCAACAAGACTGTAGACTGCAGATACCATCTGTTAAAGCTTTGATGCAGAGAAAGACTTCAAATATGGAACTCTGCATCCCTAGAGTTACAATCTGAAGCTGATGGTGATGCCTTCTGTAAGGAGCTAAAAACCCAGTTCTATTAACACATTTGTAGCCAGAGTTACTAATGTGCACACACTGGCATCATTAATGCTTGTTGTTATATCACAGGTCCCATTTTGTGCAGTGGGACTTAGGGGCCCTTTAACTAAAGCCCGGTAAGGCAAAGCTTCTGTGTTAGCTCTCAAGGACATGATCAACATGCTCCCGGCAGCCAAGGCACAACCGAGTGCATTAATGTGGGCACAGTTAACACGGATGCACCAAATGATATTCATAGAGATATTATTAGGTGCACCTGAGCTAGCTGTCATGCTAATCTGCTCTCCGCGCCCACATTCCACCTGAACCTGCTCGCTCTCCACATTAGTGTACGAGTGCCAATTAACATGCGTTTTGGCGGTCAGTGACAGGCATGTCCACGCACTAGCATTCACTGGTGCCAATTATTGCAGACTTAATGCACATTAACTGGTTAGAGGCACTTAGTGAAAGGGCCCCTTAGTTAGTAATAATGCATATTAATAGCATTGGCATGTGCTGATTTGATAGCTGTTAAATTTGGTGGCTTACCCCTTTTCATATGCTTGTTTGTAGACTTCATTTATTGTACCTGGAAATATTCTGTATTGTTTTTTATTCCAAACTAGAAAAAAGGCAGCGTCAAACAAAACAAACATCTGTAAAGTCCACAGTACATGCTTCAGTCGATAAGGAAAATACACAAATTCCATTTGCCATCCAAATGTAAGCCTCTTGGGAATTACTGAGATGAGATATGGGCCTCTCACTGTTCTCTCTGAAATTCTTTTCTACTATTCAATCAAATATCTCTTAATGGAACAGCATCCTGGGGCAGGGTCCAGTCCTTGTGACGTCAGGACTCTCACGCTCCAGGGCACTGTCACCAGAATGGGTCTCTCTGGTGGAAGGGGGCACAGGGAATAGAAATGAGAGCCAAGTAGCCATGAATGAAGGGTCAGTGCATGTTAACGCAGTTAAGGGCAGGTTTGAGTTGAGTTGAAAGTCTGAAAGAACAAGAGGTACTTATTATGAAAAGAGGGGGAAAACATTTGTGGGAGATTTCTGAAGGGATGGTTTAAGTGATTTTTTTTGTACATGTGAAATTTATCATTGAAAATTAATGTCTTAGTATGTTTATTTCTGTTGTGATTTTTATTAATTGAATTGCATTTTAATTGCTGGGTTTTGGAGAGAATGTTTTATTCCTATGTTTATGTTTATGTTTGTTTTTATTTGATATACCGCAAATCTGACACCAAGCAATGGATGTGATATAGAAGAGGTGGGATGTCTCCGAAATGGACGGCCATACTGGTGGTCACATAGACATCCCTGCTGGAAAAACCAAGATTGGAGACATCCATTCTATGCTGAACGTAAACTATTTTGCATGCAGGGATGGGAATCAGCATACTGAATCAAAATCAATTATGCTAGTTTTCCAGCAGTTTTCGTTATCATCAATAACACTTTAGGGGGTATTAGAGTACCTTCATCTCTATGCCCGTCAGGCATATGGATGGCAGAACAAGAGCTTTTCTGATGCCTATGAGTACCCTGGAGCAGTATAAACTTGGACATAGCTCGGGAAGTGTAGGATGTTTCTGAAATCAAGCATGGATGTCCAAGTTCTTGGGAATGCCCCAGACACACCTACACCATGTCTCCGTTCAGCCTTGGACATCCTCGTGCTAAAGATATCCTTAGAACCACTTTCTAAAATGACTCTGGGGACATCTCCATGTTTTGGATATCAAAATGCCAATTTGTAGACATCTAAAACATGAATAGGGCTTCTAAAATAACCACCATGGAGCCAGATCCCAGAAGGGGAATCTGGACGACCCCAAACAGGCCTTTTAGCACCCGATTCTGCACCATGGAAGTCAACCCGGCATGCCCCTGCAGCCCTGTGGGAGAGTCCTCCCCGCCTCCCTGCTGCAGTACCAACCCCATTACTCTACCGCCTGACCCCCAACAGGGGCAGCCAGGGCCTGGATCAGGTGGCAGGGACTCGCTGTGCATTGGGCTGTTGCTCCTGGGAGTGGGGGGGGGGCTGCCTGGCCAAATCGAAGGGGTGCCCGCACTTATTCCATCTCAGTGGTAGAATAAGCTGGGTGACCTCCCAGTGCTCTCCGGATGTACAGGGTCGTGACCTGAATCGACCCTGTATGTCCGGGTGCCTTTCCTGCCCACGTTCTGCCAACTCTCCATCCCTGTGTCATCCCCATCTCGATCTCCCCTCACAGAGCCTCTGCATTCGGGCCAGACATCTAGCGGGGCTGCGCATCCCACCAGGACGTATAGCCCCACTATTCGCCATCGAGAATCAGGCCCATCGTGTTTTGAGGTCTGTTTTTTCCTCTGTATTGGAGATTGCTGGAGTGATACATCCGCAGTTCTGCAAAGCAGGCCAAAAGAGGCTACATATGACTATCCACTTCAAACGTGTTTTATAAGGTCTAGGGCTAAAGTTGCTAAAGTGTGCCACCATATTAGCATGGGCTATTTACTGCAGATCTTATTTTATGCAAAAGAGCTTATTTACTGATAATGCACATTAATGTGCTAGCATGCACTAAATTGATAGGGTCCCTTAGTAACTCTGGGGCCAATATTCAAAGGGGTTTATCCAGTTAGGAGGACCTGCTAACTGGAGAAGGCCATTCAGTGCTGCTAAATGTCCCCTCTAAGCGTGGCAGCACTGGTGGTCCGTGGTGAGAGCAAGAACGAGAGCAGGCGCAGTGCTTACCTGGGTCGTGGCTATTTCCAGTTTGCTAACCGGATCCGTGCTCTTGTAAGGTTAAGCCGCATGAACAGCTGTCCTAACTTTATACTGCCTCCAAACAGCAACGGCAGTCAGCGCTGAAGCTGGATATTCAGTGCCGGAGGATATCTGGGTAGCAATGCTGAATGTCCGGTGTCAGTTTTAGCCACGGCTGCCAGATGCTTTAAAATGCTGGCCACCACGGCTGAATATTGACCCATGTCATTTTTACTTAAAGCTATTACAGGAGAAAATCTCCCCTATGACCCATGGGAAATGCAGCAACAGCACGTCAGCCACTCTGCAGAGAAAGAAGGACAGTGCGCATGTCAGTAAATGAAGCACTTTGACTGGTTGCATGTCCCATATGTTATCATAACTTGACAGATATAAAGTCTCCTATACTGGAAAACACAATATAGCATATGGAATTCCTGGAGTGTTGCATCCATATGCTTCACATTTGAAGACAAAGCTTGCTCGAGTCATCATCATTTTTCATGTTTGTTTTCCAGGAAATAATTACTTTTGTGCACAACAGCAAAAAAGAGTAAAGGTTTATGCTCTGCAATTCTTGAAATACAGATACTGCCGAAGAAATTGGCACAGTGCAGAAACAACCCCGAACCCAGAGTTTATCTTTAGAGCAGTTCAGATACTATCAAACATTAAGGCTATAATCGTGTGGTAACTGTCGCATGAATGTGGGTAACCTCAAATCCTTTGTGTTAGCCGTTGGGAGTGTTCCCAGTATTTTCGGGAGGGTTTTTGCACAGTTGATGCAGAGAAACATTGCTACTGAAGAGCATGTGGTTAGCTATATCTCTTGAGATTAATCAAACAAACAAAACCCCCCTTGTGTCAAATGACTACAAATGAATATCAAAGATAGAAAGTCATCAAAAAACCACAAGGATTCTCCCAAAACTTTCAAAATGCTTATCTAAGTATGTTTTTTTGTCGGGACCAGACCGACAGGAGAGGGGAGACGGAAACTCCCACCTCAGCGTCAGACGGGCCCGTTTACTCAACAAAAACAAGCAAAACAGTAAAGTGAAAATAGTGCAAAAACACACTTATCTGAAGGAAAGGCGATGAAACTTCATGATAGTTCAGTACAGCACGACATGCATGTTTCAGGCTTAGACAGCCCTGTATCAAGTGCACCTTAGTTTTTTCAGTTCAACTAAGGTGCACTAGATCATTAGGGAATGAGGGGCAGCTGGGAAGGGGTGGAGCCCAAGCAAACACCAGGACACACGCAGTTAAAAATCACTTACCGGAGGGTAGTGAAGAGAGACCACCAGGGAATTCAAGAACCGTTGCTGACAGAGATAGAGCACCGGGGAATTCAGGAGCCATTGGTAACGGGGAGAGACTACCAGGGAAGTACAGAGCTGTTGAACCCATGAATAACTGCTTTGGGAAGCAGTGCACAGCTGAACAGTATCCCAGGGAACCTTGCTACGGAGGGAGCAGAGGAGGTAGTCCTGGAACCAGGCTGAGGAAAGCCAAGCTGCCCAGCATCAGGTACAGAGAAGGAGAGAGCTTCTATCCTGAAGATAGTTTTATGCCAAGAGGAAAGCTGAAAGAGAAACATAGTAAAAGGCTTCCATACGGGCAAAGCTCTGCTTGGCTGAAAAACTCTGAAGAGAAAGTGCTGGAAGGTAGGCTTATTGATCCTAATAGAAGAGGAATAGAGTATAACGAATTGCCCTGTACTTATCACGAGTTGTGTGGCTCTCCTAAAAGAAACTACAGAGAATATGGTAATTATCCATTCCACTCTAGCCGGGAGGAGGAAGGGAACTCTCTGAGCTGTAGGGAGGAACTGTCTAAATAAATAACTCTGTAACAATAACGGAAGTTTCAGTCCAAAGGAAACTTACTACGGTGTTGAAGAAATGCAATGTGATTCCTATGAGGAACCTGCTTATGAAAATTGCATGGACTGTACGTTTACCATGTCCGATGCCATCAGTTCTTTGTGCTGAAGTGCTGTAAAAAGTATTTCTAAAGAAAACAGGAAGAAAGTTATTTGGTTTGAAAGAGACTGTTTTCTTTTTCCTTTTTGTCCATTGCAAAGCTGAAGTTAAGCAGAGTTTTTGTTCCAGTGTTTCTTTAATTTGGTACCAGACGAATGGTCTTTATGTTCCTTTGTTTCATTGTGCTTGAAATCCAACCCCGGGAAGGGGAATAAAAAGTCCTGTCTTGAAGCCTTACCACTTGACTGCAACTACATTCTTTTGCTAGTTTGTGGAACCACAACTCCCAGGGGGCACTGCAACGCCTTTCTATAACACTCCACAGCTACTGAAGAACATGCCCCGATGAATTACCCACGCTTCTGGCCTCTGGGGACCTTCACGGGTGACACTTGTGAAGGGAGGTATGCAAATGCTGTGTGTGTCTTTGAGTCAGTGTAGAAATTGATTGCCAGGCCTTTCTTCTGAGGCAATGGAGGGTTAAGTGACTTGCCCAAGGCCACAAGGAGTGCTAGTGGGAATCAAAGCTGGTCTCTTGGTAATCAAGCCAGTGCTCTAACCATTGGGCTACTCCTCCACTCCAGAAGGGAGGTATAGCACGAATAAAATAAATGTAACATAAACATACAAGCTAACAGCACTACAAAACCCTGTTAGCATGTACTAAACAGGCCTCCCAATGACTTTTTACCAGTTTCTATCTACAGTATGGTTTCTTCTTTTATTTTAAAGTAGGAAGAAATTGAAGGGAAAACTTTGACTTTCCTCTTGCTCTGGTTACTGATCAGCTGTAGATAAGGATAAGAAAATCCATCATAGTATTTTTCAATGTGACAATGATGTGGTAATAAACCTGGCATTTGGGAAACCTTCTTTCTTCTGTCCCCTTCAAAGATTTATGCACATGGCTGAATCCTGACCTGGACAACCCATTTCCCATGTGGAACCCTGATGCAAAATGAGGCTTCATAGCATAATCCAGAACTAGGCAACCCATTAACTTGCATTTCGCCATATCCTTTATCAGGGAAGTGTTCTTAAAATTCCAAAATGTGAGCTAGACATCACATAAAGTAAGAGTAGGTAAAATGAGAGGCATATCCAAGCTCTTGTTGGGCTCAAGAAACTCTACAATAAGAAACAATTCAGGACTTCCAAACTTGCACTGGTAATCCCCAAGTCTATCAGATTTTCAGACTGTCCATAATGAATATGTATGAAGTCAATTTATATACAGTAAAAGTATTGTATATACAAATTCAACTCACGAATATTCATTGTGGATATCCTGAAAACTCAATTGTCTGTTGGGTCAACATAATAGGTTTGGGAAACCCTGATATAATCACTTGCACCATAGCTCAGGGCTGGTGCTCTCACAGCAGATTGTCAGGATATCCACAATAAATTTGCATGCATTGGAGACCTGATATATTCAACTTTCTTTCATGCATATTCATTGTGGAAATCCTGAAACTCTCTCTGCCAGTCGAGTCACCAGGAAAAGTCTGAGAAGCCCTGTGCATAGCTGTTCCTAGTATCAGCATTACCTATCCCTTCTTTTTCTCTGGCCCTTCTATGGCAGCTTGAGCCCTAATGATACTACTACAAGACTACTGCTAGGGTTCACAGGCACTGGGCTCTCCTTAGACCACCAGGGGCTCTTCAACGTAAGCCTGGGTGGCCTTCGGGAGAGGGAGGGTCTTCAGAGTAGAAGGATGATGATTGGCGTCAGGGGAGTGGGAGGTCTTTTGGGGGAGCTTCTACTGTGCCTTGGGGGGCGTCAGGGTCTCTATGGAGAGGGGGATTCTTTGAGGGAGGCCCTTACTTATGCCTGGTACTAGAAGAAGGGGAATCCCCAACTCCCAGTTTGATTTAAACAGTTGCAACCCCTTTAAGAGTGAGGCAGGGAGCATGGGGCCACATGTTTCTAGGCCTGATGCCTAGAAAAATAATGCCAGCTTTTCCTTTAGAATAATGCAGCTTGCAGTGCTCGATGAAAGCTGTTTTATTCCTTTACCATGGGAGTCACTAACCTGTGATACTGAATTACCACAGGTTAGTGATTCCTGCAGTAAATTAAGTTGTGGTAAAATGAAAGATTTTACTGCAGTTTAGTAATTAACCATACCTTGAATATTGTGTGCAGTTCTGGTCACCATATCTTAAAAAGGACATAACGTTATTAGAAAAGGTACAGAGAAGAGTCACCAAAATGGTAAAGGGGATGGAAGGATACCCCTATGAAGAGAAGCTAAAAAGGTTAGGGCTCTTCAACCTGGAAAAGAGACAGCTGACGGGAGATATGATATAGTTCTATAAATTAATGAATGGAGTGGAACGGGTAAATGTAAATTGATTGTTTATGACATCAAAATATAGAAAGACTAGGGGACATGCAATGAAGCTACAGGGTAACCTATTTAAGACTAATAAGAGAAAAAAATTTTCACTCATCGTGTAATCAAACTCTGGAATTCGTTACTGGAGGATGTAGAAAAAGCTGTTAGCGTAGCTGGGTTTAAAAAAGGTTTGGACAAGTTCCTGGAGGAAAGGTCCATAAACCATTATTAAAGAGGACCCGGGATATCCACTGCTTACCCAATACAAGCATTGTGGAACCTGTGTCTTTTGGGGAAACTTGTGACCTAGATTGGTCACTGTTGGAAACAGGATACTGGGCTTGATGGCCTTTGTCTGACCCAGTATGGCATATCTTATGTTCTTAATCTGTTAAGAACTACAAGCAAAAAAGTAATAATATAATCACTTAACTTCTGTTTCTCACTGTAACCTTATTTTTGTTACGTGCTTAATTTGGCTTGGTTCCAATGGTATAATAAGTGAATCTCAATGCCTTTCCCAGGCGCCACCGTCGCGTTTCACTTGTCAAGTTTCCTCAGGGGATTACTCAGACTCATATTTCCAAACGGCAATAGATGCTGCATTACCTTTTTGCTTGTAGTGCTTTTGGCAGTATTGGTTCACCAGTTGTGTATCATGTTTTGTGATTATAGCAGGAAGTTGAGAATAGGTCATTGATGCAAGTGGGCACATGAGTTGGACACAATTCAAAGTCTGAAAACAATGCCATTAAGTCTGAGACCTTCTCATATACATGCTATAAAAGATAATTTGTTTGGTATAGCTTGAAAAGAGTTTTTTGACCATAAGAGTGAGTTGACAAAGAAGATATCTGGTTGGACGATGTCTAAATCTAAATTTTGATGGTGTTCATTAAGTGACTTCATAATATTTTGAAGGCTCCTTCAGTGGGCAGCAATGGCATGGAGTCCTGTTACCATGCCACCGTGGCACCATGAAGGAGCCATGATCACTGGCCGCCCACAAAACATTCTTTCATCACAGCCCGACTCTGATTGGGCCTCCCATGGCCAGGGTCAGGCTGTGGGGAACCTTCTGCACCCCTCACCTCTTCAGTCTAGCCCAGCTCCGCTGCCTCCCAACGTCCAGGGTGACTTATTTGACCTCTGAGGTGGAATATGTCCCCCATCTGACCTGCCGTCCCCGGATGTACAGGGATGATCTCAGAATCGGCCCTGTACATTTGGGGTTGCTTCCCCTCTCACCACCCACCCTCTCTCCTCTCCCGGTCCAGCCCTCCCACCCACGAATAAAGCTCCCTGCTCGTCGGCTATACATGTGGGGAGCTCTGTGGCCGCCAGTGTGATCCAGACATCCAGACCCACTAAACAAGGATTGGAATCTACCCTGTAGTGCGGGACAATCATCACTATTCAAACCCCCCCCCCCTCAAATATTCAGCATCTCCTCACCTAGGTGTCCAGCATCTCACCTCTTTCCCTCCCTTCTCCTGTGTCCATCATGCCCCCATCTCATTCCATGCCAAGCATTGACCCTCCATCCCCCCTATGTTCTCATGCCATGTCTGACTATCTATTGAACAATCTCTCCTCTAACAGAGCAGGTAAAGACTATTATTACTATGAAAAATCCCTTAATCTTGGAAATAACCTTTACTTGGAGGCTCTCAGTCCTAATATGAGAAGAACATGAGAGATGCTATTCTCAAGAGGAAAAAGACCTCCATATTTTACCAAGAGACCAGGGTTCAATTCCTACTAGCACTCCTTGTGGCCTTGGGCAAGTCACTTAACCCTCCATTGCCTCAGAAGAAAGGCTTGGCAATCTACTTCCGGTCACACTGCCAATAAAACCCAGGAGATGCTGGGTCACTGGGAGCCAGCATTGACTCAAAGGCACACATTGCATTTTTTTGCATTTTCCCAGGGTTAAATAATACAAAACTTAAAGGGAACGCTGCCTCATGAGAATATCAAAATAACTGTCAAGAGGTCAGCTCGTACATCGATGGTCTAGAAAAAAAACTCTTGGAATGATGAAAACAAATTAGGATAATATCTCAAGCAGATATAGAAAATATAGCAACAGCCTTGACTGGGTGACGAATCCCACAGTAGTCTTGGCTGAGTTGTACAATATTCAATGTTCATGTTCAACATTCAGTACTCAAAAAAGTGAATTTAAGCAACAGGCCACAGATTTAAGCATACCTTTCAACAGTGGGGTTATCTGCAACAACTCATTCAGAAGGCTCAAGGGTATGTTAGTTTCAATGACAGATCTTGGCTTCTTTTACCTCATACTCATAAAGATAAAGATAACAAGCAATTTTTGCTTTTTGTGACAAGTTATAGTCCTGTGAGGCACCAATTTCCCAAGATTATCTGTCGTCATTCACAGTTGATCAAACTCATACTAGGTCTGGAAAAGCTCAATACGAGAATGGTTTATACAAGTCAAAATTTGCGAGATCTGTTATGTCCATCTAGTTACGCTAATCTCACAGAAAAGGATTCCTGTTCCCCAGGTCACAAAAAGTGCAGGGATTTTTTCAGTCTGTTCAGTTATGTTAGAACAATCAAGGTTCTCATATCATGGATAGTATTATGAATTATGACATGCTACTATTTGCAAGATTACTTTCTTTTTGGTGCTTTAGTGGGACTTTCCTTGAGCACAGTAGGTGGTTGAACTACAGTAACCTCTTCAGCTTTGGGAACAGCTAACACCTAATCAGGAGTTAGTGGGCCTGATTTACCTGAGAGCAACTGAGGGCCTGCATAAAAGGCTCCACTGCCCTGCCCTGTTCAGGCTTTCCTACAGGAGCTCTTCAGATCAACCAACAGTAAGGATTTAAGGGTTTGTTTTATTATCTTAAATTGTTAGCTCTCTGACTGGGAGCTCTTAAAAGGGTTTTTTGTACATTTTTAAAGCAAGGTTACTTTCTTTTTGGTGCTTTAGTGGGACTTTCCTTGAGCACAGTAGGTGGTTGAACTAAAGTAACCTCTTCAGCTTTGGGAACTGCTAACACCTAATCAGGAGTTAGTGAGCCTGATTACCTGAGAGCAGCTGATGGCCTGCATAAAAGGCTCCAGTGCCCTGCCCTGTTCAGGCTTTCCTACAGGAGCTCTCCAGATCAACCAACAGTAAGGATTTAAGGGTTTGTTTTATTATCTTAAATTGTTAGCTCTCTGACTGGGAGCTCTTAAAAGGGTTTTTTGTACATTTTTAAAGCAAGGTTATTTTCTCTTTGGTGCTTTAGTGGGACTTTCCTTGCGCACAGTAGGTGGTTGAACTCCAGTAACCTCCTCAGCTTTGGGAACTGCTAATACCTAATCAGGTGTTAGTTCCCTCCCTACCCACCCTGACTCCCACCCACCCCTAGCGAGTAGTCTTGCTTTATAGGGCACCTCCCCATTTGACAAAGCACAGAATTGGACCAGCACATTTTGAATATAATTAAGGAGATTTAACTGCTTTTTCTCTGAAAGGACAGCTGGGAACCCGGCTGGTACTTGGTAGATCTCTCTCTTTTGCTTTAACAGATACCTAAGCTCCACGAACAGAACAATGGCTGGGAAAAATCGTATCGCTAAAGCTGTTGCCCCTGTTACAGCTTCTGCCTCGGTCCAGACAGAGGTCCTAATGCCAGTTGAAGGACCGGTTCCATGTGCAGGGTGCCTGCCTGCTGAAGCTCTGAGGAAACAAGTGGAGGAACTCAGAGAGGAGGTGGCGAGGCTGAGGAGCATTCAAGACAGTGAGAAGTACATTGATGAGATGCTTCTTGCAGCAACCAAGCTCTCCAGCAGAGGAGAAGATGGGTGCCAACAGAATGTCGATGGTTGGACACAAGTCACCAGGGCCTGCAAAATCACCAATCCACTTCTCCAGCCCTTGAATTGAAGAACCATTATGCAGCCCTGGAAGTGGAGGAGGTGAAAGCAGCACTGGAAAGGGAAGAACCAGAGCTCAAGTACCCCAAAGTTGCAGAATCAGTGACCACAAGGAAACGAAGGGTAGTGGTGGTTGGAGACTCTCTTCTGAGGGGTACTGAGGCATCCATATGCCGACCAGACTTGATGTCCAGAGAGGTATGCTGTCTGCCTGGTGCCAAAATCCAAGGTGTAACGGAGAGTTTGCCGAGACTCATCAAGCCCACTGACTATTACCCAATGTTGCTAATCCATGTTGGAACAAATGATACTGCCAGGTATACCTCGGAACGTATCAAAAGTGACTTCATGGGTCTGGGACAGAGGGTGAAGCAGTTAGGTGCACAGGTTGTGTTCTCTTCAATCCTCCCTGTTGAGGGTAAAGGCCAAGGCAGAGAGGCTCGCATCCTGGAGATGAATGCATGGCTACGTGGATGGTGTCATCGAGAGCGTTTTGGTTTCCTAGACCATGGGATGCTGTTCCAAGGGTTGCAGAGCAGAGATGGCATCCATCTGTCCAAGAAAGGTCAACGCGTCTTCAGTAGTAGACTGGCTAATCTACTGAAGAGGGCTTTAAACTAGATTCGTTGGGGATGGGTGAAGAAAGCCCCCAGGTAAGTGAAAGCCCCCAGGTAGGTGATACATTAAATACCTTTATGGAAATGGGTAACAGGGGTAACATATGGAAAGCAGTGTGTATAAATGCTCGTAGCATGGGAAATAAGATCCCTGATGTTGAAGCTTTGGTGGGCGTGGCAGTTACAGAAACATGGTTCACAGAAAACCATGATTGGGATGTAACTATACCTGGCTATACTTTATTCAGAAAGGACAGGGTAGGAAGTAGGGGAGGCGAAGTGGCACTATATGTAAAAACTACTATTAAAGCTTTGGAATTACAGAGCTTAAAAGGGAGAGAGGAGGCATTGTGGGTTAAACTAGAAAGAAGGAAAGAGAAATCTATTTACATTGGTGTGATTATACAGACCTCCCTCACAAGAGGAAGAGGTGGACAGAGAGTTAATTGAAGACATGCGCAGCATTGCTAGGAAAGGGGAAGTGCTACTGATAGGAGATTTCAATATGCCAGATGTTGTTTGGCACATTCCTGCTGCAGTATCATCTAGAAGTAAGGAGATCCTGGATTCTCTACAGGGAGAACTATTCAGGCAATTGGTAACAGACCCCACACGTGAAGGGGCCATACTGGACTTGGTGCTTACCAATGGTGAAAGTGTTTCTGATGTTGTAGTGGGAGATCATTTTGCATCCAGTGATCACCAGATGGTGTGGTTCAGTATTAGGACTAGGGCTGTTAGAATCCATTCAAAGGCGAGGATCTTAGACTTTAGGAAGACTAACTTTGCGAAGATGGGTCAATACCTCAGGGAGTTGTTAGATGGAATGAGAACAGCTGAGGGATGTAGAAAAACACTGGGAAAAACTGAAAGGGGATATTTTAAGGGCAACCAACCTTTTTGTTAAAATGGTAAATAAAGGTAAAAGGAAAAGGAGACCGCTATGGTTTTCGAAAGAAGTAGCTGAAAAAGTGAAGAAAAAGAGGGAGGCCTTCATGAAATACAAGAGATCACAGAGAGAGGAAGACAGGCATCTGTATTTGGAAAAACTTAGAGAAGCTAGCAAAATAGTCAAGAAGGCAAAGATTCAAAAGGAGGAGGAAATAGCCAATGCAATAAAATGGGGGGATAAGACATGTGATCTGGCATTTTTCGCTGACTTTACAGGCGAACTAAGTGATATGAACCTTGAACTACAAGGTAAAAACAAATGCATTGGTGAGATGATGAGTACGGTTTCATCCTACAAGAGCAAATTTGAGCTAATGATGACTGACCTTGCAAACAACACTTTTGATCATTTTCCTAATATGCAGGACCATCTGGGACAATATCCAAATTTTGTTTTTCAGAACGAGAAGTATGTGACAGAAATATTTATTTATTTACATTCTCTTATATACCGTGCTATTCTGCATCAGTGTAGTTTACATTGAACAAACTGAAATTACATTGAACAGGGCATTATAACTTGGAGATAACTATTTTACAGGGAACATGGGCTATGGAGGGTTAAGTGGCTTGCCCAAGACCACAAGGAGCACCTGTGGGACTAGAAACCCCAGTCCTTCCGGCCCAAGGTTGCTGTCCTCTAGTGGGATTTGAACCCCTGACCTTCCGGCCTGAAGTACCTTGCCCCAACCACTAGGCCACTCCTCCACTCCATTTCTTTCTGTTCTGTTATCCAGGAATTTGAAAATAGATTCTGTGACTTCCAAAACACTGGAACAGTTGTGGAGTACTTGCCATACCCATTCAAAGTAGATGTGGACATTAAAGAAACTGCAGCTGCTATCAGTAAAAATTACTCATTGAACAAGCCATCTCTTGAAAACAAAATATTAACCCTTAAAAATGACATTTTTGTCAAGACCCGTGCTGAGCAAGAATCGTTTTGGAAGCTAGTGCCTAGAGACTAATTTCCCAACTTGAGAAGATGCAGTGAAGCTGTACACTCCTGTTTCGATTCAACTTATTTGTGTGAATTTGCATTTAACCATCTGAAAATGACAAAGAGTACACAACGTTCCAACATGACAGATGAACATCTCCAGAATTCCCTGAGACTGGCCCTCATGCAATATTCACCCAACTTCAAAAAGCTGGTGGATGAAATGCAGGCTCAGACAACTCACTAATGAGCAAGAGCGAAATATTAAAGATTGTGCAAGATCAGCCTGGATCAATACTCAACCTAAATTTAACATAAATTACTCAGTAAACATTAAAGAAAGTTATTAAGACAGTTAAAGAAAGTTATTACTCAATAAAACTTTAAGAAAAAATATACTTTCCATTTCCCCTCGCAGTTCTTACTGGATCTTCGTCTCTCTGTTTTGCTTTTGCTTAATTTGCTTAACAGCTGATCACATCCAAGTAAATGACAGAAGGTTCATTAAAAATGTGGGGGGGGGGGGGAGGGGAGGAGGAATCCTCCAACTTTATTGGGTTAAAATTTAATTTGAAACTAATTTGAAACTTAATTTTCATGGTGGTAGATCACCGGCACTTTTGGCCAGAAAAAGTAGCTCACGACCTGTTCGAAGTTGCCTGCAATAGACTTTGCAAATTATTAATAGTAACAACAAAAGATTTATTGCAAAGATAATAAGAAATAGTGTATTAAGCGTTAACATAATAAATGTATCTTACATCATGTAAATTGTCTTCACCAGTCCCGGACCTGTTCAGAAGTGTGCCACTATGCACTGTAGTGCCTCCTAGTGGTCAGGACTCCTAGCTGGCTCAGCAATATGTTAGCGTTTACCTTCTGCTCAGGTTCAGAGGCAACAATCCTTGGATACTCACCTAGTGACTCCGAAGTGCTAGGGAATTACCCGGGATAGCCTTCCCCCGCTATACCCATCCTTCCACCCTCAGGCACACATACACATGCTAGCAAGCATACCAAACCAATTACTGCAATGCTTTAACAAGAAATCATTATTATAGAAGCTTGAGTATATTATGTAATTACACCTAGCAAGCAGATAGCATAAGCTTACCTAATAAGAAAGAGAGAGGTCGGTACAGCCCACCTCAGTGTTCTGTTCCCACTAACTCTCCTTGTACATTTCTTCTCCTACTTACTTTATAGGCTTTTCAGCACGTACCTGCTGTGAATACACACACAGTCTTATCTCTTTATTTTTCCTCACCCCTTTGTAGTTTTAGTTCCCAGACTTCATGTCTCATTTCTTTCTGCAATATGTCTTTTTCTTTTTAATTAAGTCATATCCTGCCCTTGTTACATTTATGTCTGTATTCCTGAACATTCCTGTTCGTATCTTCTTTTGCTCCCTGTTCTTCTGTGTCTGTGTCTGATTCTGATTCAAGGTCGAAGAAATGTGCTGAATTGCTCACACAGTTTCCCTATTAACCCTTAGGCTGATATTACAGCAAACAGATTGGTAGGCCCTTACACTTGGAACAGGGCAGCCAGGACTCAAATCCCACTGCTGCTATTGTTGTCTTGTGCTGAGTACTGGGGATGATGGGGTGCTTTCTTCTCTACACCTTCTGGATGTTTTTGAGCTACAATGAATACTGTTCATGTCTGGAGCATGTCTAAACTTAGATGTGACACTGGAGGTCCGTGTCATTTCTGAGATCAGATGGGGATGTCCAGGTTCCTGGGAACGCCTCCACCACACTCCCATTTAGACATGGACGTCTTCACACTGGGCACATCCCCGGTTCTAGAGATGTCTCTGTGCTTTGGAGGTCTCTATGCCTGTTTTCAGATGTGCACAGTACAAATAGGGCTTTCAAATGACCCCCATAGTGTATGCACTAAACAGACAGTGTGAGATTAATTCTATGCTTAATGTGTGATGGGGAGGGTAGAGGTGGAGCATTGGTATATCTGCACAGGAGATTGACAGTGCAGTTACTGTCCATGTTGCAGTTAGCATGGGTGTGCTTAATACCACCTCCATGTGTGACATTCAGTGCATCTGTATTATGTGTGCATGCTGAAGGTACACCTTAGAGTTTAAATCAGCACAATATCTGGTGGGGCCATGCTGTACTCGTCCCCAACAAGTCACACATGGCTGTTGCAAGTACTGCACGTTGATTTCTGCTCTCAATGCATGCAACCTGCAAAACCATAGCACACTGTTCTGTTTTGAAATATTTTTAGGTGCCCTGTTATGAATGTGTCTTGCAAATCCCCAATTTATTAAGTCAAAAACAATTTGCAAATAAACCCCTAAGAATGAACAATAAACAAAAGCGATTCAAAGAGTGTTTCACTGCAGTTCAGCACCATGATCTGGACAGCTCCTGCAACAGACAGATCGACAGATAACCACATCAAAATTAGCAGCCCCTTGGCAATTTTTGGAAATGCAGTAAAAAGCACTACTTGTAACGAGATCCACCGTGGAGTTTATGGAAGAATCTGAAGCAGATCTGCAGAAATACACAGCACATTCAGATGTTTGTAGTCACCTCGGGTTTTCCATAGATCTGCGGTGAGGGGGGGGGGGGGGAGGCAGGGTAGAATCTCATAGAAACATAGAAACATGACGGCAGATAAAGACCATGTGGCCTATCCAATCTGCCCTTCCATACCAACTGCTATACTGTAGTCCCTTTTTTCCCTTTAGAAATTTTCAGTTTTAATTTCAGGAAAAATCCAGGCTTTGTGCCAAAGCCCTACCATATTGAAATATGCCTGGCTTGAATTTTACTTCCTGTTTTACACATCCCTGTCTGTAGATTAGTAGCCAGATGTTATAATTTTCAGTTTCTGCATCTGTAAAATGTGAGCATAACCTCTTTAGGTTAAAGTTGCTGTAAAATATCTAGCCCTTATATGGAAATAAATGCACCTTGTTTATAAGAATCTGATATCTTTTATTCCTCTACACATGTGAGACTTAAGGTTCCTCACCAAGAGCTTTTTGTTTTCTTTTTATGAATGGCGGGATATCAAGTACTAGAAAAAATAAATAATAAAAACGACATGATTCTGGGTTATGAAATGTTCCTGTAATACCAAACTTGTGAAACTGGTTGAATGTGAATGTTATTTAACTTGACTGCAGCTGATAGGGCACTTTACACTGTGTTGCCAGTTTACCTTTTTGATTTACTTATACCATATGTGTCAACAAACGCTTCGCTCTCATGGACAAAACTGTCCAAGAATTCCTCCACTATCTAGGGCTCTGCGGTCTGCTTTCTACTCTTTGATGCCGGCCTTGTGGAATTCTCTTCTGCAAATCCGAGGACTGAGGCCTCCTGTAATAAATTTAAGGTAGGTTTTAAAAACTGCATTTTCACTACTGCTTTTGGAGAGAAGACAGTGGGAGGACAGTAGAGCTAATGCGCTATTGTGGCAGACTGTCCAAAGTTAATTGTGCATCTTTTCTCAGGGATCCTACTAACAGGCTAAACCCTTTTGAATGGTTCCCCCCCCCCCCCCACTTTGTTTGTGGATGAAAGCTCAAGACTAGGACTGGCCATAAAGTCTCCCTGCTGGACGACCTGGGTAATTTGGAAGCTCTGTTTATTGGTAGTTGAAGCAGTGCAGGCTCATTAGTCTGGGAAGGGAGTGATATCCTGGTTAGAGTAGTGGGCTGGGAAGCAGGAGAACTGACTTTATGGCACAAAACCTTCCTGACAAAAAGACTATCTGTTGAGCCCTGGGCAGACTCAAACTGGATCTCAGCGACTAAACGTAACGGTATATGTTTTGTATGGCTATAACCAAATGATCACTTCATTCATGGAGAAGCTTCAGTAGAATGCGGTGTTGCCCTCTCCTGCTGAAAGCGTGGTATTGCAAACATGATAAAAATGTAGATTTCTGAGTTTTTATTCTTTCCAACCCAGTGGATGTTGGACAGAAATTATACATAAGGGGTTAGGGAATGTCTGTCCATCTATCTGGAGTCAACATACCTCTTCAAAAATTTATGGAATGGGACCAAATTTGTCATGGAAGAATAACTGGTGAAAAGGCACACTGAGTTTGAAAATGGGCCAGATTGGACTGGGGATTTTAGAGATAGAAGCTCCCCCAAACTACGTCCCAGTGCATTTGTATGAAAGAAGCAATTCCAGCTTCTGCAACACAGAAACTCTGAAATACAGCAGTTATGGAGCTGCTGTGTCAGCTTCATGTGCCAGAATGATTTACCTGTGATTTTTCATGCTCATCTACATCTCACAAAGTAGGAGGTAGGTGAACATAAGAACATATGAAATGCCTTACTAGGTCAGACCAAGGCCCATCAAGCCCAGTATCCTGTTTCCAACAGTGGTCAATCCAGGTCACAAGTACCTATCAGGTTCCCAAAAAGACACACAGGTTCCATAATGCTTGTACTGCGGCAAGCAGTGGATTTCTTGGGTCCTCTTTAATAATGGTTTATGGACCTTTCCTCCAGGAACTTGTCCAAACCTTTTTTAAACCCAGCTACACCAACAGCTTTTACTGCATCCTCCGGTAACGAAGTCCAGAGTTTGATTACATGTTGAGTGAAAAAATATTTTCTCTTATTAGTCTTAAATGGGTTACACTGTAGCTTCATTGCATGTCCCCTAGTCTTTCTACTTTTTTGATGCCATAAAGAATTGATTTGTTATTTATATAAAAAATGTAGCAGCCAAGTGGACCCAACCCCTAGAAGTACCCAACAAGCTCAGCAGGAGCGAAGAGGCTTTTACCTGCATTTATTCACTACACTTCACCAATGATTGATCCATTCACTGTCAACTGTTAGTAAAGGGTCAACACCTGGTTCAGTACTGAATGCTGAAAGGGGGCTGGCTCATTTAACTGACAGCTGGGGGACCAATCTCATGCCTTTCAGTGAATGAGCCAATCCTCTTTCAGCAATCAGAATGGACTAATTGTAGCTTGGGTGCCATGAATACATTAAGATGATAAGATAAGATAAGGAGAGGCCTAGTGGTTAGGACAAGGTACTTCAGGCCGGAGGGCACAGCAATCTCAGGCCGGAGGGACTGGGGTTTCTAGTCCTATAGCAGTGATGGCTAACCTTTTTGAGCCCGAGTGCCCAAACTGCCGCACAAAACCAAAGAATTTCCTCAAAGTGCCAGCACGTCAATTAAAGCCTCATTTGCATAAGGTGCCTCATTTGCATAAATATTTGCATAATGTTACCATACACTAACTTTTAGTAAACATGCCTCTTAATGAGTATATGGATAAAGAAAGACTAAAAGGTTTCTACATTACTATAATCCAGTACCAACCGCCAGGCACATTAGGAACTACTACAAACGCTGCCCATTTAGAACCCATAGCAAACCCGCCGTATCCTAACAGCACTACCAGGACTCACAAAGCATCATACCCTAACTATCAAAAGGCAACACTGCAAATATTAAACCAATACATTTCAGAGAACAACAATACATGACCTACTGGGGAAAGAACAAGTGGCAATGTCAAATAGGAATTATATAAACAGAATACCTCAGCTCAGTTACACATGCAGAACAGACCATCACCAAACAAGGAATCACAATTTAGAAACAGGAAGACAATAATTAAACTGGGAACCCCAAAAGCCAAACTTGGAATATACAACAACACTGTAGAAATAAAACTATAAATTAATTTCCTCTTGTACTAAACAAAGCGCAAAAATTAATGATGCACATTTCCCAGAGCTGACATATTCCAGTTAATAAATTCAAAATAAAGAGATATTTTTCTACCTTTTGTGCATTTTTTTTCAGTTGCAATTGTTCCAGCCACTTTCTTCTGGTTTCTTCGTGTCTTCTGCTAACTCTCCATCTGCTGTCCATTTGTCCTTTCTTCTGTCTTGTTTTTTTTTTTCCATTCTCTCTCTACATCTGCTTTAACATACTAATCTTTCTCCTTTTGCTCTTTCCTCATTCCTATTTCATCTACTCAAAATTTACCCCTCCATCCTCAATCCCCACTTATTCTCCCAATACCCGGCCAATTGTAGATTTTTTATCCCTCCCACACAAAATATTTTTCCCCTCTCCATTTTACTCTCCCAGCCCCATCCCATTCTAATCCTCCCCCAACACCAGCTCCCTTCTAGTTCCAGCCTCACCCAGCATCCATTCCCTTCTAGTCCCTGCATCAGCCCATTTCCAGTCCTAGCAGCCCCCCAACCCATTTCCAGTCCTAGCAACCCCCCCAACCCAATACCAGTCCTATCCCCCCCTCATCAACCCACTTCCAGTCCTAACCCCCATCACCCCATTTTCAGTTTAAGCCCCCCCTATAACCCATTACCAGTCCTAACCCCCATCAGCCCACTTCCAGTCCTAACCCCCCATCAGCCCACTTCCAGTCCTAACCCCCATCAACCCATTTCCAGTCAGCCCCCCATAGCCCATTGCCAGTCCTAACCCCCCCATCAGCCCACAGTCCATTACCAGTCCTAACCCCATCAGCCCACCTCAAGTCCTAACCCCTCCCCATCAGCCCATTTCCTGTCCTAGCCCCCCCATAGTCCATTATCAGTCCTAACCCCCCATAGCCCATTACCAGACAGCCCCCATCAGCCAACAGCCCATTACCAGTCTTAACCCCCCCATAGCCCATTGCCAGTCCTAACCCCCCCCATCAGCCCACAGCCCATTACCAGTCCTAACCCCATCAGCCCACCTCAAGTCCTAACCGCTCCCCATCAGCCCATTATCAGTCCTAAACCCCCCCATAGCCCATTACCAGTCCTAACCCCATCAGACCACCTCCAGTGTTAATCCCCCATCAGCCCATTTCCAGTCCTAACCCCACCCAACAGCCCACCTCAAGTCCTAACCCCTCCCCATCAGCCCATTTCCTGTCCTAGCCCCCCATAGCCCATTACCAGTCCTAACCCCACCCAACAGCCCACCTCAAGTCCTAACCCCTCCCCATCAGCCCATTTCCTGTCCTAGCCCGCCATAGCCCATTACCAGTCCTAAGCCCCCATCAACCCACTTCCAGTCCTAATCCCATCAGCCCATATAGACTTAGCTCCCCCATAGCCCATAGCCCCCCCATAGCCCATCACCACTCCTAACCTCCCCCAGCCCATCACCACTCCTAACCCCCCCATCAGCCCATTTCCTGTCCTAGCCCCCCATAGCCCAGTACCAGTCCTAGCCCCAACAGCCCACAGCCATTACCACTCATAACCCCCCCAGCCCATCACCAGTCCTAACCCACCAACAGCCCACAGCCATTACCACTCCTAACCCCCCCCAGCCCATTACCACTCCTAACCCCCCCAGCCCATCAACACTCCTAACCCCCCCATCAGGCCATTTCCTGTCCTAGCCCCCCCAGCCCATCACCAGTCCTGACCCCCCAACAGCCCACAGCCATTACCACTCCGAACCCCCCCCCGACCCTCACCAGTCCTACCCCCCCCCCCCCATTACCACTCCTAACCCCCCCCAGCCATTACCACTCCTAACCCCCCCAGCCCATCACCACTCCTAAACCCCCCCCCCCAGCGAAATTTTTTTTACAAAGAAAGCTGTCGCTGCCGGGGCCGGGGCCGGGGCCGCCGCGGCAGAATCGAGTGTGCCGCGGGGCCCCCCCGCCCAGCAGAGCCTGCCCTCCGTCCCCGGTATCACCTCTCTCAGCTGCCTCCAGTCACACGCGCCGGCTTTCAGAGCGCGAGGGAAGAGTTTCTCCCTCGCTGCTCTGTTAAGCCCGCGGGCAGGCTCTGCTGGGCGGGGGGGCCCCGCGGCACACTCAATTCTGCCGCGGCGGCCCCGGCCCCGGCAGCGGCAGCTTTTTTTTTTTTTTTTTTTAATGCTGCATATCTTGATTGCGGACCTTCCCGTGTGCCAGCTGCAAGGCCTTCGCGTGCCATAGGTTCGCCATCGCTGTCCTATAGGCACTCCTTGTGGCCTTGGGCAAGCCACTTTCCATTGCCCACCGCTTTGATTGAAGGATAAGGTGGTATAGAAAACTGGATAAATAAATAATGGTATACAGAAGCCCACTGTGCACACTGTCATCATTTTGTGTACACATTTTTCTGTCTGTACATGGTTTTTAATGCCACAGCAATTTTCATGTCATTAGTTTATTGCATTGGGAGTCAACATTATTTTAACACTGCATTAAACTGTGGGTTGAATTTCAGTGCATAGTTTTAATGCAGAATTTATGACACCGACCTCACTGATGTAGGGGTGGGGGTGGGGTATAACCAGGGTAATTGTCCTGCCATAGAGCCTTAGCATTCACTTCAAGTCCTTGAGGGCTGCCAATGACCATGTTTTCAGGATGCATGAGAAAGATTTGCATACAGTGGAAGAAATGGCCATGCATCTCTCTCATTAGGGATATCCCTAAAAGCTGATTCATTGGCAGCCCTTGAGGACTGACAGTGAAGACCAAGGCCATAAGGCACCCCAAGCTTGCCTGAAGCCGAAGGATGGCAGGCTTTGAGGCTCCCTCCCAAATTTCTGTTTTGGGTCCCAGCATATCTAACATGGACCCTGATCTAATGCATTAATGATTTAAAGTAATTACAGTTGTCATTCAAAGAATATGAAAACATTTGACATTATTTCAAGGATTCATTTCTTTTCCTATTTCTGCTTGTGCCGGGATCTTTCAGGTTCTGCTCTACCATAATAACCAAAGTCCATGCAATTCAACAGTTATATTGGGGTGACTTTTCAAATGCACCTTCTCAAAAAATAAATGAAGAGTTAATGAATAATTGCCTTCTCTTTTCATCAGGCTAACCTGACCATGAACCTCTATCTCTCAGCAAACAAGCCTACCCACACACTGTTGATTTTGAACATTTTTACATGATATGAACCATTTATGTGGCGATCCCTACATAAGAACATAAAAAAAAACATAAGAGATGCAATACTGGGTCAGACCAAGGTCCATCAAGCTTAGTATCCTGTTTCCAACACTGGTCAATGCAGGTCACAAGTATCTGGCAGGTTCCCTAAAAGGTACACAGGTTCCACAATGCTTGTCTGGGGTAAGCAGTGGATTTCTCGGGTCCTCTTTAATAGTGGTTTATGGATCTTTCCTCCAGGAACTTGTCCAAACCTTTTTTAAACCCAGCAACACTAACAGCTTTTACTACATCCTCTGATAATGAATTCCAGAGTTTGATTATGCGTTGAGTGAAAAAATATTTTCTCTTATTAGTCTTAAATAGGTTACGCTGTAGCTTCATTGCATGTCCCATGGTCTTTCTACTTTTTGATGGCGCAAACAATTGATCTACGTTTACCCATTCCACTCCATTCATTAATTTATAGACCTCTATCATATCTCCCCTCAGCCGTCTCTTTTCCAAGCTGAAGAGCCCCAACCTTTTAAGCCTCTCCTCAAAAGGGCATCCTTCCATCCCTTTTAACATTTGAATGGCTTTTCTCTGTACCTGTTCTAATTCTGCTATATCCATTTTAAGATATGGCGACCAGAATTGCAGACAAACAGGACCGGCCCAAGGGTTTCTGCCACCCTAGGCAGAAGCCTCAGCCATGCTGCAGCCCCCCCTATGCTGAGTTGCACCGCCCTTCCTCTTATGCTGAGCTGCACTGCTGTTTCCAGTGGCAGGATCAGGGGGGCAGCGACTCGGATCAGTGGCTGGCCATGTGTGTCGAAGTATATGGCCTGCCATGGGCCGCAGCTGCCGTGTTTAGCCGTCCCCAAATCCTACTATCAGAATCAGTGGCAACAGGGAGGGGGGGGGGGCAGCAGCACAGCTCAGTGTGTGGGGGTGGCAGGCCATGTGTGTCGAAGAACATGGCCTGCCGCCCATAGAGTCTGCTGCCCTAGGCAGGCACCTAGCACGCTTAGTGAATGGGCCGGCCCTGCACACAATATTCAAGGTGCGGTCGCACCATGGAACGATACAGAGGCATTATGATGTCATCCTTTGTTCTATTCTCCATTCCCTTCCTTATTTCAATTCATTCCATTTCATTTATTTGAACTTGATATACCACCTCTCGTGGGGACAGCAGGGCGGCTTACAATAAAATAAAAGTAAGAAAAAGAATTACAAAGGTCAGAAAGGAACTCCAAAGTTTGATAGGAAAGAAGACACGAGAGGCCACGGCCACATAAGGGTGCACTAAAAGAAAGAAACATATTTGCTTTCTTGGCCACCGCTGCACACTGGGCCGAGGGTTTCACCGTATTATCCACAATGACGCCTAAATCCTTTTCCTGGGTGGTGGTTCCTAATGTGGAACGTTGCATGGTGTAACCGTAGTTTGGGTTGTTCTTTCCTAGGTGCATAACTTTGAACTTGTCCACATTAAATTTCATCTGCCATTTGGACGTCCAGTCTTCCAATTTATCTTGCAATTTTTCACAATCCTCTAGTGTTTTAATAACTTTGAATCATTTTGTGTCATCTGCGAATTTGATCACCTCACTTGTTGTTCCCATTTTCAGGTCATTTATAAATATGTTAAAAAGCAGCAGGCCCAGCACAGATCCCTGGGGTACTCCACTATTTACCGTTCTCCATTGAGAAAATTGGCCATTTAGTCCTACTCTCTACTTTCTATCTTTTAACCAGTTCCGGATCCACAGTAGTACACAGCCTCCAGTCCCATGACTTTTTAATTTCATGAAGAGTCTTTCATGCGGGACCTTGTCAAAGGTTTTCTGAAAATCCAGATGCACTATATTGATTGGCTCGCCTTTGCCTACTTGTTTATTCACATCTGAATATTCCAACTCGTACCATGACCCTCTTTCAGACCATTAAGCTCATCTAAGATGTCAGGTCTCTGAAAACCCCTCCCAGCCTAGGCAGAAGTTTCAAGATTCTGCAAAAAGAATTTGCAAATTCTGTGGCAATTATGTGACGTATTTGCATAAATATGCATAGATGTGTGACTTAAATACTGCCCCTTTGTATTTTGCTTTATAAAAAAAATGTCCCTTCTCATCCTCGAGTATATTACACACTTATTCACACACTTAGCACGCACCCTTAGCTCAAAGCTGCACTGACTGTTAATGCAACTGTTTGACAAACACAAAATGGAAATGCGAGGGGCTGGGCAAGGACAGTGTCTTACTTTGCAATGCACTTGACGCATAAGAATTGTATTGCCTTTGCATTGATTGCTTGGGAAGATGCTGGGCACGCGCCTAAAAGTTAACACTGAAGCTCTGCAGTTGCTGCGTGTTGATTTTCTGTCATTAATGTGCAGTAACTGAAACATTTTAGCACAGTTTAGTCAAAGGGGGGGGGGAGAAGGGATTTGGTTATTGCTTCCGGAAATGGAGGTGATGTCCTGTTGGAGAAGGACGATGAAAAGATTGCAGAGGGTGGAAAGGAGGAGAGGGGAAGGGTAGATGGGGGAGAGACCGGAAATCCAGGATCAGGAGAGGAAGGAGGGATCCACGTTTTCACATTCTCCCTGAAAGACTAGATGAAATCATTAATCCTGCTGGCCTTACAGGGGTTCTCAGCCCAGTCCTTGGGACACATCTAACCTGTTAGATTTTCAGGATAACCACAATGCATAGGTATGAGGGAGCTTTGCACGCAGTGGAAGCAGTACATTCAAATCTTTTCATGCATATTCATTGTGATTATCCTGAAAAGCTGACTGGCTATGTGTGTCCTGAGTGTTTGCATGCTTTAATCCTGACTGAGGGCAACAAACAAAGGGATCCTTCTTCAGTTCTTGGCCCCTCTTCCCTGAACTCGGGGCAAGTAAGTAAGTAATGAAAACACACAGAATTATACCAAAACAGAGTCTGCTTAAAGCTTTAAGCAGAGGAATTCACAAGCCTGCAAACCTGAGCACATTGTAGAATTTCGTCTTATCACTCTGCGTCATGCTTCTTGCTTTTACAGATCAAGCTAAACACTACAGACCCAATATTGAATTGAGTCGACCTCTAACCTCAGATATTCAATGCTGGGGTTCATATGTGATCTCGGCATTGAATATCCGGGATTGCCGCACATGACCTGGAGCCGCAGAATCTAACCAGTTAGCAGCAATATCAAACTGTTGCCCAGTTAGCTCCCACGAGTAAAACTAGGCCAGCTTTTGCTTCACCTAGTTTTACCTGCAGGTCGCTAACCGAGTAGCGGTGCAATATCGCTGCTCCCTGGTTAGTGACTGTCGCTGCCTCTGCTTCACTCCAGAATGCCCATGATGCGCCCCGATGCTAAGCGGTTAGCATCAGGACATGTAGGGGAGATAATTGGGGATATTCAGCGGCATGCCATTGAATATCCCCTTCAGTAGCATTTATATGGTTTATAGGTCTGTAAACCATGTAAATGCCTTTTGAATATCGGCCCCTACATGTTTCAGGTCAAACTGGGCACAGATACTGCTCATGCTTAATCAGGACAAGCTTCCTGCAAACAAAAACATTCTGTCTAGCTCTCACAAACATCTACAAAATATGACCTTGGCTTGTTTTACAGATATTCTACTAGGCCAGGGATCTCCAGCACTAGTTCTGGAGGCCCCTGTACTAGGCTGTCAGCAAAATTCTCACTCTCCATATTTCTGAACCTTTCTTCATTAACCTAGTACTCCACTTCAAGTTCATCTCAGTGCCGTGTACTTTCCTTTGAGCTTTTGGTTTAATGAAAACCCTGCTGTTTACGTGATATTTTTGTTGTCAAAGATTGGGATTATATTTTATTGCATGTCATTGTATCCTAGATTTGTAAACCACTTTGGCTTTTATTGATTTGCTGTATATCAAATAAAATGAAACATTAAACACTTCCAGTCCTTTCTCTTATACCCACACATCCCTGCCTCTTTACCCTCCACTCACCCCCCTGTACCCTCAGTGATCCCTTCTCACTTCACTGCCTCCATTGGGTACCCTCACTCTCCTCCCACAGTTCCTTCACACACTCCCAAATCATCACGAATCCCTCATTCACTCACAGTCCACAACCCCTCACTCAAAGATGCACACACCCCGCACTCCCTCCAATCCTCTCAGTCATGTTCTCTGTGCCCCCAATGATCCCTTCTCATTTCACTGCCATCTTTGGATCACCTCACTCTCTCCTTACACAGACCCACTCCAACACCAATCCCTCATTCACTCACAGTCCAGATCTCCTCACTGAAAGATGCACATACCCTGCACTCCCTGCAATCTTCTCACTCACGCTTCCTTTGATCCCCTCATTAATCTTCCCATTCCCTCACTCACACCATTATACATCATCTGTGATACCCTTGTTCACACTTCCACCCATAATTCCTTCATTCACATACAGGTCTTAAATAAAATAACTCCTTGCTGCCAATTTTCTCCTCATTCATTCTCTCTCCATTCCTATTCTAGTCCCATTGCAGGTCCCCTTATTCACTTTTAATCTGCAGCCAGTTCATTGTCGGAAGCATCTCCCTTCTCCCCACTGGCTGCTGATTCCATTTTGGTCTTTTAAAAAGAGCATCAGTTTCTCAGGCCACTTCCTCTTCCCTTGGAGCCTCAGGGCTAAGATGCCAAGCTGACATTTCAAAGCCACCACAGGAGAGGGAGAAATAGCTAAAGGCGCCGTTGCTGCTATTTTTACATGACTAGACTGGATCTGGCTCTGGATTTGGAGTGGAGGAGTAGCCTGGTGGTTAGAGCAACTGCCTAGAACCCAGAAGATCAAGGGTTCTATTCCCACTGGCACTCCTTGTGACCTTGGGCAAGTCACTTTACCCTCCATTGCCTCAGAAGAAAAGGCTGGCAATCTACCTCCAGTGATACATTGCCAAGAAAACCCAGAGGCAGCTGGGTTGCTATGAGTCAACACTGACTTGATGGCACTAAAAAAAAAAAAGACTGGATCGGGGGGGAGTGAGAGTTCTCAGTTTCCTGCTACAGTTCATGGCCAAAATCTAGCTATACTGTGAAGGGTGAATTCTGAGAATGACGGGAGTCTGGGACTTGGCTGTATGTATTCCCTGAAAAAAAACACCACACACCTGAAATTAGGTGAACATGTTTTCAAACTTGCAGTACTTTCCTTTTCTATAGTCAATGTGGGACATTTTTCCACAAACTAATTCAGATTTTGTACCTATTTTCTCTTCTCCAGCATCTAGATTGAGTGAGATCTAGGAAGAATCAAGGAGCTTATTTCAGAAATAGGACTTGGGGGGTGGGGGGGGGGGTGGGAAGTAGGCTACAAAACAGGAAATACAAGGTTCAAATTATTGTGACCTCGAGCAACTGATTTCATCTGCCATTGTTACAGTTCGAATGTTGTTGTTAAGTGCCGTCGAGTCGGAGTCGACTCATGGCGACCCTCTGGATAGCTATCCTAAATTGTGTTCGGTCTTGAGTCAGGCGGCTCATTGTTGATGAATATTAGACTGTAAACCCTCTGGGGATAGGGAAATATCTACGAGACCCACATATAAATCACCTTTGTTAATTCATGGCCAGATATAACTCTAATTTCTCTATCATCCCGCTAACATGTCAGTTCCACCCTTCATTCACTCTACTTTTGTAATCTCATCTATGATTCACTTATATTTCACATATCTTTTGCTCTGAACAGCTCTTTCTGTTTTTACCAGCTGAAGGTTGTATCATTTCTAAAAGCTAGTTGACAAATGGAAGTCCAATGAAAAAATATTTTTATCTACTTTCTGTTTACTGATCCTTATTTTCTTGATTTATTAAACAGAAATCAACCACATTATATATATAGCTCCCTCAAAGATCTAGAGTTTGGCTAAAAAGTAGAGATCTAAGTTCTCTTTTACCCCACAAAAATACACTAAAACGCCACAGAAATGGAGCTCAACTGTGTTAGCAGGGTACTCATATGCGTGGCTTGTTGTTGGTGGAATGCTTTGTGAATCAGAACCAGTGTTTTATATTTGATCCGTGCCTCGAGAGGGAGAAAGTGGAGGTCTCATAATATTGGGGTAATGTGATCATATTTATTCCTTTTTTGTGTGATTCTCACTGTTGTGTTGAGGGTTGTCCATAGAGGTTGCTGGCTGGTAGTCCTTGGTATATCGCATTACAATAGTCTATGTGGGGGAGAGTCATTGCTTGCGTGATCAATTTGAAGTCCGGTGAGTCAAGGAGTGGTCTGAATCGTTGGAGCATCCTGGCTTTGAAGAATACAGTTTTTGCTGTTCTTGTGATCTGTTGTTTGAAGGACAGTGCTTGGTCCAATATGATGCCTAGATATTTTATTTGAGTCTGGACCTTAATTTGTGGTGTTCCCAGGGTGAGATGGGTTGGGGGGGGGGTGAAGTTTTGGTCTTTGTAACAAACAAAGCTTCCGTTTTCTTAAGGTTTTGGGGAAACTGCTAGGTACGTATGACCTAGATTGGCCACTGTTGGAAACAGGATACTGGGCTTGATGGACCTTGGTCTGACCCACTATGGCATATCTTATCTTCTTATGTAAATGCACCTAGGAAGAGGCGCTCAGGTTTCTGCCAAGAGAGATTACAGCATTCAGAGTGAATTCTCCTTTTGTTCCACTTTAAGAGCATGTTCACTAAGCCCAGCGCCACTAAAGCACGTGTGGGCTGTGGCCATAGGAATAACTAACAGTGCCATGGTGGGAATGTCTCCATCCCAATGCACGCTGCAAGGGTAATGCGAGTTTTTTAGTATAGTGCCGATACCACACTCTAGTGCACACTTTAGTAAACATGCCCCTAAGCACACACCCCCTTCCTCAATACACAGATACACAATTGAGTTATCTGCTTCCTATTGTCACATTTAACTTTCATCAGGGAGCCATCACAGGCACCCTCCAATACTTAGTTCAGTTTTATCTCCCATTCCCTAAAAGAGGTGGTGTACTGCGATTAACTGCATGGGCAAGAGAAAGCAGGAGGTGAGGAATGTAAAGCCACTTCCAGGGTTATTCTCTCAGCAGTAATACAAGGGCTAAACTGCCCTCTCTGAAGCTGAAAAGTTACTTTGTCCGTTCTCAAGACTTATGCAATACGAGGCCGAGCAGTGAATTCATATCTCTGGCAAAGCACTTAAATATTGGGTCACAGACCTGATTGCAGAGGCAGCCAAGAAGGCCTGACTTTCACTGGACGCTGTTTTATACATTACTTATTTATTTAACATTTCTTATATGCCGCCTTTCATGATATCAAGGTATATTAGTTGATTTTTCTGAGCAATAAAACATTGACAATTGCATCCTTTAACTGTTCACCTCAACCAGTCTCCTACGAACAAGCCCATGGTTAACATAATGTCCACTGCTGTCTTCTGTAAAGAAAAGTGATGGTACAGGGAGGAAGTCTGAGATTCTAGACATAAACTTACTCTTTCCAAAAGAGCAACCTGGTTCCTTCTCCCCTCTCCCCTCTCCCCTTTAGAAGGCTTTCTGCAGTCTCTTCACAGGCAATCTGCCACTAAGTGGCATATCCATAAGCCTTCTGCTAGTGTCTTACATCGCAAAGCTCATTTGGAAACTTTTCTTTCACATAAAAGAGGTTACATGAATTCAAATTAAGTTCAGCCATCGTTTTGCTTCCTGAAACCAATATCTGCTTCCATCCAATGTCCCTTCAGATGTCTTCAGGGAACGCTACTTGCTCTGCTTACCTTCTACTTTGGGATAAGCCTGCATAAAGTGGATTTAATCATTCACTTTCTATTTACCTTTAGTAATCAAAGTTAAGTTTGTTATAACATCGGCACTGTGGCAGATGTAACATTCACCCTTATGCTCCTTTGGTATAATAGTTTCAGGAATTTTTCAGAGAAGAATCCTGCCCTTTTTGCTGCTTATATAATACTATCCTTCCCAAATGTCTCCACCGATGCCGCCGCTGGTTGTAACACTGCTGGGCATGCTGCTGGGAAGCTCTTGGGCTCAGGCACTATCACTGTATCCAGCTCCCTGTGATGCACCGAGCACAGAGAAGGCGGCACGCCTTGCTATCAGTGCCATCAACAAAGACCGAAGGGAAGGCTACAAGCTCAGCCTAAACCGCATCAATAAGGCCGTAGTCCATGATCAGGTTGGTTTTATCGTATATTTCTGGGCAATGTGAGTATCACAAGCACAAGGAGCAACACTGTTAGAATAAGAAAATTCTTTTAGACTTGCCGTGAGCTCCTTTGGCAATATGGTAATGCTTATAGCTATGCTGATCTCTTGGAGGATTTAGGAACGAATATCTTAGCTAAGAAGTCCCGAGCATTTTCATTAGACTTACTCAGCAGTATTGCAGGTTTACGCTTCTGACTTTGGGTCATTAGGAACTGAATTAAACTTTTTGTCCAGGCTTGAAAGGAATTGAAATTACACAGACTGGCCCAGAAATGTAACGGTCTGGAGAGAAGCAGCTCCAGTCCTAAAAAGCTGCCAATGGGTCTGATTTTGTGAATTACCAAAATGTGCAAATTATCTGGGGCTTTAAACTAAATGCGTGGACATAAATTTGATGGGCACTCAGTGTAGATATCCTCCTGACAACCAGGTCTGCTAGTGGTTTTTGAGTTGCCTACAAATGAATTGTGCATTTTTCCCAGAAATATCGGGAGGACCCATGAGAGGACAAATTGTCAGAGTAGGGGATGGTTTCACCCATAATTCACCTTGCTTATTTGATTGGAAAAGATAGGAAATGAGAAGGGGTGTGTGTGTGTGTGTGTGCTGGAGGGGGGGGGTCTTGGAAAGAGGCCCATTGGTACATGGAAAAGATGTTCTTTTATTTTTGGGGACCAGCACCTCCTCCCCTGCTGCACCTTTGGCATCTGTCTCAGTGTAACCAGCTTCAGCTGAGGCTATGATTCATGAGACTTTATTTGAAACCATCTGCGGTTTGGTCCCATTTTTAACTCTTTTCCCCCTCCCGTTGAACCCAGTCAAGGGCTGCAGATCTTCAACTGTATCTGAAACTTGATGCATCTGCAACCTGAGTCTGGCCACTAGATGTCACTATAATACAATGACTGGAACACTCCCTCTTAAACCCTATAGCTCTGCAATTTCTCCTGCCCTGGCCTATGCATGACAGCCTGAAAATTCACCCTCACTGAAAGGTTTAGTATAGCTGCTTTATTTACTAGGAGGCTGATCTAGCCACTGAAAATGTAAGATGTTCATGGTCTGGCCAAGGGAAGGGGGACTCAATGGCCTACCACACATATTTCTGTGCTAGCTGTCTAGATTTAGCAGGCTGCATGGAAAACAGGCTTCAGTCTGGTCAGTTTTATTCATTTTCAGGTGTAATCAAGTCACCAGATTGTTGCTGAAGCTTTTCCTAATCTAGTTAGCTGTACCATAGCTACTTAAGGCATTGTTGAGCTGCTTGTTGAAAATTGACCCAAGTCTCAAATTGCTATATTTTCCCTTCTCCATGGCTTCACACACATTAAAGGATACATTTTCAAAGATGTAGTACTCTTTGCAGAGGTAAAATTAATTAACTTGCTAAGCCAGTCATATCTAGGTAAGTCGAATTTTAACCACTTCAAAGTATGCACAGACTTGAGCAATGTTTTGCACACAAAAAAAGGAGAAAGATTTTCAGATCGATGATTATACAGGCATGAACAACAAACCATAACTAAGTACTTTCAGTTTGCTGTCTGAGATGTCTTCTTCCCAAAAAATATTTAAAATAATATTGAAAAAATATTGAAAGCCTATTAAAAATACATAAATAATATTTGAACATACACAACAAAAATTGTTTAAAGAGCTCACAAATTTGAAAACATTATAGATGATATCAACATGGGTTTTTCCAATTTCATAGAAGTATGATGTATTACTAAGTAGGACGTTTTTTGTGGTTTATCCTTTTTGATTACATCCCGATCTGATACGATTGTTTGTCTGGAAATGAAGGAAGCAATTTCAGAAGTTATACACCATCAGCATGTGTAAAAAGTGGGCTTCCACATGGAAACTGGCATGTAGGTATAAGCAGGGTGTTAAGAAAAGGCTCTCCTTCTACGTATACACTGTGGCACACAAAGACTTCAAGGCGGTATGCTGTGGGCATGGTTTGGGAGGTCCTTCAATGTATATGTGTGTTCTATATTTCAGAACGGAAATACACTTATATTCCAGACGCTTCCCCATCTGCAGGTACACCTACTTTGAGCCACATAAGTCTTGGCTAACTTCTCAGTTAGGCCTGGGATTTGTTGGAGAGCTTGTGGGGGGAATTTCACTTATCTCCCTGGAGTTCAAGGCCTGCAAAAATTGCATGTGTAAACGCCCTCCCTCCCAGTGATGCTGCCCTTTTTTTAAACTTGTTCTTTTCTAAAACGTCTTTCCGTGCTGTGCATGACGCCCAGTAAGCGTGTTTCCTTAGCAGTGCTATCTGTGTCTGCCATCACTTTTCTAAAACACTAAAGGTTTCTTTCTTACATTTTTTATACAGTTGTTTTCTGACCCAGACAACTTATCCAAAGTTTTCTTCTAAATTTCCCAGAGTATAGATGTGGGTGTGCCGCTAACATGTGCCTTCTTTGTACAACATGCAAGTGCACATGTAGTCTTTTAGTTATCACATGATAACCTGCCCTTCAAGATACACGCGTGTGTACCGTTGTAGTTAGAAGTCCCATGGAAAAGATATCCCTTAACACACTTTATCCCCACAATGTCCCTGCCTTTAGTCAATGTCTCTATTACAGAGGTAGCTGCCCGAGATTTAGAGCTTTACAAAATAAAAATATGTACATACTTTCAGAACAGATAGATTTTTAGCTGCACAGAGAGGAAGTGTTTCCAGGGTGGACTTAGAGCGGGGTAAGAAAAGTGTGTGCAGAGATGTCATTTTCAAATCTTTGTGCATATGCCTTGAAATTTGTTACCACACCCATGAGTAAAAAGTGTCCCAAAGTGAATTTTAAAAATTAGCCCTGAAGATAATCAAAGCCCTTTTTGTGAGTTTAAATGTATTTTATCCGTGGAAGTGGAGACCTTGAATATTCTCCACCCTGTCTATGGATAAATTGTATTTATTGATTTAAATCACATATATACCCGTTGTTTAGCAGTATGCGTACATTTACCCTTGGGCTCTGGAGGTTTCCCAATGGGTGGAGAGAGGAATCACACATGTCAATTTGACTAGTCAAGCCTACCCACATAGTTTTTGACAGAAAAATTATATTCCAAGAAAGCAGATAAATCTCTAGGGCTAATTATTCTTGGGACAATAATCAAAGCAAAATGATTTTAACATTAATGGTTGGTGCAAGCCCCACAGTAAGAGTATCTGTGAAAGTTGTAGCAACATGGACAGGTCTGATTGTTGCCCTGTGTAGTGCAATTCTTTAATGTGTCGCAGGTTGACAATTGATTAAATTCTAGGAACATCCGCATTTCTAGTTTACTTTGTTTTTCCTGTGAAAATTGAATTTGTAATATGGCCACAGTTTAACTTGGCTTGGAGTCCAGAGCCTGTAGGACGAGTACTAAGGTCTATTGTCCTTTCAGGGACTTGCAGGCAAAGTATCCTACATAGACCTGGACGTTTTAGAGACAAAATGCTATGGCAGAAGTGCTGTGCCTTGGGAAGACTGTGAAATCAGACCTTTTGTGGAAACGGTAAGATGTGTTATCTCGACGCTGTTGCAGGGAGTTTCCTTCAGTCTTTGATTCGGTGCTCTAGAGAATTCGGTGTTCTCTGCTGCAATAGTGGGAAGCACATGGCCCTCTCACTGTTTGTCAGATGGGGGCTATGGCAGTTCCGCTATCACATACCAAGTCTGACAGCTTAGTAAAAGCCCCTCTCAGGGACTCAGATGATACCAGGCCATATAACATGTTTCAGTTTGCCTCAGCTTTAAACCATCCTCCTGCAAATAGTTCAGTGTCCTCATTCTGTGCTAGGGTTTGTCAGCTGGCTCCAGATGTGCCCGGCATGCTTCATCCAGTTCTGTGTTTACCCACTGCATGCAGGGACTTGTAGTCTTGCTTTTCTTATGGTGTGCAAAGGAGAAATCAGAACTACATATCCCTGTATGCAATGGAGTAAACCCAGGACTGGATCAAGCCTGTCGGGCGCATCTGGAGCCAGTTGGCAACCCTATTCTGTGCATGGGGGCAATTCAAGACTGGCTAATATTGCTTCAAGGAACAGTTCTATAGTTGCCATGGAAAATCGAGGATAATCTATGTTCTGACTTACATATGATATTTATGTAGAAAATCAACTGCCCCTTCCAAATGAGAGGGAGAAGGCAGTTAAATTGAAGCCTCATAAAGAAGCCTTGGTTCCATGATCCCTTTTTTAGTTTGGAATTTGGGTTTTGGTTTAGAGCAGAGGAGAGGCCTAGTGGTTGGAGCAGTGGCCTGGTGACTAAGAGACCAGTGTTGCCCACTGGCAGCCCTTCTGGCCTTAGGTTATTCACTTTACCCTCTACGTCCGATCACAGCTTGCCAAGAAACCCCAGGGGCTGTTGGGTTGCCCGTAGTTACATTGCTTTTGAATTCTGACAGCTGCTGTGCTCTAAAGCTTCGCCACTGCCCGTGGGTCTTGGTAAGTTACACTGTGCTTGTTCAGATACAAAGACCTTTTCTGAAGGTCGTCCTGGCCCGCTGACCCAGTAGAGGTCGCTGTGGTAATATAATGATGCTGAGTTACTAGAATATTCTTGTAATGTTAACACACTTTTAGTATAATGTTACTGATCTTCTAAAACCGCGTATACACTAGGAGCAATGCAACAGGAAGTGCAACCTAGTCTGCAACGTAGTTCTCTAATTGGCACCTGTTTGCAAATGTCTCAGGAGCATCCTGCGTTCACACTACGTGCATTCGCTTCGTGCTCGTTCGGATCCAAACTTTGTCGGGTTTTGCCGCGAACACAAAGGGGTCTGCAGTGCCAGTTGGGACGCTGTTCGGAGCATTTCCCTGGTTAATACATGCTCGCAAATGAAATGGATCACACTGCGTGCAGCTTGTTTCAGAGAATGCTCTGTGTGTCCTTCTGCGCCATGAAGAGCGGGGCTGTACGTCTTGTGGAATACGTTCCCCTGGTGGTGGATGGCAGGGACAGACAGGTGAGAGGTGATTGGGGTTCCTCGTAGCCCAACCCTGGCCATGGGAGGCTGGATCAGGGGTTGGGCTGCGGGGAAAGGTCATTTTGGGGCGGCTCCTGGGGATCGCGGCTCTGTAATGGAGCCACGGTGCCATGGCAATGAGACACCATGGCATTATGGCTCCATTATGGAGCCAGGCTGAGTTTGCTGGGTATGTGGCTGGGCATACGGCCAATCAGAATTGGGGCCCGGCCTGCGCGTCTAGGCCATAGAACCAATTCTGATCCCGCAGGCATGTCTAGCCTCCACAGGATCAAAATCAAGTCTACCTCTGTACACCCCAATTCTGATTGGCTGTACAAGAGCTTGACGGCCAGTACGGAATCGGCCTCTCTGTGTCCCAATTAGCTAGAGTTCTGTTGCATGTTGCATTACACGTTCTGATCACCCAGTGTATACGCTACAATGAAAGTAGTATAATGTTATAAATAACAAAACCACAGAGATTTTAGACATGGATTCTTACAGGTCCAGGAGTTAACTGTGGGGAGAAAGTGGTGGTTTGAGGAAGTCAACATTCTTTATCCATCACGACTGGTAAAAGTAAATGCCAAAACGTGGAACGATTCTAATTTGAATCTATAATTAGAGTAGAAAGAGAGTGAATGATCACAGAGGATTCTGTCTTCAAAAGCATTTTCCCACTGGCACAGAGGAGCAGAAAGGAAACGGAAGAAAGGGCTCAAACATCTTATACGACAAAACCAAAACCTTCTTGACATCCTTTGCCGGCAGTCAGAAAATGCACCTCCTGAAAGTTTTACCGTAGGACCAAACGTGTGCCATGCAAAACTTGTTTTATTTCTTGTTAGAAAGTTTCGGGAACCTGCAGTGTTGCCCTGTATGAGAAGCCACGAGCTCCCGCGGCACTACACGGCTATACGTGCCTCGTAACTCCAGGTGAGCAATCTCTTCCGTGGCTTTTAACTTTTTATTGCATAAGCACTGTGTTAAGCCGCGGCATAATAGAAAGAAATGATGAGAAAATGGATCAGCTGTCAATGGACCTTTCTATAAAATGAAATCAAACTAGTAGATTGAAGAGTAACTGGATGTTGTTGTGAAATGAAGACTGTTGGTGGTTTATCTATAAGTGATGAATGCACTCATCTTTCTTTATAACGGAGTCGATTCACCCAACTTTGGAACTTAGAGAAACACCAGGCTATTGCAAAATCTAAAATATTTAAGGCCTACGATAAATCAAACCCTGCTTAGAGGCCAGGCATTGCTTTTAACGACTAGATCCTCCCCCCCCTCTCCCCCCCATATCTGGGTTTTAGAGCTGTCCCTGTTGCAGCTTTCTTAAAAGAATTAGGAATGACCTACCTTATCAGCGGCACAGCACAGCAGGGAAGAGCATCTGGTTTTTACTCTTGAATATTCAGGTGCTGCTTCCTCATCCTAAACTAGGAGGCTCAGATTACTCGGAACTGCACTATACAGAAGAGGGAGGAGTTGCTCAGTGGTTCGGACAAGTTACCTCAGGCTGGAGGCCAGGGGTTCAATTCCCATATGGGGACAAGCAACTTCAGGCCAGAGGGACTGGGGTCTCTAGTCCCATGGCCACTCCTTGTGGCCTTCAGCAAGCCACTCAACCCTCCATTGCCTCAGGTACACTTAGATTGTGAGCCCTTCGGGGACAAGGGAATAAAAAGTACCTGTTAGTATACATGTAAACCGCACTGATTCTAAAGAGCACTGTATAAAAAAGAAATAAAATACAGGATAACCTAGCATATTAAGGAAAAGAATGATTACCTGCCTCACTTAGATCTATCTTCACATTTTGAAACTGTCAAACCTGAAACACACAATAAATCAAACGTGGTACATTACAGCTTGCAAACTACACAAATACACACACACTCTAATTTTATTTATTTATTTATTTATTTATTTAGCTGCATTTATATACCACTTTTCACCGGGTCCAGCTCCAGTGACCTGTTCCTGGTCTTTAATCCCAGCATCCAGCTCCAGTGACCTGTTCCTGGTCTTTAATCCCAGCATCCAGCTCCAGTGACCTGTTCCTGGTCTTTAATCCCAGCATCCAGCTCCAGTGACCTGTTCCTGGTCTCTAATCCCAGCATCCAGCTCCAGTGACCTGTTCCTGGTCTCTAATCCCAGCATCCAGCTCCAGTGACCTGTTCCTGGTCTTTAATCCCAGCATCCAGCTCCAGTGACCTGTTCCTGGTCTTTAATCCCAGCATCCAGCTCCAGTGACCTGTTCCTGGTCTCTAATCCCAGCATCCAGCTCCAGTGACCTGTTCCTGGTCTTTAATCCCAGCATCCAGCTCCAGTGACCTGTTCCTGGTCTCTAATCCCAGCATCCAGCTCCAGTGACCTGTTCCTGGTCTTTAATCCCAGCATCCAGCTCCAGTATTTATTATTATTATTTATTTATTACAGTTGCTTATATAGCGCACTATTCGGTATCAGCGCGGTTTACAGTATAACAAAAACAACCTAAACACAAACTGTTTAATCCCAGCATCCAGCTCCAGTGACCTGTTCCTGGTCTCTAATCCCAGCATCCAGCTCCAGTGACCTGTTCCTGGTCTTTAATCCCAGCATCCAGCTCCAGTGACCTGTTCCTGGTCTCTAATCCCAGCATCCAGCTCCAGTGACCTGTTCCTGGTCTCTAATCCCAGTATCCAGCTCCAGTGACCTGTTCCTGGTCTTTAATCCCAGCATCCAGCTCCAGTGACCTGTTCCTGGTCTCTAATCCCAGCATCCAGCTCCAGTGACCTGTTCCTGGTCTTTAATCCCAGCATCCAGCTCCAGTGACCTGTTCCTGGTCTCTAATCCCAGTATCCAGTTCCAGTGACCTGTTCCTGGACTCTAATCCCAGCATCCAGCTCCAGTGACCTGTTCCTGGTCTTTAATCCCAGCATCCAGCTCCAGTGACCTGTTCCTGGTCTCTAATCCCAGCATCCAGCTCCAGTGACCTGTTCCTGGTCTTTACTTCATCTGCATCCTTCTCGGCTGCCTGCTGCTTTTGACACTGCTGTTCTCCTAGGACAAGCAGGATGAGTCAGCCACACTTGGTGACGTCATCCGACGGCACCGAGACGGAAGTACTCTCCATAGCTCAGAAGGGCTTTCGCCCTTCTGAGCATGGGCCAACTGGCCCCACCCCCTGCCCTCCCCTAGCTAGCCAGCTTTTTAGTTCTTCCACCTTGCCAGCAAGATGGATACCTTCTCTCCAAAAAAAAAAAAATACAATTCAGCTACCATTGGACTCTCAGAATGCCCAAACCGGGGTTCAAGAAGTGCCCAGACTGCTCAAGAAGAATGAATTTAACTGGCCTGCACAACCGATGCCTCCGGTGCCTTGGGGTCTCCCACAATGTGGAAGACTGTGCTCACTGTGCCCGGATTTCTCCACGGGCGAGGAAATCACGCAGGAATGCGCTGAAGGAACTTTTCCATCGTTGCCTCCTTGCTCCGGTGCTTCCACCAGCCTCCGGGAGCTCATTTCCTCTCCGGCATTGCCACTGCCTTCCCAGGCTCCGACGACATTGCTGCCTCTACGGACCACCCCGGCGGCTCTGAGTACACCCTTGGGGGCTTCCACTCACAGCCCCGTGGTCCTGGACACTGTTGCTCCTCCGGGTGATCTGCTTTGCCTGCTCACAGCCCCAAGCAGCTCCGATTCCGACCAGCCACGAAGCTCCCATGGCAGCGGCCATCTTACCTGATGACATCACAGCTCCCGGCTCCTCCCCTGTGGCACCACTGGTCGGCGCCGAACCAAGCATCATCAGAGAAGGAGGAGCCGCTCGCAGGAGACACTCCCACCGCCAACAGTCCCGTTCGGCACAGAGGCAGCGCCGAGGACCACACCGACGTTCTGGACACCAGCACAGAAGTCACAGCAGCAGCAGCATAAACAGCAGCACCAGAAGCAGCAGCTGGGGCGTCCACAGCCACGGACGCAAGCGGCACCACTCTGGCAGGAGCCAATTGCGCAATCGCAGCAAGCATTCTGTGCCTGTCAACTCTGATCTGGACACTAGCAGCAGGTACTCCTTTTCCTCCTTCATCCAGCGGGATTCTCCCCCCCTCGCTCCAGCCCCCTGCCCTGGGCCCCTAGAACATATGGAGGACCTCCTGGAACCCACAGAGCCTGCCAAAGCTGCTTTAGATCCTCCACGAGTGCAGGAACCACGCGCAAAAGTTTTGGCCCTGCTATCTGACCTGTTCTCACAATGGACCTCCTCAGACATGGCCCAGATCTTACGCACGGGAGGCCCTCAATGCACCAGCAAACAGCCTGCCACTCTGACACCTCCAATTCCTACTCCACCCAGGAGTTCTTCTCTGGCCTCGGCCCACACCCATGACACTGAGGAAAATGCCGCGCAGGGCTCCATAGCTTCCCCATCTGCAGATCTCGAGCACTCCACCCCATCGGCGGACGCCCCGATGGATCCGCACGACTTAACCTACCCCAAGTTCCTCAAAAAGATGGACCTCCTCAAAGCGCCCCTGCACCTTTAATAATTGATGCTCTTGGCTGGCACCGACCTCAAGCTCCGACCCCAGGCCCACCCTGCAGTTTGGCAGGAGAGAGCTTGTACCGGGCACAGAGCGAGCTGAGGCAGGAAAATGCGGCAGGGGGGTGGAGATGGCGCTTCCCGGTCCTCCAGTCCTCCAACTGACAGGCTCCGCTCCCGGGTCCTCCCTCCCAGCGCAGTTGTTCTGACCTGCAGGCTCCGAGTCCTCTCAGCACACCTGCCCCGACCTGTAGGTTTTGCCCTGGGTCCTCCTGAAGGCTTTGCTCTGTGTCCTCCCGGCATGGTTACTCCGACTCGCAAGGCACATGTTGATGCACAGGCCCTCCCCATCTCAGGGTCTATGGCCTGTGTGGTGCTGATCACAGCGCTCCGCCCCTCCCCCACTGGGCAGCCCTTCTTATGCCTTCCGGGGATGTGGGTGCTGTCCTCCATTCTTCAGGCATCGCCCGAGGAACCGTGGGACTGGAGCACACTGCCTCTGTTCTCCGCCGCCCAGCAACCATGGCCTCTGAATCCAGCCCTTCTGCCTAAGGTTTAAGGAAACCCCCAGCTCCTAAGCAATAGCCTACTACTCAGGAGATCTGGGGTTGGATTCCCACTGTCACTTCTTGTGGCCTTGGACATGTCATCATCATCATCCTCCTGCAGCAGCTACTACTCAGGAGATCTGGGTTTGATTCCCACTGTCATACTTGTGGCCTTGTGCTAGTCACTCTGAGACATGACACCGTGTGTCTTCTTGGCATTTTCACACTTGCTTCTGCCCCAGAATAGCTCGTGCGATCACCTCTGTCTGACTGCCAGCAGTACCCAGAGCAGCAGCTAGAAAAGAAAGAATCCTGACGAGACTTCATGTCAGCAACAATAATGCACAGGCCACTCTGTCCAATGTAGCATTTGGGTGCCTGCCCAAAGAGTGGTCCAAGGACTAAGGGGCCCACCCCCTACAAGGAGACTTGGGTGAGCTGCACTCTTTGTCGCTCCCTACCAGGAGACTTGGGTGAGCTGCACCCCTCATAGCCTCTAAAGAACGGCCTACAATGGGAAACTTGGCAGCCCACCAGACATGGAGGAGACCCACTCCTCATGGGCACTGCCTGGACAGTGGGTACCATTTTCTCATGGGCAGTCCACCTGATGTGGAGGAGACCCACTCCTCATGGCCCTGACAATCCACCACCGGTTGCAGTCGCAACAGGGTTGTGCAGTATACCCAATCAATGTGTCCTTGAGCGGAAAGACACAGGTTCAGATCCCAGCGTGGATCCTGCACTGCATGCCCCTACTCTCATCCAAGGAGATTAAGAACCCCGCATTGACTGCATGCATGACCATTCATGACCAGCAACCCTCAGGGCACCTCCTGCATCTGGGAGTGTGAAGGATGACATTCACAACCCCTCGGGTGCAGGGGGGCACCTCATGGACTACTGCTCCTACAGGGGCATCCAGAGGAAGAACCCATCGCCCACTGGTTAGGGCATGACCTTAAGAACCAGTAAGCAGCATCAACTTGTTCTTGATGCACATTGATCTGGCAACCTGGAACATCTGCTTAATGCACATTGTAGATCCTGCATCTGAAGGTCGCCTAATAGTCAGGGTGCTGTCCATAAGCAGAGGACCTAGGTGTTCTTTCTACCACAGTTTGCATGGGTCCCTATGCACTGCCACCATGTTGGGATCTGCCCTTCCACTTCTTGGACTCAGCAATGCTGCAATTTCTGCCAAGGAAAAGCCTTTCTCATGCGACTGGGGCTGAGCGACCACATACCCTCCCATCATACCTTGTTGACTAGCCAGCAGAGGAAAAACCCACGGGATTGCTTCCCTTCCTGACTCCCCCTGGGTGGATGGGCCACCCCAGACTCCATCTGGGCGGATGGGCCCACGCTGTGCCCCAAAACCATACCCTTTGCTGTAATCCAGCAAACCATGCGTTACCCTTGAGCCTTCTGGTGAACCACCTCAGGCCCCAGGCAATCCTCCCGCAACTAGGAAAAACACCATCACCATCACCTTCATGACGTGGGTCATCTTCTCCACCCTACAGAGAGCACCGGCCCCAGTAAACTCCGTGGCACTAAACCTAATGTCACGGAGTGCATGAAGGCAGAGTGACAGGCTCATGGCCAGCCGGGGATTATTCTGGATCTTCCTTATGATCAACTCAAGGGCAGCTCTCTGACTTAGCTTGCACAAAGGCAGGTGTATCTGTCTAGCGGGTCACAGGTTCAAGACCTGGCTGAGGACCCTATTGGGGAATTAGAACGCATCACACGGTGCAGCAATGCCTGCGGCTCTGTACTCCAGGGCCTAGACAGTGAGGGAACAGATGCTCCAGGCAGACCTTCCCCTTGGGACCAGGTAGGAGCTCAACTCTTAGGCATCCTCCTTCCGTGAGGCTGACCGCAAATAGATCTGCATGCTCACTGTCCGGTACCAGTGTGTTTCTCCCCCAGAACCCTGACCCTGTTGACAGGTTGTGATCCAGACCTGACCCTGTGGTCTTCAACCTACCAATACACCACGATTGAACAGCTGCTGTGGCTCCCATGAGCGGGAGCCCCAGACCGTTGGAAAGCTGCACGGCCCTGTACAACTGTATGCCCAAGACATACACTGCAGTGAACAGCGGACTACACCCCTAGGGACTCCACCCGCATCTCCATCTAATGGAGGAGTAGCCTAGCGGTTAGTGCGGCAGTCCACTACCCAGACAATCTGGGTCCAAGTCCCACGGGCACTCCTTGGTCCAAGTCCCACTGGCACGCACTCCTTGTGGCCTGGGGCGAATTCACTTTACCATCTGCCGATACAGGCAAGGGCTCAAGCCATGCCAGGGGCACACACACGATGCACGCATCCCCAGAGGTCCTCCCTGCGTCCTGCTCATGTAGCACACATCTGCAAGGCCACCAAGACCTTGCAACAGGGACTATCACATCACCCGGGCACCGGTACACACCATCCAAGAACAGCAGTAACCATATTGAGAAGCATAAGGTCGTGGGTTCTTGTCGACTGGGCAGCCACAGCAATCTGGACTGCCACCCCCGTATGTCGCCCAGGCCGGAATCACTTATGGACACTGCGGGCTTAGGGGTCAAGCTCATACCACTCATACCACTCTTGTGGCACAGCCAATGCTGCCTTGCTACCCTGCGTGCAGCGATCACCTCACTGCTAACATAGACCATATGATATGCCATACTGGATCAGAACGATCACCTCACTGATAACATAGACCATCAAGCCCAGTATTCTGGTTCCAACAGTGGCCAATCTAGGTCATGTCTCCCCAAAGACACAGGTTCCCCACTGCTTGTATTGTGCCAAGCAGCGATTTCCATTTCCTCCACTCTCGTGGCACCACTCTCGGGGCCAGCAACTTGATGTCGTTACTCCTTCATTGAGGTGACTCCCGCACCACTAATGCTTGATGTGCCTACATCTCTGTTACCATGCCTACATGTCTGTTACCGCACAGGTGTGCCTTGTAACTACACTGGACCAAGCGTCTAATGGACTAAGTGTCTTAACCATGTTCCTGGGGTAACATAGTAGACCAAAGAGTAAGTGATGGGAAGGCCTGGCTTTCCCCTGGACCCGGCTTCCCATAAAGAACCTATGCCAGGCCGGCTTACTTCAAACCCCTGCAGATATGATTCGCACAACTAGAAGTGGAGCACCGCACAAGTGTGCCTTGTAACTACACCCTCTGCACGCCGTTGTGTGGTGCCTTGTAACGGCACCCTCTCTCAATGCTGCTACTGCACATGCGTGCATTGCCACTACAGGCCTACAGGTTCCAACATACTGTACCACAAGGGTGCATGCCAGCCCTGAACAAGTGTCTCGGCCTTCCACCTTCCACCACAGCACATGGCAGCTTGGGAGGCACCAAGTGTTGCTGACTCATCCTGCTTGTCCTAGGAGAAAGCAGAGTTATTTACCTGTAACAGGAGTTCTCCGTGGACAGCAGGATAAGTCAGCCACACATACCCGCCCATCTCCCCTGGGACGGGGTTGGCCTCCATCCTGCTGCCCGCCTCCTAGTGGCAAAAGGCTCAGCTAGTGACGCACTGGCTAGCTAGGGGCGGGCAGGGGAGTGGGGCCAGTTGGCTCATGCTCAGAAGGGCGAAAGCCCTTCTGAGCTATGGAAAGTACTTCCGTCTCGGCGCCGTCGGATGACATCACCAAGTGTGGCTGACTTATCCTGCTCTCCACGGAGAACTCCTGTTACAGGTAAGTAACTCCCTTATCACTAGTCTCCTCCTCGATACGCTGTTCTCACTTGGATTTAGGGGCTCTGTTCTATCCTGGTTTTCTTCTTATCTCTCTCATGTTCTGACAGATTTTCATCATTGCTATCCCGCTTTCAGTCAGTGTATCTCAGGGCTTTGCATTCGGATCTCTTGTTTTCTCTTTCTGTACTCATTCCCTTGGTGCCCTGATCTCCTAACATGGTTTTCAGTACCATCTTTATACGGATGACTCTCAGATTTAACTCTCTGTACCTGAAATCTCTCCAAGAATCCAGGCCTGTATTTCAGCCTGTTTGTCTGATGTTGCTGCCTGGATATCCTGTTGCCATGTGAAATTGAACATCTCCCTTCCTCCTTTCTCTCTTTCTGTGGATAAAACTAATCATCCTCCTTGTTTCCTCAGTTTGCAACCTTGAGGTCACCTTGACTCTTCTCTGTCTTTCAACTACTACTACTTATCATTTGTATTTTCTCTGCACCCATCCAACACATAGCTATAACCTGCTGTTTCTTTCTCTATAACATTTGCAGAATTCTCCCCCTCCTTTCTGAGCACACTACCCTTATCCACTCTCTAATCACCTCTTCTTTAAACTATTGCAACCTCCTCCTCGCTGGTTTCCCCCTGAATCATCTCTCTCCCCTTCAATCCATTCAAAATTCAGTTGCACGGTTAATCTTTCTCCAATGTCGCTATGCTCATGTAACCCCCTCTTCTTAAGTCATTTCACTGGCTCTCTATCCTTTTCTCCACCCAGTTCAAATTTCTCCTGCTGACTTACAAGTGCATTCATTCTGCAGCTCCTCACTTTCTTTCCTCTCTTTTTTTTTTTTTTTTTAGGGTTTCAAAATATTTATTCAGAGGGACACCGGAAGTAGAGCAAATTGATTAGCAGTTGCATGTCTTAAACAATAAATAGCATTTTTTGATCCTTTCTTCCTGTTCCTTTGGATTTCCAGTTCAATCAGAATCAGGGCTGGGATCCCGGTGCCACAAATTTACACTTGCAATTACCCAGAGATTCCTCCTCCCTCCCCGAATGGACTTTAGTTATTGCAGCAATAGTTCCAGGGCAAGGGCCATGCACCGACCAAGCCACCTTCCAGAGCCCTGCAGTCATGGGCCCTTTATCTGGCCACTAGATGTCACCCTTACGCAATGAGCATAACTCCCTTGCTCCTGGAACTGTAAATGCTGTCCCAGCTGACCCAAAGAGCAGACGACCCAGTCTGAGGACTGTGAATCAGGATTGTCCCAAATGGCGGTGCACAACACTGTCACTGAGCCACAGGTGGGCTCAAAATATACCATTTATGTGAATGTTACTCTTTACTGTCTAAGGCTGAATAACTTGCAGATGGGTTACAATTAACCAGGGTTTCTTGGATATGTTTATATTTTTCAGATACAAAGGAAGAAGTGACTAGCATATGTCCAGATTGCTTAGTACTTATTGACGTGAATAGCTCGGAGACAGGACATGCTCTTGGATTGTCTCTGTCAAAATTCAATGCGATGAGTAATGAGTCCAATTACTATCTCCCAGCACAAGTCTTCAGAGCTATGAGTCTGGTATATGGTGATCAAGTCTTTACACGAAACAAGTAGGGGAACGAAAAGATCAGTAATGCAAGAAGCTAAGGTTTATAAAAAGCCTGCACTATTCAATGTAATACCCTACAAGGCATGGGGGAAAGGGGGCAGGGTCAATTTTCAAATGCTTTAAGTGCTTAACTTGGATGTTTGGAGCCTATGTGGCCCCCTTGAAAATGAAATAATATAGCATATAACTAGTGAACAAGGGCATCCCTAAACCAAACCTACCTCTCTTCTGATCTCATGAGGCAAGTGGAGGGCTGTAATATCACAAACCTAAAGGGGAAAAACATTCCCACCTAAATTATATTACGTAACATAGACAATACAGAGCAGAATATTGAAACAAATTACATAGTCATACAACATAAAAAAGCAAGGTAGTCTGGCTCATTTTCTGTCCGACAATGACTTATTTCTCTAACTCTGGGTATGTCATTATCTGCTACCTCCTCACTTTTTAACAATGGGCAAGATTGAAGACCATAACCAGGGGGCATTTCTAGTATATTGATGGTGACCCCTCATCCTAGGCAGAAAGAATATATTTTTTCCAAGACCTGTGGAATATTTGTTTCTCGGCCAGTGGACTTGTTTTAGCTACAGCAGATACTCAGCGAAACCTGAATATCTTATACTGTTCATTAAATACAATTCTATTCCTGCCACAATATTGTACACTTTCCACTCTGTGAATCCATTGTAGCCACTAGCGCACTAGAGGTCATTTTATTAACATTATTTTACTGAATTTCAGGCTTCAATTCAAGAAGAGCAAGAATATCACATAGAATTTACCATCCAAGAGACTAACTGTGTCAAAAAATACGATATGATGGATCCAAACTGCACATTCAAATCTCCTGTGGTAAGTATGCCAAGCCATTATCACATATGCAGAGAAGTTCTGAATATTAAATATGCTCAGAATAGCAGACCAAAAGACCTTAATTTAAATAATTCCCTCAGATGACAATATCATATTCATGAAAACTAATTGAGATTATTTCTGTCTTGTTCTCTACCACTCTGAATAGATGAGCACACAGATTCTCATATCCAAACCCTGTGTGTCTTCATCCAGTCCACCAATCGAGTCTCCACTCCCACCCCTACCCCCACTCCCACTATCTGTCTCAAGCATATTCAAACCATGCCAATGCTCTGTCCTCCTTCACCTTTGCCACCCCAAGCTTTCTCAACCTCCCCTTTGATCCCAAGACCAATATGCAATCCAACATCCAGGCCCTACTATCAACCCTGCAACATCAAGTGAGCACATCCTGAAATACATTTTATTCTATAAGAACGGGAAACATATCTTGAGAAGTCACATAGAATGGGAGAAACATTTTTGAAAACACAGCTCGTTAAGATGACTAACTTCATTCCTTTCCATTGCAGCTGGAACCTCCTATTGCTAGCAAATTGTCAATAAGCCATGTCAAGTCTTTGTTTCCATTTGATCTCTGAGCATTCCAGGAGTCTGCGTTTTTCATGTTTTAACTCTACAAACGATGAGAAACTTTTATTTATTTAGCAGTGCTTATATACTGCTTTTCATAGGGTCAAAGCGGTGTACATTTCCCTTGTCCCCAAAGGGCTCACAATCTACATTTTGTACCTGAGGCAACGGAAGGTTAAGTGACTTGCCCAAGGCCACAAGGAGCACCTGTGGGATTAGAAACCCCAGTCCTTCCAGCCCAAGGTTGCTGTCCTCTAGCGGGATTTAAACCCCCAGCCCGAAGCAACTTGCCCCAACCACTAGGCCACTCCTCCCTCATTTCTAAACTAGTCTGAAATTTTTGTCCTTCAGAGGTTAGAGATACCACAACTGGATGGCATTGTGATCAGGAAATGTAAATGATTGCCCAAAAAGTATTATATAATCTATTACAGCTACTGAACCCTACAATTTCTGAACCACTGAGGGCACAAAAGATACAGGACTATTCCAGGAAGTTCCATTGAGTCCAGTACACATTAATGGCATCTTAGACTAGCTTAAGATCACACTCTTCAGTTCTAAGTATCAGTATTTGACCTGTGCATTACCTGACTCAGTAAGTAGATTAAAATAATTGAGGCATAATGCATGTGATTCTGGAGAGGAGAATGCATTTTCTAAACATAAGATACCCCTGTACCCACTATGTTTTAATCTGAGCTTTTTGTACAGTGTTTTTGAAATCATTCCACCATTATAGCCTAGACTAATGTAATGTTTTACAGTATGCTTGACCTTCTAAGAGGTCAATGAAAACAGTGGAAAGGTGTTAGCTAGAAAATGCTAAACAAATTAACAAAATGCTACAAAGAACTCGGAATACAGCATCAAGCAATCATATCTCTGACCCAGACTGAACTACACTAGGGCTTGGTTTAAAGCCTTGGTTCTATCTTTCAAGATTCGATATCCAGTGGATCCCTTGGATAGGATTTTGCAATTGAAATTGTATTTGCTGGCTTGGAAATTATGATCAGAAGAGAGACATTGGTGTCTAGAAAGTGGAAAATAGCAGAGTCGATAAAAGCCCTTTAAGTTCTCTTCTGGCACAATAAGCTGCCTGTGGTGATTAGATGATCAGCGTTATTGCTGGTTTTTAGAAAACTTTTAAAAACGTGGTTGTTTTTAGGAAGAATATTGCAATGTTGCTGCTCATGGGTGTGGTTGGGAGCTATTAAAGAAAGTGTCTCTCCTGTGAATTATGATATGTTGAAATAAATTATGTAATTTAATTTTAATTTAGGAATTCCTAGTCCATGTTTTACAAGTCCATAGAATAGGTGAGGTGCTACAGTAGAAGGGAAGTACATTTGATGCGTTATGGAGTCCTTTTACTAAAGGTCACTAAGGCTTTTTGCACGTTAACATGTGCTAAAAAAACGCATATTAAGTGCAAAGTCTCTGCGTTAGCTGTAGGCGGCATGATCAACAAGTTCCCAGCAGCTAACACACATCGAAGTCCCCTAACGGGTGGCTCACTTGGCGCAGGTGCACCTAATTACACTCATAGAGGTGGCGATAGGTGCTCTCGCTGCGCACACAGCAATTGCGCTCACGCTGGTGGTAATGCACTCTCCACACCTAAACTCCACCCATTCCCCACCCCATTACACCAAGGCTGATTAATGTATGGTTTAAGACATGGTCATGACATACCCCCCATGTTAGTGTTTCCAGCTGACAGTTGCCGCTCATTAAAACATACGCTAACTGGGTACAAGAGCCCCTTTCTGCGTTAACATGATGTGAACTGGGATTTGAAAGATTTCAGAATGGTGTGTATAGAGTTTATGTATGTTTGAGAGGATTCCTTGGGATCTGTTTTTGAATGTTATGTTTATAGTTACTTATAACAATGTGATCCATTCAGTTTTTGTTAGAAGGAAGGTATATAATTTTTTTTAAATAAATGCAAATGAAAACAAATAATGCTTATTATATTTAGATACTGTAATTAGAACAAATTAAAGAAAGTGCTTTTGACATCATTGTTTTCTTTTGTAGCACACGGGTTTCTGTGTATCCGATGTTCATGTAGGGCTGAGTATTACTGTTGAACTTTCCTGTGACTTCTACGAACCACAGGTAACAGGTTCATAAAGATCACTAACAGTTTCTTTTCAGTTGGCATTTTGGCCCCACCTGGTTCCACTTTCCAAACCCAGTTGATGCTTTACTTCGATGTGGTGGGTAGGCCTTCCACCCCATCACTCACTGAACAGCCCTGCATAGCTGAGCTTGCTAGAGTAAATTTATTTGAAATAAGTTTCTACAACAAATCTATAGCATACTTGCTTGGGAAGTTCTTACCAATGTTACATGGATAAATAACGAGGATTGCAACAGCATTTGCAAAGTTCACAGTTAATAAATTATTCTGCATGCTGTACTGATGAGACTGTGGAGGAGATGAGATTCAACTGGCTATTTAACTGAAGAACTGAAATTATTAGTTTGAAGTTATCACAGATCACTAGCCACACAAATAGGATATTTAATTAAGGAGTTAAACTTAATAACAAAAAATACCATTTTAGGATACAAAAGAACTCCAGAAGCATGATTTGAGTCTTGGTGTTCATGATGGGATTCGAGAACATTCAAAAGCTCCCAGTAGAGAAAAAAGAAAAAGTAGAGAAAAGAAAAACTGTAAGCGACGATCTGACAATCTAAATGTTAAGAAATGTCTTCGACCCAGGTATAGAAAAAAGGATGATTCCTCTGAATCAGACTCTTCAGAAGAAGGAAGGAGAGCTGTTACCTTCCCCGGAAAGCATCCAAACGTTTTCTCAACTTTATCCTATACACCACCTCCTATCCCGTCATCAAAGTTTCTTCCCTCAGCAATAGACTTATCCCCCTCAAAGGAACCGCCCCAACCAAAGGACCTCCCCCCAGCAATGGAATTGCCCCCCTCAAAGGAACCGCCCCAAACAAAGGACTCTCTCCCAACAACAGAACTGCCCCCCTCAAAGGAACCACCCCAACCAAAAGACCTCCCCCCAGCAAGGGAATTGCCCCCCTCAAAGGAACCACCCCAAACAAAGGACCTTCCCCCAGCAACAGCATTACCTCCTGTCTTTTTTGAGACTTTTCCTGATTTACCTGCTCATGTACCAACCTGCCCAGGTGAGGCCATTCATTTAATTTTATAAGGGAGAATATTTTTTCTTTCCATCGTGATGGAGATTTATATTTTGAAAACACTACTTTTACTACCGTGGTTTATAGCCATCAATGCTGATTTGCTTACTCTACTATATGTGCAAACCTCCTTAAAATCCTCCACATGGCGTGCCACTTATTTTACGACTCTCTGAATTCTGAGACCATATTCTAAATGTTGTAAGGGCAAACAATGCTGTATATTAAGAAATAATTATGGCATGAGTGTGAGAAAAGTCAAATTAATCTCATCGCGCACTAACTTTTATTAGCAAGTACTCTATTGGCAGCTAAGTAGGCAATTTTATCTTTTAATGTTAAATTTAATCTTTTCATGTTACAATTGTTTGGAAACTTTAAAAACGCAGGAAAAAACTAGCTGTGTGCAATAAATGACCCGTGTATGTACTGATATAGAACGCTTTGTAATTAAGATCAAACGCAAGCACTTTTCTCATACTCTGCCAATCTGATTATATTTTATAATATGCAGACAATGAATAAAAAAGATTTATAGTAAGTTGCTTTGATAGAAAGCATGCACTCTTTTACTGATTCCGAATTCCTTTTAAATGCACGTACAAATATATATAATGCTCTCTAGTGAATGTTACACTTTCAAAGAGTTTGGACTCCTACAAGTCTTACTGGAGACTGTGAGCATGGCCTCTCAATAAAAAATCCCCACAGACTGGGAGGAAATCCTCGATCATTCATGTCTTCTTTGCTTAAGACTGTTAACTCCAGTGTGCTGATAAAATGGTATCTGGTAAAATATATTTATCATTAAAAGGAAAAATAATAAAGAACTTATGGATACTGGTGTGTTATTTCATCTGATATTTCTGGCCTTTTATGATCTTTTTGGTTTTCTCCTATTTTTCAGAATATCCATGGAAAAACTATTTTGGAAATCTGGCCCTCCATTTTGTGTGTTTTAGTCAAATCCCTGTTATCACTTCTAGCCCCTAGTGGTTCCTTCTCATTTTTCCATTCCTATTACAAATTAGATGGCTACCACATGGCCTCTAACGACTGAAATCTGCTATTGGTAAACCATATCTGGAGATGGCACTTGAAATGGACCTTTTGAGACCATTGCTAAAAAAAACCCAGAGAATGGTTGCATAATAGAGCCCTTCACAAGAGTGTTCAATGAATTTATTGATTGATTGAGGTGTACGGCTTTATGTTTTGCTCTTTCCTATGATCTAGGTGGATTACAATAAGAAGATACAGAAAATGGAAACATACCAAGGAAATAAAACAAATAAAACATAAACTAATTATAACAAAATTAAAAATTCAAAGTAAAACATAAAAACTGCTAACAGACCAATAAGATATAAAACTATTTAAAAAAGACAAATGAACAGAAAACAAGCGACTTCATGGAGGGTAATTTATAATCGGGTGCCTAGTTTTAGGCATCTAGAACATACCTATCTAAACCCATTTTATAAAAAAAGGCAGGTGCCTACTTTTCCTTATAAAATACGGGCGTAAATGTCTGAAAATGCACATTAAATCTAGGCGCGAATAGTTATACCCATGCCTAGATTTTTAAAGAACGCATGTAAGTTACAGTATTTTATAACTTATGCATTGAGATTTGTTCCCTGCCAACACTCCACCCCTGTACACACGCACACCAAAAGCACGCACCATCGACTTGACATACATATTTACAAAAAAGTAACTGGCTAAAGTACAGACGTAAAGGCCCATCCACACACATAAGTCATTGAAAATGCACAACTTATGCGCATTGACAGAGTGCAGCTTTACATGGCTCCTTATAAAATTACCAACATACCGGATTTAAGAATATAATATCAAGGAGCGGAGATATATGAACCCCACAATTATCAGATATTATAACATGCTTATAAAAGACTATGAACTGGGAGATACATTGCCAGTTGAATAGCAAACTATTTCAGAGTTTTGGAGCAACCACCAAAAGCATGTGATTGCGTAACACAATGAATCACACCTACCTGAATGAACGTCCAAAAGCATGGCACTGTGGGACAGCAAAGACCAAGGAGGGCGGTATAGTTTCAGGATTGAATAGATGCTTATGGACGCCCTCTGTGCAGGTTAACCCCCTCTAGCTTTTTAAGTGTAAAAGTTATTTAAGTTTGTTCTTTTAGTCCTCCGTGGCTAGTATCATGATCTTTGCAGCTTTCCAGGTCATGCCGTGTCTTGGTTAGTGGAACCAACATTTCAGCTATCTGTGGCTTTCGTCAAGGTGAAGTGGTTATTCAGTGAATGTCTCTTCTTATATACAGTGATTCTCAAGCCTGATTGGTGGATTTGAAGCAGGAGATTTGAATTCTTGACGGGAAAGTCCGTTGAAGAAAAGGTGGGAAATTAGAATTTGATTTCAGAGGGAAAGTTCATTAGAAAAGGTGGGAGTTTTGAAATCTGAATTTTGGCAGGAAGTTTCATTGGACAAGAGGTGGGAACAGTGCAATTAGGAATCTTGGAGGTAGGAATTTGGGTTTTAGAGGGAAGATTGTTGTGACATTATCAGATTTTGGAAGTTGGAAAACATTTTTTGTCTTTGACCCCAGACCTTGTAGCACTAAACCTTCTGTGAAAGAGAAGTTGCCATGTTTTGTTGATGTTAAGTCCTTTGTCTCCATTGAAGTTTCATGGGTGTAATGTTATCTTTACCACCCTTTTGATCCTCCTTAGGCACCAGCATTCTTCTTTTTCCTGGATTCTTGTGTCCTTAGATTTGATTGTATGACCAGTTTCCATCGCATGGAGGGCTACAGCAGATTTCTCTGTGTTGCAGAGTTTATAATGTATTTTGTGCTCTTGTAGCCTTTCTTCTATGACATAGCCAGTTTCACCTATACAGGGTGGCCCAAAAAAAGTGAGAACATCTCGTAAATTAAAAGCTTAAATAGTTTACTTATTTACCTTTTTTAGCTATATAACGTCTTTATTTTGACAATTTCCGGTCGCCATCTTTTTTTTAAAATTTGTCAATCGTTTACATCTGTCTTTTTGAATTTTTAAATAACTTATATGCTACGAGATGTTCTCACTTTTTTTGGACCACCCTGTATATGATTGGCCGCAGCTGCATGGAATTTCATAGATTCCATAAGAACATAAGATATGCCATACTGGGTAAGACCAAGGTCCATCAAGCCCAGTATCCTGTTTCCAACAGTGGCCAATCTAGGTCATACGTACCTAGCAGTTTCCCCAAAAGGCACAGGTTCCACAATGCTTGTACACTGCAGCAGTTTGGAGTGGGGGATGTGATCCTTCACTTCTGTGAGTGAGGATGCCAGCTTCTGTGGTGTCCCATATGCTTTTCTGATATTATTCTTTTTAAGCTATTTAGCAATGTGGTCTTTGGACATACGGGAGCAATCTTTGTTCTATCATGGGGTCACTATCCAGTGGTTGTTGGTGATTACTTTTCTTGTAGATCGGTTTTTCCAAATGTTTTAAGGCTTGGGAGATGGGAATGTTGTTGTAGCCATAGGCTGAGAACATGTTTCGGAAGGTGTTCCTTTCTTCCTGGAGATTGTTTGGTTTGCAAACTCTGTGACCTGTTTATTATTGTACACAGGATCCCTGTTTTTGTGGATGGATGGAGGAGTGACTCCGCATGTAGATAATGGTTGGTATGAGTAGGTTTCCTGTATATAGTGTGGCTCAAGCTTCCATTTGTTCCCTTTTTGATCATTATGTCAAGAAAGGGGAGACATCCTTTGGTCTCGGTATCCATAGTGAACTTTATGTTGGGGTGGCTGTTATTCAGATGGTTCAGAAAGTCTTGATTTTTCCATCCATGGGGCTAAATGACAAATGTGTCATCTACATAGCTGACCCAGAGTTTGAGTTTCATTGTCCAGTAGGGTAGATTCAAGAGACTCCATGAAAATGGTGGCAACTACTGGGGAGAGAGGGGAACCCATTGCTATGCTTTCCCTTTGAGAATAGTACTGTTTCCGGTACTGGAAGAAAGTTGCTTTTAGACAAAATGCTGTTAAGTTTGCCCATTCCAGTGGAAGCCTACAGGTTTCTAGCTTGTGGTATATGGCCTGGACTGCTTCTTCCACTCATACTTTGGTGAAGAGGGAGATGACATCAAAACTGACCATGATGTCTGTGTTGCTCAGGTTGCTGATGATTTCAAAGAAGTGGGTAGAGTCTCTCACATTTGAGGCAATGCCATCTGTTAGAATACTCAGTTTTCGGGACAGGTAAAGTGCCAGGGGGTGGGTTGGGGATTGATTGCACTGATGATGGTTCATAGTGGGATGTGTGGTTTGTGTATCTTGGGTAGGCCATAGAATCTTAGAGTCCAGTGGTTGCCTCGTTTCAGACTCAGTTTTATTTCTCTCTATGGAGATGGCATGGTTTATCTGGTTTGCTACTTCTCTGCAGATTTTCTGGAAAGGATTGTTAGGTGGCAACATGTAGGTGTCTTCTGCTAGGAGATTGGATATTTTTTGGTGATAATCTTCTATGTCCATCACTACAGTCATGTTACCTTTGCCTGCAGGCAGAAATATAGAGTCATGCCATTCTCGTAGCAATCGGAGTGCTAGTCGTTCTTTACATGATAGGTTGTGGGGAGGTGCTATGGCGAGGTGCTTTAGCTCAAAGCAATATCCTGGTGGTTTCTGTACGGATGTGATCTGCTTGATCTTCTGATAATCCTATGAGAGTGCTTTCTATTTCAGCTATGATGTTAGTATTGTGGACCCCATTGGGGGGTTACCGCAAAGTTTAGACCTCTTGAAAGGAAGGTAGTTGTGGCTTGATTCAGCGGTTCGGAGATCAGGTTAATGACAGTGTTAGGTAGATGTGTGGTTCTCAGTTGTGGTTGTTGTTGTGCAAATGGTTTTGTAAACTTCTTGCACTGTTCGGATCTGGCTTGTTCTGACACCCAGTCTGCATGGATCATTGGGGCACAATCTAAGACCTAGGAACAGCAGAAGTAAACCTCGAACAGGTAAGTCCAGCTTTATGGGGAGAACATCTTTAAACTCACCAGAGAATTCTCCAACTTATGAGAAAAGAGAATCCTAAAACTAAGTCGGTTAGCCTTCCTATGGCGCTGCAGGGAAGTCAACATGGCACTCACCTTCCTCAAATTGCACCATCATGTGGATACACCAGCAGCATGATGGATTCTGGACTGCTCAAGTCTGGCCCTATTAAAAGAATGGATACACCAAATCCGGACTGACCTAGCACACCTGGAAAACAAACTCCTCACTGCATCTACTCCTATCCAATAGATTCAGTGAAGAAGACTGGCAGGTCTTAGATTGTAAAAACAACAGAAATGGATGTAGACAATGGCCACCCAGTGATGCATATATAACATATAAACTTTAATAGGGGGCCTGCCTCAGCTGAATTTTGGCAAAACTCGCCTGCATCAGGGGTCGAGATGGTTGTTCTCCAATAAAACATGGAGAATAGGATTTTAACCAAAATACATACACGTGGAGGCCTATTCACAATAGGATGTCCAGCCCCCTGTATGGCCAGGCAGAATTGGGCCATGCAAAGTTAGACCCGATTCTGATCCCACGGCCCCCGAGGGGGTCAGAATTGGGTCTAGCACCTGGATGTGCTGGATGGGACATGATTCTGCCCGGCTGTACATCCTGGCGACTACCCAGCTAACTCAGTCAGGCTCATGAATGGACCCACAGTGCCATAGCATCCCATCACTATGGCTCCTGGCTCCATTCACAAGCCACGATTGCTGGCTGCCTTGGAGCGACTCCCATTCCCCGCAGCCTCACTTCTGATCTGGCCTTCCAAGGCTGGGGGTTGGACTGTGGGGAACCCTCTGAGCCCCCCTCACCTACCTGCCCATGTCGTGGACCCCACTGTCCAGGGGGAATAAGTCCCCCATCTATCCTGAAGGCCCTGGATGTACAGGGCCGACCTCGGAATCGGCCCTGTATGTCCAGGGTCAAGGGCCTCCCACATCATGCCCTCGTTCCGCCTCCAGAAAACCCTCTCTCGCCCCCATCTAGGCCTCCCTGTACAAACCTGCTGTTCATATGGGGAGGTTAGTGACAGAGATGGCAGGGGAACAAATAACGGGGATGGATGTCCCATCAAGAAATCCATCCCCGCTATTCATGGGACAGCATGTCCCTCAATATATATAAGAAAAGCGTAACCTGCTACCATTATAAAGTAGGAAAATATGCAAAAAAAACAATGGCAATAAATACTCTAGCCCCCATCATGGGAGAGAAGCAAGATATACATAAATCCCCAAGTACCCATATTAACCCACTAATTTGTGCCGAAGAAAATTTTCCAAATGGGAAACATCTGTGAAAACAAACTTATTGCTAGCATAGGTAACCACACACTTACAGGGGAAATGGAGATAGAATGTGGCTCTGATAGTCAAGACTTTAGATCACAACTGCAAGAAAGTCTTCCTATGCATTTGCGTTGGTCTGGCAACAGTAGGAAAAATGTGTATCGGCTGGCCATAAAAAGGAAAAGACTTTTTCGAGAAGTATAATTTCAAGACAGCAATCTTATCAGCCTCAGATCCAAAAGTGACCAGCAGAGTCGTCCTCTCAGAGACGATATCCTGGGAAGTCTCAAGAAAAGCGGTCAAATCAAGGCTATCCGGAGAGGAGATGGAATCCAACCTCTCGCCTTCGGCCACTGCTACCTGAGTCCCCTTGGAAATATAAAATAACTTAGAAATAACTAACACATCAACATTACTAAACAACAGAATTTCTTTCAAATACTTTTTTAGCAGCTCGAGGGGGGACAGAAGCCGCATCACAGAAAAATTCAGGAAACGCAAATTCCTTGCCCTTGATTGATTCTCCATTGCCTTTAGTTTGGTATGGATAACCAATAATCCTTAACACCCCCTAGAGACTGGAATGGGGGCTAAAAGCCCTCAAGTTTCATTACATGAAACTTTAAAGAAGAAATTAAAGAGTCCTCCTGTTAAATTTGACCACAGACTCCTCGGAAAACTTGCATAGTTGACCCATAGTCCCAGTCAATATCGGTTCCACTCTTGACAACTTTCCCCAAATATCCCTCAAGGAAACCTCTGTGGAGGAGCCCAATGGCTCAACCAAACATGAAGATGGTGTCACAAGAGAAATTGCCTTGGGATACGAAACACCAGCCAGGGGACCTAAGAGGGAGGGGGATCATGGAGAGTACTCGCTTACAAGTGGAGAAGTAGCCCTTTGAGAACCGCTACTAGTCTCCAGAGCAGACCAACCTATCATAGAAGTCTGGGGTGGAGGTGTAGGGTAACCAGAATGCAAGGAAGTTTCAATATACAAAGTATTACTCTCGATTGTAGAAGGAGGCAAAGCAACAGGCTGCACATGGAGGTCCATAGGCCCCTTGACTGGGACTGCTCCTCCAGCACCTCCCAGTGCCTTGTTCTTTGCCTTCTGCTTACCTATAACAATTCAGAGCTTCTTCTGGTGCTCCTTCATATAACGAAGGGGCTCCAAAGGGGCAGAGGGGAGGAGCAATCTTAAAGCTGGTCACCGCAGGGGTGCAATTGCTAGAAATGGCAAAGCAGCAAGAGCACACAATCTCTCTCCAAACAACTCTCCCAGAAATATTCTTTTTTTGTGTCTTAGAGTTTCCTCAGTGTATGATCTGAACTCCTCCATGTAGATCAAATGAAAGAGAGCGTCTTCTGAGAGGTGCCATTTACATTCAAGTCTGCTGAGTAAACTCTTCGGCTTCTGTAGTGAGGAAGAAAACCACAGTACTTCTTTGTAGTCTTTCTTTGAGGAGTGAGTGCAGCAGTGGACAGGATCTTGTTTCATCCTTTGATTTGCGATAAAGGTCAACATCTTCTGATATGATCATGTGTAACTGTGGGGTGACTCTATTGAGGAAGTGTTCTTTGTTGAATGGTTGAAATCTACAATTTACAGTTGCAGTGGAGGGAGGGACCATTTGATGAAGGCTGAAGGGTATGGAGAAGAGTATGGACACATGATCTGACCACGGTACTGAGAAGATTGTGTGGAGCTTATGGGCAGGGTCCAATAAGAGATCCTCAAGCAGGAATATAAGATCAAGCAAATTTCCTTTCTTGTGGGTTGGTTTGCAGAGAGTTTGTGTGTACCCAAGGACTCCCATGGCTTCAATGAAGGAGGTAGATTGGGATGTGGAAGTGGAAGATAGGTTGAGGTCACCCAGCAGAAGTGTAGATAGCTCTGATGCATCGCCATGTGGGGCTCTGTAGGTAAGGCAGAGTGATATTGCCACATTTAAAACTATTAAGATGTCTATCTTGGTAGAGGAATAGACATCAGTGCTATTGAGTTTAAGATTATCTCTAGCTATTAAACATACACCTCCACCTCTGCTATTTGCTCTGTTACAATTGGTTATTGTGTAAGAACGAAGGCAGAGCAGATTAAGGAGAATGGAATCAGCCTCGGAAAACCATGTTTCTGTGATAAATAGAATGACTAAGTACTGATCAAACAGCATATCCACCAAGATCTGGATCTTATTCTGGGCAGAGCATGCACTGATGAGTGCACAACTCAAGAGGACTTTGGTATTTCTTTGAAAGAGGGGTGTCTAGGTCGAGTCTTGTGATAGCGGGATTTGAACAAGGGACAGTACCGCATTTGTTGCTGCCTTAGCTTCTGCTGTGTTTGGACGCACTCTAGTGAACATCTGTGTTTATGGATTATTGGAATGTAGTAGCTATTATCCAGTTTAGCTGACTCAGTAAAAAGAGTGGATATTAGGAGTAGAAGTAAGACATACACAGAGAAAATAGCATACTCGATTTTAACCGTTCCCTCCGTGGTGACTGAGAGTACCAGGTCCTTGGGGAGGCTCGTCTTCTGGAAGAACCGTGGTAACCACTGCGGTGAAAGGTGATAGGACCCCAGTTAACATGAAATGCTGTGCCCTTCCTCTTGCACTTAATAAAATGGAAGTTAAACTGAACCATATGTCTCTGCTTTTGTTTTTGACTAGGATGCTATGAGTAATCCAAAGAAATGGTTTTGACATGAAATACATTTCTGATAAACAGGGCTGGCTCCAGAGTTGGTTCAAAATGTTGGCGTCCTAGACAAACCTTAAGCTTTACACCCCCCCCCCCTCCCCCTGGCTGTCAAAATGACTTATTTAGCTTATGAATGCTCTGCTCTGTGCTACCCTGGTTTGTCTAATGGCTGGGCCAGCCCTGTTGATTAAATATGGTGCCAGATAAGTCTGATTGTATGCAACTGTATTTTGGCTATCCACATCCTTGTGGGATCCATGTCACACCAAACTAGGGTGGTACCATCTCTACTTCTAATACTTGGAAATCCATTTAGGACAGCTCCCTACCTATATTGCCACTAACCTAGTAAGATAGTAACAAATCTACTGACCCACCCAGTCTGCTCACTTACTCCTGTCCACACTGCACAGATATGTTTCAGCTGTCAATTTGCAAGATGGTGTTTGTTTTCCTTCTTAGCACTCCAGCATCTTGGACAGATGATCAGACAAGATCATCCTGAGTTCTCTCCTAGCACTTTCCCTTCTCATGTCCAGCCACAAAGTTTTGCAAATAACATAATTACTTGTTGCCTGAACATCTGGCCTTCTAGGTTCCCAGCAGCAGCCAGCCAAAAGACTCAGCTACATCTGATTATTATTTCCAGAGGGGTGTCCATATTAGTCTGTAGCAGCAAAATCACCAAACGCAGCTGATGGCACGTTATACACTATGGGGTATGTTTACTGAAGTACGCTGTGAGTGCAAGGTTTGATGCACGTTAAGGGTGCCATGCTAACACTTTGGGGTCCCATGGTAAAATATTCATGTTAACTGTGTGCTGATTAGTGTGGTGCTGCATGTTGTTGTTGTTAAGTACTGTCGAGTCGGTATCGACACAGGGCAACCCTCAGGATAGTTGACCTAAACTGTATTTGGTCTTCAGTCAGGCAGTTCATTGTTGATAGAGTGGCATTCATAGCTGCTGTAATTGTATCGATCCAGCTCATTGGCCAGCCTTTCTCTTTTGCATTGACCTTCTACCTTGTCAGGCATGATGTCTTTCTCCAGTGATCTCTCTCTTCGCATGATATGTCCAAAGTATGAAAGTCAAAGTCTTGTCATCTGAGCTTCTAAAGAAAGTTTAGGTTTGATCTCCTCTAATACTGACTGGTTGGTTCTTCGGACAGTCCATGATATACACAATATTTGTCACAAGCACCTCATTCAAAGACATCAATTTTCTTCTTGCCTGTCTTTTTCACTGTCCAACTTTTGCATCTATATGATGTTATTGAAAATACCATGGCCTGGACAAGTCAAATCTTTGTATTGAGAGAGACATCTCTGCTCTTGTCCATTCTGCCAAGAGCAATGTGTCGTTGGATTTCTTGACTGCTTGTCTTTTCTTTATTGATTGTTTATCCCAATAGGTTAAAATTAATGTGGGCTTCCATTTTAATTTAGTGGCACAATTGTGCACTATTGGTGCATACCTTAGTAAACATACCACTATGTAATTTATTGAAGCATGAGCCTTCAAAGGCAAGAATCCAGTTCATCAGATGTGGTCTTCCATAATTGTTCTCCACCATTTGTGGTATCTGATGAAATGGATTCATCCTCAAGCATCAATAAATCAGGTGGTCTTTAAGGTTCTATCAGCTTCTTTGTCATGTTTGCTAGTTATTAGGGTACTTATAGTCTGCCAGGCCAACCCAGTAGAAGTGAAAAGATTTCCTGAGCAGACATTTGTGAGACTTAGGGGTATGCAGGCCAAAAGATTTTATTTTGTTTAGTTTCTCATGTTGTTTGTGGGACTTTTCATTTTTATTTATTTTTTTTTTTCGTTTCAGGGGAAATGTTGTTAAGTGCGCACACACTCTCTCAATAATGTGCGCTGTTGAGCAATAGTGAGCATTATTAACGACAGATGGGAAGTACCAAAATTTTGGAGGATTTTCTTCCATTTTCATTTTCATTCGATGTGTAGTTATCAAATGACCACATGTCTCTACTGAGACTATCCCTTCAGTTAAGGATGGTGTTTTTGCTCCGGAGGACCAGTTTGATTTTCAGGCTAATCAAATTATGTAAATTAATCTGGTTCATGGATCAAATCTATACAAGTATATTTAATGACTTCTTTATGTAAATCATGAAACCAGACCCATTTGTGGTATTTAAGGATCAAAGTTTGCCATCACTGCCCTTAATGTACCTGAAGAACAACTCTTAGGATGTAGAGTGTTATGTGTTTAAGGCAAACCACCATAGCTCCATGTTACTCTGCTATTGCACTGTTCTGTTTGCCTTCTCTCTGAAATATGTTTTGTTGTTGTTAAGTGCTGTCACATTAATGTTGACTCCTGGTAATCCTATGCATAACTGTCCATACTGTGACTATCTTCTGGATTTGCTTGGTAAGATGCAACCAGAAGTAGATTGCCAGGTCTTTCTTCCATGCAGTAAGCCTACAGCACCTGGCATTCCAAGGTCATCCATCCAAGTATTAACAAGGCCCCACCCTACTTAGCTTCCAAGCTCAGGCAACATGAAGCATACTCAGGATGATGTGGTCATAGCATTATGTGCTCTAGATTCCATTAATGTGTTGAAAGACCAACTTCCACCACAATGGCTGCTTTCATATGTCCAAACTATAGATTGGATTCTGCTAAAGTGAAAGTTACTATATAACTCCCAAATATTTTAATGCATTAACATGTAGATATCTTACTTCACCTTATATTTGGTTTCATGACACAAAGCCAGGCTTGTTTTAGCTTGATCCACCTTAAGTAATTCTAATTGCCAGTTAGAATTGTTTTGCATGGGCTATGAATTAGGGGAGATCTAAGATGGTGGCAGAATTAAAGCACCAGCCACATGGAACTACAGTATACATATGGAAGTTGTTTCCTAAGTTCCTTTTCCCTTAGCATAAAGGAAAGTTTGGACTTAGCCTTCGGAGCCCTCTCCTTCTTCATTTCTTCTTGGCTTCAAACACTGATGAAATGTTGTGTCTGCTGGACTGATATTGAGATTATGGTGGATCAACATGGGATCAGCTGCCTGAATAAACATAAGACTTGAGTCTTGCCAACCAAGACATCTTCCTTTCACCCAACCAAGAGTAGAGCAGCGTACAAACTGGTACACCGGTGGTGTACAAATCAGTACAGCCACATGGGAAGATGTGATCCTGCTGTTCCAGCATTTGGCACACTTGACTGCTTCAAAAAAGGGAAAACACTGAGGCATCAGCAAAAGTGCTGGATCAGGAATTCCCAAAATGGACCTTGTTAGGGGGTTTGCAGGATACAGAAAAGAGTAATACAAGAGAGAGAGAAGCTGATGGGTATTGGTTGGGGAGAAGAAAGAGATTGGTAGGATATGGTTAGAGAGAAAGAGAGAGACTAGATGAAACTGACTGGGAGAATGGAAGAAGATATTGAGACTGGTGAGGACTGGATGAGGAGTGGAAGAGAGGGGGAGAGAGACTGGTGGAGACAGGAAGGAGAAGGAGGTTAATAGAATTTTAAAGTGTCAATGTGAAGGAAGAGGAAGAGATATGGAATGAGAGGGAGGGAAAAAAAGGAATAGAAAGGAGGGAGGATTGGGGATGGGGAATTGAGGAATGGAGATGAGGGTGGAGGATGAGGGAAGATCCTGATGGGTGTGGAACAAGGTGAAGAGCAAGGAAGGGAGATTGGGATCTTTGGAGGATACAAATGGGGAGAAGGAGGAATTGTGCCCTTAGCTCCAGCCCTTTTCCCCTTCATGTCCTTACCTCCCCCTTCTCACTCCCAATCCTCTCTCCCTTTCCACCTAGTATATTTCCTTCTTTTCCTCTGTCCGCGCAGATATTCACACACAACCACACCCTGAACCCCAATCCTCTTTCTAACGCACCCCAACCATAATTTCCCTTTCACACAACCCATCCCATCAATTTATGCAACTCCCCCAGCCCCTCCACCGCACACACAATCCTAGAACCACCCATTATACCTTCCAGCTCTTTTTTTTATAACTCTGCCACCAGCTGAACCTTCAATTGCAACTTCCTACCTGTGTTGTTCCTTTTCTTCCCCTCTTGCTGGTTTTGTGTTTGGGGATGTAGGAGGGGGACCAGCAGCACCACATCAGACTGGATTGTTCTTCTTTTCCTGCTCCACCAGGTTGCCGGCTGCTTTGACCCACGTGGCTAAAGTCTGCTGCACAATTCAAAGCAGCAGTTGGTCTGGGGGTCAGTGAGAGACAAAGCCATAACCTGATATGCTGGATCTGCCTTCGGGACAGACTTTGCAAACACAACCTGGCCAGCTAGACATCATGGGGGGATATTCAGCAATGGTGGCTGAAGCTTGTAAAGTGGCTAGCTATGCCCACTGAACTTTAGGCCAGTGGCATTGAATAACTGTGTTGGCTGGATAGTGTTGAAACTACCTGGGCAGTGGCAACATTCAGCTGTTGCAGTTACCTTCGGTTGTGAAAGTTAGGACAGCCCTTAAGGTGCCTAGCTTTTGCCACGTTGGGATAGCCAGGCAGCGGCTGAATATCGCTGCCTCTGGTCTGCCCCAGCACTATCTGGCTAGCATTAGGGCATTTAGCAGAAGCGCCTGGGGAAATCCCAGTAGCTATATTTAACGCGGTTACCAGGTCTACGAACCGTGCTAATTGCTTTCAATATCAGCCCCAATAGCTCTCCTTAAGCACCTGTTTGGCAATAAGTCCAAATTCATCAGTACAGAACCAGTTCACAGTGTCCATTTCCAAGGTCAAAGCATACAGGTTCACTTACAGGTAATGCAGCAGAGTCACGCAGCAGTTCTCTGCAAATTACTTCAAGGATTCTGGATCTCCTTATCTGGGTTCTGCACAGCACAATTAAGGAGCATGTTTACTAAACAGCAACAGACCTTTGCAGGTAGTTAAGCGTTTTATTGCAAATAGCACTGCATTACCTACAAAAGCAGGGTGCTATCTGTTGGGGACATGCACACTACTTTTGTCGGTGGTGCACTGTGCATGTCCCCAGCAGATAGCACACTGTTGGGGACAGATATCACACTGAACATGCCCCAGTAGCTCTATGGATGCAGCTAACACCAGTTATTGAGGTGGCGGTAGTTGCACCTGTGCTGTCTGCAAAACTGATAGTGACCGCATGCTGTTGATGCCCAAGGTAACCATGTGCTGCAGCAGAGCAGGCCCAACCACTAGGCAAACTAGGTGGTTGCCTAGAACAGGGCAGCATCCTCTGAAGGGCAGCAAAAGCTAAATAGGGTTTGACAGCCAGAGGGGGTGTAAAGTTATAGGCTTGCTTAGGGCTTCAACACTTTGGACCAACTCTAGGGCCGGTCCTATGTTGCAGGCACTCCTACTCGTCACCCCTCTCCTGCCCATTCTCCCACCTACCATGCACTCTGCAGATAGCTCAGAATATGAGCCAATACTGAGTGTTCAAGCCCACAGTAACAGCTAATGCAGTCTAGTGAACATGCCCTTAAGTAGCAGATATTGTTTCAAGATGCCCCTTTCAAGTCCCTGCATTCAATCAAAGTCCTCAGGGATGAGATTATGGTGTTGGTGTTAAGCTTAATAATAGATTTCTTCCTAGTAGAGTAACATGGTAAATTGTAGCTAAAGACCAGCATGGCCCATCTAGTATGGTGTTTAAGTTTGTAACTGCTGCTCTGCACAAGTTGCTTCCATTCAAGGTTTTTATTTTGGGTTGTAACAGCTGCTCTGTCTGGGGATGGCCCTAGCATCAAGTCAACTAGGCAGCTGCCTATGGCGGCACAATTTTAGGGACAGCAGAAAGCAAATTGCAAGTACAAAAAGGAATTCAAATCAATCTAATTAAATGAAGAGCAATTGAATCAGAGCATGATTGACTGAATTGCCAGTTGCACCAGCCACATCAGGTGAGTCATGTATCATCCAGATGCGCGGACATCAGCAAGCTCTTCTCTTTTTCATTTAATTAACTTTAAACGATCCGGTGACCTCCAGGAGAATTTCTTGCTTTCATGTTGCAGGCAGCGCAGACACCCTGTTTACTTTCTCCATAAATGGTTTTCTAGGTTTGGTTTAGATAACTAATTTTATATTGGTTTTTATGTTCAAACAATTCACAGTATTGAATATTTGTCTTTGGATTAATATTTACATTTTACATTCCCTCAAGTCACACTGGATAGTTGGAATATTAAGTAATGAGAATGTAAATCAATATAATGGAAGCAAGACAATGCATTATTTATTTATATTTCCTAAAATTAAATAAAGCCAGCATGCATGGCGGGAGGGGAGTGCATGGCAGGGGGGAGGGGGGCATGCATGGGCATTGGGGGGACACAAATGGGCATTAACCATGTGTTGCAGACACTCCTACTCTCTGCCTCTGTCCCGCCCATTCCCCCATTTACGGCATGCTCAGCAGATAGGGCACCAGATACCCTTAGGTCAGCCCTGGTTCTGTGCAGGTTACTTCCGCTCTATAACGTAGCAGAAGAGTTTGACAAGGCAGCAGCCAAAGCCAGAGAACGCTAGAGTGCACTGGGAAAGGTCTAAGCCATAGGAAGAAAGAGGTAGACAAGTATAAGGGGGTTATCATTTTCCCTCTTATAGAGAACTCAGGGTCTCCACAGGCCCTGAAAAGAATGAGGTCAGTGTAGGCAGAGAATGGGGCTTTGACACTCTAGAAGATATCAGAGGGAAGGGGAGTTTTATCCAGGGCCAGTCCAAGGGTTTCTGTCTCCCTAGGCAGAAACCTCAGCCATGCCGCTCCCACCTTGTGCCAAGCAACCCCTGCCAAGTTGCACCAATACCCCCTGCTGCCACCGATTCCGTCTCGGGGGAGGAGGCGGGTGGCGGTTAGCGGCAGTATTTTAAAAAGCACCAGCTTTGTGCCACCACTTTCTTGCCCGTGGTAGACCATGTGCTTCAGCACACATGGCCTGCCGCTTCTGACCCCCCTTTGACAGTAAATTGTGTCGGAGGGGGATGTCTAGGTTAGTAAGATAGGATGGTGCCTACTTTTAAGCAATTTTATATAGACACATAGGTGCTTTTGTGGGTCATTTTAGAAGCTCTATTTGTGCTTTGAACGTCTGAAAATGGGTATGCAAATGTCCAAATCACAGAGATATCCCTAGAGACATTTTATAAAATGACTGTAAAGATGGTCCCCACACAGGGACATACATCTAGGATGGGATCATGGCAGAGGTGTGTCTGGGATGTTCTGAAAATCGTGGATGCCTGCCCAATTTCTGAAACTGCTGACACATCTCTGTCAGGGTTGGCCCAATGGTTTATGCTGCCCTGGGCAAGTCCCTCATGCCTGCTGCACCACCCAGCCCACTGTGGTGCACCTCCCCCTTCTCACCTGGGAGGGGGGCTGGAATGCTAATCCCACTCTTCCTTTTTTGAAGTGGCAGCTGAACTGCCACTTTAGCACTGAAGCAGACCTTAAAGAGCCCACTGCACATGCAGTACACTACAGATGGCCACTTCTCCCCTCTCTAATGCATCTTCCTGTTGGAGGGGCAGGATTGGCAGGTCATGCGCATGGGGTTTTAAGGTCCACCATGGTCTGAAGTAGCAATTCAACCACCACTTCAAAGAAGGGGAGATCACATGCTGCTCACCAGGGTCTGCCACCCTAGGCAACAACTTACTTCACCTAGAGGATGGGCCGGCCATGGTCACCATTCTCGTCCAAGACTAGACCTGCACAAATAGGCATCAGAAAGTGGGGCACAAATAGGTGTCAGAAAAGTGCTCCTTTTTCCAGCAAGGTGCAGAGAAGATGGTATACCACTACCCCTAGGACTTTCCACAATCCTAAGGAAATGGGGAAACCTATTTTGTGGATGTCACACTGCTGAACATGGCTGACTGACACATCCCCTGTCTGCAATACTGTTGGGGGAACGTCTGCGTTGCTGTCCCTATCAGGAAACTCCATGTTTCTGAAATCATGGCTGAACTTGGATGAACCTTGCTGCTGCCACTGAAAGTAAAATTGGATATTCAGTCACTCTCATTTAATATGTTTTCCTTTTGCATTTAAAACCACTTAAAAAAATCATTTCATCTCCATTATCACAACTGAGTTCATTCATGAAAAAATATATCTCACCTTTTTTTGTACTTAGGTCATCATGCTGTCTCAAATTCCAGACGTGTTCCAAAGTTCTTTAATGAAATCTTCATTAAATAGCAACTCTACGTGATGTCATGTATTGGTTTCCCTGCATCAAGGATAACTGGTTGATCTAGTGCTTCATTACTTTCCAGCCCACTCCTTTCTATTAAATAAACATGGCATCAGCATCTTATATGTAGTTTGTGATAAGGAAGCTTATCATAGCTCAGGAAGGAGCTATAGAAAAGGTGAAGTGACTCTGAACAAGCAACCTGTCAGTTCTGGTAGAAATAAGAAAACAGAATTTTCCCGTAAAAGACTACCAGTCCCAGAATGCACCAGGTTTCCAACAGCCATTAGAGGAGCTGAAGTGGGGAAACGTGTGTTCAATCAGGAGGGCTATGAGGTAATCCCTAAGCACTCATCTCAAAGGGCAGGGCCTGATTCAGCACAGCTGCGCTGTATTAGGGGGGAGCACTCATCTAAGCAGAATAAAGGTGGAGTTTATTCTACAGAGAATTATCCTCATTATCCTGAGAATCAGCTTGAGCTTGATCATCAGTTTCATCTGAAGGATCATCAGAAGCAGAAGCCAAACCGGACAGACAGAGAGGGAAAGAAACCCTTTGGAAGAAAGAGGAGAAAAGCCTTTAAGAGGTCTAGAAGAGTCCAGAGCAGTACGTATACTGGGAGGCATTTCAAGGGCCAGCATACACCATTGGACTGGGGAAAGCCAGAGGAATGGTGCTGCAGAGCTAGGAATCTCCAGACGCTACCTGTGAGGGAGACGGCTGCATGTGGAAGGGACCCTAAGACCCGTGCCAGAAGGTATGTGAAGAGAGATCCAGTGTCCAGGGATCTGGATTGGAAGGCTGGACATAAGAACTGGACTACATACTGGCCAGGTTATATAGAGAGGAACTCTAACAGCAATGGAAGCTCAGGCATGAACACTGATCTATGCCCTAGCTATAACCTTGAAAGACAGCAGGGAAACAAGTATTCTCCTGAAAGTGCTCCATTGAGAGATTCATCTATGCCAATCCATGATATTGAACCCATGCTTGTTGAAGAAGGGGGAATGATTGCAGATGAAGAATGTGTTTATATGGACTGCTCTCTGTCCAAACTCCTTTGGTGATTTTCTGTTATAAAGTACAGCAACCATCACAAAGAAATACAAACTTGTTCTTTAATCTACTCAGAAAAGCTCCTGAAGCAGGATTTGACCCACACAGTAGAAAGCAAGCCAGCTAAGGGGTTTCAGCTGGATAACTGCTAGCAATTGAGCCTTACCTAATTGCTTGTGAGCTAGGAGAGAATCACTTCTGAATCTATGTGGGAAGTTATCAGAAGTTAACCTGAAAAGAACAGTTTTTTTCTTTCTTTGTGGCTTTTCGTTTGTTGTTTGATATATGCTAAGAAAACATTAGCTAATGCCTGACAAGTTTGAATGTTGTTTTCCTGATTTTGATTTTGTTTTTTCCAAGTTAAACACTGGAAGCAAGTAACCTGATTTATGTGCTACCAAGCATATCTGTGTTGGGAGAAATAACCCCATAAATAAATTTCTTATTGGCTTTAACACTTGAGCACAACTAAATTATTGTCAGCAGCTGTGTCTGGTGTGAATGAACTGCATTGCCCACAATCCCTTGCAAATCATATAGATATATGCACTTGCCAAGACTGTGAAGATTCTCACCCAGGCAGCCGTCTGACAAGTTACATGTCAATCACTCATTTAAAGCTCCCATTATTTGATAGAAGACAACCAATCGCAATTTCCTTAGCCCACATACGTTTAAGAGTTATACAAGTGACATCCATTGTATTTCCATATTCAATGCTAGCGGAGCTACTGTATTAAGAGTGAATATACTACTACTATTAATTATTTATATAGCGCTACAAGGCATACGCAGCACTTTACCTACACATATAGAAGACAGTCCCTGCTCATACAGCTTACAATCTGGTTAAGACAGAAAGCACAATACAAGAGAAATAAGGGGTTCAATAGGGAGAGGAGACACAATGGGAACAAGAGATTAGGATCTAAAAGCAGCCTCAAAGAGGTAAGCCTTTAGCATGGATTTGAAGAGGGAGAGAGATGAGACTTGATGTAAAGATAGAGGAAGTTTGTTCCATGCATAAGGAGAAGCAAGGTGAAAAGTCTAGAGTTTGCAGAAGAAGAAAAGGGCATAGACAGAAGAAAGCCAGAGGAGGAGCCGAGTTCATGAGGAGGAGTGTAGGGAGAGAGGAGAGAGGAGAGAGGAAAGGTAACAAGGGGCAGTAGAGTGAATGCATTTATCTATTAGAAGGAGATATTTGAATTGGATACGGATATGGAAGGAGATCCAGTGAAGTGATTTCAGAAGAGGGGTTATATGAGTTCATTGGGGCTGGCAGAAGATTAGTCGTGCAGCAGAATTCTGAATAGATTGAAGAGGAGAGAGATGACTTTGAGGGAGACCAGCAAGGAGGAGGTTGCAGTAGTCAAGACGGGAGGTAATTAAAGAGTGGACAAGAGCCCTAGTAGTGTGTTCAGAGAAGAAGGGGCAAATTTTGTTAATGTTCTAGAGAAAGAAATGACAGGTTTTAGCAATCTGTTGAATATGTGTAGAGAAGGAAAGGTAGGAATTGAGGATGACCCCAAGGTTGCGGGCTGAGGAAACAGGTAGAAGGAGAGTATTGTCAACAGTGAAAGAGAAAGGAGAAAGGGGGAGGAGGGTTCAGGGGGAAAAATAAGCCATGCTCAATTTTAGACGGTGGTGAGACATCCAGGCAGCGATGTCAGATAAGCAGACAGAGATACGAGCTTGAATAAGAGAAATGCCTGGTGAAGATAGATAGATTTGAGAGTCATTGACATAAAAATGACACTGAAAGCCATGGGAAGAGATGAGGGCACCAAGGGATTGGGTATAGAGAGAGAAAAGGAGAGGACCTAGAACAGACCCTTGGGGTACACCAATTGAAAGAGGGATGGCAGTAGAGGAGGAACCACCAGAACAAACAATGAAAGAGCAATTAGAGAGATAAGAAGAGAACCAGGACAGCACAGAACCCCTAAAACCAAGTGAGGATAATGTGTCAAGGAGAAGGTGGTGGTCAACAGTATCAAAAGCAGCAGAAAGGTCAAGAAGAATGAGAACTGAGTAAGGCCTTTGGACTTAGGCAGGAACAAGTTACTGGAGACTTTGGCAAGAGCCATTTCATTAGAATGAAAGGGATGAAAGGGATGAAAACCAGACTGGAGTGGATCAAGGGGGACATGAGAGAAGAGAAATTCAAGGCAGTAGCAGAGAACTGAAAACAAATGGGAGAAGGGAGATGGGTCAGTAATTAGAAGGCTCAGTAGGGTCAAATGAAGGTTTTTTGAAGAGAGGAGTGATCACAGCATGCTTGAAGGTTGCAGGGAAGGTTGCAGTGGAGAGTGAAAGTTGAGAATATGTGAGATGAAAGGGACGATGGAGAAGGAGATAGAGTTGAGGAGATGGGTGGGGATAGGATCAGAAGAACAGTTAGTGAGTTTAGAGGAGGAAAGAAGAAGGAAGTTTCCTCTGCAGAGATTTTAGAAAAGGATGAAAGGGTGGTAGAAATAGAGGGGAAAAGTTGGTATTGAAGAAGGTGAAGAAGGAGTGAAGAAGAATTAGTAGGGAATTGAAGAGTAATCTTATGGACTTTGTTGTGGAAATAGTCGGCTAGGGTTTGGGCAGAGAGAGAAGGAGGGATTGGAGGCAGAGGCACCTTAAGAAGGGAATTGAGAGTAGAGAAGAGATGGCGGGGGTTATTTTGTTTATTTATTTAGCTGAATTTATATACCGCCTTTCAAGATGGTTTACATAGAATGAATGCAAAATACATTAAACTATATAGAACATGCAACTATGAACCCTAGAATTTTTAACTATATACATTTCTGACTATGTACAGCAGTAGTGATAGGCATCTTGCTATATTCTTTCTGGGGGGGGGGGGGGGTTATGCGCTTGGGTTGAAATGTTCTGTGAACAGATGTGTCTTTAGATGTCTTAATGTCTTGGGGTCACTGATGTTCCTGAGCTGGTCTGGTAGCTTGTCCATATGGAGGGTGCCTATAATTGGAAAGCTCGTTTACACGTATGCTGGTTGGATTTGGTTCTGATGTGGGGAATAATGAGGGTGTTCATTGTGGAAGTCCGTAAAGATCTGTGTGGTTGGGAGGGCTTAAGTAGCATGTGGAGGTATGTGGGGAGGGAGGGTCTGAGTGGATTGCTTTGTAAGTCAGCATGATAGTTTTGAATATTATATGGCTCTGTATTGGAAGCCAGTGGAGCTGTTTGAATATTGGAGCAATGTGATCTTGCCTTGCTGCTGCTTGTAGGGTTCTGTCTCTCAAATGGAGAGTTATTTACAGTGGTAGGAGTGTGAATTGTGGTAGATGGTTAGAGGCAAGATGGTTAGTCAGATGGATAAAATAGTTTTACTTGGTGAGTGCAATGGTGGACCGGAGAGAAGTAAGCATGAATTTGAAGTGAAGTGCGTTCAGCTGAGTAGGCACAGGAGCATATGTAATAGGTAGCTGAAGACAGTCAGGGCTGAGGTGAAGTGCACCTCACAGGACATGCTATGGATGGAGCAAGAGTATCCAGAGTAGAGGAGAGAGCGGTGTTATAGGAAACTTTGGTCTCATCAACAGACTTACAGAACAAAGTGAAAGAAAGAAGAGAAGAGACAGTAGTGGATAGAGTCAGTGGATCAATAGCATGAAGATTCCTAAAAAGATAGGTGGAGATTGGGTGAGACTGAGGCGGGGGATGGTGAAGAGTGAAACTTAAGAGGTGGTGGTCAGATAAGGGAATAACTGAGGTGTGGAAATTAGAAGGTAAACAATTAGAATAGAAAGCAAGGTCAAGATAGTGACCAAGCTGATGAGTGGGGGCAGAAGAGCAAAGTTGGAGGTTGAAGAGAAGGTAAGGGAAAGGAGTTTAGATGCATAGGGGGTCATTCTGTTCATCACTGGAATCGGACGCACAGGGGTAGACGCGATTCTGATTCCGTGGGGCATGTCTAGCCCTCATGGGATCAGAATCGTGACTAGGCCTGTGCGTGCAGGCCGGGTCCCAATTCTCATTGGCCTGCATGTACAGGCCCCTGCCCGGCTAACTCAGTCAAGGCTTCTGAATGGAGCCATGGCACCATGGCATCCAGTTGCCATGGCACCGTGGCTCCATTCAGGAGCCGCGATCCATGGCTGTTGACGACTGTCTCCTTTCCCTGCAGTCCGACCCCAATCTATCTTCCCATGGCCAGGGTTGGGCTGCAGGAAATCCCCTGCACCCACCTCACCTTTCTTCCGTGGCCAGAGCTCCCATCCCACGATGTCTAGGGGGAATTATTCCACCTCCAAGGTGGAATAAGTCCTCCGTCCAGTCTGCCGGCTCCGGAAGTACAGGGCCAACATCAGAATTGGCCCTGTATTTCCAGGGCCGTGGACTACCCACTGTCTGCCCTAACACTGCCTCCACACACCCCTCTTCCTGTCCCCTCTAGCCTCCTCGTATAAACATCTTGTTCATATGGGGAGGTTAGTCAGGGATGCAGAGAGGGCTGAATAGCGGGGATGGATGTCCCAATGGGATGTCCATCCCCACTTAGTAATGAAGAGAACCTCGGTTTTCCTGAAATTTATTCTCAGGTTATGCATTTTCAGCCAGTCAGTTACTGCATTGAAGCAGTCTCTGATTCTGGAGTAATTGGGATTGATTGTGGAGAAAAGAGTGTAGAGCAAGACATTGTTTGCATAGATCTGATAAAGTATGTTGTATGATTTGATGATGGAGCAAATAGGTTGAAAGTAAATATTGAAAAGTAGGTTGGATAAAGAGGAGCCTTGTGGTACACCTTACGTTTGTACATAACTGGATGAAGTTTGCATTCCTATGCGTACCATTTGCCATCAATCTGACAAATATGATCTGCACCAGCCCAAGATTAGGTTTTGAATGCCTTTTAACTGTAGCTGGGTAAGGAGGAGAATGTGAGACACTGTGTCGAAGACAGATACAATGTCAAGAAAGAGTAGGATAAATCCTTGCTTTGATTTGTTCATGCCTAAGACTAGGTTATTTATTAGGGCGACAAGCAGAGTTTCAACCCCATGTTGTAGGCAAAATCCATATTGGTTGTCATCAGATGGATAATGGGCATCAATGTGATCTTGAATTTGTTGATGCACAATCTTCTCCGTTATGTTAGCCAGGAAGGGCAGGCTTGATATGGGTCTGTAGGAATTTACATCAGTAGAATCCAATTTATGACTTCTGAGAAGAGGTCTGATGGATGCCATTTTTAGAGGGGCTGGAAACAGGCCTTTGGAAAAGGAGAGTTTTATAAAGTGGTGGATGTAAGCACTTAGTTCAGAGCATGCTGATTTAATCCAAAAGGCGGGACAGGGATCTGCTGGAGAGGTGGTGGTGTTGAGCCCTCTTATTATGACCTCTATTTGTTCTGCTGAATAAGGATGGAAAGCCCTTAACACCAGGCGGGTGGAGTCATCACTAAGTGGGACGGAAGTCGCTGATACGTGGTTGAAGGCGCCATTGTTATAAGGAGTGGAGGCAATGAACATATGGATGATGGTATCAGCGTTTGTATGATTGGCTAGTGAAGGAGGGACAACTGGTGGAGTAAATGTAGCATTATGGGGAATTGCAGTCATTTTGGCTTTATTCTCAAAGTAATTTGTGAAGACCTGTGGATGAGGAGTGTTTTCAGTGTTTTGCTTTGTGTTGTCCTTTATTAGTGGCTGAGTGATGCTGAAAAGCTCACGGGGTCTGTTGATGGAGCGCATAAGGACATTGGTGTGATGTTCCCTTCTCAAATTAATTGTGTTACGATGCTCTTGTAAGATCTTCATGTAAATAGCCCTATCAATTTGAAGCTTAGAGTGACGCCATTTTTGCTCTAATTTCCTGAGCTGCCACAGGGATTTTCTTAAGTCAACTGTGTACCAAATTGCCGTTCGTGGGTGAAGGGAAGTTTGTTAGAAATGGAATAAGCATTCCATAAAACACATGAGGAGGGGGAAAGGACAGGGATGTGGATGAGATTGGGGTGGTATTTTTCTCTGTAATTTAATTTTTTCTCCTGATAACCTCCTGCCAATCTAATTAATCAAAGCTGTGATTAAATGAAAGACAGTGGTCAACTATGACAGCAAACTTGGTTTTTATTTTATGGTATTGTGATGTTCATTATGCCTAAGGGGGTCTTTTGCTAAAGGGTGTTAGCTGACAACACGTGTTTTGGCATGCGCTGAATGCACATTGGGACATGAATTGCCAGGCAGTACAGGGCCGTGTCAGCGCAGGACGATTCCTATGCTGTCTAACCTGCGTCAGGGTCACGAGTGGGCTGTGTAGGGGTGGAGAGTGGGCGTGTTATGCTCTCCATGCAGTGGTCTTGGGTTCACTCCATGCACTAACTCCATTAGTGTGGGATCACCTAACGCCACCTCAATAGCTGGAGCTACACCGGCGCTAATGTGGCATGTGCTAAGGGACAGGCATTAATTGCCAGGGAAATGCTTTCCATGCCCCTGACAGTTAATGCAGTGGTGTTGCTCCTAACAACCCTAGTTTTGGCGCTGGTGACACGTTCGGAGCAAACACCTAGTGCCCTTTAGTAAAAGGGCCCCTAAGTCTGAATGACCATTTCATGCATCCTACATAATGAGCATGGGCAGATTATAATATATAGCAAGAAACTCTGACATGCATGATGTCTATTATCTAGCCTTAACTGTTTATCCACTTGGGGGTGACTTTATTTACCACCTTCCATAGTCTGGTTACAAATATTACATGACCCACAAGCAAAGAATCCCACTTCCTCAGTCACCTACTGTGATTCTATGATTATATTCCGGGTACTTGTCAATAACTCTCCAATGTTCTTATTCCATATATATGCTACTATTGGTTTCTGATCAGAACATGAATATAATGCTAATACTGGCCAATGACGCATGATCGCCAACAGTGCTTGTTCAAGGAAATGAGCTGCCGAAGGTGAACCTCATCGCTTGTGTCCACTCCCCCCCCCCATGCCCATTGCCTCCACTATTGCCCCTCTCCAGGATGTACAACAGTGGCAATAGCCGCAAACAGCCCCATAGCGCTTACCTTTAAGCTTCAGTGCCAGGGGGCTGATTGTTTCCACTCCTCTCTAACACCCGAGGTCTGTTTGCAAGCAGGAAGTCTTCATCAGAAAGTCCGAGGGGCGGAAGCAAACAGCTCTGTGGAGTTGAAGCTTAAAGGTAAGTGCCGTGGGGCTCTTTGCAGCCATTGTCACCGTTGTATGTCCCAGAGAGGGGCAATAGTGGTGGCAATGGGTACCCCAAAGGGCTGGAGCTCTAGGCAACTGGCTAGTTTTCCTAGTGGTAGTGCCGGCCCTGATCGTCATGCTTAAAAATGGTAATATACAAATCAGATGACCTTCATTTTCTTTTTCCTTATACTGATGTAGCCTGATGAGCAAAATGATTGTGAATGTACTTTTTATTTGGGCACAGATATGGGGCACCCTCTGTGCATGAATCTGTAATTGGTGCAACCTCTTGAATTTTGAATTCATGTGCAAAGACAAGCGTGAATGCGGTCAGTGCAATAAATAGGTTAATGTTTTAATGGCTTTTTTTATTAGACATGGGAGGGTAATTTTATAAAGTCATGTCTAGTTGACATGGAGTTTAATGTGCATCTTTTGACCTATTTTAGAAAGTGCACTTAACTTTCTAAGTAGTGGGAAAATCTAGGCACAATCAGTTAACCAACCCTAGGGCTGGCATAAAGGCCTGTGCCTGGGTTTTTAAGGAGCACAAGTAAATTATAGTATTTTATAGCTTAGCTGTGCAGATTTGTGTCCTGTCCCAGGGCATGCACACACTAAAAGTGCACGGCATCAGCCTGACACATAGTAACATAGTATATGAAAGGCAGATAAAGACCAGTATGGTCCATCTAATCTGCCCAGCAAGACGGCAAGAGTAAGTGTACCTGCTGCTCCGTGCAGGTCACCCCTCCACATGCCTTTGTTTAGGGGTGTACCCACTGCTCCCTGTAGATCACCCCTATTTGTTCAGATATAAGAGATAGTTACGTTTATTTTGATTTTATCCTGTTACTATAAAGGGATCCACTGTGTCTGTCCTATGCCATTTTGAATTCTGCCACTGTATTTGCCCCCACCACTTCCATCGGGAGGGCATTCCAAGCATCCACCACTCTTTCAGTGAAAAGGTATTTCCTGACATTGCCTTTCAGTTTACCCCCTTGCAGCTTCATGTTATGCCTTCTAGTTTTACAGCTTCCCTGTCTTTGAAAGAGGTTTGTTTGTTCATTATTTCTCTTTAAGCATTTAAAGGTCTGAATCATATCTCCCCTGTCCCTCCTCTCCTCCAAAATGTACATATTTAGGTCTTCAAGTCTCTTTTCATAAGGCTTCTGATGCAGGCTCCAAATCATTTTGGTCGCCTTCCTCTGAACCATTTCCAGTCTTTTTATGCCCTTTGTGAGATACGGTCTCCAAAACTGAACACAATATTCCAAATGAGGCCTCACCAGCGACTTGTACAGTGGCATTAGTACCTCTTCCTTTCTGCTGGTAATTCCTCTCTGTATGTATCCCAGCATCCTTCTGGCTTTTGCCATTGCCTTGTCACACTGTCTTGCCATCTTGAAATCCTCAGAAACAATCACTCTAAAGTCTTTCTCCTGGTCTGTGCACACCAACTTCTCGCCCCCTATCGCATACAATTCCTTTGGATTTCTGCTTCCCAAGTGCATGACAGTGCACTTCTTCACATTAAATCTTAACTGCCAAGCAGCTTTTGTAGATCTTCTTCATGTTATCCACTCCATCAGAGGAGTTCTCTCTGTTGCAAATTTTTGTGTCATCTGCAAAAAGACAGACTTTTCCATTCAGTCAGACATTGAACAATACCAGTCCCAGGACCGAATACTGGGGCACACCGCTAATCACCTTCCTTTCATCTGAGTGAGTTCCGTTTACCGTCACCTTCTGTCGTCTGTTTGTCAACCAATTTCTGATCCAGTTCACCACCTTAGGACCATCCCGAAGCTGTTGAGTTTATTGATGAACCTCCTATGAGGAACAGTATCAAAGGCTTTGTTGAAATCTAGGTAGATCACATCAATCTCATGCCCTTGATCTAGTTCTCTGGTCACCCAGTCAAAGAACTCAATCAGATTTGTTTGGCAAGATCGTCCTTTGGTAAAACCACGTTGCCTCGTATCAATGCAACCTGTTGGTTTCGAGGAAGTCCATTCCCGCTCTTTCAGGAACGCCTCCATTACTTTTTCCGCCACCGAGGTAAGGCTTACTGGCCTGTAATTACATGTATTTACAAAATAGTGAGTGGGTAAAATACACACAAAAAGGCCTATCCACATGTGTAAGTCTTTGTTCATACATGACTTATATGCATTGATGGTGCCTAATTTGATGCAGCCCCTTCTAAAATTACCTCCATTGAGTCTTTTGGTTAAACCATGGTTAATTTATCCCAAAATGGTTGTTACCTATAGTTGCTTCATTCCGTTCTCTACAAATTTGATTAGATGAGTCTGTATGATGTAGAGTCATTAGGTATTCTGATTTCTTGAGATTCTCCTTTAGTGGTGTTGATTACAGTGGTTGCTTGCATCATTTTATTTATTTAGCAATTTTATATACCACCTTTACCTATAAAGCTGCAAAATAGTTTATAGCAAACAAAAAGATCAGCTTAAATATAAAAAGTAATCTTAGCATCCGATAAACCCATTTGTAAATTGGAGGTAGGTTCTGTGCAACACAGTAGGTCCCCCAGATAAAAGGAGCCTCTAGTGGCCCCTCAAAATTAAATGACTCAAAACATAAAATTACCCAGATGGAGTAATCTGAATTAAGATGAACTGGCTGAACTGACGTCTTCAGCCAGTAAGATACCTAGATACCTGTCCCATCCATAACAGGAGAGAATTTTCTTATTTGTGAGTTTCTCATCTTGATTTTTGCTGGTTTCATCCTAATTCAGTAGAAACTGCAGTGCCCGGCATGATAAAATTGACCTTGGCAGGCATATAAAGCACATTGATTTCCAAATTATTTACTTTTGCTGTTCAATATTTGCAGATGCATGGGGGCTGAACAAATAGTTTTTTGCCTTTATGCGAAATTCCATGTATATAAAGGCACTGCCTCCTGTAGATGTTTCCAGGCTCCCTGCCCTAAGACTGACTCTCATAAGCTTCTGGAGGCGGCAACTGTTCTTGGGGTGCCATGAGGTCCTTTATTGTACTCACTTGGCTACTTTTTGTACTGCTTTTAAGCTGCACAGCTTTGCCAGTTGGCCAGCCCCTAATCAGTCGAGTACTGGGCTGCGATGACCCGGAGGTTGAACAAGCAGCTATGGTAGCCCTGAACGATATCAATAAAAAAAGCAATGGGTATAAATTTGCCTTAAATCAAATTGAAAAGGTCAAAGTGTTACCCCGGGTAAGTCCTATTTCATTTCTTGTCAAGTATAGTCAGGGGTAGGGCTTGGTCCGGTTGTTTGGTTTTTATTTAAAGTACCTTCACTCATAGAGGTGTGTGCTTCAGAAAGTCAGAATTCTTTAATGATATTGATTCCTCATCAAAAGGTTTGGATGATAATTTACAAGAAAGACATTCCACAGAATGCATTGCGCAAACTAGATTTTCGCTATTCACTATTTCTTTTCCTGAGCATCTCAGTTCATCAACATCATGCATGCGAAATTAATGAAGCTTTTATAGGAAATTTGCTGAAATTTAAAAAAAAGTCTAAAATTGTTCACCTTGTAAAGAAAAAAAAATCACTCGAAAAAAAACTTTGGGCCTGATATTCAAAGGGATTATCCCTAGCTGTTAATCCCCCTAGCTGGGATATTCAGCGGCACTAACACGGTTATCCTGAGTGCCGCCATTGCATGGTACGGCACTAACCGCTTAGCACTGCGGTGTTCCAGAGATGGTACAGGGCAGCGGTGATACTGTGCAAAGCAGCAAAAGTCAGGCACAGTAGAGGCTGGCCTAACGTTCACTGTGGAACCAGCAGCTGAATATCGCCGATCCAGGGAACCCATATATTCAATGCTGGGACCTGGATATAGCCCTAGCACTAGATATCCGGGTCTAATGTTGGGAGGCAGCAGCTAGTCACTTTAGAGCACCATCGGGTACCTCACGTATAACCATGTAGTTTGTGTATGACTTAATAAGCAGGATAGTAAATTATACAAATTATTAATGGTTTCAAGGTGACTAGAATCTTCAAGAAAAAAAAAGAATTATCAAAATAAGTAAGCTATGCAGTTGTTTAATTTGTAGTACACTTTGCTAATACATAATATGACAGGTAACAAGAAGTAATTTACACTTTTTATAAAATGCTTAGATGTCCATAATATATCTGAAAGTTTTAAAAGTCCATCAATTAGGAGCCTTGTACACTTGAGGGAGTTTGAAATCGGTTAGCACAATGGAGATAAATCAATGGGCCATAATATATAAAACTTGCATGTAAGATTTGATCCTTTATGGCTTCTATAAATCAACCCCGAATTCTCCTCAGCACCCTTACTGGGGCTCTTTGCTGTCTTCACACTACTCAGTTTGCACAGGTGCCAACTCTGTAGGATCAGTAGGTACTCGAGTATCCCCAGTAGAGATGTGTTCAGGGAAGAGACATCTTGTACACATGAATCTCAAATCAACAACCCTGTAGACTTCCACACAGTTTGTCAGGCTATCATAACCTCACTTTTAGATTACCGTAATTCAGTTTACCAGAGTCTGCCCAAATACTGTATCCGCTGCGACTAGCACAGAATACGGCAGTAAGAATCATACAAGGAACTTCACGACAGACCCACATCACCACGATCCTTAAGCAACTACACTGACTACCTATCACATCCAGAATCAAGTACAAAGTCATCCTTAATACCCACAAAGTAATAGACAATCAGTCTGTAGAACGTCTATAGATTCTACTTAGAAAACCCACCAGCAATAGACTAAGAAGACACAACACACTCAGTCTGCTGGACATACCTCTACAAAAACTCAAGAGCAACTGAAGACCATGCAGCAGGGCATTCTCCCTCTATGCCCCAACTATGTGGAACACACTACCTCCTCATCTAAGGGCCATTGAATCTGTGGGAGAATTCAGAAAAAAACCTAAAACCCAACTATTCCTAGAATTCTATGGGGAAGATCCCCATCAGGGCTAAATTTATCACATTTCATGCACCAAGACCACTGGACACTAAGACAAAATGCATTGAGCTACCTTAAGCCTCAACCCATTTATTTATTTATTTATTTAGACAGTTTTGTATACCGCCTTATCCTTCAATCAAAGCGGTCACAACACAATTGGGGGATACATTTAACACGCAGGGATATGAGACACATACACTAATACTTACAGGGAACATGGGCAATGGAGGGTTAAGTGGCTTGCCCAAGACCACAAGGAGCATCTGTGGGACTAGAAACCCCAGTCCTTCCGGCCCAAGGTTGCTGTCCTCTAGTGGGATTTGAACCTCCGACCTTCCGGCCTGAAGTACCTTGCCCCAACCACTAGGCTACTCCTCCTCCCAAACAGGCTACTCCTCCTCCTGACAAATCTGCAATTCAAGAATATCAACTGCATCAGCCCCCAAACAGCAGCAGTATCTACTCATTTCCCCACCCCCCACTGTCCCCAGATACCCCCAGATCCATCTATTCCACACTACCCTGATCATTTTATTGAACATAAGCTAATTTTAGTTAAACTGTCTTAATCCATTTTTTGTTCCTTTATGCATATTGTAACCTATTTATCTTAATCTACTTTGTTATATGTTACTCCTATCTCTTGTTGCACTTAATTTTGTTTGAATGCACCGAGTTTATCTAGATTTGTAGAAAGATGGTATAAAAAAGATGTTAAATCAATCAATGAATCAATCAATCAATTAATCAATCAATCAGTGTTGACTTCAGCTGCTTATTTTAGAAAGTTGGTTTTTCACTCCTGCGATATGTATTGCTCTCTGTGCCCTTCCTCATAGTTCCCTTCTGAAGTGGGATCCTTTGCCTTTGGTAAAGTCCATGATGCTCCAAAATTTTTTTTTCATGCGGCAGTCATTTAATTCCTTTCCCTTTATCAGATTCATTGCTTTGGGACTTAATCTGGATTACCATTAGTCACATCAATCACACTGCTCTCAATCAATGAACCAATTTTATAAAGCACTTTAAGGGATACATAAAAGATAGGAAAAATAGTCTTAACATATTTAAAAAGACCACAAAAATGTTCTTAATTTAGATTAAATTATACCAAAACGCATTACTTGAATGACACTGATAATGTTCCATCGGTGGGAAATGTTTAGTCTTTAGTTTTGTTTCAGGAATGGAGAAAGGTAGATACAATCTAATTTTCCAGTGAGAGATTTCTAGAAAAAGCTCTGTGTGCCACGTCACCTGGTGGACTACAGGAATAAAGAACAGCATCTCACTTAAGATGGGTTCCCAGGTCTCCGTGAGCCTAATTAGCATACGATTTGCTGCCAAGGTGAGAACGCTACTGCGATGAACTTCCCTAACAGCAGCTGAGTGTTAATGCCACTGCACTGTTCTTATTAGATTTTATGCACACAATCAAATTACTTATGCATCAAACAGAAACAACCTGCATGGTGTAATAGGGACGATGAAAGCATTACCACAGCACCAAAGGCCGGAGTCACTTGAACGGAAGTTGTAAACCAGTACGGTGTTGTCTTTTTTTCTAATTAATAATTTCCAATAAAACAGAATCAAGAAAATACCTAGTACAGAAAAAGGATACGTCAGTTATAACTCCCCCCTGCCCCCAGGAAAAATCCAAAGAAAGGAAACTAGCTATCAGCTCAATCCTAATAGCCCACAATTCAGGGGAAGGTGGAGCTTCATAGATGCAAAGGATAAGCAATTATTACAAGAATTTAAAACAGCAGTGCTTAACTCTCTGGCTACACAAATAAAGAGCAGATTATGGAACTTCAACAGGAATCACAAAGGGGCCAGGCACCATCCTAGTACTTAAAATAATACACAAATTCTTCAGCTGAAAAAAAAAAAACATAATTAGTAGATTTTGTAATGCATTGAACATTTACAGGGAAAATTAAGGAGAAACAAGACCCCTAGTTGCAGAACGCCTGGTTTTAGGTTCAGAGTACTCCAACATTAGACACATTCATTTCAGGAGCCTGATCTGAAGCAGTCTTTTTTCCAAAGGGAAGATAATATGCTTTAGATATAGGTGGAATAGACTTCTTCAGTACAAGCAATATTTCCAACAAGTATTGCTTAAACATCTCCTTAGCAGAGCCCACAGAGGATTTATGTTTCATGCTTGAGAAACATTCTCCAAGGTCTCCAGTTTAAACCTTATAGAGGAATTTTCTTTAACTAATGCTGTGCTCTTGTAAAAACTGCAACTTTACTTCATGTTCCTGTGATACAGCTTTTAAGGAGATTCTTGGTTTCCTTTAACAATGACAGAATTCTCTTGTATTTTAAGCAGCAACTCACGAGATTGCGTTGAAAGAACTACAGACAACAGGGTCATGGTGTCCCAAATACTTTCCAGAGTAAATTGCCCAGGCCTCGGTAGAGCAAATACACCAGAAATGGAGAAGTTAGAAGGCAAACCTGAGCTCTGCACACAGGGTTTTCAATGATAGCACCAGCTCTGCACATCTCATTCTCACGGTTCAAAACCTTCGCTAACCCCGACATGGCTCCTCTGATAGAGTCTTCATGGGAGGCTGCCCATCAGCACTGCAGACAAGCCCTCCTTGTGCAGGAAGGCTGTCAATGCCAATTTCCAACAGTAGTCTCCAGAACTACATTCTGGTGATGTGGACATCCGTGGGGTTGGGTGAGGGGAGGTGGATTCCGCTCCTCGGAGGAAAGCATGGTCTCAAATTCTGATAACTATACCTGAGTCTCGCTCTAGCATTCTACTCCGTTGGATCCTGGGTTGGAGGATGCTGGACACTCAAATGTTTTCTCTCATACCTGCCGCCGTTGAAAGTAAGAAGCTGCGCAGAGCAACAGTGCTACAGCGTCTTCTTGACCCCACAGCAGTGCTCTACCTTAATTGGAAATCTTATGCCTGGAGCAAACTATAGATACCTATGAGTACTCTTTAAATAAATTAGGAGCAACTAATTCCTACTTCTAGCAGATAAAATGCTAATAAATAGGACCAGCAGTGTTTGGTGAGTAAAGAAGCCATTGTGTTCTCGATTGTGCTTCAGCGCTTCTGCCGCCATCCTTTCCCTTCAGAAGCGATGGAGAGCTTTGTGCCTAGACATGGGAAAAGAGTCCTGCAGGGTATGAATTAAGCGAGGGAATTTGTAAGCTGATCTGCCCGTGGAGGAGGAAGAGGACAAAACTCTTCTGGATAAGTAGTGATATTCTACAGGTAGGGAAAGGGAAGTGGATTTAGCTCGTGCCTTTCTCAGAAGTTCAAGGTGAGGGACAGTAGCTACTTTCCTGTTCCAGAAGGTTTACAGATGGTCATGTTCTATGACCGCTAGCTGGGATATATCCATAAGGGTGGGCGGCATGATAGATCAATTGGTCTTTTTTGGCCTTCATCTACCATGTTAGTACTGATAGCAAAATAAATGTAGGTATCTTTGTGGTTTTGTTTTTCAGAGGCCATTTGGAGAGATATTTGATATGGAAATGGACATTGTGGAAACCAAGTGCCATGTAACAAATCCCACAGCGATTGAACACTGTGAAGTGAGATCATTGGCTGATCACGTAAGTTTCTGAAATCCTATCTGTGCTTCTTAACAGGAAGCAAAAGGACGCATAGTACTCACTTGAAGGCCAGAAAATGGCCAGCCAAACTCCTCTCACACTAGTGGAATTAATGCTTCTTGACAACGGTGTTTTAGAGGAGACATGAAAACTTCACGTAAATGTAGCCAAGTCCTTGAAGACCAAGAGGGTTATTTCAGATTTCTACATGTAAAATCAGGCACCTGCATGTGGAAATGGCCATTTTAGAAAGGGCTGAATTTACACGTGAAGGTCCTTACCACATAAAAGTCGCAAAGGGTGAGTTGGGGGCATGGTTAGAGAGCGGCCTGGATGGATCAAAAATTTACGGGCCCAATATTCAGAGCCACAGCTAGTCACCAGTATGGAACGTAAAACCCGGATACTGAAAGCAGGGGCCATATAAAGGCTCCGTCATTGCAGATCCATCTGCTCTCTGGCATGTTTAGGATTGTAAAATTTGCACATTTCACCAGCACTGAACAGGAGAGATTAAGGGAATTATTCTCTTTAATGCCCCTGTTGTTTATTTCCCTCCCCAAATTCTAATTAAATGATGATAGTGGCCTCTGTAATTAATTGGCCTCATTTACCAATATAGACTTGAAAATGACTCACATACGTGTGTGACTGCTAACTTCCATATTCAAGTGGCAATGTTCATAACGAGGAAATCAGACACTGACTACAAATACCCCAATACAATCACAATAAATAATACACCTATACCTGTTAAAAAGGAGGTAAAATACCTTGGAATAATCTTAGACCACTCACTCTCCATGATTCCACACATAAAACACACAGTAAAAACCATATTTTATAAACTCAAGACAATACAACATCTGAGACCCCTACTCAACACCGATGACTTTAGATCTGTAGTCAATACACTCATAACCCCCCACTTCGACTATTGTAATAGTCTCCTAAATGGACTTCCATTAAAAAGCATATACCATCTCCAAAGAGCCCAAAACATATGCGCCAAGATGGTCACTAAAGCTAATCTAACAGACCATGTGACCCCAATTCTCCTAGACTTACACTGGCTCCCTATAAACAGCCGAATAAAATATAAAATCCTCCTAACTACATTCAAAATCGTCAACAACATCTCCCCATCACAACTATCCACCCTAATACACACCCCATCAGATACTAGATCACGCAGACAGAACGCAACCCACTCCCTCAACATAAAAACAAATTTTAGAAAAACTAAAGCGACAACAAGTGACAGGGCATTCTCCTTCGCCGCCCCCACCCTCTGGAATGAAATACCATTAACACTCCGCATGATAAAAGACCTTCACCAATTCAAAAAAGAATTAAAAACCTACCTCTTTACAAAACACTTTGAAATCCCCTACCAACAAAGAACCTCACCAATACAATCACAGAAACACATACACTGTACCCAAGACAGAACAAATGACTAACACAGGAAATTTCACTAACCCCACACAACACGCTAATGAACCACTCAAACAGCTGACTATTCCACCACTGTAACTAACTAAGATGCGCTCCATGTATATAACTTGTAAATAGTTTGAAAAGCTCTGTTATAGTTAATGTTCAAAATGTTGTTCAAAATATGTTCCCTGTAAGCACACCTGTACATAGTTAAAGCATAATGTTCCTTGTAAATGTATACAGAAGTATACAATTGTTCTGTTTAAAGTTCAATGTAAACCGCCCCTGATCTCTGGAAGGGGCGGTATAGAAAAGACCGTTAAATAAATAAATAAAAATAAGTGTCGGCACATGCATTTATAAATTACTACGTTTCCGCCATTAATTTTTCTCATGTGTAGATTTGTAAACTGTCTCACTGACTCCAACTATTGACACATACATATACACTCCTGCGCCTTATTCATATTTTAGAAAAGGCAAAGCCTTTTCTAAAATTATAATATTGTTATTATTAAACACTTAATAAAACCAACATCAAAGTGCTTTGCAAAATAAACTAAGTTGTAAATAGTATACATGACTGCTGGAGTTGTGTACATCACAATCTTGGTGTCTCAATTCCAGTCCCCATGTACTATCTAAAATGTACCCTCACGCATGCTCCCCCCAAAGTTCCTGCCTGTTCCCTCAGGGCATGATATTATACTGGTGAAAATTGATTCTGTAGATTAGCACGTGAACAAACCTTTTATTGATTTACAGATATACCTTATTTCTTTTGGAGTGCTGTCTTCAAAGAATTCCCAATTTCTTTGAAAAATCTATGGTCTCTTGGCAAGCCAGCGTTTGATTCTCCGACTGGCTTCTGAGGCTGTCCAGACCTAGAGATACTTTGAAGGCAACATTCACCACCCCTGGGTAGCAGGGACAGCTTGCTATTGCATAGTATCAAAGACCTACTGGCTCACTCAGGGGTGCTCTGCTATCAGGATCAAGAGGAAAACTGCCAGTCAGTCACAATGTTGCTGCTACAGGGCTTGAGAGAGGGGGAAGGGGGAAAGGGGGAGACCAAAACGCAGAAAGTTCAAACAATGTTCTCAAAATATATTTCTGTACTTTTGGCCAGACATACTAATAAGCATTTTCAAGTGCCAAAATTTGTGACTAGAAATTTTGCCCCAAGACCCCTTGCTATTTTTCATAAGTCTAAAGCTCCTGTAGTGGCCCAGTTTATGAATATTACATTGTTTCCAGCTATTCTGTTTTAGGGGGAAAGGAGAGCAAAGGGAGACCTCTCTGCATAGAGGCTTCAAGTCCCAGGCAGTTAACATCTTGGAAATGATGTTGCTGCCTAAGGAAGTTTTATTAAACCTTTCAGAGGAAAAGAACAGTGTCCAAAGGACGTACTAACTAGAGCAAGGTTCTGAGTGAGGGTCACAGAGGTCTGATTTTCAGGATATCCATGATGAACACTGATCAGATCATCTGCATACAGTAGAAGCTCCAAACAAGGCTAATTTGCATAACTTTCTTAGCCTGGAAATCAGACCTATTTGTGCCCTTGAGTTGAGACACTCGAGGACACGATAAAAGATAAATGCACTGTTAAAACATCTTTCATCACTGCATTACTCAACGACCGGCTCTTTCACTAGGATTCTTTTCTGAGGCTTCATTGCTTACCTGAATAAACTATCAAATTCACATTCTGTTTTTGTTCGCAGGCAGTTGATGGTGACTGTGATGTCAAAATACTAAAGCTTGATGGCGCCTTCAGTGTACAGGACATGAAATGTAAATCAAAGACAGGTAACTATGACATTCTCTTAGATAAAGGGCAGTATGTTCAACTGAGTTGCTGTGAATCAAATAGTCTCAAATAAAATCAGTGATGCAAGGACAGCTTCATATTTGGAAAATCTCCCTTCTAAGTCTATGTTAAACAAAAGCACATTTTATGTCTGGTCTTAAATATGAATCCAAAAGTGCAAACTTGCCCATAAAAGACTTTACAATGGATATGTGGCACTTGTATGCATATTTAAATAAACACCCCACTGGTTAAATATACAGTGGGGTGGAGTGGAGGAGTAGGCTAGTGGTTACAGCACTTGCTTGGGCACCAAGAGGCCAGGGTTCAATTCCCTCTAGTACTCCTTGTGACCTTGGGCAAGTCACTTAACCCTCCATTGCCTTTGAAGAATCCATGTTATCAATATCCCTGTTTAATGTACAATAACAATGTAAACTGCTTTGACTAAAAATGATAAAGTGGTATAAATAAATAGAGGATAATCAGCATGTATCCCTGAGAACAAGCAATGCAGACTTGATCTATTGTTTGGGATCCTACTGGGTGCTTGTGTCAGAAAGAGGATGCTGGGAGCTTTTGCCCTGACCAGCATGGAACCTCTTATATTCTTACAGAAATGTTATCCAATAAAGCACCCCAGCTTGTCAGTGCCTAATGATGATATCCTATGGTAAAATTATCTAACGCACATGTTTTCTTTGGGTTTTAGACTCAGCGGAAGATGTTAAAGACGTCTGTGTAGGCTGTGCTCTGTTGGCATCTTTTAATAATACTCAGGTGATACAGGCTGTTGATGCTTCTCTTTTGGAGCTTAATAGCCCTGACAACCAAACATATTATCAGCTTTTTGAGATTGGTCGCGCAAAGATTCAGGTAACTAATGACCCAATGCCTTCCTTCGACTATAGGACAATGGTAGAATGTTGCTATTCTAGCTATAAAAGCGAACAGTGAGGGCTACTGTGCAGTTTTCTAAGCTAAAATTCTCAACACAGGAGCCAAGGATATTAAAAAGTCATATCGATGGCTCTGACTGTTTTGAATAAGTCTGTTGCCATAATATGGAACTGTGATGGTGTGGATGGGTCATGGCTCAGGGAAATGATACAGAAGATTTTATAAGTAAATAAACATAATGGAGATAAAAAAAAGTTAGGAGAGAGCAGGCTTACTCCTTCTAACCTGTTACTGATTATATAAATCATTTTCTGTTGTTAATACAGCATAGCAAAAAAATAAAAAGAAATAAAAAGACTGGAAAAGCTTCTTATTATTTGTTCACCTTTTAATACTAGTTCACTGTCATTTAAAAAAAAATTAAAAGCATCTAGTGAAGCTAAAAATGTTGATTTGATGAAAGGATTCCTATTTCAGAGAAGAAGGCCACAGTCAATCACATCTTCTGTTCTTTTTAAGTCTGACTGGCCTTCAGGCCCAAGGAAGACCGACCGTATCCGTGCGCTCTGATGACTACCATCTTCTCCCTCGTCCTCTATCTCTCTAGTTTCCTGTGCAGATTGTTTGTTTGCCATATCTTCTCTGCTTTGTCCTAGATCCTACAATATTTTTAAAAAGCAAAAAGCTTTCTCTGTCAAGGTAGTTTAATTTGATCAAATTAATGGCCAGCACATGCCTGTCTTTGTTCTTTTGTACGCCTCTCCCTTTGCAACTAACACAGCTCTGTCGTTACCAGGTTGTCCGAGGGATTGCCGTCCATATTGAATATGTAAGCACAGCCACTAATTGCACTACGCAGGAAGCCAGGCTTGATGTGGAGAGCTGTGTTCCTTTGACTGGTGATGATGCTGTAAGTACATTTCACAGGACTGTCAGTCTGTCTTACATCAATATTTAGAAACTCTTTCAGAGAAGTTTCATCTGAAATGCTACAGCTATTCTCGACCTGGGATTCCCACCTTCATTTCAAGAAGCAGGTAAAAATCTGGCTCTTCTGTCAGGCTCTTCAGATTGATTATGCCATCGAGTCACCGACATTAGTTACAGCTGTGGTCAACATTATTGGCACCCTTGCATTTTAGGTATGTTGTGTAGAATTTGAGAAATAATTGGAAATATTCCAACTGTATGTCATCATAATATTTTAAAAGCATGTTCAAAGGTGTACAACAAAAAAAAAAGATGTCCGTGCAACTTAGACATACTAATTTCTGAGAAAAAAACAAAATACGACCTGGACAGGATTAATGGCACCCTTCACTAGTGCTGTATCTAGCTCTGTGTGAGCGGTGCAGTCGCACAAGGTGCAAGAAAATAGGAGCGCGTTCGGGGATGCTAGCTCGGCTCCCCCCCCCCCACACTGCCTGCCCTTGCCCCACTGCTGCTTTTAGGGTTCCCTTGATGGCGGTGGGACCTCCAATTGACAAAAAAAACCATGCGGGTCTCTCCAACTCCGCACTTGCATGCTGGCCTGATCCCCCTCCTCTGACGTATGCTCGTATCAGAGGAAGGAGGGACTAGAGAGCCATTCAAATGTGAGTCTTTGCAACTCCACGTTTCAATGGCTGGTCTGGTCTCTTCCTCCTCTGTTGCAAGCATACATCAGAGGAGGGGGATCAGGGGGATGCAAGGGTAGAGTCTGAGACCTGTGTGGTTTTTTTTTCAATTGAAGGTCCTACTGCTGCCGCCATGGGAACTATAAAAGCGGTGGTGGTGGGGCAAGGACAGGCTGAGTGGTGAGCCGGCTGGAGACATGGAGGTAAGATGGGAGATGCTAGGCATGGCGCAAAGGACAAACCTGGGGGGAGGGGGAGGGCAGATGTGCAAGTTGCACAGGGCACATTTATGGCTTGGTATGACCCTGCCCTTCACTAATATTTGGTTGCACAACACTTGACAGAGATGACAGTCTCCAAATGCTTCTTGTAGCCATCTATAGTTTCTTTCATCTGTCTGCTGGTAGTTTCTCCCACTCTTCAAATGCAATTTGTTCCAGCTCATGAATGTTTCGAGGATTCCTTTTACCAATGGCAGATTTCAGCTCTTTCCAAAGGTTTTCAATTGAATTAAAATCAGGACTCATTTGCTGGCCAGTTTAAAACAGTCTGTTCCTTTTTAACCATTCTTTTGTACTTTTGGATGTATGTATCAGGCCATTGTCCTGCTGGAGGACCCATGACCTTTGACCCAGACCTAGCTTTCTGACACTAGGTAGCACATTTTGCTCCAAAATACCTTGGTAGTCCTCTGACTTCATGATTCTTTTAATACGTTCCAGGCCTCCAGTTCCTGCGGCAGCAAAGCGGCCCCACAACATTATGGAATCTCCACCATATTTAACTGTAGGAAGGGTGTTTTTTTCCTTAAAAGCTTCATTTCTTTGCCTGTAAATGTATCGCTGGTCTGCATTGCCAAAGAACTCAAGTTTGGTTTCATTTGTCCACAGAATATTTTCCTAGAAGGATTGTGGTTTCTTAAGATGGGGTTGGGCATAGATCAGGCGTGCCTTTTTATATTTATCTTTGAGCAGTGGGGTCCTCCTTGGCCTTTGCCCATGAAGTCCTTATTTGTTTGGTGCACGGTATATGGTGTGGGTTGAAACTACCACTCCAGATTGCTCCAGGTCTGCCTTAAGCTCTTTGGATGTTGTACGTAGTATTTTTCCAACAGTTCACAGTAACCTTCAAAGGCTTTTTAGAATAATTTTCCTCCTCCCACCACGTCCTGGGAGGTTCTTGACAGTTCCAAGAGCAGAAAACATCTTAATAAATTGTGAAGTGTAGACACAGGAATCCCAAGGTCTTTGAAGATGGCCTTGTACCTCTTTGAAATTTGATGTTTGGTGATAATGGCTTTTCTGATGGTCTCAGACAGCTCTTTTGTCTTTACCATTGTGAAAATGGAATAGGGAGTGAATGTGGCCATTTTAAACATTAGCGCCATCATTCATTGGTTGATTCAAGTCATGTGAGTACTGACAATTGATCACAGGTGCATCTAATTTGACTGCAATGGGAATGTGGTTCTTCTGTTCAAACTGTTTTTAATTTTTTTATGTTTAAATCTGTTTATTAGGAAACATAGTGGGGCACCAACTGTACAACCAGGATCAAGAAATGTGTATAAAACAGAACCAACTCCCCACATTAGCACAAAGTAGCACCAACTGGCAACCATTGTATATAACATCAATTTTTTAACAATTCTCTACCCCCTCCCCCCTCACTGTCCCCATGGGTTCTTATGGGTCCCACAGGGTCCACCCCCCATCTCCCCTAATCCTCCCCATCCTTAGGAGAGTTGAGCATGGCCCCAGACACACCTCTTACTTCCTCCATACACACCATACACTCAAAACATATTCACCACCAGACTGCAAGCCCACGGCGACAGTGATTGCTAATATTTATCCCAAACCAACATAAAAGTAGCCTGATGTGGCAGAGAGCCCTCAATATCCTTCTTCTCAAAGAGGAGCAGTTCATGGATGACATTCCTCCAGTGCCAAAAAAAGGGGCCCTCAGCTGACAGTCAATACTGCATAAGAATTTGTTTCCCCGCAAATAAAGCCTTTCTGACTCAAAGCAGCTCAAATCGCCCCCTGACACCACTAGCCCCAGGCACATCAAAAAGTACCAATTTTGCCTCAGCCCACACCTCCTGTCCCACTACCCCACGAAGGTACTCCAGCACCCAATCCCAATACTTCCACACCCTCGAGCACAGCCACACCATATATCCAGGAGTAGCCTCTGCTGCAGCACACTTCACGCATAGGGGCGATGACGTCATCCCTGCCCATGAGCCCGAACAGTCAAAAAATAAGCCTGTAACAACAACTTATATTGACATCCTTGAAGCTGTACTCTACAAACCATCCCTGGGATATGGGCCAGACATGCCCGAAGGTCACCTCTGCCACCGAGCCTTTGCTGCTTCCAAATTGACTACAGGCAGCTTCCTCCGAATAGTCTTATGCACAAAGGAGATCCAGAGCTTCCACTCTTCATTTTACAACCCCCACACCTGCTGTAACTGCCGAGTTAGATGAGGATCCGACATAGTGCTGCAACTGGAGAAAGGTGAAGACATCCCGGGACCCTAGCCCATACTCCTCCTGAAGTTGGGCAAAGGTTCACATCCGGCCTTGATTGTCAAGGAACTCTTCCACCCACCAAAGGCCCTGGGTGGCCCACACCTGGAAACTCCTAGTCTGCCACCCTGGTGGGAACTCCACATTCTCCTGCAAAGGCAAATATATACACACGCCTGCTTCCTGACCCAATAATGGACACCACTACATGGGACCCAGCATAACCAAAGCATGAAGGCATGCTGGAAGTTTATTCCAGAGCACACAAAGCAGAAACACACCAAATGCCATGAGGCCTCCCATGCTGCCTCTCATGCCAAAAGGGTATAGTCCGAGACCCCCTTCACCTCTTCCCAAAGATGGTGGATCAAAAACGTTATGTATTATAAATGCATGTCTGGAAACCTGGCCTTCCCCCTGGGCCCACCCCACCTCCAAGCGATGCAGAGGTACCAGGGCCTGCTGATCCCCCCCAACAATAATTCAAAAACAAATGGCCGAGAGCCTGTAGATCACTAGTCAGCAAGCACATGGGCAAGGTTTGTAACACATATAACCACTTGGGAAACAAAACCATCTTGTACAGACTAACATGGCACAGCAATGACAGGGGGTAGGTCGCACAGACCCCAAAACATCCTTTGTGTATGCCAACACGGGGTTGACATTATGAACATACAGCTTGCAGAGGTCTTCTGTCACCTTCACTCCTAAATAGCGAAAAGACCCCTCCACCCACCTCAACGAGAATCCCCACTCCAACCCAGCTGCAATCGCTTCGGACTTCAGATAATTCAGCTTAAGGCCAGATAACTCCCCATACCCAGAGACGACCCCCAGCAGCATGGGCAAGGAGGCCTCAGGGTCTATGATGTGGATCAGTAAATCATCAGCAAACGTTGCCACTTTAAGCTCCTGTCCACGAATCTGGACTCCCCCAACCATCGGACAACTCTGGATACACTGCAGCAGGTGGTCCAGACTTAAGATAAAAAGCAAGGGGGACAAAAGGCAGCCCTGGCGCATACCACACTGGAGTGCGAAGTGATCCGTTATGACCCTGTTCACTAGGACCACCATCCAAGGCCCCTATACAAGGCCTGCATTGCTCCCCTAAACCATTCCCCAATCCCAAAGCTATCCAATGCAGCAAACAAGGTCCCAATTCAAACGCTTTTTCAGTGCCAATGCTGACCAGCAGTGAAGGGGTAGAGTGGGACTGCACCCAATCAAGTGAGGTCAACACCTGCCACATATGTCAGACCCCATACAAGTCCCACACTAAACCCACCGGATGTTCTGAGACCAAACTGGGGATACAACGGCCAGCCTGTCTGCCAAGATCTTAGAACAGAGCTTAGCATCACAATTCAGCAGGCTAATAGAGCGGTATGAGGCCACTTCCAAGGAGTCCTTCCCAGACTTTAAAATTAACACAGTATGGGCCTCAGTCATCATTGGGGCAACCCACACCAATTGCATCATACAATTGTAGAGTGTCTCCATGAATTTTTTATAAGGGTACCAATGATCATGTCCCAGCAATGTCCTAGTTTTTATACTATTTTCTACTATTTCCTTTTTTAATTGGTCTTGTCTTATTTGATTCTTTTATGTGTCAAATATAGTAACATAGTATATGATGGCAGATAAAAACCAGTATGGTCCAACTAGTCTGCCCAGCAAGGCAGCAAGAGTAGGTGCACCTGCCACTCTGTGCAGGTCACCCCTCCCCATGCCTTTGTTTAGGGGTGTACCCACCGCTCTGTGTACGTCACCCCTATTTGTTCAGATATAAGAGATAGTTATGTTTATTTTGATTTTATCCTGTTATAAAGGGATCCAGTGTCTGTCCCATGCCATTTTGAATTCTGCCACTGTATTTGCCCCCACCACTTCCATCAGGAGGGCATTCCAAGCATCCACCACCCTTTCAGTGAAAAAGTATTTCCTGACATTGCCTTTCAGTTTATCCCTTGCAGCTTCCTGTTATGCCCTCTAGTTTTACAGCTCCCCCGTCTTTGGGAGAGATTTATTTGTTCATTAATACTCTGAATCTTCTCTCTCCTGTCCCTCCTCTCCTCCAGAGTGTATATATTTAGGACTTCAAGTCTCTTCTCATAAGGCTTCTGACACAGGCTCCAAATCATTTTGGTCGCCTTCCTCTGAACTGCTTCCAGCCTTTTTATATCCTTTGTGAGATACGGTCTCCAAAACTGAGCACAACATTCCAAGTGAGTGCGACTTGTACAGTGGCATTAGTACCTCTTCCTTTCTGCTGGTAATTCCTCTCTGTATGTATCCCAGCATCCTTCTGGCATTTGCAATCACCTTATCACATTGTTTCGCCACCTTGAGAGCCTCAGAAACCATCCCTCCGAGGTCCTTCTCCTGATCTGTGCTCACCAACCTCTTGCCCCTATCACATACATTTCCCTTGGATTTCTGCTTCCAAAGTGCATGATACTACTACACTTCTTCACATTAAATCTTAACTGCCAAGCATTAGACCATTCTTCCAGTTTTGTGTGTATATGTGGCCATTTCACTGGCCACTTTTTTTTTTAGGAAATATTGGACATTAAGGGGTTGAACTGGAAGAGTGCTAATGTTGACCACAAGTTCACAACAAATTTGTTAAAAAATGTTGCTTCTTGAAAAATGTTTTCATGATTAGGATAGACAGCTTCAAGCTGAACACAAATATAATTTCAGATTGGCTATATCACATAGGAATTTAGAGGAAAGCGAGATTAAATTTTGACTGAATTAAGCATGTTCAATCACACAACAATGATGCTGCATATTGCATTAGTTCATCTGAGCTAAAAATGTTTTGCTCCTAATTTTCATTTGTACTCAGCACCTGATGCTTCTTGTCCAAAAATAGCAGCCAGCATTGAGGGCTTCCATTTACCCTGATAGCACTTTTCCATCATTGCAGTGTCCTGGTGAAACCTTTCACTATGTTTGTTGCTGACTGCAATGACTACAGATCAATGCCAGTGATCACACAACATAACCACAAACTGTAAATCAGTTACTTATGTAAAAAGTTATGAAAATACCCTGTTACAACCTAATTATAAGTTATCTTATTACACTGTAAATAGTTGTTTTTAAACCAATCAAAGTGAGTTTTAATGTAAACCACTAGCTGGTAAATTGAGTTCAATGTAAACCACCTTGATTTAAGGAAAAGGTGGTATATAAATACTGTTAAAGAAATGAATAAGATTAGCAGGGAAGAAGTCCAAATGTGAATACAGAAAATGAATCTTCAGCGACATATTGCACTTCATGGTTTTGTATGCTTGAAGCATGCTGTCAACCAACTGGACGTAGTTTGGTGTAATTGCCAAGAAAATTCTCAACAACATCCCTGAATGCCTTCCATGTGATTTTCTCAGGCCCCACTAGTAGATCTTTGAGCTGCTAGTCATTGATGACGTGTCTGACTTGTGGACCCACCAAAAATGCCTTCCTTAATCTTGGCATCGGAAACATCTGTCTCAAATGTCAAAATCCTTCATCTTCCTTGCTCATCACTTTCACAAGGTTTTTCATCAGTCTGAGTTTTATATGAAGAGGAGGCAAAAATATCATATTTGTGTCAACAAGTGGTTCATGTGCCACATTTTTCTGTCCTGGAACCAAACGCTTATGGAGCGGCCAGTTCTTTTTAATGTAACGAGACTCTAGCACGGGAGTCCCGTTCGCAAATGAAACAACAGTACTTGGTTTACCCGAGCTGCATCCTAGTAGCGGTGCCGCTACTTTTAGATCACCACAGATGTTCCAGTTGTAGCTGTTGTATTGTTGTTAGTGTTTCAGCAACAATTCCATGTTTTCGTAGGTTTCTTTCATGTGCGCTGCATAGGCAATAGATACTGAAGGGTGGACAATGCTATTGTGTAACAAGACAGCTTTCAGACACAGTGACGAATTGATAAAAAGGTGCCATTGTTGTGGGTCATACTCACAACCCAAAGCCATGAACAACCCATCAATGTCAGCGCAAAAACAGAGGTTGTCAACCTACGCAAAGAAATTTTTCATATCTTTTTGGTGGGTCCGAAAGACAGAAGTTTTCATATCTGGTGACAGCAAATCCCATCCTTGCAATCTTGAACAAGTAGTTCAGCTTTTGTTCTTGACAAACAAGTCTCTCACCAGGTCATTCAATTCAGACTGTGTTATCAGATGAGGCACACCGGACATAAACGGTTCAAAATCTGGATCCAAGTTGTTTTCCACATCTAGCCCATGTATTGTGGCATCTTCATCTGCCTCATTTAGGCTCCAGGCCTATGGTGGCTTCAGTACTGGCATACTGTCCTTATGCGGCACTGGTCTCATGGCTGAAGACGGACTGGGGGTATTCAATAGATTTCTTATTTTTAGCAGAGAAGCCAGATACATTGGTCAGGCAGAAGTAACAGTCCGCCATATGATCCTTCAGTTCTTGTAATATCATCGGGACTGCAAATGGCATTGACTTCCGAGTACCTCTAGTCTAAGCCAAGCTCTGAGATGGACAGCACATGTTGCACTGCAAATGTGAGAAGCCCTGGGTTCGTCTTGATTGCCAACTTTACAACCAAAGTAGAGCTCACGCTTTTTCTTAATAAGTGCTGTCATGCTGCGTCTTTGAGGCTTAAGCATATATTCACCACAAATGTAACAGAATGTATTGCGGCTGTTGCAACTTGAAAGCTGCATTTCTAGCCAGCATCCATCTGACTAAGCATACCCACTTATTGCACTTGATGAACCTGTACTGAGTGCATGCCTGGACTGAACAAAACAGCTTACTTTCTAGGCAACTTATGAATAGACTTAAAATATGTGATTAAATCACAAAAATAGGCGATTGTAAAAAAAATGGTGCGAAATAGGAAAATTCAAAGGTGATTTTTGTGAATCAGCAACCCCAAATCCTTAAGATACACCCAAAAGAGTTCAGGAAGCAAAATCTTTATTGTCCAGGGATCGGTCACTGGTTTTCTCAATCTGTTAGGTTGAAGTCTTGGCCTCTTGATCCTCCGTTCTAAGTAATCCAACTTTTTAGAAGAACTTTTATTATTTATAAGGGGTCATTCCTTATTAGAATTTATTGTGCGTGGTTATGTTCTTTCAAAAAGGTAATGAACATTAATAATAATAAATATTTGTATGCCTTCTGGAGCACTGCAGTCTTATTAAGGGCTAGTGACAGTTATAATGCATCAATGCTAAGCTGTAGACATTAAAAGCAATTAGAAGCTATCAATATCACAATCAGATGGATTTAATACACTGGGCTCACAGTCCTCAATGTGAAATAAAACCATTGAGCTTATTATAGCCCTGTGCGTAGAGGAGCTGTACCAAACTCTTGGACAAGACTAATTACTTTGCCTTTCACTAAATGGTGCTATGGGGGTGTGGTGTAATGGTTGAGTTACCAGCTTTGTCACCAAGGTACCTGGGTTTGTTTCCCACTCTTGGACCTGTCCCTTCATCCTCCAGTGTTTCTGCATTTGCTTTAATGTTAAAAAACGCAAGGTCATGCATTTGGTTTGCAGCAATCCAAGAGAGAAATATAGTATAGGGGGTCAAGTACTTTTGTCCACTAAAGAAGAGCGGAACCTAGGCGTGGTTGTGTCTGACGATCTTAAAGTAGCTAAACAGGTAGAAAAGGCAACAGCAAAAGCTAGAAGGATGCTTGGGTGCATATGGAGAGGAATGGCTAGCAGAAAAAAGGAGGTGATAGTGCCTCTGTATAAGTCTTTGGTGCAACCTCATTTGGAGTATAGTGTGCAATTCTGGAGACCACACCTTCAAAAGGATATAAACAGGATGGAGTCGGTGCAGAGGGTGGCTACTAAAATGATTAGTCGTCTTCATTATAAAGCATATGAGGACAGACTTAAGTATCTTAATATGTACACCTTAGAGGAAAGGCAGGATAGAGGTGATATGATTGAGATGTTTAAATACCTCCGTGGCATAAGTACACAGGAGGAGAGCCTCTTTCAATTGAAAGCAAGTTCTGCTATGAGGGGACATGGGATGAGGGTGAAAGGGATAGATTTAGGAGTGATATGTGGAAATATTTCTTTACGGAAAGAGTGGTAGATGCGTGGAATAGTCTCCCAGTGGAGGTGGTAGAGATGAGGACAGTATCTGAATTCAAAGAAACATGGGACCAACACAGAGGATCTCTAAAGGTAAAAAGTGGACTGTTGTAATGATTGATATGGAAGGACAGACTAGATAGGCCATGTGGTCTTTTTCTGTCATATTTCTATGTTTCTAAGTTGTTTCAAAAATGAACTGACGTTATTGTGCCATGCTGTCACCTGGAAACTGACACAGTGTCCTCAATTTGTGCAATATGTTTTTCATTTTCACAGAAGTTCGCTTTCTGTGTAGGAACGGTTGTGACAGACGCCGTAGATCAACAAGTACATGTGTCTGTGAACTGCACCTTCTATGATGCACAGGTAATGCCTGCTCACTTTTTAGAAGAGTTAGTGTCTTACTGTGAAGAATCTAATACCAATTCAGGTCCATCCTTCCTAAGGCCTTAGCACCCAACTATCTAATAGTTGTAGGTCTGAGTGACATCAGCATTACAGCTACATGGGGTGAACTTAATGGCTCAGAAGTAAGTGCGTGAACCACAGGCGAGGGATGGGGGATACTGCATAGGCAGTGCTCATGGTCCTTGTGGTAGAGGGAGTGTCAGCCATCACTTAGTGGGGACCTGCAGAGGATAATTTTATGAGGTGCGCCTATTTTATAAAATCAAGCGCATGCATACTTTATAAAAATGGGTGTGAGTAGTAGTATATGTACAGGAAATCTAGGTGTGATCACTTATAGCAATCCTAAGGTTGGTGTAAATGTGTGTGCCTAGATTTTTGATGAGCTGTACATGGTTACTTTTGTTTATACTGTTCTTTGTACGTAGTTGCAATGTTGCATAATGTTCCAGGTATTTTTCACCACTGTTCTCTGTAAACCGCCACTGATCTTGGGAAGTGTCAGTATATAAAAGTTTTCAAATAAATAAATAAATAATTTCTAAGGAACATGCAAAAATTATAGGGCCCAATATTCAGTCGCCACTGAAGCTAAGACCCGGATATTCAATGCTGAGGCCGTATCTGGACACTGGCATTGAATATTCAGGTCAGCCCGAGAGCAACAAAGCTTCAGTGGTGAAAGTTAGGCCCGACTTTCATCACATAGTGATAACTGGGCATCGACTCCATATTGCCTCAACGGGACGTGCAGCTATGACACTCACAGATATTCAACAGCACTAACCACGTTACTTCTGCTGAATATCGCAGCTGAGGCGATTAACGTGGTTAGCGTGTAAACGTGTTTGAAGTAAAGTCTAAGTAGGTACATTTCAGCCTAGTTCAATTTTAACAAACATGTAAGGGCACATTTTAGAAAGGAAATGGAATCTCACCTAATATATAAACCTCAAAGGGGCTCATGGTGTCTGGCAAATAATATAAAGAACAAATTAGCTCTCACGTTAAATAAGCCATAGATATGAACCTACAACTCACTCTTCACAAAGAACAGAATAATGCTTGCTGGAGGAGAAAAGACCTCAGAACCTCAACGGGAGCTGATGCAACGGCTCGCCAATGGGCCAGAAATGGCTCAAAACACTGTCATCTTGTAGACATCATAGACCATAAAAACCTCCAGTAGTAAAGATTTATAGAAAATAGAAGAAAACATCAACTAATTTAATATACTCTTTTATAATAATGGCCCTTACATGGAACCAGCATCGCCACTCCAACGCCGGTCATTTCATTGTTGCTGCCTCAGGGAGCAGGACCATGTATCATGCCAGTCAGAACATTTATCAAAAGTCATTTCCTTCATTGAAACCAGTCAACCACACAAGTTCAATACCGGCTATCTACTCTTTGTGATTTCAAAATGAGACATCCAAGTCAAAACGTCTGATTTGCAGTGGGAAGGACAGTGAGGAGGTGGTCACATATAAGAGCCTTGTAAAATTGGCCTTTGTCTACCTTCAAGGATACACATATTCACCACGTAATAGAAAAAACAAGGATGCACAAAGTTATGGACTAGCCACATGCAGGAAGTCTCCACATTTTAGAAACATGAATGTGCTGTATATGCACATCCACAGAACAGGGGACATAGATGTGCACTCTGCCCTATCACAAAACGCAGCCATGAATCTCTCCCCCTTACATATCCCAGCCTGCCATTTTGCAAATGGGGACATGTTGCTGCGTGGGTGCCTGGAGAGATGCATGTCTTATTTACCGGCCGGCATCTTTGAAGGAGTAAGATGTATCCATGGAATGAACGGGCATGTCCTTCTTCATTGTATTGTCATTACATTGCTGAAACAAGCATTTTTACAAATTGTGTTTGTGCCCTGGAGCACACATAGCCAAGGCAACAGCAGATGTGCCAGGCTGGTTGGAAATCATGTGTGCACGTGTATCTTTATGGAGCTACCTCTGCCACATGCATGACCATGGCCTATCTGGATATGATCACACCTACAGATGTATCTTCGGGCTTCCTAAAATGGCTCTGAGGACGTCTTTGTGATTTGCAAATCTGAATACCGGTTTTCAGACATCCAAATCACAAACAGAGCTTCTAAAAAGACCATAGATTTTCTCAGATCCATAGAGCCATGCAAATCAAATCTTTTTTTTTTTTTTTTTGCTGTGGATCTGTAGCAATCTATGGATTCAAGATGACTTTTGTGTAGATCCGTGCATGAATATCTCCAGTAGCAGCTCAATTGTTTGAAAAAACTTTGAGATCTAATTTGCAAGTTTGGCAAAGTAGGTTGGTGAACCTCTTTTGTTAAAGTTTGCCCATCTCCCTAACAGTCACATTAGCACAGCGGCAGCAGTAAGAAACTGAATCCAGTGGACAATCTATGTGCGTATACTGGCCAGATCTAGGTATGATACAGACAGGAACAGCAGAGTTTCCAACACAGCTCTGATAAGCTACTCCTGCCAGGATGTACCATATCACCTCTACTGATGGGCCACGTCAGGCCTTGCGAGGCATGGTGCATTAGAGGCCTAGATCATTTACCAAACGATATGGAAATTAAGACTGAGAAACAAAAAATAACTTAGTTTTGGGACTGAACACTCCCTTCTTCAGGGCCAAACAGAATTGCAAATAAACAAACACTACCAAACATTGTGGTCCCCATAATATATGCAGAGAAAGAGTAAATGAAGGCAGGAGAGAAGGAGATCTATGAGATGATCAGTATTAATTCATTAACTGTCTGCCCACTTTGGGCCACCTTAGACTTTGGCTGTGGCCCCAGGCAATAATATAAGCACCGCAGTAGGCTATTGCTGGGAGTAGGGGTGTAGCATGCTGGAATTCTCACCAAACCTCTGCAAGAATGGGCATTCTGCGTATGCATCACCCTCAAGCAATAATACTAGCCAAAAGATTATTTGGATAGGGGAATGAAAAGAAACCAGAGTATTCTGACCCTCCTTTTTCTCTCATTTTCATTTAACGCCTGAGAAAAGATGACAGCTTGAAGTGTTTTAACACTTCTGGCCTTCCGAATCCATGTAAATCAGGGCCCTACAAAGCTGCATGGAGTCCTCCATCCACGAGGCGCCTAATAAAATGGAAAGTGAAATGAGCTATATCCTGAGCAAAGATCAGTGTTGGGATCTAGCCTGTTCCTGGCGTTTTCCACGTTCGTCGAACCGGTCCCTACAGGCTGTTTCACCGCCGGATCGGCACTGTCGAGTTTCAAAAAAATCCGACATTATTTGGATGGCATCAGGGACCGCGGTATCAGAAGCCCCCGATGCCAACCAAATAATGTTGGGTGTTTGAAAGCCGCCAGTGCAGATCCGGCGGTAAAACAGCCTGTAGGGACCGGATCAGCGAATGCGGAAAATGTCAGGAACCATTTCGCGTGAACCAGTGCAACCCGACTGCTTCCTACTATGGACTGAACCAGTTTCTATGAGGATTTGAATCCCACCGCTGGCAAAGACCCTATGGGAGTGTCACCCTGATAGATATCCCGCAGAGATAATAAAACAAAGGGCAATGGGGGATGGAGGGGGAAAGCACAGGGAAAACGGAATGTGTCTAATTCCAAAACAAAATAAAATATAATAAAGAAAGCGTGCTTAAGCATAAGGTCAAAATAAGAAGAAAGAAAGTTAGTAAAGATATAGATGATGTTATGAGAAGGCTTAGGACCCTTTTACTAAAGCCCGCCAAGGAATGCTGATCTCATGTGCATTAATGGCAAAGGTTGCATGTTAAGCATGTCCCCAGCAGCTAACGCGTGAAGGGTTTTCCTAATGTGCACTCCACTGTAGAGGAGTCATTAGGTGAGCCCACATTAAGAGTCGCATTGCCGCTGAGTGCGCAGCAATTGCCCCTGTGCTCTTCATATGTACCTTCAGCCCATTCCTCACCCCATCTTGCAATCGCCAATTAACGTGCATTTTAGCATGCAAAGGCAGACACTGTCACATGTTAGTGTTCTCAACAGCCTGCAGCTGTGCATTAAAATGTCCGACATAGAAGCTTGTTCCTGCCATTTGCAGGGATGGTGTGGTGGAAGCTTCTCAGATCCCTGGCAGAATATCACATGATCAATTACAGCCAGTCCATGAAGTCTGAAACTGCTACAATTCCTGCATTATTATAACAATATTAACTCAGCCCAGCCTGGTGGTGAAATGATGGTGTCGCATGCTGCCATATCAAGGATGCCAGCTGCCAGATGCCATGCTGCCAGCTCAGGTTGGCTGGAGATCCGGAGGAGGCATGACTCACAGCCCCTGAGGGAGGAAGGATAACCTTCAGGGCTGGATTTAACATTTTGGTGCCCATAGTCAAGACCAGACTGCAGAAATTAGAGCTTGGAGGGAGGGTGGTGGTTTCATGGAAATCCAGAAAGGAAGTCCATAGTGACAACCCTTTACAGCAACACATGGACATAGCCCTAAAGAAAGCAGGAGAAGGCTCTTCTTTGGCCTGGGTATTTTGCACTTGCAAAGTTCGGATCCTAAGCATTTGTCTGTGTTGCCCATGCTAAATCATGACCTGATATGACTTGCTTGCTAGATTTAGAGTTTATGACACAGTCTCGAAACAGTGAGGAGAGAGGGAAGATCTTTAAAACAGGGCAAATATCCTTAGGCAGATGTGAATGAAGACTTCTAGCATCAGGATCCCATCCCTGGTTCTGATTGAACTGGAAGAGAAGGAGACAGGAGATACCACTAGGAAAAAATAAAAATATTTACTGGAGCCAAGTTCTCAACAGCTCGGGCTGAATTAAGCCCAGATTGTAACTACACTAGGAAGCTTTATGTAAGGGATCATTCTTGAATACTGTATTTTGGATGGCAAAATAGAGCAAAAAAAATCCCTACTGACTTCATGTTTTCTTTGCAGCCTGGATCCAACTTTGCACCTGTCGTTTACAAGGATCCGTCAGGAGCAGTCATACCCAATTCCTTGCTGGACCATGCTCACCACAATCTTCGGCATTCCAACCTCGGCACAGGCCTGCTGTCCTCCGAATCCTTTTCTGCAGAAGTTCTTGCCGGAGGTCAGGCCGCACCAGCCCCAGCCCCAGCCGCTCCCCTTGTCAAGAGATCTCTGACTGCTGTTCATCTGCCTGCCTCTGCCCCTAATTTGTGCCCTGGCAAAAAATATCATTATTAGATTCTGCATCTGTAACTCTTTCCAGGAGATGGTGTACTCTGGTAGCCACTAGTATCCAGCCATAAGGGAACACTTTAACACTAATCAATCCGTCAAAGCTGTGTCAAAAAATAATTTCTAAAAAGGTGATACAGTATCATTGCAAATTAATAATATTAGTCACCTGAATGACTTTTTTTTTTAAATCTCCCAGTGCTAATGGGAACATTCCAGTACTTGAATGTAACTCACAGGGTGATGTCTTCTCCAAAGCATTCAGCAGCTCTGGTTCGGAGATTTTAAAATCAGTCAGTAAAATTAAAGGATGTGAACTCCAGCAGTCTAGCCTAAACCCAAGGGCTTGCAAGCGGGTCACAAGAAAACCAAGTACAAAAGCAAGGCCCTTTACACATTAAGCAGACAGTCAGCTCATTGGCAAAGCTGAGATATTTTATACAACACTGTTCCGTGCACTGTGCAAGGCAGCTGGCCAACTCTAGGCTGGGCAGGACCTGCGTGCATGGTGTGCCCTGCGATTTTCTTCTTGAGTTTGAAGATTGGCCCAATGTCACATTGGCATGTCTCACGTGTGTAAACCTGCAATTTACTCCAGCATAGCTAACCTAGGAACCTGTGTCTTTTGGGGAAACTGCTAGGTACGTATGACCTAGATTGGCCACTGTTGGAAACAGGATACTGGGCTTGATGGACCTTGGTCTGACCCAGTATGGCATATCTTATGTTCTTAGGAGCATGTTTACTAAACTGAACTAACCATAGAGAATAAAAATCCTGTGCCAACTAATTAGCTCTCCCTTCAGCTGAGCCAGGATGGGTCGGAGGTGGAAGATGGGCATTGATGGCACACTGCAGCCAGCATGGGTATTATGTGCATATGCTAACTGCAATGATTGCCATTAGCGTGAGGGCACTTGATGCCATCTCAATGATTGCCATTAGCGTGAGGGCACTTGATGCCATCTCAATGAGTGGCATTAAGTGCAGTCCCATACTGGTTTCTGTGGTGCCAATGGCAGGGGGACGAATGAAGGTGGTACAGGCCTCTGTGCTGGTTTTGTGGCCTGCCCATGTGCTAACGACGCAGCTTTAGATACATGCCCTTTATTTTTACATCTTTCAAAATTGAAAAAGTGGGTACCAAGGAAAGTTCATTCATATTGTGGTGCTAGATAAGGAGAGAGTGGATAATGTTTTTCAAATTAATCTGCGACCCTTGAAATCACAGGGCGATCAGATTAACAGAATCGGGATTCAATCCAGGTTTGAAAGATCACAAAAAATGTGAAGTACAAATCAGTAGTTTTGAGCTGCTACATGAGCCAGTGTGGCCTTTTTGACACAACTAATTCTGCTACATTTTGGTGCCTGTAGTTCTTATCTCAAACAGAAGAGGCAAGATTACAAATACCAGAATTTACTGCGGGATACAGGTTCACCAACTGGTCAAAACTCTCTCTCTCTTTCCTGGAACTGAACCACATAGCAGCTTCATTTAGTCTGGCCTGGCCAACCTTTCTTGCAATCAGAGAAGTCCCTGTCACGGACCATCTTTCCTCTGGGTGCAGTCAGAGAATGGGGTTACCCCAGTCCTGTATACAACCGTCTTCACTCTGGAGGGAGGAATCATTGACAAGAGATTCATGCTATTATAAAATTCATGTCTTCTATGAACCTCAAAATGACTTACGCCATAAATATTAACTCAGTTTCAACATGGGGATAGGGAAAGATCAAGTGTGCGAGCCTGGTATCCATGAATATGTCTGGACAAATTTAAACGCTGCAGCTCTATTTTCAAAAGGTTTCTTCTATTTTTCCTGAAACCTAAGGTCTCTAGAGAATGATTGAGTGCTTGATCTATTAAGGTCTTATATGCAGGATCAAAATTGCAGGACGAAGTGAACCAAGCTTTGCTTCCGTTTTACCCTTCTCCCTGCGTTCTTCTCATTGAAAATACTAAGAAATCATCATTGAAAAGGCTCCGTTTTGCACAGGAGAAAATATCTGATATACTTGCTCCTGAATATTATATCAAATTCATTTCAGTCCTGCTTAACAGTCTTGGGATTAATATTCAAAAGCACCCATATTATGGGTGTCTGAAACTAACCACATAAGTGTTTTTCTTCAAAACTTCCATGGCAACTAATACATACAAGTTTAACTGAACAAATTGATATCTCCCAAAAAATGTATCCATATAATAAAAAGAGGGGTCAGAAGTATTCCAAGGGTGGGGCCAAAGGTTATCCAGATAGTGGCTATGTGGGTCATTCTGAGGCACAAATAGCGGGGATATACGCCCTGCCTGGATGTACATCCCGCCTTTTGTCCCCCTTGCCGTCCCCATGCAAGGCTCCCTGTACGAACAGTGGGGTTGTACGGGGATCCTTAGATGAGGGTGGGAGGTGAAAAAAGTCCTCCTGGACATCGGGGGACAGTGGAGGCTGGCATTGGCAGGCAGGTGGGAGGGGTGCTGTGGGTTCCCTGCAACACGATCCTGCCCATGGTAAGCAAGATCGGGGGTCGGGCTGCGGGGAAAGGGGGGCTCTGTCCCACGGCTGGCAATCACTGCTCTATTCAAGAGCCTGACTGAGTTAGTCTGGGATCTGTAGGGCGTGCAGCCCTTCAGAATTGGAGCCTGGCCTGCACGTATAGGCCAGTAGACCTGATTCTGAGGGCTGTACAGGGGCTGGATGTCCAGAAGGGAAGTGACCTTCTCCTGAATAACTTTATCTGTTTTGTGGGCCCACACAAATAGCAGTCCTAACTTCAACAGTTAGTACCCATCGGTATAGTTTGCTTGCTTACTTTGTTGAGGGGCAAGAAATAAAGAATTCATATTGGCAGTAGGGAAGGGGAACTAATCATCATTAGTACTGGCAACATTTAGGAGGGCATCTGCCCCTCCATGCCCAACACAAACTATTGCTATGATAGGGCCCCTGGATTAATCATGTGCTGACGTGAAGTGTCGTGCCTTTCCTCTTGTACTAATAAACTGGATATTAAATTGAAATATGTGTCTCTGCTTTTCTATTTGACTATGATTTTATGAGAAATCCCCCCAAATAGAGCCCAATATTCAGAAGCCCTTGTCTGATTAACTATGGAGGTTATCCGTCAAAGGGCGTTGAGAGAGATATTCAGTGGTACCTCCACTGCCTCAGGTACAACCTTAGACTGTGAGTCCTCTGGGGACAGGGAAATACCTGCAGGACCTGATTGTAACTCGCCTTGATTTACTACTGAAAAGGGGTCAGCTACAAATACAAATACTAATATCTCTACAGACCTCCCAGGCATTCTCTGAAGCGTGCTGGGGTGGCCCATGGGTAGAGCATAGTGGCGATGTTCAGCTACTATCCAGTTCATTTGTATTCTTCTGTGAGCAGACTATCTAGGTAAGTGCTATCTGCATAGTCTGTCCACTGCTATGCGGTTAGTCGCTGCTGCTGACTGTCGCTCTACCAGGATTTTCAGCACCACCCACCTTGCTGATACCGGCCACTGAATATCTGGAGGATGGAGCTGACCACCACAGGATTTAAATAGCCAGTGTTGGGTTTCTACATGAAATACATTTCTGATAAAATATGGTGCCAGTTCAGACCAATTGTATATAGCTGCATCTTGGCTATACATAACCTTGTGGGATCCATACCTCATCAAACTAGGGTGGTACCACCTCTACTTCTAATATTGGGAAGCCCATTGAGGGCAGGATTCCTGCCTATATTGCCACTAACCTAATAACATAGTAAGAAATCTACTGGCCCATCCAGTCTGCTCACTTACTCCTGTCCACACTGCACAGATGTGTTCCAGCTGCCATCTTGTGAGATATCTCATCTCACCCAGGATGGTGTTTGTCTTCCTTCTTAGTGCTCCACCATCAGATGAATAGATAAGATCACTCTCTTAGTTCACATCTTGAAAGCCAAAGAGACCCAGCTATGTCTAGTTATTACTTCCCGAGCGGCGGCCATGTTAGACTGTAGCAGGAAAATCAGCAAACATGGCTGAAGGCACCTTGCAAATTAACTAATTTATTGAAGTAAGAGCTTTTGAAGACAAGGATCTAGTTCATTAGAACTCATGTGCCTAATTTGTATGCCACCTTTTCTGGCATCTGATGAACCTAAAAGTTCAAGACTGAATAAATCAATTAGGGGAAGATTCTGATCCTCATTTAGCGGGTCTGGATGTCTAATCCAGATGTCCAGACCCGCTAAATGTCCGGATCGCACTGGCAGACACAGAGCTCCCTGCACGTACAGGCCATTTGTGCGGGGAACTCTGTTCATGGGCGGGAGGGAGTGGGCCGGGAGAGGAGCGAGGGCAGGCTGTAGGCAGGGCTGTGATCCCGAACATACAGGGCCAATTCTGAGGTCGGTCCTGTACGTCTGGGGTCACACAGTTAGACGGGGGACTAATTCCACCTCAGAGGTGGAATAAGTCCCTCTGGACACGGGTGTTCAACGGAGACAGGCGGAGATAGAAAGGTGAAGGGTGCAGGGGGTTCTCTGTAGCCCGATCCTGGCCATGGAAGAATCATGAAAGAATCATGTTGGCGGCAACTGGTAATCGTGGCTCCCTCATGGCGACAGGATGTCATGGCACTGCAGCTCCATGAGGGAGCCTGGCTGAGTTAGCCAGAGATGTGGCTGGACATCCAGGGTGCCTGAATCGGGAAACCTCCCAGACATCCTGCCACTCTGTTGCAATTCTGCTCCCGTGGGGATGTCTAGTCCTTGTGAGAGCAGAATTGGATGCATCTCTGGGCCATCCAGATTTCTGGACGTCTGGATGTGCACCTACAGAATTGGTCTAGTTTTCTTTGTCATTTTTCTAGTTATTACTGTACTTGTAGTCTGCCAGATAAATCCACTTGCTTGGTTGTCCGCATCTCTGCTTGGAATTCTAACATTTACTAAATCAGTTTAAGAGAAATGGTTTTCTGTGTAAGCCTTCCTGAAATTATTCCCTAAGCCAGGGAAAGTGAACTCTTGTCCCCAAGGGCCAGTCTGATTCAAATTATATAAATAAACCTGGTTCATTGATCAAATTTATACAAGTATATTTTGCGGCTATTTCTTGTATAAATCATGAAAACCGAACCTCTTTGTGGCATTTAAGGATCAGTATTTGCCATCTCTGCCTTACATACAAGAGGGGGGGGGGGGGGTGGCTGATAAGTCTCCGGCCTTGTAATGAAACAGAAAGCTACGGGCACACTTCAGTTCCAGAGGTCGGAATGATCTCTCTGCAGTTTTGTTTTATAAAGATCATTCCGACCACTGGAAATGAAGCGTGCTCGTAGCTTTGTTTCATTACAAGGCTAGGGGTATACCTCAAGAACAGATATTAGGCTCTAGTGTGTAGGGGTAGAGGTTTTACAATATTGGGTTACTCTGTGCCATGAATAGCGGGGATGGACATCCCAACGGGACGTCCATTCCCACTATTTGTGCCTTTACCCGGCCGTGATTAACTTCCCCACCCGTTGTGCGGGGAAGTTAGACGGGGGTGGGGAAGGGGTGGCTCAGGAGCACAGTGTGGGCAGAGCCTGGGCGGTTGCCGGGCCGGTTCTAATGTTGGCCTTGTACATCCTGGGCCGGTGATGTGCGGGGAAGTTATTCCACTTCCGATCCTGGCCGTAGGAGTTCAGATCGGGGGTCGGGCTGCAGGGAATTAGCTTTCATTTCCGGCAGCCGGCATTGCAGCTCTTCAATGGAGCCATGGTGCCATGACAACATGACGCCATGGCACCGCGACACCATGGCACCGCAGCTCCATAGAAGAGCCTTGACTGAGTTAGTCGGGGACGGTCCTACACATGCAGGCCGAACTGAATCGCAGTCCTGGCTTGCACATGCAGGACTGTTCGTGATTCTGATCCCACGGGGCTAGACATGCCCCATGGGATCAGAATCACGATCCCCTCTGTATGTCTAGTTCAGACCGGACATACAGAGGGAATCTATGTCCGGAGCGGAATTGGGCCCTATGTGTTTAAGGCATACCACCATGGCTCCATCGGCTTCACGTTACTCAGCTACAGCATTGTTCCTCCTGCCTTCTCTCTGAAATGTGCTGAAAGACCATCCTTCTCCGGGATGGCTGCTTATGCGTGTTCAAAGTTTACCTTGTTTACCTTATCAGAATAGTGAAACGGGTAAACGTAGATCGATTGTTTACCTTATCAGAATATAGAAAGACTAGTGGACATGCAATGAAGCTACAGGGTAAACTATTTAAGACTAATAAAAGAAAATATTTTTTCACTCAACGTGTAATCAAACTCTGGAATTTGTTACCGGAGGATGTAGTAAAGGCTGTTAGTGTAGCTGGGTTTAAAAAAGGTTTGGACAAGTTCCTGGAGGAAAGGTCCATAAACCATTATTAAGAAGGGACCCAGGATATCAATGCTTGAACCAATACAAGCATTGTGGAACCTGTGTCCCTTGGGGAAACTGCTAGGTACGTATGACCTAGATTGGCCACTGTTGGAAACAGGATACTGGGCTTGATGGACCTTGGTCTGACCCAGTATGGCATATCTTATGTTCTTATGTTCTTAAAGTGCAGACTATCAAGCTTATCGGGATTCTGCTTGGGTGAAAGTTATTATATAAATTCTAACTAATATTTTAATTTATTAATACTTAATATTCTACTTCCCCTTATTTCTACAGTTTCGTAAACATAAAGCTAGGCTTGTTTTTAATTGATCCATCTTAAGTAGTTATTTATAATTGCCAATTAAAATTGTTTGCATGGGCTATGAATGTGGGGAGACCCAAGATGGTGCTGGCGACAGATCATCAGGCACATGGAACATCACTACACATTTGGAAGTTGTTTCCTAAATTCCTTTTCCTTCTTATAGTTAAGCATTAGAAACATAGAAACATAGGAATATGATGACAGAAAAAGACCACATGGCCTATCTAGTCTGTCTTTCCATATCAACAACTACAACAGTCCCTTTTTTCCTTTAGAGATCCTCTGTGTTTTTCCCATGTTTTTTTGAATTCAGATACTGTCCTCATCTCTACCACCTCCACTGGGAGACTATTCCACGGATCCACCATAAGAACATAAGATATGCCATACTAGGTCAGACCAAGGTCCATCAAGCCCAGTATCCTGTTTCCAACAGTGGCCAATCTAGGTCATACGTATCTAGCAGTTTCCCCAAAAGACAGATTCCACAATGATTGTATTGGGTCAAGCATTGGTATCCTGGGTCCCTTCTTAATAATGGTTTATGGACCTTCCTCCAGGAACTTGTCCAAACCTTTTTTAAATCAAGCTACACTAACAGCCTTTACTACATCCTCCGGTAACAAATTCCAGAGTTTGATTACACATTGAGTGAAAAAATATTTTCTTTTATTAGTCTTAAATAGTTTACCCTGTAGCTTCATTGCATGTCCCCTAGTCTTTCTATATTCTGATAATGTAAACAATCAATCTACGTTTACCCGTTCCACTCCATTCATTAATTTATAGACTTCTATCATATCTCTCCTCAGCCGTCTCTTTTCCAGGTTAAAGAGCCCTAACCTTTTTAGCCTTTCTTCATAGGGGTATCCTTCCATCCCCTTTACCATTTTGGTGGCTCTTCTCTGAACTTTTTCTAATAACGCTATATCCTTTTTAAGATACGGCGACCAGAATTGTACACAATATTCAAGGTGCGATCTCACCATGGAACGATATAGAGTCATTATAATATCCTTTGTTTTATTTTCCATTCCTTTCCTTATGATACCACTCTTTCTGTACAGAAATATTTCTGCATATCATTCCTGAATCTAACCCCTTTCACCCTCATCCCATGTCCCCTCGTAGCAGAACTTGCTTTCAATTGAAAGAGGCTCTCTCCCTGAGCACTTATGCCACGGAGGAATTTAAACATCTCAATCATATCACCTCTATCCCGCCTTTCCTCTAAGTTGTACATATTAAGATCCTTAAGTCTGTCCTCATATGTTTTATAATGAAGACCACTAACCATTTTAGTAGCCACCCTCTGCACCAACTCCATCCTGTTCATATCCTTTTGAAGGTGCGGTCTCCAGAATTGCACACTATACTCCAAATGAGGTCGCACCAAAGACTTATACAGAGGCACTATCACCTCCTTTCTTCTGCTGGCCATTCCTCTCCGTATGCACCCAAGCATCCTTCTAGCTTTTGCCGTCGCCTTTTCTACCTGTTTAGCTACTTTAAGATCATCAGACACAACAACGCCTAGGTCCCGCTTAGACTTAGGGAAGGTTTTGGCTTAGCCTTCGGAGCCCTTTCCTTCTTCTTGGCTTAAACATCATTGGCCTGCTGTATCTGCTGGACAGCTATTGAGATTTTGGTGGACAGTAGTCACTGGAGTCAACATGGGAGCAGCTCTCTGGATGAAATGACAGACTTGAGACTTCAGTCTTGCCAATCGAGACACCCCCCTTTCATCCAGCCAAGAGTACACCCGTGATCCACAAATCAATACAGCCACAAGGTAGAGATGCGGCTCTGCAGTTGCAGAATTTGGCACAGTTGACTGCTTCAGAAGATGGAAAATAGTGTGGCTCAGACCAAGGCATTAGGTAAAGGGCTGTACCTTAGGATGGTAGAGAGATATGGGCACAGGCCCCAGTTTCCTGGGACAGATTAGGGTAGATTGTGCAGCAGGAGCTATAACATTCTGCGGCAATTCTACAATATATTTAAGAACATAAGACTATGAGAACATAAGAAATCCCCTACTGAGACAGACCAAGGTCAATCAAGCCCAGAATCCTGTTTCCAACCGTGGCCAATCCAGGTCACAAGTACCTGGCAGTTTCCCAAGATGACACACAGGTTCCACGGTGCTTGTATTGGGGCAAGCAGTGGATTTCCTGGGTCCTCTTTAATAAAGGTTTATGGACCTTCCCTCCAGGACCTTTTCCAAATCTTTTTTAAACCCAGCTACACTAACAGCTTTTACTACATCCTCCGGTAACGAATTCCAGATAGCGTATTACACATTGAATTAAAATATTTTCTCTTATTAGTCTTAAATGGGTTACATAATAGCTTCATTGCATGTCCCCTAGTCTTTCTACTATTTGATGGCGTAAACAACCATCTGTTCCACTCCGCTCATTAATTTATAGACCTCTATCATATCTCCCCTCAGCCGTCTCTTTTCAAAGTTGAAGAGCCCTGACCTTTTAAGCCTCTGCTCATAGGGGTATCTTTCCATCTCCTTTACCATTTTGGTGGCTCTTCTCTTTACCTTTTCTAATTCTGATATATCCTTTTTAAGATACGGCGATCAGAATTGCACATAATATTAAAGGTGTGGTCACACAGAGGCATTATAAAATAGGAGTGGAGGAGTGGCCTAGTGGTTGGGGCAAGGTACTTCAGGCCAGAAGGTCAGGGGTTCAAATCCCACTAGAGGACAGCAACCTTGGGCCGGAAGGACTGGGGTTTCTAATCCCACAGGTGCTCCTTGTGGTCTTGGGCAAGCCACTTAACCCTCCATAGCCCATGTTCCCTGTAAAATAGTTATCTCCAAGTTATAATGCCCTGTTCAATGTAATTTCAATTTGTTCAATGTGAACCACACTGATGCAGAATAGCACAGTATATAAGAGGATGTAAATAAATAATATCCTTAGTTTTATTCTCCATTCCTTTCCTTATGATTCCTAGCATTCCATTTGCTTTCTTGGCCACCGCTGCACTCTGGACAGAGGGTTTCAACATGTTACCCATGATGATGCCTTAATCTTTTTCCTGGGTGGTGGTTCCTAATGTGGAAACTTGCATCGTGTAACCATAGTTTGGGTTGTTCTTTTCTAGGTGCATAACTTTATATTTGTCCACATTAAATTTCATCTACCATTTGAATGTCCAGTCTTCCATTTTATCAAGGTCCTCTTGCAATTTTTCACAATCCTCTTGGGTTTTAACAACTTTGAAAAATTTTGTGCCATCTGCAAATTTGATTACCTCATTCATTATTCCCATTTCTGGGTCATTTACGAATGTTAAAAAGCAGCGGACCCAGCAAAGATCCCTGGGGCACTCCACTATTCACCTTTCTCGATTGGGAAAATTGGCCATTTAGCCCTACCCTCTACTTGCTATCTTTTAACCAGTTCCTGATCCACAATAGTACACTGCCTCCTATCCCAAGACTTTTTAATTTTGCCAAGAGTCTCACATGAGGGACCTTGTCAAAGGTTTTCTGAAAATCCAGATACACTATATCAACTGGCTTACCTTTGTCTACCTGTTTATTCACACCTTCAAATAAATATATATTTGAATTGTTTAGCATAATAAATAATGTAAATTTTATTTTGCATCATCAAAATTAGTTTTGCACTCTTATTTTGTGTCAGAACATTTGTCCTTTTGGGAGTTTAATAAACAGAATATTTTCAAATATCAATGTGAAGGAAGAGAAGAGGAAGAGATATTTGGGGGGCGTGGAATGAGAGGGAAGGAAAATAAGAAACAAAAAAGAGTGAGGACTGGGGACAGGGAGTGGAGAAGGAGGAAGGACTGGAGCCGGACAGATGGACTGGAGGTGGGGGCGGAGGAAAAGGAAGAAAGATCAGGATGGGTGTGGAAGAAAGTGAAGAGCAGTGAAGGGAGATTGGGATCTTGTGGAGTGAGGTGGGGGGGGGGATATAGATGGGGAGACGGAAATTCTGGAGTCTTAGAGAGCTGGATCCAGAGAGAAGGAAGCAGGCTGCCTTAGCTCTATCTCTTTTCCCCTTCATGTCCTTACCTCCCCCTTCTCACTCCCAATCCTTATTTTCTCTCTTCCTTTCCACCTAGTATATGTCCTTCTTTTCCTCTCTCTGCGCCGATGCTCACACAGACATAAACACAACCACACAGAACCGCATCCTGAACCCTAATTACTTCTAACACACCCCAACCATCATTTTCCTTTCATACAACCCATCCCATCAATTTACACAACTCCCCCAGGCCCTCTACCACACGCACCATCCCCTCTTTTATGTTTCCTACAACCATTACATCTCCCATCTTCCAGCTGTTTTTTATATAACTGACCCCAGCCAAACCTTTCAATTGCAGCTGAACCACTGGTACTGTTCCATTTCTTCCCCTCATGCTGATTTTGTGGTAGAGGAAGTAGGAAGGGACCAGCAGCACCACATCAGGCTATATAGTTCTTCTTTTCCTGTCCCACCAGGTTGATGGCTGTTTTGGCTCACATGGCTATAGTCTGCTGCACAGTTCGATGCAGCAGTTTGATCTGGGGGACAGAGAAGGAGAAGGCTACGACCTGATGAGATACTCTTGCTCCCCTCTTCCGCCTCCTGCAGTAAAATCTTTGGCACAGGAGCTGGGAGGAAGTTGGATCTTGCCTTTGGAACATCCGTCACAGATAGAACCTGGCCTGGCCCCCAGTCCTCCATGGTACATAAGAACATAAGATATGCCATACTGGGTCAAACCAAGGTCCATCAAGCCCAGTATTCTGTTTCCAACAGTGGCCAATCTAGGTCATATGTACCTAGCATAAAAGAGGGGATGGTAAATTCATAGGGAATGGGGAATTCCGTAGGAATGGTCAGATGTTGTGTCCCTTTCCATAGCTGTGGAATTATAGGGAATGACCCTCACTCTGTACTATTGTTCTTCATTGAGTCAGTGACAGCTCTTCAGGGGACAATTTCTCCAAATGGATTAGTTTTGCACATCCTATGATAGCAATGAACGTCACTCCTAAGCCATGATATGTGGAGAGGGATCTCAGTTTCTCAAATTTACTGTTAACACTCACTGTAGTATTTGCATTGTGCCAAAGAGAGCATCTTTCTGGAGTTCATAAGCTGTAACATGTATTAGGAACCTGTCAAGGTGTGAATCAGACAAATCAAATACCGTCACCTTCCAGAGCTTAAAATACTGCTCAGTAATCAAATAATAATTTACAGCTCTATTTCTTAACTCTGAGATTTACATATGCAATCCAGTAGACTACTATCACTATTGCAACCAGGTCTCAGACTTGTATGAAGCATTTATTCAAACTCCCCCAAGAGTGGAGTCTAATGCTAATTATCGCATCAACGACCTTTCTATGTTGCTCAACAGTGTTTCAATATATCTTATCCCAAAACAGGTGGTGATTTTTCAAAAACAATGAGTGAGCGGTTATCTGTCAACCATTATTGGATTATAAAGCCAATGCTCTCAAAAATAATAAATGAGCACTTATCTGTCCACCCTCGCTGGGTCTTGGATACTTTTCTCAAAGCCAATGCTCAGTCCCGAATGGTGCTTATACAAAAACTGATAATACTTGTTATATTCTTCTGTAAATCCAATCCAATTGATAATCCCAAAGCCTAACTTTGGCGCCTTTGCGTTTCACTACTGGTTTCTTCAGGGGCTTTAGGTTAATCACACGTCAATATGCACTACAACGATTCATTCAACCTGTCAATGATAAATGAAAAAAATCTGGCTTTTAATAAAATCTCCTCTCGTAAAAATATGTACAAAGCTAGACCACAGAAATCCTTATTTTTTAACAAAAATTCCCCTCACCTTCTCATCCGATTGAGAACTAAACTTGTTGCAGTTGCTGAGACGCCACGCACGCGTGGTGCGACACCCCTAACATTTAACTGGAGACCAAAAAAACCTGATTGGGTAATCAAAATGAAGTCAGCTGACACCTAACATAGATGCCAATCTATTTGAGAGTTTAAACCAGTTGGAATTACTGATCTCAAGTTAAAGATCCACCTTTGTTCCGTATATAACAGTGCTTGCTCTCTTGATTGCGTTCCCCTTCCTGCTCGAATGTGCTCAATGCAAAAGCATCGTAAATCCAAAAAAGAATGGTAAAATTCTAAACAATGCTCAACTATCGGAGCCTCTTTGTGTTGACATTTTAATTTGCTGCGGTGTTCCTGCATGTGAACATAGAATGGATGGCTCGTTTTACCAATATACATTAATTGGCACGGACACAGAATCCCATACACCACATGTGTAGATTGACATGTTGTTCTGCACTTAAGGGGATATATTTTATCATGATATGTGAAAGAAGTAATTTCCAATGTAATGGGACAGATCGTACACGTTCCACATTTAAAGTGCCCCCCAATAATTGGTAATGGTGTAACTGACTTTAATACCGCTGGACTTAAAAGTTCTTTTAGATTTTTTTGCCTTTTCCAGACACAACATATGTATGTGTCTTCTAGTCCCGGGGTGTTTCCAAGGACATTTTTATGTTTTCGAAATATTTTTTGAATCTTGTCACTGTATTTAGAATAATGTGTCACTAAATTCACATGATTGATTTCTGAGAGCAAAAGATCTCTATGATTATATAATGCTCGCTTGTATGCATTAATAACGATTGGATGGGGATATCCCCTCGCTATGAATTTATCCTTCAGTTTGTTGGCTTGTCTTTTATATTCTGATGTTTCCGAACAATTTCTCCGATACCGGAGAAATTGAGAAAATGGAAGAGCGTTCTTTAATTTTTTTGGATGGGCACTAGAATAATGTAACAGGGAGTTCCTATCTGTGGGCTTACAATAAACGGACGTTATCCAATTATCCACTCCTTTTTTGACCAAAACATCAAGATAGATAATTTTATGGGTATCATATGCATAAGTGAATTTTATGTTACCATCATAACTATTTAACCAACTCACAAACTTTTGTAAATCCATATCTGAGCCCTCCCAAATCATAAATACATCGTCAATGTATCGTCGCCACAGCTTAATGTGATCATTTGGAACTTGAGTAAATATCCAATCTTGTTCAAATGAGTCCATATATAAATTCGCCACTGATGGGGCACAGGTAGCGCCCATCGCCACCCCAGCTGTCTGTTGATAAATCGTGTCACCGAATACAAAATGATTTTGGAACAAAATAATATGTATCAATTGCGTCAAAAACATTAAATGACATACCGACACATCTCCTCTCCTTTTTAAAGCTTTAACCACTATGTCCTGAACTGTCGCTTGTGGTATACTCGTGTATAATGACGCTACATCTAGTGTAACTAATAATATATTTTGTGCCTCAACCCATTGCACATTTTGGGAGAGGATCTGCAGGAAATGTGTGGTGTCCCGAACATAAGAGGACGTTGCTGGTCTCAATGGTCGAAGAAATGAATCTATATAGATGGACAAGGGCTCCAAAATTGATCCTCTAGTTGACACTATAGGTCTTCCAGGGGGCTGAATAAGACTTTTGTGTATTTTTGGTACCAAGTAAAATTTCGCCATCCCTGAACTAGTGTGATTCAAAAAACGCCATAATCCAATAAAGGTTGACAGATAAGCGCTCACTCATTGTTTTTGAAAAATCACCACCTGTTTTGGGATAAGATATATTGAAACACTATTGAGCAACATAGAAAGGTCGTTGATGCGATAATTAGCATTATACTCCACTCTTGGGGGAGTTTGAATAAATGCTTCATACAAGTCTGAGACCTGGTTGCAATAGTGATAGTAGTCTACAGGATTGCATATGTAAATCTCAGAGTTAAGAAATAGAGCTGTAAATTATTATTTGATTACTAAGGTGTGAATCAGACCTGTGGCTCCCAATATGATGGAAATATTTCTGTATCTTTCAACCACATTTTCTTGGTCTCTGAATGCATTTTTTTTTGGTACTTGCGGTCCTTTTCCTTCTCCACATGATTCACAGAATAATTGTTTGGAACAGACCCCTTCTATTATCAATGCCTTTCTGGGGTCTTTTGCTTCACTACTATGTCGGGTTTCCTCATATCCAACTTCTTATCCATCAGAAATGGAATGTCTCACGTTATCCTAGATGACATAAATGACTGCTGGTTCATGAACTGACCAGAGGGGAAGCCATATTAGACCTAGTCCTTAGTGGAACACCAGATCTAGTGCAAGAGATAAGGGTGTTGGGGCCTTGAAAGTAGTGGGGACCACTAGTTGCTTCCTAATTGCACCAGTATGGGGGTTGTTGCTCTCCCTATACAATATGTCTTCCTCTATCAGGAACCTGGGGAGCACGTCCCTACCTGTCTGGGCAAATTCAAAGGCATGTTTTAACACTGGGTCTGCCTTCTGTTCCTTCGGAAAGGACGGGAATTTTTTTACCAGATCGGCAGGTACCCAGGGTAAACCCTGCCCATCTTCTACACCAGCCCTCAATTGGGCCCGGTGGTGTCTCTCTTGGCGCTTTTCGCCCTTACTTTTCTTTTTAGCTTTAGAAGGAGCACTGATTAACTCCTCATGCTGGGGAAGCTCTCTTAGGCTCCCCTCTATAGTCCTATCCTCCTCCTCTAAAGGCTCTTCTTCCTCTCCTATAGGGTCAGGATTTTCCTCTGGAAGCTCTCTTTGCGCCTCCGAGCTTTTGGCCTGAGACCGGGTGGAAACCATGCCTCCCTTTATGTGTGTACCTTCCTCTATTCCCCTGTAGAAAGGAGGCCAATCTCTCCCCAGTACAATATCATACGGTAATTTGGGGATTATAGCCACTAGGATTTCCTTCCGGGTTCCCAAACCCTTAACCTTTAGTCTATAAAGGGGATAATAGGTTGATGTCCCGTGCACACACTTTATCCTAGTCATTCCTTCTTTTTGACTCGGGGGAAAATCATTTCGGGCCTGTATGGTTTGCCAGAATTTTCGGGAGACCATACTCTGGTCCGCCCCCGAGTCAAGCAAAGCTCTTGCGGGGACTCCTTGCACCTCCACATCTATATGGAATCCCTCTTGTACATGCCTGTTATCATCTGTTATCAATGCCATTCAGTAGATGCAATCTTTCTTCATGTGCCCCAGCTTTCCACACTTAAAACATATTAATAAAGCATTCCTATCATCCCTCTTGGGCGAACACTCACTTGTATACCGAGCACCCATTCGAGGCTCTCTATTCACCTTTCCAGAATTAGCCAACCCTGACTTACTCTCAGTGCCTCCTGGTGTCTTTCTAGCCAATTCGGCTTCAAGGAACCGTTCTGTTAACTGCGCTGCTTCAGTTGAGGTCTGGCAATTCTGTAAGGTTAAGAAGGTTTTCACCTCTGCAGGAACTGCCTCATAATACTGTTCTAGTACAATTGCATCTATTATACTATCCAGAGTTTTTCCCTCTGGTTCAAGCCACTTCAAAACTAGACTGCGCACCCTATGGCATAGTGCCTTCGGTGTTTCATCTGTTTGGAGCTTGGTCGACCTTAGCATATGCCTATACACAGCAGGTGTTAGGCCTAGCCTGTCACGTATTGCTCTCTTCACTTCTTCATACTCTGCTGCCAGAGCGGCAGGCATGGCTCTATAAGCTGATAAGGCTTCTCCTGTTAGGGATGAGGCCAGTCTGACTGCCCAATGCTCTTTAGGCCAACGCGCATTGAGAGCTACCCTCTCAAATGCCTCAACATAATCATCAAAGTTATCATTTTTAGTCATTTGTCCGAATGTCAGCACCCCACAATTCTGTGGGCCTACCCCACAGAAGTACTCTTGTGGTGCTGTCTCCTTTCTTGGTTCCTCCAATAGAGCTTGCAACAGGTCTATTAGGGGCTTCTGCTGGGCCTGTAGGGCTGCCGTGGCCTGCTCCTGGCTCAGCTGGGCTAGCTCCCTCTGTTTGTCGAACTGTAAGCTCATCCAGCGTAAGACTTCCTGGACCTCCATTTTCAGGCTCACACACTCTGAAAAATAAACCAAAAACACAACCACCAAGTGCGGAACTACTAGAGAAGAGAAAAAACATTTTCCTTTTTTTTTTTTTTTTTTTAAGTAATTCCTTCTCACATGAATCCTCCCAGCCTGTGCCCATATACTCTTTATCTGAGCCAGGTGGAGGTTCGCACTTTGAGAAGGTGCTTGTCTTTTCTGCCAGATCTGGGTCCTTCCGGGCGTTCCAACGTCCAATTCTTCCGCGCTGTCCTCTGCTGCATCATGGTTGTACACTCCTTTTGAATGATCCTGCCAACTACACCATTTGTGATGGGGCCCGTATGATAGACCCTCTGGGAACCCTATTAGGTGGCTGCCTAGGGTTTTAAGTTTCAAACTGCTTTTTCTACTAAAAAGAGTCTTTCAGTCGAATGGTAAAGCAAAATAAATCATGGCTTTATTCCCTTTCCCGAAACAGATATTCTTTGGATACAAACACAAACAAACAGCATCAAAACAAAAGACGGCTACAGAGAAAAATATCTTCTTTTCCTTTGTTATTAGCACAAGGTTGTTTTCTTCAGGGTTAACATAAAGAAATGACATCATCCGAAAAACATATCGTGCAATCCATAGGGACTGGGTCTGAAGGATAGCTGTTATTCTCCCACTGCATTACTTCGGGTTCACTCCCGATAATACAAGGGTCACACTCTTTACATGTGCTGGCTTCCTGAAAACCCTCCTGTGGTACATGGATCACTTTTCCCACAAAGTGTTCTTTAAACCTAGGGCTGTGAATGCCCGGTATGAGAATAGCTTCTTGCTGGCTTTCCTTTCCCTTCCCACCTAGTGGGAACACTGGATATCTTTCAGCATTAAAGTTACTTCCAGGGCCACGCCCTTTAAAACATACAGAGCTTTTAGCCTCTTCTTTAGAAAAACAAAGTTCCCACCTTTCTACCTTGTTTCTGGCTCTTGCTTCTGGGCTGTTGAGAACTTTCTCCCGGACTCTCCAACCACCCTCAGAGCTAGCAAGGTCCTGGTTACGTCCCTGGCTGTTTCTTGCTCTGATGTCACACCTACTGTTTCCTTCTACCGGCAAACTTCCTTCAGTATGACCTGTGTTCATTGGTTGCTTGCCAGTCCTCCTGAGCTGCTGCCCCTCCTCCTGCTCCTACTGGGACTCTCTCTAGGACTGCTTCTGAGTCTCTCCTCTCCGGGTCTGCCCCTTCCTGGTTCTAACCAGGAACTTATATGCTTCCCTTCTCTGCACGTTACGTGGGTCTTTGGGAACAGGTGCTCCTGATGAGCCTTTCTGTTTCTCCCTACATCAGGACTATTACAGGGAAAATTCATTCTAATGCCTTTTGGCTTTTCCTGTGCTGAATGTATTTGCTGCTCAGCTGTTTCTACATGTACTGAGTTTTGCTGTTCAGTTAAATCTGAGGTAAGTTCCTAATTTTCTCCTACCTCCATGGGCTCTGTATTGTCTACTGTGTCACAGTATCTGGACTTTCAGAAAGCCTTTGACAAGGTCCCTCATCAGAGACATTTGGCAAAACTAAAGAGTCATGGGATGGGAGGCAGTGTACTACTGTGGATCAAGAACTGGTTAAAAGATAGAAAGCAGAGGGTTGGGCTAAATGGCCAATTTTCCCAATGGAGAAAGGTGAATAGTGGTGTACCCCAGGGATCTGTGCTGGGTCCGCTGCTTTTTGACATATTCATAAATGACCTGGAAAGTGGAATAACGAGTGAGGTTATCAGATTTGCAGATGACACAAAACTATTTAAAGTTGTTAAAACCCAAAAGGATTATGGAAAATTCCAAGAGGATCTTGATAAATTAGAAGACTGGGCATCAAAATGGCAGATGAAATTTAATGTGGACAAGTGCAAAGTTATGCACCTAGGGAGGAACAACCCAAACTAGGGTTACACAATGCAAGGTTCCACATTAGGAACCACCACCCAGGAAAAAGATTTAGGTGTCATTGTGGATAACATGTTAAAACCCTTGGCCCAGTGTGCAGCGGCAGCCAAGAGAGCAAATAGAATGCTAGGTATGATAAGGAAAGGAATGGAAAATAAAACAAAAGATATTATAATGCCTCTATATCGTTCCATGGTGAGACCGCACCTTGAATATTGTGTGCAATTCTGGTCGCCGTATCTTAAAAAGGATATAGAGTTATTAGAAAAGGTTCAGAGAAGAGCCACCAAAATGATAAAGGGGATGGAAGGATACTCCTATGAAGAAAGGCTAAAAAGGTTAGGGCTCTTTAACCTGGAAAAGAGACGGCTGAGGGGAGATATGATAGAAGTCTATAAATTAATGAACGGAGTGGAACGGGTAAATGTAGATCGATTGTTTATGTTATCAGAATATAGAAAGACTAGGGGACATGCTATGAAGCTACAGGGTAAACTATTTAAGACTAATAAAAGAAAATATTTTTTCACTCAACGTGTAATCAAACTCTGGAATTTGTTACCAGAGGATGCAGTAAAGGCTGTTAGTGTAGCTGGGTTTAAAAAAGGTTTGGACAAGTTCCTGGAGGAAAGGTCCATAAACCATTATTAAGAAGGGACCCAGGATATCAATGCTTGACCCAGTACAAGCATTGCGGAACCTGTGTCTTTTGGGGAAACTGCTAGGTACGTATGACCTAGATTGGCCACTGTTGGAAACAGGATACTGGGCTTGATGGACCTTGGTCTGACCCAGTATGGCATATCTTATGTTCTTATGTTCTTATCATAACTTCTTCACTCTCCATTGTGTGTGTATGTGGGTGTGCGTGGGTGTCTGTACGTGTGTTTTTTCATTGAAGTCAAGGTCAGCTGTTTGCATAGGCCAAAATAAAGTCTTTTATCAGTTCATGTGGGTTCAAAGGAGGAGGCGGCTATGATGCAATTGACCATCATGGCAAAAAAAAGAGGGCAAAGGGCTGTAGGAAAGAAGCAAATCCCTTGTTGTCAGTTCCTGTCCTCTTCAGTAACTTCCATTGCACCATAAACAGCAGCAAGGAAGGAATATAATGGAAGTCAAATGTGTCAGGGAGGCTTTGAGACAAAAATATTCAGCAAAACAGCTTCAGAAAAGGGGCCTTTACAATTTCAGAGATCATCAACAAGTCTCTATTGGGGCAGTTGAGAGAGAGTGACTGGTGGGACATTGTGGGGGTTGGCTTGAGAAACAGAGTGTGAGAGAGAGAGAGACTAGAAGGACCAGGGAGACAGTCTGAGCATAGTTAGGTTGTCTGAGAGAGATTGGTGGGTAGGGGGGTGGATTTGAAAGAAGGAGAAACTGATGGGATAGGACATCATTAGTTTGTGCTGGTTAGCAGTGTCATTGGCTTGTGGCCCCATCAGGGATGGCCCGTCCACTAGGTGGACTAGGCAGCAGACCTCAGTGGGTGGCATGACACTCGTGGCAGGCCATGTGCTTCAGCACACATGGCCTGCCACTTCTGACACCCCCCCTCCGACAACTGCCGCTGCTGCCATCATACCATGCCAAGCTGTCACTCCCCCCCTCCACGAAATTGTCAGCAGCGCAGCTTGAAAAGGGTGGGATGGCAAGGTGGGAGCTTCTGCCTGGGGCCAGCAGAAACACTTGGCCCGGCCCAGGGCTTCTTGTGGGAGAATATTCTGGGCCTAACTCCAGGTGAATTTGATCCAAAGTGGCCCCTGCATGAAAAATAGTAAAGACCACTGCTCTATGGACTAATAACACATGACATTGTCTCCTAATGATTTACTTTGTGTTTACTGATCTATTTGAAGGCTGAAAGGTGATGGACAATGTGGACTGGATTACGTAAAATTTCACAAGCACAGCTCTACTTATACAGAGACAGAAGCCCAAATCCTTGTAGATAAGGCTGACTGGCTTGTCATAACAAAGACCATCTAACGTCTTCCTCTCTTCCCTAAAGGATGAAGCTCCTTCTGCTTGTGGTCTGTATACAGCTATGTTGCTCTATGTCTCCTCCCTTCGAACCCCCCGAGCCCGTCCTGCTATCTGCCTCCTGTAAAGAGCCTTCGGTGGTGGGAGCCGCAAACCTTGCTGTTGATGACATGAATTCCAAGCGAAAAGAGGGCTATGTTTTCACCCTGAACCGTGTCGCCGATGCGCATGAACAGCGTGTGGCAAGTATAACTTTAGTGGCTTTCACGGGCATCTTTTAAAGGTTTATTACAAGATGCACTACAACTTAGACGTATGTCATCGCAAAAGCTGTCAGCGCAGGCTTCTTGGCACAGGACATATAAATGAATATACCCCTTCTCAGCCATCGCTCATTCCTCATTTAAACACACACTAGATATTTAACGCTGTGGAGTAATTTTAGCAACTTTTCCTCTGTGTAAAACCCTGTTTATGTGGATAACGGAACTTTTATTCATTTACACCATGGATTATGCAAGCAAAGGTGCGGCATGCTCTCACATGACTCGCATGTGTGCATGTTCTGGGGCACAGTTTGGATGGTGAGAAACATATGTCACGATTTACATGACCATGTGTATGCGTGAGCTCCCAAGCAGGCAGAAATGTCCACGGCTTCAGTCTAGCCAAGATTTCTGCCGGTGCATCCCTAGTATTTTATAAAGACACATAGGGGCCACATATCTTTATAACGTAAACTACAATTCGGCACTTCCTTGGCCGTCACACATAAGCTATGTCTGCATGGAAAGCATATGCATATTTTACATACGTGGTGTGTGCAAGTGCTCCAGGGACAATGTCTGGTTGTAGCTGTGCTGTATGTGTGTATGTTATACATATGTGCACACACACACATGTCAACCTTTGGAAGAAAGGTAAATTTGTGCGAGAGCCTTCGGGGCATACTACCGAGTAGCACGGGGCTCAGCATGCATCAGTTGCATCTCAATAAAAAGTACTGCATGCTAACAATGCAGCCATGCTAAAAATCCCACACTAGCTGAGTGACTCTGGGGTCGAGCTTGCCATTTGCGGGTACCACAGGAGATTTTGGCACGTGTCCCATGGCGATGTTGCGCTTATCATGACTGCACTTATTGCCACCTCACTGGGCAGTGTTAAATGCACCCAGACTAATCACGCTACACAGAGGGGCACAAAATCCATGCAAGCAACATGCCTGGCATGTGCCCATGTACTAGCGCAGGTCGACTGCTGCCCCTGCAATGCTTCTTCAAGGCTGTTTGCATGCTAGCAGCTTGCTGCATAGTAAACAAGTTAACTAGATTGTAAGCTCTGATGAGCAGGGACTGTCTTTTACATGTGCACTGCAAACGCCTTGCAGCAATCTACAAATAATCAATAGCAGTAGTGGTAGCGCTTTATGCATTATTGGGAGTCACTGTGATCACAGAGGTGTCTATATTTACTTTGGCCTCAATCCAAAGAGGCAGATAGTGGGGTTGCACGTCCCTCTGGCACGCGCAGCCTTGCTATTCACCCCTGTATGCACAGAGCCGCTGCGCATGCTACGGGAGATGGGGGCTTGATGGGGCAGAGTGGGAGGGGTGTGGGTGGGACTGACTTTCAGACGTACAGGGCTGATTCTGCTCACGGCCTTGTACATCCAGGGGTTATCGGGGGGACAGCCTGTTTATTCTACTGCACTGCTTGCCACAGTAGAAGCATTGTGGAACCTGTGTGTCTTTTGGGGAAACTGCCAGGTTCTTGTGTCCTGGATTGGCCGCTGTTGGAAACAGGACACTGGACTTGATGGACCTTGGTCTGACCCAGTCTGTGGTACATCTTAGGCTCTTTCCTTCAGTCTTTGCCATATTTGCTATGTTTGTGCTTGTCCAAAGGCAGAAGTGGGGGGACGGGGATATTCAGCAGCGGCAGCTAGCCCTAGGAAAGTGGTTAGCCATTGCCGTTGAACTTAAGACCGGGATATTCAGTGCTGTGGCCTCTGGCATTGAATACCCAGGTCAGCCAGATGGCAGCGAAGTTAACTGGGCAGAGGCGATGTTCAGCTGCTGCCTTTAAGATGCCAAACTTCTGCTGCTTTGGGATATCCTCAGATACCGCCTCCGCTCTGCATCGGGTCATTCAGAGGCGGCAGCTGTGGATATTCAGTGGAACTAATCACGTTAGTGACGCTGAATATTCTGATCGCCACGACTAACACGGCTAGCAGGTTGGCTAAGTGCATTGATTGCATTGATGGCCCACAGTCTTCAAGAAATCTAATATTGACCCGGCATTGCATATTGGATGGAATTTGGTTTCATTTGCCTTGAAGCTCAGTCACCTACTGAAATTGCTGTAGTAAGATTATTCTGCTTTCCAGTTCCAGATCTTGGACACACTCAAACCTTGTGGTGTCTGTGAGATTTTTGTAAGGTCTTGTATTTTATCCTGAGAACCTGGCATTGCAGGATTTAGCAGGACAGGCGTCAGCCATCCATGAGTGATCGTCCATCTGTTTTGTGTGCCATGAACCTGTGACGTGATTCTCTGCATCTGCTGTTTAGGGGACAACAGGCACAGTTTACTACCTAAAGCTGGAGCTTTTAGAAACAGTTTGCCACACGCTGAGTAAACGCTCTGCCAAAGATTGTGCTATCAGAGATCACCATCAAACTGTAAGTATAGAAGCTGCTATCAACCGCAGCTAATTTGCACTTCTTGAGAAATTGCCTTTAACAATTATAGTTTCCTCTTTTGAACCATGATGTATCTTTGTCAGGCTGAGAGCTCTGTGAAAGGAGGGTGTACAATCACTTTTGGAAAGCAGGATGAATGACTGCATGTTATTCTCTGGGGATACTGTACCTACTGGCTGACCCCTTAAGCTTGAGCTGGTTTCCTCCAGAGGCCCAGTTGTTGAAGGGCCACTTGATCCAAGGATCTCTTGAGAACTCCATTGCGCAGAGTCTCTGAGGCAGAGACGTCAAGAGCTAGGGATCAGAAAAGAAGGCCAAAGTGATGCGAAAGAGAGACCTCGTGCAGTTGTGTTAGAACCTTTTCTCCCCTTCCCTCTCTGTTCCTCTCACTGCTCCATAAGGAGGCAGCAGTGGACTGGAACCCAATTCATTCAAATTAAGATGGCCCGGGAAGGAAAAAGAGTGAACCTTCCAATAGCAAATGTTAGAATATTTTCCCCCAAATGTTAGTCGCTTCATGTAGTTAACTTAAGTGCCTTACCAGAAAGGGCAATGTGCCTGAACTGAAGTGAATCTTATTGATCTTTAATAATCTTCCAGAGCTGGTCATTTTATTACTGCACTCCCCACAACACAGGTTAGGTGACTGGAACCATCCACATGTCGACTTATTGTAAATAGACCCCTGAAACATAAACAGGATCCCTCTTGTAGACTTAGAGATCAATATTCAAACAAACCTACTAAGCGGATACGTTCTGCTGGAGTAATTTGGCTAGTGCCACTGAATACCCTTACAGAGTGACTCAGCACTATCTGGATAGTGTTAAGGCAGTCTGAGGGCAGAGCAGACACTTATCAAGATAGTGATGAATATCAACACTGCCCTCTGGATAGATATCTGCATAACTTAGGACAATAAAAGGCTGTCACGGTGCTGAATGTCACTCCCATTCAGATAGTGCTGACGTCCCAATATTCAGCACCATCCACTATCCCGATACTGGTGCTGAATATCCAGAATTATTCAGTAGATCGCCATGGCAGAATATTGCTCTGTATGAAAGCCATAGCTACTTGTCATAGAGGAAGCAGCCCTTCATTAGCATATTTTTAATGTGGCACTCGGCTAGTCTGCTCCTGCTGGTTTAGAGTTTCAGCTCAGTCGGAACCAACCTCTGCTGGAGGTTATGGTGCCATGAGGGCTTCCTCCCTTTGTAGACTCATTCTCCCCCTCCCATCTAGCCTAGTCAGCTTACAATATACCTGAGGGCCTATGACCTGCACGGCTAGGCCAGGGAGTAAAGCTGTCATGTGATGACCGAGGCTCCCTTCACCCCAGAAACCCAATCCAATTAAGAGAGTGGAAATCCCGAGCTGGAAATCAAACCTAGAGCCAAGGGCCAACCCCCAATATTCTTAATCAGAAAATGTGCACCATAAAGGCAACATTTCATCTAGGGAAAATGGTCAGTCAAACTATACCACATGTCGTTAATCTCCATTTATAAAGCAGTTTTCCTATGGTACCTACTGAAGGGCGACATTTCTTTACCAGGCCTGATAACCCAGGGGTCTCCAGCCTATGGTTTCACTGGATTTCTGTATACAGATGAAATGCTGGTTTCATCCGATGGTACCAGTGACTAGGGATGTTTCTTCACGAGACAAGTCTTCTGTTGTAGAGGCTGCAAACAAAATGTGCAGATGATTCAGAGATATGCAGGTGATGGTTGCATGAATTCTCTGGTATGTTTATCTTATTACAGGTTTATGGGCAATGCAACACAACTTATTACCTCAACAGACCAGGAAGAGTTGCTCGTCTGTACAACTACAAATGTATTTTCAATCCAGGTAGGTCAGCATTTAAGCTACGGATTGGAGTATTGCAGAGTTGCCAAATTTCCCAATTCCAGGAGCAGAGGCTACCCAAGGGTGATGCAGGGCCATGTGTGGAGAATCATTGCAGGGTCTCATTTGTATAGGGGTCCGATCCACTAAATGCCTGGCCTGTGTCCCTGAAATAGAGCTCCCTGCATGTAGATGTGAGTTTATTTATTTTATTTAACAGGTTTTATATACTGCTTTATCATTTCAATCAAAGTGGTTTACATTGTAACTTAAACTTGGTAATGTACATTAAACAGGGACATTGATAACTTGGATTTTTCTGAGGCAATGGAGGGTTAAGTGATTTGCCCAAGGCCACAAGGAGTGCTAGTGGGAATTGAACCCTTGTCTCTGGGTTCCTAAGCCGGTGCTTTAACCATTAGGCTCCTCCTCCATGCCAGTTGTGTGGGAGGTGGAGTGAGGGCAGGCAGTGGGCGGTGTCATGACCCTGGACCTACAGGGCAGATTCCAAGGTCCCTGGATAGTGTTGAGGTGGTGGGCAGATGCAGGAGCAGGGGCTTGTAAAAGGAGGTAAGGGGTGCAGGGGGATCCCTGCTGCTCGACCTTGGCCTTGGCAGGCCCAATCGGGAGTTGGGCGGTGGGGAAAGGAGAATCGTGGGTCTGCTGGGGATCGCAGCTCCTGCATGGTTCCATGGTGCCATGGTAACAGGACGCCATACCACCACCGCTCCGTTCAGGAGCCAGACTGGGCTAGCCGGGGAAGTGCAGGACATCGACCGCCTGGCCAGAATGAACAAATGGATGATGAAATGCTCAAAGAAATCAAGGAAGCTAACAAAAGCCACAACAGAGTAGTAATAATGGGTGATTTCAATTACCCCGGTATCGACTGGGACAGTCTCACAGCAGGACAAGCTAAAGAGATAAAGTTTCTAGATGAAATAAATGACTGCTTCTTGGAGCAGCTGATTCATGAACCGACCAGAGGGGAAGCCATACTGGACCTAGTCCTTAGTGGAACGCCAGATCTGGTGCAAGAAATAAGGGTGTTGGGACCACTTGGCAATAGTGATCATAGTATGATCATGTTTGATTTAATCAGTGGAGGACAGATAGTAAAGGAATCCACAGTACTACCTTTTAACTTTCAAAAGGGAGACTATAATAGAATGAGGAATATAGTTCGGAAAAAACTAAAAGGAGCGGTTCCAAAGGTTAAAGACTTACAGCAAGCTTGGGTGTTATTTAAAAATACTATCCTCGAAGCCCAGACCAGCTGTATTCCACGCATTAAGAAAAGTGGAAGAAAGTCCAAAAAACTGCCAGCATGGTTTAAAGGTGAGGTCAGAGAGGCTGTTGCTGCCAAAAGAGCAACCTTCAGGACATGGAAAAAAGAGCCAAATGATGAAAACTGGAAACAACACAAGCACTGGCAAGTTAAATGCAAAGCATTGATAAGGCAGGCAAAGCGGGAATTTGAGAAGAAACTTGCTACGGAAGCAAAAACACGAAATAAAGACTTTTTCAAGTACATTCGTAGCAAAAGGCCTGTGAGAGAGTCAATTGGACCATTAGATGATAGAGGGGTAAAAGGGGCAGTAAGAGGGGACAAGGCTATAGCAGAGAGACTGAATGAATTCTTTGCTTCGGTCTTTACTGAGGAAGATGTAGGGATGTTACCCAAGACTGAAGTGGTATTTAAAGGTGATACTGCAGAGGAATTGAGAGAAATATCGCTACACCGGGAAGATATATTACAACTATTTGATAAACTGAATAGTAACAAATCACCTGGACCAGATGGTATACATCCCAGAGTGTTGAAAGAACTGAAATATGAGATTGCAGACCTGCTATTGGTAATCTGTGAACTTTCATTAAAATCATCTGTAATACCTGAAGATTGGAGGGTCGCCAACGTAACACCAATTTTTAAAAAGGGTTCCAGGGGTGACCCGGGAAATTACAGACCGGTGAGCCTGACGTCAGTATCAGGGAAAATGGTAGAAACCATCATAAAGAACAAAATTACACAGCATGTAGATAGTCATGGCCTAATGGGAGACAGCCAACATGGCTTTAGACAAGGAAGATCTTGTCTTACTAATCTGATCTGTTTTTTTGAAGGTGTGCATAAACAGGTAGACAAAGGTGAGTCGGTTGATATAGTGTATCTGGACTTTCAGAAAGCTTTTGACAAGGTCCCCCATCAGAGACTTTTGGCAAAGCTAAAAAGTCATGGGATAGGAGGCAGTGTACTATTGTGGATCGGGAACTGGTTAAAAGATAGAAAGCAGAGGGTAGGGCTAAATGGCCAATATTCCCAATGGAAAAAGGTGAATAGTGGAGTACCCCAGGGATCTGTACTGGGTCCCCTACTTTTTGACATATTCATAAATGACCTGGAAAAAGGAATAACTAGTGAGGTTATCAAATTTGCAGATGACACAAAACTGTTTAAAGTTGTTAAAACCCAAGAGGATTGTGGAAAACTGCAGGAGGATCTGGATAAATTGGAAGACTGGGCATCCAAATGGCAGATGAAATTTAATGTGGACAAGTGCAAAGTTATGCACCTAGGAAAGAACAACCCACACTATAGTTACACGATGCAAGGCTCCACATTAGAAACCACCACCCAGGAAAAAGATTTAGGAGTCATCGTGGATAACATGTTAAAACCCTCCGCCCAGTGTGCAGCGGCGGCCAAGAAAGCAAATAGAATGCTAGGTATCATAAGGAAAGGGATAGAGAATAAAACAAAGGATATTATAATGCCTCTGTATCGCTCCATGGTACGACCGCACCTTGAATATTGTGTGCAATTCTGGTCACCGTATCTTAAAAAGGACATAGAGTTATTAGAAAAAGTACAGAGAAGAGCCACCAAATTGGTGAAGGGGATGGAAGGCTACTCCTATGAAGAGAGGCTAAAAAGGTTAGGGCTCTTTAACCTGGAAAAGAGGCGGCTGAGGGGAGATATGATAGAGGTCTATAAATTAATGAATGGAGTGGAACGGATAAACGTGGATCAATTGTTTACGCTATCAGAATATAGAAGGACTAGGGGACATGTAATGAAGCTACAGGGTAAACTATTTAAGACAAATAAGAGAAAGTATTTCTTCACTCAACGTGTAATCAAACTCTGGAATCTGTTACCGGAGGATGTAGTAAGGGCTGTTAGTATAGCTGGGTTTAAAAAAGGTTTGGACAAGTTCCTGGAGGAAAGGTCCATAAACCACTATTAAAAAGGGAACCAGGATATCAATGCTTGACCTAGTACAAGCACTGCAGAACCTGTGTCTTTTGGGGAAACTGCTAGGTACGTATGACCTAGATTGGCCACTGTTGGAAACAGGATACTGGGCTTGATGGACCTCGGTCTGACCCAGTATGGCATTTCTTATGTTCTTATGTTCTTATGACCAAACAGAATCTGGCCACAGCCTGCACATCCAGGCCAGCAGACCCGATTCCAATTCCGCGGGTATGACTAGCCCCCATGGGATCAGAATCGTGTCTACTGCTGCATGCCCCGATTCCCATCGGATGGACAGGCGGGGGACGGGCAGTAGAGAAAGGGTCCCCTAGCCACTGGATCTCATTTGCATAAATTTAATTTATTTTATTTTAAAATGTATATGTTGTCCATATAAAATGTTAGGTGTCTCTCAAAGGAGCCCTTCACAAGCCTCATTTTTGTCCTGGCAATGACTTAGGGGCATCTTTACTAAATATTAATGTGCATTAAGTGTCATTCTGCCAATAGACATAAATGGGTGTTACTGCACTAAGTGCACATTAATATTTATGAATGTGCATTAACCTTTAGTAGATGTGCCTCTTAATGAGTGTCTCAATACCATTTGCATGGGCAGTGAGGATAAAGAGACTACCAGATTTCTACATTACTATACTCCAGTGTCAACTGCTAGGCACATTAGGAAGTACTGTACACCCTGCTCATTTGGAACCCATCACTATGATAATGAAAGCCCTCAAAAAAATTAAGGTAGTGGCTAGTGAACAATGTATGCCTGTAATGATAGAAAAGAACCAGAAGTCTCAGACTAAAACCAGCACGATGTCTCAGGTGTGCCCTGAATTTGTGCCACAAACTGCATCAACGACTTCGGTTCTCGTGAAAGAGTTGTTTCTTAATTTTCAATTTTTTACTTTTTTTGGCTTTGTTTTCTGTGACTATATCGATGTGCCTTCCAATTTTTTACTTATTTATTATATATATTTACTTATATTTGTATAGAGTGGAGGAGTGGCCTAGTGGTTGGGGCAAGGTACTTCAGGCCGGAAGGTCGGGGGTTCAAATCCCACTAGAGGACAGCAACCTTGGGCCGGAAGGACTGGAGTTTCTAGTCCCACAGGTGCTCCTTGTGGTCTTGGGCAAGCCACTTAACCCTCCATAGCCCATGTTCCCTGTAAAATAGTTATCTCCAAGTTATAATGCCCTGTTCAATGTAATTTCAGTTTGTTCAATGTAAACCACACTGATGCAGAATAGCACGGTATATAAGAGAATGTAAATAAATAAATAACTATATTGGTTAACCCATCTACAGTTCATAATGTGCACCAATATAGTCACACTTATCTTGAATAGCTGGATACACTAAACTCCTCCTTCGCCGTTTTCTAAGCTTTTGTCCGGCAATACTCAGATGTTATGTCCCATATTCCTCTGGATGTTGCCTCCCTCAGGGAGAAACGATTTTATTGTCCCCCGACGCCTTCAATAGGTACCGATTCGCGTTTCACAATTCATTAGTTTCTTCAGGAGGTTGATGTTAAAACTCCCGATGGCAATAGAGTTCAATGTTATATCACACTATTGCTGGACGGAATAAAATTCCAGTTGTTGTTAAGTGCCGTCGAGTCGGAGTCGACTCATGGCGACCCTCTGGATAGCTATCCTAAATTGTGTTCAGTCTTCAGTCAGGCGGCTCATTGTTGACAGACTGGTACCCGTAGCTGCTGTTATTGTATCGATCCATCTCATTGCTGGCCTTCCTCTTTTGCGTTGACCTTCTATCTTGCCAAGCATAATGTCTTTTTCTAATGATCTCTCTCTTCGCATGATGTGTCCAAAGTATGAAAGTCAAAGTCTTGTCATCTGAGCTTCTAAAGAAAGCTTAGGTTTGATCTCCTCTAGTACCGACTGGTTTGTTCTTCGGGCAGTCCATGGTATACACAGTATTCGCCGCCAGCACCATAATTCAAAGGCATCAATTTTCTTCCTGTCTATCTTTTTCACTGTCCAGCTTTCACATCCATATGATGTTATTGAAAATACCATGGCTTGAACAAGTCGAATCTTTGTATGGAGAGAGACATCTCTGCTCTTGAGAATCTTATCTAGGTCTTTCATAGCCATTCTGCCAAGAGCAATGCGTCGTCTGATTTCTTGACTGCTTGTTGCTTCTTTATTGATAGTTGATCCAAGTAGGTTAAAGTTGTTCACAATTTCAATTTCTTCTCCTTCAACGATGAACCTGTTGATTATGCCAGTTGTCATGATCTTTGTCTTCTTTACATTAAGGTGCAGGCCCATTTTGAGACTATGTTCTTTGATTGTGAGAAGCAAATGTTTCAGATCATCTTCACTTTCAGCCAGTAATGTGGTATCATCAGCATAGCGAAGGTTGTTGATGAGTCTTCCACCAATCTTCACACCTCTGTTGTCTTCATACAATCCTGCTTCTCTGATGATTTGTTCTGCATATAAATTAAATAGGTAGGGGGAAAGTATGCAGCCTTGTCTTACACCTTTGCTTATTTTAAACCATTCTGTTTCTCCTTGTTCTGTTCGAACTGTTGCTTCTTGATCATTGTACAGATTGCGCAAGAGAACGATCAGAGTTTCTCATGGTTTACACAGTCAAAAGCCTTGCTAGAGTCGATAAAGCACAAATAGATATCCTTTTGGTATTCTTTAGTCTTTTCAAGGATCCATCTCACATCCGCAATGATGTCTCTCGTTCCTCGCCCTTTCCTGAACCCTGCTTGCACTTCAGGTAGTTCTTGTTCCAGGTATGGTTGTAGTCTCTTTTGAATAATCTTCAGTAGAATCTTGCTGGCATGTGGGATCAGAGCGATTGTGCGATAATTTCCACAGTCAGTTGGATCACCTTTCTTTAGTATTGGTATAAACACAGATCTTTTCCAGTCAGTTGGCCATGATGTTGTCTTCCATATTTCTTGGCAGAGCCTTGTGAGTACGGTAACAGCTGCATCAGATTGCTGCAATACTTCTATGGGAATGCTATCAATGCCTGGTGCTTTGTTCTTTGATAAGGCTTTCAATGCTGCTTCAACTTCTTCTTTCATCACCAATGGTTCCCGATCATAAGGTACAGGTTGAAACGGCTGTTGGTCCACTTGATCTTTATCATATAAAAACTCTGTATATTCCTTCCACCTTTTCTTGATCTTCTCAGCATCATTCAACATAGAACCTTGAGCATCTTGTAACTTTCCAATTCGAGGCTGGAACTTTTTCTTTAACTCTCGTAGCTTTAGGAAAGCTGATCTTGTTCTTCCTCTAATAGTTTCTGCTTCTATTTCCTTGCAAGTGTCATTGTAGTACTTTTCCTTGTCCTGTCTTGCTGCACATTGGAAATCTCTGTTGAGTTCTGCGATTGTCTCTCTTTCTCCTCTGGCTTTAGCTTCTCTGCGTTTCTGGGCAATTTTCAGAGTTTCTTCCGTCATCCATTTTGGCCGTTTTTGCTTTTTCACCTTTTGAAGAGACTTCTCGCTTTCTTCCAACACAACCTTCTTGATGTCATTCCATAAATCTTCCGGAGCTCTGTCATTTGTATCTAAAGTAGCAAATCGATTTTGCAGGCAGTCTTTAAATTCCAGTGGTATATTCTCAAGGTCATATTTTGCTGCATTCATGAGTGGTTTGCTCTTTTTCAACTTTAGCTTGAGTTTGCATACTAGTAGTTGATGATCTGTACCACAGTCAGCTCCAGGTTTTGTCTTTGTTGATGTTACAGAGCTTTTCCATCGTTGACTTCCACATATGTAGTCAATTTGATTTTTATATAATCCATTCGGTGAAGTCCATGTGTACAGTCGCCGCTTGTGTTGCTGGAAGAAGGTGTTTGAGATGAATAGATCATTGGTCTTGCAGAATTCTCTCAGTCTTTCTCCAGCTTCATTTCTGTTGCCAAGTCCATATTTTCCAACTACTTTGCCTTCTTCTTTGTTGCCAACATTTGCATTCCAGTCACCCATGACTATCAGGATATCCTGTTTGCATGTTCTGTCAATTTCAGCTTGTACTTGTTCATAGAACTCTTCAATTTCATTCTCTTCAGCAGCTGTTGTTGGGGCATATACTTGAATTATAGTTGTGTTGATAGGCAATCCTCGTAGACGAATAGAGATTAAGCATTCGCTGACTGCATTGTATTTCATTACAGTTCTTGCAAGTTTCTTCTTTATTATAAATGCAACACCATTTCTTCTTTGTCTTTCATTTCCAGCATAGTAGACCATGTGATCATCCGATGCAAATGCCCCATGCCAGTCCATTTCAGTTCGCTGACACCCAACAGATCAAGTTGTACACGTTCCATTTCATTCTTGACCACCTCCAACTTCCCTTGGTTCATGCTTCGTACGTTCCATGTTCCAATGTGTAAGACATCTTTACAGCTTCTGACTCTCATTTCATGCACAGCTACATCAGCAGTCAGACTTCCCGAGGGCTTTGATCCAACCACATCATAAATGCTGGCTTTACTCTGAAAAGTCTTCAGCTCTTTCCCAGTAGCTAGTTGAGTGCCTTCTGACCTGGGGGTCTCATCTTCCAGCACCATAGCACAATTTGTTTTGTTGTAACTATCCATTGGGTTTTCATGGCAAGATACAGAAGTAGATTGCCGGGCCTTTAGTCCGCGCAGTTTAAGTTTGGTGTTGTTGCCGTTGTCACAAAAATGTGATCCTCCACCGTCAACACTGTCCCATTTTGCTGCTGCCCAGATGGGTGGTTTTTCTTGGTCTGGCACCTCAGCTGAGACCTGTCCATCTTGGGAGACCCTGCCAGTAGTTAAACTACCGATAGTTTAGCTCTCAGCATCACTGATGCATGCAAGCCCTCACAGCACGACAAGCTGCAAACCAAGTGGCCATGAGTGAAGAATTGAATTAATATCAACTACTGGAATTTTATTCCATCCAGCAATAGTATGATATAACATTGAACTCTATTGCAATCGGGAGTTTTAACATCAACCTTCTGAAGAAACTAATGAATTGTGAAACGCGAATCGATACCTATTGAAGGCGTCGGGGGACAATAAAATTGTTTCTCCCTGAGGGAGGCAACATCCAGAGGAATATGGGACATACCATCTGAGTATTGCCGGACGAAAACTTAGAAAATGGCGAAGGAGGAGTTTAGTGTATCCAGCTATTCAAGATAAGTGTGACTATATTGTGCACATTATGAACTGTAGATGGGTTAACCAATATAGTTATAATAAATAAGTAAAAAATTGGAAGGCACATCGATATAGTCACAGAAAACAAAGCCAAAAAAAGTAAAAAATTGAAAAAATTGAAAATTAAGAAACAACTCTTTCACGAGAACCGAAGTCGTTGATGCAGTTTGTGGCACAAATTCAGGGCACACCTGAGACATCGTGCTGGTTTTAGTCTGAGACTTTTGGTTCTTTTCTATCATTACAGGCATACATTGTTCACTAGCCACTACCTTAATTTTTTTGAGGGCTTTCATTATCATAGTGATTTAGGTCAACCCTCAGTTACGTGACCAAATAATATACGAGTGTTCATTTGGAACCCATAGCAAACCCGACGTATCATAACAGCACTACCAGGACTCACAAAGCACCAAACCTTACCTATCAAAATGCAACACTGCAAATATTAAACCAATATATCTCCGAGAATACCAATACATCTCCTACTGGCGAAAGAGAACAAGTTCGACTGTCACAAAGAAACTACATACACAGAATATTGTAGCTCGGTTACACATGCAAAACAGTCCGTCACCAAACTTAGAACAAAGGATCACAATTTAGAAAGATGAAGATAATAATTAAACTGGGAACTTCAAAAGCCAAACTTAGAATGTACAACAACACTGGAGAACTAAAACTATAAATTCATTTCCTCTTGTACTAAACAAAACTCCACCACCGGACCCCGCAGAGGCGCGAGACCAACGGCTGCCTCCGGCCCAATCGGGGCTGTGGGAGGGGAGCAGCAGCTCCATTAAAGCAACGCCGCCGACAGGCGGGCCCGCGCCTGTCGGGCCCGCGCCTGAGGGCCTCGCCAGAGGGCCCTTTGGCGTGGCCCTTAGGCGCGGGCCCGTGGCGTAAATTGAAGAACAGCAAATATATATAAGAGCTATTAATTTGTGTAGTTATACTCTTTACAATTCCCTCAGTCTATCTTTCCCTTTGGCTGCTCTTCCATTTAGAGGTATGTCTGTATTACATGTTAACCTGATGTAGTCTCTTTGTTACCTATAGATCCATTGCTTATCACTTTGATATTTTGATAAGGTGGTATAAAACTGGATGCATTGTTTTGTCTTTATAGTCTGATGTTTTTATGTCTGTATTTTATGTTAACCTAATGTACTCTTGTAACCGCTTTGATTGTAAGAAAGGTGGTATAAAAAACCTGTTAAATAAATAAATAAATAAAAACACAAAGACGTTAGCGATGCATATTTCCCAGAACTGACATATTCCAATTAATAAATTCAAAATAAAATAGTTTTTCCTACCTTTTGTTGTTTGTCCATTTTATTTTTCAGTTGCAATTGCCCCAGTCACTTTCTTCTGGTTTCTTTGTGTCTTCTGCTAACTCTCCATTCTCTGCTGTCCATTTGCCCTTTCTTCTCTCTTCTAGTTTTTGCCATTCTCTCTACATCTGCCTCTAACATATTGATCTTTCCTCTTTTGCTCTTTCCTCCATTTCTTTCTTTATTCTTTTTTCATCCACTTAAATTTCACTCCATCCTCAATCTCCACTTACTCTCCCAATACTCAGCCAATCATAGATTTTTCTTCCCTCCCACACAAAATATTTTTCCCCTCTCCATCCTCACTCTCCCAGCTTCTTTTTTTCTCCCATCAGTCCCAGCCCCACCCCCTTCTGGTCCTCAGCATCAGCTCCCTTCTAGTTTCAGTCCCTCCCAGCATTCGCTCCTTTCCAGTCCCATTCGCCCATCCCCCTGCATCAACCTATTTCCAGTCCTAACTCCCCAGTATCAGTCCTCCTCCAGTCCCTCCCAGCATCTGCTCTCTTCCAGTCCCAGTACCCCATCCGCCAGCATCAGCCCTTTTCCAGTCCTAACCCCCCAGTATCAGTCCACTTCCAGCCCTTCTCAGTATCAGCTCCTTTCTAGTCTCAAGTCCTCCATCCCCAGCCCATTTCAAGTTCTAACCCCCCCCCCCAATATCAGTTCTCTTCCAGTCCCTCCCAGCATTCGCTCCCTTTCAGTCCCAGTACTCCATCCGCCAACATCAGCCCTTTTCCATTCCTAACCCCCCAGTATCAGTCCACCTCCAGCCTTCCCAGTATCAGCTCCTTTCTAGTCTCAGTCCTCCATCCCCAGCCCATTTCCAGTTCTAATCCCCCCCCAATATCAGTTCTCTTCCAGTCACTCCCAGCATTCGCTCCCTTCCAGTCCCATTCGCCCATCCCCCTGCATCAGCCTAGTTCCAGTCCTAACTCCCCAGTATCAGTCCTCCTCCAGTCCCTCCCAGCATCTGCTCTTTTCCAGTCCTAGTACCCCATCTGCCAACATCAGCCCTTTTCCAGTCCTAACCCCCCAGTATCAGTCCATTTCCAGCCATTCCCAGTATCAGCTCCTTTCTAGTCTCAGTCCTCCATCCCCAGCCCATTTCCAGTTCTAACTCCCCCCCCCAATATCAGTTCTCTTCCAGTCCCTCCCAGCATCCGCTCCCTTTCAGTCCCAGTCCCAGTCCCCCATCCCCCAACATCAGCCCATTTCCAGTCCTGGCCCCCTGTTCCCATTCTAGCTACTAGTTCCCCCCCCCATTCTATTCTAACCCCCCATTCCGCTTCTCATTCTAGCTCCCAGTCGTCGTCCCCCCATTCTATTCTAGCCTCTAGTCTCCCCCATTGCCGTTCCAGCCCCCAGTCCTCCCCCCCTAGCCACACACCAGAAGAGTCCCTGCCCCTGACCGGCTGCAGAGGGAGCCAGGGAGGCCCAAATCCCTGACTGACCTCTGAACAACTGCAGGAGTAAAGAGCAGCATTTGCCTTCTCTCCCGCAGCTGTGATAAAAAGGAGCCTGGCAGCGCGCTGCGTGCCGGAAGGTCAAAGGGGGCACATTCCCGCACAATGGAGGGGTCTGTTCTGTCCAGGAGTGAGACTTATTGGCCAGTTCTGGTTTTAAATTGGTTTTGCAATGTACAGTAGTATAGCATTTGTAGTCCCTGATTTTACCCATTGGAATCAGTGCTGCAGGTCCCATAATGCATTAGGATGAGCTTGTCAGAAATCCAGGCCCGGCTTAAGATATCACTCCTAGAAATGGGTAACTTGGCAATTCTGCTGTTGACAGAAGTCATTTTGCAAAAATGTGACCCTTTTTCCCACTATAAGATTCTTTTCAATTTATTGGTTAAAATCCTTTTATCACATGGGAAAATTGGAATGCAAAGCTGTCGACAGTGAGCACGTAATCTTCCTTCCTAGCTAATGTCATTAGATAATTCGATGACATCATTATCAGTGACTATCCCAGCATTTCATGGACTGACACAAAGCGCACATCATGAACATCTAGGGTTGCCAACTGGCTCCAGATGCGCCTGACAGACTTGATCCAGTTCTGTGTTTACCCCATTGCATGCAGGGACTTGTAGTCTTGCTTTTCTTATGGAGTGCAATGGAGAAATCAGAACTACATGTCCCCGATGCAATGGAGTAAACCCAGGACTGGATCAAGTCTTTCGGGCGCATCTGGAGCCAGTTGGCAACACTATAAACATCAGACGGCCTTTTCTCTTTGCAACAGCAGAACATTTAAACAACAAATTTTCTAATTGATAAGCTGCGTAGACATGAGCTGAACTTCACAGGCTGGCTATGCAAAAGCAACCCAAACATTACATTTTTCAACAATGACTTTCATTACTAAAGGGACAAATTTCAAAACAATTTTCCATAGGTAAAGTGGTGTTTATCCACATAAAAAAACCCTTTTGAAAATTATCCTGCCCCTCAACGCCAGCATGGGGAAAAGTGTCGGCAGTGCACATACTATTACCGTAGGGGAAAGCAGTGATGCTGTGAGCAGGACCGGGATGGTGTTGGGGCCTTCTTGACAAAGTGCATGCAGGGAGTTTATATCTAACTCATCTGTGCGTCATGGTAGGGAATTTTTACTTTCCCTTTGAAAATGAGCTTGTAGGCCCACAGGCACAAAACAGCCACAGGCCAGCAATCTACTTGGAAAGTCTGAGAGTTGGTCTCTAAAAGGGACACTTCTGAAATTTAGTTGTTGTTTTTTTTTGGGGGAGGGGGAGAGAGTTAATATATGCAAAAGGAAGTGGAATCAGTTGAACATAATTCTGGCGTTTTGGTGCCATTTTAAATGTCCTGGAGAGAGTTGGCAGCGGCATCCCTGGAGGACCCGCACTCTAGGTGACCACCCAGTTCACCTAATAGTAGCACCAGCCTCGCTGATGTGGCTTTGCTTTTAAAAAAAGGAATGCTTTGTTAATGAATAGCTCCGTTTGAATTCAATTTTTTCTGACCATGTTTCGCATTAGACTGGGGCTTTAGAATTGGGTTGGGCACTTGTTGGCTATATGGGCCTTTTTAAAATTTAAAAAGTTTGGACAAGTTCCTGGAGGAAAGGTCCATAAACCATTATTAAAGGGGACCCGGGATATCCCCCGCTTGCCCCAATAAAAACATCGTGGAACCTGTGTCTTTTAAGGAAACTGCAAGGTACTTGTGATCTAGACTGGCCACTGTTGGAAACAAGATACTGGGCTTGATGGACCTTAGTCTGACACAGTATGCAACAGTGTAAAACAAATATCTGTACCAGATCAGATTAGCCAGGAAAGTTTTTATTCACTGAACTTGCATGAGGTATCTATATGCAACAGTGTATTTTGCTATAACTCACACCTAAGAAGGGAAACTTCCAATTTGTTACCTGGCATGACATAAAGAGACGGCTTCCCGATTGCAAAACATCTTAGCCAGGAGCCACAACAACTTACTCCCTCAACACTAGCCCCGTTTTCACCGAGTTGGCACAGAAGAGTTCAAAATGGAACACACAATCATCACAGCAATGAGCCTCTACCTGCTCCTCATAATTTGGACATCCAGCTCACTAGCCCTAAGCACATCACACAATCATATCCCTATCATAGCAACTAGCGGGAGAAAATGGTCAGGTGATTTCTACTACAACTCACATGGGGTAAACTATCAGCACCACCACCACTTATTACACATCCCACTACTACACACTACGAGAGCCAAACAAGGTAAAAGCCTCTACCCCAGTAGACTAAAGTGTGCACTCACAAATGCTCGCTCACTTCGCAAAAAGTGGCCAGTAATCACAGACTTAATAACATCTCATAACCTTGATATCATCATGGTCACTGAAACATGGCTTTCCTCAGAAGACAATACAATCCTCAACCAGTTACTACCACCTAATTTTGTTGCTTTCGCCAGCCACAGACAGAACAAAAGAGGTGGAGGAGTGGTCATCATCACCAGAATGGACCTCCAGTTCAAAATGATTGAATCCAACAGTATCAACAACCTGGAAACTGTATCAATCTCCAACAACATATGCTCCATAAACTTAATTTATAGAGCTCCATCAGCGAATCCAGATGACCTGTCAACCATCATAAACCTAGCATCCAACATCCAGGGTCCAAATAAACCTAACTGGATCTTAGGAGACATTAATCTGCCATCTTTACAGGACAATCAAGTAACTGCATTCATAGAAGCCCTAGAGATCCTGGGATACATGCAACTGGTGCAGGAACCTACTCACACAAAAGGTAACATTCTAGACCTCATTTTCGCTCCACAGGCAGTTCTTGATCAACCACAAAACATCATGCTATCAGTTACAGCAGTCCCATGGTCTGATCATAAACTCATCACTTTTCAGATGCCTACCCTCAACAAGCCACCAAGGCCCAAAATGGACACTAGCAAGGCCGCTAACCCATCTGCCAGAAGTTTCCACCCGTTCAATAGAGAACGCATCCTCGCCGAAACCTGCACGCTCATTGATGAGACTTCCCTAAACTTAGACGAGCTGATCACTGCCTGGAACAGCAAACTCAGCGCAATCGCAATCCGTTCTCCTACAAACAAGGCCCCGAAGAAAAGATCATCTGCCCCATGGTTCACAGCCGACCTAAGGGCATCACTAACCCTTCTTCGGAGGCTGGAAAAGCGCTGGAGGAAGTCATGCACCAGCAGTGACCAAGCAGCATACAGCCAACATCTAACTGCACATCGCAAAGCCATCACAGACAAGATGAGACAATACCATACAGACACCCTGAGATGGTCATTGAACAAGCCCCATGACCTGTTTAACTTAGTCAAAACTCTTGCCAAAGAACCAACCCCTGAGCACCTTGGTGATATACACCCACAGGACTATGCGGTATTCATGCAATCCAAAATGTGCAAGACTGAGAAAATAGTAATACCTGACCCCCCCTGACGGGCAAGAGTACCCAGCATCGCTAACATCCTTCTCCACACCATCAAAAAAAATTATCGAAGATACCATCTCAGCCCTAAACACTACCACCGCACACACAGATCCTTGTCCCCCATTCTGGATAAAAGATCTGCGATGTGACCTCGCTCCAATTATAGCCAACATCATAAACCAATCCTTTAACACTGGGTCCTTCCCCTCTACTCTCAAACAGACCTCCGTCAGACCTCTTTTAAAAAACTCTAAGCTAGACCCCCAAAAGGTGGAGTCGTACAGGCCCATATCTAGTATACCTATGCTCGCAAAAATCATTGAAAAGATAGTGTATAGGCAATTACAGGATCATATCGACACGGCTGCCCCACTAGATCCATCCCAACATGGATTCAGAGAGTCACATGGAGTGGAAACACTACTCACAGCTCTTTTCGACAATATAATTTCAGGCGTCGACAACATACGACATGGCTTCGCACTCATCTTTTTAGATATAGCAGCAGCTTTCGACTCTGTATGCCATGAGATTCTCCTATGCCAGCTACGAGAAAAAGGAATCAGCGGAACAGCGCTCGAATGGTGCAGATCCTACCTGTCTGGAAGATGGCAGCATGTTCGAGCAGACGGGGCTACATCGGAACCATTTCAACAAAGTCAAGGAATGCCTCAAGGATCTTCCCTATCATCCTTGATGTTTAATATATACATTCAACCCATCTATAACATCATTAGATCCTTCAATGTTAGTTGCATGATATATGCGGACGACGTGCTGTTATACATGCCAGTATCATTAGATCGACTAGACCTTGCCCCTCTGACTAATTGCTTCAACACCATATCTGAGTGGCTCCTATCACAAAATCTGCGAATCCAACACAAGAAGACGGAGGTCCTTTTCATCTCGAGAAATCCAAGTTTCATACCACCCAGCTGTGTGAAGGTAAATGATGCCGAACTACAAGTGAAACCTGCTATACGTTACCTTGGGGTTACGTTGGACCAAAATCTCGACATGAAGAAACACATAGCCAATACTGTAAGAGCGATCTACTTTAAAATCAGATCCCTCAGACACCTACGCCCGTTACTCGAACCAGATGATTTCCGCACCATTTACCAAGCCCTGATCATTCCACATTTCGATTATTCAAACTCCATACTACAAGGGCTCCCCCGGTCCACCCTAAACCCCCTGCAACTTGCTATGAACAGCGCAGCATGGGTACTCTTTGGAGCATCCAGGAGAGACCATGTGACACCCCTCCTGAAACAGTTACACTGGCTCCCCATTCAAGCCAGGATCAGTTTTAAGACCTTGCTGATGACATTCAAAGCTGACAAGGGGCTCTCCTCCTCCTCTCTATCTGACCTCATCCAACCACTTGCACCTAATAGACCAAGAAGAACCGCAGAGTCCAACATGCTTGCAATACCTAAAGAAATGACAAGCTGCACCAAATCAACAGCTAACAGAGCCTTCCGACTCTGCGCCCCAAGTCTATGGAATACATTACCACCTCATATCAGAGCAATCCCCAACTTGAGCCAGTTCAGGAAGGCCCTTAAATATTTCCTCTTCATCAAATATCTCTCTGACAACTCCGAACCCCAGTCACACTCAAATAGTGAGCAACTCAATATTAGTAGTAGTCAACTAGACAAGCCCTCACAACAGGCGATCCCAACAATATAAAACATCAAACAGTATCCACTCTCATTACACCTCCTATGTACATAGTTTACCCTGTTCTCCAAGTTCCATTTCCTGTTAAATGTAATGACCAGACATATGTAAACTGTCGGATGTTTCTGTTCTATGTAAACCGCGCTGATGGCAAATAGTGCGGTATATAAGAAATGTTAATAAATAAATAAATAAATTTAGCAACTTTTTAATACCGCTATCTCTACAAGTCAAAGCGGCGTTCAATCAATAGCAAAGAAGGAAAGGAAAGGTTACAAGCAACTTAATAAATAACAATTAACTCAACCACAAGTGAAAGTAAGTGGATAGTGGCAGATAGATAATATATAGCCTAATAAAAAAAGAATTTAAGGTACCATGGTAAGGAGTATAGTAAAGAGCAATTAACTTATACAAAGATTTAAAAGATGCACATGGTAAGGTGTATAGTAAGAAAAATTAACTTAAGCAGATTCATGGTGACTTAATGAGGTAGTGGTGTAGGGGTGTGATGTACTTATGAGCACGCTGGGGAGAAAAGTAGTGGTAAAAGGGACGACAAGTCACAATGAACTGAACTATTGTTTGACAACTGGTTAGGAGGGTGCAGACAAAGAATCTGGAGATGAGCTTGTCTCCAGAGCCTTATCTTTAGGGGTCATGATTGTTCATAATAGTTAGATCCGTGGAGGCAGATTGCATACTGTGCACATCCGGCCTGTCCGGACATCCAAAAAATAGACAGGGCCCAGTTGTAGCTGATTCTGCAACCATGGGAGCTATATGTTCCTGCGGCTACAAAATCAGGTTGCCTGGACAGGCCTGGAGTGCACAGTTTGCTGACCAGGGAGACGTGCAGCATGCTGCCTGTTTGTACTGCTCAGTGCTCCTGCTGGTGTGCTGGTGCCACGGCACCAGGACACTCAGCAGGCACATGCAAGACCCAACAGTGATTCAACGTTCGTTTCCCCTCCATCTGACCCTCAGCGGGGTAGGCCAGGGCCGGGATCGGGCAGCGGGGACTCACCTGCATCCGCTCAGTGTGTATGTGGGGGCTGCCAGGCCCGATCGCTGCTGCTCCCAGGACTTATTCCACCTCTGAGGTAGAATAAGTCGGATGCACATTGGGGCTCTGCCCACTTTCTTCCTCCAGCCCTCCTCCTCCTGCCCTTGTCCAGTGCTCCCCACACAACAGCTCTGTGTGTGCGGGCAGCATTGGTAGCTGAATACTGAGCCAACGAATTTGAGTTGCATGTACAACTTAGACGTATAACCCCGCTATTCATTGGTCAGAATCTACCCCATAGTGTTCAGCAAATAGGTATGTTTTTATTTTCCAGCAGAACTCTGCAATGCTGTTTGAAGTTCAAATGACATTGCAGAGAGAATTCAAGATGGAGGGTGTGAACAACGAGAAGACTCATTTGGAGGTGGTTTGGTTACATCTGGTTTGAAGAATTGGGACCATTAGCATCTCTTGCGTGGCTCTGCGTCTTGCTCTACTTTCTGGAGGCTTTAAAAGGAGGTGTTATGTAATTTAAGAACATAGGAAATGCCATACTGGGTCAGACCAAGGTCCATCAAGCCCAGTATCCTGTTTCCAACAGTGGCCAATCCAGGTCACAAGTATCTGGCAGGTTCCCAAAAAGACACACTGGTTCCAAAATGCTCATCCTGGGGTAAGCAGTGGATTTTCTCTTTAATAATAGTTTATGGTCCTTTCCTCCAGGAACTTGGCCAAATCTTTTTTTAAACCCAGCTACATTAACAGCTTTTACTACATCCTCCGGTAACGAATTCCAGTTAGCGTATTGCGCATTGAGTAAAACATTTTTTTTTCTCTTATTAGTCTTAAGTAGGTTACCTTGTAGCTTCATTACGTTTCCCTAGTCTTTCTCCTATTTGATGGCATAAATAACCGATCTACATTTACCCGTTCCACTTCACTCATTAATTTATAGACCTCTATCATATCTCTTCTCAGCCATCTCTTTCCCAAGTTGAAGAGCCCTAACCTTTTAAGCCTCTGCTCATAGGGGTATCCTTCCATCCCCTTTACCATTTTGGTGGCTCTTCTCTGTACCCTTTCTAATAACACTATATCCTTTTTAAGATACAGCGACCAGAACTGCACACAGTATTCAAGGTTCGGTCACACCATGGAACGATACAGAGGCATTATGATGTCATCCTTTGTTTTATTCTCCATTCCTTTCCTTATGATACCTAGCATTCTATTTGCTTTCTTGGCCACTGCACACTCGGTGGAGGGTTTCAACGTATTATCCATGATGACGCCTAAATCTTTTTCCTGGATGGCGGTTCCTAATGTGGAACCTTGCATTGTGGAACCATAGTTTGGGTTTTTCTTTTCTAGGTGCCTAACTTTGCACTTGCCCACATTAAATTTCATCTGCCATTTGAATGAAAACCTAACTACTACCAACCCGCAACACTGCTCTGGAGGCAAGAAGGGAAGAGTAGGGACTCATCTTGAAGAACTTGGCTGATTGATGATGGAGTATCTTAAGTGTAGTTAGTATAGTCTTATATTCTATTCTCATGTGGATTGGGCGCCAGTGCAGGTGATAAAATATGGGGGGGGGGGGGGGTAATATGATTTCTCTGTGGGGAACTGGATATAATTCTTGAGGCTGTGTTTTGCACCATTTGTAGAGGTTGAAGGGTAGCCTTTGGGAGTCCTTGGTAGACAATGTTACAGTAGTCCAGGTTTGGTGTTATGAGGTCCTGGCATACGTCTCTGAAATCAGAGTGATCGAGTACAGATCGGAGCCGATTAAATATTCTGAGTTTGTGATATGTCGCTTTTGTGATATTCCTGATGCGGGGGTGAAAGGTTAATCCTTGGTCAAGGGTTACTGCTAGATACTTGACCTCATTTTTATGTTTAGGGTTGTGTTTGGTAAATGAATGGTGGGAGGTGGAGTGAATGTTGAGCTGCTTGTTATATGGAGGGCATTCATTTTTTTGTAATTGATGGTTAGATTATGTTTCGAGAGCCAGTTGACCATAGCCTTGAAACATCTTCCTATGTTCGTGTAGTCCCGGATGTCAGGGGAGAAAGTTGTGTGAATAAGGTATCCGGGAAATCCCGAACCTCAGTAAATTAGGATTTGGCTTGTGCTTTCGAGAAGGTATTATTATCTTCATGGTTTATTTCTTCTGACGCCTCCCTAGTTTGAGGGCTAAGGAGATGGGTGGCTTTCACAAGTTTACCCAGCTAATACTTATTTATAGACTTTTCTTTCAGGAGTTTTTTCCACCCCCCTTTTAAACCCAGTTATGCATTCTGTAATAATAAATTTCACAGCTTGACTGTACTTTGAAAAATACTTTCTCCAATTTGTTTTAAATCTGCTACTGGTTTAGTTTCATGGAATGTCCCCTGGTCTTAGCAATGTTTGAAAGGGTAAGTAACCAGGGCCGGCGCTACCACTGGGTGAACTGGGCAGTTGCTTGGAGTGCCGGCCCTCTGGATGTGCCCATTGCAACTGTTGCTGCCCCTCATCAGAATGTGCAGCGGTGGCGACAATGCTTTTAAAATGCATCAAAGTGCCAGAGCTGCCTTCAGCCCGGGCACTGCGACCCAGGCCTGCTTCCGCTCCCTCCGATTTCACTTCCTTTTGCATGGGGGTGGAAGCGGTTTCTGCCCCATGCAAACCAGAAGTGTAATCGGAGGGGCAATCATAGTGGGGGTGGGATGCAAGGGATGAGGTTTGCGTAGGGCGCCTCATACCTTTATATTGACCCTATAATTAAGCATTCCCTCTTTCCCTGTTCCACCCCAATCATGATTTCATATCCTCTTTCACTGATCTCTTCTCCAAGCTGCAGAGCTCTAACCTACTTAACCTTTCTTTATAAGGGAACTTTCCACTCCCTTTATCATTTTTGTGGCTCTTCTCTGTACCTGTTCTAGGTCTGCCATATGTTTTATGAGATGACGCGACTAAGACTACGCAGAGTTCTCAAGGTGTGGCCACGCCATAGATTCCATTCCATCTATCTGTTTCATACACTGCTGTTTGCTATAAACATTCAGCAGTTTACATTATCCAATATCTCAGCACGCTAACAGCAGTGGAAAAATACAATACAGGACACCATACAAAATAGATCAGACAATAATAAAAACTATTGGGGGCATTTTCAAAGCCATTCAGGCGGTTTGCTGGCTTGCAAACCCCCTATATGACCCTCTGTGGGATATTCCGCTAAATATACCCCGGATGCTTCCGCTAAATGCCAGCTAGTGTCAGGGTGTTCCAGGGACAGAGCAGAGGCAGCACCCAAGGACCACCAGCTAGCCGCAAGCCGGTTATTCCATGGTGGCGAAAGTTAGGCATCTGACAGGCTCACCTAACTTTTCTCGATGTTACTAACCGGGTAACAGCTTCCCTGTTAGCTGTGGTGCTATCCAACCAAGTCGGATCTTCAGTGTCGGTGGCCGGATATGACTCTGGCATTGAATATCCAGGTGCAAAGTTCAGCGGCGACGGCTAGCTGCTGCTGCGGCAGCGGAATATTCTACCCTATCCTTATAAACATAAAGTTCTCCAGCAGCTAGACAAAGTGGCAGGTTTACTAAAGGGTGCACTGGAAGTGCGCGTCTGAAACTAGCATGGAGGCACACGCTAACTTTAGGGGGCGTGTGCATCTCTCCCCCTGCTGTTGGCATGTTGCTAATGCATGGCACGGTGCCAACCGGCCCTGTGAGTTGGCGTTAAGTGCACCCACACTAAGCAACTCCCAGTCCTTGCTCAATTACACACTGGTTAGTGTGGGATTTTTACCATAGGGTCCTGTGCTAACTTTTGGTGTGGCACACTTAGTGCGTGGCAAGCCCTGCATTAATATAAGCATGCCCAAAGACTATTAGATATCACTGTCAACCTAAGAACATAAGAGCTGCCATCCTGAAAATCTAAAGATGAAAGGCGGTATATAAAAACTGTTAAATAAATAAATACACTTTATCAACTGGCTCACTTTTATCCATATGTTTATTCACATCCTCAAAAGTGCAGAACGGATTGGTGAGGCGAGAATTCCTCTGGCTAAATCCATTTGATTTTGTCCCATTAAAAATAATTCTGTTCTTTATAATGGTTTCTACCATTTTGCCTGGCACTGTATGTGAGACTCACTGGTCTGTAGTTTCCAAGATCACCCCTGCAGCCCTTTTTAAAAATTAGCATTACATTGGCCACCTCCAATCTTCTGATACCATAGACAATTTTAATGATAAGTTAAAAATTATTCATAGTATCTCTGCAGTTCCATCTTTGAGTTCTTTCAGCATTCTTGGTTGTATGCCGTCTGATCCAGGTAACTTGCTGCTCTTTAGTTGTCAATTTGCTCTATTACATCTTCCAGGATCACTGAGATTTAATTCAGCCCTTCTGTCTCAAAACCATTAAATACATTTTCTGGCGTGGATAGCTTCCTCATACCTTTGTTAGGGAATACTGAAGGAAAGAATGAGTTTGGTCTCTCACTATGGCCTTGTCCTCCCTGAATGACCCTTTTACCCTTTAATCCTCTAATTGTCCAACTGACTCTTTACCAGTATCTTGCTTCAAATATATCTGAAAATGATTTTATTGTGAGTTTTTGCTTCTGTAGCAAGCTTATTTTCAAATTCTTTTCTTTGCTTTTGCCTTCCTTATCAATGCTTTGAATTTAAATTGCCAAGTCTTATGTTGTTTCCTATTTTCTTCATTTGTTTACTTTTTCTATATCTGAAAAATGTTTTGTTTTTTCTTCAATTGCCTCTTTCACTTCATCTCACCTTTTGACCATGTTGGCCTTCCTCCTGCCTTTCTTAATGCGTGGGATACATCTAGTATGGGCTTCCAAGATTCTATTTGTAAATAATGTCCATGCCTGAAGTAAATTCTTGACCTTTGCTTCTGGTCCTTTGTTTTTTTCTAACAATTTTCCTCATTACCTTTTATCTTAGTTCCCTTTTGAAAATTAAATTAAATGCTGGCCCAGTAGATTTCAAAAGATGTATTTTAGAGGACACCACTGACGCAAGATAACAGGTATTGCCATGCTTTTGTACCACTTGATGGCAGTGCTTCAATCAACCAGTAGCAAACTCCATTTTCACTAGTTGTCACAGCACATAGCTCCCATTATGAAAGCTGCAAGGTTTAATCACTAGATTTTACAGTAGAATTCACAAGAAAGAAAATGAAATATTTATCTGAATAACTATGTGGCATATTTACTAAGCTATGCTAGCTGCCAACACATGCTTGAGCATACGTTAATGTTTTTTTTTTTAATTATTTATTTATGGATAATTTTACAATATGATACAGTAAAATTAATAACAAAGGAAAATGAAATATGTCAAAAGAGATAAATAAATAAGAATTCATAATACAAAGTTACCACCCACATCATTGGGGAGACATATCTAGAAATTCAATAAGAAAATATAATACTAAAGATAAACAAGGCTAAACAGAGCCCCAAAAGAATCTGTAGCCAACATATACAGCCGGGTGAGAACCCTCCCCCACCGAGCTCACACGCTGCCCTTGAATTTCTCCCGTTCCAAAATCCACTTTTCCAATTCGGAAGGTGACGAGAAAATAAATTTATCATAGCTAGAAGCAACACAACATTTACAGGGGTATTTTAAAAAGAAAGTAGCCCCTAAAGCAAGAACTCTAGGCTTTAATGCAAGAAACAGTTTCCTACGTGACTGCGTGGAATAAGAAACATCAGGAAATATCTGTATCCGTTCACCACAAAACTTCACCTCTTTTCTCCTAAAATATGCCTTTAGAATATCGACCTTTTCCTCCTCAGAGGAAAAGCTCACCAATAAAGTAGCCCGAGAGGTGATAGTGTCATGGGACTCTTCTAGAAAAGCCGTCAAATTGAAATTCTCGGGAGTAGAAGGAGGAGCCTCTTCCTGATCCGCAGAGCTGCACGGTAAATTCTTAACAGATAAATAATAACACTTAACAATTAAACAAGTATCAGCCTGCGGAAGAAGGGCTTCTTTCAAGTACTTCTGAAGTAAAATGGTGTAAAATTAGACTGTCCTTAGCGTGTGCTGCCGAAAAATCGGAAACAGACACCGCTTGGGACTCCAATTTCGCCACCGCGGAGCTCAAGGCTCCAACTTGAGAATCCAAAGATTGAAATTGTTCAACAGCATCCCTTGTAAATTGACACAACATTGAAACAGTCCCAGCAAGAGTTTTTTCTTTTGAGTAACCATTTGCCAAACGTCCAAAAGGGTAATTCCGGATGATGGAGATTCAGTGGGGGGTACAGAAGGAGGGCTTCAAGAGACCGCCTTCGGAACAACACCACATCGAGATGATACCACACTAGGGGAAAGTTCACCGGATAACTTCAGGAAGCCCGGGGGGGAGTGGAGGGGTACGCTCCACAGAGCTTAAGCTCACTCCCTCACTAGAGGGGTCGAGAGACGCAGTACCTGAGATGACAGCACGAGTTGTAGAAACCAAATGTTTCTCGATGGCACCAACTTGGGAAGCCTCAGCCAAAGGCTTCTTCTTCCGCTTTCCACCCGGCATTTTTCGGCACTCCAAAACTGGTAGAGCTCCTACTGTGCTCCTAAGGGGCTCACAAGGGGTGTGGCAATACCCCTTAGGAGATGCGCCGACGGCTAGCACCGTAGCGAAGAACTTATATTAGGGCCCAAGGAGATGACGTCAGCTGGGCTGCCCGCTCTAATCGCCAGCCTCCAAACCGGCACCTCTCAGCCCCGAAGGGAAACCAGACTGCAGGATAGACGCTCCCCGAGCATACGTTAATGTTAAACAGAGAGTGTGGGGTTAATTCCATGCTATCTGCTTAGCATGCTATGGGATGGGAAATGAGCAGGGTGAAAGCTTTGCAGTTGTTATGAATTGGTTTTGGCAAATGCTTTCTACAGATTCCTTTAACTAGGATTCAAAGATCTGCAGAACCATTAGAACAGTATCACTGATAAAGAGCTTTCTTGGGGATGTGTGATTAAAACAATTAATCCATCCTGCTAGAGGGCAACAACCTTGGGCCAGAAGGACTGGGGTTTCTAGTCCCACAGGTGCTCCTTGTGGCCTTGGGCAAGCCGCTTAACCCTCCGTTGCCTCAGGTACAAAAACATAGATTGTGAGCCCTCCGGGGACAAGGGAAAATATATACAGTACCTGAATGTACATCACTTTGACTGGTAGAAAATCGGTATAGAAGTCTAGTTAAATAAAAAAATAAATACATGCCAGGTGAAAAATCGCTCACAAGGCTCTCATCTGAGAGGAAATTCAAATGACACTTGTAGATTATTATTTCAAATATGGATAAACTGATAATCTTACAGGGAGGACTGCTCAGACACTAGGCCTCTGCTTAACAAGCCACTAATCTGGACACTTTCCAGAGCGAATTTTCTGTAAATTTTTCAGATTTCCACGCTCTAATATTATCTTCGAGATAGTGATGTTATATTAATAGCTTATGACACTTATCTATCCGAAATCTCAATATTAATTACATTAATTATAAGAAACCAGGTCTCAGACTTGTGTGGGTGCTTTTATTCAGACTTTAACGTGTCTGATAGTTATGCACCCTTTTTGCATCAATGACACGTCGCTTAATATTGTAACTTATAACTTCTTAATCCACCTTGATCAAACTGTTTCCTTATGCCAAAATACCAAACAGTGCTTAGCTTATTATAACGCCAAAACTCAGCGCCTCCTCTGCGTTTCACTGTTATCCAGTTTTTTCAGGGGGTTCTTTTAAAAGCACTAGTAACAATCAATAAAGGTCATATTAATTACTCACAATCTCACGAGCTTCATGTATCTCATCAGACTGAATGCGTACTCTATAAATATACCGTCATTATGGTTCTTTACCTCTGTTGTATATATCCTCTACGTTATTAGGTTTGTACTCCTCATATTCCATGAGCCTACCGGCTTCCCAAAGAGACGCCGCGCATGCGGACTAACTATTTATATGTAGTGCTAATCACATCATTCTATTCATCTGTGTATGGCATCGCTTGTATCTCACTTCTATATGCACACGCTCCAATCTATTCGAGCATTTAAGCCTTCTGGTATGACTGATTGCAAAGTATATATCCATCTTTGCTCTCGGATCAATAAAGTTTGTTCCTTTGATTTTCCATTGTATCCTGCAGCAATTTGATCTATGCGGAAACAATGTAGTTCTTTAAACTTGTGGTTATATTCCAGACAATGATCCACAATTGGTGCTTCTCTTTTCTTACAATACAATCTACTATGGTGTTCATTCATTCTTACTTTAAAAGCTCAAATTGTTTTGCCTACGTATATTAATTGGCATGGACATTGAATGCAGTAAACTACATAACTAGAAATGCAAGATGTTTTATTTTTAAGCTGATATGTTATACCATGATATTGAAAATCAGTCACTTCCCAAGTAATATCGCAAATTCTGCAATAATATCGCAAATTCTGCAATCCCCGCATTTTCAATGTCCATTGACATTTCCTGCTTGCTGAGTTGATAAAGGACGCAGAACCGCCGGGCTTAATTTTTCTTTTAAATTTTTGTGACGTTGCCACACACATTGGATGATTTTCTCTTCCAATCCTGGAATACTGTTTAAGACATTAGTGTGTTTTTTCATAATTTGTTTTATTTGAGAACTGTACAGAAAATACCTTGTAACTAAGTTGATGTTATGACTAGATGTCACATTTTTCTTCTGCGGGTGTAGCAAGAAACCGCGATTGTTAAACAGCGCTCTTGTATATGCTTGATTTATTACTTGCTTAGGATAACCTCTATTTTGAAAATTATACTTCAGAATTTTTGATTGATGTTTAAAATCTCGATCTTCAGAGCAGTTCCTTCTATATCTAACAAACTGCGAAAAGGGTAAGCTATTTCTTAACTGTATGGGATGGGCACTACTATAGTGTAAAAAGGTGTTTCTTTCAGTATCCTTTCTATAAATCGAAGTGATGCATCCTCTTTCACCTCTCTTTACTAGTACATCTAGAAATGTCACGTTGTTTGCATGATGAGAATGGGTAAATTGAATGTTATTATCCCTATTATTAAGCCATGCCAAAAACTCAACCAATCCTTTCCATAGCAAAAAGATGTCATTAATATAACGACACCATAATTTTAGATGATCAGTATAGGGTGACGATTTTATCCATTTTTCTTCGTATGTCCCCATATACAGATTTGCTATAGAGGGGGCGAATGTAGCCCCCATTGCTACTCCGGATATTAGCTGATACAATGTATTTTCAAATACAAAATAGTTTTGATATACTGTTAGATTTGTCAATTCTGACAAAAATGATAAAAGACAGTCAGATAAGTCACCTCTACCTTTTAAAGCTGTCACTACACTATCATATGCTGCAGGTTGCGGAACATTCGTGTATAAAGACGTCACATCTAAGGTGACTAATACAATATCTGCTTCTGTTGCCCAATGGGCATGTTGCATTAATACCTGCAAAAAATGGGTGGAATCTCTAATATATGATGGTATTTCTATCATTAATGGCCTCAAGTATGAACCTATAAATACTGACAAAGGCTCTAAAATTGTGCCTCTCGTGGATACAATAGGTCTTCCAGGAGGATCTATTAAACTTTTATGAATTTTCAGTAGTAAATATAACTTAGCAAGTGTAGGATACGGTTGATTCAAAAAATTCCATTCATTCTTCATTATTAGCTTTGCTTCTAAAGCTTGAGATGTAATTTTTTAAATCTGTTTTTGTAACTGATTTGTTGGATCCTCTACTAATACCTTATATGTTTCTACATTAGATAGCTGCCTGAAGGCTTCCTTAAGATATTGATCTCTATTTTGAACAACTATACCTTCTCCTTTGTCTGCTCGTCGGATCACTAATTCTGTTCGAGATTGGAGATCTTTCAAAGCCATTCGCTCTTTCTTAGAGATTGTGCTAAATGTTCATTTTTTTCTCACCTTCTAACTGTTTGATATCCTTTAAAACTAATTCTCTGATGACAAATAGAAATAGAGGAAACATTTCAGAATGTGGTAGTTGTATATTTCTCAGTCATATGCATGAACAAATTTTCTGGGTGCATGGATGGGATATTCAGTGTCAGAGGCTAGCCGTCCCCGCTGAAACTTAAACCCGGATATTCAATGCCAGGATCATATCCGGCCCTGGCAATGAGTATCCGCATTGCCCAGATTGACAAGAAGCTAAATGGGGAGTAGTGATATTCAATTGCTGCCCGGTTGGCCTCCATGGTAAAGATAGGTCAACTCTTGCTATGCCTCTCTTTCGCCGCCTTGCCATAACTGGGCGGCAGCGCAATATTGCTACTGTTTGGTTATGGCCAGGTGGTATTGCCCCATAATGCCCCGATGCTAACTGGTTAATATCGGCACGTGCTCTGGCGGCACCTGGGGATATTCCAGATAGAGGGATTAACGTGCTTAGCTGACCTGCTGAGTGCATTAATCCCTTTGAACAGCAGAGCTCTAATTTATTAGTGTGTTTACAATTTTGAAACTGTGCACAAATTAGTTAATTACCAGAACATTTCTTTAGTTCCCTTTTGTAAACAGAGCCCAAACCATGCAAGGCAGAAAGTCCGCCACAGTGGGCATTTGAGTTGACTATTGAAAATCTTTGACCAGAATTGTGTTTATTTTGTTTGCTAACTAGCTTCAGGGAAGAAAATTCACCACATGTGCCCCGACTGTCCAGTTGCGAGTAACCCAAATGAACCTATATATTTAGAGACTGCGGAACGGACTTTGGAAAAATTTAACAATGAAAGCAATCAGACAAATTATTTTGCCATCTTGAATGTCACAAAAGCCTCAATGCAGGTAAGGCTGAAAATGGAACAGGGGGTACAAAGTGAGAAGACAATATTCAAGTGTTTAAAAATTGGGTGTGCTAATCTCCAACAAATGTGGGTGGTGGGTCTTAAGCAGTGAACCTCTGGTCTCAGTGGTTTTGGAAAAGAGAAGACATGATGTGACATGGTTCATATTACTGGGCATTGGCTTCTTCTTGCAGCAAACCCACTATAGATTCTGGGGGTTATTTTAAAAGAGCTTTTCATGTTTTGGACAACTGCAAATGTGCACACAGACATCCAAACTACAGAGATGTCTCCAGAGGTATTATAGAAGTCAGCTTCAGAGATGTCTCAGGTGCAGGGATGTCCCAGCAGTAAAGGAGAATGTTGGAGGCATTACCAAGGACCCAATTTCAGAAATGCCCTGCGTGTTCCCAGCAGCGTCAAAGGTTATTTCTGCTGCAAGCATGACTAGGCATTGGAAAACGACTCATTTTGTCAGCCAAACATCCAGAAGGTATAGAGAAGGAGCTACACTCATATTCCCTATATTGTCTATGTTGACAACAACACCGATGGAGAATGAGGGCCCTTGTTTTTGTTTTGCCACACCAATGGATGTTTCCGTATGCAAAGTTACATATAATAGACATCCCTGCCCCAAGCTTTTGCAGCAGAGATGTCTATGTGGGCGTCCACATTGGGGATGTCTATGTTTCTATAGACTGAAACATAGCGTTTTGCTGTATATTTTGCCTGAAGGTCTCAGATTGCATTTGGACACACTCTCTAAAATGCCATTTCACGTCTCTTTTTCTCACATATCTATATTGCATACTTAACTTAAGCTTAACTTATTATATGGAAAATCAAGCCATAGTCAGTAGAGGTATCTTCTTAAGGCCTTCCTAGGGAACATATCCTGGAATATGAACAAGATGGCACACCATGCATGACTAATACATTTTTTGTGAGGTTTAAAATTATCATCTAACGTTCCTCTTCTTTGTTCTCTGTGACTAAAACTTTGACAGTGGGTTGTTGGTCCTTCGCACTTTGTGGAATATACAATTCAGGAAACGAGATGTTCCAAGGATACATCAGATAAAAACGTGTCTCATTGTGAACTCATGAACCATGAAATTGCTGTAAGTAAACAGTTTAAAGAAATAAAACTGGTTTCCAAAGGTTGATTCCCATCCCATGCCTGTGACAGAAAGTCTTGAAAACAGAGTCTACAGCATTGAAGTTCATCAATAGCTAGGATGGTGAGGTTTGGGTGTGTTCCTTGAATTCTGCAGAGATGATGGACATCTCCGTGTTCTCTGTACATTATGTGACAGTCAATGAATGTCAGTAACTTAACAACATGCCACCCTCCCATGGTGGGCATCTTTAATCCCTCCTATCTGAAGGAAAAGTGCCTTGAAGAAAGGAGGAGAATGAGTGGTGGGTTTTCATGGTGAGATCATCAGCGCACCTCCCACCAGATGCTACATGCAAATCAGCAATAAAATACCCTGATAAAGAGCAGCAGCAAAGGAGTTAAGAGAGGCAACCGAACAATTAGTTCATGAATTCAATAAAGCTTCAACAAAGTATAAAGTTATGAGTAGTATAGTTCTTACCGTCCACAGACAAGATATTGAAAGGGTACTTTCTGATTATATTATTAATTATACTTTGTATATATCACAACTATAATATTCTGTAAAGATGAAATATTATATATGTATTTGTTTATCAAATTTACAGGTTGCCTTTCCCTATTAGGTTATGAGGCAATGTACATCATTATACAAAACTGTGAATATAAAATGCTAACAACGGTATTAAAACATAGGGCTCTTTTACTAAAGTGTGATAGGTTTTGGCACCTAACACACATTTATCTTTATCATTAATATACCGCACCTTTATATGGGTACCAGGGCAGTTTACAATATACAAAACCTACTGTGACAGATCAAAAGAAGGAAAGGAATGCCAACTTCTGATAGGACAATCGTACAATGGTAGAGGAAGGCAGAGGAAAGATGGAGAGGATGCAAGGGAGGGGTAAGAGGCAGAGGGGCTATGTATTGGATGGAGGGAGGTTGAGAAGGACAGAGGAAAAGAGGAGAGAACGCAAGGGAGGGGTATCTTTATCTTTATTTAAAACTTGATAGACCGCCAAAATCAAAAAAGGCATGCGGCAGTTTACATTAAAATTGGAGACTGCTGACAAGAAAAAGGAAACATAAAGGAACGCCAATTTTTGATAGGAAAGAGACAGCAGCAATGGAGGAGGCAGAGGGGTTATGTACTGGATGGAGGGATGTTGAGAAGGGCAGAGGAAAAGAGGAGAGAACTCAAGGAAAGGGTAGGAGGCAGAGGAGCTATGTATTGGATGGAGGGAGGTAGAAGGTGAACTTGAGCAGGTGAGTCTTTAGCATGGATTTGAATTTATGAAAGGATAGCTCCAGGCAGAGATCGGAGAGAAGGGCATTCCAGAGGGTGAGGCCAAGGAAAAAGAAAGTGGCATTACGGGTGGATTCTAGATGAGCTTGTGAAGCAGAGGGAAGGTGCAAATAATTGGTGTGAATGGAATGAAGGATATGGCGAGGAGAGTGAAGGCGGAGGATGTCTGAGAGATAGAGGGGAGTGCCAGTGTCCATGACCTTATGGACCAGGATGAGTACTTTAAACTGGATTTAGAACTTGATGGGGAGCCAATGGAGTTATATGAGCAGGGGAGTGACATGGTCTGTGTGTGAGGCGTGTGTGATCATATGGGCAGCGGCGTTCTGAAGAAGCTGGAGACAGTGTAGCTGATATTGAAGGAAGTCTGCAAGTACTATGTTACAGAAATCAGTACTTGAAGTGACAAGAGAGAGAAGAAGAGTGGTCAGGGATGAGGGAGGCAGAAAAGGGCGGATAGCATGGATTTGTCGCAGAGAAAAATGAATGGTGGATGAGTGAGGAAAGATGCTCCCGAAAGGACAATGAAGAATCTAGAGTGATGCCCAAATAATGGAGTGAGTGAACCAATGGGATGGGAGAGTCTAAGAGTGTGGATGTCAGTGAGAGACAGGGGTCTCCAAACATGAACCAGATAGCTGCATTTTTGGCGGGATTGAGGTGTAGAAAGTTAGAGGACATCCAAGAGCTGACCTGTGTGAGGCAGGAACTAAGAGGAGATTGATTAGGAGTGGAAGGGTTGGTGTGATGTAGAAGGATAATGTCATCAGCATAGTAATATGCCAATATACTGAGTTGTTGGATGAGTAGTGTCAGAGGAGCCAGAAAGACATTGAAAAGGAGTGGGACTAGGACAGGGGAGGGGAGTAAGGGGAAGAGGAGGAAGTACCAGAAAGAATGGAGAAGGACCTGGAAGAGAGAAATGAGTGAAACCAACACAAGACAGACCCTTGGACACCAGAGTCATGAAGATGGGAGAGAAGAGTGGCGTGGTCGACAAGACTGAAGGCAGAGGAGAGATCCAAAAAGACAGCCAAAGAAATGTTGCCACAGTTGTGGGAGGTGTGCAATTCATTGAGAAAGGAGAGGAGAATGGTTTTAGTGCTATGACTAGGATGAAAGCTGGATTGACGAGGATGAAGGATGTGGGTGCATCAAGGTGTGAGGAAAGTTGAACGAATACTAATTTTTCAAGAACTTTAGATAGAAAGGCAAGGTTTGAGACAGGGCATCAGTGTGCTAAAACTAAGGGGTCCAAGGTGGGTTTCTTAAAAAAAAGGCATACCAGGGCTTGCTTCCAGGAGGACGGGAAGGTGCCGGAGGAAAGACTGGTATTGAACATGGTGTGTATTGGGGAAAGGAGGGCCAGGGAGGGTTTGGTAAACCAATGAGAAGGGACTGGGTCAGAATGGTATGTAGTCTTGTGGAAGGAAGAGAGAGCTTTAGACAGTTTGGCCGATGAGATGGTATGGAAAGAAGACCAGATGTGCAAGATGTATGATGATGGGGAGACTGGAGATCAGGGAGTGCTTGAGGGAAGAGGCGGGGGAAAGCAGGGAAGGTGGAGCAAAGAGATTGAATCTTGTCATAATAGAATTGATGAGCCAGGCTAGATCTAGGAAAGCGGAAGGGATATTTATGGAGGGGGATAGCAGGACAGAATAGAGTTGGCGGGAGGAGTTAGAGAAGGAGAAGATGATATCTTCATAGCAAGACTGTTTGATGTTATGAATCAAAGAGCAGTAATGATGGTGATGATAGTGGAAGTGCTGGAGGGACTCAGGGGAGGGTTGCTTTTCCCAGAGATGTTCTGTGCAACGAAGATAAGCACAGTGTAGTCGGAGGCCAAGGTGATACCAGGGATGATGGTTGGGTCTATGAGGAAGAATGCTGGACAGAGAGGAACAAGCTGATCAAGAGCAGCACTTAAAGTAGAGCTCCAGGTGTGGACCTGAGTGTTGGAGGGCAGAAAGGCAAAATTGGAAGGAAGGAGTGTGTCAGAGGATGAGAAGTGCTGAAGGGTAGAAGATGTGATACAATGGGACAGCCAGATTGGAGCAGTGGAAGAGGACTGACCAGCTGGAGAAGGGGTTGAGTGGAGTTATTTACATTCTCTTATATACCGCACTATTCAGCATCAGCGCGGTTTACATGGAACAGAAACGCTCAGTACAGTTAACATGTATGAGTTTACAGATAACAGGGCAAGTAACTTAGATAACAGGGGTAAACTATTTACAAAAACTTGCTACATAAGCTTGTAAACTATTTACAAAAACTTGCTACATAAGCTTGTAAACTATTTACAAATATTGCTACATAAGGTTGTATGATCATGAATTCGATAGAAACAAATGCACCACTAAGGGTTAGAGAATCTTTCTTGGCATGTTGTTGGGAAACTATATATTTGCTTAGTGGGTTGCATCTCTGTCTCGGTGGGTGAGGTTGGGTTCTATGAGGTACTTATTGAAAAGATGGTACTTGAGGACTTTCCTAAACTGCGTAAGGCCCTTAATAGCCCGGATATCTGGAGGTAATGCGTTCCAGCATCTTGGTGCGCTGATACTAAACGCCCTGTTGGCTGTAGATGAAGTGCAAACTGTTAATGCTTTCGGGACTTTTAGGGTGTTTGTAGCTGTGGATCTCCTTGCTCTATTAGGAGATATGGTATGGATGAGGGCCATTATTGATTCAGGGGAGAGCTTGTTAATAGCTTTAAAAGTGAGTAACAGAGTCTTAAAAACGATTCTAGCCTGGATAGGTAGCCAATGTAATTGTATCAACAGAGGTGTCACGTGGTCGCTTCTGGGGGCTCCATGGATGACCCTTGCTGCAGCGTTCATGGCGAGCTGCAGCGGGTGTAGGGTGGATAGGGGCAGGCCTTGAAGGATGGCATTGGCGTAATCAAAATGAGGTATGATCAATGCCTGGTATATAGTCCTGAAGTCATTTGGTTCCAGCATAGATCGTAAATGCCGAAGTGAGCGGATCTTGTAGTATACTGCTCTGACTGTGTTCCCTATGTGGGCTTTCATGTCTAGGCGCTGATCCAAGGTGACTCCCAGGTAGCGTATTGATGGTTTAGTTTGTAGCTCTGCTTCTTTTACTTTAAGGAATTGTGGTGGTGTGAAGTTAGTGTTCCTAGTAATGAAGAGTACTTCCGTTTTCTTCTGTTGTATTCGGAGGTTTTGGGAGAGAAGCCAGTCAGATATTGCGTTGAAGCAACTCGTCAGTGGAGAGAGGTCCGGATGTTCCGTAGAGAAGGGTATGTACAGCAGGACATCATCAGCGTATAACATGCAGTCGACATTGAAGGATCGGATGATCTTGCAAATTGGCTGCATGTAAATGTTAAACAAGAGGGCCGAAAGGGAAGAACCTTGTGGGACTCCCTGGCTTTGGTGGAAAGGTTCTGATGTCATCCCTCCAGAACGCACATGCTGCCATCTTCCAGACAGGTAAGATCTGCACCAATCAAGCGCTCTACCAGTAATTCCTTTCTCAAATAGTCGACCTAAGAGAAGCTCATGACTTACTGAGTCAAAAGCTGCAGCGATGTCCAGAAAGATGAGAGCAAATCCTTGATGGATGTCATCAATGCCAGTGATTATCCTGCAGAAGAGGGTGGTAAGAAGGGTTTCCACTCCGTGGGATTCCCTAAAACCATGTTGGCAGGGGTCTAATGGTGAGGCAATGTCGACGTGATCTTGTAGTTGTCGTTGTACCTCTTTTTCGATGATCTTCGCAAGTAACGGAATACTGGATATAGGTCTATATGAATCCACTTTTTGGGGGTCGAGTTTGCAGTTTTTCAAAAGAGGTCTGATAGAGGTGTGCTTAAGAGCGGAGGGGAAGGAACCTGTTGTGAAGGAGAGGTTCATTATATTGGATAGTATTGGGCTGAAGTGGCTGCGGAGCTCCTTAATCCAGAAGGCTGGGCATGGGTCAGACTGAGATGTGGTGGTGTTGAGGGCCATAATCGTGTCTTCAATTCCTTTTTTGGTAGGGGTAGAGAATATGGTTAGAGCTGTGGGGCCATCTCGTTCAGGGGTGGTGGTTGTAGGCGAGATGTTGATAATCCGGCATATCTTGGATTGTGCATAGTTAGCAAAATCTTGTGGGTGAATCTCAAATTGCGGTCCGGGGGTTGGTTCCTTTGATAGAGTCTTGACTAGGTCAAAAAGATCATGGGGTTTATTAAGTGATCTCTTTAAGGTCTCTGAGTAGTATTGTTTCATTGCATCAGTGGTTGCCTTGCGGTGAGCAGCCAGATGACAGTTGTATGCAGTCTGGTCAATTGAAGAGTGGGATCGGCGCCAGCGCTTCTCGAGTTTCCGTAATTGGGTAAGAGAGGCTCTAAGATCGGCTGTGTACCATGGAGCGTTCATTCTTTTCCTTGGGGGCTTGTTAGTTGGTGTGCGTAGAGCGATTGCACTAAGGCACTTGTTCCAGTGAGTAATCAGGTCGTCAAGGTTCATGGTGGTTTCGCTAATGAGTTGTTGCGTTTCCATGAGGATAAGGTCTCTGTTGAAAGGCTTGAAACATCTGGAGTGAAGTCTTGTAGTGTTGCTTGGTATCTTATTGAACTTTGACTCAGTTTTGTGCGAAGGGATCTGGAGGATGATCAGTTTGTGATCTGACTATGGAACAGGAGTTATGGACGTTATCGGGTCATGTGATGTGTTAAGAGATATCTGAGGGGCGAATACTAGGTCCAGAATATTTCCCTTAGTATGGGTAGGTTCCTTCACTAATTGTTTGAAGCCGAGATTTGTAAGGGCATCAAGGAAGGATAACACTTGATTGTCCTGCAGTGTTGGCAGGTTGAAATCACCTAGGATCCAGTTTGAGATGTTTGGGTTATGCGTGTTGGAGGCGAGGTCAATTATTGCAGCAAGATCAACCGGAGAAGATGAAGGTGCTCTGTAGAGCAGGTTGATTGAGCAGCGTTTGTTGGATATGGTGACGGTTTCAAGGTGATTAGCGTTGGTGGCGTCAACCGTCTGGAAGTGGAGATCTGTTCTGGTGATGATGAGCACCCCTCCTCCTCTCTTGTCTCGTCTATGACTTGTGTGAGCTGTGAAGTTCGGAGGGAGGAGTTGGTTGAGTATGACGTTGTCCTCATCGGATAGCCATGTCTCAGTGACTAAGAGTATATCAAGGTCGTGGAGGGAAATCAAGTCGATGACAGCTGGCCACTTCTTTCGGATAGAACGGGCATTAATGAGGGCACATTTTAGGTTATGAGGGTAGGAGTTTTCCACCTTCTTGGATTGCACAGAGTGCTGGAGCGCAATGTGTAGCAGATGCGGGTGACGTGCGCGGGCATCCCAATTTACATTGTGACGGGATGCACCAGACCATCTTCTTCCATGGCTTTGTAATATTGGAATCTGGTTGGAAGGAGGGGTTAAGGTAAGAGAGCAGGAGAACCAACTAGCAAGGATGATGTAACATCCGATTATGGTGGTGAAGGGGGAACCCATTGTGGCCGGACACTGTGTGATTGTGAAATGGGTAGATTAGGGCAGAATTCCTTGTGATTGTGGACAAGTATTGTGGGGAGAATTACTGACAACAATGCAATGTTAACTAGCTAGATAGCATTAAGGAATTGTTAACCATAGTACTATGGCTAGATTGTAGTAAGGAATTACTGACAACAGTACAATAGTAACAAATACTGACTACAGGACAATGGTAACAGTACAGTGGCGAGATGGCAGTAAGAAATTACTGACTACAGTACAATAGTAACAATTATTGACTACCGTACAATTACTGACTACAGTGCAATAGTAACCATTACTGACTAAAGTACAATGTTAACAGTGCAATGTTTAGATAACATTAAGGAATTACTGACAACAGTACAATGTAAACTGTTATTGATAAGGCTGTTGATGTTAGTATCCGGAGGTTAGGATTGTGGGACTATACTTGCGGTAAGCAGCATGAGAGCAGGATCATCTGATGAGAGAGGTTTGAGAGGTTTGCTCTGTTCCTATCACTTGGAGACTTTCGCTAGCACTGGGCTTTACGAGGAGAAGTGAAAGAGTTGCTGGTGAGCGAGCTCAACACATAGGAGCTCAAGCTGCTGGGTTGTATGGAGTTGGACTTCGCTGCAATGGCCACTGTGTTGTGTGGGCCAGCTGCCTAAGGGCCACGCCAAAGGGCCCTCTGGCGAGGCCCTCAGGCGCGGGCCCGACAGGCGCGGGCCCGCCTGTCGGCGGCACAATTTAAATGGAGCTGCCGCTCCCCTCCCACAGCCCGGATTGGGCTGGAGTAAGGCAGATGGAGTTGCCTCTCGCAGGAGTCCTTCCCGCCGTCGGCGGCACAATTTAAATGGAGCTGCCGCTCCCCTCCCACAGCCCGGATTGGGCTGGAGTAAGGCAGATGGAGTTGCCTCTCGCAGGAGTCCTTCCCGCCGTCGGCGGCACAATTTAAATGGAGCTGCCGCTCCCCTCCCACAGCCCGGATTGGGCTGGAGTAAGGCAGATGGAGTTGCCTCTCGCAGGAGTCCTTCCCGCCGTCGGCGGCACAATTTAAATGGAGCTGCCGCTCCCCTCCCACAGCCCGGATTGGGCTGGAGTAAGGCAGATGGAGTTGCCTCTCGCAGGAGTCCTTCCCGCCGTCGGCGGCACAATTTAAATGGAGCTGCCGCTCCCCTCCCACAGCCCGGATTGGGCTGGAGTAAGGCAGATGGAGTTGCCTCTCGCAGGAGTCCTTCCCGCCGTCGGCGGCACAATTTAAATGGAGCTGCCGCTCCCCTCCCACAGCCCGGATTGGGCTGGAGTAAGGCAGATGGAGTTGCCTCTCGCAGGAGTCCTTCCCGCCGTCGGCGGCACAATTTAAATGGAGCTGCCGCTCCCCTCCCACAGCCCGGATTGGGCTGGAGTAAGGCAGATGGAGTTGTAAGGAGAAAAGAACACACAGATGGTCTGACCAGGGTAATGCAATAGTAGAGAGAGAGGTGGGAAGGGAGGATGAATCAGAGGGAGTGAGAATCGGATCAAGAGTGTTACTGTCTGTGTGAGTAGGGCAATGGACGTGTTGGGGGAGTGAGAGATCAGGGAGCTGGGCAGGAAAAGCCTTGTTGCAGGGTCTCAAAGGGTGCTCAGAGTGAACATTAAAATCCCCATTGATTACCAGACAAGGATAAAGGAGCGAAATTTCAGAAAGAGTCAGAAGTAGGATGTCCCATAGGTGGGGACAAAGGGATGGGGAGAGTAGAAAAGGAGAAAGTAGAGAAGGGGGTGGAATCTAAACGGAGGAGAAGTACTTCCGGGTAGTGAAGTGCAGGAGAACAGATTTCATTCAGATAAAGCATATTAGTGCACAATTGGGCAGAGACAGGGAGGGTTGGGAGTGGAACATCGACGTCGACTTTCTTTGTGCCTCCTCATAAAAGCATTTTTAGTAATGGTAAAATTCTTTTATCCATTTGTAAGATTTATGATATTTTATGTAAGCTGTGGGCATCAGTAAGAATGTTTTAGTGTCCCTAAGATAAAGGTTTTTCTATTATAGCAGTGGCTCTCCACTCAGGCCTTGGGACTCACCTACTCAGACAGGTTTTCAAGAGAGCCACAATGAATATGCATGAGAGAGATCTGCATACAATGGAGGCGGTGCATGCAGATCTATCTCATGCATATTCATTGCTGTTATCCTCAAAACCTGACTGGCTAGATGTGCTCCAAGGACTGGGTTGAGAACCCCTGCATGTGTATGGATGACTCTTTCAGAATATCTGTAAGAGATGTGGAGAACATTTTCTTTATAATTTCACAGGTTTCTCATTCCCCCTCCCTCTCCTTCTCTCTCCTCCTCTTTCTCTCTTCCATCTTCTCCCTTCCCCTCCCTTCTTTCTTTACCTTCCCCTCCTTTCCTTTGTCCCTTTTTCCTCATACTTTTTTTTCCTTCTTTTCTTCCTCCTTCTCCCCCTTCCCCCCTCTTCTTTATTCCCCCTTTTTTCTCTCATCATTCATTTTTCTGGATTCTTTTCTTTGGTTTTTCTCTGTTTCTTGATTTTTTTCCTGCTTTGTTGTTCTTTTGAATATGTTATTTGTTTTCTGTTTTTATTCTTCCTTCGCTGTTAGGCTTTTCCATATAGAAACGGTATGTTAAGCAGAAATTATTCATCGGCCCCCTGATGCAGGCACATATGCTGAAAGATGTTGAGCTATTGCACCACTGGACTTGTGTTCAGTGGTCGCTGCTACCAGATTGCTCTCTTATATATATTTTAATTATTAATATCAACATTAAAGGATTTATCATTCCTTATTAGTTCATTGTCCTTATTCTCCTGTTGCCTAATGCTAATAGTGAACGAGGAGTATGCAATCAATCCCCCTCCCCGAGGCCTCTGAGCTACTTTGAATTTCATCAGAGACTCAACGTAGACCTCCTTGGTGAAAGCGTGTACTGCAGCCAACAGTCTCTGGGGCCAGCACCTACTAACTGGAGAGTTTCCTAAGCATGCTGCTAGACAAAGGTTTTGGTGAAGGTAGCATGGCTGTGGACTTTCAAATCCCTGCCTCTACAGTTGGCTGCAAAGCTCCAATCTTTCCTAGCACCAAGAAAAGTAAATGCTACTTTATGTAAAAGGTTTGCAAACTGGGGCTTTTTTTTTTGTCTTGCAGCATTTTGGTTTGTGCAAAGGGTCTATAATGAAGTCAATTGACCAGGAATATATCTCTGTATCGTGTGAAATCTATGAACCAGAGGTATGCTTTTCACTGATTTGCTTATAGACAAAAATCAGATTTATATTGAAATCGTTCTATACGGTCTGAAGATGGAGGAGGGACTGAAGATGTTAATGTAAAGTTAAAATATATTCTGAATGAAACCCCTTGGGTGGGGGAAGGTAGTTTATTTTCTTTTTGGAACAACTAATAAAGAGGTGTTTTGAGTGATTTTTAAAACTAAATCAAACAGGAAAATAGCAATATCTTATTCTACTTCCATAATTCGAAAACGATTCTTTGTAGCTTAAAGATAAGTGACCAGTAGGTTCGTTTTTATTGTCACTGCTATTGGGTAATGATTGCAAGAGAACATAGACAAGAAGATAATGTGCTTCTTGTCTTGTTTGCTTTCTGTATGAAATGGAACAACAGAAACATCAAGAGGACCACGATGGTGAAGATCACAAGCATCATCCCGAGAAGAAGGGACATAAAGGACATGGACACCATCATCCTCATCGACGACATTTTGGACATGACCATAAACACCCTCACTCACCTATTGACTCACCAGTCTATGCACTACCAGTAGGACCCATTGAAGTCCTGCCTACCATTGAAATCCTGCCTGCCGTAGATCCAGCCGGGAGCTGTATACCACCTGAAGAGCCCCCTTCAAGTTCCATTCCCTCTGATACATCAGATGGAGTACAAAAGCCTATGCCTTTACCTTTTTACCCAGTGAAACCCAATGGGCCACCATATGTACCCCCCTTCCTTTTGGAACCACAAATTCTACCTTTCCCAGAAACACACTCTGAATCTGACCAGTGCCCAGGAGACTTCAAACATGGCGAGCCCTTATTTTCATAGAGAGTAAGTCAACACAATTATGCGGCAAACTGTGTAAACGAAAATGCAATAAAATCATTTAAAATATGTATTTGTAAACTACTCTTTAAACATAAACAGAGGGGTCCGTTTGACTGCTCAATGGAAGTGTTGTGTGCTGCTGTGTCAACGACTTAGTTTTGATCGTGGAGCGTGTCTTCTGCCCCATGAGCGGACAAGGGCTAAGGATTACAGAGATGCAAAGTTCACAGCTTTTGCGAGGGGGAGGGGGAGGGTGTCCCAGTGATCATGGAACAGCAAAGCCCAACTAACCCTGCTGCCTTCTGCACAGGGCCGGCTCAATCATCAGGCAAATTAGAGAGTCAACTAGGGCAACAGCTTGTGCAGGGCAGCAAAGAGCAACAGCAATTAAAGCAAAATAATCTGTCCTGATAGTTGCACTAACTCAAAGAACTATCAAGTTTACTTACAAAGAGGGTGAGCAATTTTTAAATATCCTATATCAAATAAATAGGTCATGAAAATTGCTTTTATTATGTATTATATAGCAATAGCTAGATAAATGAGCAAAATCTAATATTTAGAAGTATGGTGCCCAATTATGTGTTTTTACAGGAAGGCCTAGGGAGAGATGGTATTGGGTGATCGTAACACAGGAACATAGTATATGATGGCAGTTAAAGACCAACATAGTCCATCTAGTCCATCAAGGCAGCAAGAGTAGGTGATCTACGCGGCCACTGCCTTGACCTAATACTCTTCTCCAATTCCTCTCCTTCAAACGTCCACAAATCAATCCTTCCCTCATCTGACCATCACCTACTAACATTTACTCTTCAGCTCCTGCCATCCCAACCTCGTCCTGTCTCCTCCGACCTATTTAGAAACCTTCATAATATTAATCCCCTGACTCTCTCCTCCACCATTTCTCCATCTCTTTCCTCCATTTTATACTCCGAGTCCGTCGACGAAGCATTAGCCTCATACAATGCTACACTATCCTCAGCCCTTGACACTCTTACCCCTCCCATCTCACGTCCTGTAAAACGATCTACTCCCCAACCCTGGCATTCACCCACAACCCGTTACCTATGCATCTGTGCCCGTTCTGCCGAACGAGCCTGGTCCAAATCTCACTCCCTGGAAGACCTTCTACACTTCAAATTCATGCTTGGCTCCTTCCAGTCAGCCTTAGCACTTGCCAAACAAGATTACTACATCCATCTGACTAATTCCCTTGCCTCTGATCCTCACCGTCTCTTTAACACCCTCAATTCTCTCCTCAAGGTCCCCCCACCCCCGATCCCGCCCTCCCTCTCTGCCCAAACCCTAGCCGACTACTTCCATGACAAAATTCTCAAAATTACCCTCCAATTCCCTACCCCCTCATCTACCTCCCCTCCCCCCCCCCATTTCTCCTCTCCCATCTATACTCCCCCTGCTACCCTCTCCTCCTTCCCCCTGATCTCTGAAGAGGAAACCACACTTCTTCTTTCCTCCTCCAAACCCACCACCTGTTCATCAGACCCTATCCCCACCCATCTCCTACGCTCCATCTCCCTCACCATTGTCCCCTCCATCACTCATATCCTCAACCTTTCACTCTCCACTGCAACTGTCCCCGCTGACTTCAAACATGCTGTTGTCACATCCCTCCTCAAGAAACCCTCACTTGATCCCACATGCCCTTCTAACTATCGACCCATCTCCCTTCTTCCCTTCATATCCAAATTATTAGAGCGAGCAGTCCACCGTCGCTACCTTGACTTCCTCACCTCCCAGGCCCTCCTGGCCTCACTACAATCAGGCTTCCGTCCCCTACACTCCACTGAAACGGCACTCACAAAAGTCACCAATGACCTGTTCCTGGCTAAATCTAAGGGCCTCTATTCTAGCCTCATCCTTCTTGACCTTTCTGCTGCCTTTGTCACTGTTGACCACGACCTACTCCTCACCACTCTCGCCTCGCTTGGCTTCAAGGACTCTGTACTATCCTGGTTCTCCTCCTACCTCTCCCATCGCTCATTCAGTGTATGCTCTGGCAGCTTCTCCTCCTCCCCTACCCCACTCCATGTAGGTGTACCCCAGGGATCTGTCTTGGGCCCCCTCCTTTTCTCTCTCTATACCCAAGGCCTTGGCGTGCTTATCTCTTCCCATGGCTTTCAGTACCATCTCTATGCCGATGACTCCCAAATCTACCTCTCCACACCTAATATTTCTCTGGCAACTGAGTCCAAGATCTTTGCTTGTCTTTCGGACATCGCTGCCTGGATGTCTCATCGCCGATTGAAACTGAATATGGCCAAGACTGAACTTTTTGTCTTTCCACCCAACTCCTCCCCCCCACTTCCCCCTCTCTCAGTCCATTTGAATGGATCTACTATCCTTCCTGTTCCCTCGGCCCGCAATCTAGGGGTCATCTTTGACACCTCTCTCTACTTCTCCGCTCATATCCAGCTTGTAGCTAAGACCTGCCACTTTTTCCTCTACAACACCAGCAAGATCCGCCCCTTCATCTCTGAACATACTACCAAAACGCTTATCCACTCCTTAATCTCCTCTCGCCTCGATTACTGCAACCTACTCCTCGCTGGTCTCCCGTGAGCCACCTCCTTCCCCTCCAATCTATATGAAATCACGCTGCTCAACTTATCTTCTGCCAGCCTCGCTATGCTCACATTACTCCTCTCCTCAAGTCACTTCACTGGCTCCCTGTCCAATTCCGCATCCAATTCAAGCTTCTCTTGCTGACCTATAAATGCATTCACTCTATGGCCCCTCAATACCTCATATCTCTTATCTCTCCCTATGTCCCCTCATGAAACTTGCGCTCCGCTAACAAATCACTTCTTTCAATGCCTTTCACCTGCACCGCGAACTCCCGATTGTGCTCCTTTCACCTTGCTGCACCACACGCCTGGAATAGTCTTCCTGAGTCTGTGCGCCAGGCGTCCTCCCTGGCCCTCTTCAAATCCAGGTTGAAGAGCCACCTCTTCACCATTGCATTCAGATCCTGACTTCCATCCTCATCCTACCCTAACCCCCACTAACGTTTATGACCAAACTGTACCACACCGTACCTTCCGCTGAACTGACTAATGCTCTGTACTGTTCTAACTAGATTGTAAGCTCCGATGAGCATGACTCTGACGGGCAGGGACTGTCTCTTGTATGTTAGCCACCTCTTGTAGGCTAGCTGTGCAGCGCTGCGTGCGTGGCGCTTTTATAAGTGCTAAATAGTAGTAGTAGTAAAATCTTGGTCCCTTGTAGCTGACTGGTTATCTTCGAACTGCCTCCACCTTAACTTAGCAAAAACGTCTTCCACATGGTTCGCCTTTGGGAATCCCTGTCCTTCACTCGCTCCATCTCTCAGAAACTCTGCAAACCCCATAGTTTCCTCTTTCCGTTACTTGGGGGTTCTCCTTGATTCTAATCTCACTTTCAGGGACCATATCTCTCATCTTGCCAAGACATCCTATTTCTTCCTCCGCCAAATATGATCCATTCACCCTTTTCTTTCTCCTTCTGCCTTGACTACCCTCACTTTATCCACAGTTATATCCCGTCTCAATTTCTGTAATTCCGCTCTCGCAGGTATCACGCATACTCAATTACGTAGTCTTCAACTTATACAAAATACCGCGGCTAGGATCATAACTCACTCTTCACGCAGAGACCACATTACCCTCTTACTTTTCCAATTACACTGGCTTCCTGTAGAATACCGCATTCATTACAAGATACTTACCCTAGTGCACCAAGTCATTCACACTCATACACCACAGTACCTAGCTGATCTACTTCACTTTCATATTCCCATCCGCAGCCTCCGTTCTCTTCATATAAATCGCCTTCACCTCCCCCCTCCCCCCATCACGTGCACATCTACAATCCACTCGTCACTCTGCCTTTTTCTTCCTTGGCCCCGCCCTCTGGAACTCTTTACCCACTCCACTCCGTCAGGAACAAACTTATTCCACTTTTAAATCCTTACTGAAAACTCATTTATTCATCACTGCATACAACCTCTCAGACAATCACTACTAACCTGGCTTATTTATGTTTGTTAATTCTCTCCTCTAGGTCTTGTCCATGTCTCTTTCTCCCTCCTCTTTCCTGTTATCATTGTAGTTCTTTTTTCCTTTCCCTGGCATTGAGCCAATTCTGAGTGTTAAATATGATTGTGAACCGCCCCGGTGTAATAAAGGTATATCAAGAATGAATAAACATAAACACAACACCTGCTGCTCTGTGCAGGTCACCCCTCCCCATGCCTTTGTTTAGTGGTGTACCCATCACTCCATGTAGGTCACTCCTATTTGTTGAGATATACAAGAGATATATCTTGTAAGAGATAGTTATGTTTATTTTGATTTTATCCTGTTGCTATAAAGGGATCCACTGTGTCTGTCCCATGCCATTTTGAATTCTGTCACTGTATTTGCCCCCACCACCTCCATCGGAAGGGCATTCCAAGCATCCACCACCCTTTCAGTGAAAAAGTATTTCCTGACATTGCCTTTCAGTTTATCTCCTTGTAACTTCATGTTATGCCCTCTAGTTTTACAGCTTCCCTGTCTTTGGAAGAGGTTCATTAATACTCTTTAAGTATTTAAGGTCTGAATCATATCTCCCCTGTCCCTCCTCTCCTCCAGAGTTATACATATTTAGGACTTCAAGTCTCTTCTCTTAAGTCTTCTGATTCAAGCTTCAAATCATTTTGGTCGCCTTCCTCTGAACCATTTCTAGTCTTTTTATATCCTTTGCGAGATATGGTCTCCAAAACTGAACACAATATTCCAAGTGAAGCCTCACCAGTGACTTGTACAGTGGCATTAGTACCTCTTCCTTTCTGCTGGTAATTCCTCTTTGTATGCAACTCAGCATCCTTCTGGTTTTTGCCACCGCCTTGTCACACTGTTTCGCCACCTTGAGATCCTCAGAAACAAACACTCCAAGGTCCTTCTTCTGGTCCATGCACACAACCTCTCACCCCCTATCGCATACAATTCCCTTGGATTTCTGCTTTCTAAGTGCATGACACTGCACTTCTTTACATTAAATTTTAACTGCCAAGTATTAGACCATTCTTCCAGCTTTTGTAGATCTTTACTTATGTTCTCCACTCCCTCAAGGGAGTCCACTCTGTTGCAAATTTTCATGTCATCTGCAAAAAGATAGACTTTTCCATTCAGTCCTTCAGCAATATCACTTACAAATACATTGCAGAGTACCGGTCCCAGGACCGAACCCTGGGGTACACCACTAATCATCTTCCTTTCATCCGAGTGAATTCCGTTTACCATCACCTTCTGTCGTGTCAGTCAACCAATTTCTGATCCAGTTCACCACCTTGGGACCTATCCCCAAGCTGTTTGGTTTATTGATAAGCTTCCTATGAGGAACAGTATCAAAGGCTTTGCTGAAATCTAGGTAGATCACTTCCATCGCATGCCCTTGATCTAGTTCTCTGGTCACCCAGTCAAAGAACTCAATCAGATTTGTTTGGGAAGATCATCCTTTGGGAGTGGAGGAGTAGCCTAGTGGTTGGGGCAAGGTACTTCAGGCCGGAAGGTCGGTGGTTCAAATCCCACTAGAGGACAGCAACCTTGGGTTGGAAGGACTGGGGTTTCTAGTCCCACAGGTGCTTCTTGTGGTCTTGGGCAAGCCACTTAACCCTCCATAGCCCATGTTCCCTGTAAAATAGTTATCTCCAAGTTATAATACCCTGTTCAATGTAATTTCAGTTTGTTCAATGTAAACCGCACTGATGCAGAATAGCGCGGTATATAAGAGAATGTAAATAAATAAATAAAACCATGTTGCCTCAGATCATGCAACCTGTTGTTTTTAAGAAAGTCCATTATTCGCTCTTTTAGGAGAGCCTCCATTACCTTTCCCGCCACCAAGGTAAGGCTCACGGGCCTATAGTTTGTCACTTCTTCCCTATTGCCCTTTTAGGAGAGCCTCCATTACCTTTCCCACCACCGAGGTAAGGCTTACTAGCCTGTAGTTTGTCACTTCTTCCCTATTGCCACTTTTCTGAAGAGGAACCACATCAGCCCTTCTCTAGTCCTGTGGAACTTCTCCTGTCAACAAGGATCTATTAAAAACATCCTTTAAAGGCCCTGCCAGAACCTCTCTGAGCTCTTTCAGTATCCTGGGATGTATCCCATCCGGTCCCATGACCTTGTCGACTTTCAGTTTTGCAAGCTGTTCGAACACACCACCTTCTGTGAATAGTGTGGTATCTACTCCATTTCCATTTGTATATTTGTCAATCACAGGTGCTCCTTCTCTAGGATTTTCTTTAGTAAAAACAGAGCAGAAGTATTTGTTTAGCATTTTCGTTTTTTCAATGTCACTTTCCACAAATCCGTTCCCAGCACTTTTGAGTCCTGCTATTCCACCTGATTTTCCTGCTCTCCCGAATATACCTGAAAAACGTTTTGTCGCCACACTTCAAATCTTTAGCCATCTTTTCTTCTGCCTTTGATTTTGCTATCCTTATTTCTCTTTTTGTCTCTTTTAGTTTTATCCTGTATTCTTTTCTGTGTTCCTCTGTTTGCGAGCTTCTGAATTTTGTGAAAGCTGTGTTTTTTGCCTTTATTTGTGCAGCCACTTCTTTGGAGAACCAACTAGGTTTCCTTTTCCTCTTGTTTTTATTTACTTTCCTTACATATATATCTGTTGCCCCTTTTTATTGCCTCCTTTAATTTAGCCCATTGCAATTCCACTTCCCTTATCCCCTCCCACCCTGCCATCTCCTCCTTCAGGTACTTGACCATTTTACTGAAGCAGTGTTTTTGAAGTTTAGGACTTTGAGTTTGCTGTGATTGGACTCCACCTTGGCTTTTATCTCAAACTGCATTCTGTGATGATTGCTGCTATTCACATGGGCACCCACCCAGATATTCAACACGTTATCTCCGTTGGTGAGCACTAAATCCAGCATCAAGCTTTCCCTGGTCGGTTCCATCACCATTTGTCTAAGTAACGCATCTTGGAAGGCATCCACAGTTTTTTTACTTCTTTCCAGATTTGAAGAAGGAATACTCCAATCCACATCGGGTAGATTAAAGTCACCCAATATGATCACTTCCCCTTCGTGGCTATCTTTGCAATGTCAATAATCAATTCACTATACATTTCTTCGGTTTGAGTTGGAGGTCTATAGACTACACCAGTATGGATGACAATGCCATCTCCTCTTTCCAACACAATCCAAAGTGCTTCTTCTTTTCCCCATGCCCCTGCATTTCAGCAACTTTAACATTGCTTTTGAAATATAGGGCTACTCTTCCTCCTTTTCTAGCCCCTCTATCGCTTCTAAATAGATTATAGCCAGCTATAGGTATATCCCATTTATGTGACTCGTTAAACCATGTTTCTCTAATGGCCACAATATCCAAGTCCATTTCCACCATTAGGGCTTCCAGGTCAGAAACTTTGTTGGCTAGGCTTTGAGCATTTGTGTTCATTGCTTTCCAGCATTTATTGATGGCTTGCCTGTGTTTTGCATGGATTTTGTTCTACACGCCTCTTCCCACTTGTCATTGATGTGTGGTTTAAAAGTGTGGCTGTTTCCAGTGTTATTATGCTTTTGCTGGGTGGTGACATCCTGAACTTGTCCCTCTCCATCCGTCAGCCCCTTTCCCTAGTTTAAATGCCTGTCCTCATACTGCCTGAATTTTTCACTTAGGATTCTTTTTACTGTGACAGGGAGATGTAGTCCATCAGCACAGTATAATCTCTTGTTGGTCCACCTGTTTCAATCTGAATCCTTCTTGTTTGCACCAGGTCTGGAGCCATGTATTAAAGCTGTTTATGCGGTGCAGCCTTTCTGCCCCCTTACCAACAACAGGTAGAACTTCTGAGAATGCTACAGTGTTAACAATGGGCTTGAGTTTCTCTCCCAGAGTCTGAAGGTCCCTTTGAACTGTTTCTAGCCAGGTCATTTGTACCCAAGTGGATGACAGCATCAGTTTTGGAGTGCTCACTTTCTGCACTAACTATGGCAGCAATTTGATTCATATTCCTGCTGGCTGAAGAGCCTGGGAGGTATTTGACCATCTTCTCTCCTTTGAGCTGTGTTCCCAAGTTGGTGCCTCTGATGATGGACTCTCCAAGTAGTAGTAGTTTTCTGTTTTGTGATTTTTTCTTCATATTTGGTGCATTATCAGTAGATTGGGCATTGACTCTCTCATTTAAGGGCATTTCAGTTTCCACAAATTGGGCACCCTCATTATCCAAGGCAGAGAAGGCATTATGCAGGGATATCTCTTGATGCATAGGGTGTCTCTGCATTACAGATTCCAACCTACCAGAGCCCACTGTGATCCATTTGTTCCAGGGCTGTCTGATTCTTTGTGGGAGCGGTGGTAGGTTTTGTTCAGTTTGTACCATAGAAGAGGTGTATTTAATGGCATCTAATTCTTCCCTTAGTAGAGTCAATTCTTTATGCATAGTAGCTAACTTGAGGCTGTAGGGCAAGCTCTTAGGCTCCAAATGATTCTTCTCAGAATGAAAGCACCACAGTTATTGCATTGAATACACGACATGCTGATTTAGCAGTCCTTCCGGTTGTGTCCTCAATATTTTGTCAAAGTTGTAATGTTAAACCCTCTTTCCTTCCCATATGAAATTGTTCAATTTAATGATCAAAATCTCAGAGGGAGGCTAAGGGACTTAAAAAGTCATTGAAAGTTTGCCTAGGGCAGTGGTTCTCAGCCCAGTCCTTGGGGCCTACCCATCCAGTTGGATTTTCAGGATATCCACAATGAATATGCACAAACTAGATTTGCATGCACTGTTTCCTTGATATGCAAATCCATCTCATGCATATTCGTTGTGAATATCCTAAAGATCCGACTGGATGGATGCATTTCGAGGACTGGATTGGGAACCACTGACCTAGGGCTCCTATTAGTCTTGCACCAGTTGCGTCTCCACAGAGAGCCACAAACAGGGGCCCTCTTGGGAAAGGGAAGAAAATGGGTGGTGGAGGAGGAAACCAGCCAGTTACTGTGAAAGCAGATTTATGGGGCCATAGCCCAAGTAAAGGCTAGTTCCAGAGAGACCGAAATGCCAAATGGGTATGAGTGGAGACGAAAACAATCCAAACATGACATGAGCAGAAATAATGCAGAACTCAATTGCAATATGAAACAGATCAGTCTGCTATCGCATCGGCATCTGTCCCCTGCTGTTGGTGCATTGCTAATGCATGGTACCGCATTATCCTGCATGAGCATGCACTTAATGCCACTCATTGAGTTGGCAATATTTGTGGTTAGCACATGATCATAATGCCCACGCCAACTGCATTGCACCATCAACATCCACATTCTGCCTCAACCTGCAAAGTCTCTGCCCAATCATTTAGCACGGGGCTGCACGCTAGCTTCTAGTGTGACGCACTTATCTCTTACTAAACGTCATGCTAATGGTTAGCGCCCTTTGCTAAACATGTCCCGAGCTTAGCGCTATGAACATGAAATGTATGGAGGCGACACTACACAGAGATTTAGCTCTGATTCAGTGACGTGTACTAAAGTTTAAATCATATTTTAACTCCTGGCTTAGCGCTGAATCTTTATTTCACCTTGGAAGTGAAGAATGACTTCAATGCAAAGGTTATGAGGTCAAAAGCAATGAGCAGCACTTTGCAGGCTCATGATTTACAGGTGCACTTAATGTGCCCCTTTCTTACCCAAAACATGGCCAGATGCCCTCTTGTGGCCCCACATGATGCCAGTCTAGAGCCAAGTGTCCTCCTATTCCTCCACACCATTTGAGACAGGACCAAGTCCTCTGCTCTGGTTTCACACCACCCAAGACAAGAGGCATGAGGACGTGACTTAACTTAGCTGTGGCAGTTACACTTAGTCTAGAGCAGATGTAAATGTTTACACTTAGATTATTTTAAAATGCATGTGTTATAGGATATTATGATTTACGCAGGTTCCAGATGAAAAAATGCTGATTTATGAGTTGAGACCACGCAAGCGAGTACTGGAGATGGAATTCACAAGTGATTGTCTTATTGAGATTGAAGAGAAGATTGAAGAATATAAAGAATCAGATCATTTGCCAAATATTCAGGCAAACCTTGATAAATCACTCTGTGTTCCAGAAGTAAAATCTGAAACCTAATGCAGTACGAGATCAAGAGCCAGTGTTAAGAACATAAGATATGCCATATTGGGTCAGACCAAGGTCCCTCAAGCCCAGTATCCTGTGGCCAATCCAGGTCACAAGTAGCTGGCAGGTTCCCAAAAAGATACAGTGCACTGTTATATCCCTTAATGCCGCCAGTCAAACTTAGGAAAGTGGATTGTGTTTCCACTCAAAGCTCTTCATTTGTCCTGTGCAACAAGAAAAATAACGAGGATGCAAACTTTCCAGTATATCTCTCAGCATCAAAATATTGGTGATCCTTGGGCAGTGCACTCCCTTGATTTAGAGCTCTTCGGGAGACTATGGACCCGATGCAGAGACACAGGTTGTAGGGCTGCATGGCCCGATTCCCCCTCCGGCTTTCCCCACATGTTCAGAGCAGCAGTACGGGGAAAGACAGTGGGGGGCGGGATGGGGCGGGGTCTGGACCGGCCAGCCCAGCAGGACATACAGGGCTGATTCAGGTGATGGCCCTGTATGTCCTGCTGGGTCAGAGGGGTGTGCTGATTATTCCACCTTGAAGGTGGACTAATCAGCACTGACCCGGCAATCAGGCCCAGGGAATCGGGCTCCATGAGTTCTAATGAGTGTGGGAAGAATATTATTCACTATGGGTACCTCCTGTTCAAATGCTGTCCTAGGGCTAATAGTACTCACAGCTTCAGAAACCCACTTTAATAGTGAATCCCCCTTCCAACCTTCCACGGCTTCTGGAACAATGCTCTCTCCTACATGCCTAGGTGGTTAATACCCAACAAGGTTCAGTAGACTGTCTTCCCCCCTTCTCAGAGAAAGATTCACAGGAAAACGTTTTTTTTGGAACTCCTCTTTGTCATACCCTGCAGGGATATCTCAATTTCTTCCCTTCCTCCTCGGTGTATTCATGCACCCCCCCCCCCGCCCCCCTCCTTTAACATCACACTTCCCTTTTTATATCCCTAAACCGTGCCATCTGTTAGCAGAAATAGATAATTTCTCCATCCCAAATAACTATAACCCTTGGAGCCATGTATTAAAGCTGTTTATGCTGTTTAAAGCTGCACAGCACCAAATTATTACTTGACTTTCTTTGTTGGGAATGCAGACTTCAGACTTCACTGAACATACTCTCTACATGCTTAACATGGAAGTTGTGCACATGGTCCCCCATGGCTACTCCCTGGCAGCTAGCTGCTATTATCTGATAATTCTTGATGGAAAGATATGCACCTGGAGGAAAGGTCCATAAACCATTATTAAAAGGGACCCAGGATATCACTGCTTGACCCAATACAAGCATTGAGGAACCTGTGTCTTTTGGGGAGACTGCTAGGTACTGTCGCACCCCCTTCTGTCCAGGCGGCTGCCTAGAGGAGGAGACGTGCCTTAATATAGTCCGAGCCGGGGTTTCTGGGGATTGTAGTTGTGGGTTCAAATAATATTGAGGCCCGAGAGTTTAAGGCAAACACAGGAATATTTATTTTTGTTTTCCACCTTCCAAAAAAGAGCCTTTAAAAGCTCAACGCATGGTACACAAATTAATATAGGATTCTTTCTCCCAAAACCATGTTTTCCACAAAAGAAAAGACTTTTACATACAGCACCACACAGTAACTGTTTCTGTCAGGTAAAAACGTTTCTAGTTACTTCTCTTACAACTTCCAGCATTCAGAACAAAGCTTTAATTGATTCCTTCAGCATTAAAGACATGTAGCTGTTTTCTTTTAAAGTTCCAGCCTTCAGCAAAAGGTTTTAGCTGTTTCACTCAGCATAAAGCACGTGTAGCTGTTTCCTTCTTTTAAAGGCAAACAGGATTCTTGAGCAAATACTGACTTAAACAACGTCCAGCCTGTTTTGTTTTCTGCTTTATCAGACAGTAAGATTCTAGGCCTTTCTCCTTTCAGTTAAGACCATTACAAAGTCTTATGACATAAAGAACAGTCCATTATAGAAGACTCGGACTCCTGGTCAGATTCATAACATTCAGTTTGTATTTCTTCAGCATCAGTGCTTTCTGTATCCTGCTTTAATTCTCCGTGTACAAACTCAGGTTTAACCTCTTCTAGCAGCTCTAGTACTTTCCTCCAATAAGACTTCTCTTTGCACCCAGGCTTTTCAGCAGGCACGTGAAGCCTCTTCTCTCTCATTAAGTGGCACAGTGCTTCTAACTGACTTAAATTACTTTTAGTCACAGATTTACTCACGTTCCCTTTCTGAGCTGGCAGATTTCCTATAGCTTCCTGGATTACTGCCAAAGTACGTTGCTCCTCATCAGGACTTCTCTCCGTTATAAATCTCCTCCCTCTAGAGCCCAAAGCAGTTTCTCTGCAGCACTGGCTCCTCTCTGGATTATGGCTTCTACCACCAAGAGCTCCACTGCATTCCTCAGCGTTCTCTGTGGTTAAACTTTTCCTGTGACTCGGTCTCACAGCTTCCTTCCCTCTGGAACCCTCTCTAGTGCTGTCCTTGGAAATACTCTTCTCTTCAGCTGCCCTGAAGGTCTTCCTTCCTTCAGACTTCCTCGAGTTTCTGTTTCCTTCTATTTCTCTGGTGGTTCCCTTTCCTTCTATTCCCCTGCGTTTATATGAGTGTGCCTGAACTAGGGTCCCGTGCTCCTCCCCCAGGTGGCTCTCATTAACTTTACTACTTGCTTCAGGGCTTGGGCGTGGCTTGTAACCAGGAGCTACGTGTGTTTTTTTCTGTTTAGCTTCAGCATGAAAGCTACAGCCTTCCTGCCTGTCTCTCTCCCTAAAGGTAAATGGGTGTTTTTCTCCTATTTCCATAAGCTCAGAAACACTTTCGCCATCACAGTAATTATGACCTAGATTGGCCACTGTTGGAAACAGGATACTGGGCTTGATGGACCTTGGTCTGACCCAGTATGGTATATCTTATGTTCTTATGGAAGGAGAAACCTTCCCACTCCAGCCTCATAGTATCTGCAATCTCTCTGCTTTCACTGAAGTGAGCAGCAGGGCTTACTCCCATCCTGGCCAGCTTTGAGGAGATGTGCTGAGATTCACCACTTTAAATGGGGGGGACAGTGGGACAGTTCTGCCTCTGGACTTCAAGGTTACATCAAGCTCACCAGCTCAAGCCCATGGCGGCTTCTCCAGGATGCTGAGAACTGGCACAGATGGAAAGATTAGTCGATCTTCAGACTGGCAGTCGAGGATCTGCTGAGTGGGCTTTGCTTTAGGTTTTCATGTCACCCTTAGGGATGCCACTGCAGGAACCAAAGCTTGATCTTTTTCCAAGAGCTCATACTCAGTGTCCTTGTGCAGCAGTCATTTGCCCCCTTTGTTGATTTTGTTTCCGATCCTGGCCCAATCTTACTACAGCTGAAGTCAGCCTCAGTTGGCTGTTGGGAAACCATGGATTGTCATATTCTTCAGTTACAAGATAAATAGTGATCAGGAGGTATCTCTGCTTCTGAAAACCTGGTGTCTAGAAGCTGATTTAGATAATATAATATCAATAGTCTCATGAATATGGGTAGGGCGGGTTTCAGAGGCAAACCTATTGAACTTCTTTGAAGCAGACAGGTGGGAATACGATTAAAGTCCCAGTAGTGAGTGTGAACTCTTCTAGGATCCTGCTGTGGATTCTTCGCTGGGGAAAGGGTTGATCTTCGGGGCCCAAGGCACTGATTGGATTCTTAGGGGCAAAAGCCAAGCTGCCACCACTTTAACTATGACTGGAAATTCAGCAGCAGAACCTACCTGGTTTCTGCCACTGAATGTCCAGGCTGCCCAGCCACCGATGCTGCTATGTAGATAGTCCTACATAATAAGTGAAAGCAAAAGTGATCCTAACTTTCAAACTTAGCTCAAATCTATCTATCTAACACTCTTTTTGTCGGATCACTCACCATGAGGGATTCCTCCCTCTCGAGGTGAGTCCTCCTTTTTAATCAAAATTTTCATTAAAACTGTAAACCAGTCTTACACATGGGAGACCACAACGATTCAAACCAACCACACCACCTTCCAATGGTAAAATATCCGAAATTGCTTTCACAGGATTTGATGTGGTGTTCTCCTTCTTAACTTGTGAAAAAGAATCACAATGTTCAGCAAAAGCCAACCCAGCTTACATTCTAAGTTCTTCAATCCTCAGAATTATACTTATCTGAGGTCCATAAGGAATGTATTGGGTCCAAATGGCTACTATAACTCAAAGCTGCGCCCAGGAACTGCAACATGTGCTGTGTTTCAAGCTGTGTTACTTCCTAGCTCTTTCTCAAGCGATGTTTCCTGAGCAAAGTTCCAGTTCCGGTTATACTCCTTTCAATCAGAGCACTACCAGCTGAGTAGAATCATTGATCATGAAGCATCCCTGAACCTTGAACTATCCACCAAATGAATGAAACTAACACTAAACACTGCTTAATGTAATGTCCACCACTCAAAGTCAGAGTTTATTTTATTTATTTTTATTTATTTACATTCTCTTATATACTGCGCTATTCTGCATCAGTGCGGTTTACATTGAACAAACTGAAATTACATTGAACAGGGCATTATAACTTGGAGATAGCTATTTTACAGGGAACATGGGCTATGGAGGGTTAAGTGGCTTGCCCAAGACCACAAGGAGCACCTGTGGGACTAGAAACCCCAGTCCTTCCGGCCCAAGGTTGCTGTCCTCTAGTGGGATTTGAACCCCCAACCTTCCGGCCTGAAGTACCTTGCCCCAACCACTAGGCCACTCCTCCACTCCTCGGGGACATCGAGTGCAATTGAAAAATCCAGCGCTGCTCCTTAAAATGTAACTTCATAGCTTGATCCCCTCCACGCATTGAAGGTAACACTTGATCAACAATTAACCACTGCAGGTCTTCAAAAGTGTGTTGTACCTGCAGACAATGTGCTACCACTGGAGCTCCCAACACTCTTGTGTTTACCCTGTGCTCTTGTAACTGCTTCTTTATTGATCTCGTTGTCATGCCCACATATTTCAATCCACAAGAGCAAAGAATCACATACACCACTGACAAGCCTAAACAGTTAGTTTGATGACGAAAGCTATAATCAACCCCTGTCTGCAGATCACGCCAACTTCCTCCTTCTATTGTGGTGGCACAAAAATCACACGATCCACAAGCGTAATGTCCCCTCCTCTGAGGGTTAGATGATGTAAAACATCCCCACAGCATGATGCTGCCACTACCGTGTTTCACTGTGGGAATGGTGTTCTCAGGGTGATGGGAAGTGTTGGGTTTGCGCCACACATGGTGTTTTCCATGATGGCCAATCAGTTCAATTTTCGTGTCATGTGACCAGAGAACCTTCTTCCATGTGTTTGGGGGGTCCACCACATGCTGTTGTGCAAACTCCAAACGTGTTTTCTTATTTCTTTCTTTAAGCAATGACTTTTTTCTGGCCACTCTTCCATAAAGCCCCACTCTGCGAAGGGTACGGCTTAAAGTGGTCCTATGAACAGATACTCCCATCTCCGCTGTGGATCTTTGCAGCTCCTTCAGTGTTATCCTTGGTGTCTTTGTGGCATCTCTGATTAATGCCCTCCTTGCCCAGTCTGTGAGTTTTGGTGGGCGGCCTTCTCTTGTCAGGTTTGTAGTGGTGTCATATTCTTTCTATCTTGTTATAATGGAGTTAATGGTGCTCCGTGGGATATTCAGAATTCGGTCTATTTTTTTAATATTTATTTATTTATATTTATTTATTTACATTCTCTTATATACCGCGCTATTCTGCTTCAGTGCGGTTTACATTGAACAAACTGAAATCACATTGAACAGGGCATTATAACTTGGAGATAACTATTTTACAGGGAACATGGGCTATGGAGGGTTAAGTGGCTTGCCCAAGACCACAAGAAGCACCTGTGGGACTAGAAACCCCAGTCCTTCCGGCCCAAGGTTGCTGTCCTCTAGTGCAGGGGTCTCAAACTCCAGTCCTGGAGGGCCACAAAGCAGTCAGGTTTTCAGGGTATCCCTAATGAATATGCATGCAATATATTTGCATACAATGGGGGCAGTGCTTGCAAATATATCTCATGCATATTCATTAGGGATACCCTGAAAACCTGACTGGCTTGTGGCCCTCCGGGACTGGAGTTTGACACCCCTGCTCTAGTGGGATTTGAACCCCCGACCTTCTGGCCTGAAGTACCTTATCCCAACCACTAGGCCACTCCTCCACTCCAACCCTGATCTATACTTCTCCACAACTTTGTCTCTGACCTGTTTGAAGTACTCCTTAGTCTTCATGTTGCTTGCTTGGTGGTGTTGCAGAGTCAGGGGCCTTTCAGAACAGGTATACTTATACAGGCATCATGTGACAGATCATGTGACACTAATTGCACACAGGTGGACACTAATCAACTAATTATGTGACTTCTGAGGTTAATTGGTTGGACCAGATCTTATTTAGGGGTTTCATAGCAAAAGGAATGAATACATACAGTATGCACTCACAACATTTCAGTTTTTACTTTTTTTTTTGTATATACAAGTACTTTATTGCCATTTCATTTCACCAATTTGGCCTATATTGTTAGGTCCATTACCTAACATTCAAATGAACCTCCATTTTCATTCCAGGTTGTACGTAATGCAACAAACAGGACAAGAACCAAGGGAATAAAAGTGTTAAAAGTGTGGGGGGAAGTTTTGAAAGGACATTCCAATGCGAGCTGGGACGTCTAAGCCAGAACGTCTGAAAAAAAGGAGGCAGGTGCAGACATGACTTTGCAAACATGGACATGCCTGATACTATATGAACCTCTGCCGGGGGGGTAGGTGGGGAGGATAGAGGAGGTTTCTATAAAGACATCCCCAGAATAGTATTGAAGAACCTGTATGTCTAGGAATAGTCTAATGGTTAGAGTAGGGCCTATGAACAGGTGAATCTAGTGTTGAAATTGTACTGGGGATGATAGGATGCTACCCTTTCTAAACCCTCAGAATGTTTTTCAGCCAAAACTGGCACTTTTCAGGTGTCTGGAGCAGGTCTAAACTTAGACACAACACTAGACGTCCAGGACCTTTCTGAGAACAGGTGGGGACATTAAGATTCCAGCCGCACCTCCACCATACCCCTGTTCAGAGCTGAACATCCACAGACCTGGCTTCTTAAATGTCTCTGGAGATGTCTCTGTGCTTTGGAAGTCTCTATGCCCATTTTGGATGTCCAAAGCACGAATAGGGCTTCCAAAATGACCTACATAATGTCCAATTATGCCTTTTTATAGGATAGTTGTGGCATGATCATGATTGCTAAAGTTAGTTATTAAATTATTTTTATGGGTTAGGGGCCTGGAAATCAATTGAAGGGTTACCTTGGGCTGATCCTGTTCATATTTCTGCAAATTTAAACATGAAGCCTCTGCAAAGCTCTTGGATTGGGATCACAAACTGGGAAAACTGGAAGTGGACGTAAACACCATCAGAAACCAAGTTTCTGGGCTGCAGACTTCCAGTGTGGTAATTTGGCCCTATACAAGAAAATGGAAATTCTGGAGAATCATTGCAGAGTAAGAAATACGCTACAATAACTTTCTTAAATAAAGATATTTAACTCCTCAGGAACATTTTAGGAAATACATGAAAGAGGTGTTGAACATTCCTAAAGAACACATGTCTGAGCTCTCGAACTTGTGTTATGTGCTAGCTGATGTTTGGATTTAATTACTCACCTTTCCAAATCCAAACTCAAGACAAGTGACATTCTGTACATACGAACAGTAAATATTTCTCTACCCAAGAGGGCCATGACTCCAATATCGCACGGAAGTCGCTACCGCTGATTAGTAAACATACCCCTAAGTTTTGTATCCAAGGCAATGGATGGTGTAGTGATTTTTCTAGGGTCACAAGGATTGTTCGTGGAAGAAAAGGGATTTCAACCCTGGCTTCCTAGTACCTCTGTCTTCTCCTCTAATCACTAGACTTCCCTCTAGTTAGAGCAGGGGAGATTGGATACCATCATGTCTCCTGACAGCAGATTTCTCAAGATGAGACAGTTATACTGGCCACCTTATTGATCACCTTCAGTTTGGAATCTGACAAGAATTTAGTGCTTTAATTGTATTTTACAAACAGTAAAATTTAGTTTCGTTCTCAGCCAGAATGCATTTTCCTTTATATAGTAAGGTCATGGTCTACTCAATTGGGAAGGAAGGTTTTCCTCTAGTTACAACGGCAGCTAGGCCTTGACGGCTTTAAAGGGGATATGTTTGGATTTCTTTATCCTTCTCATTCTAATGCTATTAGATCCCTTATGGTGTATCTGTAAGTCCTACCGAGGCATGCGATTGACGCGGCAGTACTATGAGAGGTTAATGATAGCCTTCTTTTTTTCTTATCAGTATTGTTTATAGACCTCTATCATATCTGAGGGGAGATATGATAGAGGTCTATAAATTAATGAAGGGAGAGGAACGGGTAAACGTAGATCAATTGTTTACGTCATCAGAATATAGGAAGACTAGGGGACATGCAATGAAGCTACAGGGTAAACTATTTAAGACTAATAAAAGAAAATAATTTTTCACTCAACGTGTAATCAAACTCTGGAATTTGTTACCGGAGGATGTAGTAAAGGCTGTTAGTGTAGCTGGGTTTAAAAAAGGTTTGGACAAGTTCCTGGAGGAAAGGTCCATAAAACATTACTAAGAAGGGACCCAGGATATCAATGCTTGACCCAGTACAAGCACTGTGGAACCTGTGTCTTTTGGGGAAACTGCTAGGTACGTATGACCTAGATTGGCCACTGTTGGAAACAGGATACTGGGCTTGATGGACCTTGGTCTGACCCAGTATGGCATATCTTATGTTCTAATGTCCCCTCCCCCCGTTGTGAACTTGCCACACTTCATGGTGTTATGTGGTATTAGATGATGATCCTTTCATATGTTTGGTATATATAATCGTTTTTTGAGGATAAGAATGCTGGTGGGGAGGGTGATTGAATTAGGTTTGCTTCACTTTAGTGGACTTTGGAGCCCTTTTATTGAAGGGTTGCCCTTATTGCACAATTAGCAGCAAACCAACGCACAGTAAACGCAGCCATCATGCAATATCTGTCAGAGGCGTGCCCAGCGAGTTCCCAGCCATTATACATGATCGAGCGCCATAGCGCGTGCTGTGATCAATGCACTGCACCTAACACAACCCATAGAAGCGTCATTATGTGCACTCACGCTAATTGCCATTGAGTGCTTGGCAATTGCCCTCACGTTTGTGCCAATGTGCCCTCCATGCCGACACTCCACCCTAGCCTACCCACTTTCCTCCCTAGCGTGTAACGGCCACTTACCACGTGTTTGAGCATGGAGTAACTGGCACGCCCACGATCTTCAGTTGTCTGCACACTAAAATGTGCATTAACAGGCTAGTGAACGTCAGTAAAAGGCCCTTTTGCTTGTAACACACTTCAGGGCGAGCTGTGACTGTTTTCCAGACCTACCTGACTTTCATGCTGCAGTGGAGTGGGATTCTTTTTTATTTACTTGATTTTACATGCATTTTGAAATTGTTAAAAGAAAAAAAACAATCATTCTAAAACCCCCCATTTTTAAAGCCCATCACAGATCTATTCTTAAGAAAGAGTCAAGAAGACTAAATGCGGGCTTTATCTGTTCTATGTCCACAATGCCACCAGCTTCAGCGCTCCTCAATCCTTTCTCGGAGTCACGCCTACCCTGTAAGGTTTTCAGGATTGTTCCAATAGAATATGTATTAGATAGATTTGCATACAATGAGTCTCCCATGTATGCACTTTTATCTCATGCCTATTCATTGTAGTAATCCTGAAAACGTGACAGGCCAGGCGTGACACCAAGTGAGGTTTGAGGAGCGCTTCTCCTCAGCATGTCGTAACCCACATTAAACATAGTGCAGCTTATATTGCTTTGGTGAATCAGCCTCTTAGTCAATCCTTTCTTCCTGTGAAATTGAGCACTGGAGTTTGATTTATCTAGCTGAAATAAAAAAATGCATTTCAACATTTCTACCAGGAACCTGCAAGTCATTGGCCTCTACAGCTATCAATTCCAACAGTTTATAAAGGCATGATTTCTGATGTAATACTCTTAATGAACTGACCAGGCAGTCTATGACCTCTTGTGTAACACTATGTCGTTCTCTAATCATTTACCTTGTATTTGATCAAGTTCAATGGAACAGCCAAATGATACAAGGGCCAAATAGTCTACCATGGCTATATGGTAAATATTTGAGCTAAGGAGCTAGTTCTTAAGCTGCATAACTTCATCCACCAAAATATTCACCAGCTCAGCAAAGAAAAGGAAACAGTTCTTCCATGCTAACCAAGAATGAAGCCATTCACGGTGCTGCTATCTTTCATATTCATAACCTCTTCCAATGGCCTTAGCTCCAAATCCATCCTGCCTGCAGACTGCAATGCAACATTTCCTGCTGCAGAGAAAGCCCTGGACTGGATCAATAAAGTTCAAGAAGAAGGCTACATTTTAAGTCTCTTCCGTATTGCTGATGTACATGAACAACCTGTGGTAAGTAAACACGGTTTTCGATTAGTCAGCATTAGTTTCGCTATTTGTACATGGGAAACATCCAAACCAGGAGCAGAAAGTTGCAAGAACGGAGTTTTCATTCTGAAAGGAAGCACAGTTCCTACTGTGGAGGGTCATTTATAACAGGTCACCTGAGCTGAGTAGCCAAGTAGACTCCTTTCGAGGCTATTTGCAGACAATGTAGGCACCTTTCTGAAAAAGCCCCACAAAAAGCTGCTGAAATCCCAGCTAAAATGCAGCTGGGCACATTTACCCCTCCTCAGGAGCAGGTATAAATGGACATGGCTGAATTACGCACATTGGGGTGGATTTTACAGATTAGGCTTGTATTTTGTGACTCTGCCTGCTCTCCACTCAAACTATGCCTCTGAACATGTCTACATGCAAGTCGCAAAAAAGTATGCATGTCGCTGCTTGTACCTTTATGCACACACACACCCTGGGGTAATTTTATAAGAGGACTTTTATACGCAAAGCAGTGAGTCCGGCTTCACTTTCAACCTATTTCCTTTGCCTTCCTCTTCTTCTTCAGTTTGTGCCTTCTTTGCACTGATTGCAATACATACATCAGAGGTTCTCAAATCAGTCCCGGGGACACACCTCACCGGTCGGTTTTCCCACCCCTGCCCCTGCTGCCGCCGCTGTGCTGTCAGTGGCAGCAGCAATGACAAGAGAACAGCAACACAGCACTTACCCAAATCTGACGCTGCGTGCTGTCGGTGCTCTGATCTGAGCAGCTGGTTCCACCCCCATGCAAACAGGAAGTCTGTGTCAGAGGGGGCAGAACCGGTTGGTCAGATCACAGCAGCATCAGAGACTCTGAGGGAGTGCTTATCTTACCGCCACTGTAGGCCCAGGAGAGGAGAGACAGCAGGGGCAGGGATGGGAACAAGGGGGTCTGAGGAACGGGGGGGGGGGGGGGGGGTGCCTAGGGCACCTCATGTACTTGCACCGGCCCTGAAGAAAGATAGCTGTGAAGACCCATTTTAGACAAGTCATTGAGATTGGAATCGAGTTGTCCAGGTTGGAACATGCTCAGTTCCACCTGTATTTAATAAAGCTGAGTGCAGAGCCTTTTGTAAAATATGTATAAGGATACACAGGAGGGCCGTGTATTTATCGGCACATAGTACAGTAGGCGGAGTGGACGAGTAGCCTAGTGGTTAGAGCAACTCCTCATAACCAGAAGATCAAGGGTTTGATTCCCACTGGCACTCCTTGTGACCTTGGGCAAGACACTGTACACTCCATTGCCTTGGAAGAACAGGCCTAGCAATCTACTATCTAGTGATACATTGCCAAGAAAACCCAGAGGCAGCTGGGTTGCCAGGAGTCATCACTGACTTAACAGCATTTAAAAATAAAACTACAGTAGAAGCAGCCATTGTGCAAATTTATACTTGCACAAAAAAGACCACATAGAAGTGCTGTAGTGGGGCCATTTTACAAACCCAATTAACTAGTGAAGCCACAATGTGGTGGGGGAAATAAAAAATGAGGGAGTACTCTTGCAATCCCTTATGCAAAGTCCTGACTGAAGTGACTTGAGCACTTTTTAAAAATCCGAGTGGATGCAAAAGTTGGTGGGAATTGTATACATAGATTCCCTTTATGAGACGGGGAATACAGGTCTAAATTTTCAGCCTACACAAACCGCACCCATACCAGGCCCCCTTGAAAGCTCTGTGTTGTGTGGATCTCCACAGGTAAAGAGCGGCTTTTGGAAATCATCATTATAGGTCTTCATGGCTTGTATTTCAGTGCCTCAGATCTTTGTTATCAAGCTCAACTTCCGTAGTTGTTGACGTGATGTAGATTTTAAGAGTTGCCGCTGCTCTGATCCTACCTGTTGCGTGTTTTCTCATTCTTTTGCAGATAAATGGGACTATCTATTACCTGAAAATGGATGTAGTAGAAACAAAATGCCCAAGGGTGTCCAAGAAGCACTGGCTGGACTGTCAGATCAGACCCTTCTTTCTAACGGCAAGTCCAGGACTAGTCAACAGAAGTGCCAGGGCTGAGTCGTCACTTCCTAGTGCTGCTTTGGGTGGTTAGAGAGTCAAAAATAGAGACCAATGGCCAGTGGTACCGCTGTCTTATAACTTGAATTGTACAACTTATGGAGTCGATATTCAGCAGCATTTTTAAAGTGTCCAACTGCTGCCACTGAAATTCAAATGAGATGTTCAGTTCTGGACCTTATCTGGTGTCCGGCCCTGAATGTTCAGTTTTGCCAATGATCGGTCTTGCTATCTGGCTATCAGCAATATTCAGCCGTTAACCAGATAGCAAGAACCACATACTGCTGAGACAGCTATTGGCCTGATCTAACTTTATTCAGTTTGGCTATGCAGGTAGTGGTTGAATATTACCCCTAACCGGATGGTTGCCAGAATCACCCCAGTCATTTCCGAGGTGCTTTGTGGATATTCACTGGTACTAACCGGTTAGTGCCACTGAATACTGGGATTTCTGGGGTTTATGCATAAACACTTGTAAATATTGGGCCTTCTATGTTTAAAACAGCATTTCTCAACCTGTGGGTCGCGACCCCCCCACGGGGGTCACCACAGGATTTAGCGGGGGTCGCCTCACTCCGCCAAGTTAAAAAAAAAAAAAACACACACACACAAGTTGCTGCCGCTGCCGAGTCCGCTTCTCGGCAGCGGCAAACTCACCACCTCCCTTCTAATGCAGCCGCAACTTCCTTTGGAGGCAGGACAATGCTGCACGGAGCCCGTCGAGAGACAGGAAGGCTCCGCAACGGCTTTACAGGCAGAGCCGCGGTTCCTTAAGAGACAGGGAGCCGTGGCTGCATTTGAAGGGAGGCAGACATGGGGAGAGGGGAGGAGGGGGCAGGGAACCTGCAATGGGGCTGACATGGGGGAGGGAGGGAGGACTGACATGGACAGAGGGGGGATGGGGCTGACATGGGGGAGGGAGGGGGGACTGACATGGACAGAGGGGGACTGACATGGATGGAGGGCTGACATGGATAGAGGGGGGCTGACATTGAGGAAGGAAGGGAGGCTGACATGGAGGGAGGGAGGGAGGGGGACATGGACAGATGGGGGCTGACATGGACTTAGGGGGGCTGAAATGGAGGGAGGGAGGGAGGGGGCTGACATGGACGGAGGGGGGCTGACATGGAGGGAGGGAGGGAGGGAGGGGGGCTGACATGGACAGATGGGGAGCTGACATGGAGGGAGGGAGGGGGGCTGATATGGAAGGATGGGGCTGATATGGAGGGAGGGAGCTGAAATGGACAGAGGGGGCTGACATGGAGGGAGGGGGCTGACATGGACAGATGGGGGTCTGACATGGAGGGAGGGAGGGAGGGAGGAAGGGAGGGAGGGGGGCTGACATGGGCAGATGGGGGGGTTGACATGGAGGGAGGGAGGGAGGGGCGCTGATAAGGACAGATGGCGGGCTGACATGGAGGGAGGGAGGGAGGGGGGATGACATGGACAGATGGGGGCTGACATGGAGAGAGGGAGGGGGCTGACATGGACAGATGGGGGCTGACATGGAGGGAGGGGAGCTGACATGGACAGATGGGGGACTGACATGGAGGAAGGGAGGGAGGGGGGCTGACATGGACAGAGGGGGGCTGACATGGAGGGAAGGAGGGAGGGAGGGGGGCTGACATGGACAGAGGGGGGCTGACATGGAGGGAGGGAGGGAGGGGGGCTGACATGGACGGATGGGGTGCTGACATGGAGGGAGGGAGGGAGGGGCTGACATGGACAGAGGGGGGCTGACATGGAGGGAAGGAGGGAGGGAGGGAGGGGGGATGACAATGACAGATGGGAGGCTGACATGGAGGGAGGGAGGGGGGCTGACATGGACAGATGGGGGGCTGACATGGAGGGAGGGAGGGAGGGGGCTGACATGGACAGATGGGGGCTGACATGGAGGGAGGGAGGGAGGGGGGCTGACATGGACAGAGGGGGGCTGGAGGTGGAGCAAGTGCGGGCTGTGGGTGGGGACATGACCCTGCACATTTAAGACCAATTACGAGGTTGGCCCTGTATGTCCGGGGTCAACTATTTGCATGGGGGACTTATTCCACCTCGGAGGTGGAATAAGTCCCCCTGGACAGAGGACAATGAATGGCTCGGTCCCAGAAACAAAGGTGAGGGGTGCAGGAGGACCTCCACGGCTCGACCCACGGTAGGCCCAATCGGGGGTTGAGCTGTGGGAAAAGAAGTATCTGTTGGTCCGCTGGTGATGGCAGCTCCTGCATAAAGCCGTGGTGGCATAGCAACAGGGCACCATGCCACTACCGCTCGCTTCATGCAGGAGCCTGGCTGGGCGAGCCAGGAAGGTGCTGGATGTCCGGGCAGCCAGAATCGGGGCATGATCTGCATATCCAGGCTGGCAGACCCAATTCTGATCCCGCAGGCACGTCTAGCCCCTGTGGGATCAGAATTGGGTGCACCGGAACATGTCCCGATTCTGACTGGCTGGACAGGCGGGGGACGCACACATTGGAATCGGCCTCCACATATTTAGTGGCTGAATTTCACCTCAGTCCACATTGTGCCCCTTTTTAAAAGGATAACTTTGACCATTTTGTGAAAAAAATAGCCAACTTTACATGTATAATCATCAGGAATTGTTTTTTCAAATCCCTCATGTGGTCAGCATCACTGCCAGCTGCATAAGTGGTTTTAAGTGTTGGTCTCAGGCACTTTTATTAATAGAACATGGACTTTAGAAATGTTTTCAGCTTTTCTGAATATTTGCAGTTTTGTGCCGTGAACAACATGATTTTTACTGCAGCCAGTCTGGCAGTCAAGTGTGTTTAACAGTTTTCCCAATGACAGCAAAAAGCTTGTTGTCCTACATTATCCTGGACAATGGTCTCAGTATCACCTCTATCCAAATAATTACCAGAGCTGCCCATGTCCCATCCCAGCACTATGCTGGGGATACTCAGCGCCAGGGTCGGCACTGAATAACAGGATAAAGCAGCGATATTGAGACTGCTATCCGCAGTGCACTCTGGGTAACTTAGGACCTGTTTTCTACTCTCCTAAAGTTATCTGCCCACATTCCCTCCCAGCGCTCCCAGATAGTGCTGCAAACATCCACGGATAGCAGAGCCTAAGGAAAATATCCAGATTATCACAGCTGTTATCTAGATAGCTCCCTTTGAATATCAACCGCCTACATTTATATCTCACTTTTCACCAGGTCAAAGCGGTTGGGGGATACATTTAACACGCGGGGATATGAGACACATACACTAATACTTACAGGGAACATGGGCTATGGAGGGTTAAGTGGCTTGCCCAAGACCACAAGGAGCACCTGTGGGACTAGAAACCCCAGTCCGTCCGGCCCAAGGTTGCTGTCCTCTAGTGGGATTTAAACCACCAACCTTCTGGCCTGTGGTACCTTGCCCCAACCACTAGGCCACTCCTCCACTCATTTTATTTAAACACCATGGCTGACTTGAAAAAAATGTTGACTGCAAAGTTTAAATATCAGGCCGGTTGTTCTTGTAATGTACAAATCTTCTGTACCACCTACCAAGGTTCAAGAGTGCAATAAAAAGTTTCATTTATTTGAAAAAAAGTAGGTGCATATTTTTTTTAAGTTGCCCTGCTGCGACAGAACAAACTCTGGTGCGCCCTGGCGCAGTTTTCCGCCCTCTGAAAGATGATTATTCCCACAAAGTCATGTTCTGCACTTCATTCACTTTTATAGTAAATTGCATTTTCCAATTTGATCTGTATTCAATTATATGCCACGCTGGAACCTGCTTGACGGCATTAAGTAGCAAGATTTTTATTGAAATAGAAATGGAATAAATATGTATAACACATACCAATGTTTTTCTGAAAATGCAAGAAACTGACTCATGGACAGAAAATAGACATTACTACAGTGTGAACGGTCATCTTGCTTTTTCACTTTCAGTCTAATGAAGACAGACATCCTGCATTGTACCGGATTCTCCAGTCTGTACAGGTCATTCTATTAAAAACTGTTCTTTTTTTCTTTTTTCAGATGTTTGGACAGTGCAAAGCAATTATATATCTAAGCAACGACTGGTCAATAATTCAGCTGTATAGCTATGACTGCAGAATAAGTTCAGGTACAATATGTTGCCTTATTTTTATTCCCGTAGGTCAGAAATTGATGTCTTTGATCATAAAGTTGTCGCGACACCTGTACCTGGAAGTTATTCTTGCCTGGCATCAATACAACTGCTTCTGTGTCCTATCTAGGGGCCCTGCTTCCATACACCAACCAGAACTGGATTAAAATACAGCCAGGATCTTGCAGCCCCCAGACTAGCCCAACAATAACCTTTTCTTTAAAGTAATTGGTTTCCTGGAAGGGTGTATAGCCCAATATCTTAACCGTATATTGCACTATGTAAACTGATCATACTCTGTGGGTCACTTGCCACCACATCATTTCTGACTTTTGACTGGCTTTGTGGTAATAATGTGTGTTTAACGTGACACTAGGACAACTACCCACAGGGTCACCATGAGTCGATATTGGCTCGACGACACTTAATAAGAATAACAAGCTTTTTATGGCAAAGTAAAACTGCACAATTATATTATAAAAGCCCAGTGAGCAATGTGTCTTTTATAGAACAGGTCTTGTGTCCTTGCAGACGCACATAGGTTTCCTACAAAAGAGAAGGCCAGTTTTAAAATGTAAGTGTGCAAAAATAGAGTGGCATCCTAGTGGCAATATCTACATGTAGGGGGCGCTACCTACACATAGGTGCTACAATTTTTGAAACAAAATTTGAAGAACGATCCCCAGACTCTGCTTCAAGTATTAAGGACTCCAAAATATAAACCCTTTACGCTTACCTTGGAATCCTTAATACTTGAAGCAAAGTCTGGATTGCGATTCGAAACATGGCACATCGTTTAAGGGATTTCACATCTATGTTACAATTTATCAGCGCTTTAACCTTTAAGTTAAGTAAAAAATTGTATTAATAAAAATGATTAAAAAGGAATTTCTGCTCAGTTGGGTAAGAGGAATTGCTTTCCCTCTTTCCCTGGCAGCGTCCCCGACATTTTAAAAAAAAAAGATCTTTGATAGTTTGGGAAATTTTGAAATATTGGTGAGGTGACTTTCCACTTGCTGTGAATTACCGGAGATCTTTTTCAAATTTTGTAATGTTTCGATCTCCCGTTTTCGGGTTTAGTTTTTGCATTGATACAGTTTTTGAAACAGGTATGACATATACGGGCATGTTGTAAACCTGCTTGCAAAGAGCCAGTAATTATGGAGCCTTCCTCTGAACGTCCTGCCTCGCCCCGGGGGGGTGGTGCACAGATCATCAGCCTCAAGCCTCACGGCTGCAAAGCAAACTTTGAGCTGACATAAATAGACTTTCCTAGGTCTAGCTATACTGCTGTTGTAATAGCACGTACATACAGGGTGGCCCAAAAAAAGTGAGAACATCTCATAAACTAAAAGCTTAAATAGTTTACTTGTTTACCTTTTTTAGCTATATAACATCTTTATTTCGACAATTTCCAGTCGCTATCTTTTTTTTTTTATTTGTCAATCATTTACATCTGTCTTTTTGAATTTTTAAATAACTTATATGCTACGAGATGTTCTCACTTTTTTGGGCCACCCTGTATATACTTTGAAGACGCGCCCAGAATGTGCCTCCTTTTCGAATGCTTAAATTCCTATATGCTTGCATCTATACTCCTAAGTAACACTGTTTCTATACCTGTATGTTAATTTATATATTTAAATTTGCTTTGTGTATGTGTAAATGATACCTGAGTTGGGGGGGTGAATGAGCAAGAGAGTGTACTGTGGCTTCCTTTCACTGCAATATGCCCCCTAGTGGCCCTCTTCTGAACATGCCGCTTCTCAGCAGAAGGGCAACTAAACGAGTAGAAATGGCGCATTATATCAGAAGCCTGGATTCTCTGCATGTCTGCAGCAATGGTGCTTTCCTGGCTAGGCGCGGCGTCTTCTGTTTCAGCCAGAATGTGCTAAGAAAGTCCATAAGCATGATGAAGTACAGTTGCGGGAAGGAGAGTAGTAGCCAAAGGCGAAGGGATGGAAAATATCTTACCCATCGTGTTATTTCCACAGTGTGTGTAAACATAGACATAAAAGAACCTAATAGCACAGTAGATGATGACAGAAAATGACTGATCGATCCATGCGATCTGCTCAATTATTCCTGTCCATCTTCCTAAGGATATTTCCCAAATGTCAGCCATAGAGAAAAACCACTTTAAAGATATTGCTCCTTAACCAGGACAGCTTCATTCATTCGTCTCTTTTGTACTCTACTCTCTGGGGTAGATGAGTACACAAAATCACCCCTCGCCATCCACAGAGCTTTGCAATAATCTAAATAACTACCAGTAACGTTTCAGCCATCGTGCTGTTGCTTTCTTCAGGGTGAAGATGTGATGCAGTGGATATCTGCTCTTATATATAGTGGTTCTCAAATCAGATTGGTGAGAATGAAGTGGGGAATTTGGAATAAAAGAGTCATCTTGAGTCCTAAATATATCAAGGCTTATACAGGCAGCTGGGAACAATTAAGAGGAAGACTCGATATATACTCCATCAACAATAAATGATGAATAACTCTTCGTTTCCCCAGCTCCACATCATTTAATCATCTCCATGTGCGCAGACTGCCCTACTATAATTGAAGATGGTCACGAGGATGCTTTCTTCAGAGACAAAGCTGAGGAGGGGCTTGAAATATACAACAGAGAAAATAACTTCACACACTATTTCAAACTGGATAAGATCGAAAGAGTATCAGTGCAGGTAAAGTCCAAGGTACTCGAAATTCTAAAGGCACTCAGCACTATTAAAATGCACATGTTCACAAGGAAAGTGAATAAGCTGTGAGTTAACTGTATATTTGGGGTTTCACAGTTTTAGTACATAATGAGGGTTGTTTTAGAAACCTTATTTGCAATTTCCACATGGAAAATCCAACATTTGTAGGTGGAGATGGCATCCACGTAGAAATGGCGATTTTTAGAAAAGGCTACATTTACATATAGATGTCTATAATACATGACAATTGCAAGGAAGCATATTGGGGCCATGGTTAGGGCATGACCTAGGCGAGTCAAAAATCTACACATGCAACCGCCATTTAGTATAGGCAATGCATGTGTGAGACCAAAATTCTCCACGTCGGGCTTTACAGCTGCTCCCTGGTACAGAGAGGTTTTTAACCCTTTCGAGGCCGAGCCCAAAACTCTTGAGATCCAAAATTCTGACCAAATATTCCTATCAAATGGTATATAATACATGACCATAGCAGAAGGAAAATCACTATTAGAACATATTGAATAAGACGGGTACAATTTTCCTGAAATATGCAAAAATTAACCCGGCTGCAGAATGTGGATTAAAATTTTAAAGTAGGCCTTCAAAGGGTTAAAAAGTGTTTGTTTCCTATACAGGAAAGATTAAAAGGATTATTCTCCTTAATCCCCTGCTATTTATCGCCACCCTTCCCCAAATTCTATGTAAATACAGCCAGAGGCCTCTGTAGTTAATTGTCGTGTTTTAGATGTAGAGGTTTGCAAACCGACCCACGTACACATGAAAGTGTCAGCACTTAGATATGCAAGCTGTGAGCTACCAGTTTACATGTGTAAGAAGCTGACTTGCTTCCATTGGTTCACCTAGAGGACCCTATCTCCAACATTGTGATGAGCTGGATGTGCTGATATTTAACAGCTTAAGCTGTATGTCTGGATGATTTTAACATGCAAACTGCCTTTTCTTTCAGATGGTAGACAAGCAATTGCATGTTATAGAATTCACCATCACAGAGACCACCTGTTCTAAGTCATTATCAGCTTTAAATATTTCCAAATGTCAGTTCCTGGAGAAAGACCCAATAGTAAGTCAAACTGTTAAAGAAACCGCCCGTTGTGTAAACCATTGTTAAGAATATTTTTCTTCAGTAAGGAGTAGGTTTACTAAGCAGCAGTACCTGTGCTGAGGTCCCATTGGCGCATATACCATGGGTGCGCTGCTCGTGCCGCTTATTAAGCCTATGATTCTAGCATAGGATGTGCTTAGTGTTTGCAAGTGAAGCGGGAGGAGGTTTAACAAGCTGCGTTTGTCGCTGACATGCTCGTAATGTTTTTATCTCGATATAAATAAAATGTCATTGCTGCTACTTATTCAGTGGCACCAATTACACAAGCAAAAATATAGTCAGCCTGTTTAAATCATTTTGAGGCCGATTCTGTATAGGATGCCTCACTACGGTGGAGATGTTTAAATCAGGCATGGGCGCAATTCCCACCTGATTCTGGAAACACGGGTTTAGACACATCCGTGTTTCTGGCATCGGGATCATAGACGTGTCCAGCGCAGCACGTTCAACATGTCGTTCAGCGGGCCCTTGTGTGAATTCAGTGTGAGGCCCATGCTTGGATACAGGCACGGGCCATGGAATAAAGCAGACAAACATGTCTCCAGCAATAGTGGTAGATACGGGTAAATGGTGATCAGGTTTTGGATGTGCCCATCCTCACCGTATTTTGTGAAGTTAGCAATCCAGATAAATTATATGCATTAAAAAAGGTGGAAGGAAAGCCAAATGACTGCCAACGTGGTTAAAAGTGAGGCGAGAGAGGCTGTTATAGACAAAGGAACATCCTTCAAAAAATGGAAAAAGGATCTAAATGAAGAAAACAGGAAATAGCATAAGCACTGGCAAGTTAGATGCAAAACAGGGATAAGGCAGGCAAGAGAGAAATTGAAAAGCGTTTATTGTGGAAGCAAATACTCAATAAGAAAAACTTAATTCACGTAGATTTAAAGCAAGAAGTCTGTGAGGGAGTCAGCTGAACCATTAGATGATAGAAGGAAAAAAGGGGCGCTAAAGAAGGGTAAAGCCATAGCAGAGAGACTGACTGAATTTTTTGCTTTGGTCTTTAATAGAGAATATGTAAGAGAGATACCCATTTAGAAATGGTATTTAATGGTGGCAATTTGGAGGAGCTAAAGCAAACCTCGGTGAACAAAGAAGACGTAATAGGCCTGTTGGGAAATTTGAGTTAGGTCTGCATTTCCCAACAGGCCATACTGACAAACTAAAGAGTAGCAAATCACCTAGATCAGATGGTATACACCCCAGAATACTGGCCCAGATTATGACTTAGGCCTGCTTTTCATGTAACCTAAGTTGTCCAGATAAGGATTGCTGAAAATCACACTAACCAGGTAAGTGCTGGCAAGCCACTAACCAGGTAAGTGGGCAAGCCACTTAACCCTCCATAGCCCATGTTCCCTGTAAAATAGTTATCTCCAAGTTATAATGCCCTGTTCAATGTAATTTCAGTTTGTTCAATGTAAACCGCACTGATGCAGAATAGCGCGATATATAAAATAATGTAAATAAATAAATAAATAGTAACAGTACTGCCCCCACCCCACTCCCCGAATGCCGCTGCACTAAGAGGATAATGCCAGGGCAGTTTGTGGAGATATTTAATGACATTACCTGAATACTGCAGTTGAAAATCATGGTCTCCCCAGAACGGCTGGCTAAAGGCTTTGAACATTGGCCCAATGGTGTGGGAGGGTTGGTGTTGGAATGAACACAATTTTTGAGTTTAATTATCAAAATCTGAGAGCCCACTTCCCACCCCCTTGAAACAGGATGCTTGAGTGGAGCGGAACGTGGTAGACCTTCAGCATATCGATACTCAAGTTATGCAGCAGCTTCACTGACTTGTGTTTGTTGGGGGTGAGGGCTACGTAAAGGAGAAGACTGGGTTGGTTATGGCCCAAGGAGTGTGGGCTTCCCTCACTGCTATAGGAAGGATGTAAAGAGGGGCCTCGGTGCCAGGGAGAGGTGAGGGAGAGCTGCCTCGTGTTGTACCCTCTGGCTGACAGGAGAAGCCCACAACAGTGATTCTTACCTGCTGCTACCAGTGGATCTCATGAAACTATTTTGTGACACCTTGTAGATGGTATTTAACCTTGGAGTTAACCTTTTTGCTCAACTATAAGTTGTTCAGTGTCCATTACTGCACTGATAAACCCGTAATACTCATCCTAGTTACTAATCTAGAGAATCCAGCCAACGGTTGATGTCATTAAACCTCCCTGAAGCTTAATCTCGTGTTACAAGGAGATGGCTTTTGTCATGAAATAGAGTTAAGGCATATAGATGCATCTGCTTCAACTCTCCGGGAGAGATCTCTGCCTAGAATAGGAGCGCCACCTACTGGGTCTTTTTTTGTACACACCCAGCCCAGTAGCCAGAGCCAACACAACTGATTTGCAAAGTTTTGGACCCTCCTTGTAGAAAACGTTTGCATGCAGTCACTACATGTGAAAATTTTATTTGAAGTAATTACTAATGAGATACTGCAGTGCAAAATCATGGAAAACATCTCATTAGTAAAGAATTTTGTGAAAACCTGCACTACAGAAAAATACTTCACGGGTCCAATTTTTCAAAAACGATGACACCCCCCCCCAGCGAAGAGGTGTAGTTATCTTTTCCAGTTCTCCCCATAGCTCACATTCAGAGGTAGGTTTTCTACCTTGCTTTTCTGTATGGGTAACAAACTGTTCTTTACTCTGTGCCAGGTTGGATTCTGCATTGCTAATGTAGATACTACACGCAATGTTACAGTGTCCTGTGAAATTTTTGACCCTGAGGTAAGTAACAAAATCTGTCACAACACTGGCAATTTTATATTTCAGTACTGTTCAAACAAACAACCAGAAAAAAACAAAAATCACACAAACCTGCTAGCAAAAGAAGCAAATCCATTCTTGCACTGCCAGCACTTGGCTTTATAAACCACCAAGGACATCCCTGGTAAGTGCCAAGAGGCATTGTGAGGGTGGAGATTTGTTCAGGGTGCTGATTGGGGGGGGGGGGGTGGAGGTCTGGAGCCTGATCAGGGGGACGGTGTATTGGGGGGGGGAGGGGGGAGTGATCGGGAGGCTGATTGGAAGGAGTGGAGTCTGGAGCCTGGTTGGAAGATTTCTTTTTTATTGCAGTAACTGCATCCATAAAATGTGGGTGCACGTACTACACTATCTGCAGATGCATTTACCAAATATCGGCCCTGTGCGATAACTGCAGGGCACAGATGCTTGGGACGTCTCCAACGATTACTGCACTGGCTTTGCACTTACACTGTGTTCATTTTTGCACCTCATGCATGTACAGTGCAAAGATTTACCACATTTTGGGAAACTGACCCCATAATGCAATTTCCAGTGGTAGGGATTTTATTTGACTCTTTAATATATAATTTGGTTGATGTTAGGAAGCAATTTAGTTTAACAGTGTCGTCGTCTGAGCACTATTTACTCCTTCAGAAGAGCTTCTCTCATTCTGTGCCTACAACTATCACGTCTCACTTTAATGTAGGGTTGTCAGCTACTCATGTAACAAAGCTTTGTGCCCGAGCTCAGTGCCAGGGTGTGCATCTCTCAGGCATGAAACAGGACTGGATTGATGGGTACATCACACCATCTATTTCTAGGCACAACTAGGTCTTTTTAGCTTCATACAAGCTCTCAGTACCTTAGACTGAACTGGAGCTGATAAATATTCCATACCAGAGGTGGCCCAAGGTGGATGCTGAGCCATGTGCGGAGACTCATTGTGGAGCCTCATTTGCATAAGTATTTGCATAATGATAATGTGCACTAACTTTTAGTAAACATGCCCCTTAATGAGTGTCTGGATAAAGAAAAATTACCAGATTTCTACATTACTATAATCCAGTGCCAATCGCCAGGTACATTAGGAAGTACTACAAATACTGCCCATTTAGAACCCATAGCAAACCCACTGTATCATTATAGTACTACCAGGAGTCATGAAGCACCAAACCCTACCTATCAAAAGGCAACACTGCAAATATTAAATCAATACATCTCAGAGAATAACAATACATGACCTACTGGGGAAAGAGAACAAGTGGCACTGTCTAATAGAAACTACATAAACAGAATACCTCAGCTCGGTTACACATGCAGAACATAGACCGTCACCAAACAAAGACCAAGGGATCACAATTTAGAAATAGGAAGACAATAGTTAAATTGGGAACCCCAAAAGCCAGACTTGTAATGTACAACAACACTGGAGAAATAAAACTATAAATTAATTTCCTCTTCAACTAAACAAAAACACAAAGAAGTTAGCGATGCACATTTCCCAGAGCTGAAATATTCAAGTTAATAAATTCAAAATAGAAAAGTATTTTTCTACCTTTTGTTGTTTTGGCATTTTATTTTTCAGTTGCAATTGCTCCAGTCACTTTCTTCTGGTTTCTTCGTGTCTTTGCTAACTCTCCATCGTCTGCTGTCCATTTGTCCTTTCTTCTCTCTTCTAGTTTTTTTTTTCCATTCTCTCTCTACATCTGCTTTAACATACTGATCTTCCCCTTTTGTTCTTTCCTCCATTTCTTTCTTTATTCCTTTTTCATCCACTCAAATCTTACCCCTCCATCCTCAATCCCCACTTACTCTCCCAATACCCAGCCAATAATAGGTTTTTCTTCTTTCCCACACAAAATATTTTCCCCTCTCCATCTTCACTCCCCCAGCCCCATCCCATTCTAGTCCTCCCCCAACATCAGCTCCCTTCTAGTTCCAACCCCACCCAGCATCCGCTCCCTTCTAGTCCCATTCTCCCATCCCCCCGCATCAGCCCATTTCCAGTCCTAGCCCCCCGTCAGCCCATTTCCAGTCCTATCCAAGCCCCTCATCAGCCCATTTCCAATCCTAGCCCCCCCATCAGCCCATTTCCAATCCTATCCTAGCCCGTCCATCAGCCAATTTCCAGTCCAAGCCCCCCTCCGCCCCATCAGCTATTCCCAGCACTAGCTCCCCCCACTCAGCCAATTTTCAGTCCAGGTCCCCTCCACTCAACCTATTTCCAGTCTAAGCCCCCCTCCCCATCAGCTATTTACAGTCCTAGCTCCCCCCTCACCCCATGTCCAGTCCTAGCTCCCCCCTTCCACTCAGCTAATTTCCAGTCCAGGCCCGTCGCCCCATCAGCTATTTCCAGTCCTAGCTCCCCCCTTACACTCAGCTAATTTCCAGTCCAGGCCCGTCTCCCCATCAGCTATTTCCAGTCCTAGTGCCCCACCACTCAGCCCATGTTCAGTCCTAGCTCCCCTCCCCAACTCAGCCAATTTCCAGTCCAGCTCCCCTCCCCATCGGCTATTTCCAGTCCTAGCTCCCCCCCCCCCATTCAGCCAATTTCCAGTCCTAGCTCCCCCTCCCATTCAGCCAATTTCCATTCCAAGCCCCCCTCGCCATCAGCTATTTCCAGTCTTAGCGCCTTCCCCCTCACGAAGAGCTCCGCAACTGTTCGAATGTTTTTAGAGGGAGCCGGAGAGGCTCCGGCTCACCTCTGACAGCCACCGAAGTGGAGAGCACCTTTTTTCTTCACTTCGGCGGCTGTATTACAGTGTAGGATGCTGGCATGCCAAGGTCAAAGGGGACTTCCTGTTTCCCGGCACTCAGCGCGCCAGGTCCTATACTGTAATTCAGCTGCCGAAGTGAAGAAGAAAGGTGTGTTATAATTATTGGCCCATAGGATGACTAAAATTCTAATTTAAATACACAACATTGCTTCAAGCAACTGTGTCCCAATTCAATAATTTTATACTTTTTAAATTGTAATTTTAGATTACAAATATAATCATTTAAATTTATAAGGCTTTCATAGTCTTTTAATGAATCCTTGCACCCTGTCCGATATGCCATTTTGTGTTATCCATCTGCTCTGGGGACATACCTTTCACGCGTCATGTTACTGTGGATGATAGGAATAGAATTTAAAATTGCCAATATCTAACTGGATTTTAACCTTTTACACACGTGATCAAAACCATTCTTTCACACCAATCACATCATTCTATTTCTGTTATAAGATTGAACATGCTTGGAGAACTGTTTATTCATAACTAACTTTCAGGTTATCTAATCGTGAAATGCTGCTGTAAAATAGATATTTCCCCATTTCAGTTACTGTATCACTCACCAATGACTGTACAGTCACCTACTCGTCCAAAAATTGCACAACTAGAAGCCGAATTGGAATACGTAGAGCAGCCCCGAAGGGCTTTAGCTGCCAGTTAAAGGAGGGGGATCTGGGTCAGCCCCGAAGCTGAGGCCTTAGCACTGTGCAGTGTGTCATGGGGAGTCCAGCTTCAGACACAGCTGTCCCTTCAGGCTGCAGGTACGATGTGTTGGCGAGGGAAGGGCAAGCTGGGTGTCTGGAACCAACCAGGAGGGAGGGGGGAGCGGAAGATCAGCAGAGATTGCCAAGGGTGAAAAAAGTGGAATAACAAAAATAAAAGAACTATTCACACAATATCTTTCCATTTTTGTCCAGGAGGATCATCCTACGGATCCAAGGCACTGCCCCAGAGGTGGACACAGGCATGGACATAGGCACAAGCACAGGCATGGGCATGAGCATGGGCACAGACATAAGACCAGCCATAGAAAAGGTCACAGGCATCATCCCCACCCCCACCATCACCATCATCCCCACCCCCACCCCCACCATCACCATCACCATCATCCCCACCCCCACCCCCACCATCACCATCACCACCATCACCACCATCCTCATCACAATGAGCAGAACAACAGTTGGCATCATCATGAGCACAAGCATGAATGTCGACCTCCCCACAGAGGTCCTCCTCCAGGTCATGGACACCAACATCCCTACTACAATAGGAGCCATGGCAGTTCCTCAGAAGAACATACCCCGATTCAAGTCCCTTGTTTACCCAGAAGACCTTCTGGGGAAATCATGTATGTTTCTTTGCTAAAAGAGGATCAACCCAGGCTGTTGGGTTCATCAGGTGCAACTGAGGGATTATCTGAGCTCCCTGGACCTGGCCAATCTGGAGCAAATCTCCCTCCATGTGAAGTCCCACCGACTGAGCCCTTTCCACTGACACACTCTGATTCTGAGTCCTGCCCAGGACAACCTAGAGAACATATGCCAGAAATTCTGCACTTATTTCTAAAATAATTTCCACAATGAAATGTTCTAAGCATGCATATTAAATTCCTGTTTTGAACTTTGTATCTGTGAGAACTTGCTCAAAATTCAGAGTAATATTTCATTTTTCAAATATACACACTGGCAAATAAATAAATCAAAAAGTCTCTATAGTTTTTGTCAGTGAGTTATGCCTTTAATGTTATTCTGAATCAAAGGGGTAAACACTGATTTCTTCTGAGAGGATGCAGTCGACTGTGAAGCAGCCATGACATCATCCATTGCTATCCTGCTACAAAGGATTGTGGGGAAATAAAAGGTAATTTAGTCAAACTTTTGCAAATGCAATGGGTACCGTTGACCAGGCCTCCTCCACTCTTGCCTTCAGATGTAGCTTATTCTTATCACTGAAAGCTGAAAGTGAGTTATAGTAGGTGCTTCCCTGTCTCCAGAGGGTTCACAATCTAAGTTTCCACCCAAGGTAATAGAGGGCTAAGTGATGTGTCCAAGGTCACAATAAGCAGTAGCAAAATTTGAACTCTGGTCTCATAGGTTCTCAGTCGGTGGCACTAACCATCAGGTCACCACTCCTAAGCTGAAATCTTCAAATGTAAAATAAAATATATTACAAAGGCAGGTTCAGCATAGTGCAGAGAATAAGTAATGGTAATAATATTATTGATATTGAATCTTAGAGGTACATGAGTTTAACACAAAAGAAGTTACATTGGAGGCTCTTGGCTCAACCCTCATAGATCCCTTCTACAGTCTGGTATTAGGATATCTACCATGAATATCTATGAACTACATCTCTACACAGTGGAGGCAGTGCATACAGATGTATCCCCTATGTATTCCAGGTTCAGGAGGTTCCCCGAAGACTGGGCTGAGAACTACTAATTTACAAGGGTCACGGTGTCAGTCTGCCGCAAGAGGTTACGGCCTAAACTTGAGCAATGGAAGTTCGCCTTGCTTCAAGTCACCTACTGTAAAGTAATGAAAGGAGCAGTAGTGGGGTGTCCGTGCAGGGTCATACCACGGGCTGTGTGAATGGTGTGACTACACATGGTGCAAATAAAGAATGGGCGCTGATATCCCTCGGTTTCCAGGACGCTTAAAAAGAGTGACTTACTGCACATGGCTGGCATGTGCCAGATTTCTTAGTCGCGAGGGCACGTGTCTAGCTTGATACGGTCCTGTCTTTGTGATGGCACGCCACCCTTTCTTCACTATACCCAAGGTCGCCCAAGGGTGTAAGACGTCCCAGGTGAGCCTTCAGCTTTAGGCCACTTTAAATTAGCTTTCAGACCTCTAGCACCTGAGATTTTGATAATTAAACTCAACAATCGTGATTACCCCAACTTCAACCCTCCTGGAACAATCGTGTATAAACGCATAAGTGGACAACATACTTTCAAATATCAGACATTGTATCCTATACATAAACATAAGGCAGCCATTTTCCAAAGGTCATGACCTGCTTGGTGAGAGCTCCCTCATTACAAGCCTCTGTTGACCTTTATGCTCTATTCAGGCATTTTCCTCTGCCTGTTTAGAATTTAGCTTGTTCTTTATTTATTTCTTGTTCTTTCTTTACCCAGCTCCTGCTCTCTACAATGTGTCTCCCTTCTTAACACTTTACTTTATTATCTACCCCTGGCTTGACATTCTTCCATAGTCTTCCTCTGCTCATTGACGCAATTACTCAGGTGAACCTGAACCCACCAGGACTCTCTCCTCCCTCTCTACCTGTATCTTCTTTGGTGTGCTTACTCTCCTCTCCTCCCTCTCCTGTGGCTTCACATCACTTTGTGTTCTTGATGTTAACTCTCCCTAATCTTTTCCGACAATTCCATGGCCCTACTTCTCATTACCCAGTCCTTACTGTCTGTGATGGGCAGCTTAGGAGATGCATGGTTTTCCCGAGGGACGTGACATCCACGGGTACATCACGGGGAGGGACAGGATCCAAAACATGTAATGTTTCAGAATTCGGTGGGCGTGGGGACGTCCAAAACATCAAACACATCTATCTCCTCGATTGCAGCCCACGGGCATGTCTAGAGCCACGGATGCGGAATTAGGCTCAAGGGGGCCCGTTTCTTATTTAGACATGTTTGCGGGCTGGACGTGCATGTTATGAAATTGGGCTCTTAATGTTTTATTTAAAAATTTACTATGTTTTTAGTTTACAACTGTCACGTGGATTCATCTCATTTCAACACTGCCTTGTTCTCGTCGCCTTATCAGCAGCAGTGTGTATCAGGAAGGAGATCTTAAGCCAGTCCTGGATTTCTAGCAAGCTCATCCTAATGCATTATGGGACCCACAGCACTGATTCCAATGGGTAAAGTCAGAGACTACAAATATCCTATTGCATTGCAATGCAAATTCAAAACCAGACTTGGCAAAAAAATCTCACTCTTGGAACTGGGTAACTTGGCAACTCTGTATTTTCACCTGCTCCTCAGATCTCCCACTAACCCATCTGTCTCGACTAGAGTCCCTCAAATATGGCTTCTTTTCCTTCAGTGTTGTACATCCATGAAGCAGCTCTTCTCTGGTCATTATGCTGGCGCCCTTCCACTCCCACATACGGAGGGGTACTGTGGAGTTAGTATAGGAGTTAGCGTGTGGTTTTGGCACAGTTCTGGAAAGTGGCACAGGGCTGTGGGCTAAAACCCTCGCTCTGCCCTTGCAGCGCATGTTGGGGCGGTGATTGGACAGGAAGGGGGTGTTCCCATGACGCTGCATCCAGCTCAGGCACTTGTAGCCCGTGGAACGTGTGCTCAGTGCAGGTACTGTGAATGCAACTAATACCAGCTCAATGGGGGCGTAAGTTGCTTCCACGGCTGGTTTACATTGCTGAGGCACAGTACATACAAGAGGACGCTGTACCACCCCCCCCCCCCCTGCAGTTAGCCCACAGCCTCACACTACTAATGTAGCCCACATACTGGCACAGGGCTTAGTAAATATGCCCCAGATTCTTCTATAAGGGTACTCCTGTGCCACTCCTCATTACCTCTCTTCTCTTATCCCTTGCCCCATGAATGCCAGTCATCAAGTGAGTAGCTCTTATCTGTACCCTGCTCCCTCACTGCCAGTTCTTTATGCCACGCTTTCCACAGCACTACACTCTGTCCCTGAACTAGCCTTCTTGAGTTGGCACACCATGCATCTTTTCAGGCTAAATTCAAATCTCACCTAAATTCCCACTTTTTAGAGGCTGCTCTGAAATTTTAAACACTGATTCTCCCTTATCATAGCCTTGTTGGTTTTAGCCATGTTTTCTATAATAGAAACATTTCCTGAAATTAATAGTCTTGCCTATGTGCTTTGACCAGACAGAGAACAGGCACTTCCTACATCTAGTGCTGCCAAAGTAGTAGAGGTAGCAACCTACAGCATGCGCCATCTTTTCCCTCTTGTACAATCTGAGAAAATATTTCTTTTGGAAAGGGTGGTGAATGTGTGGGACAGCCTCCCAGTGGAAGTGGTGGAGACAAGAGCTGTATCTGAATTCAAGAAAGCAGGGGACAAGTACAGAGGCTCTTCTGAGGGAGAGGAAGGGACGGTAGAACTTAATGGTTGTTATAGATGGGCAGATGGAATAGGCCATATGGTCTTTATTTGCCATTGTTTTCTTTGTTTCTATGTACACTATAGATATTGGATAGCCATTGTTTCAGAACTAGATCTTCCAAATATGGTCCGACTAGCTAATCTCCAGATGAGGGCTAGAGATCTTTGAAAAGAGTTATAAAGCAGTAGGATGACTTGCGCAGTCACAAACATGTACATAAACCACAAAGCCAACTTTTGCAGGCCCAGTGGCATGGAAGTCAAATCACATCGCAACATGCCTGTGTTGGGACACCTTTATTGAATTTCTTTATTGCACCATCTCTATCTCTACTGTTAAAGAGTCAAGGAACGATGCTGCTTGAATATACTAGCAAATGGTAGGTTGGATTACAATAGTGGATATGGTGACAAAAAAGATTCAAGTAAACACAAACACACTACTGCCTACTTTTTTGTTTAAATATCACCAACCTTAGTTTATTCTTCACTGACTTCATGAAGGGAGACAGCTCTCCAAAGCGAGCCACAAATGTTTAAAATTAGTCCAATAAAAGGGTTTCATCTTCAACTTGTTTCTTGTCTTTTATTTTTGTCTAACATGTAACCACCCTAGGCTATTTATATCTAAATCAATTAGAGGCAGATCCCAAAACATCCATGTCCAGCCCGCAGATATATCTAAATTGAACCTAATTCTGCATCTGCAGGACTAGACATGCCCACAGATCCAAAATCGGGGAGGTAGATGTGTCTGGCATGGCATGAGCAAAGTGCTATTTAGCCGGCCTGTGCACACGTCCAACGCATGGCCATGCCTGCAGGGGCTATGGGATATAATGGAGAAACACATCCCCCCGTCAATATTATGGGACACGAGTAAATGTTTTGGACGTCCCCGTGCCCACCGTATTCTGAAAGGTTGCACGGTTTGGATCCTACCTGCTTCCGCGATGTACCCGGGGAAGCTATGCCTCCTTGGTAAAAATGTGCATCTCCTAAGCTGCTCTTCACATTTACAGCAGTTTATTGTTGCAAACTAGACAAATACAATGAGAAATGACTGCTGCTGCAACCTAGACCGTGTACCTGTCCTCCTCAGGCCCTGAAAAGTGCCAGGTAATCCCAGTGCACCCTAATATGGTATAAGAGAATGTAAATATGAACATGTCATATGTCAGGACAGACCTTGCATCAGATGGTACTTGGCATTATAAAATGGCCCCAGTGATTCCTGCCTTTGGTCATCTCTACAAACATGCTTTAAACTGCTAAGGATGGACCCTTACCAAGTGCACAAAACCCCAAACTAACATTTCAGTTCCACAAAGGATGCATAATATTGCTGAGCAACAAATGTATGCCCTATTCATGCCTCTGGCTTATAAGTGCCCTCATTCTGCTGCTCCTTACTACCATTCCCCCTTATCTCTCTGTTCTGTCAGATTACTTTGATCTGTGCCCTTCTCTTCTACTGCCAACTCCAGACTTCGCATATTTCACCTTGCTGCTCCTTATGCCTGGAACAAACTACCTGAGTTTTTATGTTAGGCTTCTTCTCTGGCCCTTCTCAAATACAGGCTGAACGCTCACCTCTTCATTGCTGCTTTAGGATCTGATCCGTCTAATCTCCCTTGTATTTCCTTACCATTCCTCTGAGATGTATCCTGTCCACAGTTGCTGTGTTGTCTGTCTTGACTAGATTGTAAGCTCTGCTGAGAAGGGGCCATCTTTTACGTGTCTGTGCAGAGCTGCATATGCCTTGTAGCGCTATACAAATGATCAGTAGTAGTAGTAATAGTAGTGGTAGTAGTAGGGCCTTCTGACTATGGCATCTGATTCCCACATATCTGGGTAATGGCATTTCTCACAGCAGTTACATCTGTCCCATCACGGCATATGTTGGTCTGTATACATCCACTATCTGTGGGGCGACCCTGTCTGCCTTCTCACAGTCTGCTTTGTGGCACTGTTTCCTTGGTCAGGCCTGTGTGGACATGGGAAGGGGATCACAGTACCATCATACCCAGGCAGCCAGCCAGCCTCCAGCTATATCACCCTCTCACAGATTGCATAGATCCTGGACCGGAGAAGGATGTAGGCCTCATGGCACAATCTGTGGGATGTTGGCAAAACATCAGTCATGTCTCCAGTACCTGGCACAGCTGATGTATGGCTGCCCTATCACACTGGCACCTGATGACACTGTGGTCATCCATATGGTCCAGGTACCTGCCAGCCATTCATGGCCTCCCTGAATTGCAGAGCAGCACACCAGATCCTCCCGTGCTACCCCACACCACACACACTCACTTGCAGTCACAAAAAACATCTTTCTGCCAAACCAAACCTATGACTAACAACTGCTATACCATAAAGGCACAACATCCCAGGACTACACATATGATCTCCCTTTCTCACTGCAACATAATTTTTTTCCAGACTCACTCAAATACTTTTCTTACATCAACAGCCCCAGTTTTCAGAACACAGGGTTTGTTAAGGTCGCCTAGATTAGTTCTTTTAGCACAAACAGCACATTTCAGCACAGGCCCGTACCTAGCCCTGTGCGAGCGGTGCAGCTGTACAGGGCGCAAAGGCTTAAGGGGTGCATTTTAGCTGTCTGCCGTTGCCTGCTGCCGCCACTTTTTCTTTTCTCAGCGGCAGCAGGCAACGACAGACAGCTAAAATGCGCTCCTTAAGCCTTCTCGCCGGCATGCTAAGCAGATCTGTCCCTCCCTACTCTTGCAGGGAGGGACAGATCTGCTTAGCATGCCGGCAACTTGAACATCGGGCATGCCTCTTCTCTCCTGCCACGGAGGGGGAGGTGGAACGGAGGGGGGGGGGCGCGCGCCCATTGTGCAAGCTGCACAGGGCGCGATTTACACTCGGTACAGCCCTGTTTCAGCATAGCCAGTATAAACATTATTGCTCTTCTTAATATTTCTGTAAGGGTATTTATTGATGTTTCTTTACTTTACAACATTTACTCACTTCTGCTTTCTGTTCTTTTAATTGCATCTTGTGCTTTTCCAGGCAGCAATCACACCAGTTCAGCACATACTTGTCACAACTATTCTTCAATATGGGACAAACCTAAGAGCACAGCAGAGTATTTTCTGAGTCCTTGCCCTATTCCACGTTGCAGCAGGAATAACTGGGATGTCCGCGGGGATGTACACAGGCCTTTATGGAATATGCTACGTATGTCTCCCCGGCTGACCATGCCCCTGTTCCACCCTTTCTGAGCACGTACTGAGATCCCCATGCTAGCAACATGAACATGCACGACACTAGTGTTTCAGAATACAGTCATAGATGTTTTCAGCAGATAGACGTCCCTGCCGCACGTACAAACCCCTTATTTGTGTTCTGGAAAGACCTCCTTATTGTTTTACTATGTTTAATATACACTACATTTGAAAATATTCTCGATTATCACTAGCTAGACTAAACTTCTCCAAAATGCATTTAAAGCTCTTGAAAACTGACCCAATATAAGGAAATGAAATTCATAGAAAGACACATATTTCAAACTCATGCATCAATGAACCAGCCCAGGCCAACTTTCCATGTAACTATGCTAATTCTGTTAATTGTTATCTAAGATGATATTTGTTCTGTGTAACTAATGGTCTGTTCACTGTAAACCGCTTAGACCTGATGAAAACGGTATATAAGCCTAGCTAAATAAATACAATAAAATAAACTTTCAATGCCCATCTGACATTAATGGCTTTAATCATCAGTTAAAAGTCTCTAGAAAATGAGGCACACCTATGGAAGTGAGAGAAGGCGTACGTTTCGCTAGATGATTATTTATTTATTGATTGATTACCAAAAAGTGTTGGGATAGCAGAGAAAATGAAAATCTTCAGCAATGGATTTGGCCCACTTGTATGTGCTGTATAAGCTTGAACAGTGAATATGAAGTCCTCAGCTTATATGGATATGTTATGCATATAAAGTTAGGGCTGCTATTTATGCAATCCACTGATATGGACAAATTTATCTGAATAGCAGCCGAATGTTGCCACTCTCAAGATAAACTTAAGTCCTACCTGCACAAAGCCCCTGCCCTCCTAAACATATATGGATACATTTTGTCCATATAGCAACTTATAAAGTTAAAATGTACCTGTTTAATGTGTCAGGAAATTTAAATAAATACTCATGTGGTCAGCACCCAATCCTGACTGCAATAAATGATTCCCAGTGAAACTCCCACCCCTCCAAAGGTACTGAATAATGAGAGAGTGCCGAATAATGTAGAATCAAAGATAAATGGTCAGTGTATGCTGCTGGGGAGGTGATGAGAGACAACATTAAAAGAGCAGCCTGCAGTAAGAGTCACTGGGCTAGCAGAGCTGGAAAGTAAACATTTAGGAGGGATATGCAAATCACTGCCTGTGCTGAAGGAGCAAGGGTAATATTTGCTCACATTTATTTATTTACATTCTCTTATATACCACGCTATTCTGCATCAGTGCGGTTTACATTGAACAAACTGAAATTACATTGAACAAGGCATTATAACTTGAAGATAACTATTTTACAGGGAACATGGGCTATGGAGGGTTAAGTGGCTTGCCCAAGACCACAAGGAGCACCTGTGGGACTAGAAACCCCAGTCCTTCCGGCCCAAGGTTGCTGTCCTCTAGTGGGATTTGAACCCCCGACCTTCCGGCCTGAAGTACCTTGCCCCAACCACTAGGCCACTCCTCCACTTATCTATTATTAAGCTTTAACTTTAAATCTATAGGTAATAGTGTAGGTGAAGAAGTAAATTCTGGGGCTGGTGGAAATTGCTCATCCTAAGAGAAATGATATCACTTGCACTGACACCCGCAGCCCTGGGCAGAAAAGAGTTGGAGAAGAGTTATATGGGATTTAGAGGAATCAGCCCCCTTTATCTAAAAGAGCTTAAGCCTCATCTGAGAGAGGAGGGAGCTCCCCCTGCCCAGCAGGCCCTCCTCCTGAAGTTGGCACTAGAAAGCCTCCTGGAAGCCTAGGCAGGCTCGGAGTGAAGATGCCAGCAGACCCCGTTGGGGGTAGGAGCGACAATGGGGGCAGACAGTCTCCTCTCAACCGAGGGAGTGGAGATGGCAACAGAGAGACTCTGGAGAGCCTAATCCAGACTTGGGAGTCCAGCAGCGGATCAGTTGCAGGGGGAGCTGAGGCAACAGATCAGCTCCAGGGAGAAGTGTGGCAGCAGAATCAGCTCCATGGGGAGAGCTGCAGTGGCAGAATCAACTCAGCTCCAGGGAGAGCTGCAGCAGAGAATCAACTCCAGAGACAACTGTGGCAGCAGAATCAGCTCTCGAGAGAGCTGCAGCAGCAGAGAGTCCAATCCAGACTAGGAGCCACAAGACCTAGGGAGGTCCAGCGGCAGATCAGTTCAAGGGAGAGCTGCAGCGGCAGATCAGCTCAAGGGAGAGCTGCAGCAGCAGAGAATCCAATCCAGACTAGGAGCCACAAGACCTAGGGAGGTCCAGCGGCAGATCAGTTCAAGGGAGAGCTGCAGCGGCAGAGAATCCAATCCAGACTAGGAGCCACAAGACCCAGGGAGGTCCAGCCGCACATCAGCTCAAGGGAGAGCTGTGACAGTTGTTCTGGAGTGGGATTGGAGGAGAGCTGGCAGGAGGCGGAGCCAAAGCTACAGCCTCAGTGAATGGACATATCTACAAAACCTCTCCTTTCAGCAGTCCAGAGCTCCAGCAGTGGGTGAGACTTGGGTTGGTTGGCAAAGGGAAAGGGAAGTGATTTAGGAGACAGGTTATTAAGGTTAGATCCATAATCTTTTAAGGTTTATTTAAGTCATTACGTATAAGGCTAGAGTTGGTTGTTTGAACTGTCTTATCTCTTATCTTGTATTGTTATTTCACCTTATGTACCTGCTTGAACCACTTATCATAATACGGGTTGTACCTACTGCATATTTTATCACAATACTTGATATATAGATTTGTAAATAAATTGTAAATACATTTAGTTAGCCTTGGTCACAGCAGTGTTTTTGGAGAAGTTCCCTGGGGTGAAAGGAGGGAAATCCTACCCGCTAACACCCTTCTTCCCCAGGTGGAGGCACCAGGCACCAAACTGACAAGGACTGATGGAGCAAGTCCTCGAAGGGACTTCAGCCAGGCCGGTCCTGGACTCAGAAGCATACCCAAGGGGGCGCTACACCAGTATTGACTGAACTGTTACTTTCCCTTTTCTCAGTCATCTACCCTGTATGAGACGACCAGTTTCTTATGTCTAAAAATTGCTGAGAAACAAATGCACGGGGAATGTGACCTGCACTGCACAGCGCGTTCTGCACAAGCAACTCTACTGGGCAAACTGAATGGACTGTGTGGTCTTTATTTGTCATCATCCACTATGTTAATATGCTGCTTTCTCATGTTACAAAGTGAATAATCCCAAGTCTACAAAAGCATAAAAAAGTATTGAAAGTCACAATCTTATGAAAATGTAAAAGGTGCTTTCCTGTAGAAGGCGGTGCTTCATTTCATTTACTAAAATATATGGATCCTGTCTGGTCTGTTGGCAAAAGTAGGACTTCAGTGGAAAGCTTGGGATGCTAGATATGAAGGCTTGCTCCCATGGGGTAATCTCAAATCCTGCAACCGATGTTTCGATGGAATTTACTTCAGGGAAAACACTAAGTTACGATACACTGAAGGTCATTTTAATGCACTGTACCCAGTAGCAGCACAAAAGGCAAATGTGATTTTTATCAAATGCTACAAATTCTGTTCCTTTTTTTAAAAATACATTTGCCTTAAATGCTGCATCTTTTGACAGTGCATTGAAGTGACATCTAGCTTTTGTATAGCTTGATTTTCCCCTCAAAGTATCTAGATTTTTCCACTGAAAAGTTAATTTTTCTAGCCGCACAGAAAGTGGAAGCATCTTTCACATGTTACATCGGGGCTTTTCAATACTCTTTTACATTTTCATAGAATTGTGATTATTCAGTAGCCAAAGTGTGTGGCACATGAGATTTCTTTATGATAGATACATTAGTACACTGACAGGTGGACGATTGAGGCAATAGAGAACAAATATACGCAGTTGGGCTGATATTCAAAAGAAGCCACATGTTCGCCCACAGCCGATGAACACATCGTTCTCCATTTCTGTATTTTACAAATGTATACAGCTAGCACTGGGCTGAAAGTCTGTCCGAATGACCCGATATTATCCATCAAATATTGCGCTGGGTTTAGGACAGAGCGAATGCGGACCAAAAAATGATCTGGATAATGGTAACTGTATTAATACAGTTATCTATACAGGTAGCAGTGCTGGATCTATATATTCTTTTAAGCAATAGTGTCTGTGCTTAAATTCATAGGGTCACTGTGGCAGTTGAAAACCTTGCTCAGGATTTTTACCTTTTATCTCTGATACCTCACCATCCAATAATATGCATGTCCTGAGTCAATTCCATAGGTGTTCATTTTATAGATAATTTACCTTTTGGTCAGCTAATATCTGGGGTTATATGTGTTTAGCAATCAGTTGAAATTATAGCCAAGAATAAACAATATTTACCTGGAAAACTCTGCCAATATGGCATGTTAGTCTCAAAAACATCTCTGAAGGTCTCAACTTTACCCGTATCCAGAGATGCTTATTAAGGGACAATAGTTTAACTGCAAGGGTCAAAGAAGCTTAAGGACGTCACACAGTTTGCAAAGGTAAAATGCACAGTTTTCTTTTGAAAATAACCAAGGGAACTTTTACCCCTCTCAGGATGTGCAGCAAACAGCCCCATGGCTCTTACCTTGCAACTTTGGTGCTGCGGGGGCTGTTTGCTTCTGCCCCGCTCTGACGCTTGATGCTGACTTCCTGTTTGTGATTTAGATAACCGGATATCGGAGAACTTCAGTCGATAAGCGGTTATTCCTTAACCAGGTAAAGTCAGGCCAGTCTTTTATCTTCCTAATGTTACCTGGTTAAAGATAACTGCTTATCAGCTGAATATCACAGGTAGCCGGCCGCTGCTCCGGCTCCAGAATGTTCCAGTGCTAGCCGGCTAGTGTCAGGGTGTTTAGACGAGCTAGGAGTGGCTTTTCAGTGACACTAACCAGGTAAATGCCTTTGACTATGTGCTCCTAAATTTAGGCCTGTTGGACCTGATCTTCAGAGTCCTTAGCTGAATGGCCAAGGGGAGGCTGATGGATAGTCACAGGCACTATCTGGATAGTTCAGGGGCAGAACAAGGGCGTCACCACTGCTATTCGGAAAAGTGCTGACTGAAAATCCTCACGATCCGGATCGGTTGGCACTTATCCAGATAATGACACCCAGTAGAGATATTCAGTGTCAGTCACTATCCAGATACGACCACTGAATATCTGCATAACGCAGGCTTTGAATATTTGTGTATTTTACAAATGTATACAGATAGCACTGGGCTGAAAATCTGACTGAATATTGGACTTTTTGAAAACTGGCTTCACCATTCTTTGGCCTAGATTTATGAGCCCACTTTAGGTGCCGAGTGCAGAAAATCAATGCCATGCTTCTAACGTTTTTCCCTGGCTCTAAACCCATCGCTGTTGCCACCCATCATTTTAGGCCTCAGCCCTTGTAAATTTTCAAAGAGGCCAATGTCGGAGCATAACTCTCAAAGTGAGGAGCATAAACCCTTTGACTATCGGCCCCAGAAGGTTCTGCTTTTGACTGCTGATGGTCACAGGTCAAGTCATTAACTGGCATGTGAAACACTTTTATGGAAAGGAGGATTTCTTGCTCAGGGTCACAACTGGGTATTGCATTTTTTTAAAATTTTATCAAGGGGAAAGGCAGATTAAGAAAGCACCATGTTTCCAACGGAGTCCCCTAAGCAGAGAGAGACCAGTAGAGTTGCCCCAGTGGAATGGCCATACCAGCTTTATGGCAGAGTTGAATACACTCTACAGTTTCTGGTTACCGGAAATTCGGTGCGGAGAAGAAACTGGCCCATGGGCTGCTACAACAGTCAGGTCCTGTGGTGAGTAGGTAAGGAATGGATTGGTTGGAGGGGAGAGGGAGTTTGGGTGGGTAATAGAGAGAGGAGAAAAAGCAGGGTAGGGTGCATGTGTTGAAAAATCTCCTGCTTAAAAAATGTAACCTCCCCCCCCCCCCACCTTGGCAGCTTTGCTGTCACAAACATATGAATTATAAGCTTGAACAGCATCATGATGGAAGAATTGACTTAATTAAATGCATCAGTGCTCTATACATAGGCATGAGAAAAGGAGGGAAACATTTTGGAAACCAGTATCCTTTTGTTCTCCACCCTGCCAAAAAGGCACATTTTCGATAGTAAGTGGAGATATCAAGAGCCGAACGCACACAGTTAGAACATAAGAACATAAGAACATAAGATATGCCATACTGGGTCAGACCAAGGTCCATCAAGCCCAGTATTCTGTTTCCAACAGTGGCCAATCTAGGTCATACGTACCTAGCAGTTTCCCCAAGGGACACAGGTTCCACAATGCTTGTATTGGTTCAAGCATTGATATCCTGGGTCCCTTCTTAATAATGGTTTATGGACCTTTCCTCCAGGAACTTGTCCAAACCTTTTTTAAACCCAGCTACACTAACAGCCTTTACTACATCCTCCGGTAACAAATTCCAGAGTTTGATTACACGTTGAGTGAAAAAATATTTTCTTTTATTAGTCTTAAATAGTTTACCCTGTAGCTTCATTGCATGTCCCCTAGTCTTTCTATATTCTGATAAGGTAAACAATCGATCTACGTTTACCCGTTCCACTCCGTTCATTAATTTATAGACTTCTATCATATCTCCCCTCAGCCGTCTCTTTTCCAGGTTAAAGAGCCCCAACCTTTTTAGCCTTTCTTCATAGGAGTAGCCTTCCATCCCCTTTACCATTTTGGTGGCTCTTCTCTGAACCTTTTCTAAAATCGCTATATCCTTTTTAAGATACGGCGACCAGAATTGCACACAATATTCAAGGTGCGGTCTCACCATGGAACGATATAGAGGCATTATAATATCTTTTGTTTTATTTTCCATTCCTTTCCTTATCATACCTAGCATTCTATTTGCTCTCTTGGCCGCCGCTGCACACTGGGCCGAGGGTTTTAACATGGTATCCACAAGGACGCCTAAATCTTTTTCTTGGGTGGTGGTTCCTAATGTGGAACCTTGCATCGTGTAACCATAGTTTGGGTTGTTCTTCCCTAGGTGCATAACCTTGCACTTCTCCACATTAAATTTCATCTGCCATTTTGATGCCCAGTCTTCCAATTTATCAAGATCCTCTTGCAATTTTCCACAATCCTCCTGGGTTTTAACAACTTTAAATAGTTTTGTGTCATCAGCAAATTTGATAACCTCACTCGTTATTCCACTTTCCAGGTCATTTATGAATATGTCAAAAAGCAGCGGACCCAGCACAGATCCCTGGGGTACACCACTATTCACCTTTCTCCATTGGGAAAATTGGCCATTTAGCCCTACCCTCTGCTTTCTATCTTTTAACCAGTTCCTGATCCACAGTAGTACACTGCCTCCTATCCCATGACTCTTTAGTTTTGCCAAAAGTCTCTCATGAGGGACCTTGTCAAAGGCTTTCTGAAAGTCCAGATACACAATATCAACCGACTCACCTTTGTCCACCTGTTTATTCACTCCTTCAAAAAAACATAACAGATTAGTAAGACAAGATCTTCCTTGTCTAAAGCCATGTTGGCTGTCTCCCATTAGGTCATGACTATCTATATGCTGAGTAATTTTATTCTTTATGATGGTTTCTACCATTTTTCCCGGTACTGATGTCAGGCTCACCGGTCTGTAGTTTCCCGGATCACCCCTCGAACCCTTTTTAAAAATTGGTGTTACATTGGCGATCCTCCAATCCTCAGGTATTAGAGATGATTTTAATGATAGTTCACAGATTACTGATAGCAGGTCTGCAATCTCAAATTTCAGTTCTTTCAACACCCTTGGATGTATACCATCCGGCCCAGGTGATTTGCTACTCTTCAGTTTATCTAATAGTTGTAAGTTTTGACAGTATTTGAGAGACGGCTTTGCTAAACCTGGAATGAACCATTTTACACATTTACACAAGACAGATATCGACAGAGGAAACTCAACAACTTGCATGTGTAAGTGCTGGCTGTCTACGGTTTGCGCGTGTAAATGTCGGCACGCCATCTTGCAAACATACGTGTGTAGATGCTACTACTTAAATACAGAGAGGCGAGAAATAAGCTGGGGGGAGGGGGTGAATTAAGGAGGGTAACCTCTCTTGTCAAGGGCTGGCTGGAAAGCACACCTTTTTGAAACCTACAGGTGGCAGGGAGCGGGTGTAAATTCCAGCATGGAGATTTTTGGGATTCCACATGCATTCCCTATATGAAATGGAGAATACACGTGTAGAATTTTGACCTACCCAAGCCACACCCAGACCACGCCTCCAACATGTCTCCTCAAATCTTCCACATACAAAGAACATCCATGTGTAGATTGGCCCCTTTCTAAAACGGCCATTTACACATGGATATGGCTGATTGTAGATATGTAAATTGAGAATAAAGCTTCCTAAATAAGCTCCTCAGTGTATTGCAGCGTTTTGCGTATTTAGAGCGTTATCAATGTGCAAATGTTTGCTAGTTCTTGTTCTTTCTAAATCCAGGTGGATAACCTTCTCGTTTGTAAGGTGTCATCAAAACTTTGTTTGCATAAACTTGCTGGTCTATTGACATCTGTTGCAACAGGATAACGATCCTTGGTAAGAGGTGGGGAGGGGGCCCCTTCACCCACTTCTCCAGGACAGCACTTTGTTTACTCTGTTGGGATTTGTAAAAAGTTATTAAGCCGCTGCCCGCACTTGTCTCTTTCACTTGCCTTGGAACAACCCCATAATTAGTGGTACCGTTAAGAAAATGATGAAGCTTTTCATAGTCCTAGTGCTCTCCCTGCAGCTTTTCTCCAGTAGAGTGGAACTACTTTCAACAGAAAATGCCAACTGCAGCGACCCCATCATATTTCATGCTATGGATGTGGCCCTGAGAACTTACAATGCTGAAAGGCAAGATGGCAAACAGTTTGCTCTGCATCGGATTATAAATGCAAAGGTAATGATGAGGAACCCTTAAAGTGAAAGTATACAGCATCATGGAGCTTCTAATAGTTTAGGGCAAAGGTTCCCAGAACTGTAGAAAATGAGCCAGTTCAGTCTTAAGGGAGGATTTGCAGGAGGCTTAAGAGATATCACCCTACTGTGATCACTCGACCGTGAAAATGGAAAAGGTGCTAACTACAGGAGAGTGAGACAGGAGCGGGAATCTCATACAAGCAAACTGTGTGACGTTTACTGCCATAAGGATGAAATAATACTACAGGTTTGTTTAGAGTTTGAAGGTATCTTCCTTTGCAGAAGATGCTGGGGTTTAGTTTTCACTCAAGAGTGGGTTCTGGTCTATAGGTAATTTCCCATGGAAAGATGTGTACAGAGGAAGAACATGGTGTAGGTCTTGATGCTACATGCTGGTAGATAAATACAGGATCAATGTTGCAATATGACAACATACTTGGTATACGTCTATCTACTTTAGGCTGTATGGCCATATTTACAAGCCTTTGAGTAAAACACAGATCTTATACATGGAAAGTATGCATATGTCTGGTATGTGCCAATAGCTTCTTTAATATACATGTGCAGCAGTCTTCTTTTTGCTTATACATTGCTCACTGAAAGGTAATTTGGGGATTTATTGCCATGATCGGTAGCATTCCTCAAACATTTTAGGGCCGTATTCCGCATTGGCAGTCAAGAGCATTGAAAATGCCTGGTTGCTGCCATTTTACATAAAACTGGATATTCAGCCAAAACTAATCCGGCATCTGGCGCCAAATATCTGGTTTCGCTGGACAGCGCAATTGTTATACAGTCAGCGGCGAAAGTTAGGACAGTCATTGACCTCTCCTAACTTTGTTTAGTTTAGTTATCGTTAGTAACTGAATATTGCTGCCAAGTAGATAGTGACCAGGACCACCCCTGATCTACCCACAGTGCCCCAGTTTTAACTAGGCTTCTGTTTGGCGGTCTGTGGCGATATTTAGCAGCACTATCTGGATAGTGATGTTGAACTGGGGTTTAGCCGGATAGCAGGTCTTGCTAGCTGGATAAACCCTTTTGGATTTTGGGGATTACTTTTAGTGCTAGAATTGTCAGTCAAAGTGAGCAAACAAGTTCATTGCAGAACTGTTAAGCAGCCATCTTGGAAAACCAAGATCAGCACCTTCCAATATTTTCATTTTTTCTCAAGACATTTTCACTGCTTTTTTGCTTTCTTGGCAAATCTGGAGCATTCAAGGAGAGACTGAAATGTCCTTGTTTTAGTTTAAAGTATTTTGTATTGCAGTGATGTCTTTCTCTAATGATCTTTCTCTTTGGATGATATGTCCAAAATATGAAAGTCAAAGTCTTGTGATTTGAGCTTCTAAGAAAGCTTAAGGTTTGATCTCCTCTAGTACTGACTGGTTTGTTCTTCAAGTAGTCCGTGGTATACACAGTACAGTATTCTTCCCCAACACCATAATTCGAAAGCATCTATTTTCTTCCTGTCTTTCTTCATCAACCTTTGCATCCAAATGACATTATGGAACATAGCAAGGCTTTGACAAATCAAACCACTGTGCACAGAGATACACTTGAAAATCTTATCCAGGTTCTGCAAAAAGTAATACTTTGTCAGATTTATTGACTGCTTTGATCCTCAGTACCTCAACGATTACTTTATAGGGTCTATTTACTAAGATGTCTTAGCTGTTTAACTTGGGAATTAACGCATTAAATGGGTTACATAGAAAACGCCATTTTGGGGCATGGAATAGGTGAGGACTGGCCTTTCAGCTATCATGGAGCTTATCACTGTGCATTAATTGCTAACTGCATTGCGCATTATCTGCAATGCGGTTAACATGTGATAGCGACTTTTTCTGTGTGTTTGTTGCATGGCAGCCCTCCCAAAAATGCTGGAAATTTCTCTAACAGTTAACATAGAGGATCTGCAGTTACCATGCATTAATTTTGTCAATCTCCATGTGGTTACTTAAAAACCTTACAATGCTTGAGTGAATTAAGGACCTACTGTACATGTTGGGATTGCATTAATCTTCTTATAGACTAGAGCAGCGATGGCGAACCTATGGCACGCGTGCCAGCTGTGGCACGCGAAGGCCTTGCAGCTGGCACGCGGGAAGGTCGCACATTAAAAAAAAAAAAAAAGCTGCCCGCTGCCGCCGCGGCGGCATGGAGTGTCCCGCGGGGCTCCCTCTGCCCGGCGGGACTCTCCCGGCGCTGCTCAGCCCCTCTCTGCCGGCTTGCAGAGACGCGAAGGGAGAGTCTCCCTCGCGTCTCTGTTAAGCCTGCAGGGGCTGATGGGAAATTTCCCATCTGCCCCTGCGGGCTTAAGAGAGACGCGAGGGAGACTCTCTCTCCCTTTGCGTCTCTGCAAGCCGGCAGAGAGGGGCTGAGCAGCGCCGGGAGAGTCCCGCCGGGCAGAGGGAGCCCCGCGGGACACTCCATGCCGCCGCGGCGGCGGCAGCGGGCAGCTTTTTTTTTTTTTTATTGCCATGAGCCGAGGGAGGGGGGTTAAGACTGGCAATGGGCTAGGGAGGGAGAGAGGGGGGTTAAGACTGGCAATGGGCTAGGGAGGGAGGGAGGGGGTTAAGACTGGCAATGGGCTAGGGAGGGAGGGAGGTTAAGACTGGCAATGGGCTAGGGAGGGAGGGGGGTTGAGACTGGCAATGGGCTAGGGAGGGGGTTGAGACTGGCAATGGGCTAGGGAGGGAGGGGGGTTGAGACTGGCAATGGGCTAGGGAGGGAGGGAGGGGGTTGAGACTGTCAATGGGCTAGGGAGGGAGGGAGGGAGGTTAAGACTGGCAATGGGCTAGGGAGGGGGGGAGGGGGGTTGAGACTGGCAATGGGCTAGGGAGGGAGGGGGGATGAGACTGGCAATGGGCTAGGGAGGGAGGGAGGGAGGGAGGGGGGTTGAGACTGGCAATGGGCTAGGGAGGGGGGGTTAAGACTGGCAGTGGGCTGGGGAGGGGGGTTAAGACGCAGTGGGCTATGGGGGGGAGTTAAGACTAGCAATGGGCTGTGGGCTGATGAGGGCTGGCAATGGGCTATGAGCTGATGAGGGCTGTCTGGAAATGGGGTGATGGGGGGGTTAGGACTGGTAATGGGTTATGGGGGGGGTTAAGACTGGTAGTGGGCTGATGGGGGGGGTTAGGACTGGTAATGGGCTATGGGGGGGTTAAGACTGGTAGTGGGCTGATGGGGGTGTAGGACTGATAATGGGTTATGGGGGGGGGCTAGGACAGGAAATGGGCTGATGGGGAGGGGTTAGGACTTGAGGTGGGCTGATGTGGTTAGGACTGGTAATGGGCTGTGGGCTGATGGGGGGGTTTAGGACTGGCAATGGGCTATGGGGGGCTGACTGGAAATGGGCTGATGGGGGGTTAGGACTGGTAAAGGGTTATAGGGGGGGGCTTAAACTGAAAATGGGGTGATGGGGGTTAGGACTGGAAGTTGATTGACGGGGGGCTAGGACTGGTAATGGGTTGGGGTGTTGCTAGGACTGGAAATGGGCTGAGTGGAAGGGGAGGCTTGAACTGCAAATAGCTGATGGGGAGGGGGCTTGGAATGGAAATGGGCTGTGAGGGAAGGGAGCTAGGACTGAAAATGGGCTGATGGAACAGCTAGGATAGGACTGGAAATGGGCTGTTGGGGGGAGCTAAGATTGGAAATGGGCTGTGGTGGGGGCTTGAATTGAAATGGACTCATGGAGGGGCTAGAACTGGAAGTAGGCTCATGGGGGGGCTTGGACTGGAATTGGGCTGAGTGGAGGGGAGCTATGATTTGACATGGGCTGATGGTGGGGCTAGGATTGAAAATGAGCTGATGAAGGGACTTGGACTGGAAATGGGCTGATGCAGGGACTAGAAGGGAATGGATGCTGGGTGAGACTGGAACTAGAAGGGAGCTGATGTTGGGGGAGGATTAGAATGGGATGGGGCTGGGAGAGTAAAATGGAGAGGGGAAAAATATTTTGTGTAGGAGGGATGAAAAATCTACAATTGGCCAGGTATTGGGAGAGTAATTGGGGATTGAGGATGGAGGGGTAAAATTTGTGTGGATGAAATAGGAATGAGGAAAGAGCAAAAGGAGAAAGATTAGTATGTTAAAGCAGATGTAGAGAGAGAGAGAGAATGGAAAAAAAACTAGAAGAGAGAAGAAAGGACAAATGGACAGCAGACGATGGAGAGTTAGCAGAAAACATGAAGAAACCAGAAGAAGGTGGCTGGACCAATTGCAACTGAAAAAAAAATGCACAAAAGGTAGAAAGATATCTCTTTATTTTGAATTTATTAACTGGAATATGTCAGCTCTGGGAAATGTGCATCATTAACATCTGCGCTTTGTTTGGTACAAGAGGAAATTCCTATTTGACGTTGCCACTTGTTCTCTTTCCCCAGTATTCTCTGAAATGTATTGGTTTAATATTTGCAGTGTTGCCTTTTGATAGGTAGGGTATGGTGCTTTGTGAGTCCTGGTAATGCTGTCAGGATACGGCGGGTTTGCTATGGGTTCTAAATGGGCAGCGTTTGTAGTAGTTCCTAATGTGCCTGGCGGTTGGCACTGGATTATAGTAATGTAGAAATCTTTTAGTCTTTCTTTATCCATACACTCATTAAGAGACATGTTTACTAAAAGTTAGTGTATGGTAACATTATGCAAATATTTATGCAAATAAGACCACTTATGCAAATGACGTGCTGGCACTTTGAGGAAATTCTTTGGTTTTGTGCAGCAGTTTGGGCACTCGGGCTCAAAAAGGTTAGCCATCACTGGACTAGAGTGACCTGTAGCTGTGCAGCACAAGTTATTTGTTAGCTTAAGTCATCCATCGAAGCCACACCCCTGATTAAAAACAACTGCTTTATCTTTCTCTGTGAAGCTATGGTCTACTATTACACTTTTATTCCTAAGTTCAAGATTTAGGGGCATGTTTACTAAAGGTTAATGTGCGTTAAGTTAGCATATGCTAAGTGCTTCCACTGCCCATTCATTTCTATGGGACACTGCCGTACTTAATGCACATTAATTTTACTTAACAAACATTAACCTTTAGTAAACATGCCCCAGTAATGGGCTTTTTTAAAAAAATATATAAACAAATAAAAATTAAAACTAAAAAAAATGTGTGGTCTGAACAGGAATGGGGAAGGTTTCACCCCCTTCTCATCAGCATACACAAGAAATATTTTGGAATTTCATAATCACCATGTAAAATACAGCTTTGTCTTTTTCGATCTTGTGCCTTTCTTTTTGCAATGATTTGTATAGTGTAGTTAGTTTGTTGTAATGATTATTTAGTGGGTTATGTCATTGTATGCTGCTTTGGATGACTCTTCTTTCTACATTTTTAACATAAATATAATTTATTAGCTTTAAAAACTATCATTTTGGGATTTTATGATCATTCCAGGATTGGCTCTAGAGAGAGGCCCCAAATAGGGCATGAAGATGTGCCTCAATCTAGTCACAACAGTTATGAGTGCTCTAGAGCAGGCAAAAATGTCTCTGCCTAGATTTCTGAAAAGCGTGCAGAAATTATATTACAATTTACTCTCCACCATCCCTGTGCACCCCCACACTGAAAGAAAATGCAATGGGATTTATGCATGCACTTACAGAATAGCAACTATTTAAAGCACATGTAAGTGCCCATTCACACGTGTAAATCCTTCAAAACAGGGACTTATGCTCATAAATAGTATGTCACTTTCCACGTGACCCTTAGAAAATCAACCCCATAAACTCCTTCCTTGCTGAATGTTCCGATTCTGTGAATCCTCAGATACCATTGCATTACCAGGGGTTCTCAACCCAGTCCTCGGGACACACCTAACCAATCAAGTTTTCAGAATAACACAATGAATATGCATGAGAGAGATTTGCATGCACTACCTCCCTTGTATGCAAATCTCCCTCATGCATATTCATTGTGGTTATACTGGTTAGGTGTGTCCCAAAGACTGGGTTGAGAACCCCTGACATATAAAGGAGCTGATTAATTGTCGGCTGTTACCTGGTGCTGTTTTTATCAACATGTTTGATGTCAGAATGCTTGAGCTTCTCAGCTGAGGGGCCAATATATCTATGTATTTTTCTTGCAAATGTAGATAGTGCTTTTCAACAAAATGCTGTGTATTTTCATGGCAGCTAATATAAATTGTCTGAAGTGAATATTTGTCTTTTCATCTCAGGGTACATAATTCTGCCTAAATAAGCCAACCTTCACACTACACTACGCATTTTGATCTCAACATGAAAATTCTCCAAAAATGACTTTGTATATCAACTTTTACACTGCTATATAAAATACTTATATTTAAGGAATTAAATCTCAGAAGCAGAATGTTCTATGTGTGTACTGCAGACATGGGTAGAGTATTTGAATAGCTCCTTGCCTCTCTCGATGATTTGCTTTTTTTCTTTCTTTTTTTTTTTTCACTTCCACCGTCCTCCATTTCTTCACAGGCTACGCTTGGCAACGACACATACATTGTGAGCTACAACGTCTTTGAGACGTCATGTGAAGTAGGAGATGGCAAATCCTGGCAAGAGTGTGATTATAAACCAGAGGCAGAGGCTGTAAGTTTTGACTCATCTAAAAGCACGTTTTTAATAATAGGATTAGGAAAAATGGTCATGTGAAAGCACATTTTAGAAATAATATCCAGGTGCAATCTGCGATGTCAAGTTGGAAGTTTCAAAAACAGCAGGGCATGGCAAAGTTCAGGTACGATTTCAGAGAAGTGGATGTACCCAAGATAGACGTCATCGAGGACAGCTACATAGACATCCCCGCAACGGTATTCCAGATGGGAGACGTGTCCCAGACTGCCATTCTGCTAGCAGAGACATTCAGTGCGTGACATTCACAAAACAGCTTTCCCAAATACCTATCAACTGTCTTTTTGGTTGTGGACAGTTGTGGGGATATTAGAGTAACATCTCCTCTAGACCCTCCGGATGTTTTACTGGCAAATTGAGCATTTTCAAATGCCTATTCATGCCCTGGAGCAGATATAGACTTGGACGAGGACGGAGACATGCCGGCCATTTCTGAAATTGGGTGGGCATGGCTAAAATGTTCAGAATACCCCAACATACCCCTGCCGCACCCCCACCCCGTGTTAGGGATGTCTCTATAACCATTTTGTAAAATGACTCCAGGGAGGTAGCCATGATTTGGATGTCTGCGTACCTGTTTTTAGATGTCCAAAGCATGAACAGAGCTTGTAAAATGACCCCGTAGGCAATAATATGCTACCCTGAGGCTCCAGAAGACTTGCGTTTGCTTCCTGGATGCAGCTTCTGCTCTAAGAGCCCTTTCTTTTTTACCCCCCCCCCCTACCCCTTATCTGTACCTTCCTCCATTTATAGCCTCAGGCGTTGTCCCATATATCTGTCACAGCCTTCCTGAGGTGGAGAGTCAAACTCTCACTATGGACATATTCAAGCCCTGTCCTAATCTTGCTTACTTTTACATTCTTAAGCCCTGGGTTTTCATATCCCAGCCTTCTTGATTTCAATCATATTCATTATCACAAATATGTTTTTATGTTTAGTTTGGACTTGATTAATCATCCTTCACTAAAAATGCAGCAGGGTGGTGTACAACATTAAAAGCGAATTAAAATCAGAACAGAAAAGAACGCCAGTTTTCAAAGAGGAAAGAATTAGGACATTCCTACCGGAGGGAGAGGTAAGGGGAGAGAAGAGAGGAAAGGGGTGAGGAAAAGAGGGAGGTCACGTAGCAGGCAGGTCGTGGGCAACGTGAAAGAGATGGGTCTTTAGAAGGGCTTTAAACCTGGGGTAGGAAGGCGGGGGGGGGGGGGGATAAACATTTCCTGAAACCTTTTGTTTCTTTTTTTTTCTATGTGTTTCAACTAGATTCTAAGCTGCATGAAGCAGGGACAATCTCCTAGCTTCTCTCTCCGGTGTCCTGCACATCAAGCAGCAGTATAGAAATGATAAGTAGTAGTAACACAGAAGACAGGTGTGCTCTAGGGAGAGGGATCATATCGTCTAAGAAGCAGAGAGTTTCAGCTATCACATACAGCAGTACCCCAGTGGCCAGGCTCCAGGAGGAGTAGCCTTGTGGTTAGAACACTGGCTTGGTAACCAAGAGACCAGGGTTCAAATCTCACTGACTCTCCTTGTGGCCTTGGGCAAGTCACTTAACCCTCCATTGCCAAAGAAAATTCCAAGTTATCAATATCCCTGTTTAACATACATTACCAAGTTTAAGTTACATTGTAAACCACTTTGATTGAAATGATAAAACAGTATAAAAGACCTGTTAAATAAATACCAAGTTCCAAAGGAATTATAGGGCATGTTTACTAAGCCTTGCTCTAGGAAAGTGGGTTTGGGCCAAATTACTGCACTAGACACAGGGAGATAGAAAGAACTGTCCCTCTGAAATTAGCAGTTTGCCACTGTAATACCAGCGCAGAGAGCGACTACCGTCTCCCCAGAACACACTGGCAGACAAGGCTTCACAAGCTCACATTAGTGGCAATGCAATGGAAATACCCACTGCCCAGATTGTGTGGGTTTGTTATTGCCAAGAATGCACACTAACCCGCACTAACCAGGAAACTCACTTTAGTAAACATGCCCCTTTGTTAACAACATGATATCTGGGACGTCTGCTGTCATGACCAGGGCGTGTGGCAGACTACAAGTGAACTTCAAGACAGATATCCATAGTTTGTTATTTAGCATGTGTTAGGGTCTGAATTCTGATGTTAATGGCAAGAACACATAACACAGCTTGTAAATAGACTTCTCAGGGGCACATTTAGCAAAGTTTAATGCGTGTTGACAAATGTTAATGCGCACTAAGTGCTGCCGCTCCCACAGAAATAAAAGACCATCAGCAATACTTGACCTACATTGGGCCCAATTCAGTGGTGACGGCTATTGCTGCTGAACTGAAGACCTGGATATTCAACGCCGGACCATATCTAGCCACCAACATTGAATCTCCAGGTTGGGGGGACAGCAGCAAAGCTAACTGGGCCTCAGCGAAATTCAGCCACTGCCCGGTTAGTTTCAACAGCAAAAGTACCTTCAGCCCTTAGCAAGAACAAGGCAGCAGCCTATTATCACCGGATGTTGCCTCCGCTCCGTCCCTGGAATATTCAGCGGCATGAACCATGTTTAGTGTGCGAAATATCCCAGTCACTGAGATCAATGAGGTAAGCAGGTCTGCATGAATTGCTGTCAGCATCGGACCCATTCATCTTTAGTAAACATGCCCATGGGCGAAATGACCTACCCAAGGAATATCAGTGCACAAAGCAAGCTTCAAACGCTGTTGCCTTGATTCTCAGCCCACTGCTCTAACCACTGGCCTATTCCTCCACTCTCAAGCCAATTTACTCTGGAAACCTCGAAAAGCTGTGGGACAGCTCCACCTGCAGGGAGGGCAGGCACATACATGCATACAAAGCAAAGTTTAATATTTAAAAGTATGAAGTCCAATTATGAATTTTTATAGGATTGTTTTGGGGGAGGAATAAAATTGGGATGATGATAATTGTTGAATTTAATTATCAAAATGTCAGTGGATGGGAGGGGCCGTAAGACTGAAGATTTGCCTAGGGGATCCAATACACTTGCGCCGGTTCTGTGAGTAGCTATCTCGATACATTTAGATTAAATTTATTTAGATAGCTATACAGATAGCAGACTGAATATTGCCACTCTCCATACAGCTAGGCGGAACATCCATGCTGTGCCCTCACTCTGCCCCAGATGGCGCTGCTGAGTACTGATAGATAGCACACAAGAGCCTTTGAATATGGACCCAAAGAAGTTTAAGGATGACTGCCCTTAATTGCTATGGAGGGGGAGGGGAAAGAGGACTCATAAGCAAAAGGAAATCTTTAGAAATTTTTTTAAATTCAAAAAACATTTATGGCTTCGTGGCTATCGCTTTCTTTGTTCACAGGTTTTATTACATCTCTAAAAGCCTTCTGAGCGAGTTAAGTAGATGAGCAACTTTCTGTTTTCTATGTTTATTCTATGAAATGTTCAACTTTAGTTAAAGATCTATAGGAAGTGAATTTATAACAACAGTAAACACTAGGTTTTTCTGTCTCCATCTTTCTAGCAAAGAGGCCAATGTACAGCCCAGGTTTACATCAACAAACCCGAGAAAAGTGAACAAATTCTCTATCAGCACTGCAATATTAACCCAGGTATTGTCTAGAACCGATTAAAGAGGAAATTCCACACAGTCACTGGTGTGATTAAAAAAGCATTCCTTGTTTGTATCTATTAAACTTTATGAGCTCCAGAAGGAGGCGATCTTTAGCAATGAAACTGAGAGACGGAGATTGTCTCCAACATAATCCTAAATAGTAATGAAATAACAATTTACAGCTCCACTCTTTATCTACGAGATAGTATATTATTTGGTTGAGAAATACAATCAATATGGCAACAAGGTCTCAGACTTATATCAAGCATATATTCAAACTCATAGAGTTCGGGTTTAATGCTTATAATCGCATCAATGACCTATCAGTGTTGCCTGAATACCATTAGAACTTATTTTGTCTATTTATCCTTTTTTTTCTTTTTTTTTCCATATTTTCCTGTCTCAATAGACTTTATATAAAACCAGGTAGTGAATTCATGATGATTTTTCAAGAATGAATTAACACTTATCTGTTGACCAAAATGATCCTACTAGGTCTTCTCAAAGCAGGAAATAGTCCCAAAATAATGCTATCCAGGAGATGGTCCCAACGCTTAACAATGGCGCCGTTGCGTTTCACTGGCAGTTTCTTCAGGGGCTTTAACATGCGTCAATATGTAGCCCGTACTTGTGCGGGAAGGTTGAAACAAAAATAGTGCAGATTGACGCATGTTAAAGCCCCTGAAGAAACTTCTCTCTCTTCATTTTCTGACCACTCCAGTACCCTCTCTCCCCGGGCCAGCATCTTTGCTTTGCACCCCACCATCTGCTTAGCATCCTTTCTCTCCCCCCTCCCCACCACCTCCCATACCTACCTATGATTTGTTCCCCTCTTTTTCTCTCCCCTTCTAATGATGACAACTCCAGGATTCCTCCTTTCTTTAGATACTGGTAGGATAAGTACCACCGACAGCTCAGGGCCATCTCTCTTTGGCTGCCAATGGAATGGTCACTGTCAGTGGCCCCATACTGGCAAGGCAAGTATTTCTAAAACTCATAGGCTGCCACTTCTGATGGCCTCACAGTGGACACATAGTCCCAGATGTTACAAGTTTTTTGTCAATCCCTCGCCACAAAATCTGGCACCATAGGCCACCATCTGGTTTGCCTGCTAGAAGCAGTCTTGGACATCTGCAAAATACAACAAAATCAACAACATCAGCCAGTGCTGCTTACTTTGACTCCTGAAGATATATCTAATGAAACTTTGAGTTCCATGTATTCTATACCCTTGAAGACATCACCTGCCTGAACCCAGGCATCTCATTCTTTATCAGGATGTTAATTTAATCCAAAAATGTACATTGTGCTGCTTTCACTTGATCAGATGGATCACAGTATACATAAACGCTATTAAAGACATGTCTGCAATTATCAACATACATGACTATGCTAGATCATTAAAATCATAGCAGGACTGGTCATTATATCAATCTGCAGCCCCACACTTTAAGCTGCAGAAAGTAAACTAAAAACCCAGGTTTTGAGCTGATAATTATTGGCCAGTCTCAAAGAACCTGGCAGTTCGTTCCAATCCTTAGGTGCGGCATCACTATAAGAGCATCTCTGGGAATTAAAGAGGCAAAATTCCTGAGGACCTGGGATGGCCAAATGTTCTGCCAGGGACATAGCTATTCAATGTATCTAATATACCAGGCCCAATTCCTTGCAAGGCCCTAAATATGATAACTGGGAGCATGAACTGAATCCTGCTAACTCTGGAAGCCAGTGAAATTCCTTCTATTACTCTAAGTCACCACTTCTGCTGCCAGGCTCGGAATTCTTTGCAGTTGGGAAAAGGTCCTTTTGGGCAAACCCACATATAAAAAGTTGCAGCAGTACTGGTGAGTTAGCAGTATTGCCTGGACCAGTGTACAAGAACACTTTGGCTTGCATTTGACATATAAGCCACAACTGAAGCCATGTTGCCCTTGGCGACTTTGGCCGCCCGAGGTCCCTATAATAGCACCCAAGCTTTGCACCTCTGTCTGTAAAGAAATGGCCTACTCTTTAATCATCAAAGTTAAACCCACAGTAACTTGTGAATCTGGGCAATGACTCACCAACTTAAGTCTTAAATGGTACAAATATCTGTATGCCATCTGCATAGATAAATGAGCTATAATGCCAAAAGACCTAATTTGGTTGGCTAATGGGTAAAGATCAATGTTGAATTAGAATTGAGGATAAAGTCAATCCCTATGGCATTCCTCTTCCTAGACTGACCAGAGCAGAACAATTTCCATCCTGAAACACCACAAAGGGTCTGCCCTCAAGAAACTCTTGGAATCAATTCCCAATTTTTACCATCTAAATCTCTTCTCGTATCATCAAGGAATCAGTGCTAAAGTGCACATGAAGCCTGGACTGTACCATCCCGAAACATTAACCTGTTCTAAATGAGATCGCAATTATTGTAGAACATGAGGATTCTATAACCTTTGCAACAACTGACAGATTAGAAATTGGCTGAACATTCGGGGAGCTTGGTTGATCCAAAGAAGGCTATTTTAGAATAGGATCTATGTGATCTTGCCCCAACCCAATAGAATAGCAACCGGATTGTAATGATTTAGTAAGCAATTGAGTGAGCCCAGTCAAAGCTTCTTCTAGACAACCCATGCAGCTCAACTACTAAAGTCTCCGGGTCCGATACCGAGTTAGGATGGCTAGACACGAGTACAGCACCTAGCCATTGCCGCTGTCCTCAACTACAGATATTCACCGGCAAGGTCATTTGCAGCCCTGACATTGAATATCTGCGGTCGCTGCACATGCCGGAAGCCACAGAGGCGAACTGGGAAGTGGCGATATTGCACCGCTGCCCGATTAGCTACTACGGGTAACGATAGGCCAGGTTTTGTAGCACCTCTTTTACCCAGAGAAGATAACTGGGCAATTGTGCAATATCTCCACTACCTGGTTTAACCTCTGTCGCCGCCCATGACATGCCCTGACGCTAAGCGGTTAGTACCGGGGCATGTAGGGGAGACGATTGGGGATATTCAGTGACACTAACCATGTTCGTGCCGTTAAATATCCCACTGAGTGACATTTACACAGTTTACAGGGCTGTAAACCGTGTAAATGCCTTTCGAATATTAGCCCCCCTTGTGTAAGAAGGAATGTTCATTAGCTGCATTAAAATGCCCCCTATCAAAGCCTCACAAACACTCATAATACTGAAAAGTTAAAAAATGAAAAGCCCTGTGAAGAACCATCAGAATGCAGGAAACAAACTGCTGCACCATTGCATAGCTTGTCCGTTGCACTCCCCTTATCAATCATCACTTCTTTTTTTACACTCAACTTTTGTAATATTATTATATCTCACCCCAACCTTTTTTGTAGATTTTTTGCATTTTCATTTATATTAAAACTATGTGGGCTCAGTGAGCTTTTGCTTTACCACCTTGAAAATCAATCGGCACAACCATGGGCATTGCTCATTCATACTTAACTAGCTGGTATTAATACTTTCACAATTGCCATTGTTGTTTTGTCGCTGAATCCTTCATTGGCCATATCGTCAGGGCGCCACCTCTCCCCCGACATGCTTGCAGGTTCTGCCTCAGGGGTGTGACGTTTTCCCCATTATATGCTCATGGCTCAAACTGCAAACAGGAAGTCAGCATCGGACGTCAGAGGGGCAGAAGCAAACAGCTCCACAGCGCCAATGTTTTAAGGTAAGCGCCACGGGGCTGTTTGCAGCCATTGCCATCACTGCAGGTCCTGAGAGGGGCGGCAGCAGTAGCAATGGGCACCCCTGGAGGGCCAGCACTCTAGGTGACCGCCTAGTTTGTCGGATAGTAATGCCGACCCTGACTACCACCAGCTCACTTTATCACATCTTGCTAAAGCCTTTTTTGTCCATCAGGACCTGAAAACTCAGAAACAGGAATGTTGCCTCTGTTTAATGCTTATTTTTTCCTTTAAGCCGAAAGCCTGGTGACCCCTTCACATGTTCCTTGCCTCGGATGTCATAAGCCCATACCAGCCAACAGTGTGGACCTTCTGAAGCCTTTGAAACATGCCCTTCAGAAATTTAACAGTGATAGCCAACATCCCTCACTTTTTGACATCGGAGAAATTCGAAACCCTACTAGGCAGGTTTGTATTTCACACTCTTGAAATCAATGTTCCCGCAAAGCTGCAAGGCAGCCCTCTGCTGGTAGGGGGAGGTACTGCGATACCAGAAGCAATGCGGGCAGACTCTCGCGCAGCTTTACGGGAATGTTGCTTGAAATCACAGTAGTCTTTGTTTGGAGAGGAGGCACAAGAGGGATATGATACAGCCATTTAAATACTTAAAATGAACAAACAACCCTTTCAAAGACGGTGAAGCTGTAGAACTAGAGGACATGATATAAGGCTGCAAGGAGGTAAACTTAAAAGCAACGTCAAGAAATACTTTTTCATGGAAAGGGTGGTGGATACCTGGCATGCCCTCCTGATGGAGACGGTGGGGCAACAACAGTGATTAGAATTTAAAAAGGCATGAGGGAGGAATGGCCTAGTGGTTAGGACAAGGTACTTCAGGCCGGAGGGCCGGGGGTTCAAGTCCCACCTGGAGACAGCAATCTCAGGCTGGAGGGACTGGGATTTCTAGTCCTATAGGCACTCCTTGTGGTCTTGGGCAAGCCACTTAACCCTCCATTGCCCATGTTCCCTGTACGTATTAGCATATGTGTGTCATATCCCCTTGTGTTAAATGTATCTCCCAATTGACCGCTTTGACCCGGTGAAAAGCGGGATATAAATACAGCTAAATAAATAAATAAAAAGGCATGGGACAGACACACAGGATCCTCGTATGGCAAGAGGATGTTATTAAATAAATTTCAGCAACTTCAAAACTAGAAGGGGATAATCTGCATGGGGTGGCAAGTGCAACCCTAAACAATGGCATAGAGGTAGGGTAACCTGCACAGAGCGGCAGGAGCAGCTCTACATCTCCAGCCACCTTACTGGGCAAACTATTTGGACCATGCTGGTCTTTATCTGTCATCATTTACGATGTAACTATAGCTTACAAAGGAGCAGCCTTCATCTCCATGGTCTTTACTCTTCCTTTGATTTCTAGCTGGTTGCTCAGATCCCCTGTGCTTGACTTTATTATGTCTGTGAGCAAAAGAGAAAAGATTAAAGCAATAACTGTATCTAGCCAACCTGCTTGACGTTAGCAGCGCAGGGTGTCTTAGTCCAAATGATTTGAGATTTGTCTTTTTTCAAGGTGATAGCTGGATGGATGTACCACTTTGACTATATAGTCAAGGAAACAAATTGCTCCAAGAAGGAGTTTTCAGAATTAAATCCACACTGTAAGCACCTGGAGAATGGCGTAAGTGATATTTATGAAGAGATTATGAAAACTAGTTACAGTGTTGGTTTGTTCATTGTTATTAGCTGTGATTTGAAGCATGGCCTGTGTTAGATTGACTGCAAGTCCAACCACTTAACACACCAGCAATTTATTTCAGCTAGCAGACACAGATGGTCCTACCTGCATCCTTGCTCTACACCAGGGGTTCTCAACACAGTCCTCAGGACACTGAGTCCTAAGCTAGTCAGGTTTGCAGGATAAACACATTGAATATGCATGAGATAGATTTGCCTGCACTGCCTCCATTGTATGCAAATATTCATTGTGAAATCTGAGGGCTCTAGACCCACATCTGCACTCACCCCTCTGACTGTTCCCTCCCTTTGATGTCACAAGGCAAATTTCCCTTGATCCACTGTATTGTCCTTTGTGTCTGTATTTATAAAAATTGCAAAGAAGTAGAAAAACTAAATCCATATTTGGGGACGAAATATATTAAATGGCATAAAACATAAATTTAATCCCACTAAAGGTAACAAACATGAAAGAATCAACTTAACAAATAAATAAAAACCATTTATAAACAAAAAAAAGTTTTTAAAATGGGGGAAAACGAGACAAGCTCAGAAACTTAAACTAAGGCCACCAGCTGTACAAGAGTTCCAATCACCGCGAGTCTCGGAAAACCCCCATATCACTGGAAAAGTAACTTATTACACACCAAAACGTAACTAATATACATACGTCTCATGTGACTCGCACATCACAAAAAAATGCCCTTTTCCTAAAGTGTGATTTTTTTGGCTCTAATGAGTGTTTTGAATCAAAATCCATGTTTATTAGGTTCCCCCGCACTATGGTAATTGTTGAGGGTGTGGCCAACATGTCCCTGCAGAAAAGCTCCTCAGTGTGTGTTTTGGTCCCTGGCAATTATGGCAGGTGCAACTAATGCCACCTGTTGAGATGGTGGTCGGTGCACCTATGCTAACTGCAACATTGGCGATTAGCATGCGCTATCGATGCCCACATTAGCCGCAATGTGCAGTCTACATTCACTCTGCCCTAACCTGCCCAGACCTCACCCCATGGTGCAATGTGTGGTTAAGGTGTGCTTCAGCATGCCATAATTGCGTGGTAACTATTACCAAAGGCTGTGGAAGTGGTTAGCATATATTCACCACAAAATGTGCTTTACTAAAAGGGCCCTAAATTAGTCCATTTAAACAGCACCAACTTAATTTTGTTGTTATCTATCAACCGTTGTCTCCTTCTCGCTTGCCTGGAATCAGATTTGCAGCTTGGAAGTATTCCCAAAGCCTATACAATAAAGCCTGATCTTTCTTCCTTACTGGTTATTTTACAGAAATCTGGTGACTGCAATGCACAAGTGTATATAGATCTTCATGATGTCGTTGCTGATATTAAACAGAGCTGCAATATTACAGGTAGGAAACAGCAACAAAGCATGCCAGATGTTGGGATGCTCATTAAAACTATTTTCCGTTTATAAAATAGCATTCGTCTCCATGCAGAAGGAAAATGAAGGAACCTCACTTGTACCTCTTCGGTCCACTAACTGAACTGTTAGGGAGCAATTTTCAAATTGCAATGCTTAACCTTATGCAAATGTTCAAAGAGAAAATGGGCATATTATTTCTCTTAAACACATCAGCATGTTTAGCACCAGTCATTTGTGCAGGCGTGGGAAAGAGAAACATAGAAACATGAAGGCCTAGCCAGTCTGCCCTTCCATCCCAACTACTAAGCTTCACAGCCCTTTATTTCCCTTAGAGATTCTCCGGGTTCGACTCATGCTTTCTTGAATTCAGATACAGTTGCCGTCTCTACCACATCCACTGGGAGACTATTGAATGCATCTATCGCTCCTTCCATAAAGAAATATTTCCGCAAATTATTTATTTTATTGTATTTATTTATTTATTTATTGAAAAGAATGTATATTCTGCACTAAAGCCTAGGCAGATAACATAAAAACATACAGAAATATTACAATAAAACTGAACTTACATAGAAATGCCTGAGAGATTTCTACGCCTGCTAACTTGCCAATACTCAGAAAAAATCAGAAAATATCCGCAGAACAAAACAAATTCATGCAATCAGTCAGAAAAGCCTGCTGAAATAAGTGTGTCTTAAGGTTTTTTCGAAACACCAAAGTATCTGAAATACAGTGTTGTTCTGCAGGCAAATCATTCCAAATGTATGAAACAGCCATCGAAAAAATCCTATCATGAAACACCTGAAAACGGATTGGCTGAGATGATGGAACATGCGTCCTGTGAGCGTAAAGCATGAGGAGGGCAATAAGCCCGCAAAGAAACCAATAAACTGAGTGGCATTTGATGATTAAGAAATTGAAATACCAACATAACGACCTTATATAGAATTCAAAATTTAATTGGTAACCAATGGAATTTACATAGATCAAAAGAACTGTGTTAGATTGTCTATCAGTGAGAAGACGTGCCGCAGCGTTCTGCACTGACTGCAAAGGATGAATATTGTACAAGGGGAGTCCAAGGAGCAAGCTATTACAATAGTGAAGTTGCAATAAAACCAAAGTTTGAACCACAGTACGCAGGTTTTCAGCTGACAAAGACGGGTTAAGTTTATGAAGTAAATGCAGTTTTAAAAAGGCAGCCTTAGTCATTTTCTGTACATGAGTTTGCATATTAAACTGAGTATCAAGTACAATTCCCAAATGACAAGTTTGAAGACCCACCGATAATGAACAATCCCCAGTTTTCATAGTCAATGAAAAACAAAATGTCTGTTTTATTGATATTCAATGCCAATCTATTATATGTCATCCAAGATTTTACAGTGCTAATGCACTCCATAGCAGCATCTAAGGAGGAAGAAATAGGAACTACGAACTGAACATCGTCCATTTTTAAAGATCTTAAAAATGGGAGCAATATAGATATTGAACAAAATAGGAGACAGAGCAGCCCCCTGTGGCACAGCATGTAATAGGCCCCCAAAAGGAACATTTTGCCATGGACCTAATCTGGAATTGCCAACCAAGTAAATGACTCCTGTGTCTATCTCCTTTCACCTGCATCCTATGCACCCTCATTGCAGACTTTCCTTTCAATTGATAAAGTTCTCCCTCCTGTGCATTTATGCCATGGAGGTATTTAAATATTGCTCCATCTCATCTCAGAAGACTGTGGCCAGACATTTACTGCTTTCGCAGTGTGAAATGAATTATATGGACTCACACTGGTTCTTAGTCAGGCTGTATCTCTAAAACTGCACAGATGCAAAATATGATTTTAGATCTTGTCATACTGTTTGATGAGAGCAGCATCCAGTTTTACTCTGTAATTTATTCTTTACCATACAGTAGTTGTTAAATGATATCAGTTGGAAACTTGTGATCACGGAGAATTTATCCAGTCTTAAGCAAACTGCAAAAAAGAATTTTCAATTTACAAATGAAAACGTGGTTTAGAAGCAAAACAAAAGTTGGATTTTGAGGAGTGCCCAGGAGACAAGAATTGGCACACATTGTATATAAATGGAAAATGAAAGTTGCTTGGTGGCAAACTGTTGGTAAGACCTAATGTCCGAAAACTGCAACAATGACTAGACTAGATTCATAGAATCCTTGCAGAGCAAACTACTCATGACAGCTTTGGGGGAAGACAGAACTTAAACAACTTCAACGATAATCAGAGATTGGCAAACAGAAAGTTCCACCTTTTAGGCCATGCACAAAATATTGCAAGAGCAAATTGTTCATCGCATTAAAATGGATATTTTACTTTAAACTAGCCATGTTAATCCTATCTCGTGGCAGAATCCTAAGGGGTGTGTAGGTTGCCTAAAGCCATGAAGGCAACTGCTGATTCTGGACTGAAGCAAAAATTCTGTTTAATAAGAGGGCTATTGTAGAAGCCCTTGTTCACATCTTGCATGCACATATCTGGGGATATACATGTGCAAATAGCCATTTTAGAAAGGCCAGCATTTACACATGGCTGTTCTGATCACGGGGTAATGTTTGAGGCATTCCAAAGATCTGGTCTGGGCAGGGCAAAAATATACACCTGTAGCCCCCCAATTCATATATTTTATTTATTTATTTATTTACATTCTCTTATATACCACGCTATTCTGCATCAGTGCAGTTTACATTGAACAAACTGAAATTACATTGAACAGGGCATTATAACTTGGAGATAACTATTTTACAGGGACCATGGGCTATGGAGGGTTAAGTGGCTTGCCCAAGACCACAAGGAGCACCTGTGGGACTAGAAACCCCAGTCCTTCCGGCCCAAGGTTGCTGTCCTCTAGTGGGATTTGAACCCCTGACCTTCTGGCCTGAAGTACCTTGCCCCAACCACTAGGCCACTCCTCCACTATAGGGCATGCTTGTGTAAAACCAAAATTGTGCACATCTGGGATTTACACCTCTTCCCTGGCATAAATATGTTTTTCTGTTGTGTTTCTTTTAGCCATCTCTTTACAGATGGGATTAAAGAGGATATCCCCCTTTAGTCCCCGCTATTTATTACCCCTCCCACTAGAAATGAGGTAAAGATCAAGTCCTCTGTAATTGATTAAGGAAAGCTGCACATGTAAGCAGTGGAGGGAGCAGAGCAGAGCAGAGGAGCAGCCGAATGGTTAGACCACCGGTTTGAGAACTAAGAGACCAGCGTTCAATTCCCTCTAGCACTCCTTGTGGCCTTGGGCAAGTCACTTAACCCTCCATTGCCTCATAAAAATCCAAGTTATCAATGTCCCTGTTTCATGTACATTACCAGGTTTAAGTTACAATGCAAGCCACTTAGACCAAATGATAAAACAGTATAAAAAGTCTGTTAAATAAAATAAATGTAAGTGCTGAAATTGAGGTGTGTGCATCCTGACATGCCAAGCATTTATGTTGCTGAATTTCCTCCACTTATGTTTCTCATGTGTATGTTTGTGAAATGGCCTCTCCCCTCGCAGGCAGACGTGTATTCCTGAGCTTTCTTCTATGATATAAAACTCACGTCCATTTTGAGGGTTGATGTTATCATAGATTTTACATTGGCCTTATACATTAACGCCCTCTCTTGTAAAATGTACATGGACTAGCAGATGGATGTCACTGCAACCACATAAATGGCTTTTTAAAAATGGTCCTTCACACTGTTATGACTAAATGGATTTTAAGCAGTGGCGGGATCCAAACAGGCCAGGAACTGGTTTGGTTCATCCCACCTGCAATTGCGGCACATGTGGTAGCGTTGCGGAAGCCACTCGCCCTGACTGCCGCCGTCCACCTGACACTGGAGTGACAGCAGCAGGGGCATCTCCCGACGCCACGATCCCCCCTGATGCTGGGTGGGGGGACTCTGGATGCCACAGAGGCAGCATTGCAATGCCGTGTTTGACCCGGTTCAGGCAACACGGGCTGTGGCAGGAACAGTTTGCCAGAACCAGGCCGAACTGGCTGAATCTCACCACTGATTTTAAGTGGAATTAAATTAACAGCCCGATGTGTGTTTGTTCTGAGGTTCAAAGGACTTGTTTGAATTGTTCCTTTCAGCTGCCAGTTTTTGCGCTGACTGCACAGTTCCAGTGGACACTAACAGCCAAGAGCTTCATGAGCCCCTGAAACAAGTCGTTGAGAAGTTTAACGCAGAAGATAACGGCAGCTACCACTATGACCTAGCACATGTGTATGAAGCCAAGACGCAGGTTCACATTTCATTTTCATATATTTTTTAATGAATGAAGCTGATATTTATGCATATTTCCGTTAGGAATATACTTATTGCTAATGTGTCCTATATATCTACATTCGGTCGGGAGCCTGTAGCCCTTCCCCGGGCTGGGTCTGTCATTCCCCAGGTCCACTGCTTCTGAGGCGACATTAACAGAACGGTTAGAATCACACCAGGGCCGGCACTACCGTTAGGCTTACTGGGCAGGAGATTAGAGTGCCAATGGTCCACTTCTGCCCTCATGCAAAAGGATTTCTGCCTGGGAGGGGGCGGAACACAAATAGCCGGAGATCTCAGTAAGTGCTGCAGTGTCACTGCCGTAGTTACTCTTGACTCCCCCTCAGACCTTGCGCTAAATCACCGGCATTGCTCCCGGCCTTCTCGTCTCCTGCACACATCTCTGCATCGGCGCTGCCTAGCGAATTGCTTCATTACTGTGCATTTAAATGGATTTAATTGTGCTGCGCACCGCTGTCTGCTTACCTCATGTGCAAAATTCATTCTTGCACGGACGGCGTTATGAAACCGAGCTAACCCGTGAGTAAAGCCTAGAGCACTTCACTGCTTCGGTCCCTAAGTAGGTGCCTGAGGCAATTGGGCAGCAAAGGGACTTGCCCAAGGTCAGAAAGAATGTCCATGGGGAAAACAGGATTCGAGTGCTGCTTTCTCTGGTTTGCAGCCCTTTTGTTCTATTAGGCCACATGATGAAAGGCATAAGATAAATCTAACTAATTACTGGTCTCTCAAAAAAAACAAAACAAAACAAAAACAACCCAAGGGCCAGATCTCCTCGGGTCTTTTCTCATAAAGCAATCAAGTTTCAAATTGACTAACTGGCTAATAATGCCATTTACATGCCTATCCTCCCCTCTCCCCTTCTCTCTGCTGCGTGTAAGGAAGCATGTACACACTGTGGCAGAAAAGCGCAGATTTCAGGCACATAGAGCACGCATTTCAGACAGTCAATTGTCAGGGGGAACATGCATTTTATCTAAGCAACGGCTTTGTAACACAGAGGTCAATGTTTGAAAACATGAGTAATTTGAAGCACATTAGGCCCGATATTAAAGGCACGTGCACGGTTTGCAGACCTGCGGACTGTGTAAATGCTGCTGAGTGGGACATGGTTAGCTTTGCTGAATATCGACAGGTAAGCGGTTAGCATCGGGGTATTGCAGACACAGTACCCAGGGTTAACCAGCAGCGACGATATTCAGCCACTGGCCGGTTATCCCTCAGTGGGGAAAGTTAGCCACAGAAAAGCGTCCTTACTTTTGCCGCTGAAGCTAACCAGGAAGCGGCTGAATGTTGCGCGTCCTGCTTCAGGGACAAACCCCAATATCCAATGCCAGTGGCCGGATATGGTCCCAGCATTGAATATCCGGGTATAGTGCTCAGTGGTGGTGGCTAGCCACTGTAATTGCACTAGCCACCACAAGTAAATATCGAGCCCATTTTGCCTAAATGTGTGTAAGCTTACCTGGACAGAGCAGAGACATTTCCAGAGGCGGGTTGGGGAAGGCTGAGCATTGACTACTTTATTTAAATGTACGTGTGTACATGTAAATTATTTATTTATTTATTTACAGTTTCTTATATACCGCACTATTCAGCATCAGCGCGGTTTACATAGAACATAAAAGCTCAATTCAGTTAATACGTATGAGTTTACAGATAACAGGGCAAAAAACCTGGATAACAGGGGTAAACTATTTACAAACTATCTACAAAACTTGCTACATAGAGTCATGTGAACAGGCGTTTCTTAGAAACATATGCACCACTAGGGTTAGTGTATCTGTCTTGGATTGTTGCTGAGATACTGTGTATTTGCTTAACGGGTTGTATTGTTGGGCTCTATGGGGTATCGTTGGGCTCTATGAGGTACTTGTTGAAAAGGTGGAATTTGAGGGCCTTCCTAAACTGTGTTAGGCTCTTGATAGCTCGGATACCTGGGGGTAATGCATTCCAGCATCTTGGCGCACTGAGACTAAAGGCCCTGTTGGCTGTAGATGTGGTACAATCTGTTAGAGCTTTCGGTACTTTTAGAGAGTTTATAGCCGTAGATCTTCTTGCTCTATTTGGGGGTGTGGTATGAATGAGGGCGGTTAGGGATGCAGAGGAGAGCTTGTTAACAGCTTTAAAGGTGAGTAATAGGGTCTTGAAAACAATTCTGGCCTGGATGGGTAGCCAATGTAACTGTATCAGCAGAGGCGTCACATGGTCACTCCTGGAGGCTCCGTGGAGGACCCTTGCTGCAGCGTTCATGGCAAGCTGCAGCGGGTTCAAGGTGGATTGGGGAAGGCCTTGTAGGATGGCATTGGCAAAGTCAAAATGAGGTATAATCAACGCTTGGTAGATGGTCCTCAAATCATTCAGTTCCAGCAAGGATCGTAAATGCCTAAGTGAGCGGATCTTGTAGTATACTGCTCTGACGGTGTTTCCTATGTGAGCTTTCATGTCCAGGTGTTGATCCAAGGTGACTCCCAGGTAACGTATTGAAGGTTTAGTTTGTAATTCAGCTTCTTTTACTTTGAGATATTGAGGTGGGGTAAAGTTAGGGTTCCTCGTAATGAAGAGTACTTCCGTTTTCTTATGTTGTATTCAGAGGTTTTGGGAGAGAAGCCAATCGGATATTGCATTGAAGCAGCTCGTCAGTGGGGAGAGGTCCAATTGTTCAGTAGAGAAGGGTATGTAAAGCAGGACATCGTCAGCGTATAACATGCAGTCAACATTGAAGGACCGGATGATCTTGCAAATTGGCTGCATATAAATGTTGAACAATAGGGCCGAAAGAGAGGATCCTTGTGGGACTCCCTGGCTTTGGTGGAAGGGTTCTGAAGTTGTCCCTCCAGAACGAACATGCTGCCATCTTCCGGATAGGTAAGATCTGCACCATTCAAGTGCTCTTCCATTAACTCCTTTCTCACTTAGTCTTCCTAAGAGAAGCTCATGACTTACTGAATCAAAAGCTGCAGCGATGTCCAGGAAGATGAGAGCAAATCCTTGACGGATGTCGTCGATGCCTGTGATTATCTTGCAGAAGAGAGTGGTAAGAAGAGTTTCCACTCCATGGAATTCCCTAAAACCATGTTGGCAGGAGTCTAACGGTGCAGCGGTGTCAATGTGATCCTGTAATTGTCGTTGAACCTCTTTTTCGATGATCTTCGCTAGGAGTGGTATGCTGGATATAGGTCTGTAAGATTCTGCTTTTTGGGGATCGAGCTTGCAGTTTTTTAGCAGAGGTCTGATAGAGGTATGCTTAAGAGCAGAAGGGAAAGAGCCGGTTGAGAAGGAGAGGTTCATTATTTTGGATAGTACTGGGCTGAAGTGACTGCGGAGCTCCTTGATCCAAAAGGCTGGGCATGGATCGGTTTGGGATGTGGTGGTGTTAAGGGCCATAATAAATTAACTTGGGAAATTCGTGTGGGCCAAAGAGCGGGTATAATACCTGCATAAATTCCCTGAGGTGATTTTGAAAACAAAAGCAGGTGTTTAATTAATTTAGAAAATTCCATAGTATCTGCATAGAGAAGAGCATTGCATAGTTACAAAATGACCCGCTAAGGAACTGATTTTTAATAGGACACCTATGTGAGAAGTCGAAAAAGGAGGCTATTTTAAGCCTATGTTATAAAGGCACCACCGGCTTTACAGACAGGAAAAGTTACATAAAATGACACCCTCAGAGTGTACGTTTATAAATCAGGTCAGCGCTTATAAAATTGCCCTGGCGCGTACACACATGAAACAGAAGCTAGGAGACATGACACTGACTTTCCTCTACTGTGAGCCTTTATAAACTAGGATCCCAGATCCAGCCCCAAGAGGGCGCAAACGCCATTCACAAATCTACATCTGCTTTGAAGAAGGTGCCAATGGGTGCACACGATGGGCCCTGTTTACTAAACATTTTCTCCACAGACACAAAATGGCAAAATCCTTTAGTAAACAGACCCCATAGTTTATACAATACATATATTCCTTACAACCTCGCCTCCGCTCCACTCAAAACCATGCACCTGGGAACAACTATGCACAAATCACGCAATAGCAGGCGCGCGCTTTCTGAGAGTGTATGCAGTGCACACTTTTATAAAAGTTTCTTTTTGGGTAGAGCTTTATAAAAATCCCCCTTATCCTGTATGTTTTCGTAGGATGGGTAGAGTGCGGTCAGGACTGACGCTTGAGTGTGTATTAGGAAATATGCACATAAGCGTTGATTCTTACCTGCATGTACATGCACAAAGTTACTCTTGCCTCGGAGCAGGGATATCTCGGTACAGCAACTTTCAGGGCTGGATGCATGATGTTGCTTTTATAAATCAGGTGCATCATTTGCACCCTGTTAGAAAATTAACACCCACTGAAATGCGCATTGACCACATAGCGCATGTTAGTAAAAGGGCCCCTAACTTTTTGAAGACTGCATATCCCTAGTATCTCAGCCGCATTAATCTGATTCAGAAAGCAGCTGAAACATCCTGCTCTCCTCTGCATTCTTCACCTTACGAAACCTTGTCTGATTGACTACTCAGAGCATCCCTGGAATGAAATATCGAATTAAATTGCACATGGCGGAGACAAACTGTTCGAAGGAACTCTACGAAAAGCTGACTGATGACTGCCAGTTTAAAGACGGAGGGGTAAGTGGCCATAGTGATAATGCAGTATCTGAGTTTGTTCTTTCATGCTCGGGAAGATATTCCTGGGTGTGCCTGGGTGCTTTTATTTTAACATTTGTTTCCATTTCAGTAAACTACAACTAGTAGCCACTCATGCTGTGCTCATTTGATTGTGTTTCAGCTTCTATCATGCTGAAGAACTACAACAAATCCTCAGTCCAATCCTGCTTTTTCTGCAACAAACGCATAACTATGCTAAACACACAGTTAGTGTTAGGGACGCAGGAGAAGGAGAGCTGGAAGGTGATATCAGGGTTCACAAAGCAGTCTCTCTGGCTGCACCCCCTTAATGCTGTTCCTGTTGTTTTTTTATTTATAGAATGAACATATTTGCTCGGCTATGGTTCGCATAGCGCCTACGGAGGAGGCAGATCCATTGGTTGATTGTTTTCCCTATAATCTGAATAGTATGGTATGAACTCTATCTTCTTTTTTTAGAATTTGCTCATTTGAGAAGAAAATTGAACTATCTTTCTGAATTTTTCTGTTAGCTGGTGTCAGTATAACATGCTTTGTGAAGGGCACCTATAACAAAATGCTGGGTAGGAAGGATCTTTCTAAGTCAGAGGTGGGACAACTAAGGCTAATAAGCCATTTTCAAGATTCCCCAGCCCTTTCTCTCCTCCTCAGGGAGGCTCCTCCCCCTCAGTGCTTCTCCCCTACAAAGTACACATAGACGGGCCCCCAGAATGGCCCTCAGGAAGGGCCGGTGGAAGGATATGAGGTGCCTAGGTGAACGTCGTTCCTAGTGCCCTTTTGCATGGGGGCTGAAGTGGCTGATCCAGCTACTTCAGCCCTATGCAACCAGAAAGTGGAATCGGAGGAGATGAACCGGGTACAGCACTGACCTGCTGGAGGTGATGGGAAGCGCTACGGTGCGTTTTAAAGGAAATGCTGCCATGGCAGATTCCAGAGAGGGGTGGCAGCATTAGCAATGTCAGTTCGCCTAACAGTAGCGCCAGCCCTGCTGTCAGGATCAAAGAAATTTCCCACCGTTATCTTAAATTGTTGAGTATTAACCATGAAACATCTATCAGAGCCTGTCCTCTTCTGTCCTCATTAACGTTGACTAGGGATGGATGAAACATTTTCAGAGTTGAATAACATTAGGCCTTTTCAAACCAAATCAGTTTAAGTTTTTTAAAAATTCACCTCATCTGACATATGCCCGAGTGCACTGAAACATGTGTTCGGGCTTTTCAAAACCATTTATAAATAACGAAGTACATTTTCAGAGGTCTGCTAACTATATAACGTTATATGCATATTTGGTGACAATATGGGGATAGTTTTAGAAGGAGAGCCTAGGTTTACATAGATTCTAAAGTATGCATTTCACACCTGTTTAATAAAGTAAAGAGCATTTACTTTATTTTATAAACGAGAAGCATAAGTGGTCGAAAATGCATGTCAGATCTAGTCACAAGCACTTATGCTGGTCTAAATGCCTGTACCTATATGTTTAAGGAACACCCGACAGTTATAACACTTTATAACTTATACACATAGATTTGTGCTCTGTGTATCCTCAGCCTAAACTCTGCCCGTGTGGTGACCATACCGAAAGTACACACCATCGGTCTGACGCACACACTTACAGAATAACGACTGTCTAAGGGATGCATGTTTGTTGCTGTTTATGTGCATAAACCACTAAAATAATGTGATTTACATGAACCAACATGTGTGGAAATGTAGGCATACCTCATAAAATTATCCCCTATCAGGCTCATTCCATCCCGGACGTACACTACCTCTGTACGTCCGATTTGATCAGACATACAGAGGGGGTCGCGATTCTGATCCCCCGGGGGATCAGAATTGCAATCAGTCATGTACATGCAGGCTGGGACTGTGATTCAGCCTGGCCTGCATATACATGACAAGCCCAACTAACTCAGTCAAGGCTTTTAAATGGAGCCGCGGCGCTATGGCATCTGGTTGCCATGGTACCGCAGCTCCATTTAAAAGCTGTGATGCTGGCCGCCAGATAAAAGTACTTATTCCCCACAGCCCGACCCCCGAACTCGCCTCCTAAGGCCACGGTTGGGCTGCGGGGAATGTCCTCTGCCCCCCCTGCCCAATCCACTCCCCGGCCACAAAATAAAACGCCCAGGGAAGTTATTCCACCTTGGAGGTGGAATAACTTCCCCACACATGTTGCCGGCCCTAGACATACAGGGCCGACATTAGAATCGGTTCTGTACATCCAGGACTGGCAACTGCCCCCTCACCCGCCCAGACTCTGCCCCTGAGCCGCCCCTTCCTCGCCCCTGTCAAACTTCCCCGCACAACCGGCGGGGATGTTAGATGCTGACGGGAGAAGGCACGAATAGTGGAGATGGACATCCCAACGGCACAGAATCGGGCCCTATCTGTATAAGTCCTGCCAAAAGAACACAAATTCATTACATATAATATATTTAAAAAATAACTATAAACAAAAATTAAATATTACTCAGCCAAGATAAAATAATATGCTTTCAGTCTCCTTCAGAACTCTAACAGATCTTCTACTAATCGCAAGTCCGATAGCAAGTGGTTCCAAGCTAATGACCCAGCAATCCAAAGAATATGATTTAGGAAATGGATCCCATGTACGTGGGCAAGGAAAGGTCAAGAAAGCTACCCTCCCCCTTGTGAACTTAAAGGATGTGAAGGGACATACATTTCCCAAGGTACCGTCAAAGGAAGAGCAAGCTCCAATCTCAAAACTTTGGAAATTAAAATCATTATGCTACACTGAAAATGATATTTAAAGAGTAGAAAATGCAGAGCTTGCAAGTGGGAGGATAGATGATCATACAGTCTGGAGCCTGTACACTCTGTACCCTCTGCAAAGGTCTTAAAGATTGAGCCAGAAGTCCAAAGGAGACAAAGTCAGACTGAGTTACTGCTTTTCAAATGTCTTACTAATCGTAGTTTATAAAAGGAGCATTTAGGTTATTCCCATATATGAGGCCCAAATGAGAGCTGTAAGTCATGGTACACAACAGAACTTAAGGATACTCAAACAAAAATTGCGTAAACTAAAAACAAATGGAGACACATCAGATGGAAAAGTGATAACAAATTATACATGCACACACTAAAAGCATACAAAGAGGCCCTAAACAACAGAAAAAGGAGTATCACTCTATCCTTCTCACTAAATCACTTAACAAGCCGAGGGAACTATTCTCTATTCTTCAATCTTTAATAAGAACACCTACGCCTGATGAAGATAAAGTAATTACCCATCATCAAATTCTAGCTAATCCATTGTATGGAGAAACTTAAACCTACTACTCCTGATGATAACTTCCTCATACCCTTCAACTTAGGTCTACCTACAAAAGGATCTCTAATTTTTCACCAAGATTGCCTGAGTACATGGGAGCCGTACACCAGGATTTTAAAAGAATTCAGATCACAGTCACTTGTCAACAAAATTCCTTTATTCAGTACAAGCAAAAAAACTGCAAGCACAGATACACAAGTGTCTGTCTGAGGGACCCAGGTGCGGACAGCGTTCTGAACCCTACGGTACAGTGGGGAAAAGAAGGCTACCCCTGATGCTCCATAGTAGCACTCTTATATACCTCTCTATAACAACACTTTGAATTACTGACGTCATTGGCCAAACTTACAAAAAAAACAGCAAAACCTGCTAAGTCAGAGAACTTCGGCCAGTGCAACCCTCAAAAAACCCCACCTATGTTTATCACCAAGCAACAGGTTACTAAACAACAGTTGGTATTCCAAGGTCTGCTCAAGGTCAGCTTATCAGCTGGTGACAGCCCCCCTGCCTGTACTGTGTTCATGCCTTTTGTCACATGCCCCCTCTGTGCACCTGTAGGTTAAGCAGGGTACTGCACTGGGGCCTTAATATAACTGGCCTTCTGGTAGTTGTAGTTGTGCTGCCAGTTAAAAATCAGTCGTGGAATCGATGGTAAGGTTATAAGGGCTTTATTTCCCTTTCCCAAAAGGACTTCTTATCATGTACAAAAACAAATAAACATAACCCTTCTTGGGTATATAACAAAAGGAAAAACTGTAACCAAAAATAGCTTCCTTTCAGCTTCTTAACCAGAAACAAATGTATTCAAAACACAGACTTGCAGAGATAGGAATAAGCCTTCCTTTCACACTGTCAGGCTTCTTACTTCTTTTTACCTTAGTGAGAATATGTTATCAGCTACAGAAATACTACAGTCCATCTGCTCAACATTATTCTCCACTTCAGACGGTTCACATTGCATGAATTCTTCAGCAGGGATTAACACATCTTTACCTTCCTCATGTGGGAGCTTTTCAAACAGTCCGTCTTGGCTGTGACGTACTTTCCTTTCTCTGAGAGTAAACAGATTGCTATTACCACATTCACTGGGGTTCTGTTGGTAAGAGCCTCTCCCTTGCTGATGCCTGGTAGGTAAGCTAAAATATTCTCTTGCACTCCTATTAGAAGGAATTGATTCACCTCTAGCCTCTGCTTGGCTCAGGACCCTGTGGATAGCTGGAGTTTTGAACGGCAGCCTTTCTGAGATTCTGTTCCTTACGTTTCTGTCAGAATGATTAACTTCTGCAGGTAAAAAGCCTTTAACTTTCTCTTGCTTATAATAGGGGTAGTGAAGCTTCTCTGCTTCCCTTAAGCTGGCTTCATATGGCTTTTGTACTTTAATGAACTGTTTCCTATAGCCAAGCCCTGTGCTTCCCCTCTTAGGATAAGAGTAAAACTTCTCGGCTTGTACCTTTCTCCTCCTGGCTCCGTTCCAACCTGGGCTGTTATACTCAATCTCACTCTCTGCATCCAGCTGTCTTTGTCTCTCACTCAAGCACTCATTGGACTCACTCAGACCTCCATTCAGGCTTCCAAAGTGGTAGTCAGACACGCTTTCTTCACAGCTATCTCTCCAGCTTCTCTCGTCCTCTCTGTTCACCCAGTTCCTTCTGTTTCTGCTTTCGTTCTGAGTCTTAGGCTGCCTCTGAGACTTAGACTCAACCTTCATCTCCCTAACTGCTTGTGAGCTGTGCTTATCTAGGTACCTCCGAGCAGCACCTCCCCCCAGCTGATTTGTATCAGGTGAGAATCTCCTAGCTTCTCTGCTGGCTGGGTGTGTCTCTCTAGCTCGTGACCTCATTTGCTTTCATTGCTCATGGCAACTTTCTAACATGTGCTCTCCCCAAACGTCAGTGTCTTCCTGATCTGCTATTTCATCTATCTCCATAGGGTCCGCTAGTGAGTCTGCTCTGTGACACTTTTCAATTCCTGGAACTCGTCTTCTGGCACTTTGTCTGTTATCTTCAGGGCCCAGAGTTTGTATGTTAAAGGTCTTTGCTTCCAGCATGGCCTGTATTTGGTTAGCCTGTATTTCTTTGGGCCTATACACTCTGCACGCTCCCATCCAAAGTGTCTAGTTCCCCAGGCTTTCTCATACAAGGCCACAAAATACTCTGATTCGCTAGCCCACATGCATGTCTTCTTATGTCTTCCTGTGCCAATCATATGTTACTGTGTATATTTTCAGGCAGGTAAGGGCAGGCAGGCAAGGGTGCAATCATACAAAGCAAACCCATAGAGCAGGCTTGAAATCCACACTTAAACTGATTATCCCTTCACCAGATAAGACAGATGGTCAACTTTTCACCTTATAGACCTAAAATATCTCAAAAATACGATCACCTGCATTAATACAACCACTTCACCCAGTGACCCCAGTCCGGACAGCTGGCTGAAATCAACAAAAGATGAGTTATCTCCAGTAATCCTAGAGAGTTAATCACTCATTACGACAAGGATGCATGCCATCTGCCTTAAAACATGCTTTAATCTGACCAATACTAAAAACAGCAACGGCAGATAAAAACTACCCCAACTCGTACAGACCCATATCGAGTCTGCTGTTTTTAGCTAAGGTCATTTAAAAGGTTGTGCAAAATCAACTGCAAGACTTTATTGAACTAAACGCTCCATTGGATGAACAACAACATGGGTTTAGACCTCATCACAGTGTAGAGACCCTAATGCTAACTTTTTTGAATCATCATCGGCTTTTGACAGTATTAATTATAAAATACTTATCAAAAGGCTAAAGCAAATTGGTCTTCAGGGAATAGTCATTCAATGATTTAGTGTCTACTTAACTAACCGCACCCAACAGGTCCAGATTGTTCAGGTAACATCTATGATTTTCAAACAAGAACAAGGAACCCCAAGGTTCCTCCCTCTCCGCCCTATTATTTAATATTTATATTCAACCAATATGCAATATCTTCAAAAAAAACACAAGATAAACTAATCATCTCTATGCTGATGATATAATGATGTATCATTCCATAGAAACCTCCGACCCCCAACTGTTCACAAATACTCACCTGCTTTGACAAAATAACTGAATGGCTTAAAGCACACAACTTAAAAATCAACATTAAAAAAACAAAAGTACTCTATGTCTCTAGAAATCTGAACTTCATCCCCCCGCCCCCAATAAAATCCAGATGCAAGGTTTGGAAAATGAAGTCAAAAAGGAGGTGAAATACCTCAGTATAATCCTAGACCAGACTCTAAATATGGTCTCCCATATAAAATCAGTCACTAAAGTCGTATACTTCAAATTATGTATGATTCAACATCTACGACCCCTGTTAGAAGTTCTACGCTTTTCCTTTGACCCTGTCACTCACTTAGCTCACTGACTAGGCATAAATATTCTGGCAAATACAGTATGAGTTAACCCTGTCACTCACCTAGCTCACAGACTAGGCACAGACACTTTAGCAAATACAATATGCTTTTATTAGATTGAGTCCTTTAGAATAATGATTAAGCACAAAGGTAAGCATTAATACTTTTACTGGATATTATAGCTCATCACTCCAGGTGGGGGACTGTTCAGCGATCACTCAGGAGGAAAATCCGGGAAAAAATACAGAGACACGCCTGCCTCGTATATCAGTTGCAGTCCCATCTTTCCTTCTGAGAGTCCCCCTAAAGTACCTTAACCAGACTCATGCTGGCTGCATGCCATAGGTTAACACAGAATCAGACTTGTGCTGGCTGCATGCCATAGGTTAACACACTGCATGCTCAAATCAGGATTGATTGTAACCCCCAAGCTCAGTTCCATTAGCTCCTGGGCTGGGCTAGCAAGCTAATTCCTAATTCAGCATGGCTGAAGAATACAACATTCTTTGCTGATTGAACTCTCACATGAACGTCTCTCCACCCCATCCACCTTTTTTACTTTGGTTTCCGGGCAGGCTTCTGATCACCCCTCTTGTGGTCAGACATCTGAGAATGCTCAAAGGACACATCCCCCATGGTCTACATTCCAAGGCTAGATGAAGTGTTCTTTTGTCATCATTAATGGGTTTAAATTTGTTTGCCTTAAGGACTCCTTGTCAAGGGAGACACCCCCCATGGTTTTAGAAGCAGCTCAAGGCTTCTTCATTACAATTGATGAATTCTTATCTTGTCCTCACAGGCAGAATGGCTCATGAGTTCAATTTCTTATAATAAAGTACAATATCTTTGCTGATCCAAAAAAAATCCAAATAAATCTTTAATTAGTAATACATTCCACCCTTGGATCAACAAGGATATTGCACGTAAGCAATGGCTGAATCGCCTTTGTAATTCATTTAGAAATACAGTAATAACAACTTGGGCTAAAACATAGTGGATAGCATTAAGGCAAACGCTGGAGGGGACAAGCCTCAGTGTAATTTGGGTGATATTTCCCCATTCCCCTCCCCCCCCCCCCCCGGCATTACAATTGTCAAAGCCAAATGGCTTGTAGGTCTCAGCTATCTTTATCAGTTCCCCATGCAGTGGGGGATTCATTTCACCTGCACATTCAGAACTTTTTCCCACTGTACATCTGCCCCATAGACTTTAATAACTAAAATCTGGGGAAGCAATTGGGCACATGATGTTCAGCAGAAAAAAAAAATCTGAGATACTAAAATTACAGTTACTTTCCAAGGAAACAACAACAATACATAAGGAAAAAAAATCATTCACAAAAAGTCCAAAAAAGTCCAATAGTCCTTTTCCTATTTTCAGATAATTTGGCCTGCTTCTCAGCAGTTTTTCAGGACTCCGTAGCGTCATTTTCACCTTTCTCTGAAGTTTAAACTTGGCCTCTCTCAACAGTTGAACCTCTCATTCTCGTAGGTGGACATCTTGGCCTTTCTTTCATTGTGACACATTGAAGTAGATAGGGACTTCCTCACACGTTTCTGCGGTGTGTAGTTCAGATTTCTCGGGATGGTCTGCTCCATCTGGACTCTGGCCAATTCCCTCTACTGGACTCTCTGGCTTGCAATAGGTGACATGGCTCCAGGCCTCATTCAGAAGAGCAGCGCCAATATTAAATGAAAAGACTAAAAATTCTAGATTAGACTTCACAATAAGACAAACTTAATTTCATCTATATTTACTAAGATCATATCCTACAGATAATAAATATTGCTTTTATAAACTTTCAGTGATCTATTAGTAACTATCTCGTATGGTGTCAATCTTATCTCGCAGTTTGATTAACTCCTTGTCTCTCTATCACTGGAAATTCATTTTGCTTGTAGGAAATATTCCATTTTGCCCTTGAATGACCTTTACATGTTTCAGATCAGACAAGCTGCACATACGTGTTCTGCAATTTTGACAAGTTTTAGAATTATACCCAATTGTGTGAGAATTTGTCATCAAATCATCCCCCTTTGCCTCTGCATGCCTGGCCAGGACATACAGAGGAAAAGTGAGGCACAAAGCATCCGGAAGTACCACATGGCCAGTGTGGGTTTTCCAGAGCTCATCAGGGTGCAGGGTGCACCTAGCCTGTCTCCAAATATCTATTTCTTCCAATTGTTGAGTATGACTTCCTGAATTGAAGCTTCTGGAGACGGCACAGTCAAATAAAGTGCTCATAATTTTTTGTTTACATATTCATTAGGCAAATACATCACTTCAAATTACCTTCATCAGTTTATTGTCTATCACAGTTTCTTCTTTAATATTCCACTTCATCCCTCCATAACACAACACTTTTTCATCACCTGCATCATTCCACCAACTACTTACATAGGTCCTTTTCCTGTTTCTTTTATACCACACTAATGTATCCTTATTTGGCAAGGCTGCTAAGAATATCAAACAATTGTTAATAACTTAAATTTAGATTCCTCAATGAGATAACAGTATGAGTAAACAGTGTCCCTTTCCCATCAACTTAATTGGTCCAGTGCTAAGTGGACATATGCTCATTCTAAAATAGGAACAATCTGGGTAAAATCCTTACAATATAAAACTATCATTTTGCAGCATTTTATAACATCAATCCCAATAGAAAGAAATATGGCTCATATCTCTCACGTATAACTAGAATCTGTCATATACACTGTTCTCAGTGAGAGTGCTGTTAGACTGATTTTAAAATTGCAGTGTTCACAAGGATTTGTATAAGCTACTCATTAATTATGGTGTCAAAAAGAGATCCTTTTGAGGTGAGAGATCTAAGAGGGTACAAGGCATTGGTGGCTAGGCCTCATCTTCAGGTTCTTCTTGGATTGCAAGGCTTGTGGCTGGGCCTCATGACTATCCTCGGGTTCTTCTTGGCCGATTCCACCCTGCCTATTCATGTCTCTTCAGAGACATAAATATGCAAGGTTCCGGTTCTTCAGGCCTTCTGTGTCCTCGAGGCGTCTTAGAGCAGTAGCCCAGATCATCACACTGGAAGCAGCACATTTTCTTCTTGGATTGCAAGGCATTTGCGGCTTCACCTTTCTGCCTCTCTCTCTCTCTCTTATTCTTTTCTCAAACCTCTCCTGGATCATTGCTGACAAGCAAGATTTGGTGTTATCCAATCAACTCAAGTTCTCATTATTTTCTGGGAACTCAGTTCCATCTTTAATCTATATTTGTTCTATATGCTTGAGAACAGAGCAATTTCATATCAGCCTCTGTCTAAAATTTCATCAAACATTAATATTTTACTCATCTGGCAATTGCTGTGTGTGTACTGGACCTCTGCGTAATGTACTACTGTAACAGGTGTATTTATCCTAAAATCCCATATTGTAACAAATAAAACTGTGATGTTACTGTCTTGTCCCTCAGTCGTTAGCATAAAGCTTAACAAGGCAAAGTAATTATCTTGAATCCTACAGTTCAAAAAGAAGCATGAAACTGAAACTTTGTCATAAAAAGGTTGATGGATATCTGGAATGCAAATGTTTAATGCAAGTGTTTAAAGTGTGCCGCCGGCAGGAGAGAGCAGTGAAATTAAGCAGCCATCTTCAGCGAGCTCCCCGATCAGGGTAGAGCACAGGGGGAACATCGGCTTCCCGCTCCTGCACTCCAACCCAATCGGGGTTGTGGGAGGTCTCAGCGGCGTGTTTAAAGTGTGCCGCCGGCAGGAGAGAGCAGTGAAATTAAGCAGCCATCTTCAGCGAGCTCCCCGATCAGGGTAGAGCACAGGGGGAACATCGGCTTCCCGCTCCTGCACTCCAACCCAATCGGGGTTGTGGGAGGTCTCAGCGGCGTGTTTAAAGTGTGCCGCCGGCAGGAGAGAGCAGTGAAATTAAGCAGCCATCTTCAGCGAGCTCCCCGATCAGGGTAGAGCACAGGGGGAACATCGGCTTCCCGCTCCTGCACTCCAACCCAATCGGGGTTGTGGGAGGTCTCAGCAGCCTCTATAAAGTGACCCGCCGGCAAGCGCACCCGCGCCTTGCGGGCCCGCGCCTGAGGGCCTCGCTAGAGGGCCCGTTGGCGTGGCCCTTAGGCTGTGGCACGTCAGGAGTGCTACCAGAACGCTCACCTGAAATAGAACCAGTCTCCCGCGTCAGGAAAGCATCAGAACACTTAAACTGAGACTCTGATATACCCTAACAACTAACCTAGGTAATCCACCTCTACTACATCTGTAAGGTAACAGTAGACTTGAATATACTAGATAGAATTTCAAATCTTGGTACTCTGTTACAAATAGACCTCCTTTGAAGTAAGAATTGCTACTGTATCTTGTTAACAGAATACATTGTTCATTCTAGATAAGCCTTACTGTAATACAATTGCTTGCCTACTACCTCTGCTCAGTACCCTAACCAGTTAACCTGTATTTACTATTAATCTGTATTTACTGCTTCTACTGATCTATATCACTCTACATTGCACCCTCCCATTGCTGTAACCATGGCTCTCTCGCTACTTGCAGTAGTTAGCCTGTATCTGTTAACTAACACCACTCAAAATACAGCAGCATGCTCTCCCACCTCACACAGGATCCCGATATTGCATACTCTAGGAAGAAGATATCAGTCCTCCCACCATAACTCAGCTCCACATCAACACTATGTTAGGCACTCCCATCTACTATAGGTCTCACTCAACACTATTAGTAGTTCCAAACCCAATCCTGTTCCCGCACATACTAATTTAAACTGTGCACTCATCAACTCCCGCTCAGTACGTAAAAAGTGGCCAGCCATTACAGATCTTATCACAAAGCTGAAACTAGACATCCTACTGGTCACAGAATCATGGCTAGCAGACACAGACAATGTCCTCATAAACCAACTCATTCCCCCAGAATATTCAATACACACATGTCACAGAACAGACCGAAGAGGAGGTGGAGTCCTCATTCTGTCACGAACTAACCTTCAATTTAATCTACTTTTCTCTAGGAGTACCACATACATGGACCTAGTTACTATAGCTAACAAACATATCATCCTAAATCTCATATACAGAGCCCCATCCTCACCCCCAGAAGATTTATCCAGTATAATAGAGCTTGCATGCAACCCAGTAAGCACACACAAATCCAATTGGTTAATGGGTGACTTTAACCTCTCCTCACTTCACCATAGCCATTCTACCACATTCCTTGAAGCTATGGCTGACCTTAACTACTCGCAGTTAGTTAGCTCCCCTACACACCTCAAGGGTAACACCCTTGATCTCATTTTTGCGCCTCAGTCGACAGCGAACACCAACTATAACCTATCCCATACCCCTGTCCCATGGTCTGACCATGATCTGTTATCCTTCCAAGTCCCACATCAGCAAAACAGTATCCCAGCAAGACAGACAAATATAATCTCATCAGGTCCAACAGCCCGCTTCAAAACGCTCGACAAGGATGACTTCATCAGCCGTGCTCTTCCAACTCTTCGTCTACCAACCAATGACCTTGATGAGCTGATCAACAATTGGTACACCACCCTGAACTCCTTTTCACGACTACCTTCCTCATGTAGACCACCGGCACACCCAGCTCATCTCGAAAAAATAGAAGCCCAAAACCATGGTTCTCCACTGAACTTCAACTATCCCTACAGAATCTGAGAAAACAGGAGAGAAAATGGCGCAGATCACGTTCTCCAATTGACCAAATCGACTACGAAAACACCCTAAAGAAACACCGGGAGAAAATAGCTGAAAAGATGAGGGAACATCATACAGAAACCCTTCTCCGATCGCTAAACAAACCACGAGACCTCTTCAACATCGCTAAATCCTTAACCAAGGCACCCTCCTCCAACCAAACAATATCAATCCAACCTCAGTCATTTGCCAACCACCTTCAATCTAAAACCATTAACACGAACTCCACACCAAGTTATATACCCAACCCCGTATCAATTACTCAGCCTCTAAGAAATTTTGTAGCTCCCACTGTGAAATCCATCACTGACCTTATTGCTACCTTGAATACTACCACAGCCCCAAACGATCCATGTCCTGCCTACTGGATCAGAGCTTTGCGTGCTGAACTGAGCCCCACACTTGCCCTTATCATGGATCTTTCCTTCACAACTGGATCATTCCCATCATCTCTCAAGCAAACATCAATACGCCCTCTCCTGAAAACAGTAAACTTGACCCAGAGAAAACTGATTCATATCGACCAATTTCAAGTATACCCCTTCTAGCCAAAGTCATTGAGAAGGTGGTGCAAATCCAATTGCAGCAGCATATAGATATTTCAGCTCCTCTTGATCCCTGCCAACATGGATTCCGTGAATCCCACGGCATAGAGACCCTTCTTACATTACTCATCAACACCTTATCAAGAGGGATTGACAAAACTGAAAATGGGTTCATCCTCATCTTCCTCGACATCTCGGCAGCGTTCGACTCGGTTAACCATTTGCAACTTCTTCACCGTCTTCAAGAAAAAGGAGTCCAAGGATCAGCTTGGGAATGGTGTAGATCCTATCTAACTAACCGCTGGCAACAGGTGCGGATAGGATCTTCAACTTCGGATCCTTTTCAGCAACAACCGGGTGTACCCCAAGGATCCTCATTATCAGCTCTTCTATTCAATATATATATGCAACCAATCTGTGACATCATCAGGTCTTTTAACGCCTCCAGCTTGATCTATGCAGACGATGTTCTGATATTCACTCCAATAAAAATCAATGCCCCTGACTTCTCCAAAATAATCACTTGCTTCAACGCAATTGCAGATTGGCTCCTAACCCAGAATCTGCGAATAAACTTCAAGAAAACGGAAGTCCTATTCGTAACCAGGAATAAGAAATTTTCCCCCCCTGCAACATTGAAGGTGAGAGATGCTGAACTACCGTGTAAACCATCTATTCGCTACTTGGGAGTCACCATCGACCAAGAACTGACCTTCAAAGATCACATAAAGCAGACCGTCAAATCAATTTACTACAAATTAAGAACGCTGAAGCCCTTAAGACCTCTACTCGCCCCTAACGACTTCCGAACCATCTTCCAAGCCCTTGTAACACCACATTTTGACTACGCTAATGTCATCCTGCATGGTCTACCCAAGAACTCCCTCAGCCCACTCCAAATGGCAATGAACTCAGCAGCCCGCATCCTATGTGGCACCTCTAGTAGAGACCACATCACCCCCATATTAACAGAGCTTCACTGGCTACCCCTACAAGCCAGGATAACTTACAAAGCACTCCTGCTGTCCTTTAAAGCTATTAATCAAATTGCCCCACCGTCACTCTCATCACTTATTATCAACACCCCCACGAACAGACCGAGAAGATCCGCAGCCACTAATACCCTTGTCATACCTAAGGAATACACTAAATGTAACCAAGCAACCAGAGACAGGGCCTTTACCTTATTCGCCCCAACTTGTTGGAACAATCTCCCTCCTCACATCTGATCAATAAAAGACCTCTCCCAATTTAGAAAGGTCCTTAAACATTACCTATTCTGTCATCACCTTTTAGGCCACAACTCCACGCTTCCTCCACTTACTTCGCAAATCACCCACACAGCTGCAGACATCCCAAAAACTTAGTCAATACAGAACACGAACTAGTCCCTCTGCACCCAAATTTATGACCCCAACTTGAACTGTAATTGCCAGAGGTAATATATTTTCTGTACATAACTTGTATATAGTTTCCCATGTTATCTCCAAGTTACTGACCCTGTTATAATGTAAGCAAAAGATTGTTCTAATGCGAAAATTTGTTATCTGTAAACCGCGCTGATACCAAAAAGCGCGGTATATAAAAACTGTAAAATAAATAAATAAAATAAAATAAATACTCTTTTTTTATATGTTTAAAGTAATACAGTAACATGGAATAGACAAGTCTTACTAAAACCATTTTAAGGTAATGTCAAAACAGCATAAAAGATGGCATATCATGCAGAAGTATTACTTGTATATGCAAGTTCATAAAAAGATTTGTTTGCAAAACAGAAAACATTTGTGCAGAAAACACTAATTTTTTTAAAAGAATGAGCCAAAATACATTAAACAACATCTATTCAAGTGACTTCAATGAAGCAGTTTTGTTAGTGTATACCTGAGACTGGTATCAAACTGATCTGAAATGTTATCTTCAACACAGCCAGTAGAACGAACCATTGTCTTGTGTCCTTCATGCAAATGTGGCTGAACAATTAACCTATGGTTATAGCTGTTTATGGTTAACTATGCCCCCTGGGGTGCTTGCCACAATTTAAAAATCCTCCTTTTAACTTTTAGGTTTGCCTGGTAGCATATACAGTCAAAGACAAAGAACAGATGCATAACATATTAATGATAAAGATCACCCTCTCACTTACTCAGGATTCAATGCCCCACCATCCTGTCAGGATTCTCAACCTCCACTTTGGAGGAAAAAAAGTTTGCCTTGTTTGTTTGATCTAGTCACGTCAGCATTCAGGGACTATAAAATCTACTGGAGTAGCCAGTAATGAAAGAAAAACAGTTTTTTACTACAAACATTTGAATACAGAACAAATTAAAGCTTACAAGTGCATTATACCTATCTGATCAGAGTTTCTTTTAACCGGGGACCTTAAAAGATAGGCATCACATTAGATATGCAGGCAACAAAAGCAACAGTTGCAAGCATGTAAGGAAAAACCAACACCCAGTTCTCACTTAATCCTGACCCACAGGAACACTTAATGCCAGCCTTAAATATTTACAATATTCACATTTTTACACTATTTGCATTCTTCACTCTTTTCTTTTAATACATTATCTTTTCTCAAACCCCCACTCCTGGTACCAAATATCTTACTACATCAAAGGTTAACACCTTGTAATTAAGACGTGCAGTTTATCCACAAACAAAGCAAGAAAAGCAAACAGCTCTCCCAGTCACACCTGAGTGGTCAGAAAAGAAAATTAGAAAGCAATTAAAATAATAGCTAAACACACTTAATTACAGAAGAATACCGGTAATACTTCACTAAAAAAGTTATGAGATAGTACAGCTATTTACAAAGAATATTTACGTCACCAAACTTACATCATGCAGTACAGTAACATCAGCTGGGAGAACTCAGCGGAGTCTGCAGAAGTCTGGGATCCTTCATGCTGGCCCAAGCAGATCCACTCTCTCTCTGTCCTGAATTCACTTCAGCAGATTTCTCATCATACAGCCCCAAAAGCTGCAGACGTCTGAGATTCTTCATGCCTGGCCACGCAGATCTACACTCTCTCCGTCCTGGATTTTCTCTATCCAGTGCTCGATTCCTATATGCTATTAACAACACCCAGGTCTGTCTTCCTAGGGTCTGCAGCCCACCAAGTACTCTTTCCACATCGGTGGGGGTTGCTTTCTTAAGCTTATTATTCCAGGACTCAGCTAACCCATTATGTAATAATTTAGGCCATCCCACTCTCATCGCCATTTATGTATTGCCAAGTTCTACGCTTTTCCTTTGACCCTGTCACTCACTTAGCTCACTGACTAGGCATAAATATTCTGGCAAATACAGTATGAGTTAACCCTGTCACTCACCTAGCTCACAGACTAGGCACAGACACTTTAGCAAATACAATATGCTTTTATTAGATTGAGTCCTTTAGAATAATGATTAAGCACAAAGGTAAGCATTAATACTTTTACCGGATATTATAGCTCATCACTCCAGGTGGGGGACTGTTCAGCGATTACTCAGGAGGAAAATCCGGGAAAAAATACAGAGACACGCCTGCCTCGTATATCAGTTGCAGTCCCATCTTTCCTTCTGAGAGTCCCCCTAAAGTACCTTAACCAGACTCATGCTGGCTGCATGCCATAGGTTAACACAGAATCAGACTTGTGCTGGCTGCATGCCATAGGTTAACACAGAATCAGACTTGTGCTGGCTGCATGCCATAGGTTAACACAGAATCAGACTTGTGCTGGCTGCATGCCATAGGTTAACACACTGCATGCTCAAATCAGGATTGGTTGTAACCCCCAAGCTCAGTTCCATTAGCTCCTGGGCTGGGCTAGCAAGCTAATTCCTAATTCAGCATGGCTGAAGAATACAACATTCTTTGCTGATCGAACTCTCACATGAACTTCTCTCCACCCCATCCACCCTTTTTACTTTGGTTTCCGGGCAGGCTTCTGATCACCCCCCTTGTGGTCAGACATCTGAGAATGCTCAAAGGACACATCCCCCATGGTCTACATTCCAAGGCTAGATGAAGTGTTCTTTTGTCATCATTAATGGGTTTAAATTTGTTTGCCTTAAGGACTCCTAGTCAAGGGAGACACCCCCCATGGTTTTAGAAGCAGCTCAAGGCTTCTTCATTACAATTGATGAATTCTTATCTTGTCCTCACAGGCAGAATGGCTCATGAGTTCAATTTCTTATAATAAAGTACAATATCTTTGCTGATCCAAAAAAAATCCAAATAAATCTTTAATTAGTAATACAAGAGCACAATTTTAGAACAGTCCTACAAGCACTAATAACCCCACATTTCAATTATTGTTACAGCATTCTCCAAGGCTTCCCCAAGAAAGCCATTCATCAACTCCAGCTAACCCAAAATCTTGCTGCATGCATTTTATGCAAGACACAACGAACCAACCATTTTACCCCAATTCTTCATAACCTACAGTGGTTGCCAATTGTAACAAGGATAAAATATAAATACTTAATGATTGTTTTCAAGCACCACAAAAAAATAGCCACTAAACCCTATCCTCCCTCCTTATGGCCTCCACTTATCTTAGAATAAGAAGGCACTGCTCTCAAAATACCTATTCCATACCCAATCACTTCCGTATCTCTAACCAATTTACCAGCTCAAGAGCTTTCTCTTATGTTGCCCCAGTATTATGGAAGGCTCTCGCAGATAATTTAAGAGCAATAAATGATCTACAACAGTTCCACAAAGAATTAAAGATGCAACTGTTCATTGAGTATTATGGTAAATCTCATGAGATACCCCAAGGTCAACCTAATTAATTACTCCCAGCAATATTTCGCTCAAACTTATATCCACTGCTACATTGTATATAGCTGTAATAAAGTTCCAGGATTACATCAGCTGTAATACTGTATATAGTTGTTGTAATATAGTTCTTACAAGTTAAATGTACATAGGTTATTGACGGGTCAATGTCAAGTTCCTTTTATGTTTGCTGTAAACCGCCCCTGATCTCTGGAAGGGGCGGTATATAAAACTTGTTAAATAAATAAAGTCGAACACGACTCCAAGATGCAATGTTGTACAATAGGAACGTCACATTCACCAACATCCACTGATACCGGTAACTGCAAATCAATCTCACGATGCATTACTAGCAGTTCAGTTTTGGAATAATTCAAGTCACAGGCCTTGAGCCTAGAACCATGATGCTACTCCTGTACACAATTCCCCATTTCTTGCAGAACCAGGTCAATGTCCTTCGAGGCAACTAAAAACAGCATATTGTTGGCATACAAATGATACTCGGCTTTTTGTGATTTTAACATATCACACAATGGTCAAATAAAAAGATTAAATAATACCGCCGAAAGGGCATAGCCCCTGTGGGAGACCACGTGTCAGCCTAAACCAGTCCAAAGCCCAGTCACCCACTATCACTTTCTGGGCCCTATCCAAAAAATATGATTGAAACCACTTAAAAATCAAACCATTTAACCCTAAGGCTGTTAGTCCCCAGTTTTGCAATGATTTTTCATCTTGATTAGATTGTAAGCTCTGATGAGCAGGGACTGTGTCTTACGTCTATATGTACAATGCGGCCTACACCTTACAGCGCTATACAAATTAAGGGGCCCTTTTACTAATGGGTGCTGTGATGTTGCCCCAAACCCCAAATGAGTAAATTCATGGCACATTAGGGCAATAGAACAGTGTTAACTGCTGAAAGTATGTTCCCCGGCAGTTTCTGCACTACACACGCCCCTGCCGCTACACGACAATAGTAGAGGTGCATTCAGCAGCACCGATAGAGGTGACAGTGAGTACGCCCGTGCTACTTGCCTGGTGTGCAGGTAACACAGGTACGCTGGCTGCGTGGCACTTGTTCCCCACACTCCCTATCCCGAACTCGCCTACTTGCAACCTTAACCTGCTCTGGACAGTTAGCACCAAAATTCAGCAGTTCTGTCGCTAGCTATCAATGTGTGTGCAACGCGCACCTTTAGCACATACCAGAACCGCGCTAACAGCTAGTCCCCGAGTGTGTGAGTCAAAGGCAACTGACAGATTTGGACTCTCAGGGCTAAGAGTTGAATATCTCTGCTATTTGATTACGTTTAAAGCCGGCCCAAAATCTTGACCAAAATTAAATGGGATGATACCGAGGGGTCGTTTGCCACAGGTAAAGAGAATCCAGAAAGGTCCATAAACCATTATTAAAGTGGACCCAGAATATCCACTGCTGGCCCCAGTACAAGCATTGTGGAACCTGTGTCCCTTGGGGAAACTGCTAGGTACTTGTGACCTAGATTGGCCACTGTTGGAAACAGGATACTGGGCTTGATGGACCTTGGTCTGACCCAGTATGGCATATCTTATGTTCTTATGGATATTCATGGACAGTATCCGGATGGCGGCTGTCCCTGAATATTCAGATTTCATAGTCAGCAGCGGTGGCTATTTGGATAGTCGTAATTTTCAGCCACTATCTGGCAAAATCCAAGGGCCTTTACTCAGTCCTCATCCTCCTTGACCTTTCTGCTGTGTTTGACACTGTTGACTACCTTCTTCTCCTCGACACCTTCTCCTCGCTTGGTTTTAAGGGCTCTGTGCTATCCTGGTTCTCCTCTTATTTCTCCCATCGCTCTTTCAGTGTTTATTCTGGTAGATCCTCCACTACTGCTATACCGCTCTCAGTTGGTGTACCCTAGTTCTTTTCTCTCTTTATTCCCAGTCCCTTGGTGCCCTCATCTCTTCCCATGGCTTTCAGTACCATCTTTACACTGATGACTCCCAGATCTACCTCTCTACACCTGATATGTCTCAGGCAATCCAGGCCCCGATATCTGCCTGCCTATCTGACAGTGATATATACAGCCAAATTTTAACCATTCCACAAAAAGGGGGAGGGGTGGATTTTTTAATGTAAGCCTTCTTTCTGTGGGCATACTCTATGCCAAGCAGTGTACTTAAGGGAAACACTGGGTGCAGTCCTTCAGCTGTGGGCCCATGGCAATCAAATTTACTTAGTGTCAAAAACTATGGCCCTGCACGGTACCTATCAACAGGCCGTAATCACTTCTTCTCACTACCTCTGGCCCATCCTGAACACCCCAAGATGCCCTCCCAGGTGCCCAATTTCTTCCACTTGTCCCCCTTCACCTCAAGAAAATTCTTGATTCTGTAAACCTTTCTAATTCCAAGGCAGATGTTATCCCTCCTGCACTCTTTAAAAGTTGCTGGAGTTTCTTTGGCCCATGCCTTCTTGAGCTGATAACATACATAGTAACATAATATATGACGGAGATACAGACCAATATGGTCCATCTAGTCTGCCCAGTAAGGTAGTTAGAGAAGGTAAATAACAGTCTTGCCTAGGGGGAAGTCCCCTCCTCTTGGAAGCACTCTATTGTTTGTTCCTACACAAGAAACACTATCTGGACCCAACTCTTCCTAAAAGTTATAATCCCATCTCAAACCTTCCCTTCCCAGCCAAATTGCTTGAGAAAGCTGTTCTAGAACAAGCATTAAGATTTTGGGAGGTAAATAACTCTTTTCATTCACGTCAGTTGGGTTTCTGTCTTTACCACAGCACTGAGACAACCCTTATAGCTCCTCAAAACGAGATTTCCCTGCATCTTGACAGTCTCAAAGATGTTGTGATAATACAACTTGACCTCGGTTTTGCCTTCGATGTCATTGATCACTTCTTACTCTTGGAAATCTTTGCTAACTCCAGAATTAGTGACTCAGCCCTCAACTGGTTCCATTCAAACTTTTCAAATCGATCCTTCCAGATATGTATAGACGATGCACTCTCAGCTCCTTATCCAGGCATGCCCCAGGGCTCTGTACTCTGACCTACTCTATTCAATCTTTGCATGTCTCCACTAGCTCTTCTGTTTCAAGATCTTAATATCAGCTCATATTTATACGCAGATGATATTCAATTACTTATTGCTTATGAACATTGGGATACCGCATTCCAAACTGATCTCAAGGCTAAACTGAACACAGTGGCTGACTGGCTTTTAACCCATAAAATGGAGCTAAATAAGGACAAAACTACAGTTCTATGAATGTCACATAGTCAGAGACCGCTCCCTTCCAACCATGCATCTCTTCCTATCCCATTCAAGTCCAGAAATCTATTCATTCCTTGGGTGTTATAATTAATGAACAATTCTTGTTCAAACCCAACATCTCTAAGCCTGTTAGAAGTTGCTTCTTCTCCATGTGTTGAATAAATTCAGTTAGACCGTACCTGAATCTTAGAGCTTTAAAAACAGTCATACTCACTAGCAGGGCCGGATTTACCTATACGCCAATTACGCCGTGGCGTAGGGCCCACAGCTGACAAGGGCCCACAAAAACTGAAAAAATTGTTAGGGTTCTTAAAATTAAATTTAAAAAAAAAAACGCTGGCTGCTGCCGCGGCAGCATGGACTGTCCCGCGGGGCCCCCTCTGCTGTCGCGGCAGCATGGACTGTCCCGCAGGGCCCCCTCTGCCCTCTGAATCCGTCCCTCCCTCCCTCCGTGCCGGCTTTGAGAGGCGCGAAGGGAGAGTGTCTCCTTCGCGTCTCTGTTTATTTATTTATTTATTTAAAGTCTCTTTTATACCGCGCTATTGACATCAGCGCGGTTTACAGTGAACATTAAACTACACATCTCAGATTGCTGATTTGTGTTTACAAAAAACAGGTATCATAACTTGGGTATACATTAAAACAATTTTAACAGGGAAAAACACTCTCCCTTCGCGCCTCTCAAAGCCGGCACGGAGGGAGGGAGGGACGGATTCAGCGGGCAGAGGGGGCCCCGCGGGACAATCCATGCTGCCGCGACAGCAGAGGGGGCCCCGCGGGACAGTCCATGCTGCCGCGGCAGCAGCCAGCGTTTTTTTTTTTAAATTTAATTTTACTTGAGCCGATGGGGGGGGGGGGCTGGGACTGGAAATGGGCTGGGGGGGTTAAGACTGGAGGTGGACTGACACGAAGAAACCAGAAGAAAGTGGCTGGAGCAATTGCAGCTGAAAAAAAATGCGCAAAAGGTAGAAAAATATCTCTTTATTTTGAATTTAATTGGAATATGTCAGCTCTGGTAAATGTGCATCATTAACGTCTGCGCTTTGTTTAGTACAAGAGCAAATTATTGTATAGTTTTATTTCTACAGTGTTGTACATTCCAAGTTTGGCTTTTGGGATTCCCAGTTTAATTATGACGTCAGGGCCAACAGCGTATCCGGCGTGCTCGTTTTTATCTTTTCTGGGGGCCCACAATTTTTGTTGGCGTAGGGCCTCACTCAAGGTAAATCCGGCCCTGCTCACTAGTAATAAATAAACTAGACTACTTTAATCCTATTTTAGCTGGTGCACCTAAATCCAACTCCAGCATCTTCAGATAATCCAAAACACTGCTGTCAAACTTATCTACAGGGCCAAAAAATAAGATCACAGAACCCCACTCTTATTTGAACAACACTGGCTCCCTATTCCACTTCGAATTCAGTTCAAAATTCTCCTTCTGATTCACTGGGCCTTTTATTCAGGCCTTCTCTACTACCTTCATTCCCAGCTCATCCCTTAGGGCCCATCTCAAACACTACACTCTGCTAATCAGAATCTCCTCACTGTACCCACAAAATTGACCTTGCACCTTGAAACCTATAGAGCCATTGCAGTTTCTCTGCATCGTCCCTTTGAAATGCTCTTCCTAATACACTCCACCTTGAATCTTCATACAAAAAATTCAAAACTGGTTTAAAAACCTGGCTCTTCGAACGAGTGTTCCAATGATGCCCTGACACCCAGCTCCTCATAATCACTGCTTATATGTTCCCTAATGTCTTCAGAGTGGTTTCTGGGGGGGGGGGGGTTGTTATTTCTTCAATACTTGTCCTGGCTGATATTGTTATCCAACATCACTGCCCCACCTTGTGTTTCTCTTCTTATCAATGTCTGTCTATAATCAATTACTCTGGCCCCCTATTACACGGATTGTAAACCACTTAGATGCTGTTACCCTAGCGGTATAAAAATCTTATAAATAAAAATACTCACTTAAGAAAGAATCTTCATGCCAAATGGTGTTCCAAAATCAGAGAGCTGACTTTAAAAAATGTAAAATACAGAAATACAAAGTTACCCACTTGCAACAGGGAGACCTTTTGGCCAGTCCTGGTTTTGAACTTGCATCCCAAAGCATTGTGGTATTTGTAGTCCCTGATTCTATTCATTCAAATCAGCATTGCAGGTCAAATAATGCATCATGGCGGGAAACCCAGGCCTGACTCATAATCTCTGTCCTGGAACTGGGCAACTTGGCAGCTTTGAAAATAACAAAAACAGGAAATCCATTTCAGGTTTTGCAGCTTACAGTCCGGATCCAAAGTATGGCCCTGATAAAAGCAACTAGTAGAAATCCTGACAGAGTGTCAGGATTTACACTGAATAAAGTAGTATGGTTGCTATATAAAATGATATGAAATGATACTTTTTTAAGATGATACCTATATCTCTCCTTGGTGTGAGGACACCTTAAATGCTGTGTGCAATTCCGGTTGCCACAACTCCAAAGATATAGAGTAACTAAACAAAATACAGAGAAGGATGACAGAGGGGATGATATGGCTCCCCTAGGAGAAAAGGCTTAAAAGATTAGGGCTTGTCAGCTTGAAGAAGAGACAGCTGAGGAGAGATATGACAGAGGTCTATAAAAGGATGGGTAGCATGGAACAGGTAAACATGAAACCATGAAGTTACTAAGTAGCATATTTAAAACAAATCAGAAACAATATTGTTTTCACTCAACGCACAAGTAAGCTCGGGAATTCATTGCCAGAGAACGTGGTAAAAGTAATTAGCATAGCTAACTTTAGAAAAGGTTTGAACTGTTTCCTGGAGAAGAAGTCTATAAAACGTTATTAGCGAGCTCAGCTTGGGAAAAGTCGCTGCTTATCCCTCGGAATCTATCTACTCTCTGGAATGCTGGAAGACAGGATACTGGGCTTGATGGACCAGTAGAGCAGTGTTTATATTTTTGAGTTCATATTCCTGAAATTAACACAGTTTGAGACTTATTTACTTGGCTCCCATTCTGACGGCCAATGGCCAACTTCAACAGATGTGAAGCCCCATTTTTCAAAGGCTTTCAAGGTAGAAATCGGGACGATCGGGTCAAGACATTTACATTTCCTCAGGTATTTTCCAGATGATTCTGCTGAATGTGGAGCCTTTTGTAAAATAAGTTTGAGGACAGCGGCACGTTCATGACACATCCAGTGGAGACAGCCATTTTACCAAAAAATGCACTCACTAAGACAAGTGGCATCATGAGGGGCTTTACACACAGACGTGCGAGTCCCAGATGTAAGTGTTGAACTTTACAAAATTATTCATACTAGAAGAGCCAAGTGAAATAAATCTTTTTTTTATTTTTGAGGTAAGCACTGTTGCCCCCTAAATCACTAGTGGAGACCACAGGTCCAAAGGAGCACAGAGCTGACACTTATACATGCCAGAGCATATATGTCTTGCCATTGTAAATAGGAAATACATGTATAGATTTGTGGGCTGCCTAAGCCACGCCCCCTTAATATCTAGGCCGCCTGTGGACTCTACAGTACGCATGTAAATCGTGGCATTGTAAAATCTGTATTTACAGTATATACCAAAAGACCATTCCAAAGTGATCTCCTAAATGTGCAACCTTAGCCTATTTAAAAATAGGCAAGCCCCAGAGGAGGCGTTAGATTGGAGAAGAATGATAAGTGAGTCGTGATGATTTTCAGAGAGAACCACCTAACGTGGCTGCAAATAGGTTGAACATTTGTCTGGAACCTTCCACACTGGCCTGCTATAAAAAATACAAGTGCTAGCTACCCTGATTCCCCCCCCCCCCCCCCGGACATAAAAAAAAGTACCAGGCACCTCGATCCTCCTTCCTGATCCCCTCTGAACATTTAAACAGCAACAAACCCCCCCCCCGCCCCATTTCTCTACCCTTCCAGACTCCCAGCTCTATTCCCAGAATCCTCTAATGTCTCCCCAAATTTGAGCTGCAAGGACACAGGTTTACCTCTTCCGGACTTGGAGTCTAGTGTTCCTAACAACATTGTGAAAGCAATTCTGAAGCTTTCTAAAAATCTGCCACTAAACCTTTTCCTATAAAAAAAGAATGGGTGAAACCATCATAAATCAAGAGAAATTTATTCTCACTCTTACTACCCTTAACTTTATTTTATTCCTTTCATTTTTATTACATACTGGTAAGAAATCTGCAGTTTGCAACCCAAGCAATAGCACAGGACTCTGGTTCAAAAGATGCCTTGTATATATTAATAATGTGATCACGATATGGTTATCTAAATGACTTATTTCTATTTTTAGAATCTGAGGGGTATCCCAGGTCTTTCCCCCTTTCGATTTGCAAAACGTACTTACTGGGAACAGCCTCGAAGCAAACCTGGACTTAGACTAGGCCATGGAAAAAGTCAGGGACATGGTCATATGCATCAACATGGCTGTGGTCATGGACATCATCATGGCCATGACCATGGTAAAGGAAAAAAACCAAAGGACAAAAAGGACAAAGACAAAAAGAAGCATGATAAAAAGAAGTGTGAATCTTCTGAAGAATCCGACGAACGGATTACCATTATACCACGCACGACATTTACACCAACGGTTCCAGAAGAACCCAGATCTACCCATGCTCCAGTTCTAGAAGAGCCAACAACATCACTCAATGTTTACATTATTGATGAAGAAACTACAAGTGCAACAGCTGTAGATAATACGGAGGCAATTATTCCAGATCTTCCTATGGAACCAGAGATCCCTTTTATAAATCTTCCCGATGAGTCCACACTGGATCTCCCAGCGCCCCCGTTAAAAACGTGTCCTGGAAAAGAGTGGAAGCCTGTATCAGATATTAATACTAATCCAGACATACTTACTGACCCATCAGAGAAAAAGCCAATAATTGAAAAAAATGAGTCTGTGGACCCAGAAATCCCTGCCATTCCTGGAACCTTCAGTGATAGTGACCTTCTGCTATAGCTAATGGCCTAATTTTTAAGCTATTACCTGATAAATGCCAAATTGTATTGTAGAATGTGCTTTTCTGAGCTATTGGAAGTCTCAGACTTGCAATTAATCTGAGATGCTTAGATTTTCTGTACTAATAACCCCTGATGATGATTATGTGTTTGACTTCAAACAATGGCTAAATAAATATCTGGAATGTAAAAAATTAAAAGAGAAAGTTTGGTGTTTTAATTTTGATTAAAATGTGTACCGTAATAACCTGCAAATGGCATCAAACTGATTTTTGTTGTTGCGGCTGAAACTACAAAGACCAGTATCTCCTAAAATAAAATGATGGTGGCCTTCTGAGTGTTAAGCGCTTAGGAGATAATTTTTGTAATGAGCCCTGTAAAGAACTGAAATATGAGATTGTAGACCTGCTATTAGTAATCTGTGAACTATCATTAAAATCATCTGTAATACCTGAAGATTGGAGGATGGCCAACGTAACGCCAATTTTTAAAAAGGGTTCCAGGGGTGATCCAGGAAACTACAGACCGGTAAGCCTGACGTCAGTACTGGGAAAAATGGTAGAAACCATTAGAAAGAACAAAATTACTGAACATGTAGACAGTCATGGATTAATGGGAGACAGCCAACATAGCTTTAGATAAGGAAGATCTTGTCTTACTAATCTGTTATGTTTTTTTGAAGGTGTGAATAAACAGGTAGACAAAGGTGAGTCGGTTAATATGGTCCCTCATCAGAGACTTTTCACAAAACTAAAGAGTCATGGGACAGGAGGCAGAGTACTATTGTGGATCAAGAACTGGTTAAAAGACAGAAAGCAGAGGGTAGGGCTAAATGGCCAATTTTCCCAATGGAGAAAGGTGAATAGTGGTGTACCCCAGGGATCTGTGCTGGGTCCGCTGCTTTTTGACATATTCATAAATGACCTGGAAAGTGGAATAACGAGTGAGGTTATCAAATTTGCAGAGGACACAAAACTATTTAAAGTTGTTAAAACCCAAGAGGATTGTGAAAAATTGCAAGAGGATCTTGATAAATTGGAAGACTTGGCATCAAAATGGCAGATGAAATTTAATGTGGACAAGTGCAAGGTTATGCACCTAGGGAAGAACAACCCAAACTATGGTTACACGATGCAAGGTTCCACATTAGTAACCACCACCCAGGAAAAAGATTTAGGCGTCATTGTGGATACCATGTTAAAACCCTCGGCCCAGTGTGCAGCGGCAGCCAAGAGAGCAAATAGAATGCTAGGTATGATAAGGAAAGGAATGGAAAATAAAACAAAAGATATTATAATGCCTCTGTATCGTTCCATGGTGCGACCGCACCTTGAATATTGTGTGCAATTCTGGTCGCCGTATCTTAAAAAGGATATAGCATAATTAGAAAAGGTAAATGGTAAAGGGGATGGAAGGATACCCCTATGAATAAAGGCTAAAATGGTTAGAGCTCTTTATCCTGGAAAGGAGACGGCTGAAGGGAGATATAATAGAAGTCTATAAATTAATGAACGGAGTGGAACGGGTAAACGTAGATCGATTGTTTACGTTATCAGAATATAGAAAGACTAGGGGACATGTAATGAAGCTACAGGGTAAACTATTTAAGAAAAATAAGAGAAAATATTTTTTCACTCAACGTGTAATCAAACTTTGAAATTTGTTACCGGAGGATGTAGTAAAGGCTGTTAGTGTAGCTGGGTTTAAAAAAGGTTTGAACAAGTTCCTGGAGGAAAGGTCCATAAATTATTAAAAAGGGACCCAGGATTATCAATGCTTGACCCAATACAAGCATTGTGGAACCTGTGTCTTTTGGGGAAACTGCCAGGTACGTATGACCTAGATTGGCCACTGTTGGAAACAGGATACCAGACTTGATGGACCTTGGTCTGACCCAGGATGGCATATCTTATCTTCTTAAGATGTTTAACAGTGAGTATTCAAAAAAACTGGCAAAACAGATATGTTGATTCTGTAAGAAAGAGCTGGAAACAGTGACTCACCTTATATCAGGCTGTGAAGTTCTGATGGTGGAAAATTTCTATACAGAAAGGCACAACAATGTAGCACGCCTCCTCCACTGGAAACTCTAAACACTACAATATCACTGTCCTTTAAAAGCACTGGGATCATGACCCTAAGAGAATAACAGAGAATGAAGAGGTTATGATCACCTGGGACATTCCCATTCCAACAGATAAGAAACTGTGTGCCAGGAAACCTGACATAGTGGTAAAGAAGTAGCCTAATGGTTAGAGCACTGGCTTGGGACCCCAGAGACCAGGGTTTAATTCACACCAGCACTCCTTGTGGCCTTGGGCAAGTCACTTAACCCTCCATTGCCTCAGAAAAATCCAAGTTATCAATGTCCCTGTTTAATGTACATTCCCAAGTTTAAGTTACAATGTAAACTGCTTTGATTGACATGATAAAGTGGTATATAAAACCTGTTAAATAAAAGAAGAGAATGATATTGATAATTAGTACTAAATGATTATTCTGTGAATTGTGTGGAGAGGCAGAAGATCCCAAAGTATCAAGAAATGCAATCAGAGATGAAGAAAATATGTGACAGAAAGATATAGAAATCTTTCCCATTATACTGGGAGCGACAGGCTTGATAACGAAGAATTTTCAAGCACATCTTGACAAACTACCCATGCCTGTTACATCTTATGAACTCCAGAAGGAAGCTCTCTTTGACATGATGAAAGTATTACAACGAGAATTAGCAGTAAATTTGAGAGACTAAGATCATACTCCACATACCCTGGCTTAGAAGTGAGGTTCACGACTGTCATGGTATCCACAAAATTAACCCACACACGCTCCCTAGCACAAGCAAAACTCAAACACAAATTAAACTAATTCAAAAAACTTACATAAGTCTCTCAATAAGGCAAAACGACCTCAGGGTGGCTAGTACCCCACACGCAGCGAGAAACTCACTGTAGGGAATAGCTGATGCTCACATCATAGGTCATAGCCTAATCAAATTCTCTAAGAATATACAAAATTCCTAACCCATAACACACACCATTACAACTTCACCCTGGGATCCTCTAACAATACACTACAAAAATCTCAACATACATACATTAACAATCATCCATCTAAACATTCACAAAGCTACTACAGAGCATCAGAATTCATTATAATATTCATTATAATGTAAGGGCAGCCTTCGGAGACAGTCATGATAAATCCTACAGAAGTAAGAAAAATATGATTAGTTTTCCAAAATCAAAATAGGAGCACAATAGCTCTACAAAACTTATCTTCTCATATCGGTATTGCCACCAATGGTCTACTTCTTAGCCGCCTCCAACGCTACTCATTCATCCAGTAGTAGCTCCAACAATGACGGAAAGCAACACCCAGAAGCCGGGAACACCCGACAACGAGGAAGCACTCTCCAAAATAAATCTTGGCGGGACAAAGAAGGCTACAGCGTCTCAAAAAGTCATGGCTACATATAAACTCTACAAAAGCTTTCATTTCGCCAAAAATAGGCTTCTTCAGGGGTTTAAATTCAACGCCTTAACCACAAATCTACTAAACCCGCCATCCTGAAGGACGGCGTCTGACGTCACTTTTAAAGCATCCCAACAGCCAATCACAAGTGAGGCATAATGAGGGCTTGGAAGACTGTGCAGTAGTTTTGGTAGTCAAATAGTGGCGTGATGCGCCGGATGGTTTCATTTTATGATATATGGATCTGATGGTGTTGTTAATGTATGGTTGAAAGGTAAGGTGCTGGTCAATGGTTATACAGAGATATCGCGCTTGGGATTGTACTTTCAGTTGGGTTCCTGCTATTGAGATGATGGATGGAGGGGTGTAGTATGAGTCTCTAGAGACAATGAGGGCTTCTGTTCTGTTGTGGTTCATTAAGAGTGTTCTCCAAAAGCCATAGTGTGACAGCTTTATAGCACCGTGATAGGGATGTGTAACGAGGTTTAGTAGTGGAGATTGGTACATATAGCATCATACTGTTTGCACAGATGTGGTATAAGACATTGTAAGATTTGATAATAGAACAGAAGGGCTGTAGGAAGATGTTGAACAAGAGAGCCGAGAAGGTTAAACCTTGAGGCGCTCTCTGCTACTGGGTGAATGGGGTGATCGTTGTATTCCCACTGTGACTGGCTGCTTGTGGTTGTCGAGATAAGATGTAAACTATTTTAGAGTTGTGCCTGAGAGGTCTAGTGAATGGAAGTGTTGTAATAAAATATTGTGTGGCACTGAGTTGAAGGCAGCCTTGATGTCCAGAAATAGCATTATGAAAGCCCGCTTTGGTGCATCGGTGCCTTTAATGAGGTTATCCATAAATGCTGTAAGTAGTGTTTCCACACCGTGATTATATCTGAATCCATAATTGGTGGAGGTCAAGTGGGGCATTTATATCTATATGATGTTGAAGTTGTAGTAGTACAGTTTTTTTCTATGATTTTTGCCAGCAATGGAGAGCTAGAGATAGGTCTGTATGACAAAGGCAGTTTGAGATCTTGCGCAGAGGTTTCTTTATGGGCAGTATTGAAGATGTTGTGAGTATGGGAGGCATATATCCTTGGGTGAGCAAGAGTTGTGTGATTTTGTGTATGATGGGGAGTAGTTCACAGTGCGCTATTTTGATCCAGCTGACAGGGCATGGATCGAGTGGGGAGGTTGTGGTGTTTAGGTTGATTATGATGTTTTCCAGAGTTATAGGTGAGAATGAATCCCATGTGGCTGACATAGGATGCTGTTGTGGGCTGTTGTTTTTGGTGTATTCTGCTGCTTGAGGATACCAAGCCTTTAAAGTGGTTGGCCATAATATGTGCAGAGGGTAAGTCAGTTGCTTCATCTTGGGTAGGAGCTTTGAGCAGGGATTTTACAATCAGAAAAAGTTCTCTGGGGCAATTTAGTGATTTTGATAAGATTGATGTGGTATTCCTTCTTTTTCTTGTTCACTAGTGTTTGGTATTCCTTTAGTACAGACATGTAGTTGTGCAGGTTGGTTGAGGACTTGGTTTTTCTCCATTTTCTTTCTAGCAGCCTCAGCTTATGCTTGGCAAATCTTAGATCTCTAGTGTACCAGGCTGCAGATATCCAAGGTTTGAACCTGGTGTTGGTCTCTGGTAGTGTGATCATTCCCCTTATCGATTGATTCCAATTGTGGATTAATGTGTCTGTTGTCTGAGTTAGTGTCCAAGATTGGTAGAAGGATTTCTTGTCCAGGTTGAGGAATTTGGGAGATTGCGTAGGATGGTGTTCCTGCTTCTCACTTATGGGATGTAGAATGTGATAGTTTTATGGTCTGATCATGGTACAGACTGAGCTATTGGTGTTGGACGTTGATGGTCTCTGATCATGATCTGGGAGGTAAAAATAAGGTCCAGGGTGTTTTCTTTGTTATGTGTGAGTTTCTTAACTATTTGGGTGTATTCCAGGGCCTCCATAAAGGATTTTGAAACTCTGGGGTTGACTGAAGATAAGTTCAGGTCTCTGAGTAGTAGGAGGTGATTGTTGGAGTGGTTGTGGAAGCAAATGGTTGCAACTTTGATTTAATAAATGGAGGGAGGACAGCAAAGAAATCAACTGTGCTAGCATTTAGCTTTCAAAAGGGAGAAAATGGTTAAGAAAAAACTAAAAGGAGCAACTGCAAAGGTTAAGAGCTTACATCTGACCTGAGCGTTGTTTAAAAATACTATCTTGAAAGCCCAGACCACATGTATTCCATGCTTCAAGAAAGGTGCAAGTAAGGCCAAACTATTATCAGTATGGTTTAAAGGGGAGGTCAGAGAAGCTGTTATAGCCAAAAAACAACTTTTAGAAAATGAAAAAAGAAATCAAATGATGAAAACAAGAAACAACACAAGGATTGGCAAGTTAGATACAAGGCATTGATAAGGCAGGCAAAGAGAGAATTTGAAAAGAAACTTGCTGTGGTAGCAAAAATGCATAAAAAACATTTTCCAGTATATTTGTAGCAAAAATCCCATGAAAGAGTCAGTTGGACCATTAGATGACAGAGGGGTAAAAGGGGACACACTAAGGGAGGACACGGCCAAAGCAGAGAGATTGAATGAAGTCTTTGCTTCAGTGGAATAACAAAAATTATGTTTAAAGGTGATGTATCAGAAGAATTAAAACAAATCTTTATAAACCTGGAATATGTAATACAGCAATTTGATAAAGAGTAGCAAATTTGATAAAGAGTAGCAAATCATCCCAAGGTGCCGAAAGAAATAAAAATTAAATTGCAGACCTACTGTTAGTAATTCATAAACTATTATTAAAATGATCTATAGCATCTGAAGACTGGAGGGTGGCCAATGTAATGCAAATTATTGAAAAGGGTTCCAGGGGTGATCTGGTAAACTACAGACCAGTGAGCTTGACGTCACTGCTGGGCATAATGATAGAAAACATTATAAAGAACAAAACTATTGAACATATAGATTGCCTGGTTTAATGGGACAAAGCCAACATGGAATCACCACCCAGGAAAAAGATCTAGGCACCATCGTGGATAATACATTGAAATCCTCTACTCAGTGCGCAGTGGCAGCCAAGAGAGCAAATAGAATGCTAGGAATCATAAGGAAAGGAATGCAGAATATAACCAAGGATGTTCTAATGCCTCTGTATCAGTCCATAGTGTGACCGCACCTTGAATATTGTGTGCAATTCTGGTCGCCGTATCTTAAAAAGGATATAATGTAAATAGAAAAGGTACAGAGAAGAGCAACCAAAATGATAAAAGTGATGGTAGGATACCTCCCGAGGAAAAGCTTAAAAAGGTTAGTGCTCGTCAGCTTGGAAAAGAAACAGCTGAGATATTATAGAGGTCTATAAATAATGATTGGAGTGGAATGGGTAAACGTAGATCGGTTGTTTACTCCTTCAAAAAACTGAAAGGCTAGGGGACAAGCAGTGAAGCTACAATGTAACATACTTACGGCTAACTGGAGAAAATATTTTTCATTCATCGTGTAATCAAACTATGGAATTTGTTGCCAGAGATTGTAGTAAAAGCTATTAGTGTGGCTGGGTTTAAAAGAGATTTGGACAAGTTCCTGGAGGAAAAGTCCATAAACCATTACGAATGTCTACCTTTTGGGAATCTGACAGGTACTTGTGACCTGGATTGGCCACTGTTGGAAAAAGAACATTGGGCTAAATGGATCTTTGATCTGACCCAGTATGTTATACCTTTAAAAAAAAAAAAAGAGGGAGCAAGGACAAGACAGAAAATGCCGCCTCTCACTCAAGGCTGGCTCAACTAGTAGGCAAGACTAGGAGATTGCTCAGGGCGGCAGCTTCTGAGGGGCAGCAAAGAGAAGTAGCAGTCAAAGCAAAACAATAGACTCCTGACAACTATAGATTCAAGAGCCACCAGCACATTATTTTACCTGCAGGGAGAATGGTTTTAGTCCAATGCCTGGGAGAGATTAGGCAGAGAGGTTTCTGCTGGCGTTTATAAAGCCCTTACTGACTGGTTATCCAAAATATAACAAAATGCACAGTTTCATTGCCATAAGATGTCAGAGCGTCTAAGTTTTAAATTTTATTTGTTTCTTTTTTTCTGAGTTTGTCCCAGTCTGTTTTTCTGCTGTTGCTATCATCTCGAATTACTAAGTCTAAGCGTTTTCAGGGTACTTTGACCCTTCCTTTCCCCTCAAGTGGGGAATTTAAGCTCTGTGTTTTGTCTTGACTAGATGAGCAGGGATTGTCTCTTACATGTCTGTGCAGCACTGCGTACGACTGGTAGCGCTATACAAATGCTCAGTAGTAGTAGTAGATTCTGAGCAAGAAGAGATTTGGGTACACCCTTCCATATAAAACAGCCAAGTTTTGGTCCAGGCTACCGAAAGGTCTGAAGGAAACTGAATCAGTTTTAGTGTTCCAAAAGAAACTTAAGACCTGGTTATTCTCCAGCTGAGTAACGTTACTGTAACTGACTAATAATGCTTTTTGTAAACTGAGCTGATCCAATGAGTAATTGGGAGTGCTGCAGTATAAAAGTATTTTAAATAAATAGAGTGGCCAATGCCCTCAGTAATAGAGCCCTGATCAGCACCATCAGCTGGGGGAAAAGAATATGAAAAAATCATAATTACATCTTTTGTTTAAAAAAAATAGACAAGTAAAGCTCTGCTCCTTCTCATTTCTACCTCACTTCAGTACAAGAACCATCATCTGATTCCACATGGCCTTGTGGGCAGAGCTGACAGGGAGTAGAAGTTTGAAAAGATTTGTTTTAAAGCCTTTCCAAAATGTGCTTTGGTTACAATTTTACAGCCTAAGATTTTTTTTCTCGATACGCAAAATACAACAAATTTGAGGTTTACATACATTTATTCATGCTTAAATCATTGGTGGCAGTTCTGTAGGTGCAATGGAAATCCCCCCTCCCTATTGAACAAACCCCTTTCACTGTGTCCGGGGAGGGGTAATTATAATCTGTGTTAGCTTCGTTCTGAAAACTTGGCTCCTATGATTCCGAGCTGGCAGGGCTGGTGGAAAGTTACTACCCAAGGCACGTCCCGAGTTTCTGCTGTAGAGAGCTAATGAAATAAACACCGCTGGCTTAGAAGAAAAAAATCCCCAGTCTGCTGCTGTAGCTCCAGTACATGAGCATGTCAGCAGCGCTTACACAAAACACAGAGAAGGACGTGTCCAAACGTTTCCACGTTCAAGGTGTCTTTGAGATTATTCAGCGATTCCGTACGGAGCTCGAGCAGGAGAATTTCCCCAAGAAACCCTTTGACATTAAGGGAATAATGCTGATTTTAAGGAACATCAGAAAGCCATCTGCTCGGTCTAACAGACCCAGACGTAGCAAGAGCCCAGACTAGTAGCAGCCACGAGCCAGGTAGGTACCACCAACTCCTTCAGTCACCCCATTCGCACGAACGTTCCAAGAGGGAGGAGCTTCGGTCGCCTCCGCCAACAAGGCTGGAAACCCCGTGGGTCGTACGCACCACTTCGTTTGCTGCATTATCCTTTCGCGGATGACGTCAGACAACGAGTCCCTTCCCCTTCATATTTATAGATATATTTATGGTCGGGTTGAAGTACTCGGCCTTTGAGACGAACAGTCGGTTTTATAGAAGAAATTCGAGCCGAAGGTTAACGCGGCACAGTTGTTAAGGGACAGTTTAGCTCCTACTCCAGCGCTCTTTTTTCTTTCCGTTTGGATGGGAAAAAAACGAGTTCCGGTCGAATAAATTAGGTGCGCAGTAGCGCCTCGTCCTTTTCAGTTGAGCGCTGAATGCGAGTGCGGATCATGTCAGGCGGTTCTGCGGATTATAACAGGTAGAAATTAAAAGATGTAGGGGAGCGACCCGTGTGTGACTCGAAGGCGCCGGGGAAGGGACTTGCGGTCGGCGCGTCAGCCGCCGTAGCTGTTTCCTTCTAACCGCTGGAATGCGGGGCCTCGCGCCGGGGGGAGGGGAGGCGCCGGGGGCCTCGGTCCCGTGGGAATAGTGACGGGGGGCCTCCGGTGGTGGGCCCGGGCCCGCGCGGCCCTAGAAACATCCGCTGCTGCGGTCGCCGTCTCCTCGGCCCGGGACCCTGTAGGAAATGGCCGCCCGTCGTCTCGCCCCCCTCACGGCCGTTAGGTGCCCTCCGGCTAACGGATGTCCGGGCGGAGCCGAACTCGTACGGGCTGCACTCGGGGTGAGTAAGGCCTCTCCCGATCTTTAATGACCACGTGGGGGAGGGGGTGGCTCGGTTGCACGCACGAGAGGGGGTTACACCAACGCTACTAGGCATCGGACGGTGAAAGACGTGCGCTTGCCGTCTAATTCCAGCTAGCGAAGTAACTTTCCTGAATGTAATCATTGGAAGGCTCTTGTCGAGCGGTAGCTAAAACGTTTCGGCCGCGCTGGTTTCCTTATCTAAATGATGGGCGGTGGCACATGCATAACCGATCTTATATTATACGTGTGAAGCGGGCTGTATATGGTGGTTATTCATCTTTAAGTTAAGTCTTGTTATGGGATTAGACTTGAGATCTGTTATGACTTGGTTATTGATGCATTAAAGATGTCTAATGGATATTTCTGTACAGCAGAGACCATGGCGGCCCAGAAGGCATGGACCCCGATGGTGTTATTGAGGTAAGAAGTAGATCTTAACCTTCTGCATTTTAAGATAGGCGAGGTACACCCTTTGATGTGAATCTGGGTTTTTTGGCCCTTTGCAGAGCAATTGGAATGAGATTGTTGACAACTTCGATGATATGAACTTAAAGGAGTCTCTTTTAAGAGGAATATATGCTTATGGTTTTGAGAAGCCTTCAGCTATTCAGCAGAGAGCTATAATTCCTTGTATAAAAGGTAAACTACCTATTGATAGAAACTACACCATTAAATAGTGGCATGCTGATTTTGTGATCTAATGCCTTTAGTTGAAAGTATCAGAATTGCTAGGCATGGTACAAGTGAAATGATGGTATATCATCTTTCGGGACTGACTTGAAATGAAGAGTTTAATCTTTGCTGATCACTTGTTAAAATTTACCTGCAATAAGATCTTGAAAGCAGAAAGATGCTGTGGGTGCAGTAAATATGTATCCTGCCTCTCTTTAGGGTATGATGTGATTGCTCAAGCTCAGTCGGGTACTGGCAAGACGGCCACATTTGCTATTTCCATCCTGCAGCAGTTGGAGATTGATCTCAAGGAGTCCCAGGCTCTAGTATTGGCCCCCACCAGAGAACTGGCTCAACAGGTATTGAGGGTAGCTAATTTTAAGTGTGGTGCACAAGTTTTAATGATTTTCTACTGTAAGGAACTGAACCATTGAAGTATGCAATAATGGTATCCAATTTGAAGATTTTAAAGGTTAAAAATTCAGAAATGCATGAAACTATTTAAGTAGGCTTAATTTTCTTATTTTGCTACTATTTTTGGTTAGTTTCCTGAATCTCATTGGTACAGGCAGTATATAGTAATTTTTGCTAGTATGTAGTTGGTGATTAGTCTAGAATGTGTCTAAAATCTAGATCACTTTTCTAACTTGAGTAATGTCATACGAGCAAATGGCTATGCCATACATTTGGACATATACTTTGTAGTTACACAGTATTAGCTTACCAGCCAGGATGACAAAGTTGACAAATTTTACTGCTTTGGTAGCCTGATAGAAAATAGTAGCAGTTTAGGTTTGTAACTTAGTCAGGGTGGAAAGTGCTGTATCATTGAACAGACAAGCAATACATTTGAAATGGCATCTCTAAAATGCAATCTGTAGGCTTTTTGTGATCATTTGTCCACCTTTGGGCCAGTCTGCTGCTTTATACAAAAAAAAAAAATTAGCCACTGCTAAGGACACCAAATATTTTGGATAGTCTGGTTTTCATACCAGTTCTAATAAGTACTATGCAGAAGTGGTGGTTAGTTTTTAGATGTTATAGAACAATCTACCTAGTATAAGAGAACCAGTAAATCACTAGCACTATCATTATCATGTTGGCTCACTTGTCATACAGTGGCATTGATAGCTGTATGTTTTGTTTTTTTAAAAGGGAATCTGCCTTTTTAAATGCAGTAGATTAGTTGAGTGTTCAACATTTTTCAGATTCAAAAAGTGATTCTGGCTCTTGGAGACTATATGGGTGCAACTTGCCATGCCTGCATTGGTGGTACAAATGTACGCAATGAGATGCAGAAACTTCAGGCAGAAGCTCCACACATTGTGGTTGGAACCCCAGGGCGAGTGTTTGACATGCTAAACAGGAGATATCTCTGTAAGTGCACACATTTTCTCTTTTACTGATTTAAAAAAACTGCTTAGCAGTTTTCCTCCTGATCTTTAGGTGTTCCTGTTTTTATATAACCCCTTCACCTTTTTTGTTGCTTCTATTGGCAGGACTATTTCACCAAAGCTTGTTTTTGTTTCCAATCAGCTCCTAAATGGATAAAGATGTTTGTCTTGGACGAAGCAGATGAAATGTTGAGCCGGGGCTTCAAGGATCAAATCTATGAGATTTTTCAAAAGTTGAGCACAAATATTCAGGTAAATCAACATTTTTTTTTTGTTTTTATTTTGTAGTATTTTAAATGCTCTATATTGATTTTGTAAACTAGTTCCCTCTTTCCAAGTCATACTGCTAGACCAGTCTAGACAAATGGGTTGTGTCTCCCTGCCAGCAGATCTTGGAGACAGAATTCTACCAGAGCTCTGATAGGTTGGAGTCTGGTGATATAATCCTACCCCTAGGGGTCTCCCTCTGTATTTCTCTGTCTCCAGCAGATCTGATTGCTTTTTTGTTTTGCTCCCTCAGAATCATTTAAATTCATTTAGATTTCCTTTGGGGGATAATATTCCGACTTCCTTGCTGTTGCCAGTATAGTTCTCTGTGCACCAGGGTGTGTTCAGCTGAGCTCCTGGGTTCTGACACAGTAGAGCTTGCTGACACGAAGACTCCCCAGCATCTGGTCATGAGGACTTGTTAGCTGGATGAGAGGCCCCCTAAAATCGGGTCCCTGGTGATGATTTTAGTGGTGAGGCATCTGACAAGGTTCTGAGCAGCGGTCCTTGGCTTCTCTGCACTGTCAGTACTGAGAGTACAGTCTTCCTTCTTCTCGCCCCGGTCCCTGCAGCTCTGTGGCAGCACACTTTGAATTTTTGGACATCCTTGGCCTTGTTGCAGCGTTCCTCCCGTTTTAGCTTCAAATTTGCTGAATTTGGGAGTTAAATTCACTTTTTTAGTGTTTTCAGTTTGATGGTGGCCATTTTGGATCACCGCGGAGCTCCGGTTTTTTGCTGGAAGCCCAGTTTTCTCTCCTCTGCTTCCTTGGGTCCTGACAGCTCTCCGGACGCTCGTTTTTTCAAACGATTGTTAGCTGGGGTGAGGAAGTCCCTTCTCTTTACTTATTGTAAAAAAAAAAAAAAAAAGCCCCTTTTTATTTTTACAATGCCTTCTTCAGTGCAGAGGTGCATAGTATGTCATAAAAAGCAGAAGGAGCTCAATCGGCTGTGCACTTCTTGCTTCGCCCACCCGGGTGAGTCCTCGTCCACTGTGTCAAATTCAGACCCTTCAGCTTCTGATCTGCCTGTGTTAGAGGGTCTGCTACCTTCATTGTCGTCAGCGGAGGCGCAGGGTGCCTTTTCAGGCTCCGGTATTGTCCTCATCGGCGGTTATGCCATCTGAGGAGCACCTCCTGTCACTCTTTCGCCAGGCATGGACTCTGTGGCAGGCAGAGTCTGCGACTACTGCGGCAGGGCAGTTGCCGGTAGCACCAGAGCCCCTATCTACGCCTACAGCACGCAAGCGGACCAAGACTTTTGTTGGCCTTAAGGGATCCCGTCCTCCTAAAGAGTTCCAGTTCCTGTGCAACAAGGATTTCATTCTTCCTGATGGCAGGTCGTCAGCGGACGGCTCTGCGGAGTCGTTGGATCGGGAGGATGGAGAGTATTCTCCTTTGGATTCTTCTATTCCAGCGCAAGAGGACTCTCAAGACACTCAGCTGTTCCGGAAGGAGGAGTTATCCACCCTGATTGGGCAGGTGTCAGAGGCACTTTGTCTTTCGAATCTGGGGGAACCGCAGACTCCACAGGCTGAGTCTCGGGCGGATCCTATCTTGCAGGGCATTCGTAATTTCTCAAAAGCTTTTCCCTTTCCTCCAGAGTTGCAGCAGATGGTGTCCCGAGAATGGGATTCTCCAGACATCCTGCTGCGCAACGCTCGCCGCCTCGGTCAGTTATGTCTGGTCTCCAGAAGTTCTGGAACAATGGCTTGCATATCCTAAAGTAGATGCTTTAGTCACTGGTGTTACTAAGCACACCACCATTCTGGTGGAAGGCGGAGCTGCGCTCAAGGATCCACAAGATCATAAGGTGGAGAACCTGCTAAAGACGGCTTTCTCCTCGTCCTCGCTGGCCCTGCAGGTGACGGTATGCAGAGGTCTGACAGCGTGTGCCTTGCTACGCTGGATTCAACAGTTGCCGGAAGATTCGTGTCTCAGCCGCCTTGAGTCGGCTACAGTGTTTCTAGCAGATACTTTCTATGATTTGCTGCGCCTTTCGGCACGCTCGCTTGCTGCTGTGACGATGGCTAGGCATTGGCTGTGGCTCTGCCAATGGGTGGCGGATGTAGTTTCTAAGGCCAGACTATCCAAGTTGCCGTTTAAAGGTAGGCTTTTCGGAGACGAGCTTGATAAGCTGGTAAAGGATCTTGGGAGGTTAAGCCCTAACGATTGCTGGAGGATAGGCCGAAGGCATCGTCTCACCGATCAAATCAGTCACAGACTTTTTGGCAGTATTCCCGGAATAGGGACTCCTGGAGATTTCGTTCTTTCAAGTCCTCCCAGTTGGTTCCACTGTCCAGTCGCTGTGGACTGAGGTCGCAGTCCTTTCGGGGGGCCCGGAAAGGCTTGGAGTCCTACTCTAACTTGGAAGTTCTCCGGGTCCATACGACCTTCCCACTGATAGGGCAGGAGGCCCACTCGAGACTTTGCCACCAATTAGGGGTTGGTTAGCATTGTTCTCTCAAAAGTGGGTGCGCATCACCTCCGATCAATGGGTTCGACAGCGTTTCTCTGGGTTACTTGCTCGAGTCCTCCTGGGCCATTTCAGAAGCTTTCTTGGTTTCTCCAGCAGGCTCTTCCAAAAAAAGGCGAATCATCATTCAAGTCACCCTTCATCTTCTCCCCTTAAACGCCAATTGCCCAGTATCCCCTCACGAATGGGGTCTGGGTCGCTACTCCATCTATTTCGTGGTGCCCAAGAAAGATGGTTCCTTTCATCCTATCCTGGATCTCAAGGGCGTAAACCGCAGCCTTCGAGTTTCGGATGGAAACTCTTCGGTCCATGATTCAAGCGGTGCGCAAGGGTGAGTTCCTGGCATCGCTCGATCTAGCAGAGGCGTATTTTCATATTCCCATTCCGGTTGAGCACCAGCGGCATCTGCGGTTCTCAGTGCTAGGGCAGCATTTTCAGTTCCAAGCCATGCCCTTCGGATTGGCGACAGCTCCCCGGACCTTCTCCAAGGTTGTGGTGGCAGCCTTGCGCAAGCAGGGCATCTGGGTTCATCCCTACCTCAACGATTGGCTTATCTGAGCTGACTCCCTGTCGGAAGCTCGGGAGACTGTCACCTGTGTGGTGCTCTTCTTAGAGGAGCTCGGGTGGGTGATCAATTGCACCAAGAGTTGTCTCCAACCATCTCAAGTACTGGACTTTCTAGGAGCTTGTTTCGACCCTCACCAGGGGTGGGTGTTTCTCACGCAGGGCCGTTTTCAGAAGCTCTCCCTACAACTCCGCCGGTTTTTATGTCAGGAGGCGCCTTGGACTTGGGACTACCTTCAGCTCTTGGGGTCCATGGCTGCTACGATAGACCTAGTTCCTTGGGCGAGGGCACATGCGCGGCTTACAGAAGGTGCTTCTGTCTCGCTGGTCGCCGGTATCGGAGGATTATCAAGTTCGGTTACCCCTACTACTAGCAGTGAAGCGCTGCCTCCGTTGGTGGCTCCGGGCCTGCAATCTCCTTTGAGGGGTTCCCTTGGGGACTCCGTGGTGGGTTTTGGTAACGACGGACGCCAGTCTCTCCGATTTGGGGAGCGCATTGCGGCTCGCACTCAGCACAGGGGGTTTGGTCGCCTCAAAGCCCGCTGGTCCATAAATCGTCTCGAGACGCAAGCGGTGCAGTTAGCCTTACGAAAATTTCAGCCTCTCCTGCGGCGTCGATCAGTTCGGGTTCTATCCGACAGCGCTACAACAGTGGCCTACCTCAACCGCCAAGGCAGCACGAAATGTCTGGGAGTATCACAAGAAATGAGTTTTGCTTCTTCCGTGGGCAGAGAAGCATCTTCAGGCCATCTCAGCACAACACATCATGGGAGTGGACAATGTGAAAGCTGATTTCCTCAGCCGGCACTCTCTGGATCCAGGGGAGTGGGCTCTGCAGCCGGAGTCTTTTCGGTCCATTGTTCGCCTATGGGGTCTACAGGCGATGGATCTCATGGCTACAGCGCAGAATACCAAGGTTCCGATCTACTTCAGCCGTTGGAGAGACAAAGGGTCACGCGGCATAGATGCTCGCTCTCAGGCGTGGCCGACCCATCTTCTATGTATTTTCTCCTTGGTCCATGATCGGCAAGGTTCTCCAACGGGTCAGGGAGCATCGCAGCCCAGTGATCTTGGTGGCATCGGATTGGCCTCGCAGACTGTGGTATGTGGATATCGTCCGCCTGTCTCAAGCGTTGCCTCTACACTTGGGGGCGTTTCACGGACTCCTGCTCCAGGGGCTGGTTAGAAATGGAAGACCTGTCTCCTTACTCGCTTACGGCCTGGCTCTTGAACGCCGCAGGTTAGCTCGTAAGGGGTATTCGTCTGGCGTGGTTGCAGTGATGCTTACAGCGCGGCGGTCTTCCACGTCGCTTTCATACGCTCGGGTGTGGCATCTCTTTGACAATTGGTGTTCGCTACATCACATCTCTCCCTGGCGTTGCAGCATCCCGGATATCCTTTCTTTTCTGCAGGCTGGCCTAGATAAGGGGTTGGCGCTTGGGACTTGGCGAGTACAGGTGACCGCTCTGACTTGCTTTCGGGGGCCTATAGCGGGGTGTTCTATCGCCTCACATGTGGACGTTTCTCGCTTTCTAAAAGGGGTTAAGACCTTATGGCCCCCCTTACATCCACTAGTTCCTGTGTGGGATCTCGCTCTCGTCCTCCGTGCCCTAGTTGCTTCTCCCTTTGAGCCACTGAAAGCATGTTCTCTTGGATTTAACACTGAAGGCAGTATTCTTGGTGGCCATAACCTCGGCGCGTCTGTTTTCCGAGCTTCAGGCGCTCTTGTCGAGATCCCTATCTCTTGTTTTCTTCGGAAGGAGTTTCTCTTCGAACTGTCCCTTCTTTTTTGCCTAAGGTGCTTACGCCGTTTCATGTCAACCAGCCTATTTTCTTACCTTCCTTTTACAAAAGAGCAGTGTACCGGTAGCTGATCTCCGTTGCGTGCGGTGGACCTCAAAAGGGTTCTTTATCGGTACCTTAAGGTCACAAACGCTTTCCGTAAGATTGATCATCTTTGTCCTGTTTGTGGGTCCTCGTCAGGGGTCCACAGCCTCCAAATCCACCATTGCTAGATGGTTAGGAGGAGCTATTGAGGCAGCATATATTCTACAAGGAAAGCCGGTTCCAGCTGGGCTCCGAGCTCACTCCACTCGGGCGCAAGCAACATCTTGGGCCGAACGTTCTCAAGTAGCCCTCTCGATATATGCCGGGCGGTGACTTGGTCATCGTTGTCCACGTTTGTGTCACTATAGATTGGACGTTCACGCCCAACAGGTTCATTTTGGAGCTGCAGTGCTGTCGGCAGCATTGACCCCCCCCCCCCCTCCCCTTGAAAGCAGGTAGCTTGGGTACTGCCCGTTTGTCTGGACTGGTCTAGCAGTATGACTTGGAAGGAGAAATTTCACTTACCGTTAATTTCTTTTCCTGGAATACTGCTAGACCAGTGCAGGACCCACCCTGCTGTCCATTGCAGTGCTGCTGGTGCGGTGCAGCCGCCGACCTCTGTTTTCCTCGTCAGTATGCCTCCATGGGAGCTCCATGAGTGCGTAGTTTTCGTAACAGCCTTCAGTTCTGGTGAGATCTTCAGCTCCCTTGTACATAGTTGAATCAGGACCCACTGGGTGTGGTCTTGTGGTTAAGTTGCAGTTCACGTTGAGTTAGCTTGTAGACATTACTGAGGGAGACTCCTAGGTTGGAGTCTGGTGATATAATCCTACCCCTATCAGAGCTCTGGTAGAATTCTGTCTCCAAGATCTGCTGGCAGGGGGACATAACCCGTTTGTCTGGACTGGTCTAGCAGTATTCCAGGAAAGGAAATTAACGGTAAGCAAAATTTCTCCTTATTGCTTCCTAATAAAGCACACTGCAAAATCTAGACTTTAGTTCTAGCTCTTGTAGCAGAGTACACAAAGAAAAACAAATGCCCTGATTTGAGAACAAGACTGGAATGGGCCTCTTAATGTCCAGTGTCCTTTGTCTTCAAAATTCATTGCAACATTATATAACTTTGTTTTTCTGGGTGGTTTGTTTTAGGTTGTGTTGTTGTCTGCCACAATGCCAACTGATGTATTAGAGGTGACAAAGAAGTTCATGAGAGATCCTATCCGTATTTTGGTGAAAAAGGAAGAGCTGACCCTTGAGGGCATCAAACAGTTCTACATAAATGTGGAACGGGAGGTAGGTTAAATAAAAATTTAACTTGTAATGTTTAAACTTCCTGGTAAAGCACTGTGCTAAAATTATCTGAGCTTGGATTGGATCCAGGTTTCTATAATAATGCTAGCAGAGTACACACAGGAAGAAGAGCAAATGCACGGGATTGTTGACTTGGGTGGACCTCTTTCTTAATGTCCAGTGTCCAATGTCATAAGATCTAGTGCAATAATTCATCCAATTTTAAATGTCAGTATTCAGGGTTTTATGCTATTTTAGAAACTTGTTTGCTAAATTGTTTCCCCTTTTAGGAATGGAAGTTGGATACACTTTGTGACTTGTATGAGACATTGACTATTACACAGGCTGTTATTTTCTTAAACACAAGGAGAAAAGTTGACTGGTTGACTGAAAAGATGCATGCCAGGGACTTCACAGTCTCTGCTTTGGTAAGGATTTTTTTTTGTATAATCTCAACTGCCTACAACTTTTTTTTTTTTTTTTTTTTTCCCCTACTGTTTGGCAACTTCTCTTTTCAAATGTCCCAGTCATATATTGCCAGTTGCAAATAAATCTCTTACCTGTAATGTCCCAAATAAAGCCCCTACAGTGTACTCAAACACTTATTTATTTATTACAATCTCTTATATACCGCACCATTTATCAGCGCGGTTTACATAAAACAAAGTACCATAACAAACTGTTTGGTTTTACAGAGAACAGGAAAAAACAACTTGGATAACAGGGAAGTATGAATGCAACTATTTACATATGTACAGTAAGCTTGTGCTACAGATTAGGTACTATCTAAATGGTAGGCTAGTATGGAGGAGATGCAATTAGGTTGGAGTCTGGCTGTCCTGGTAGTAATGAGGAATAAGTGGTATTTGAGTGCCTTCTTGAATTGCGCTAGATCGGTAACAGCGCGAATATCTGGTGGTAATGTGTTCCAACATTTAGGGGCATAAAGGCTGAAGGCCCTGTTTGATTTTGCTAGTGTGCATTTTGTTGAGGCCCTTGGGATTACTAGAGTGTTAGTTGATGTAGGTCTTCTAATTCTGTTAGGCGGGGTGGACTGAATGAGGTCAATTTAATGAAGAGGCAGTGATGCCATTGGCTTTGAATGTGAGTAACAAGGTTTTGAACAAAATTCTTCCATGTGTGGGTAGCCAGTGGAGCTGCATTAAGATAGGCGTTACGTGGTCGCATCTCGATGTTCCAACTAGGACTCTGGCAGCGGCATTCATGGCAAGTTGCAGAGGATTCAACGTAGACTGTGGGAGACCTTGAAGAATGGCATTAGCAAAGTCGAAGTGAGGTAAGATTAGAGCTTGGTATACAGTCCGATAGTCGTCTGGGTCTAATAAGGAGCGAAGGTGTCTGAGTGTCCAGATTTTGAAGTATATGGCTCTAACTGTGTTGGATATGTGTAGAAACCAAGAAACCATCAGAAGAGGACCATGCATATCATACAGTACTTGGACTAACCCATGTCCCCCACCCCCAGTTTCAGTGATCAGCTCCCATGACAGCTTTTAGTTGTCAGTTTCCTTTTACATTTAATTCTCCATGTTCCTGTCTGGGTGGTTTTTTTGCTTTTAACTAAAAACACTTGACCTCTTGCTGCAGAGAACAAATATTCACATGCAAGATCTGTCACCCTGGGTCAGACCAAAGGGTCTATCAAGCCCAGTGTCCTGTTTCCAACAGTGGCCAATCCATGTCACAAGCACCTGGTAGAATCTGTCTACCTTAAGGGATCCTATGTTGCTTATCCCAGGGATAAGCAGTAGATTTCTCCAGTCCGCTTCAATAATGGTTTATGGACTCTATCTCCAGGGACTTGTCAATTTTTTTTAACTCTGCTACTCCAATAGCTTATTTTTTTTCCGTTTGATCATTTTATTAAGTATTTAGTATCATTACAAACATCACTTAACATGTATCAAACTACACATAACATTTATGTATCAAACTTCCCACAACATTTGTATTAACAATTATATATTCTATTTATTAATTCATATAATGTTACTCTAAATACTCATTCCCTTTCTAACCACCCTCCCCTGTTCATCCTCATCCATTATTGAATTAATATCCTCTCTCCTTTCACCCAATCACCATTTGTCTTTCCACTAAAATTTTATATAAATTTTGTATAAAATCCCTCTCATATTTTCTCTAGCACTCCCACTCATGCTTCCTTCCATTTTACCAACCACTTACACACACACTTCCATTGTTCCACAACTTTCTCACCTGTTCCCCACCTCATCTCCATCAATCTATGCATCAAACACATCTCTGCCACTCTTTTGACAAATCCTGCCTTATGTGGCATGGATTTCCCCTGCCAATGTTGGGCTATTTCATTTCTAGCAGCTACTATACAGTGATGTATCACTCCACTAACTCTCTGGAATGTCCACATCTAATTGATGTAGTAAACAAATCTCTGGCTTTCTTTGTAATCGATATCCTATCATGTTATATATCAGCTTCCAAAATCTCAATCCAAAAGGCTTGTATCCACTTACAATTCCACCACATATGCAACCAATTCCTTTTCTCATTGCATCCCCTCCAACATTGATCATTAATCTCCCCCCCCCCCCCCCCCTTTCCAGCTCTTTTTTTTTTTTACATACTGGAGTCCAATACCATCTGAACTATTTATAAGCATTCTGTTTTACCCTTGTGGCTATGGATATACTTGCCACTGTTCGTATTATCTTATCTCCAAATCTTCTTTCCATTTTATCATGTATCTCAATTTATTCTCCCCCCCCCCCTCCATTATGCCTTTATAAATTTTGGACAAAACATTCTGCCCCAAATTTCCTAAACACAATGCTTCAAACCACCCCCTATTTTCCAGAGATCATGCCACACCTTCGATTATGCTTATCTACAAGTGAGTCAAATTCCTATCTCCTAATCTATATAGATCCTTAATATTTTCAAATTCAAAAATGCCCTCTTTATTCACTATTTGAGATTATATTTTAACCCCACCTTAACCCATCTATTCAAAATGCCCATCTCTGGTCCTTGTCTGCTTTCAAAACAGGCTTCTAGAGTCATTCACTGTGAGTACTACTTATTTTGTATTAATAGTTTTTCTATTTTGTTTCCAAACTTGTAAACTATGCACTATTAGAGGGTTTTGATTTTTATTTTCTAAACTAAGTCTACCTCTCCCCTTAAAAAAAATCCTCCATTTGGACCCAATGTTTGTGTTCCTCGATGCCACTCATAAATCGTTTTTAATTGTGCTGCCTTGTAATATTTCCTCAAGTTGGCCACACCTAACCCTCCCTCTCCTTTAGTTCTTTGCATTATATCCATTGCTACTCTCCCCCTTCTATTTTTCCATATAAAACGATTAACAATTTGTAACCTTTTTAACTGATTAACTAGATAATAGGGGAAAGCCGACAGTCGCCCAAGAGCAGATGGTTCGGAAGAATGTATCCTTGAAGGATACTACCAAAAGCAGAGGTTCCAAAAAAGAGTAAAGTAGCCCAAATGCCCTCGAGTATGGAGCAAACAGAGCTTAAAGATCCCAAATTACCCATGTCTACCAATAGCCAAATTAATATGAATAAAATAGTCTCTAAAATGCTTGTATGCAAATGCTAGAAGTCTAAAAAAATAAGATGGGAGAATTAGAATATATAGCATTAAATGAGAGGTTAGATGTGATTGGAATATCAGACATGGTGGAAGGAGGACCAACCAGTGGGACACTGATACCTGGGTACAAACTATATCGTAATGATAGAGCTGATCAAATTGGTGGAGGGGTTGCGCTCTGTTAGAGAGGGCATTGAGTCAAAGGATTAAAGTTTTGCAGGAAACAAAATTTGCTGTAGAATCTCTATGGATTGAAATTCCATGTAAAAAGGGGAAGGCGATGGTGGTGGGGGTGTACTATCGACCGCCTGGCCAGAATGAACAAATGGATGATGAAATGCTCAAAGAAATCAAGGAAGCTAACAAAAGCTACAGCGCGGTAATAATGGGCGATTTCAATTACCCCGGTATCGACTGGGTCAGTGTCATGGCAGTACATGCCAGGGAGATAAAGTTCCTAGATGACATAAATGACTGCTGCTTGGAGCAGCTGGTCCATGAACTGATGAGAGGTGAAGCCATATTAGACCTAGTCCTTAGTGGAACACCAGATCTAGTGCAAGAGATAAGGGTGTTGGGGCCACTTGGCATGATCACCTTTGATTTAATTAGTGGAGGAGGGATAGTAAGGAAATCCACAGTACTACCTTTTAATTTTCAAAAGGGAGACTATGATAAAATGCGGAAAATAGTTAACAAAAAACTAAAAGGAGCAGTTGCAAAGGTTAAGATTTACATCAAGCTTGCGTGGTGTTGAAAAATACTATCTTGGAAGCCCAGACCAGCTGTATTCCATGCCTTAAGAAAAGTGGAAGGAAGTTCAAAAAACTGCCAGCATGGTTTATTTTCCATTCCTTTCCTTATGATACGTAGCATTCTATTTGCTCTCTTGGCTGCTGCTGCACACTGGGCCAAGGGTTTTAACATGTTATCCACAATGACGCTTACATTTTTTTTCTGGGTGGTAGTTTCTAATGTGGAACCTTGCATCGTGTATCCATAGTTTGGGTTGTTCTTCCCTAGGTGCATAACTTTGCACTTGTCCACATTAAATTTCATCTGCCATTTTGATGCCCAGTTTTCCAATTTAGCAAGATCCTCTTGCAATTTTCCACAATCCTCTTGGGTTTTAACAACTTTAAATAGTTTTGTTGTCTGCAAATTTGATAACCTCACTCGTTCCACTTTCCAGATCATTTATGAATGTCAAAAAGCAGCAGACCCAGCACAGATCCCTGGGGTACACCACTATTCACCTTTCTCCATTGGGAAAATTGGCCATTTAGCCCAACCCTCTGCTTTCTATCTTTTTAACCAGTTCCTGATCCACAGTAGTACACTGCCTCCTATCCCATGACTCTTTAGTTTTGCCAAAAGTCTCTGAGGGACCTTGTCAAAGGCTTTCTGAAAGTCCAGATATACTATATCAATCGACTCACCTTTATCCACCTGTTTGTTCACACTTTCAAAAAAACATTAAAAAAAAGTGGACAAGTGCAAAGTTATGCACCTAGGGAAGAACAACCCAAACTATGGTTACACAATGCAAGGTTCCACATTAGGAACCACCACCCAGGAAAAAGATTTAGGCGTCATTGTGGATATGTTAAAACCCTTGGCCCAGGGTGCAGCGGCAGCCAAGAGAGCAAATAGAATGCTAGGTATCATAAGGAAAGGAAAGGAAAATAAAACAAAAGATATTATGCCTCTATACCGTTCCATGGTGAGACCGCACCTTGAATATTGTGTGCAATTCTGGTCACCGTATCTTAAAAAGGATATAGCGTTAGAAAAGGTTCAGAGAAGAGCCACCAAAATGGTAAAGGGGATGGAAGGATACTCCTATGAAGAGAGGCTAAAAAGGTTAGGGCTCTTTAACCTGGAAAAGAGACGGCTGAGGGGAGATATGATAGTTTATAAATTAATGAACGGAGTGGAACGGGTAAACGTAGATCGACTGTTTTACGTTATCAGAATATAGGAAGACTAGGGGACATGCAATGAAGCTACAGGGTAAACTATTTAAGACTAATAAAAGAAAATATTTTTTCACTCAACATGTAATCAAACTCTGGAATTTGTTACCGGAGGATGTAGTAAAGGCTGTTAGTGTAGCTGGGTTTAAAAAAGGTTTGGACAAGTTCCTGGAGGAAAGGTCCATAAACCATTATTAAGAAGGGACCCAGGATATCAATGCTTGACCTAGTACAAGCATTGCAGAACCTGTCTCTTGGGGAAACTGCTAGGTACGTATGACCTAGATTGGCCACTGTTGGAAACAGGATACTGGGCTTGATGGACCTTGGTCTGACCCAGTATGGCATATCTTATGTTCTTATGATTAGGTGGTATTTTAATTGGTAACGTCTGGAAGAGAAATAGAAATCTTGGTAAGAGCATCATTATAGTAGCAATCCGTCCAAACCATGACAAATATCCCCGCCCCATCCAGCTAGCCAGCTCTCCTCCACCTTTCCAAATAGTCTGATAATTCAGTTTATATAATGCTTCTATCTTATTACTAATGAAAATGCCACGATATCTAATACTCTTTTGCCCATTTGAACAGATATTTCTTTTGTAACTTATCCTGTGTCTGTGTAGTTAAATTTAAAATTTCTGATTTAGACCAATTAATAGTGAGACCTGATAATTTACCAAATTTTTCTAATTCCCACATTAACTATTGGATTGATGCCCAAGGCTTACATACATTTAAAATTTAATTTGCAGATGATATAATCTTATATTCACTCCCTATTTTTATTCCCTTAATATCATCCCTTTCCCTCACTCTTGCTGCAAACAGTTCTAGTGAAATAGCAAAAAGTAGCTGGAATAATGGACAGCCCTGTCTTGTTCCTCTCTTGACCAAAAAATTCTGAGATTAATTGTATTAGAGGTCTGGGTTTTTTTTCTTTTTTTCCCTTCAGCCATAGCTGAGGTTAGAGTAGTGACCTCTGACCAAAACAATCAAGATTCAAATCCCACTGACACTTGGGCAAGTCATTGTACCCTCCACTGCCTTAGATATAAACTTACAGGCTGATGCAGAAAGCTAGTGTGGGCTTTACGAGCCCCTAACACCACATTTAAGCACTCTAACAATCCTGCAAATCCAGGAAAGAGATATAAACACTGGTGGGAAAAACTAGGACCCAACTAATGCAATATGTATTTAAATGAACTACAGTTTAAATCTTATCAGCTGGGCTGGTATGTTAAGCCCAATGCAGAGACAAGCAGAGAATTTTGCAACCAGCCACAGTGCCAAAGTAAACTTCTGTGAGCCCCAACAGTATTTGATGGCACCAGGTGCTTTCCCCGATACCTAGATCATCTCCTCAGATCAGGCATCAGGAAAAGTCTCTGCCATCAAAATACTGTCGGGGGGCCATTCCCCACAAAATAATCCCTGGTGGTCATTTTATTGTGGGGCAGCCCCGATCCCACCCACCATTAAATAAACAAAAAACTGGTGGTCTAGCGGCCCCTAAATTCCTTAAGTAGAAGTACTGTATGCTTCCACTCTGTCGGCCATCTGGCCATGAGCAAAATACCAATAAATGCAAATAATTCCTAGCCGCCTATTCGCTTTTTTGGCTGCTGCTGTTGCACACTGAGCAAAGGATTTCAACATACTATCTGACTCTTAATATGAAGATGGCCACACAATGCAGCTGTGGTGTTTCAGCATTTTGACTGCTATTCCAGTGTTCGCACCCTTGCAGTTAGACTGCTGTACAATAATCCAGCAAAACCTTTAAATTCTGGTGCTGCTTTAGCACAACTAAAACATGGGGTCATTCTGAGGCACAAATAGCAGGGATGGACATCATCCCTGCTATTTGGCCCCATGGCTGACCCCCCCCCCTTACTAACTTCCCAGTATATTGTATGGGGGAGGTTGGACAGGTGGAAAAGGGGTGTTGCAGGGGCAGAGTTAGGGCAGGCAGTGGGTGGTCCATGACATACAGGGATGATTCAAACAGCCTTGAATGTCTGGGGCCAGTGGGCTGAACAGGAAACATATTCCACCTCTAAGGTGGAATAAGTTCCCCTAGTTGGTGGGGGATGGCAGGCCCAGGGCACAACAAAGGCAGGAGGGGATAGATTCTCTGCAGCCCAACCCTGGCCTTGGGAGGCCATATCAGGGACCAGGCTGCAGGGAATGAAGATTCTTGTCTGGTGGCTCATGAATAGAGCTGCAGTGCCATGGCAACCAGACACCATGGCTCCATTCAGGAGCCTTGACTTAGTTGGGCTAGGCCTGTACATGTGGGCCAACCAGAATCGGGGTCCTGGCCTGCACATACAGGCCTGGATGTGATTCTGATCCTGCAGAGCAGACCACAGGATCTGAATCCCATCTACCTCTGCATCTGGTTCTGACTGGGTGCACAGGGCTGGGACGTCAGGACAGAATTGGGCCTTTACTATTTGTTGGCTGCTACAAGGTACAAACATAGCTGCTATGTATGTTGCCGCTTTATTACCCATATTGCCAGCATATTCAAAGTAAAATGGGGAGTAACTTTTTCCAGAATTGAGTCTTGGTAAGTTGGGGTCGGCTGGATTGGTGGTTGGCACCTAGAAGGGGGATATGCAAATAACACAAGTTCTGATTAAGATGTCTAGGGAAGGTGGTAAGCCACCCCTCATCTAAAAGGATAGACCTGCAACATTGTGGCTTGGTTTGGCATCTAAGGGTCACTTATTTGTGGTAAGTTTGGGGGGGGTGTTTTTGTTCTGGTAGGATGGCAATTCTGTTTGAGAAGCAGGATAAGTTACAATATGGCTGCAAAGTGCTATATTGTCGTTCCCCCTGCTTACAGCAATTTTGATTCATACTATCCCTGTTTGTTGACCCCCACAGCAGCCAGGGACGCTTGGTCTCATACATGTTTATGGTTTATTACATTTGATATACCACCTTTTCCCAAGCTACTAATTTAAATGGATATACTTGTTTCTCCACAGCATGGTGACATGGACCAGAAGGAACGAGATGTCATCATGAGGGAGTTTAGATCTGGGTCTAGTCGTGTACTGATAACTACAGATTTACTGGTAAGTGCCACTTTATTTTATTTACATTTTCTTATATACCGCACTATTCTGCATCAGTGCGGTTTACATTGAACAAACTGAAATCACATTGAACAAGGCACTATAACTTGGAGGTAACTATTCTACAGGGAACATGGGCTGTGGAGGGTTAAGTGGCTTGCCCAAGACCACAAGGAGCACCTGTGGGACTAGAAACCCCAGTCCTTCGGCCCAGGGTTGCTGTCCTCTAGTGGAATTTGAACCCTCGACCTTCCGGCCTGAAGTACCTTGCCCCAACCACTAGGCCACTCCTCCACTTAAGTTTGTCTAGCTAATGAAACAAAATTGTAAAATGGCAGGTGTGTGTGTGTAGATGTAGATAGAATACAGTATCATCAAATCGGTGCTGACTCCTAGAGCAGTCCCTGCCACTTTGTCAAGTTGTCACCCAAAGGTAGACTGCCAGGCCTTTTTCTTGTACAGTAAGTTAACGGTACCTGGTATTCCAAGGTGGTTGGAGATCAGCCAAGAACAGCTTCATTCAGGACAACTGAAGACTAATGAAATACATCAAAATGTAGAAAGACTAGGGGGTATGCAATGAAGCTAGAGGAACCTATTTAAGGCTAACAAAAGAATATTTTTTCATTATGTATGTAATCAAACTCTGGAATTTGCTGCCGGAGGATGTAGTAAAAGCTGTTCGTGTAGCTGGGTTTAAAGGTTTGGACAAGTTCCTAGATGAAAGGGCCATAGACCATTATTAAAGAGGACCCAGAATATCCACTGCTTGATCCAAAACAAGCATTGGGGAAACTGCTAGGTACTTGTGACCTAGATTGGCCACTGTTGGAAGTAGGATACTGGGCTTGATAGACCTTGGTGTGACCCAGTATGGCATATCTTACGTACTTACATACTCTAGATGTTTGTACATAGGTTTATCCTTCCTTAGATTCATTATTCAAGTTATGGTACTGAACAGATTCTTGGTTGTCAAGTTACCCGTTTCTAGAAGTGACTTTTTTTTGCCAGTTCTGGTTTAAAATTTTGCATTGCAACACAATATGATATTCGTAGTCTCTGACTTTACCCATGTGCTGCATCAGAATAAGATTGTCAGAAATCCAGGCTTGGCTTAATTTCTCTCCCATAACTGGGTAAATGTAGTTATACTGTCAGATGTTCTAGTGGTTAACAGCTTTTAATTACAATAAATGCTATTTGATTTTCAGGCCCGTGGCATTGATGTGCAGCAAGTGTCCCTTGTTATTAATTATGACCTACCTACCAATCGTGAGAACTATATTCACAGGTAAGCTTTTGCATTGATAGTCAATTTGTGTTGACTATCAAAATACTAAAATTGTAGCATTTTCTTCCATTAAAATTTTGATGATTCAACATATTGTAAAAGCACAATCTTTTTCTCTGGCACCTACAGCAGGGTAGCAGTGGTCTGATTTCTGCCTCTGAAGGAACCATCCTTAGATGCTGGAGAACTACAGCATGCTCTGCAGTGCATAGTATTGCAAAAGAATAGACTGTTAAAGAAAACAAAGCTAAGGTACCAAAACCTAGGCAAGCTTCCATTAGGGCTGGACCCTTTTACACCTGCATTGTTCAGATTTTGGATTTTTAATAGTTTAAAGTACAGTATTTGCAGTTTAAAAGATACTTGTGCCATTGATGCAGCAAGGCTTATGTATGTGGCTATGAAGACCGTCCATAATTTTAGTATCTATGGCATCTTGTCTTAAGCATTTGTGGTGCTTTGAAGTCGTGTTTTAATGGCTGCTGGTAGATGGGAAAACCATTGATACTTGATAGCAATGAAAGTAATGATCTTTAGAAAGTTGTAACACTGCCTGTACATCTGGTCACGAAGTCAATGCTAACATTTTAATGACAAATATGGAGTTGAGATACTAGGCTTTTCAGCAAATTAAGTGGCTCATATACTAATGTTACAGTACTTTGGTGGGTCACTAGTGATGGAATTCAGTTAATTTTCTGTATAGAGGCACATAGAAATTAAGATTATAACTCCTTGAAGTTTCTAGCTGCTTTTTTTTTTTTTTTAAGAGGAGATGGAGTAAATTGGAGCCATGATCTTTCTGCTGATTGAATTGTCACTTTTATGTAGATGAAGTCTTTCAAACAAGAAAATTGAAAATTGTTTGCTTTTGATATGCAGGATAAGTTACAATATGGCTGTGAAGTGCTGTGTTGTCGTTCCCCCTGCTGAAAGCAATTTGATTTATATTCTCCCTGCTTGTTGACACCAGAGCAGTCGGGGATGCTTGGTCTCTCATACATTTTTGCACAAATCTAATTGATCTATAGAAATGAATCTGCATTGCAAAGCTATTAAATACTTTCTTCACACAGTGTTTTAAAGCAATTAGATGTAAGTTAAGGCGTAACACACAGCTGCTGCAGAACTAAGACGCACTCATGGACACAGCAGAGGGGCCGTGGAAGTCATGTTTTTTTGCTGTTTAGAACACTTGTGACAGTGTGACGACAATGCTGTGAAAAGGTAAAAAAAACTTTTGAGGAGGCATGTTTGTCTTGATCAGCAGAAGAAACTACAGAAGGGAATTGGTGGGTGGGTGGGTGGCTTGCATACTTGCCTAGGTTTCAGTGCCTTAACTTTTTTCAGGCTGTAGAGCATCTTGTAATAGAAAATATTTCTAGTAATGGTCAGACTTGCATATCAGTGTGTATTCATAGGAATTGCACTCAAGTTGTGAATGGCTTTGTAATATGTAGCTGCTGTTCATTTATAAAAGGGAGACTTGTAATATAGGAAACTGTTTAGCATGCCTTTGGATAGTTGTGAAGAGTAACTAGGGGGACACAACCAGATTTAATCTTTTGCTAGTTTGGCAGTTGCCATTTTTTGAGTGGTGTTTTTTGTATATACCAAGCTGTGTATGTGCAGTGAATGGTAAAAAGAATACAAAGGTAAGTAAAGGGTTCGGGGGGGGGGGGTGAAGATTTTTACTTCTAATAAAAATGCTGATTTGTGGCTTCATGCTACTGTCCCAGTTGGCATGGTTGAGTTGGAACCATATGTGCCTTTATTTGCAACCTTTGAAGCTTTAAGAGGTGAAAACCTAGTAGCCTAAGCATTGTATGAAGGGGGATGAAGGCTTTAAGGGGGAGAGGTAACTATTAAGTAACTTTAAATCTTGCTGCAAACACTTAAGACCCTAATTTCTTTCTAGAATTGGCCGTGGTGGTCGCTTTGGCAGAAAGGGTGTGGCTATAAACTTCGTTACAGAAGAGGACAAGCGAATTCTGCGTGATATTGAGACTTTCTACAATACTACAGTGGAGGAGATGCCTATGAATGTGGCTGATCTTATTTAATCCTTGGGATGAGATTTTGAATGCAGTGCTCGTTCTATTGCTGACTAGGCAAATCACGACTTGCATTGTGCTTTCTTTGGAAATATTGAATCTTGTCTCAATGCTCATAACGGATCAGAAATACAGATTTTTGATAAGCGACACGACACTTGTCGTGAGCTCCTGTAGCACAAGCCATTGGCTTTGTCCTCTTTACAGAGTTTAGACTGTTGGGGTGGGTTGTAAAGACATGGGGTCTTTAAAATTTTCCTTTATTAAACATTTTTTTCCTAGTTCTATAAAAATGTTTGTATTAGATGTTCTGTATCATTTAATAATTTACTTGTGGACTAAAAGATATAAGTGCTGTATAAAATCAGCCAATTATGTTAAACTAGCATATATGCCTTTATTGTACATTTTCATATTTAGATTAGACATAATTGGAAAGGCTTTTTTTCAAGTTGAAAGTTAGAACTTATTTTCATAGATGAGCATATGCACTTGTATTTATTCAATAAAGTATTTAATTAGTGGAAAGTGTGATTTGGACTCTGTTGCTCCACCCCAGTAATCTATTCTACTATGTCTTAGGGCTAACCCCAGTTAAATTGCCATATTGCACATGTCTTAATGAAGTTTAAAAGTTCAATAAATTGTGTATTCACTTTGATTACAAAGTTTACTTGTATACTTCCAGTTGTTGGAAATTCCAAGTACTATGCACATCTCATGAGATGGGAAAGGTCAGTTATGGGTGTATTCTTTTGTATTTAGCGCATTTGTTTTACTTACAGTACTTGTATCTTTAAGTCATTTCCTCCCCTATGGCTTCTGTTCCATTGTGTTAAGTAAAACTTCCTTTAGAACTGATTTGGAAGCTGAAAAGTTGTTAAAATAAGATTAGATTTTATTTCTGTTCAGCTGAATATTAAAAGTAGGTGGATCTCCAGGTTGCAATAAAATCTTATCCATTTTAATTTTTAAGAACGGATCAATGGAGTAAGTTCTGGTTTTAATTAGGGATTCATCTGTTGTAGGTGAATAATACACACAAGTACTATGTAGTTTGTCACACTTGTTGGTTTTTCTGAATTTGTCTAAATTTCATAACTAGAGCTTTGCAGTTGGCATCATGGCAATAAAAATTGGGCTAAAATATATTAATGTCTAGTTTCACTCAAGGCTAAATGCATTGCTAATCATTTAAAAAAAAAAAAATCCCAGTGGGACCACTGCATTTGGCTACTTGTATTAGACTGCTCATTATGTAACTTTCACTTTACTAGTTTACTGTAATGGTCACAGCCTAAAAGGCTGTAGCTTATTCTTTCCAACTCATTCTGCTAGATCAGTCAAGACTAGTGGGTTATCTCCCCCTGCAAACAGATGGGAGACAAAAATCCAGAAGCTTAGTAGATAACCCAGGACCTCTAGGGGTCAACTTCAGTATTTGTATCCAGCAGCTGGTGGGCTTCAGGTTTCCTACCTCCTGACAGGCACTAGGACACTGTTTAGTTGGTGTAGTTTGCATGTCTGGTTTTTTTTCCTCCCTTCTTTTGGACATCTCCAGCCCATACAGGAGGTGTTTGGGTTTTTTTTTCTGGAGTTTCCCAAAATGCCCTGAGGTTTGCTCCTGATCAAGAGTTGAGCTCCGTGGGAGGCGTTTTGGACTTCGGGCCTCAAACAGCCCTCTTATTAAAGTTTAAAAACAAAAAAATTCATTAGGTCTTTTGATCTGAGGCTGGAGCAGCTCAGCATACTGAATTCAACCTTCCTTATACTCCCTCCCTTTATCCTGGTTACCACAGCTGCATCTGTGACCCCTGGTTGCCAGGATTGAGTCTTCTCTCACTTGCCAAGAGTGTTCCTGCCCTGTCAGGCCATGGTTACGGACCCTTTTTCAGCACTTCTGGCTCTCCCGATTAGCACACTCAGCTTGCAGTGGTTTCAATTATGGGGCAGTTCTGAGGAGTTGTTCTTCCCCCCCCCCCCCCCCCCTCTAGCTTTTTATCTCATCACAGCTGTTATGTCCCATTTTCAGTAGCAGGAAGTGCTATTTTATGGCTTAGAAACATGGTTTAGGCTTTCTGCTGCAGCTGTAAATACCTTGACCAAATATCTTTTGACTATATGTGCTCTGGACAAGGTGGCATATTCCAGTGCATCTGTAGAAGGTGATGAGACTGATTTTGGCCAGGCAGCTAACTGCGGCTCCTACTATCCCTTTGAGTGTGAATGCCTCTTCCTACGCTGCTACTGAACCAGCTCAACAGCAGTCTGCTCTGCAGCATCAGACATCTTCTAGTCCAGTGCTCCCCAACCTTTTTATCGCCGTGGACCGGTAAACGTTTGATAATTTTTCCGTGGCCCGCTTGTTTTAATAATTTTAATTTAATTGTATTTAAACATGCCTTCAAAATAAAATACAGCTACACCAAAAAATGAATATAAAGTGATAAATTATTTAACTCACTAGAATTCCAAATCAATGAGAACCCTGAGCTTGTTTCTTTGCAACGAGATGGTTCCATCTGGGGGTAATAGGAGACAATGACACCTGAAGTGTGTTGCTTATGTCCAGCTTATTCCGTTTTGTTTTGGTTGCTGTCACTGCAGAAAACTCCGCTTCACACAGATAGGTTGTCGGAAATGGTAATAGGGATTTAAGTGCTGTGGTGGCAATCTCAGGATATTCCGCCATGACTTTAATCCAGAACACTGGTAGAGTTGTTGTCTCAAATGTAGTTTTAAGGCCACCGTCATTTGCAATCTCCAGCAGTTGTTCTTCTTCTTGCATAGACATGCTAGATTTGCCTGATTTGTTGGCAAATGGGTCGCGGATCCATTCCTTACCAGTTCGTGGGTCTTTTGTGGTTGGGAAGTAGCGCTCAAACTCTTTTAAAAGCAAAGACAGGTGATCGTGCACCAACTGGCAGAATGAATGTTTAAGCTCAGTCTCGCTAAAAATCCCCGCTAATGTCTGAAACATGTCCAAAATGCCTCTGTTCACGCGCCATCCCCACAACTCCAGTTTGGCTTTAAATGCAGCTACTTTGTCTGACAACTTGAAAACAGTTGTCATTTTCCCCTGAAGGCCCAGATTGAGTTCATTGAGCAGGCTGAATATGTCACACAGGTAAGCCAGTTCTGCGACCCATACCTTGTCACTGAAATGTGCTGCCAGCGGTGACTTCTTTTCTGAGAGAAATCTTTGCAATGGCTCTCGTAATTCAAATACTCTGGTTAGCGATTTTCCTCTGGATAACCATCTTATTTCTGTGTATAAGAGAAGGCATCTGTACTCTGCGTCCATCTCCTCACAAAGCTGCTCAAACAGGCGTGAGTTAAGTGCGTGTGCTTTAATGTGGTTAATAACTTTAATGACATCACTCAATACGCTGTTAAATTCCGGTGACATTTTTCCGCTTGCCAGCATTTCCCTGTGAATGATACAATGTGTAGATTCACTCTCAGGTGCAACCTCCTTAATCCGAGCAGTTAAACCAGACAGTCGTCCGGTCATGGCAGCAGCTCTTGTCTGTGCATATGCTGACACAAAAGGACCATTTCAGTTTTCCTGATATATAACCATCCAGTGACTTGAACAGTTCTGCTCCTGTGGTGTTGGTTGGCAAAGATAGTGCACATAACAAATCCTCATGCACATCCTCCTGATATAGATATCGCACATAGACAACAAGGCACTACTACTTGTTTATCTGTAGATTCATCAACCTGGAGTGCATACCACGGTGATGTATTAATCCTCTCCAACAATTGTGCCTCAATGTCTCTGGCTATTTCCTCAATATGCCTAGTCACAGTGCTAGCTGACAAAGGCACATGTGCTACCTTTTCCACAGCAGCCTCTCCTAGAAGTTCACGGCAAATGTCTTTAGTGGAGGGCAAGATCAATTCTTCACCGATAGTAAATGGCTTTTTAGCCTTAGCAATGCGGTTAGCCACCAAATATGATGCTCTCAGTGCATTCTCCTTTATTGATGTGGTGGCCCTCATAAATTTCTTCTGTGCTTCGTGCTGTTTTTTTTTTCTTTCAAAATACTCCAGGGGCTTGTCTTTTATGCCAGGGTGCTTGGCGGTCAAGTGGCGAAGCAGTTTTGAAGGTTTCATTGCCTCATTAGAGAGCTTCTCGCAGCAAACTATGCAGATCGGTTTTGGTGCGTGGGAATCACCTGTCCTGATAAATCCATATTTCAAATAGGACTCATGGTATTGTCTGTTAAAGGTTGCATATTTCTTTGATGTTGAAGGCTCTTCTGTCTGTTCACTGGGCCTTTTTTTCTTCCCAAGAAAACTTTCTAACGATGTCTGTTTCATACTCATTGTGTCTGCTTTAACCCACAAATTAGTAAAAATAACACGTCAGTACACACATGAGTACCGGTGAACAGATAGAGCTAGAAGAGTGATACCTTCTCTTTCTCTTCACTCCACTGCTGCTTGCAACAGCTCAGCTCCAGATGTCACTGTATTACTAATTAAAGATTTATATGAATTTTTGGATCAGCAAAGATATTGTACTGAACTCATGAGCCATTCTGCCTGTGAGGACTCATGCTGAGCCAATTTGCTAGCTCAGAGACCATAAGCTGTATTTACAGTCTAGTGAGAGATCTTTACACATCTAGCCTGGGGAGTGTTAAAAGGCCAGAGAGGGAGACAGAATTCTTCCCTTGGCCTTTGAACAATTCTCTTGGCCAATATAGAAACATTTGCCTAGCCAATGTAGACAGGATAAGAATTCATCAATTATAATGTAGAAGCCTTGAGCTGCTTATAAAACCATGGGGGGTGTCTCCCTTGGCTGGAAAAAGCTGGATGAGTGACTTGGCAGCTAACATTTTTTCAGCTGCTGGTCACGAGCACAGATTTGGCCCTGGCCAATCCTGGTGTGAACCATGTGCACAGGATTGACCCTGGCCAATCCTGATTTGAGCATGCAGCATATGTTAACCAATGAATTGTAATATGCAGCAGGCATGATCTTAGTTAAGGTACTTTAGGGGGACTCTCAGAAGGAAAGATGGGACTGCAACTGATATATGAGGCAAGCGTGTCTCTGTAGTTTTCCCCCGGATTTTCCTCCTGAGAGTGATTGCTGAACAGTCCCCCACCTGGAGTGATGAGCTATAATATCCAGTAAAAGTATTAATGCTTACCTTTGTGCTTTATTATTATTCCAAAAGGACTTAATTTAATAAAACTCATATTGCATTTACTAAAGTGTCTATGCATAGTCTGAGCTAATGAGTGACAGTTAATTCATACTGTATTTGCCAGAATATTTATGCCTAGTCAGTGAGCTAAGTGAGTGACAGGGTCAAAGGAAAAGCGTAGAACTTTGCAATACAGTCACCTAAATCCGAATGTAAATCCAAAAACTATCAGTGCAGAAATATATGACCAGTGTATCAAAGCATATAAATATTAATATAAAGTGAAAAAATCAGATAAAGTGCACAAATCCGGCAGCATACACTTAACTGTGCTCACACCTCACAATCGGAAACAATAAAAACATAATAGTGTTGCGCCAGATAAAATAACTGTGAAATATATATAAATCACAAAAGATGACTCTGCCCCCTTTCAATGCTGAGATGCCAACATTCCCCCTTTCAATACAGAGATGCCAGCGTGGACTCTAGAGCCACCTTTACCATTAAAGTAACTCCTTACTTCATGTGGGCATTACACTTTGTGGACTCCCCCCTTCACCTGTGCCCCACACACTCACCCACAAAATGGCTGCATCCCACTTCTTCAGCTGTTGGCTTCAATCACTGTGATTCCCTTCACCCACTTCCTTTGTGCACTTACCTCACGGGAGCTTCTCTTCAGTCCCCGCATCTCCGACCTCAAGTCCTCAGTCCTCCTGTGGTGCCTCCTCCTCGACCAATGGCATGGGGTTTGCCTTTCGGCCAATCAGGAGGCGGGAGGACCCACAGTGAAATTATTTAAAGTTCCTCAGGTGGCCTGGTACCGTTTGATCCACGTACCGGTCCGCGGCCCGGGGAACACTGTTCTAGTCCACCACCTCAGGTGCCTGATACTCACTTCATGAAGCTATTCAGACAGGAATGTGATTTGGGGTGTACAGGCCCTACCTCCTCCCCTATGCCAGTTCTTCACTCAAAGTGTGCCAGATTTGACTGCAAGAGATTGCCTTTCCTACTAGGAGCTGGTCTCCCCTTGCAGAAGACAGAGGTGCTCTTTGAGGACTGCAGTGAGACTGAGCAAGATGAAGGGCTATTGTCACCTCCAGAGGAAGACCTGGATGACCAAAAAGATAGGATGTGCACTTATTCCAGGAGGACAAGCTTCCAGCTTTGAATATGCAGATTATGGAGTCTCCATCTCTCAGACCCTCTGGTATCAAAGGACCTTGTTCAGCCCACTTTGTAGGCAGACCCTATTATTGTAGGAATTTGGAAGCCTTCAGATGGTGTATGCAGAATGGGACTTCCAGATTCTTTCTTACACTCAGCACACTGGCTTGGTTGCTTTTTATGCCTGGTCTGCAGATCTGGATCGCTGGCTTCGTTTCCCAAAAGAGGATGCTCTGACTGCAGTCACAAAACACTACCATTCCAGTTGAAGGGGTAACTGGGATCAGCATGATTGATTGTAAGGCTGTTTGAGTCCCTCAAACACTTTTTTTTTCTTGTCTTGCAGGCATCCAGCTGGTGGTTTGGCAACATGTGCCTTGCTCCAATGGATTTAGCACCTACGGTGAATTCAGCCTTGGCATGCTTTGGAATCTGCTGCCTTTCTGGCCAATGTGTGCCATATGACCTCTTGCAACTCTGTCCATCAGTGCTTATCACAGTAGCATGGTGACAGTTGTGGCTCTGCCACTGGAGTGTGGATACAGCATCCAAGGCTCAGCTTGCTGAGCTTGCCTTCAAAGGCTGGCTCTTGTTTTGGAGATGATCTTGAAAACTGGTTAAAGATGTTAGGCAAGGTTAAACCTCAATGCTTGCTAGAAGAGGTCATGTACGTCTACTGGAGCTTTGTCGGCTTCCTCTTCCAAGGCCTGCTTTTGAGACTCTTGCTGCTACAAGCTCAGGAAAGGGTCCTCTTCAGGCAAATCAGAATCCAATTTTGGGGCTCTGTGGCTCACAGGACAACTTCTCCAAACTTTCTGGAACCAGGTGCTTCTCCCACTGATGAGCCCTGGCTCCATTCCAGGGTGCCACAGGGCAAAGGTTGGCTATGCCTCCCCCTCCCCACCCAACCAAAAATGGGCCCTATTCTCTCAGCTGAGTTCTTGATGTAGTGATGGGCAGCTATGTCCTTGACTGCATCAAGCCCATCCATGATGCCTTCTGATATCTCTTTGTAGCTCCAGGAGCAAACGTGCAGCAATCCAATTGACTCTTCAGTGACTTACAACTCAGGGTGATTTGTCCGGTGACTCCTTTTTGGAGAAGGGATCCAGCTGCTAATCCATCTATTTTGTCATTCTCAAACTGTTCCTTTTGCCTATTCTAGATCTCACCAGAGTCGACCACTGCCTTTACGTATTGTGGTTCTGTATTAAGACTCTGAAATCTGTCATACAAGCAGTTTGGCCAGGGCAATTTTCAGCATCCCTTGACGATGCTGAGGCCTACTTCCAGATCCAGGAGGATCAGCAACTGTTTCTGCGCTTTGCCATTTTAGCAACCGCTATTTGTTTTGGGCCCTTCTGTTTGGACTGGCCATAGCGCCTTGTGCTACCTTCAACGTCATTACATTAAGGGGTTCGTGTCCACCCATACCTGGACAACTGGCTCATTCTGGTAAAGTCTATTTTGAGGACATGCGCTCTGCAGTTTACTGGGTAGTGAAGTCCTGGAACAGCTCAGTTGAGTAGTCCATTATGCAGTGGACTATGTATTTCTCAAAGTGAACAGATGCCAAAAGGTTTGTGTAAAACTCTAAGCCTTTTGGTGCCAGAACTTGCAGAGTGTGGGACTATCTTCAATTCCTCTTTACCATGGCAGCCACCTTAGAAGTTATGCCCTAGACTTGGGTTTATATGCATCCCTTAAGAGCCCTCTTCTGTCCCACTGATCTTGCACACAGAATGACAAGATCCAGCTTCCCCTTCCCTCTGCCACAACCATCTGAAGGGCATTCCTTTGGGGGTCCCTCACTTGATCCCTTTGAGAACCAATGCCAGTCTCAGGCTGGAGGTGCATTTACTTGGGCCAGTTGGTTACTAAGTGAGTCCAAATGCCCTGTGCAGGCCAGCCATCAACTGTGTGGTGCAGCTAGGTCTGTGGTACTTCAGTTCTCAGCATGTGAACAACTGGAGAGCAAAGCAATCAAACAAGGCTATTGTGGTGGCCTTGTTTTGATTTGTTATCTCAACAGGGCAGGATCCATGCCCAGGGGTGGCCCTAGAGATGAACATTCTTGTCCCCTGGGTGGTATGTCATCTTCAAGCACTGATAGTGCAGTATGTTGCAGGGATAGGGAATATGCAAGTGGATTTTCTCAGTTGCCATGTGTTGGACCCTACTGAATGGGAGCTTGGTCCTTGGGTATTTGACTGCATTGTTCATCAGTGGGAGGGGCAACCATTTGTCCCTGGATTTGATGGCCATTTCTGCCAATTCAGGTGGTGGAAGGACATGGGATCTGTACAACCTGGCCATATTTCCAGCTTCTGTATGCGTTTCCTCCACGGGCCATGGTAGGTAGGGTTCTCTGACACATCCTGGGCATGTCTGATAGCTCCAGACTGGCCATGTCACCCTTGGTATGCTGTCTTGTTTGGCTGTTGGTTTCAGCACAGAGGAGACACTGTCAGGGCTTGGTCTACTTGAACAACCCTGCCCCTTACTTGTTATGGATTGGCTTTTGAGAGGTGAGCTTTAATTCATAAAGGTTACTTGTATTTGGTTGTAGCCACCTTAAATTATGACGACCCTTCACTTCTTGGGCGTATGCCTGCAGTTGGTGGCTTTTTGCATCTGCTGTGCCCAGTGGTCCCTCTATAGTGGGTTCATGTGCTGGATGTCCTTACTTTCCTTCAAGATGGCTTTGACAGCAATCTGTCCTTGAGGTTACATGTGGGGGACCTTTTAACTTGTTTTTGGGGGCTTATCTGAGAACACTCCTTTGCTTCCCATGCAGATGGCACTCGTTTTTTCTCTGTGGGGTCTGCACCCTACGGCCTCCTGTTTGGATGCTGGTGCCATCTTGGGATATCTCTAATCATCTTTACACTCAGTGGGGTTCCCTTTGAATCCTTAGACATCTTAAAAGGACCTGATTTTTAAAATGGTCGTCTGATATTTTTCTTAGCTACAAGCCTTGTTCTGCTGAGACCCATTCTTGTCTCTCCCCCCCCCCCCCCGATGGAGTTGCCTTCTGGATGGTCATGTCCTTTCTGCCCAAGGTCTTGTCTGAATTTTGTGTCAATTGGCCCATTTTACTTTCTTTTTCAGAAGCACAGTATTTGGCCTGTAACATGCACCTCTGCTTTCTTGATGTCAGTAGGATGTTGTCAGTATCTCAAAATCATGAATCCTTTTTGCCTTTCCTGCTTTTGGAATAAAAGGCTGTGTTGCTCTTAAGTCTACTATACAATGTTGGATTAAGCAGGCTATTGACTTGGCTTATATTCTGTGGCATAAATATCCCCTAGTGGGTCTTAAGGCTCATTCTACATGGTTCAGGCAACCTTCTGTGTAAAGAGCATGAGTTGCACTGCTTGACAGTTGCAGGGTGGTGACCAATGTTCCCTCTAATTTTCTGTAGACTGTGCGCATAAAATATCAGCTGTGCAGCTTTTGAAGGAAGGTTAAATTTTTGTGCACCACATAACGACACTTGGCGTTATATACTTTAAAATTTGACTACATGTCAGAATATACTGGTAGTATGTACACCACATTGATTGCACTAGAAAATATTGTAGGACCAATGTTCCCTCTAATTTTCTGTAGGCTGTGTGCGCATAAAATATCAACTGTGTGCAGCTTTTGAAGGAAGGTTAAATTTTTGTGCGCCACATAACGACACTCGGAGTTATATACTTTAAAATTTGACTGCACGTCAGAATACAGTATGTACAAACCACATTGATTTTAATCAAATTAAATGAAAATAGACTATTACTAAATGAAGCGGGAAATTTCTAGTAATTACAATCATAACTTTTAAATTTTAAGACGTCTGTGCTGTTTTCTATCAGAATCAGAGCCGTAATTTTTGTGCGCTCTGTTGTAAAGTATGTGCGCTCGCTCGGCAAGGTGTGTGCGCGCGCACACGCGCACAGCTTAGAGGGAACAGTGTGTAGGACTTGTGAAAACCATAAATACACAACTTTTCAATTTTAAGAATGTCTGTTTTCTATCAGAATCATAACTAATTTTTGTGCACTCTGTTGTAAAGTATGTGCGCTCACTTGGTGAGGTGTGTGCGTGCACAGCTTAGAGGGAACAGTGGTGGTGACCTCGCTATTGCTTTTGGGGCCTTTGTTAGCAGTAACTACTTCTTACCACCTGGGGGTGGTATAATGCTGTTACTTTTGACTAGTGTAGACTGGTCTAGCAGGATGAGTCTGAGGGAGAAATTTCACTTACTGTTAATTTCCTCTCCTAGAATCCTGCTAAACCAGTCCAGGGCCCATTTTGGTTATGCACTTCTGCCTTATTGATGCTGACATGATCCTTGCTGATACTGGATGGTCTGTAGCTGTTCTCTGCCTCTGTACATAATTTGCCTAGGTCTAGTCCTTTTGTTACTTTTCATGTGGCCTGGCTGGTGCTGTTCATGGGGTTGTGTTCTGATGTTATGCTTTGCCAATAGCATTGACCCCTAGGGGACCCTGGGTTATCTACCAAGCATGATCTCAATAAGTTTCTAGATTTTGTTCTTTTCCATTATCTGCAGGAGGGGGCGATCTAGAAACTTAAAAGTATGTTAAATTTCTCCTTCCTTTACTGCAGCCTTACCTACTGCTTTAGGGGAAAAGGGGGATTATAGGGCTCAAATTACTACCCAGCTGTTTGGGGCTGGATTGGATAAGGGCAACCAGGCTGCTTGATTTAGTGCACAGGAGCTTGCTGAAGTCTACCTATGTCTTCTTTAAACAGCTCATTAGATGTCGGCTCTAGAGATTCCTACTGGGTCCTTGCTCTATCGACCATGGATTGGGGCTGGAGGGCAAGGCAACAACTTATCTGCTGTATGAACCAAGCATTCTACCTTGTTTGTATTGGACCTAACCCTAGCACACTTGCTTTGCTTGCCTCCTTGTCCTATAGTTTGTCACTGACATGCCATAGTGCTGCAGGTAATGGCTATTCTCCAGGACCAAGCAGGAAGTCGGTCCTCACTTATGGGTGACGTCTGTGCCGACGGAGCCCTCGCGGAGCAATTTTCCCCAGCTTTCGAAGAAAGCCTTTGGGCATTACAGCGCGCATGTGCGGTCCTCTTCCTGCCCAAGGGTGCCATCTTGCTCAGTCTCCTTTTTTCCGTGGAGCCCTACAGACGTAGTTTATCACCGCTGAAAAAGTTGATTTCTTTTAATTTTGATTCTTGTTATTTTTCTCGGTTCGTGTGTCCTCTTCCCCGCCTGGCCTCGATATTCCCTATCGAGTCCGTTCACATAATTTTTCTCTCCAACTGGCGTTCCTGCCACTTTTTCCTTCTTCCCTGGCAGCACGGTCTTTTGACCTTGCAGGGGCCCTTTTTCCCCCGATGGCTGCCAGTGGGTTTAAGAAGTGTGATCGTTGTGTCAAACTTATGTCTCTTACTGACACGCATGACTGCTGCCTCCGTTGCCTCGGACCCGAGCATGACTCAATGAGTTGCAGTTCGTGCAACAAGATGTCCTCGAAGGCATAGAGGAGTCGGCAGTCACAAAAGGAACGAATCTTCTCTGACCCCGCGTCCGGTTGGGCCCGGACCTCGTCGTCTCGTGGCTCTGGCTCCGAGCACTGTCGGAGTTCCTCTGAATGGGGGTCCCCTGGCTGGGAACACCGTCGGAAGAAGAAGGCCGTGAGGGTGGCGTCGGAGGACGCTCCTGGTCCCTCGAGGGCCAGGTCGCATAGCCCCGTCGGCCGCCCCGGGTCCTCGGAGGCGGAGAGGCCTTCAAAGCTTCCTCGTCTCGAAGTGGAGTCGCCTGGACTCTCCTCCGGGAGAGCCGACGTCGGGGCCCGAGTCGGGGGCTGCTGGGTCTTCTGAGTTTGGTCTCAGATTGACGACCTTGGAGCGCAGTATCGCTGCCTTCATGACCAGCAGCGGGCATTGATTACCGGCCTTGCCAGTGCATCTGCCCCGACCACCGGGATGTCGACCCCAGAGGCAGAGTCGATCCTTGAGTCCATATGAGCTCGAGTCGATCCTCGACCTAGGTCTCCCTCGGCCTCCCGTTCGGGACCGAGGTCCTTGATGCCGGCATCAGGGCGAAGATCCCCAGGCTCTCGCCCGCACGGAGCCACTCGATTCCTCCTCAGAGGAGTCGGGCTGGGACACGGAGGAGGATGAGTCACCCGGTTCTTTTCAGACTCGGTGCGTCCTCTCCGACTCGCCCGCGGTCCGTCCCCCGGAGGATACCCGGTTCTCCGATTTCGTGAGGGATATGGCCAAGGCTTTGGCTTTTCCCGTGGACCCGGAGGAGGAGCCGAAGAGCTCGAGGCCCTCCAGTACGACTCTCCCCCGAAGGAAGCCTTTACTGTACTGGCTCCCCTGATGCTGGAGCAGCTACTCTTCCGCATGTGGGAGAGCCCGTCTTGATGCCGGTGCTGAGTAAGCGGGTCGATTCCATGTATCGAGTCCGCAAGAGCCCCGGGTTCCAGAAGGCACAACTGCCACACCATTCCATGGTGGTGGAATCAGCCATGCATCGGCTTAAGAGTCAAAAGATGCACTCTTCGGTGCCTCCGGGTAAGGAGGCACGGAACCTGGATGCCCTCGGTAGAAAGTGCTTCCAAGGCTCTATGCTTGCTTGTCAAGTCCAGACATACCAACTATATATGGGCATGTATCTTCGAGATCTGGCAAAAGAAATTGTGGGGTTCGCTGCTGGTCTCTCCGAGGAACTATTGCAGCGGTTCCAGGCCTTGTCCACAGGGATTCGAGAGTGTTCGAAGTTCATTTCTCGAGCAGCCTACGATGGCTTCGAAGCATCGGCTCGAGTGGCCGGAGCTGGCATCGGGGCTCACTGTCAGGCTTGGTTTCAGTCATCCGACCTCGAGCCATGGGTGCAGGACAAGTTGGTCGATGTCCCTTGCAGAGGTGAAAACCTCTTTGGCAAGCCCATGGCTGAAAAGGCAGTGGAGCTCGAGTCCGAGACTCTCACCAGGACTCGCCTATCCAGAAAGACCTCTGCCCCTTCACAGAAGAGGAAGGGCTCGGGGGAAAAAGCCTTTTTACCCGAGGAAGGTGTTTGCTTATAAACACCACCCACAATATCAGGCCTCAGCAGCCCCCCATCAGGGACAGCAGCCTAAGGGGCAGGGTACCGGATCCTGTAGATAGATGGCTTCCAAGCCCACTACGCAGGCCCCGGCCCAGCAGGGTGGGTTTTTTTGACTATGCCAGCATAGCCTCTCCCCCTCAGGGGCCTTCGCTGGGGGGGGGGGGGGGCGACTGCTGACCCACTTTGCCCACCGGTGGTCTGCCATAACATCCGATTCCTGGGTGCTGCAGGTGGTTCAAAAGGGCTACCTCTTGCATTTTCACCAGGTGCCCCCCCCCCCCTTCTTTCCAGGGGAGCCTCCCAGACCCCACCTACACAGAAACTTACTCCTTCAGGAGCTGCAAAGTCTGCTTCACGAACAGGCTGTGGAGCCAGTGCCCCCCACACCTGTGGGGGTCACGGGTTTTATTCAAGGTACTTCCTGGTTCCAAAGAGAACAGGAGGCCTCAGACCCATTCTGGACTTACGCAACCTCAAGTTCCTGCAGCAGGAAAAGTTCAAGATGCTTACCCTTGGAATCCTACTGCCCTACCTCCAGCAGGGAGATTGGCTATGCTCCTTGGATCTGAAGGATGCTTATACTCACATCCTTATTCATCCGGACCACCGGCAATATCTACGATTTGTGGTGGCAGGAAATTATCAGTACCGTGTACTGCCCTTTGGCCTATCCTCTGCTCCCAGGGTGTTCACGAAATGCCTGGCAGTGGTGGCAGCCTTCCTGAGGCTTCAAGGCCTCTTCGTCTTCCCCTATCTGGATGACTGGCTCATCCGGGCATGGTCTTCCCTAGAGGTCACTCAGGCCACTCAACGCACAGTGGCTCTGCTTCAGCACTTGGGCTTCGTCATAAACTTCGAAAAGTCCACTTTGCGCCCCTCTCAGGATCTTGAGTTCATAGCACGGCTGGACACTCTGCAGGCTTGGGCCTTCTTGCCTCTGGAACGGGCCAACAGGCTCATAGCCCTGGCCGGCAGGTTCCACAGCGTGTCACTGGCCTCTGCCAGACAATTCCTGCAACTGCTCAGTCACATGGCCTCCACGGTCCATGTCACTCCGAATGCCCGTCTGCATATGCGACCTGCTCAGTGGAGCCTTCGCACTCAATGGCATCAGGCCACAGGGAGGCTGACGGACTTAATACAGATTTCAGACCGCCTGACCTCCTCTCTGCAATGGTGGTTTCACCTGCCCAATCTGGTACTCGGCATGACTTTTCAGCCTCCTCCACCGTCCCAGGTGCTCACGACAGATGCCTCTCTCCTGGGATGGGGAGCACATTGTCAAGGGATGTGCACTCAAGGCCTTTGGACACCTTAGGAAGCCGCTCAGCAGATAAACTTCCTGGAGCTGCGGGCGATCCGCCTAGCTCTGTGGGCCTTCTCTCACCTCACGTCTTGTCCGTCTGTGCTGGTGCAGATGGACAATCAGGTTGCCATGTTCTACGTGAACAAGCAGGGGGGCACAGGCTCCCTCCTTCTATGCCGGGAGGCTGTGCTCTTGGGCAGTCAGTCACAACATTCTCCTCAAGGCTGTTTACCTGCCCGGGCAGGACAATGGTCTGGCAGACAAACTGAGCTGGATTCTGCAGCCGCACGAATGGAGGCTGAACCCCGCAGTGGTCCAGCAGATTTTACGCCGGTGGGGCTCCCCCACCGTGGCTCTCTTTGCCAGTCCCCTGAACCAGCAGCTTCCCAGGTTCTGCTCGCGGCACCCGCTTTCTCTCAGAGTAGCGCCGGATGCTTTCCTCATATGGTCCACGGGCCTACTGTATGCCTTCCCTCCCATGCCACTGGTGTCCTGGACATTGTTCAAAGTGGTCCAGGACAGGGCCTCTGTGATCCTGGTAGCGCCCCGGTGGCTGAGGCAACTGTGGTTCCCTCTGCTTCTACAGCTAGCTGTGGACACCCCTCTTTCTCTGGGGTTTCAGCCTGATCTCCTGACCCAGGATCAGGATACTCTTCTGCACCCCAACCTCCGGGCCCTGCACCTTATGGCCTGGCTGCTGAAAGGGTAGTCCTAGCTTCGCTTCTGCTACCCCTGGAAGTGGAAGCTGTCGTCCTAGCGTCTCGGCGTCCTTCTACCCGAAAATCTTACACCCTTAAATGGCATCGCTTCTCGGTCTGGTGCTCTCAGCGCTCTGAGGACCCCTTCGCCTGTTTAGTATCGGTGGTACTGCAATACTTGCTTCACCTCTCCGATCTGGGCCTCAAATCCAACTCTGTCAGAGTCCACCTCAGTGCCCTCTCCGCACATCATTTGCCGGTGGAAGGCCGGCCTCTTTCCTTGCACCCATTGGTGGCGTGTTTTCTCAGAGGCCTCCTGCTTAAGCCTCCGTTGCGCCCTCCAGCTCCTGATTGGGTCCTCAACGTGGTTCTGCAAAGGCTTACCAGTCTGCCTTTTGAACCCATGGCTACCTGCCCTCTTCGTTTCCTCTCCTGGAAAACTCTCTTCTTGGTAGCCCTTACCTCCGCCAGTCGCGTCAGTGAACTACAGGCCCTAGTGTTGGAACCCCCCATACACTAGATTCTACAAGAATAGGGTTGTCCTACGGACTCGCCCTAAGTTTCTTCCAAAGGTGGTCTCCCGTTTTCACATCAACCAAGAGGTGGTCCTTCCGACCTTCTTTCCCAGGCCGCATACCAGCTGAGCTGAAACTGCTGCACACCCTGGACTGTAGAAGAGCCTTATCCTTCTACCTTGACCGTACGTGAGAGCATAGAAAAGCTGTCCAGCTTTTCGTATTCTTTGACCCCAATCGGTTGGGGGTACCTGTCTCTAAGCGTACTTTGTCCATCTGGGTAGCTGACTTTATTGCCTGGGCTTATGGGGCAGCCGGCCTCTCCTTAGAGAGTCGAGTCACGGCTCACCGTGTCAGGGCGAAGGCTGCGTCAGTGGCTCATCTCCGCTTTGTGCCGTTAGCAGACATCTGCTGGGTCTTCCAGCCAGACCTTTGCGGCTCATTACTGCCTGGAGAGGGAGTCCTGCAGGGACAGTGCTTTCGGACAGGCAGTCCTCCACAATCTTTTTGAGGTCTAGCAACTCCTACCCTATGGCCCTGGGGTTGGGTTACCGGCTGGATTCGTATTCAGAGAAGATTCATTCCTTCTGTACTGTTGAGCTTGAGGGAGCTCTTTTAGGCTTGAGGTCTCCGGTAGCCTTAAGCTTGGGAGTCCCATAAGTGAGGACTGACTTCCTGCTTGGTCCTGGAGAAAGAGTAGTTACTCACCTGTAACAGGTGCTCTCCAGGAGCAGCAGGAATCAGTCCTCACAACCCTCCCTCCTCCCCTTGGAGTTGCAGTTATTCTTAGTATAGGGTTTTGTTGACTTTTTTTTTTGCTGTCTTTTTGCTATGTCATCAGACTGAGCAAGATGGCACCCTGGGGCGGGAAGGGGACCGTGCATGCGCGCTGCAATGCCCAAAGGCTTTCTTCGAAAGCTGGGGAAAATTGCTCTGCGAGGGCTCTGTCGGTGCTGACGTCACCCATAAGTGAGGACTGATTCCTGCTGCTCCTGGAGAACACCTGTTACAGGTGAGTAACTACTCTTTCTCCCCTGCTCTGAGTACATGTCACAATTCCTGGGTTATAGGGGGAGGGGTGGCAGAATGCTACCACCCTACTTCAGCCATATGGAATGGAAAACTGGGGAGAGTTAAAGGTTTTCTTGTGCCTTGGAGGCCTCTTGGACCTTTTATAGCTGGTTTATATGTTTCCATCTGTTCTTGATTTCTTAGCCTTCCAGTCCAGTATGACCACCAGCAGCTAGGGACTGAGTATGTCAGAATTTGGATGTCACAGTAGGAGAGCACCCTCCAGTTCCAGGAGCCAGTGTCTCAGTCTTGGGCTTCTGTGGGGACTCTACTGAAAGGACTTGGGCCCAGTTGGAGGGGGGGGGGGGGAGAGAGAAGAAACCTATAAAGAAAAGGGGTGCTGGGCTGTTGACAGGCAGAGAAGCCACAGGTTACCTTCTTACTCGAGCTGACCATCACCGCATGTCAATCCATGTGTAGTGGGACCCTTAGGAGGCTCTGGTAGAGCCCAGTGTATACATCCAAGGGTGTTGAAAGAACTGAAATATGAGATTGCAGAACTGTTATCCGTAATCTGTGAACTATCATTAAAATCATCTCTAATACCTGAAGATTGGAGGATTGCCAATGTAACACCAATTTTTAAAAAGGGTTCCAGGGGTGATCCGGGAAACTACAGACCGGTGAGCCTGATGTCAGTACTGGGAAAAATGGTAGAAACCATCATAAAGAATAAAATTACTCAGCATGTAGATAGTCACAACCTAATGGGAGACAGCCAACATGGCTTTAGACAAGGAAGATCTTGTCTTACTAATCTGTTATGTTTTTTTGAAGGAGTGAATAAACAGGTGGACAAAGGTGAGTCGGTTGATATTGTGTATCTGGACTTTCAGAAAACCTTTGACAAGGTCCCTCAGAGACTTATGGGATAGGAGGCAGTGTACTATTGTGGATCAAGAGCTGGTTAAAAGATAGAAAGCAGAGGGTAGGGCTAAATGGCCAATTTTTCCAATGAAGAAAGGTGAATAGTGGTGTTCCCCAGGGATCTGTACTGGGTCCGCTGCTTTTTGACATATTCATAAATGACCTGGAAAGTGGAATAACGAGTGAGGTTATCAAATTTGCAGATGACACAAAACTATTTAAAGTTGTTAAAACCCAAGAGGATTGTGAAAAATTGCAAGAGGATCTTCATAAATTGGAAGACCGGGCATCAAAATGGCAGATGAAATTTAATGTGGACAAGTGCAAGGTTATGCACCTAGGGAAGAACAACCCAAACTATGGTTACACGATGCAAGGTTCCACATTAGGAACCACTACCCAGGAAAAAGATTTAGGCGTCATTGTGGATACCATGTTAAAACCCTCGGCCCAGTGTGCAGCGGCGTCCAAGAGAGCAAATAGAATGCTAGGTATGATAAGGAAAGGAATGGAAAATAAAACAAAAGATATTATAATGCCTCTATATCGTTCCATGGTGAGACCGCACCTTGAATATTGTGTGCAATTTTGGTTGCCATATCTTAAAAAGGATATAGCGATTTTAGAAAAGGTTCAGAGAAGAGCCACCAAAATGGTAAAGGGGATGGAAGGATACTCCTATGAAGAAAGGCTAAAAAGGTTAGGGCTCTTTAACCTGGAAAAGAGACGGCTGAGGGGAGATATGATAGAAGTCTATAAATTAATGAACGGAGTGGAACGGGTAAACGTAGATCGATTGTTTACCTTATCAGAATATAGAAAGACTAGGGGACATGCAATGAAGCTACAGGGTAAACTATTTAAGACTAATAAAAGAAAATATTTTTTCACTCAACGTGTAATCAAACTCTGGAATTTGTTAACGGAGGATGTAGTAAAGGCTGTTAGTGTAGCTGGGTTTAAAAAAGGTTTGGACAAGTTCCTGGAGGAAAGGTCCATAAACCATTATTAAGAAGTGACCGAAGATATCAATGCTTGACCCAGTACAAGCATTGTGGAACTTGTGTCTCTTGGGGAAACTGCTAGGTACATGTGACCTAGATTGGCCACTGTTGGAAACAGAATACTGGGCTTGATGGACCTTGGTCTGACCCAGTATGGCATATCTTATGTTCTTATGCCTGGTGGTCCAGGTCCCCTCTTCCCACAGTTGGATAAACCTCCCTCCAGTGGCTGAGAGTTGAAGGCTTTCCCATTCATTGTAAAAGCTAGTTGCCTTTGGAGCTCTGTATCTTTAAGAACACACTAGCACAGGAAGTGGTTTTGGTTTTTTTTGGCTATCTAGTTAAGTGCTTGAGGGTTGAAGGCTCTCTTGGGGTAGTGTCAGTATTTCAGTGGCAGACAATGCTTTTGGGTGAGTGTGTTTTCTTTCCAAGCTTCCCCTCTTCTTGCTGTGGTTTTTCTGTGCCTTGCAGCTGTGCATACTTTGGGCCTCCTGGGCTGGGCAGCTGGGGGAATAGCCGTAGTTTGACTCCAGAGAGGATTTTGCCAACATTAGGTGGTGAGACAGATTTTTATACCCCTTAACAAGCATGGCTGAAGATTCGAGGATGTCAGTGTCAGACATGCCTGGGTCTATGACACTTACAGTTTTGGCAGGAACCATTGCCATTTCTTCTGCAGACAAGGGGTCATAAGGAAAGAAGTGAGTTAGAAAGTAGCAATTTTTATCACCGGGGACAGAGCTTTGAGGCACCAGAGGTGTCCCCCCCCCCTTTATTTTATCTTTATATAAGGCATATTGTTTGAAAAGAAAAAGTCAGCAGTATTTAGCCTTCTCAAGAACAAGTTAAATCTCTATTGCCCTCAGTATTTAAAACTCTGCAAAATGATTTCCTCAATGCTGGGGCCCCTTTACTTAAGGGGTAGAGTGAAGGAGGAGTTTTCTCCAGGAACAAGCAGGAAGTCAGTCCTCACATATGGGTGACAACAGCACCAATGGAGGCTGTGCAGAGCATTTCCCCAACTTTCAAAGAAAGCCTTTGGGAATGCCACCATGCATGCATGGTCCCCTTCCCACCCAAGGGTGCCATCTTAGTCTCCTTTTTACCACTGAGCTCTTCGGACGTGTGTCTCATCCCTGGAAAAGGTTTCTCTATTCCAACCAGTTTTCTGCATGCCGGTCCTCTTCCCACCTCTGCTTTGGCACTGGTATCAGAGGTTTGGGGGGTTTTTTTCTCCTTTTTTGCATTTTTATGTTTTTGTGCTCTTTGTAACCACTGGCCACAGCGATGGCCTTTGACATCATAGGGGTCCTTTTTCATTTATGGTCTCCAGTTTTAAGAAATGATAGGTGTTCAAAAAGCATGTTGCTCATGGACACCCACAATCGTTGTCTCAGATGTCTACGACTTGACCATGACCCAGAGCTATGCTCCCTCTGTAAGATGTCCTCCAAGGCCATCCAGAGTCATAAGCAGAAGCTGGATGATCTCTTCCGTAAGGTATCCCCAGAAGTTGCCTGCTCTTCAGCCCCGTAACCCATAGATTCTCCCAAGGCTCCTCCCCAGGCCCGGCAGCACTCTGACCAGGAGTCACCCGAATGCAAGAAGAAGGCCGCAAGGGCACCAGACAAGAGTGAGAGGTCATGCATCCAGTCTCTCAGCCTCCCTCGGCAAACTTTGGAGTTGAAGAGAGAATGGCCCAGTAAGGTACCTTGAACCAATATGGAGGCCTCTGGCGAAGGCGACTGGTCACCCAAGGGTGGACCTGGCAAGGACCACCGCCTCCCTACACCTGAAACGGTCACCCCGGCATTGGTAGCAGAGGGCCCAGCATGTACCTTGACAACTCCCCGGGCCACAACTGTGACCCCTGAGAGCCAGGATCCTCAGCATGGGTCTCAGTCTCCATCCCGGTCCTCAGATGCGAGATCTCAGGCAAACACCTCCAGCCAGGCTTTGGCCTCAGAGCCCAGCACAGGTCACCAACCCATCTCGAGTCCTCCACGGACTGCTCACCTCTCTGCCGACACAGAAGCGGCAGTCACCTCCCAAGGAGGCCTCCTTTCTGGAGTTCATCTGGGACATGATGCAGACCCTAGCACTCACCACCAAGTTGGGGAGGAGCTTTCTATTCTTCAATATTGTCACACCCTTAGCCCCTTACAGACAGTATGGAGGGGTGTGCTTGTCATAGGAGAGATTCACCATTTAGCCTTTACCTGACTGGCTGCCTTGTAATGCCTCATGGTAAATGTAGTCCAGTCAGAAGGTACTTGGCTTCAGGTAAAAAAAAAAAACAAAAACACACACTTGTAGTTGGCTTTTGACAGAAATGTATTTATGGGGGAAACGCTAAGCTCACAAATTAACACCTCTGGATTGTTTCTCCAGGATTCTTTCAAAAATACATCAGGATATAACGTTTCTTCAGCATTAAGAAAAGTACTTTCAACAGCTAATGCTACCAGCCATGGCTAGCAGTGCTGGTTTTAAAACAAACAAACAGCTTTTCCTAGAACAGGTTCTTTTCTCTCAGTCCAGAACACTTCCCGGCTGTTTGTCTCCTTAAGCACAGGAAAACTTTCAACAAGAAGTTAAACTCTTCATAGGCAAACAATTCTCTATGCAAGATTTTTAGTAGTGAAACCAAAATCAAAGCTTTCCTTACTTTCACCGACAGCACGGCTTCAGGCTGTGCACTGCACTGGCTAGCAGCTGTTTAACAAGTTGTAATTAGCTGCAGTTTGCTCAGCAAAGGTATTTCTCCTTTAATACAGGACTTTCACAAGTTATCTACAGGCTCTCAGTGTTACCAGACTCTGGAGGTTTTCCTTACGGTTGACTCCCTTCCAAACCCTCTGTATTTGAAGATTGGCATAAAGAGCAATCCATGTATGAGTCGCCTTCTTCTACAGCCAGGTCTTGTTCACCCAGTTACATTGGCTCTATCTTAGTTTCTGGCTCAGAGGGCTTAGCTGACTACCTTCCCTTAAGGCAAAAGCTGTCTCTTGCAACTCTGTAGTGCTCCAAATTAGACAAGCTTCCAATGCTCCTACCTGGGTCAAGGCTTGTACCAGCTTCTCTTCGCTCATGCTCTGGCTACCATTCACCTGAGCTTCCTCGTCCTGTCCTCCAACTTGTATTCCTTGTTCCTGCTGTTCCAGCTCCATTCCTCTTCCAGTAAGCATTCCTACTCCTCTCTCTCTCTGGATAATCTGACCTAGACAAACCTCTCAGGCTCCAGTCCCACCCCTTCTCAGGTGTTGGAGATCAAACTGCCTCAGGGCAGCTGAGTGATTGGGGAATTCAGTGACGTAAGGGTTCCTTACCCTGGGCCTGCATTCCCTCTCCTTTTCTCCACTAGGGGCATTCTGCAACCTATTGCAGCTAGGAATTTCCTGCTTTCTAGGTGTAAATGGAGTTTTGTGTCTCTGCCCTTGTAAAATAGGTCCTTTGATAAGGGTGAATTCCTTCTCTTTATCCCTATCTCTTTGGTCCTGATAAGCTTCCTTATCACAATATGAAGCTCCTCTGAAAGAAGCTCAGTGCTGGTTCCTCCCATTCTGAGCCAACTCCTCCTCCGGCCTTTGCCTATGTCACTTTTGTGAGTAAGCACCTGAATGCTCTGTATAGGGTTCAGTGGGGCCCAGGGTTTTGGAAAGCCCAGCTTCCTCAGACCTCGATGGTGGTTGAATCGGCTATGAGGAAGCTAAAGAGCCTGAAGACCCATTTTTGAGTCCTGCTGGGCAGATAAGCCTTGCGCCCGAGGGCACAAAGCTATCAGGATTCTATGCTGTCATGCCACATCCAAATTTGCCAATTATATATTGGGATGTTCCTCCGTAACATCGCTAGAGAGCTTGGAGGCTTCACGGCGGGCCTTGACAGAGACCATGTCTGATGTTTTCAGGCCCTCTCGAAGTTCGTTGGAGAATGCTCAAAGTACCTCTCGCAAGCGGCATACGACAGCTTCAAGTCTTCCACCCGGGTGGCGGCGGCTGGCATTGAAGCCCACAAGAATGCTTGACTCCAGTCCTCTGACCTGCAGCAGTGGGTCCAGGAGAAGCTGTTGGACATCCCTTACCTCGGGGAGCAACTAGTCAGCAAGCCCATGGAGGATAAGGGGGTGGAGATTGAAATGGAGTACGTGATTCGTAGTCGCCTCTCCTGGTAAACTTCCTCAGGAAAAAACAGCAGAGCAAGAAGCCTTTCTTCCAGCGGAAGGGACTCCCGTACAGGTTGTCATCCCCGGTCAGGGCAAAAGCATGGCCCACAGCCCTCGTAAGTCGAAGGGTCCCAAGACCCAACTCACAGCTGTCCTTGGGGTTTTGATACCATCGGCATAGCCTCTTGTCCACTGACAGATCAGCTGTCCGTTGGAGGGCATCTGGTCCACTTCTCCCACAGGTGGGAATCCATCTCCATTGCTGCCTGGGTCCTCCAGGTTTTTGGGGAGGGCTATCTCCTCCATCTGGACCAGTTTCCCCCTCCGTACTTCCCCAGGGAGCCAAGGCAGCTTCCCCAGCACCAGGCCCCTCCTGAGTCAGGAGCTGACAGGGCGGTAGAACCAGTCCCACTGTACTGCAGAGGACGGGGGTTTTACTCCCTCTACTTTCTTGTCCCAAAGTGGACAGAGGGCCTTTGGCCCATCCTCGACCTGCGGAACCTAAACAAGTTCCTGGTGCAGGAGAAGTTCAAGATGCTCTCCCTTGGAAGATTACTGCCCTACCTCCAAGCAGGGCGATTGGCTATGCTCCTTGGACTTAAAGGAGGCTTATGCTCACATCCTCATCCATCCCAAGCACAGAAAGTACCTCCGCCTCATGGTTCATGGAAACCACTACAGGGTGCCTTGCAGGTCTTCACAAAATGCCTGGCTGCGGCCCACCTCCAGCTGCAGGGCACCTTCATCTATCTCTAGACAACACGCTTGTAACAGGGGGCACCATTCACCTCCTGGAGCATCTGGGGTTCATTGTCAATTACCCAAAGTCTCACCTTACTCCACTTCAGTACCTGGAGTTCATCAGGGCTTGCTTGGATACCCTGTGGGCCATGGCTTTCCTTCCTCAGGACAGGGCGGACTGCCTTGGGTTCCTGGCATCTGAAATGAGGTGCCACAGCATCGTCTTGGCCTGGACAATGCTTTGCCTTCTCAGCCACATAGCCTCCATGGTCCATGTCGTGCCTAATGCCCGCCTCAACATGCAGGCAGTGCATTGGTGCCTCCAAATGCAGTGGACACGATCAGCCACCTCTGAGACCCCATCTCGGTCACACCCAGCATGGCAGGAGGTTCGGAACCTGCTTCATGGCATGCCCTTCGAAGCTCTGATGCATCAGATGGTCTTGACTACAGATGCCTCCCTGGCTGGCTGGAGAGCCCACTGCGAAGGGCGACACCCTCAGGAGACCTGGTCTCTCAAGGAGTCCCAGCAGCAGATCAACCTGCTGGAACTCCAGGCCATCTGCCTTGCACTCAAGGCTTTTAGGAACTGGCTACAGCACAGAGCAGTGCTTGTTCAGATGGACAAAAAGGTCACAATGTTCTATGTGAACGAACAAGGAGGGACCATCTCCTAGAGCCTTTCTTCAGAGGCGGTGGCCCTGTGCTCCTTCACCAAGCTCAAGGGCATGACCGAGCCATCTACCTCCCGGGCCAGGACAATGTATTGGCGGACCAGCTCAGCAGAATCCTTCATCTGCACAAGTGGTGCCCATGTCCCAAGATGGCACAGTGGCTCTTCCAGCATTGGGGAACCCCAATCTTGGACCTCTTTACCAGCCCTCCAAATTCACAGTTTCTCCGATTCTGCAGTCCTCTCCCACACCCAGTCAAGGTAGTCACAGACACCTTCCGCCTTGCCTGGGCAATGGGCCTGTTGTATGCCTTCCCTCATTACCCGGACCCTTCTCACGGTCCAGTGGGACAAGGCCACAATGATCCTTGTGGCCCAGGCAGCCGTGGTTCCCCTGCTGCTCCACCTCTCGCCGGAACCCCCGATCCCTCTCAGGAACTCACCGGAGCTGCTGATGCAGGAGGGAGGGGGGGGGTCTGTTACTCCATCACAATTTGAGGTCTCTATCTTTCATAGCATGGCAGCTGAATAGGTCGCTCTGTTCCCTTACCATTTCCCCATGGCCAAGGATATTCTTTTGGCCTCACGAAAGGACTCAACCAGGCGGGCATATGCCTTCAAGTGGTGCTGGGTCTCGGTGTGGTACTCGGCGCTCCATTTTCCTGCCCTACCAGCTTGGTCTTGCAGTACTTACTACACCTCTTGCAGGCTGGACTGAAGTCTTACTCTGTCAGGATTCACCTGATTGCCATCTCAGTGAACCACCACCGCAGCGAGGGTAAACCCCTCTCAGGGTAACCACTCATCTCCTGCTTCATACGGGGCCTGCTCCAATCCAAGCCCCCCACCCACCCTCCCCCGGCAGAATGGGATCTCAAAGTGGTCCTCACACTGCTGACCAAGCCACTCTTTGAGCCTAGGTTACCTGCTCACTGTGGCACCAGTCATGGAAGGTGGCCTTCCTGCTGGCTCTCACCTCTGCCCAGAGAGTCAGCGAGCTGCAGCACTGATGGCCGAGGCACCATACATGAGGTTCTATCGGAACAGGGTGGTTCTGCGCACACACCCCAAGTTCCTCCCGAAGGTCATCTTGGACTTCCACCTCAACCAGGAGATAGTGCTGTCCACCTTCTTTCTGAAGCCCCACGCCGATCAGGCATTGGCGATTCTCCATACACTGGATTGTAAGAGGGTTCTTTCCTTTTACCTGCAGCGGACTTGGGACCATTGCAGATCCGGGCATTTCTTCATCTATGATCCCAGCTGCCTGGGGTTGGCAGTCACTAAGTGTATCTTGTCCAACTGGGTGGTGGACTGCATCACCTTTGCTCAGGCCCAGGCCAGGCTTCCCTTGAACTGCCGAGTCACAGTTCACAAGGTCCGAGCGATGGCGACGTCTGACACTAGTATGCACTCTGCCACTGACCGACATATGCCAGGCCACCACTTGGTCCTCCTCTCACACCTTTGCATTACTGCCTGGAGAGGGAGTTTTGTTGGGACAGTGCCTCCGTAATCTGTTAGGGGTTTAAGCAACTCATGTCCTCCGACCCTTCTTGATCCGGCTACCAGGAGCATGGCCATCCATGGACCAGCATCCTTGGGCTGCCTTCAGCCTTCACTGGTGACTGCTCATGGCTCTGCCATGCTTTTTCCTACAGGTCCTTGGTAGCCTGTAGCTGGGGAGTCCCATATGTGAGGACTGACTTCCTGCTTGTTCCTGGAGAAAGTGTAGCTACCTGTAATAGGTGTTCTCCAGGGACCGCAAGAATCAGTCCTCACAACCCTCCCTTCTCCCCTTGGAGTTGCTATCCTTTTTTGCCATTTGCTTAGTAGGGCTCTAGCTCTGGGACCTGACTGAACAAGATGGCACCTTTGGGCAGGAAGAGGACCACACATGAGTGGCAGCAATCCCAAAGGCTTTCTTTGAAAGCTGGGGAATTGCTCCGTGTGGGCTCTGTCGATGCCAACGTCACCCATATGTGAGGACTGATTCCTGCTGTCCCTGGAGAACACCTGTTACAGGTAACTACACTTTTGGGGGGTCCCCAACTCTCCTACTTCTCAGGCCTCCAAGGATGCCAGAGCTGGAGGAAGTGGAGATACCTCAAGGTATCTGGCACAAAAGTGGCCGGTGATCCTCAGTGCTCTAGCTTAGCCTTACCGGCTGTGGTATGCCGACCTGATCAGACTCTTAATTGCCAAGCTGTAGCGCCTTCCGAGAAGAGTGAATCTGCTTTCACAAGGGCTGATTCTAATGCCTCAGGTGATCGATTCTTGCTTACGGCTTGGCTCTTGAGTGGGTGCAGTTAAAGCATGGTATTTACCCTCTTGAAGGCTAGGAAGCACTCTTCCTCCTTAGCTTACACAAGGGTCTTGCGTATCTTTGAAGACTGGTGTACTAGCAGGGATCTTTGTCCCTTTTTGTCCTCTTTCCTGAATACCTTTTCTTTCCGTCAGGCTGGGCTGGAGAAGGGATTGGCCTTGAACTCCTTGAAGGTCCAGGTGGCGGCCCTTTTCTATTACAGAGGATGAGTGCAGGGTTACTTGCTGGCCGTCCACCCAGATGTGGGCCGATTCCTTAAGGCCGTGAAGCAAGTACATCCACCACTGCAGGTTGTCATTCCTCCTTGGAACTTGAAAGTGGTTCTTTTGGCCTTAATGGATGCGCCCTTTGAGCTTTTGTAGAGCTTTGCTTAAGGACTTTACTTTGAAGATGGTATTCTTGGTAGCTATATGTTCAGCTTGGTAGATTTCTGAATTCCAAGCCTTATCTTGCAAGAAAGCCCTCCCTAGTCATATCCAAGAAAAAGGTGGTAATAAGACTGGTTCCTTCCTTTCTGCCCAAGGTGGTTTCCCATTTTCATTTGAACAGGATGATCTCCCTTCCATTTTTTTCTTCGGAGGACGACCAGCAGCTGCACTTTGTTGGATTTGCACAGAGTTTGTGCCGTTACTTGAAGCACACAGCTTCTTTTCATAAGAGGGATAGACTCTTCATCTTGTTTGGTGGCCTCTAAAGCTTCTGTGGCATGCTGGCTGAAAGAAGCAATTGCTGCAGCTTATTTGCCAAAGGGTAAAGGTGCTGGTTGGTCTCTAGGCTCACTTGACCAGATCCCAGGCCAGTTCCTTGGTGGAACATGGCTTTGTTCTGCTGGTGGAGGCTTGCAGGGAAGCAACGTCAATGCTGCATACTTTCACCTGATATTATTGGCTGGATGTCCAGGCATCAGTGGGCACATGTTTTGAAGCTTTGGTACTTCAAACCAGACTCGTGGGTCCCTCCCAAGTGTAGTTACTACTCTGCTACATCCTATACCGACTGGACTGGAAGGACAATAAGGAAGGTGAAATTAGACCTTACCTGCAAATGGCAATACTTTCTTTTATCTCGGGTCCTGGAGGAAGATCATCATCCTTAGTTTGATGAAGTCTTCCCGACTGAGAATGGACGTCTTGGCAAGCATCTCTGTCAACATGGTTCATCCTCTTCTTATATATAAGTGATGTTCTGTACTAAGGGGGTGGGGCTACTTAGCCTCTGGAAGTCTGCTTTGTTAATAGGCTACTGGCTCTGGGAACTGAAAAGGGAGCTCTCCTACTGTGACATGAGAATTCTGAAATGCTCAGTCCCCAGCCGCTGGTGGAGGGAGATAACCCACACATACTGGACTGGACTGAAAACCCACCTATTTGAGTTGGTTTTTGAAGTGTCTCTGGCATCTGCGTGAGTTGCCTAGTCTGTTTGTATGTCTATTCTGCATGCACAACGTTCCTGTCGCCAGAATGGCATTCCTTTCCTGCCCTTTTGTTGCTTTTATTGTAAACTGCATCAGTTGATACAGATATGCAGTATATCAAATAAAGTTAAACATACATTTCACCTTAGGTTAACATTCTTTTCAATAGCTTTTTCCTCCTCCTGCTATCTTTTGCGTTACTTTTTTTGTTTCTTTTAATTACCTTCTTCCCTCTCAAACTATTCATTTCTAGCTCATACCCCTTACCATAGCCCCATCTTTTCCTGCTTCCATTTTCACACCTTTTTACTCAATCTCTGTCAACCCCTCTTTACTACTTCCCACAAGTTAAGAAACTCAAGTCCTGCTGCCGCAGAGCAAGATCTTGATCTTTATCTTTATTCATCATTTGATAGACCGCCCAGGCAGGTGCATGAGGGCGGTGTACAATACAATCAATAAACAAAATAAGAACAAGAAAAGAAAAGGAACGCCATTGGTTAGACAGGACAGGAAGAAACAGGAAAGGCAAAAGGGGGGGGGGGGAGAGACAAGGGAGGGAAAATGCTAGCAGGAGGTTGGTTTAAGGTGCTGGGAGATCAAAGGCCTGCTGAAAGAGATGGGTTTTGAGTAGAGATCTGAACCTTTGAAAAGATAATTCGGTACAGAGGGCCAGTGGAAGTGAGTTCCAGAGGGCAGGAGCCAAGAAGTAAAAGGCAGAGTGACATGTAGTTTCCAAGTGGGCTGAGAATTGAGCAGGGAGATAGAGACGGTAACCATGTGCTGAGCGGAGTAAACGGGGGGAAGGTTGTAAGCGAATGGAGTCAGCTAGATACTGATTGGAACCAGTGTGCAATGCTTTGTGAGTCAGAATAAGAATTTTATAGCAAAAGTGGACGTTCAGTGGAAGCCAGTGTAAACAGAGGAGAAGGGGAGTAACATGGTCTCGAGGGGAGGAATGGGTGAGCAAACGTGCAGCTGTATTCTGAATTGAAGACGTTGAAGTTGATATTTAGGGAGACCTGCTAAAACAGTGTTGCAATAATCTAACCTTGATAGGACTAAGGAGATAACTAACGAAGTGAGGGGGGGGGGGGAGGAGAAAAGGGCAAACAGCTCGGATTTGACAGAGAAAAAAGAAGGAGCGACGAACAAGAGTGGAGATGTGATGGTGGAATGAAAGGGAGACATCAAGGGTGACTCCAAGATAGCGGAGAGAGGAAACTAAAGGAATGGGGGTGGAGAGGAAAAGATCCATTGAGCCCAACATTCTATCCCCAACAATAGCCATTCCAGATCATCTTGTTAGACCAGTGGGTTGTCCTCGTGCCAGTAGATGATAGAGACAGAACAGTGGACGCTTCCAGTAACAACACTTGTACTTTGCAATAGTATATGACAGCAGATAAAGACCAGTATGGTCCATCTAGTCTGCACAGCAAGAGTAGGTGCACTTACCGCTCCGTGCAAGCAGGGCCGGATTTACCTTGAGTGAGGCCCTATGCCAACAAAAATTGTGGGCCCCCAGCAGGGGCGGCCCAAGGGGGGTGTGGGCCTCATTTGCATAAGGGGCCTCATTTGCATAAATATTTGCATAATGTTACCATATACTAACTTTTAGTAAACGTGCCTCTTAATGAGTGTATGGATAAAGAAAGACTAAAAGATTTCTACATTACTATAATCCAGTGCCAACTGCCAGACACATTAGGAACTACTACAAACACTGCCCATTTAGAACCCATAGCAAACCCGCCGTATCCTAACAGCACTACCAGGACTCACAAAGCACCATACCCTACCTATCAAAAGGCAACACTGCAAATATTAAACCAATACATTTCAGAGAACAACAATACATGACCTACTGGGGAAAGAGAACAAGTGGCAATGTCAAATAGGAATTATATAAACAGAACACCTCAGCTCAGTTACACATGCAGAACATAGACCATCACCAAACAAGTAATCACATTTTAGAAACAGGAAGACAATAATTAAACTGGGAATCCCAAAAGCCAAACTTGGAATGTACAACACTGTAGAAATAAAACTATACATTAATTTGCTCTTGTACTAAACAAAGCGCAGACGTTAATGATGCACATTTACCAGAGCTGACATATTCCAATTAATAAATTCAAAAGAAAGAGATATTTTTCTGCCTTTTGTGCATTTTTTTCAGCTGCAATTGCTCCAGCCACTTTCTTCTGGTTTCTTCATGTCTTCTGCTAACTCTCCATCGTCTGCTGTCCATTTGTCCTTTCTTCTCTCTTCTAGTTTTTTTCCATTCTCTCTCTACATCTGCTTTAACATACTAATCTTTCTCCTTTTGCTCTTTCCTCATTCCTATTTCATCCACTCAAATTTTACCCCTCCATCCTCAATCCCCACTTACTCTCCCAATACCCGGCCAATTGTAGATTTTTTTATCCCTCCCACACAAAATATTTTTCCCTTCTCCATTTTACTCTTCCAGCCCCATCCCATTCTAATCCTCCCCCAACATCAGCTCCCTTCTAGTTCCAGCCTCACCCAGCATCCATTCCCTTCTAGTCCCTGCATCAGCCCATTTCCAGTCCTAGCCACCCATCAGCCCATTTCCAGTCCTAGCAACCCCCCAACCCAATACCAGTCCTAACCCCCCATCACCCCATTTTCAGTTTAAGCCCCCCCCCTATAACCCATTACCAGTCCTAACCCCATCAACCCATTTCCAGTCAGCCCCCCATAGCCCATTGCCAGTCCTAACCCCCCCCCCATCAGCCCACAGCCCATTACCAGTCCTAACCCCATCAGCCCACCTCCAGTCTTAACCCCCCCAGCCCATTTCCAGTCCTAACCCCCCCCCATAGCCCATTACCAGACAGCCCCCATCAGCCCACAGCCCATTACCAGTCTTAACCCCCCCCAAAGCCCATTACCAGTTCTAAACCCCCCCAACAGCCCATTATCAGTCCTAACCCCATCAGCCCACCTCCAGTATTAACCCCCCAGCCCATTTCCAGTCCTAGCCCCCCCCACCCATAGCCCATTACCAGACCGCCCCCATCAGCCCACAGCCCATTACCAGTCTAAACCCCCCAAAACCCATTACCAGTTCTAAACCCCCCCCAACAGCCCATTACCAGTCCTAACCCCATCAGCCCACCTCCAGTCTTATTCCCCCCCAGCCGATTTCCTGTCCTAGCCCCCCCCCATAGCCCATTACCAGACAGCCCCCATCAGCCCACAGCCCATTACCAGTCTTTACCCCCCCAAAGCCCATTGCCAGTTCTAACCCCCCCCCAACAGCCCACAGCCCATTACCAGTCCTAACCTCATCAGCCCACCTCCAGCCTTAATCCCCCCAACCCATTTCCAGTCCCAGTCCCAGCCCATTTCCAGTCCCAGTCCCAACCCATTTCCAGCCCCAGTCCCAGCCCCCCCAATTACCAGTCCTACCCCCTCCCCCTCCCTAAAGTAAAATTTAATTAAAAAAAAAAACCTGCTGGCTGCCGCCGCGGGGCCCCCTCTGCTGCCGCGGCAGCATGGACTGACCCGCGGGGGCCCCCTCTGTAAGCTCGGTCCCTCCCTCCGTGCCTCCGTGTCTCCCGCCGTGCAGGCTGTGAGAGACGCGAAGGCAGACTGTCTCCTTCGCGTCTCTGTTAAGCCCGCAGGGGCTGATGGGAAATTTCCCATCAGCCCCTGCGGGCTTAACAGAGACGGGACGGCAGAAGGAGACAGTCTGCCTTCGCGTCTCTAACAGCCTGCACGGAGGGAGACACGGAGGGAGGGACCGAGCTTACAGAGGGGGCCCCCGCGGGTCAGTCCATGCTGCCGCGGCAGCAGAGGGGGCCCCGCGGCAGCAGCCAGCAGGTTTTTTTTTATTTTATTAAAAAAAAAAAAGCCTAACTAGTTCAATTTTTGTGGGCCCTTTGCAGCTGTGGGCCCTACGCCATGGCGTACATGGCGTATAGCTAAATCCGGCCCTGCGTGCAAGTAAACTCTCCCCATGCCTTTGTTTAGGGATGTACCCACTGTTCGTGTAGGTCACCCCTATTTGTTCAGCTATAAGAGATAGTTATGCTTATTTTGATTTTATCCTGTTGCAATAAAGAGATCCACTGTGTCTGTCCCATGCTATTTTGAATTCTGTCACTGTGTTTGCCCCCACCACTTGTGCTGCTAAGGCCAGTCTTCACTATTTCTTTGACTCCAGGAGATGATTGCTGGACTGTGCAGCTTGGACTTGAGTGTTTTGTCACTCTTAGGCAGCTGCCTGGAAGTTTGCCCTCCCAGTGGCTCTAGCCCACGGCTGTATCCAGGGCCTATGTACAGGTTTCATGCTGGAGGGGGAAGTTATGCTCCCCTTGCTATTCTGATGTGTTGAGCTCTTAGGCCTGGGCAGGTTGAAGCCTCTCACTGTCATTTAGCTACCTATTTTTCCTGTTTTTGTTTTGCTTTTGATACCCCCTCAACCCTGACTGTCTCTGGACAAAACTAAAAGGGGGCAGAGAGCAGCACTACCTCTCACAAAGATGGTTTGATTGCTGCATGGGCTTGAACCCAGGGCACTTGTGCTAAGCAGAGGTTAGGGTGGTCAATATGGATAGGCTGGGCATCGAGCAGAGCTGACAGGAATAGGGAGGGGGGGGGGTGGGAGGCAGGCAGTGGTAGCACACATAATGTTAATGTGATCTGTGGATAGGCTGGGCATCAAGCAGAGCTGACAGGAATAGGGAGGGGTGGGAGGCAGTGGTAGCACACACAATGTTGCTGTGATCTGTGGAAAGTCTCCACTTCTTGACTAGAGCAGGAGTGATGGTTTATCTGTGGGATCTGTGGCTCATTTCCACGTGGGGGGGGGGGGGGCTCTTTGCCCACATGGACTTTGGATTTGTGCGAGAGAGGCCTACCTTAGATTACAGACTTGATTTTTGCTGTGGTCATGCATTAATTCAGTGTTTACCAGCTGCACACAAGTGCAATCTACCTCATGTCTAGGCCTCCTGTCATGGGGACATGCCAGTCCAAAAGCACTGTTGTCTTCATTTGTGGGACATATCAGTTCAAGGGAATAGATGTTATGTGTGTCAGATCATGGGGGGGGGGGGGAAATAGAGGTCAAAGCCCCCTCTGCATATGGCTTCCGTGTGTGCAGAAACTGCAGTAAGCATATGCATGGCTGCCATTACTTCAGAGAATATGCTGCACAGGTGGTGGGGGATATGGGGGGGGGGGGGGCCTTACAGAAGAGCCACCATCAAGTGATAGTGGTCTCTGCAAAGCTTCCAGAGCCTTGCTCTTCAGTGCATGGTTAGGGCTAAATGGTACTCTAGATACACATACATATACCCCACAAATACTTTACCCCAGGCTCACTTGGGCACTGGATGCATTTTTTGTAGTTGCTAGTATTACTGACCATTTGTATTGCACTTCAAGGTATGCATAGCACTGTACAAAGACATGTAAAAGATGGTCCCTTCTCATCAGAGCTTACAATCTAGTCAAGACAGACAACAACAGCTAAGGACAAGGATATTTCTCCAGACAGAGCATATGCAGCCAAGCTCAGAGAGGCTTTTGAATCTCTCTGAGCATGCATCTCATCTCATACTTTGCAGCCTGCAAGCCAGTCTTCTCTAACTGCAGTCACTGTCAGCCACGACTTTCCTTCTTCTGCACCTCATTAGGTTCAAGCAATGCAAGAGATACAGCTCATGTCCTGCAAACACCCTTTAGGTGAAAATGGAAGCAGTCAAATCAACTTAGTGCCTCAGTGTGCCAATAGCTACAACAGCACTGTTCAGCCCCATGCTCTATCGAGCCCAGAGAAGGCCCGATCAGGGACCCCAGCCGCACAATTGGAGGCAGACTTTCTTCCAGTGCCAGCCGCTTCCTACAACTTCAGGGCTTTAAACCACATCGGGGCCAGCAGTTTCCTCCACCCTGCCCCCACTGGATTCTGGTTTCCTGATACAGCTCCTCGGGCACGATCCTCACAGGCATGCCAGTCCAGGGAGAGGTAAGAAAAAGGCAAAATCCGAGAATAAGCCCCCTAAAGAGGCTCCAGCTCCACAGACTTCTCAGAGGAGCATGGAGACAAAACTTTCCCCCTTTATGCCCACCAGTTATCGTGGGCACAGTGGATTTAAACATATCCTTGCTGAGATCTCTACCACCGCACAGGGCCCTCCCGGCAACCTGGCTACACTATTTGTCAGGGCTGTAGAGGATGTAGTAAGGGCTGTTAGTGTAGCTGGGTTTAAAAAAGGTTTGGACAAGTTCCTGGAGGAAAGGTCTATAAACCACTATTAAAAAGGGACCCAGGATAATCAATGCTTGACCCAGTACAAGCATTGTGGAACCTGTGTCTTTTGGGGATATTGCTAGGTACGTATGACCTAGATTGGCCACTGTTGGAAACAGGATACTGGGCTTGATGGACCTCGGTCTGACCCAGTATGGCATATCTTATGTTCTGTGTGGTCATGCAGACGGCTGCTGTTGACATCTGGCATAACCCAAACTGCTCCCTAATCTCCCTGCACAGGAGTTTCATACAGGTCTGCTTTGGGATGCCACCATCAAACCCGTACCCCTAGAACAACAGAGGCAGGGGGTTTATTCCAGATTTTTACTCAGTCCCAAGAGATCAGGCAAACTTCACCCAATCTCGAGAGAAAAATTCAAGATGCATTCCCCCAGCACAATCCTGACTCTAATGCACTTCAACGATTGGCTGGTCTCTCTGGCCTTAAAGGATGCATATGCCCGTGTTCCCATCCATCCCCATCACTACAGGTATCTCTGCTTCCTTTTCCAAGACCAGCACTAGCAATCCATGGTGCTGCCGTTCAGGCTTTCTTTCGCACCATGCATATTCACAAAATGTCTAGCAGTGGTGGCAGCTTACCTGCATCATCTAGGTCTTTGTTTTCCAGAAGACAGGGCAACGATGCTCCGACAACTCAGTCTCAAACTCATCCAGCAGCGCATGATCTCTGCCCACTCATACTCCAACTGCTGGGTCACATGGCCACATCTGTCCACATGGTGCCCCTGGTGCAGTCATTACAATGGCATCGAAAAAGGCACTGGAACCAGTACTGCCAGTCACTGCAGACAAGTGTCCCTATCGGGACAACATCTCGAAGGTCTTCACAGCTTCCTTCAATGGTGGTCTACTAGGGAGAATCTGCTCAGCAGATGCTCCTGCCACACCAGATTGTCCTCACCACTGATGCTTCCACTTTTGGTTGGGGGACACACCTTTTGACGCAGGGGACATGGTCTCCTGATGAACAAACACTTTATATCAACCTGCTGTAACTTCGAGCTATCTATTATGCTCTTCCAAAAGTGGGTCAGAGGGAAGATCTTACTTGTGCAAATCAAAAGGGGATTTGTTGTAGTGGTTGATATGGAAAGACAGACTAGATAAACCATGTGGTCTTTTTCTGTCATCATATTTCTAGGTTTAAAATCAAGTAACCATGTTCTATATAAACAAGTAGGGCGGTAGGGGTTTACGCCATCTCTACCAAGAAGCAGTGCACCTCTGGCTCTTTGTACAAGCCATGGGCACCACGCTCAGAGCCACATATTTTCTAGAACCAGAAAATCAGTTGGCAGATTCCCTCAGACATCACTTCGACCCACACAAGCGGTCTCTGGACTCATCAGTCATACAGTGCCTTTTTCTTGTGTGGCCTGTCTGCCTCAGAGGAAAATGCAAAATGTCCTTTTCTGTTCCTTCTGGCCCAGCCTTCATCGCTGGGCTCACGATGCTTTCACCATTTTTTGGAGTCACCATCTGTTCTATGCCTTTCCACCCATCACGAGGGTCCTCTTCAAGGTGTGAGCAAACCAAGCCAAAATGATCCTCATCGCACCACTGTGGCCCCGGCCAGCCTGCTTCCTCCACCTACTTGCACCAGCACAACAGCCAGTATGCCTCCTCAGGACTCATCTGGACAGAAGAGAGGTCAGCTGATGCACCAAAACCAAGCCAGTCTCTTTTGCCACCTGGAAATTGTAAGGTACCTGATGAGACCCATCTCCCTGAAGATGTGCAGGCAGTAGTCCTGGCCTCCTAAAAGCCATCAACTCTGCAGTCCTACTAATGGAAATGGTCCCGCTTTGCCCACTGGGCACATAGCTTGGACCCTGTCTCCTCAACCAAGTGCTGTCCTACCTTTTACAACTATCAAAGTTTGGGCTCCAAAGCACCTCTGTCCGCTGCCATCTCCCGATCAATGGTGACCCAGTTTCAGTACCATTCTCTTATCTCCCAGTTTATGAGGGGGCTCGTTAACTTAAAACTGCCAGTCGGAGCTCCCATGCCAGCTTGGGACCTTAACATGATTCTCTCAGAACTAATGAAGCCACTCATTGAGCCCCTGAGCTTCACCTTGCTCTGTTGGGAGGAATGGCCTAGTGGTCAGGGCAAGTTACCTCAGGCCGGAAGGTTGGGGGTTCAAATCCTGCTAGAGGACAGCAACCTTGGGCCGGAAGGACTGGGGTTTCTAGTCCCACAGGTGCTCTTTGTGGTCTTGGGCAAGCCCCTTAACCCTCCATTGCCCATGTTCCCTGTAAAATAGTTATCTCCAAGTTATAATGCCCTGTTCAATGTAATTTCAGTTTGTTCAATGTAAACTGCCTTGATATCATGAAAGGCAGTATATAAGAAATGTTAAATAAATACCATCACACCTGGAAAACAGTATTCCTGGTAGCTATCACATCGGCCAAAAGGATTACTGAATTACACACCCTGGTACATCACCCCTACCCATATATGCAATTTCTGCACAACAGGGTCCACCTTAACACTCATCCAAAGTTCCTTCTGAAGGCCATCTCAGAATTTCATCTCAGTCTGTCAATAGTTCTGCCAGCCTTCTTCCCAGTGCCCCAGGCAGGGGCTGTCAAAGAGCCCTTTTATTTTGCCTACACTCACCAATGACCTACAGTCCACCTCTCAACTCTTTGTTACTTTCAATCTAAATCAACCAGGTCTCCCAGCTTCTAAGCTCACCATCTCTTCCTGGATCACTGACTGCATTGCCTTCTGTTATGAACAGGCCCAGTTACAGTGCACTGGACACGTGAGCCCCCATTGCCTCCCAGCCAGTCTGATCTCTATCCTGGCTGTAGACATCTGCAGAGCAGCAACCTGGTTCACCGTTCATACCTCCACTAAGCATTTCAGTCTGGACACCTCCTCTGTGGCTGACCTCACCTTTGGTCAAGCTGTCCTGCGCAATCTTTTTGTACTTTTACTGTCTCCCCTTCTTGGATGGACTGAACAAATGATTCTTCAGGAAGCAGCTCTCAGCTCTGGATTCACCTACAGTGTGGCTGCATACACCTGGTTTTTCTCTGGAGAAAGCATAGTTGCTTACCCGTATAAGAGGTTCTCTGTAGACAGCAGGGGTATGCAGCCATACTCACCCTCCCACCTTTCCCTCTTCAAAGAGAAGAACATGACCAAACAGCTCAAGATTCACTGCACTGGTCCACAGCTCGACCTGCAGCAATGCCATTACATTTCATGAAGCCACCAATTGCAGTTACTGTGCCTGCTTCCAGCAGCTTGGGATCATCTGGTGTACAGGAGCGCGGGCTGCCAAGATGAAAGAGCAATTGCATAGCAATTGCATACTCAGAGAGGTTCAAAAGCCTCTCTGAGCTTGGGGAGAGCCAGGCAGTGGGTGCCATCTGAGACATTACCTACAGTATGGCTGCATTCCCCTGCTGTCTATGAAGAACCCCGTTACAGGTCAGCAACTACGTTGTTTAGAGGAATAGAAACAATTGGAGAGCAGGAGATTATGCAAATCAGAATCCAAAAGCAGCCTCAAAGAGGTACGTTTTTAGCCTGGGTTTGAAAAGGGCTAGAGATGAAGTCTGACATACCAACTAAGGTAGTTTGTTCTAGGAGCAGCAAGGTAGAAAGATCAAAGTCTGGAATCCCCATCTCCAGGGGCATCCTTTACTGGGGACTCTTAGCCACAGGCAATCAAACAGGGATTCCACTCTCAGCCTGCTCCTCACAAGACTGTGCTTGCAAGACCCAGAGGCTGCAGGGTCTGAATTTCTATGCCAGAACAACCAGGCCCATTGTAAAATGTCCTCCCCGGAATTCTATCTGGACTCCAGAAGTCTCCCTGTGGAAATGAGCCCTCCTACACCAGGGGACATAATTGCCATCAATCCCCTAGAGGTTGGAGGATAGCACACAGCGCGGCTGGTTATTCTTATCCATAGCACCATCTTCCACCTCTTGCCTTTAGGCAGGCCAGGTTGGACTAACCACAACCCCAGCTAGGCATGCTAGAAGAGCAGAGTCCAGATCCAGAGAGGCACCACATTTGTCACAGGCCAAATGATTCCTAGAAGACATGAGAGTTGAGGCAAGTATCACAACAGCACGTGTTAAGGCTGCAGCATCTTAAAGGTGTGTGTTAACTGCGCTTTTACTGCAACATGCGTTACAGGTACTAGGGTAGGAATATGCTTTGGAACTGCTTTGGCAGAACACACGTACAGGCTGTGCGACCTCCAGGTGCACAATAGGGGAAAACACTACTAGCACGTGCAGAAAACAGTAGGAAAACCCCACATCATGCCAACAATAGCCAGAAGTCTATCCTAAATTGTGTCCCACATAGGCAGATTCAGGAGCACTCAACAAAGACAATGAGGTCAAGCCTTGGTATTCACTCCCTGAGAGCCCCAGGCAGAGGATGTGCTGGGCTCAGCTCTACTCCCCTGATACTGTTACACTGGCTTTGTAGCACTGTGTTTAATGTGGCTGGCAGGTAGATCCCTCCGAGAGCCTTCTGCAATCTTTGGGAAGAGTAGGGGGGAGGGAGGGGGTTGAGGTTGTGTGAGGTACATATGACCTAGATTGGCCACTGTTGGAAACAGAATACTGGGCTTGATGGACCTTGGTCTGACCCAGTATGGCATATCTTATGTTCTTATGAGGCTGTTGCACCTTTCCAGATCCTTCCAATTTCTGGCTGTTCAACAGGCTCTTATAATGAGTGTGTAGAGCTGAACACAATTTTCCCTCCTTTTATAGCTACCGAAAAGACCACCTTCTCAAGTGAGAATCACCCTCAAGGTGATAGTTTACAAGCGTTTAATCAATCTTTTCCTCGCAATCTTCAGAATTTGCTTCAGAGAGGAAAAAAATCCGTCCATCTGCTGGAGACAACGAAATGCTAAACATAGAAAAATGATGACAGAAAAAAACCACATGGCCTATCTAGTCTGTCCTTCCAAAGAAACAACAGTTCCCTTTTTTCCTTTAGAGATCCTCTGTGTTTGTCCCATGTTTTTTTTAATTCAGATACTGTCCTCATCTCTACCACCTCCACTGGGAGACCATTCCACGGATTCACCACTCTTTCTGTAAAGAAATATTTCCGCGTATCACTCAATCTATCCCCTTTCACCCTCATCCCATGTCCCGTCGTAGCAGTACTTGCTTTCAATCGAAAGAGGCTCTCCCCCTGTGCATTTATGCCACAGAGGTATTTAAACATCAGACCTCTGGTGGCTGAGATGGATAGAGGCATGGGAGTGATGTCATTGAAACCTAGGTTTTTCATTGGTTCTTTGTCTCCACCAATCTGCTGGTAGGGGAACACAACCCACTTGTCTGGACTGGTCTAGCAGGATGATATGGAACTTAACCTAAAGCTATGGGTGGCTTGCCATGCTACCTCTCCTCCGGTCCAGCGGCCGTTCCCTCCTGGCTGAAGTCTTATGAATTGCGAGACTTCAGCCTGGGAGTGCACAGCCACTGGGTCTGGAGCAGAGGCAGCATGGCAAGCCACCTACAGCTTTAAGTTAAGTCTGCTGAGCTGGCTCCACCATGTGGGCCCAGTGGGAGGTGGGTGGTGCCGTGCCGTGCCACAATAGGGGGTGCTCACCGCCACCACAAGGGGGGCCCCATCCCATGTGTCCATGGGGTTTGGAATGCCACTTGGTAGCAGACATGTGAAACAGCCTTCTAGTGGAGGTAGGGAAAAAGAAAGGACGGTATGAGAATTTAAATAACTACCCGACAAATGCCACGAATCTGATGGAGAAATATTGTAGTTTCTGGGCTGTTGGTTTGGATAAGCACACTGGATAGGCTGTGCAATCTTTTTCTATCATTTTCTGTGGGTTTTTTGTTTTTTTCTGTGCTGCTCATTGCCCATCTAGGATCATCATAGCATCTGTCTTCCTTCTCATTCTGAGTCAGGGTGCACCATCTCTATGATATACTCGAATCCGGCCTGATGTGATCTGAACTTGGATTTCCCCACATCACTGCCTACACCAGAAGACCAATCCTACTTTGAATTTTTAAGACAATTAAATGGCAGACGAAATCCTGAAGCCAGCCAGCTAACTCCAGGGCAATCTGCAGGATACGCAGATATCTGTCAAGAGTGTAGCAAAAAACAACGCGACAAATTCTCACAGTAGACTGTTGAAAACTATGCAGCTTGAAATCTTGCATTTTTAATTATTAAAAAAAAATCTTTACAAGTAGAATAGAACACATCTTTAAACCCATTTCAGAAAAGCAGAATCTCACTAAAAATCCCCATTTAATAACTCAAAATGAACGTTTGTAATCCATTGAAGAAATTCAGCTATTTAACATCAGCTGTTGCATAAGAACTGCACAAAGACTGATCAATTGTAGATATTCATCAGCACCATCTGCCAGGCATTTGTCAACTTCCTGCAAATGAAAAATACAGATGTTTAAACTTCATAACTACCCTGGGATGACAAAAATATGAGTATATATATATATATATACACAAGGGAATAGAGCATGCACATACAGCTTGGAGGAACTTGAAAAAACCCCTAACATTTATGCAAAGCATAGTTACTTACCTGTAACAGGTGTTCTCCAGGGACAGCAGGAATCAGTCCTCACATATGGGACTCCCTAGCTATAGGCTACCAAGAACCCATATCTGAAAAATGGCTCCCTCTAGAAGAGCCGCAGCAGCTGTGATAGGAATTCAGCAGACACACACCACCTCCAGTAGTCTGACACCAGAGGGCCGGCGGGTAGGACCTCAAATAGGTTACGGAGTACGGCCTGGCCGAAAACACTGTCCCGTCGGGACTCCCTGTCCAAGCAGTAATGGGCCGCAAAAGTCTGGCCCAAAGACCAGGTGGCGGCCCAGCAGATGTCTGCCAGTGGAACAGAGCAGAAGTGAGCCACTGATGCGGCCTTAGCCCTGACACGGTGGGCCGTGACTCGACCCGGCAACGGGAGTTTGGCTGCCCTGTATGCCCAGGCGATGCAGTCTGCCACGCAGGTGAACAACATGCACTTGGAGACAGGTAGACCCAGCTTACTGCGGTCATAAGAGACAAAGAGCTGAGTAGCCTTTCGATGTCCCCACGTATGCTCCAGGTAGAAGGCTAACGCCCTTTTACAAACCAGGGTATGCAGGACCACCTCTGCCCGGCTGGCATGCGGCCTGGAAAAGAAGGTTGGAAGAACCACCTCTTGATTGAGGTGGAACAAAGACCATTTTCGGAAGAAACTTGGGGTGGGTGCAAAGGACCACCCTGTTCCTATTAAACCATGTGTATAGTCTATCAGAAACGAGAGCTTGTAGTTCACTTACACGTCTGGCAGATGTGTTTGCCACCAGGAAGAGCACCTTCCAGGAGAGGAGGCGCAGATGGCACTTGGACATCGGCTCAAAAGGTGGGCAAGTAAGCTGATCCAAGGACCACATTCAACTCCCACTCAGTTGCCAGAGGACGAACCGGGGGTTTTAGTAGAAGTAGACCTCTGAGGAATCTAAGAACATAAGATATGCCATACTGGGTCAGACCAAGGTCCATCAAGCCCAGTATCCTGTTTCCAACAGTGGCCAATCTAAGTCATACATACCTAGCAGTTTCCCCAAAAGACATAGGTTCCACAATGCTTGTACTGGGTCAAGCATTGATTATCCTGTGTCCCTTCTTAATAATGGTTTATGGACCTTTCCTCCAGGAACGTGTCCAAACCTTTTTTTAAACCCAGCTACACTAACAGCCTTTACTACATCCTCCGGTAACAAATTCCAGAGTTTGATTACACATTGAGTGAAAAAAGATTTTCTTTTATTAGTCTTAAATAGTTCACCCTGTAGCTTCATTGCATGTCCCCTAGTCTTTCTATATTCTGATAACGTAAACAATCGATCTACGTTTACCCGTTCCACTCAGTTCATTAATTTATAGACTTCTATCATATCTCCCCTCAGCCGTCTCTTTTCCAGGTTAAAGAGTCCTAACCTTTTTAGCCTTTCTTCATAGGAGTATCCTTCCATCTCCTTTACCATTTTGGTGGCTCTTCTCTGAACCTTTTCTAATAACGCTATATCCTTTTTAAGATACGGCGACCAGAATTGCACACAATATTCAAGGTGCGGTCTCACCATGGAACGATATAGAGGCATTATAATATCTTATTTTATTTTCCATTCCTTTCCTTATGATACCTAGCATTCTATTTGCTCTCTTGGCCGCTGCTGCACACTGGGCCGAGGGTTTTAACATGTTATCCACAATGACGCCTAAATCTTTTTCCTGGGTGGTGGTTCCTAAAGTGGAACCTTGCAACGTGTAACCATAGTTTGGGTTGTTCTTCCCTAGGTGCATAACTTTCCACTTGTCCACATTAAATTTCATCTGCCATTTTGATGCCCAGTCTTCCAATTTATCAAGATCCTCTTGCAATTTTCCACAATCCTCTTGGGTTTTAACAACTTTAAATAGTTTTGTGGCATCTGCAAATCTGATAACCTCACTCATTATTCCACTTTCCAGGTCATTTATGAATATGTCAAAAAGCAGCGGACCCAGCACAGATCCCTGGGGTATACCACTATTCACCTTTCTCCATTGGGAAAATTGGCCAATTTCCCAACTGCCTCTCTCCAGTTGAGTTTAAAGCTGAGACAGAGAGAGAGAGAGAGGGAAAGAGAAAGAGATAGATAGAGAGATACAACTCCTAGGGGAGATGGGTGGGTTGTGAAGACTAAATTCCTGCTGTTCCCGGAGATCACCTGTTACAGGTGAGTAACTATGCTATCTCCAGGAACAAGCAGGAATGTACTCTTCACATATAGGGACTCCCTAGCTTTAGATGCCAGGGAGAGACCCCAGAAGTTGTGTGTCCCTGTGAAAGGGCTCCACTTCCCCCCATGGATCTCTGGCATCCAACCAGGGATGGTAGATAGGAGTTGATTAGGTATGGAACAGGTGTTGAACAGCCTAACCAAACAAGGCATCCCGGTGGGTGTCCTTGTCCAAGCAGTAATGGGCTGTGAAGGTATGAACCGAGGCCCAAGTGGCTGCTCGACAGATGTCGTTGATAGACACAGAGTGCAGATGAGCATTGAAGCTGCCATGGCTCTCACATTGTGAGCTGTGACATGGCCCTCCAGAGGAAGATTCTTACTGTGATAGGCAAAGGAAATACACTGAGCAATCCAGCTGGACAGTGTTCTCTTGGAGACTGGAATTCCCAAATGAGAAGGATCAAAAGCAACAAAGAGTTGAGAGGACTTCCTATGTTGCTGTGTTCTTTGCAAGTAAAAGGCTAAAGCTCTTTATAGTCCAAAGTATGAAGATTCCTTTCTGCATTAGATGCATGAGGCCTTGGAAAAAACACAGGCAGGTAGACCGCTTGGTTTAAATGAAAAGGCGAGACCACCTTTGGCATAAAGTGTGGATGAGTCCTAAGGACTACCTTGTCATGATGGAACCTTGTATAAGGTGGATCAGCTACTAGTGCCTGCAATTCACTGATGCGGCGTGCTGATGTGATTGCAATGAGAAAGATAACCTTCCAAGAAAGGAATTTCAATGAGGTAGTAGCTAAGGATTCGAAAGGTGGCTTCATGAGCTGACCAAGAACCAGATTTAAGTCCCATGCCACCGGTGGTGGCCTAATGGGAGGCTTAGTTAGAAGAAGGCCTCTCATAAATCTTGCTATAAGAGGATGGGAGGAAATAGGTTGTCCATTTAAAGGCTTGAAAGAAGCTGCAATAGCACTCAAATGGACTCTTACTGAGTTAGTTTTAAGTCCTACATTGGATAAATGAAGGAGATACTCCAGTAATGATTCCAGAGGTATCACAAGGGGGTTAAGACCCTTCTGCGAACACCATATGGTAAACCTTTTCCACTTGAAAGCATAAGAGCGTCTTGTGGAAGTCTTCCTAGAAGCATAAAGGATATCCTTTACTTGCTGAGGGAGGTTAAGATCATGAAGATCTAGGCCTTCAGCAACCAAGCCCTGAGATGCAGCGACTGGGGATTGGGATGCCATAACATTCCGTCCTCCTGAGACAAGAGATCTGGAGCAGATCCTAACTCCAGGGAGGGAGCTTGAGAGAGATGTAGAAGCAGAGGGTACCACACTTGCCGTGGCCAATGTGGAGCTATGAGAATCATATGGCCTCTGTCTTTCTGAAGCTTGAACAGGGTTTTTGGAATTAGGGGAATGGGTGGAAAGGCATAAAGGAAGTCGTCTGACCCCAGTGAAGGAGGATAGCATCCCTGGCCTGAGAGCCCTGAGCCGGAATTCTGGAACAGAACCGGGGAAGTTTGGCATTCAACAGACTTGCAAAGAAGTCTATGTCCGGGGTTCCCCAAATTTGAAAAATCTTGACCACCTGGTCTGCATGTAGAGACCATTCGTGTGGAAGCAGAACTCGACTGAGTCTGTCTGCCCAAGAGTTTTGTATGCCTGGAAGATACACTGCCAGGAGATGAATCTGATGCTCTCTGGCGAGGGCCCATAGTCGCAAAGCTTTGTTGCAAAGCGACAGAGAGCCTGTTCCCCCCTGCTTGTTCACGTAGAACACGGCTACTTGATTGTCCGTATGAATGAGGACTGTCTTTTAGCTGAGCAGGGTGTGGAACACTTGAAGAGCAAGGAAGATTGCTCTGAGCTCTAAGAGACTGATATGTAGATGAGTCTCCTGTGGAGTCCAAGTGCCTTGGGTGGAGAGGTCTTGCAGATGAGCTCCCCAACCCATTGGTGAAGTATCTGTTGTGAGAGTTGCCTGGGGTAAAGGTTGTTGAAATGGGGACCCCAGCAACAGGTTCTGAGTGGACTGCCACCAATGGAGAGACAAAATAAGGCGATTTGTGTTTGCTATTTTGTCTGACAGGCACCCTGATGCCTGGGTCCATTGAGTGGATAAAGTCCACTGGGCTGCTCTCATATGGAGGCGAGCATAAGGAACCACATGCACTGTAGATGACATGTGGCCTAGTAGTTGTAACATTTCTCGGGCAGTGAGATGAGGCTTTAGCACTGCTTGAGAAGCTAACTGCACCATGCGAAGGCAACGGGTCTGAGGAAGATAGGCCCTTGCTTTTCTGGTATCCAAAGCTCCTATGAACTCTAGAGACCGAGTGGGAGTTAGACTGGATTTTGGGATGTTTAAGACCAGACCCAAATACTGAAGGATACGCATTGTGCAAGATAGAGAAATCCTGGCCTCTGACTCTGATGGGGCTCGAATGAGCCAGTCATCTAAGTAGGGGAAGACGAATATTCCTAGAGTGTGAAGAAATGCTGCTACCACAGCCATGCATTTCGTAAACACCCTTGGTGCTGAGGCCAGGCCAAAAGGAAGCACCCTGTACTGGTAGTGCTTTCCTTGAAAAAGGAACCGAAGGAACTTTCTGTGAGTTGGATGGATGAGAACATGAGTGTAAGCATCCTTGAGATCTAGAGAACAAAGCCAATCCTGACTCTGAAGGTATGGCAGCAGAGATCCCAGAGAAATCATCTTGAATTTCTCTTTGAACAGGAATTTGTTCAATTCTCTGAGGTCCAAAATAGGTCTGTGTCCCCCTGTTTTCTTTGGGATAAGGAAATAGGGGGAGTAAAAAACTCTGTATCCTGTTGATGAATGGGTATTTCTTCTATTGCCCCTTGGGCAAGAAGCATAGTGACCTCTTGATCTAACAGGTTGATGAGAGAGGTCTGAGAACTGAACTGTCTTACTATTGTGGGAGGGGGCATGCACAGAAAGTGAAGCTTGTACCCCTCTTTTATAATGGAGAGTGTCCAATGTTCTGCTGTTATCTGCCCCCATCTGGGGGGCAAAGTGACACAACCTTCCCGGAATGGTGGAAGGCTCTGGTCTATTGAGGGCCAGGAAGGCCCAAAATGGCACATGCACTTGGAAAAAAAAAAGTTTGGAAAAAAAATAGTTTTTTTTTTTTTTTAAAAAGAAAGAAGAACCGGCGGTACCGGTATAGCATCGAGAAAGGCAGATGCGACCACAAAAAAGAAGGAATAAGGAAAAACATTTCTGCGGCAACAGGAACGACGACCTGCTGACTCCGCGGAAAACGAAGAACTGGAGAGAGGCAGTTGGGAAAGGCGGGAAGGCAGCACGCAGGCGCTGTGGGATGCTCCCAAAAGCTTTCTAATTGGACGCTGGGGAGCGTTCCCGTGCAGGCTCCATTGGTACCGACGATACCCATAGGTGAAGACTACATTCCTGCTTGTTCCTGGAGATTGCATGTACCTGCCGTCCTTTCTGTTCCTGGGTCTAACTCCTTAAAGCCTCGTAATATGGCATCTTGCTCTATAGCTCTGTGTATACCACAGTGGAGGAGAGAATAGGGGCATAAAGATTTCAAATTGAGAAATAGGTATAAGAAATGCACAAAAACAAACATTTTTTTAGTGGAAAGTAGTTCTAAAATAAAGGTTCAAGAGAGGTAGGTTCAGCAGTAATAGTGAGAAATGTTTCTCCCACAGACCGTGGAGAACAGTGTTACAGACATAGTGGAGATAAAAATGGTAATATATTACAAGAAAGAGGGGGGACTGGGCCAGTCCAGTGGCGGTTCTGTCCATTGCCATGGAGGAATGAAGCAGCCTGGATTCTTCACCGTCGTAGGAAATAGTGCAATGGAGACAGAAAATTATAGCAGCAACATATAAATTCATAGGGAACAAGTCAAAAAATGTGGAGAAATTCAGAAAATTAAAAATGTTCAGACTTGACTCAACAAATATGGATTAGTTGGATCAATTGTGAAGTTTTCTCAAAGCACTTGGCCATCGCTCAGTTTGACTAATGGCCTGCTGTAACCTTTGCAAAAGCATGAGAACAAGGGAGGGTAATGTCTTCCTTTCAACAAGGGACACTTGTATCATCGCTGGTAACGGAACTTCAAAGGGGATTTATCATGGTAGAATGGTGTAGTGAATTACTGCATCTCTCCAAACAAAATAGCTTGCAGACAAACTGACAGCTGCTTTCTGATTAACTCATGCACACTTACAGCAAGTTTTTCAGTGATAACGGACTTTTGTTTGTCTGCGAGGTCTTCTCTCTCCACAATTATATCATGGAGCTGGTTAACAAGCTGTGTTGCTGCATAACCTTCATTTATTAGGTTCTATAGTCAAGGACAAAAAAGGAGCAGATTATGACAGATGCTAACATCAGAGCTAATTACTTAAAGGAGTCCTAGCATAACTGCCAGCTCTTACCACTACCAGCCCATATAAATACGTCACACATTTAAATACGCTTTCATGAGGAATTAAATATATCCTAAAGCAGGTCAAGTTTATTTCATGAATTATATACAGACTTCTTTGGTACACAGGGAATGATTAACATCTACAGTCTGTTCCATACTGTACAAGGAAGTTACAAATATAATGTTGCCATAATATTTTGCATTCTTTTGGATATATATTTGGCACATTTTCTGTAAAGCAGTATGATAGAGGAACTTGCAAAGACAGAGACCTAGATGTTTTACCTTTCACAGGAAGGTAGCAATTACATGCAAAAGAAAGTGTAAGAAACAATTACATCATGCAGAGAGGTGTCCTCGGTATATGGCGTCCCAAGTATGAGAAGTGGAGGAGTGGAGTGGAGGAGTGGCCTAGTGGTTGGGGCAAGGTACTTCAGGCCGGAAGGTCGGTGGTTCAAATCCCACTAGAGGACAGCAACCTTGGGCTGGAAGGACTGGGGTTTCTAGTCCCACAGGTGCTCCTTGTGGTCTTGGGCAAGCCACTTAACCTTCCATAGCCCATGTTCCCTATAAAATAGTTATCTCCACGTTATAATGCCCTGTTCAATGTAATTTCAGTTTGTTCAATGTAAACCGCACTGATGCAGAATAGCGCAGTATAAGAGAGAATGTAAATAAATAAATGAGTGAAGGAGCGGTCTAGAGGTTCCAGCATCAGGGAGAAAACTAGAGAAGCCTGGGTTCAAATCTCATTTCTTCCATAGGCATGCCTTGTGACCTTGGCCAAGTTCATTTCAACCACCATGTCTCAGGTACCACATACTGTAAACTCTTTGGGGACAGAAGATACCTACTGTATCGCAATGTAACGTTCCGAGTTACCCATGAAAAGGCACGAGCTACATCCTATTAAATAAACATTGATTTGATATATCTGAGCAGGTCCTGCTGAACAACTCCATAGCATGTTGTTACACTGGGCTGTATATACTACAACAAATATATACCTAATTAATCATTGCTTTCTGCTATAGAGTGACATATGCACTACAAATGTATCCCTAAATTTTGGAAGAGTTTGTGTTTAAAGCACAACTGATCCAGAGGTCAGAATGATTAAGTCACAAGCTATGAAAAAAAATAAACCTTTCCTGATTTGCGATAGTGAAACCAGAAAGATTGTATGAATGAGAATGAATGAGTGTGATCATAAACAATAAATCAAAATCTTCTGTTCACCGTGTAGCAGTGGCCAAAAAAACAAGCAAACAATGTTAGGAATCATTAGGAAAGATTATACCTTCAATATTGTGTGCAATTTTGGTCTCTGCATCTCAGAGATATACTATTAGTGGCATTAGAAAAGATACAGAGAAATGCAGCCAAAATGATAAAGGGGATGGGACGACACTCCTTTGGAGGAAAGTCTCAAAAATTAGGTCTCTTCAGTCTGGAGAAGGGCTGGCTGAGGGGAAATATAATAGAGATCTATAAAATCTTGAATAGAGTGGAACGGGTAGATGCAAATTGATGGCTTACGCTTTCAAAAAATACAAGGACTAGGGGAACATCATAACGTTCCAAAGTCGTATATTTAAAACAGATTGAGAGAGAAAACATTTTCTCTCTCAATGTATACTTAGTCCCTGGAACTTATTACCGGCAAATGTGGTAGAAGCTGGGTTTAAAAAATGTTTTAGATAAATTCCAAGAGGAAAAGTTCATAAACAGTTATTAATTAGTCCAAAAAAAACCCCTCTACTTATCCCTGCAGATAAGCAGGCATGAACTGGTTACAATTGGGATATGTCAGATCCTTGTAACCTGAATTGGCCACTGTTGGAAACAGGACTTTTGATCTGACCCAATATGGCAGTTCTTATGTTCAGAAAAATCTAGGTCAATAACTCATCAGGACAGACGATTAATGTGAGGCAAAGAACATAGGGGCAGCTGAACTAAGCGTCATCCCCAGAGGCACAAAGGGAGGACATTTTTTAAAGCATTTTCCATTTGTGAGCATTTTGTGAGAACTGCATGGCAGAAGTAGGTGTACACACACCATGCATGGGTGTTCCCTGGAGCACAGTTTGGGCAGAACCAGGGCAGAGTTGCAATATGTGATACAAGTTGACACCTTCTTTGGAGGAGCACTGTTTTCTGGAAAAACTGCTGGCTGGAGGACAGGCTTAACTTGTGACTCTAGTGCAGAGGCCTTGGGGCAGGCTCTCTTCCTGAGAAGTTAGAAGATCTTTAGACCTCTTTGCACTGCCAAGGGACTCTGTCTCCAAGAAAAAATATTGTGTCTTCTGGTGTCTTTATGCTGCTCCTTATTCCCTTTACTGTGCTCAAGAAAATGTCAAGGGAGGAGCCTGAAGAGGTGTAGATGGAGCACAGGGGCTACAGTTATGCCCACCTCATGAATATGGTTATCCACCACATTAGCAGAGCACACAGAAGAGTTTGTGAACAGCCTGGAGGAGTCCAAGGTATTAACTGCCATTTCAGAAGTAGAAGCTCTGTGAACAGGGTCACCAAGGAGAAGTGACACCATGTCAGAAACCTCGTTTTTTAACCCACTGGTGCCTAGAAACAGCCCATAAGGCTTTATGTGCTATGCTCATGTTTACTGCTAAAGGTTTTGCCGTCCAGTTGATTCTTTATTTTTGTTGATCTATGGAGAGCTGTGACACATGCCCAGCAGGTCTGTGCAGATGCAAATTATAGAGGGGTGAGTGGCATGAGACAAGAGGAGCCTGTGTGGGCCCTCCTGAGCTTTGAGAGAGCTTTTCTTTCTAGTACAAGGCGATGAGTATGACCACCCACACCTGTGTCTCTATTCAAACCCTGCTTGTCCACTGAGAACTAACTAGATGCAGCCAAATTCTGCACAAGCTGAAGGCCTCAGCTCTTATTTAAAATATAAACAAAAGTCATTGAAAAATCAAGCCAGTAGCTATCACTGGCACTCTACAATAATGATAGTGATAGCTACTGGCTTGATTTTTCAATGACTTTTGTTTATATTTTGTACTTCTGCAGTCATTGAATTGTTGGGTTTTTTTTGTTTTGGCTTATTTAAAATATGGCTTTGGTTTCTAAATAAAGCATAATACAGCTGCCGCTGCATTTTCCAATACCATAGGCAAGCTTACAAACAGCGAAACAGTAATCATATTAGAATGATGAAAACTGCATTTTAATAACACAAAATCCAACGATGAGGCAAAACCAGACTATTAGAATACAGTACATTAAAACGGCATTCACCACTGATAGCTTCTCAAAGAGTGATGGCTAATGATGAGTCATCTGAAAGATAACTAGCTAGAAGGGCTAAGGCTTTTTTCCTAACCCATACTCTCCATTATACCTTGGTTATAATATAATCTGTCAACGAGCATCCCAATACTAAATCTAAAACAGCCCAGTAAATGCTCGGTGGAACAATCTGGTTTTAAGAACCTTTCTAAAGGTCAGCTGGTCCTCAGAAAACCAAACCTCTAGGAGGCTGGCTCAAAAAGGCAGGGCTGACAAAGAAGAAAGACTAATAGATATCAGGAATAGCTCTAACTTCCAACGGTGTGAGAATTTTTAATAGAAGGTCCGCTGCCAACTAGTGAGAACTTGTGGGTCTGTGGTATATAGCAATTTAAACTTTCACATATGAAAGATTTGAAAGAACTTGAAGGTCTGTGGTATATAGCAATTTAAACTTTCACATATGAAAGATGTTTAAAAACTTAACTATATAATAAAATCTTAGAAAATAGAAATTTGGTTAAAGTCAACAATTTCTAAAAACTAGCACAATTTTTTCCCTTTTAGCTCCTAACCAGGCTGCTGTATTTTAGACTAATTGCAGCTTATGTACCATTCTCAGCGTAGGCCTATCTAAAGTGTTACAAAAGGCCAATCTAGACGGAATTAGTGCATATCAGCACCACAGAGGCCTGGTCTTCCAAAAAGGACATCAGCATTTAACCCTGGCTAGATGGAAAAACAAAATGCTGAGACAACCTGGGTCTATTTTTCAAGTGTTAACACACTGGATCTAATAATACTCCAAGATTTCTAAATAGTTTACTAAAAAATAAACACAGTTACCCCCGTCTTGAGTACCTTACCTACCCCTAAGTCCCTGTCTAGTTTTTTCCCCTAGCCAAAAGGCCTCCGTTTGGGATTCAGTTTCATTTTATGAGCCTTCATTCAATGTAGTAAAAGCCTCAGAATGTAGTTTAAAATGCTGACTTGCCTTCCCCCTTCTTAATTTTAACACATGCCTTTCTATTGATAGTTCAAGGAGGGTTACATTCAGGTACAGTAGGTGTTTCCTGAATCCTGGAAGGCTTACAATCTAATGGGCTTATGCAGAAACGTTAGCACCCCATATGCACATAGGACGACATCTGCCCGTACTTACTGCTGCGGTACAGTGGCGAGAAGTGATCGGTGCGATCGCTACCTGCGCACAAATGGTTGCATGGCACCTATTAAAATTACATTATAATGAGCTGTGCATAGTCAAATGGCATGACAGCAAGATCATTGGCTATTTTACCAGGATGCAAAGAAGGGCACCGAAGACCGAAAAGCTGACGCAAAATTCAGAGGTGAAGTAAAACTTCGGCATATGAAACTTTGGTTCATACAGGAAAAAACGGATTGGCATGTAGGGGAACAAATGTTTTCTGGTGTGCTTTACCCACTGATGGCTTTGCAGTACCATGGAATCCGCCTTATTGTGTCTATAGAACATATAGGCGCACTCCACAAACCACTGTTCGGGCGCTAAAGTTAAGTGTACAACTTTCCTACCGCCAGCATGTTAGTATATTTTCACTATGGACCGATGATGAATTAAGAGCGTACTAGTGAGGGCCTGTGAGGCCATTTTATACTAGGGTCTTCTTAGCCTATATAAAGCTCGCCTTTGAGGTCCTCTATATCTTGTAGAAACTGTATGGTCTGTTTTTTTTTGTTTTGAGTTAAAAAGAAACATGTCATCAATAAGCACCGCACTCCGTAATCTCAGACAAGCCAATGTGTATAGTAGGACAGCCATTACTATCATTCGCGTCAACGTGGTTTGTTTGCTAACAATTCATATTTCTAAGAATTGAGATGCTTAAATATTGTATCCTGTGGTGAGCTGAAATTAGAAATGTAGGGGGGCTCTCGACCCTTCCCTCTGGCAGATGATCTTTTACATCAGAAAACTAACCTATGACCATTTGTCGCTAGGACAAGTTCAAGCCTGAAGCATGGAAAGCATTTCTCATTACTTAAAAGTGATCTCCTTTAAATCAACGTTAAGACTAGCAGACAGCTACAGTAAGTGTTGAACAGCTCATATTACATTGGTGTGATGGCTGCCAAGGACAATCTGAGGTTTTCAGCTTCATTCTGTTAAAGGGATAGTGGTTAGTTATGCTGTAATCCTGAGCAGAGGCAGACCAAAGCCAAATCAGACCCCAGCTTTCCACGATTTTTAATTTCAAAACCAGGCTGACAAGCAGACGATCCTTTTCTTGGGTGATGTCGTCATACACTGGCAACTGGCACAATTCAATTTTCAAAGAACACACACATTTGAAAATCCTTCTCCCCCTCAACACTAGTGTGGACAAACATTGCAGCCCATCCCAACAAAGTATATGCTGAGAGTTTGTTTTTCAGTTTCCTGGCAGGGAAATATGTGCCCCCCCCCCAAAGGAAGGGATTTTCAAAAGGGAAACTGCAGGGAATTTCCCCTAGAAAATCAATTTTCATATCCATAAGAACAAAGTAAGATCAGGACAAATCTAGATCAAATTTGGATATATACAAGAGTATGTTTTGGTTTTCCCATATTGCACCCTTTTTACTTAGGCAGCTTCAAATGCTTCCGGGAGAATTTTTTATTTTATTTTTTTAAATTCTATGCACAAAAAATGTTAGATTCTACATGCCATATAAAAATACAATATAATCCGTGAATAATTTAAAGATCAAAAATATTCTTACTTGAAGACACAAAATATTCCATTTTTGGTGCAGAATTCCCTGAAGTACAGTTGTAGTGCACGTCTGAATTTTGGAGATTTTACTTTAGCAGTCGACAAGAGCGCTGAGCTGCACAGAGCGCTGAGCTGCATAGAGCGCTGATAGAGCACTGAGCTGCATAGAGCGCTGATAGAGCACTGAGCTGCATAGAGCGCTGATAGAGCACTGAGCTGCATAGAGCGCTGAGCTGCATAGAGTGCTGAGCTGCATAGAGCGCTGATAGAGCACTGAGCTGCATAGAGCGCTGATAGAGCACTGAGCTGCATAGAGCGCTGATAGAGCACTGAGCTGCATAGAGTGCTGATAGAGCACTGAGCTGCATAGAGCGCTGATAGAGCGCTGAGCTGCATAGAGCGCTGATAGAGCGCTGAGCTGCATAGAGCGCTGATAGAGCGTTGAGCTGCATAGAGCGCTGATAGAGCGCTGAGCTGCATAGAGCGCTGATAGAGCGCTGAGCTGCATAGAGCGCTGAGCTGCATAGAGCGCTGATAGAGCACTGAGCTGCATAGAGCGCTGATAGAGCACTGAGCTGCATAGAGCGCTGAGCTGCATAGAGCGCTGAGCTGCATAGAGCGCTGATAGAGCGCTGAGCTGCATAGAGCGCTGATAGAGCACTGAGCTGCATAGAGCACTGAGCTGCATAGAGTGCTGATAGAGCGCTGAGCTGCATAGAGCGCTGATAGAGCACTGAGCTGCATAGAGCGCTGATAGAGCGCTGAGCTGCATAGAGCGCTGAGCTGCATAGAGCACTGAGCTGCATAGAGTGCTGCCTTCTTGTGGCTGCCAGTACCTGTGCCAACATAGTTGCTAGCAGCATGATCTTTCAGTGCAGCCACCACTAACTCCTTTTGGGCTCTGTGGCTTGCCAACTAAAATCCCTGAAAACCAGAAGCTGTAACTAATACAGCAAACAACTCTTTCCTCCTGCTCAACCAATACTCTGTCCCGCTCCTCCTCCTGCTCAACCAACACTCTGTCCCGCTCCTCCTCCTGCTCAACCAGCCCTCTGTCCCGCTCCTCCTCCTGCTCAACCAGCCCTCTGTCCCGCTCCTCCTCCTGCTCAACCAGCCCTCTGTCCCGCTCCTCCTCCTGCTCAACCAGCCCTCTGTCCCGCTCCTCCTCCTGCTCAACCAACCCTCTGTCCCGCTCCTCCTCCTGCTCAACCAACCCTCTGTCCCGCTCCTCCTCCTGCTCAACCAACACTCTGTCCCGCTCCTCCTCCTGCTCAACCAACCCTCTGTCCCGCTCCTCCTCCTGCTCAACCAACCCTCTGTCCCGCTCCTCCTCCTGCTCAACCAACACTCTGTCCCGCTCCTCCTCCTGCTCAACCAACACTCTGTCCCGCTCCTCCTCCTGCTCAACCAACCCTCTGTCCCGCTCCTCCTCCTGCTCAACCAACCCTCTGTCCCGCTCCTCCTCCTGCTCAACCAACACTCTGTCCCCTCCTCCTCCTGCTCAACCAACACTCTGTCCCCTCCTCCTCCTCCTCCCAGTTGTTAGTACGCATCTATCAGCTGGTTTCCCTGTCCTCTGTCCCCTGCTTACATACCCAGAATGGCTGCCTTCCTGCACTTTCTATTTGGGCACCCTTTGCCCTCTTCTGCCTCACTACCTTTGTCCCCACCTGCCACCTGCCCATTCTTCCTCAAGTGAGTCTATTCTCTTCTTACTCCTCTAGCTCCCTTCACCGCAACAGCATTTATGGGCCCTTCTGCGCTCCCCATTCCGGTCCTCTGGGGAAACCGCCCTCCCCCTCCCTCTCTCAGATATAATCATTCTCGGTCCCGGTGTCCTGACAACTTGCTCCCTTGTCTTCCTTCTATCTATTCCTCTGCCACTGTCCCCCTGTCTACCCCACTACCTCCTTCTATTAAGCAGGATCTTCTTAACTGCCACTCCCTGAGGTCTAAAACGCTATTAGCACAGAACCTTGCCATACAAGAGTCTTTAGATCTCCTACTGCTCACTGAAACGTGGCTCAGAGAGTGGGGAAGAGGGAAGATGCTCTCATTCCCCCCGGTTTTGTCGCTGCCTCTGTCCGCCGTGCTGGCAGTGGCGTTGCAGCTCTCATTCGCTCCCCCCTCTCATTCATGCGGGCCTCCTCCCCTTTACTTCACTACCCGGAAGCCCTTCTTATCTGTCTCCAGACCTCTCCACCACTGCACATTCTACTCCTCTACTCTCCTCCGGCAATCCGTTGTGGGATTCACTTCTCCTATCTCGAACCTACTGGTACACTATCCTCACTTGATAATTGCTGGGGATTTTAACTTGCACCTTGACTCTCCTTCCTCCTCTAGGGAACACTAATTTCTCTCTCTCCTTCAAGATCTGTCCCTTACTCAACGTATCACCCTGCCAACCCATTCTGCTGGTCATATCTATCCTTGACCTAATTATTTCCCCATCAGACTCCATCTTCCTACTGGACAATTTCTGCTCTATGCCTCTACCCTGGACTGATCATCACTGTCTTACTTTCAGCTGTCTCTTCTGGTCTTTCACCTTTTCCCCTTCCGTACATCCACCCGATGCCCCCTCATCAACGTCCGTGCGTTATGGACGCCAGATCACTCCTCTCACTCTTCAGCGCTTTCCTGCTGCTGACATTCTCCTGTCTCCTAAATTGCAGGTCTCTCATTGGACCTCCTGTCTTTCCACAGCCTTAGAGCAAGTAGTGCCACTTCAACCTCGTCCTTTACATCTCCGTCCCTCACAACCCTGGTTTCATTCCGGTCTCCGCCTCCTTCACTCTCAGCTTCACCGTGCAGAGAGGTTATGGAGGAAATCTCGGTCCCTATCTTTGTTAATATCTTTCAAAGAGCATCACTCCCACTACCGTACCAAAGTCCATCATGCCAAGCAAACCTACCTCTCTGCTGCAATTGCCGCTGCCCCAAATCAAACTCACCATCTTTACACAGTCCTCAAATCTTACATCCCTCCAGCCTACCTCCCATCCTCCAGCCCCCTCAGACAGACAACCCCCAGCCCTATGCAGTTGGTATCCTTTTTTAATTAAAAAATCCTGGATCTTTGTGCATCACTGCCACATTGCCCTCCCCCAATATCCTCCCCTCTCCCCCCTCCCATCCCCTCGCTCTCTCACATCTGGGTTTCATTTCACCTGCTCACCATCTCTGAGCTCATTAAGTCTATCTCCTCTTCAAACAAGACCACCTGCTCCCTTGATCCTATTCCCTTCCTCATGGTTTCTCACACCCTCTCTTGCTCTCCCCTCCCTCAATCCTCACCATGATTAATGCTAGCCTCTCCACCGGTACTTTCCCTCACCCTTGGAAGCATGCACTCATACGCCCAATTCTTAAGAAACCCTCACTCGACCCTCTTGTCCCTGCTCACTACTGGCCGGTTTCTCACCTCCCTTTTCTTTCCAAAATACTTGAAAAGGCAGTCTTCACTCAATTTTCCCATTACTTGGACACTATTAACTTTCTCCACCCCCGTCAATCAGGTTTCCGTCCCGGCCATAGCGTACAAACAGTCCTCCTTGCTTTCCTCAACGAATTGCGTGTTGCACATGACCGTGGTGATATTTCAGTGGCAGTATCCTTAGATCTCTCAGCAACCTTTGACCTTGTGGACCACTCTTCTTCTTTCACATCTACGTGATGCTGGTCTTCGTGGCACTGTCTATTGATGGTTTCACTCCTATCTTTTCTCCCAGTCTTATTCCGTTCTCTCTCACACCTCTTCTGACCCTGTCCCCTTACACTGCGGTGTTTCTCAAGAACATAAGATATGCCATACTGGGTCAGACCAAGGTCCATCAAGCCCAATATCCTGTTTCCAACAGTGGCCAATCTAGGTCATATGTACCTAGCAGTTTCCCCAAAAGACACAGGTTCCACAATGCTTGTACTAGGTCAAGCATTGATATCCTGGGTCCCTTCTTAATGGTTTATGGACCTTTCCTCCAGGAACTTGTCCAAACCTTTTTTAAACCCAGCTACACTAACAGCCTTTACTACATCCTCCGGTAACAAATTCCAGAGTTTGATTACACGTTGAGTGAAAAAATATTTTCTTTTATTAGTCTTAAATAGTTTACCCTGTAGCTTCATTGCATGTCCCCTAGTCTTTCTATATTCTATATTTTGATAACGTAAACAATCGATCTACATTTACCCGTTCCACTCCGTTCATTAATTTATAGACTTCTATCATATCTCCCCTCAGCCGTCTCTTTTCCAGGTTAAAAAGCCCTAACCTTTTTAGCCTTTCTTCATAGGAGTATCCTTCCATCCCCTTTACCATTTTGGTGGCTCTTCTCTGAACCTTTTCTAATAACGCTATATCCTTTTTAAGATACGGCGACCAGAATTGCACACAATATTCAAGGTGCGGTCTCACCATGGAACGATAGAGGCATTATAATATCTTTTGTTTTATTTTCCATTCCTTTCCTTATGATACCTAGCATCCTATTTGCTCTCTTGGCCGCCGCTGCACACTGGGCCAAGGGTTTTAACATGATATCCACAATGACGCCTAAATCGTTTTCCTGGGTGATGGCTCCTAATGTGGAACCTTGCATCGTGTAACTATAGTTTGGGTTGTTCTTCCCTAGGTGCATAACTTTGCACTTGTCCACATTAAATTTCATCTGCCATTTTGATGCCCAGTCTTCCAATTTATCAAGATCCTCTTGCAATTTGCTGCTTGGTACTAGCACCTCTTTTGTTTAATGTCTTCCTGGCACCTCTTGCTCTTCTAATTCAGCAATTTGGAATACCAGCTTTCTATTATGCTGATGACCTTGTCCTGCTTCACAACACTTCCCCTCTTCTGCCAGATCTTCCCTCCCCCTCAACTCCTTTCTGTTGCCACTTGGCTCACCTCCAATGGCTTACACCTGAATCTCTCCAAGACACTCGCTATTTGGTTCCCCCATGGTAGTCCTTGCCCCCAAATAGCCCCATCCTTTGCCGGCTCCTCTATCCCTCTAGTCTCCTGTTTTCGATACCTTGGTATTATCATTGACTCTGATCTCTCCTTTCATGATCACATTTCCAATGTCACAAAAACTTTTCTTCCACCTCCGTCAGATCCGCGCTGTTCGTCCTTTCCTCACTTCACAAGCTCTCACCACTCTCGTTCTCTCTCTCGTCATTTCACGCCTTGATTTCTGTAACTCTGTCCTTGCCGGTATTTCTCATATAGGCTTCAACAAATTCAAAACACGGCAGCACGCATCATTACCCACTTTACCCGTCTGGATCACATCACCCCCCTCTTTCTCCACCTTCATTGGCTCCCCATAGATCATCGTATTCGTTTTAAGCTTCTTACCCTCGTGCACCAGGTTATTTACACTCACACCCCTCAATATCTAGCAGACCTCATCCAGTCTCACACACCTAGTCTCACTCTGGTCACTTCATGTGAACTGCCTCTACCTCCCCTCCCCTTCCTGGGCCCACCTGCAATCTACTCGCTCCTCTGCTTTTTTCTTTATTGGACCCGCACTCATTGCCTACTTCCCTCAGACTTGAATAAAATTACCATACCTTCAAATCACGCCTAAAATCCCACTTATTTTCCTCTTCATTTGACCTTCCCACTCCTTCTATAGGATCTCTTTTTTTTTTGTCCTTCAGTGTGTCCACTTCCCCTGTCTGGTATGCATGACTTATTCTCTGCTGTCCTATTAACATTGTAACTTCCTTTCCTTTTCTAGGCCTTTGGCCATTCTTGTGACTTCTGATAATTGTACACCGCTCTGCTTTTTTACAATGAAGGGCGGTATATCAAATCTAATAAACAAACACTATGGCATGGTGTCCCAACTTCAGCATGGTTCTTGCGACTAGTGAAAACAGCACAAGAACATGGCCACTTTTCAGCTCACCTCTTGAGAGCCACATGGCGCATAAAGACGCCAGCATTGGCTCTTCTCACCTCTGGCCAGCTCACACTAGTTCTTCATACAACAGATAGCACCACCAGCTCCTTCTCCCATAAGTTCTTCAGAAATCATGCACATAAGATTGGTCCTCCATTATACAGAATTCCCCAGAAGTAAATTAAGTTTAACAAACCATGCTAAATTTAAAAACGCTGTGCAATCTGTGAATTATCTATAACCATTACAATTTGGTAGGAATGTCTCATTAGCCTGCACAGACACACCCGACATCCATTAAATATAAAAATTTCCCCTCTGTTTCTCCTTGGTGTTACTTTTAAAAAAGTATATTATTAAGTCTCACCTTCACTACAGTCTCCAGTTTTTCAAATGAACCACCTGCGCAGGCTGACAAGACTCCATCAATTGTTTCACCTGGGATAACCTAAAATTATAGTCTAGTATTAAAAATCACATTTTGTACGCAAGACTCATTTATATTAGCATGTAAAAGAGTAGAAATGCATATATTTAGGTTATTGAGCAATTGTATAATTGCATTTATGCTTTAACTGTATTTACTTATTAAAATTAGTGATTTGTTGATGGGTGATATACCAAATATGAGAATAAAACAAACAAATTTAAACTTTTGCAATATTTGATTCTAAATGTGAATGGTTTTAACTTGGTGCAGAAAAGCTTATTATAATACACTTCACAGAGTTAAAATTCAGTGTTGCAGAAGTTGACTCAATTGAGAAAGCTATAAAAGGCAAAAAGGTGCACATAAGCATGTAGAAAGGACAGAGACATTGAATACCTGAAAAAAGAAAATTCTCATTAAACAAGAGAACACTTTATAAGATGGCATAAACACAGTTTACAAAATTAAAAAAACACTATCAAAACATTTCCCATCATAGCTTTTTTCTTTTGCTATCCCAATGCAACACTATATTTATGTTTGAACTCACTAAACTTATATTTATTACCTATGAACAAGTGTATTCTTGGATTCATTTTTTCTGCTAACCACTTTTGATCTTCAGTACTTGTTTAGTGGGCAGACGAGCAACTAATTCTATAGCTGTGGGGCCATCTGCATCCACAGTGCACCAAGCAGCTCTCACAATCTGATAAGGGCTGAATGCACAGAGCTCCGACACTTCTTAACACTGCATATCAGACAGGCTCTGCATGCGAGTGGCAGCACAGTTCTCTATCCATGGGGAGCAAGGCCCTCTATCCATGGGGAGCAAGGCTTTTTGAAGTACCGAGGAATTGCCTGAAAAATTGGATTCTAAGTCTATACCAGCATCCTGTTTCTATTTCCTATAACTGTAGCAAGAGATCTTGCTTAGGACCACTCAGCCTGGTAATGGCCAGGTTAGGGTGTTCTTATCTATATTTGTTGAGAAGTCAAGTGTATTCTGTGGTTTTCACAGCGAAAATCTAAACTTCCTTTACAGGAGAAAGTTGGCACCATGGGAACCTCTGCAGCCAAGTAGCATCAAATGGAAACTGTAGTCGGGGGGGGGGGAGGGGGTCCCATGTTGAATAGAATAGAATAGAAATATGACGACAGAAAAAGACCACATGGCCTATCTAGTCTGTCCTTCCATATCCAACAACTACAACAGTCCCCTTTTTCCGCATATCACTCCTGAATAGAAATCTTTGGGCCCTTTCACACACCAGGTAGCATACATGAGAGCTCTCAGCTTCAAATTGAGTCAGACAGCTCTGTATTCTGATTAACTTTCACCTCCAAAGTGTAGGGGGTGCTTTGGTTTGCTTCAATTCACTGTTCAGAACCATGTAAGACTTCAGTGTACCAGTCTGTGGTTGAGATATCAGCAGAATGGTGTCTTTTGCTTTGTCTTTCCAAGCTCAAATTGATTTAAGCAGAACTGTGTAAAGTTTGATCCCAGTGTTTCAGCAATACAAGGGGTTACATGCAAAGTTCTGCTTGCCAGGAACGCAGAAGTGAGAGAGAACCATGATACTGATGGTCACATTGCACCAGTGACTGTTCAATGGTGGCCAGAAATATGGTTGATAAAAAAGACCAGAGAATTTAACACTTAAGATGAAAACATCTCTAATTTATGGTAACACTCATGTCTTAGACAAACTGCTCAGGGCTCAGCTGGTTGCATGTGAGGCATCCCGATCATGTGCATTAAGCAAGCGAGGTCTTTTTGTGACCACATTCTGGGCCCCCTAGTGCAGGAATTTAGGGCTTCAATTATCTTATGGTCTTCATCTCTATAGGAGTAGCTTAAACTCTGGGCTGAACTCAGTGGCATTGAGTCCACAGTCTATGCTAATCTGACCGAGGCACATGTCCATGACATCAAACTTTGGACTCAAGAGTTAATTGGATGTTATATGTCAGACAGAAAGTGGTTCACTCCCATGGTCATTTCCTGGTTTCAGGCCTGGAAAGGTTTCCAGACATGCAGGATATGCCAATGCTTGCAGATGTAAAATCTGGGCTGCACTTCAGTTCATTCAGAACTTCCCTAGCAAATCCTCACCATATCAGTCTGAGACGAGTGAACCTTTGGAAAGGCCATGGATAAGAGTGGAGTTGCCCTTGGCTACCAGCACAGGACGGGGCAGTGAAGACTATAAAATGCTTAGTCACAGATGCCCTTATGTTGAGCTCCTGTGAAGTCATCAGGCCTACTGTGGTTCAGAAGTCAGTCAGTGGGCTCTGAATCCTCTGGACATAGTGGGTGTATCAGAAGGTCCAAAGTGATATAATAATGTAGCAGGTCTGCGCTATGCATTTCCCCTGTGACTCCTGATAGGCTGAGGAGTTTAGAAGGCAGAGGTCCATTTGGAGCTGGTTGTTTTTGGGGCTCTGAAGTAGCCACAGAATTTATTTATTTATTTATTTATTACAATTTCTTATATACCGCGCTATTCGGTATCAGTGCGGTTTACATCATAACATAACGACCATAACAGCAAGCTGTCTGCTTTTACATCGAACAGGAGTGCAAACTTGGATAACAGGGGTTAACTATATACATGCGATATTTACACGGAACAAGGTTAGGTAAAAATCACATAACGAATGTAAGGGTCTTTCTAGAGTGGGTCATTTCTTCAAAGGGGTAGCTAGGTTTGATTGCTGGTTGGGTAGTATTGGAGGAAAAGGTGGGATTTGAGTGCCTTCCTGAACTGATATAGGTCGGCAATGGCCCTAATGTCAGAGGGTAGAGCATTCCAGCATTTGGGGACATAGAAAATGAACGCCCTGTTTGTGGTTGTCATGTTGCACTTTGTCAATGCCTTTGGGGTTGTTAAAAGGTTTACGGCTGTTGCTCTTCTGGATCTGTTGGGGGGAACCATGTGAATAAGATCTGTGAATGAGGAGGATGAAATACCTTTGATTGCCTTGAATGATAGGAGTAGGGTTTTAAAGATGATCCTCCCATGGATAGGTAGCCAATGAAGCCGTTTAAGAATGGGAGTCACGTGGTCGCTTCTGGAGGCTCCGTAGAGGACCCTTGCTGCGGAATTCATGGCCAACTGCAAGGGGGTTAGAATGGATTGGGGGAGACCTTGAAAGATGGCGTTTGCAAAGTCAAAGTGTGGCAGGATTAACGCTTGGTATATGGTCCGTAAATCATCTGGGTCCAACAGGGAGCATAGGTGTTTGAGTGAGTGGATTTTGAAATAAACGGCTTTGACTATGCTGCTTATGTGGTGTTTCATATCCAGACGTTGATCCAAAGTAACTCCAAGGTATTTTATTGTTTCTTTAGTTTGTAAATCAGCTTCCTTGACACTGACATGGGATGGGGGAGTAAAGTTGGGGTCTCTAGTGATGAAGAGCACCTCTGTTTTTTTATGTTGAATGCGTAGGTTCTGTGATTGGAGACACGTTGAGACCGCATTGAAACAGTCTATAAGCGGTGCCAGATCCATGTGAGCTGTGGAGAACGGCATGTATAAGAGAATGTCATCTGCATATATCAAACAGTTCACATTGAATGATCTTATGATGCTGCAGATGGGCTGCATGTAAATATTGAATAATAAGGAGGATAACGAGGAGCCTTGAGGTACCCCTTGCTTTTGATGGAAATGTTTTGACTCTTCTGATCCGGATTTCACATATTGCCATCTTCCATCCAGATAAGATTTACACCATCCTAGCGCACTGTTGCAGACGCCCTTCTTTTTCAGTCTTCCGAGGAGAATTTCGTGACTCACGGAGTCGAACGCCGCAGCGATGTCTAGGAAGATGAGCACAAAACCTTGTCAGATGTTGTCAATGCCCATGATGATATCGTTGAATAGACTAGTGAGTAGTGTCTCGACCCCATGATATTCTCTGAACCCATGTTGGCAGCTATCTAGGGGAGCAGCGGTATCTATGTGATCTTGAATTTGCCGTTGTGCCTCTTTCTCAATTATCTTAGCTAAGAGGGGGAACAGAAGCCATGGTATGAAGATCTGGGATGTCTAGTGGTGGAACACACATTCTTATTACCGGTGGTGGGCAACCTCCTATTTGGGGTCCAATTCTCATGCTGGTTCAGGTCTCATGACTTAGCTTTTAAGAGGGCTAGGCTGAGAAAGAAAGGCTATTCTCCTCAAGTCATAGTGATTGTTTTGTTTCGAGCATGGAAACATTTTCTGTCTTAGGTTTGGGTATGGAGGCTTGATACAAGGAAAGGGATCTTCGTTCTTCGAGTTTGTCAGTGCCCATTGTGTCAACTCCTTTACAAGCAGGGCCTGACAAGGGGCTTACTCTGAAATTTGCTGCAGGTGCAGGTGGCAGTATTAGCATGTTTCAGAGGTAGGATTCGGGGGATGGGGGAGTGGGGTCTCTTGCCTCTTATCAAGAATGTAGGGTGATACTCAAGAGGAATTAAAAATGTACATTGTCCAGCTTGCACGCTGATCTTGCTGTGGGACCTTAATTTGCTTTTGTTGGTGCTCACTGGGTTCCATTTGCGCCTCTTCCAGATTTCTCTCTTGAAGGATTCGAACTGAAAGAGATATTCCTAGTGGTAATTTGCTTAGCACATGGTATTTTAGGAAATCCAAGCATAGCCATGTAGAGAGACCTTTCTGTTGATTTCCAGAGAAAGGTGGTCCTTCGGCCAGTGCCCTTATTTCTGCCCAAGATGGTGCTGGTGTCCCAACTACTGTTCTTGGACTCAGGTGGAGATCCATAGTTTTTGGCTTTTCACAAGTTGAACATCCACCAGGTTCTTCGTCAATATCTGAAGAGAACAAAGGGGAGGGGGGGGGGCTGCACAAGGATGCAGCAGCCTCCAAAGCATCATTTGCCCACTGGCTGAAGGAGGCTATTGTGCCTGCTTATCTGCTTAAGAGATGGACAGTTCTGGCAGGACTTTGAGTCCATTTCAAAGGCTCAGGCTTCTTCTGGGGTGGAGTTTAGCTTGGCACCACTTCTCAAGATTTGTAAGGCAGCGACGTGGTCTTCCCTTAATGCATCATCGTTTGGATATTCTGGCACAGACTGATGCACAGATTGGGGTGTGAGTGTTGCAGGCTGGGTTCTCCTGCCTCCCCCTCCCCCATCATTAGGTACTGCTTTGTGTGCATGCCATAGACTAGATTGGAAGGGCAATGAAGGTGGTGAAATTACCTTTTGGAGCCCAGGTGTGGGAGGCAGATTCTGTCACCCTGTTTTTTTGTTGCTGTAGGTTGTCAGTGGTCTGTATCTTCAGAGCAAGCGTTGTTATTGAATTAGGTACATAGTTATGTAGGTGATGGATGAATTAATTCTTTGTGGAGTCTTTGTTATCGAAATACTGGCGAGAGGATAGCTGCACAGGACTCTTATAGGACCACATCAAACCAGTGGTTCTCAGTCTTCATTTGCTGGCAGGAAGGAATAAACTCACACATTTGGATTGGACTGGGAGGACAAGGAATGAAAATTAGCAAGTAAGGCCTAATTTCACCATTTCTGCCATTTAGGCTAGTATCTCAAAGATGATTAGGCACCCATTTGTTTTTGTAAAATAGGTATAACATGTGTGCCTTAAAAAGCACTTTAGCTAGGTGCCCCCTCATAAGAATTACTCTCATTAGTAACAGAATTCAATCATAGGATATTTGTGTAAGAATGCAACTAAAGTTCCTATTAAAAAAATATACAGAACTCATTTCTTTAACCTCAACACTGCTACTGCTATCCAAACATAACCCGTTTCTATTTATCAGTCCACCACAACTGGTCCTTTTCTATCTACTTTAAAAGTTCCTGAAAAGCTTGCTCAACAGATAAATGTAACAAGTTCTTCAGATCCAAAAGATATTTCAGGCCTTATGTCTTGAATGCAAGTAAAAGCTTTCCTTGCTGAGGTAAGCACTGATGTTTTTGCTTAGATTCTCTCAATGACTTCTCCAAGATTGAGGGTCAAGAGTCACATGCACACCAGGGAGGGTGGGAGGAGAGTGGATTATTACTGCAGAGGCAGGGGGGGGGAGTTTTCTTCAGGCAGAGACCACATGGGAGCACACTCCCTCTCCGTTACTCCAACCACCATAGGAAGAAGCAGCTATGATCCAGAACTGGACCAAAAATAAAGGACTGATAATACACTGCTCCCTTTACAGCTGTTGCTACCAGCTCCCACCACCTCCATCAGACCGTTTCAGGGAGAAGCTATGACAACCTGGAAACAAAATTTAAAAAAGGCAATAAAAAAGGAATGGAAGTATGCTGGTGGGAGAAGAAAGTAGAGATGTGTATGCCAAAAATGTGCGTCAGTTAGCATTCGTCCCCGAACCCAGTTTCGTTTGTCCTCATAATCATTTTACTTTTGTCCGTATTGAAGTCTATGGGACATGTAATTTTAGGATTTAGCAGAGAAACCCCAAGGCAATAGGTCAGTACCAGCTGCAGCAAGGAAACTGTGCTGGGCAGATAAAAGATGGGATACCTGGAGCACCAGTTATTTAGGTAGCTCAAGAGACACTAAGGCCAGGTCTTATTTGGGCTGTGAGGTGGCTAGTGCAGTGGCCAATACCATGGGGCATGTTTACTAAAAGGCATTAGCTGCTACTGTGGAGCTATTGCTAAATTAATACCTAGCGGTGGCAGCTAACATGGAAAAAAAGCAGACATTGTGCAGCTTTTCTGCAATGTCTGCATTTAGTACGGTGGTTGCAGGCTTGGGCAGGATTAGGGCAGTGGAAAAGCCTGCAAGGCATAATTATCATGCAATGGTGACATCCGTGGTAATCGCAAAATCTGCAGGCTTCACAGATGCAGCTATCACTTCCTTACTGGGTAGCGATAGTTGCATCTGCAAAGCTCCCCCCCCCCCCCCCCAACCCCAGCAATCCCTGTGTTTTCTAGAAACATAGATACATGATGGCAGAAAAAAAAAAACACGGCCTATCTAGTCTGCCTTCCATATCAATTACAATAGCCCTCTTTTTTTCCTTTAGAGATCCTGTTTGTCCCATGCTTTCTTGAATTCAGATACTGTCCTTGTCTGCACTACCTCCACTATTCCATGCATCTACCACTCTTTCTGTAAAGAAAAATTTCTGCATATTACTCCAGAGTCTATCCCCTTTCACCTTCACCCTATGTCCCCTTGTAGAAGAGCTTGCTTTTAATTGAAAAAGACTCTCCTGTGCATTTATACCATGGAGGTATTTAAACACCTCTCATATCTCCTCTATCCTGCCTTTCCTCTAACACATACATATTAAGATCTGTAAGTCTGTCCTCATATGCGTTATAATGAAGACCACTAATCATTCTAATAGCCACCCTCTGCACCGACTCCATCCTGTTTATATCCTTTTGAAGGTGCGATCTCCAGAATTGCACACAATACTCCAAATGAGGTTGCACCAGAGACTTATACAGAGGCACTATCAGCTCCTTTTTCTGCTGGCCGTTCTCGGATGTATATGCTGGGGAAACACCGGGAATGTCCCCTGAAGCTACCATGGGACTTCTGCAGCTAACATCAGGCTTTTGCAACTATGCCCTTTAGTAAACATATCCTATCAGTATATCGGGAGGCGAGAAACAGACTAAGGAGTCTGTTTACTAAGCTGCGCTAGCGACTTCTGTGCGATATTGGAGCCTTGGCCGCATTGAATAGAACGGGACTGCGGCTCCAATTTCACATGGAAGCCGCCAGCGTCACTTAGTAAACAGACCCCTAAGTGAAGGTGGACCTCCACACATGCCCCTGGTGCTCTGCAATTTGAAGCATAGCTCTCTGCATGAAATATTTGCAGACCTCTATTCTTAGTGTTCTGTAGAGACGTAACAATCTTATTTCACGTCTCATTTTGAATTTTTCATTCCTATTTTTTTGTTTGTTTTCACACAAACTAGACTACAAAACAACAAAAAAGGTTAGGGTTTGTGTGTCATATTTTGGATTGAAAAAGGACTATACATTTTGTTGTTTACATATCATTTTTAAAGAGCAGCACATCCCTAGTATAAGAATTTGTAGATATACTGAAATACATTTCCAACAGTGATGAACACTCTGTTTCAAGGACCCTGAGAGATAGCCTTTGAGTCAATGCTGACTCCTGACAGCCCAGCAACTCCTGGGTTTTCTTGGCAGCGTGACCGACTAGATTGCCAGGCTTTTTGTCTGAGGCACAAGGACTGCCAGTGAGAATGAAACGCTGGTTACCAAGCCAATGCTCTAACCACTAGGCTACCCCTCCACTCTCTCTCTCTCTCGATATAATTTTTGCTTGTTTATTTTTTTTTATAAAATTTTAAGTTTATAAAATTTTAAGTCTGCTACACTATGGATGAGACAGCAAGGGTCACTGACAAGGGGTTATTTCCAGCCGTGCTCAGGGACAGATATCTACTTAAGAGCTCGGCTCTACATCTGCTAGATCAGGAAGCAAGAGAATGAGCCACACATGGTTTCACATTGGGACAAAGCCTCACTCTCTGCGGGATCAGAGACCTTGCTGCAGATAATCATATGCTCAGGGATTTAATCTTACTCATTCATTGATGCCACATAAGCCAACAAAAATTCTCTCTGTGCTGTAGAAGTAATATCACCGTGCTTTTTTAAAATTCCTTGCTCTTTATGAGAAATTGTCATTTTGTTCTTGTACAATATCAGAAATAATGGTTACTAACAAAAATTAGTTTTAAATAAAGCAAACATTTTTGTTTTATGGTGAGCCGAGTTGCCACTGGGAAGAGAAGCTGAATCAAAGTTTGAAACTTTTCAAAAAGCACAAGACACGAAGAACAGGGTATTGAAGGAAGCAACAGAGTATTAAACCATCCCCAAAGAAATAGGAGGAGACTGTCATATCTCCTGGAGATACAGTGAAGGCGTAAGAACATACAACGTTTAGACCAAAATCAAACTCTGCCCTAATGTCACACTGGTAAAGACGTGAATCCTTTTGGCAAGCGAATATCTTTAGATCTGCGTTACACTAGCCTGGAGAAAAACAAAAGGAACAGTCTCCCAGTGGAGGAAGCTGAGACAAGGATTGTATCTGAATTCAAGACAAACACTGAGGATCTCTGCAGGGAAAAAAAAAGGGGGGGACCGTCAACCTTAGTAGTTGGTCTGGAAGGGCAGATCGGATATGTTATCTGCCGTCACACTTCCACGTAGAACCATCCTGTACCAACTCTGCCACCAACACACGAGTAACTACGAGAGCAGTTTCACACTGTAGGAACAGCTGGAAGGGGTGTCGCAAGCTGTAGTTCCATAACAACCCTGGATGTCTGTACATTTTTACCCCACTTGATTATCACTAAAGTTCAGAGTGGAAAAAAAGACTTAATGCAACCCCTCCCCCCTGAGATTTGGCACTTAAAATGTAGAATCCTCACTTTAAAGTGGTGACGTCTTGTTGTCATGGCAACACCTGCAACCTAAAACCTGATACACATACGCCGTTTCTCTTGTTCAGGGTTGGATGGGCACACATAAGCCAGTTTTTGAACAGGAACAAAACCAAGGTGGGTTAGCCGTGTTCTGCCCACAGCAGACCTAAAGATATGAAGGTGTGATTCGCAGTTTATGACTTCCTTTGTCGCCAGTATCATGCATCTGGGTGTAAAGCTCGATTCTCAGCTCCTACTGAGGGAACAGGTTAAAGCGCTAGTGGACAAGGCTTTAGAAAAATAGTGAAATATGTTAATTTATTTCTAATAATGATGAATACTCTGTTTCAAGACTCCTACCATAATTTTCATTCTCTCAGCGAATTACAGGCTATAATCTTAAGTCTTATACACCACAGATGAGGTAGCAAGGTTGACCAGGTATCTGCTTAAGAGTTTGATTCTACATTTGCCAGATCAGGAAACAGGCACATAAACCATGTGCTTCACAGTGAGACACAGACAGTCTCAATCTACAGCAAGAGAGGGTTTACTGCAAGCTCAGGGGCTAGTCACCGAAACCAAGCAAGCTAACAAAATTCACACTCAAAACGCTCTTCACCGTCTGCAAAATGAAAATATTGCCTTTTTCTATGCATTACTTAAACCTATTGTAGGTCTGTTCTTTGTGCTGTTGTGCTGAGCAAGCTTGACTCCTGCAATCCAAGGGCTTTCACGGAGTGTGGCTAGGACACTTCAAATTGACAGCTTGGGGTTTTCTGGCTGCTAAAAGGGAGCACGTTACATTAAAAAACAACAACCCTGAACGATCATAGCAACCACTGTGTAAAAGGACATTTCCAAAGAGCAAAACCTTGTACTAATTCAGCATACACAATACACACCAGTCCAGATTTTAGGGCTACATTTAATAAAAGCGTGCCACTTTGTGTTATTAGTAACTAGGTCCCACTGCATGAAATAGGACTTGCTGTAAATAGCACGCGCACTAACATGCATTAATACAGTACCACATTTTACTAAACTAAGCCTTTAGTTGTACTGTTCCTTGATTAATGTACCGTGCACACTACAAATCATTTAGACAGACTTAAGTTCTGAATATGGCACTCGGAATTCAGCATCGTCTAACCATCTCCTTCCGCCATTTTTTTTTAAAGCAAATCCTGAAAAGACCATCTATAATGTGTTTGGCCCGATCACACGGATTTATGTATTTGACACATTTTCTATACTGCCCTTCCAACTTGGTTTCACTGGTCAACGTTGAAATCGTTATTGACTTTAAAAGGCCCTAATCTCCAGTATCTTGGTGAGCTGAACACGAATATAACATTAAAAAAATTTTATTGGCTCTCGTTTTGAAGATATTGCATGTAGTTCATTTTTGACGTTTCACCGTGTAAATTTATCCAGTAGGACATCAACAACATCCCAAATAAGTCTTGAATGATGTAATATTGCATCACATTGCATAATACCAGCATGCACACATCATCCAGAGTTGATTGCATCATTTTCTGATGCAATGTAATACTACTGCCAGACGGCTGCTGAAGCCATTTGACGTCAGCAGTGTATTATACGCAGTCGGAAAGGTTGAGCATTTAAAATATTTCAGACTGTGTGCGAGACAGTTTAAGCTACTGTTACATGTAACTTTTATTAGTCATTTAGGTACAATACAGAACAGAAATGCCACAAAAGTGTGTTAATACCGTTGACAATTTCTGCTACATTTGTGGGGAAGTGACATTTGCCAACCAGAAGAAAAGTATCACTTCTCAATTGAAGAAGGCATATCATCTTTACTTCGGATGCAAGATTGGTGACCAAGACAAGCCTTGGGCCCCGCATATATGCTGCGCTACTTGTACAACACAGCTTTCACAGTGGTTGAATTGCAAAAGAACCTCAATGCCGTTTGCAGTCCCCATGGTGTGGAGAGAGCCAAGCAACCACATAAATGACTGTTACTTCTGCTTGGTTCCTCCTCTTTCCAGCGGAATAACGAAGCAAAAGAAGTCGAGCATAGTCTACCCAAACATTCCGTCTGCATTGAGACCAGTTCCACATGGTGAGGGACTTCCTATTCCAGAACCTCCATCAGAATATTCTCTTGATTCATCTGATGAGGACAAGGGTGAGCCGACCTGTTCTTCTCCTGGTCCTTCAGAATGCAGCGACCCAGATTTTCACTGGGATGCATTATCAACTCCACTCAGAATAACACAGGAAGAACTAAATGACCTGGTTCGTGATTTGGACTTATCCAAGAACAAGGCAGAATTGCTAGGATCAAGACTTCAACAATGGAATCTTCTAAAAGAAGATGTCAACATTACTCCATATCAAAAGCACCACCAGCAGTTGGAGCCTTTTTTCAGAAAGGAAAGTAATCTGGTATTCTTTTCCGATATTGAAAGCCTCATGAATGCCTTAAAAATCACCCATGACCCACAAGACTGGAGACTATTTATAGACTCTTCGAAACAGAGTCTGAAGGCTATGCTTTTGAACAATGGAAACCATCTTCCATCTATTCCAGTAGCGCATGCCGTCCACATGAAAGAGACATACGATAATGGAAGTCAGTAGATGCTTTAAAGTTAACTATAACAAGTACAGCTGGCACCTCTGTGGTGACTTGAAGGTAGCTGCCCTTTTAATGGGACTGCAGCAGGGATATATAAAATACACGTGTTTCTTATGTGAGTGGGATAGCCGAGCAAGGCATTGGCACTACTTGCGGAAGGAATGGAATCGCAGACAAAATGTAACAGTTGAAGAGAAGAATATCCAGCACCCAGCTTTGGTTGAGGCTCACAAAATCCTGCTACCACCCCTTCACATCAAACTAGGTTTGATGGAAAACTTCGTGAAAGCCATGGACCGCACTTCGCCAGCTTTCTGATACCTGCATGAAAAATTCCCTCAACTCAGCGAAGCAAAGGTTAAAGAGGGAGTTTTTGTGGGTCCTCAGATTCGAGAGCTCTTCAGAGATGACCGGTTCAACAACTTGCTGCAGGGTGATGCGAAACAAGCATGGAATGCTTTTCGCCTAGTGTCAAACTTTCTCGGGAATGTTAGGGCAGAAAACTACAAGGAACTAGTAGAAGACATGCTGATGCAGTATCAGAAACTTGGCTGCAATATGTCTCTAAAGATCCATTTCCTTGATTCCCATCTCAATTTCTTTCCTGACAACTGTGGTATGGTTAGTGATAAACAGGGTGAACGTTTTCACCAGGATATCGCAACGATGGAGCAAAGATACCAGGGAAAATGGTCCACTACAATGCTGGCTGACTACTGCTGGACACTCCCCAGAGAAGCTCCCGAACAGCTGTACAAGAGACAGGCGAAAGAAATCTAAGAAGTAGTCTATAACTTGGTTTTTTACAGGTATTAACCGAAGGCCTATTATATTTACTATTGACATGCATTTCGTGATGTAAACATTAATTCTTGTAGATTACAAAAAAACTAGAGCCAACTTTGCAATTTCACTGTCACATTCGTGTTCAGCATATAAAAATTGATAAGAAATGACTATTTTTATTTCAGTAACATGACTTTTGTAAAGATTTATTGACCCCAATGCAAATGACAGAAATAATAAAAGGGGGTGCACTAAAAGTGGTGGGGAGGGGAATATAAAAACAGTATAGGTTTAAGAATCTTAAAAACTAGAACTGGTGATTCTTTGTATGCAGATGTATAGATGTGTGTATTTATATAGATATAGAAACAGGATGCTGGTATAGACTTATAATCCAGTTTTTCAGGCAATTCCTCGACACTTGCCTGAAATGCCGTCCGCCGCGCATGTTGGGTTGGATGGAAGCGAGTTTGTTTTGGGCTACATTTGTGGTGGGTGGCGTTTCAGATAAGTGCTTTGCTGTTATGAAGTTCTCATAATGAAGTTTCAGTTAGTTGTTTTTTTTGAAGAGTGATACAGCAGTTTATAGCTGCGCTGCCAAACTTTCTAGTGCGTTTTTGGTGTGCCTAATACTTTTGCAGTTTCACATTGGACACAAAATATAAGATATATGGGACCTATGAGTCTCCTTTGAGTTTTTAGGAAAAGGGGCAAATATTTTCCAATATCTGAAGGCCCCTTTCACTTAATTTCAACATTGGGTCTTTTTTTCGGATTATTTATATTCCTTTTGTATTTGTTATTTTCTAATCGTCTTTATACATACATTCAACACCACCACTTATCTGTATAGCGATGCTGAATACATTTTTTTTTTATGGAACAGCCAGCGTTCATAAAAATGCTGTCACTGCCACTATAGAATACAGACCCAAATATTTACATCACTTTCCAGCACTTGCTTAATGATTCCAATAAAAGAACTCTTCAGAACACTTCTTTGAGGCCCTTCTAATTCTGTGATATATAAATTGCTGCAAGAAACTGCAGAAACCATAACACTCATCTATTTTGAAAAACATTCAACTATCAATCTAATTAAAAAAAAAAAATACACAAGAAAATTGATTAGATCGGAGCAAATGGAAGCCACAGAGGGGATTAGCACCCACAGCTTGTTGATAGCATTGTTGCTCTTTCACATTTACCAAATCTCTTTACTGTGCAGGATAAATAGGAACCAGCGATCATCATTTACAGCAACATTCATCAAGTCAGGCCACAAGAATGTCAAGCCTTGTGCCAATTCTGCAGTATTAACATACCCCAGCAATCTCTGTAATGACGTTCTCGGTAATCTCCTTCCCCGCAGTCAGCCGAGTTGCACTTTGCAGGAATGTGATGGCTTTCCGCAGGTCTCCTTCGGATACCTGAATAAGACAAGCTATTGCCTGCAAGAAATTAGTTTGCCATAGTATTAAAAAAGGCCATAATGCAGAAAACCCCCACAAAATGTCAAAAGGTGACCCAAACAGTCCCAATAAAAAGTAAAATAGAAAACGAGAGACCAGAGCTGAAACTACCAAAAATAAATGTTTTTGTCAGATAACTTGAAATCAGACAACGATCCAACGTTTCAAATGATCATGACCAAGCTCCCTTATTGGACAGCGCTCATTTCGGACCCTCCCTGTTTCTGCGCCACCACAGAGGTCTAAATGAACGGTGCATCCTTGATGAAAATCCTATGGTATCTTCTGACCAGATAAGTTCTTTTAAAATCTTTTTTACACCTTTGCTATTTATACCGCCGCTCCTGAGGCGCTTGAACAGATCGAGGGGCAGCACACTTCATCGGAGGGAGTGAGCGGCAGTTCCTCCTCACCTCCTGCACCTGCCAATCAGCAGCCCTCAGCAGCCCTCTCCAACGGCTCAAATACCGCCGCTCCTGAGGGCCCTTTGGCATGGCCCTTAGGCGTGGAGCCGTGGCGTGTGAGTAAAATCTATTTCATGACTTTGGGCTTAACTCTCATGCTGTTATATCATGGCTGTAACCTGCTGTTCTCCTTCCTTCTTGTCTCGTCTATTCTTTTGTCTATCACTGTATCTCTCACTCTGTCCTATCTCATATATGGCATTCTTTTTGTATTTTCTTAAAATTTATATTGTATTGTAAACCGCTCTGATGCTTTGGCCTGAGCGGTATATCAAGAAATTAAACAAACATAAAAATAGAATAAAATGGAGAACTTGAGGTAAAGGGATTGTTTCCCGATTTGAAGTTATCCAACAAAAACATTATTTTTGGTAGTTTCAGCTCTGGCTTTCCACTTCTACTTTATTATAGTATTAAAAGGGGGCAGCTGCATCCCTGCAGTCAAAGAAGTAGGCAGAGCTGGATTTGCTATTCCAAACTCCCAGCTATCTAAGCAAGAACATTTTGAAACATAGCCAGCTTAGATTTAAGCAAGTATAAACCCACCCATAGTACATTTAACCCTCTGGCCATCTCCCTGTTTCCAGAGTAACACACTGGAGTTAAAAGGGGGAAGGTGGTCACCCTCCAAAGTCATGAGATGCAGCCAGTCCAGAGGGGAGACTCCTCTCAGTGATGCACTGGCTGGTCTATTATAGTGATATACTTGTGCAAGATTGGCTGCTGGAGCGGCCTTCAGTGATGGCGTAACTTCCAGTGAAAGGGCACTTGCCCTTAAATAACTGTCTGTTGGGACAACCACTCCAAACCTCATTCCCTTTCCGGCCCAAGCAAAGTTCCTTTTGAGCTTCCAGGTCAACTGGAACTATCCTTTGTTTTACAGCTAGCTAAGGATTAAAAAAAGGAAAATGAGGAAAACTTCTGATCTCTCATTCTAACCCAGTCAACATAGTGACTGTCCTCAACCAGAAACAGTACAGCTGCTTATTACATCTGCCCACCAATTGTCACCGTTGTGCAACGTCTGGGAACGCCCCTTTTCCCCAGGAGATTGTACACATGTCCTCTATAGCAGGATGTCCTTTCAAGAGAACCTGTACTTTATCAATTTACCATAAACAAAATATCAGATCACAAAGTGGACCAAAAACAATACAGAAACACGTTTTTGCACATCTAGATTTACAGACTCTTCAGTGCAGAGGTCAATAACAGGTAACATTAAAAGTGATAGTGTTTCTTGAGCTATTGTAATGAATGCTATTAGCCTAAACGCTACAGGCCCAATATTCAAAAGGCATTTACACAGTTAACAGCCAGTTAACCATGTAAATGCCTGCAAACTGGATATTCGATGGCACATACATGGGTAGTGCCATCAAATACCCCCAACTAGGTGCCCTAGGCACCCTGATGTTAGCTGGCTAGCATCGGAGCGTGCCGGGCTGGAGAGGAGGTGGGAAGACGAAATTAGTCCTTACCTGCTAATTGTCTTTCCTTGAGTATTCTCCGGGCCAGTCCAGGAACAGTAGGGTAGTCAACCTCCTTCAGCAACTGAGGACTGAAAACACCAAAACTTTGCTGACAGCTCACTTTGCTCCCCCTGGTGTCAGAGAGCCAGTCTAAGAATATCCAAGCAGTGAAGTAACAAAACCAACCAAAAGGCCATACTTAAAACTACACTAGGAACTAGCCCCCCTATCAATAACCGAGAACTGTGAAACACGCCCCCCCTCCAAAAACAAAAAAAAACAAAACTATGATCCCCCCTAGGAACCCGTGGCCCTGAACTCAAGGGGAGCCCCATAGCCAGATCCTTTGCATAAGACCCCCGGACCACCACAAGGAACCTGTGACCCCGCTAAGCCTAGGACATACCTTACCCAACCATACTGTACTGGCAAAGCCACGGCTGCCACTGGATAGAAGGAGAAGGAACTACGTCTCCCTAACTTCCGAGAGGGTCCTGGACTGGCCCGGAGAATACTCAAGGAAAGACAATTAGCAGGTAAGGACTAATTTTGTCTTCCTTTTCGTCTCTCCGGGCCAGTCCAGGAACAGTAGGGTAGTACCAAAGCAGTAACTACTCACGGGTGGGACCCAAGAGCCCTGCCAACACCGCAACCGCGCCCACCTTGGTGTCTCCCGCCGCTTGAACATCTAGATGATAATGCCTCGCAAAGGAATGTAAGGATGACCAGGTCGCTGCTCGACAAATATCCACCGGAGGAATCAAAGCCCACTCGGCCCAGGATGTCGCTTGCCCCCAAGTCGAATGAGCCCGCAGCCCCTCCGGCGCTTCCTTACCACAGGCCTGATACGAAGCTGCAATCGCCTGCTTCACCCAGTGCGAAATCGAGGCCTTAGAGGCCGCTTCCCCTTTGCGTGCGCCGGCAAAGAGCACAAACAACCCGTCCGATTTCCGGAAGGCCTACGTCCGCCTGAGATAGCGGTATAACACTCTCCCCAAATCCAACTTATGCAGGGGTACTCCACTCTCAGCCCCCGCGGCCGAACGAAAAGTAGGCAAGAAAATAGACTGATTCACATGAAAACCGGACACTACCTTAGGAAGAAAAGAGGGCACTGGACGAAGCACCACCTTTTCCGCCAAGAACTGAATGAACGGTTCCCTACAGGACAGCGCCTGCAAATCCGAGATCCTGCGAGCGGAGCACAACGCCACCAAGAAAGCAGTCTTCCACGAGAGTTCTCTAAGCGGCACCGTCTTCCCTGGCTCAAACGGAGCGCGCATCAGGGCTCACAATACCAGATTCAAGTCCCAAGGCGGCACCACCGGTCTTCTAGGCGGGCGCAGGTTCTTAACTGCCCGGAAAAACTGCTGCACATCCCGATGCAACGTTAAGCTCCGACCTAGCACTTTACTACGAAAGGAAGCTATAGCCGCCAGATGTACTCGCAGGGTACTGAACGCTAATCCTTTATCCAGCCCGTACTGGAGAAAGGCCAAAACGTCCAGCACCCCTGCCGCTCCAGCGCTCACCCCGTGCCTGGCTCCCCAGTGCTCAAAAGTTCTCCACACACGAACAAAGGCCAATGACGTAGAGCGCCGACGCGCCTGCAACATGGTATTAACCACCGCTAAGGAAAAACCTTTCCGTCTCAAACGCTGCCTTTCAAGAGCCAAGCCGTAAGCAAGAAGCGATCCACCTGCGGCATGAGAATCAGACCCTGGTACAAACAAATTCATCCGACACGGTAACCGGTAAGGATGATCGACCAGCATGCGCACAAGATCCGCATACCACGCGCGCCTCAGCCAATCTGGGGCAATCAGAATCACTGTCCCGGGATGACTCGCAATTCTGCGCACTACTCGCCCTACCATCGGCCACGGAGGAAACACATAGAGAAGCTCCCCCATCGGCCAGGGCTGAACCAACCCTTCCAGGCCCTCGGACATGCGCTCCCTGGTTCTGCTGAAAAATCGAAACGCCTTCGCATTGTCGAAGGTTGCCATCAAATCCATAACCGGCTGGCCCCAGCGCTTCGTGATGTCGTGAAAGACGGCGTCGTTTAGCCACCATTCCCCGGGATCCAACAGCTGACGACTGAGAAAATCTGCCTGCACATTGTCTTTTCCTGCTACATGCGCCGCTGACAGAGCAAGAAGATGGTCCTCTGCCCACTTCCGGAGCGCCAGACTCTCCTGTAACAAGACAGCACTGCCCGTGCCCCCCTGACGACTGATGTAGGACACGGTGACCGCACTGTCTGAGAAAACACGAACTGCCTTGCCGCCCACCAGCGCCTCGATCGCCTGCAACGCCAGCGCCACTGCTCTCATTTCCAGCTGATTGATGGACCAACAAGACATCTCCGCCATCCAACGGCCTTGCGCCACCTGAGACACAATGCGCCCCCCAGCCGGAGAGGCTGGCATCCGTGGTGACTAACACCCAATCCAGCATGGTTAGCGGCATTCCCACCCTCAGATGCATGGGATCGCTTCACCACCCAGACTGCTGGCTACCTTTTCCGGACAAACCAACCACCGGCTGAGAGGATGGCGCTGCGAAGACCACCGGGACAGTAACGAGTGCTGCAAGGGCCGCATGTGGGCTCTGGCCCAGGGTAACATCTCTAATGCCGTCACCATGGATCCCAGGAGCTGCAAGTATCTCCAAGCCGTTGGAGCCTTGAGGCGCAAGAAGGCGGACACCTGACGCAACAGCTTTTGAATTCTGATCTCCGGCAGAAATACAGCCCCCCGGGCCGTGTCGAACAACGCCCCTAAATAGACCAGGGACTGCACTGGTGCCAACTGACTTTTGGCGCGATTGACCACCCAGCCTAAACCCTCCAGAAAAGCTACCACTCTCGCGGTGGCCGCCCGCGATTCGGGAAAAGAGCGCGCCCGGATAAGCCAGTCGTCCAGATAAGGATGCACCAGAATACCTTCTTTCCGTAAGGCTGCTGCTACTACTACCATCACCTTTGTGAACGTGCGAGGCGCAGTGGCTAACCCGAAGGGCAAGGCCTGAAACTGGAAATGACCCATGGAGCACCGCAAAGCGCAAGAACGTTTGATGGTGGAACTTGATGGGAATATGCAAGTAAGCGTCCATCAGATCTATCGACGAAAGCACCTCTCCCGGTCTCACGGACCGGATGACCGACTGCAGAGTCTCCATCCGAAAATGCGGTACTCTTAAGCAGCGGTTCACATTCTTTAGATCCAGAATAGGCCGAAAGGACCCCTCTTTTTTGGGAACCACAAAATAAATGGAGTATCGACTTAAACCGCACTGGTCCGGAGGAACTGGCAGGACCGCCTGAATTTGCAGCAACCGCTGAAGCGTCTGCTCCACTGCCGAAGCCTTTGCCGCCGCTCTGCACGGCGACATCACGAACGCTCCTTTCAGAGGCTGTTCAAATTCCAAGGAATAGCCATCCCGAATGATGTCCAGCACCCAGCGGTCTGTGGTAATGGCAGCCCAGGCGGAGAGGAAAAAGCGCAACCGACCTCCGATTTGCATCTCCGCCTGGACCTTCCTCGTTTCATTGCGGCTTCTTAGAGGCGCTAGACTGCGGTCCTGCAAATCCATGACCGAATCCTCGAGCACCACTAAAGGACTGGCCCCTAGGAAGGAACCGTCCCCTCTGATAAGGAGCAAAGCGAGTCCCCCGGAACCTACGAAACTCTCTGCCTTGACCCTGCTGTGACAAGCCCTGCTTCGGACCTTTCGGGCGGTCTTCGGGAAGACGGCCGCCTTTGGAGTCCCCCAAATCCTTCACAATCTTCTCCAACGCCTCCCCAAAGAGGAGCTTGCCCTTATAAAGGTAGTCTAGTCAACCGAGACTTAGAAGACGCGTCCGCTGCCCAATTCCTCAGCCAGAGAAATCTGCGAACAGCCACTACCGACGCCATGGCCTTAGAGGACATCCGAACCAAATCATAGAAGGTGTCCGCGAGATAAGCCGACGCCAACTCCAACTTCGCCCCCTCTGGAGCCGAAGCCCCTTCCAGACCTGACCTAGCTTCTGCCTGCAGCCACCTAATGGAAGCCCTGGAAACATAAGCTCCACAGATAGAAGATTGTAAGGCCAGTGCACTGGTATCAAAAGCTTGTTTCAGAATGGACTCCAGCTTTCTATCCTGCAGATCCTTAAGAGCCGTCGCACCCTCGACGGGGATAGTGGTTTTCTTAGTAACAGCCGATACTAGGACATCCACTTTCGACATACGTAATAACTCCTTCTCTTCCTGAGGAACCGGATACAAGCGGCCTAGCGCCCGTGCCCCTCTCAAGGTAGCTTCTGGGAACTCCCACTCCGATTCAATCATCTGTTTAATGACCCTATGGACCGGGAAACACCGTTGCTCTGCTCGAAACCCCTGCAATAATGGGATCCTCCAACGGCTCCGCCTGAGCAGCCGGCAAGGCAATATTCAAGGCCGCTAACGAGTGGACAATCAGCGCACCCAACTCTTCCTTCCTAAACACTCTGAAAAGATTGGGATCCTCCCCAGAAGATACCTCTCCTTCCTCGAGGTCCTCCGGCCACAAATCTAGCCCAGTCTCTGAGAGAAGCTCTCCCTCCTCTGGACCTAGAACATCTAACTTCGGCTGCTCCAGACCTTCCTCTGCTCCTGCGGGCACAACCACTGCCTTGGAAGAACCCTCACCGGGATCCCTCGGAGAGGCCAACAACGTGGGCAAGACTGACAAAGAAGGACCTATGTCCCTGCCCTGCCCCCACTCCAACTTCAGGCAGTAAGCCTTATGCAGGGAGAGAATAAAGTCCGGCAATAAAAAAAACTTTTAAAACTCTCCGGAGCCTCCCGCATCATCCCGGGGTTCTCCTCTAACACCGGAGCAGAGTGTTTGGCTTTAACCTTCTTTTTACCCGACTTATGCGGCAGCGCGGGAGAGACGGCAGCCAGCTTTAAAATGGCTGCCGTTCCTGCCTTTTCAAGGACCACCGGAGGCTTCCCTGTAGTAGAAACCCCTGACGCCTCCTCCATCGCGCTCCCCCAAGAGCTCGGAGTCGACCTCTAATGGCCCCGAAAGAACCGCGGACCCTAACCGACCCACCGAAAACCAAAGTCAACCCAGCAAAAGCACACGCACCTGATACCGCACTTGTCTCCTCATAAGAACATAAGATATGCCATACTGGGTCAGACCAAGGTCCATCAAGCCCAGTATTCTGTTTCCAACAGTGGCCAATCTAGGTCATACGTACCTAGCAGTTTCCCCAAGGGACACAGGTTCCACAATGCTTGTATTGGTTCAAGCATTGATATCCTGGGTCCCTTCTTAATAATGGTTTATGGACCTTTCCCTCCAGGAACTTGTCCAAACCTTTTTAAAACCCAACTTGTCCAAACCTTTTTTAAACCCACACCGCTCAAACGTCCTCGCACCACTGCTCGCGGCCAAGAAGAATGGGAGTCTGCAAACAGGAGACTGGACTCTGGGGCTCCCAGAACCGTGCTCTGTGATCGCGAAGGGGAGCGATTCCCGAGGCAGGCTCTGCCTCCACCGCTGTAAAGAAAACTATCCCCCTTCACGGCGTAAGGAAGCAAGGAGTGAACTCGTTCCTTTCGCTCGGCTCCTCTCACCTTTTTTTTTTTTTGTTATATTTAAACTTTACTCTCCCAAAAAGTAAAGGTTCAATGAAGACTCCTGAAACACCAACCCAGCTAGGGCCAGCAAGGAGACAAACTATGAAAAAAAACAACAAAAGTCGTTTTCCTCTCTTGGAGCCTGTCAGCAAGACGTCCTTCAGCTGCTGAGGACTGAAAAGACTGGCTCTCTGACACCAGGGGGAGCAAAGTGAGCTGTCAGCAAAGTTTTGGTGTTTTCAGTCCTCAGTTGCTGAAGGAGGTTGACTACCCTACTGTTCCTGGACTGGCCCGGAGAGACGAAAAGGAACTAGCGCTAACCGTGCAGCACCGATATTGGAAGCTGCACAATTAGCACTCGGTACCTATAAGATAGGCAAGGAAAACCCTTGCCTATCTTATAAGCATCGAAGCTAACCGTGCAGTATCCAATATCAATACTGCATGGTTAGCCTCAGCAGCTTCTGGGCAGCCCAGCCAGACCTAGATAGTCACTTCCTTGCCGAGGACGTGAATATCCGGGGTTTGAGGTTCAGAGGGCAGGGCTAGGTACGGCGCTTAGCCCTGCCCAGTTGAATATTGGGCCCTAGGTGACAACAGTCCCCTTCTCCAAGATCTCTAAATCTTCCTATTACCATTAAGAGATTCAGTAAAAGTAATTTCTGTGCTGGTCATGAATCTTGACTAGCGCTGCGACTGCTCCAAAACCTCCTCCATGGTAAACACCCACCCACAGGCGCAGAAGGCAGCATCATACCTCGCTGGTGATTTGCACATTTTCTTTTTCGCATATGTCTTGTAGCCTCTGAGACTGAATTTTATCTGCTAGAGGTTTAAATCGGAATTTGGAACATCGCGACGTTAATGGCTCAATTATTCTGAAAAAAGATTGGAGGCAGGGGGATGAGAACATTAATAATTACCCTGAAAAATCTACAAAGATAAAGCAACAACAGCCTCAGTCAGAGAATGGCAAGAATTAGATATGCTCCAAAAGGACCGTTAGGAGAACCAGAGGAACAAGCCAAAACAAAACCAAAGCTTCCAGAGACCCCGATTTATCAAGGCTTTTTTCTCACCAGCGACAATCAATTCAGCTCACTTTGTACTACAAAGAGTAGCACAGGCAAGATCTACAGTGCACCTGTAGGGTTTGGATTTTAGATTTAAACTACTAGCCTTTCCAAATCCCTAAAGGCAAGTTCCATAGTCAGACACAGCGCGTAGGTTGTGCTCAAGAAGGCTTACAATCCAAGGGCTAAATTTATTAACTGCGTTAAAAGTATTAATGTGCATTAACACAATTTAATGCCTGCCTCGTTACTGTCTATGCATAAAAGCAGTTATTAAGTTGAACTCTTAGTTTGTACTGGAGGACCCGGAAAGTAAAGTGATTTGCCCAAAGTCAGAAGTAAATCGGTACCAGCTGTGGGATATGGATCCTGGTTCTCGCCCTATTGCATAGCCACTACATTACCCCCCCCCCTCCCCCCAATTCCACTAAACCCATACACACCTGCTAACATAGTTACAAATTAGACAAAAGCGTGTGGTTTTTGACTCCTTCTCCATGGTGCGCCTCAGTGCCGCCTGAGCTGCTGAGGTCATGGAATCTGCTTCATCCAGGATCACAATCTTAAAAGGAGGACAAGGCTTTCCGCTGAGATTGAAACACAGAACAAAGACCATAATACGGAAACGTTTCAGTTTCCAGTTTATAACAAGTGAAACAAATTTTGATTAGCACTTATCTGTACAACTTTACTCCAAAGGGTTCACGGCCTAATTTCAGAACGACTAAAAAATAACAACAAACACTATGGTTGTTCTTAAAAACGGCAAGAATAGAGACCTTTAAAAACCAGCTGCACTATGAAAGCACCGCTCACCTGAGGCGGCATGAATACTTCTCTATATCAAGGAACTATAATTGTTTTTGTAAACCACTTTGCTTTTGATTATAGAGGCAGTACATATAAAATCTAATTAAACCATAACATCATTCCATACAAAAAAAGAGGGGAGGAATCCTCACTTTAACCAGCACAGTCCTTAGTTCTAAGCTGACCAAACATTGCAGACTGTCTCAGAGCCGTCTGGTTTCATCTATACCACCCTCACAAAGACACAGCACAACACGTTTTAATTTTTTGGACACTTGCTTACTCCAGGCGACTTCCTCCTACTGTCAGCTGAGCAAAGTTCTTCACCTTTTCCCGAATCACTTGTATTCCCCGTTCATCTGAGGCATTTAGCTCCAGGACTCTCTGCCGGAACAAATCATGCCTGGAAAGCAATCACAGAACCACTAGGGTCATAAGGCATGACCACCTTTTAGCTAAAATTTACATAGATACCAACCATCCATTTGATTGGGTTAAAGATAGTGTTGCCACTGTCTAAAATAATTATTCACTAGTGCCAGAGTTGCACCCAAGTGTGATACAGATTACAGTAGATTCCCTAGTATCAGCATCTAACCTTTCCACACCCCCAACCCTCATAGGTATGGTGAGTGGTGACCAAGAATCTAACTACCAGTCTCAGTATGCACAAATACCATACTCCACACAGAAAACTTAAGACATCAACTTACTGTGTGTACTTTAAGTTACTGTATATGTGATACCATCAAAGAGCTAAAGCAGATGTAAGAATGACCTATGAAAATTAAAGTGGAGGAGTGGCCTAGTGGTTGGGGCAAGGTACTTCAGGCCGGAAGGTCGGGGGTTCAAATCCCACTAGAGGACAGCAACCTTGAGCCAGAAGGACTGGGGTTTCTAGTCCCACAGGTGCTCCTTGTGGTCTTGGGCAAGCCACTTAACCCTCCATAGCCCATGTTCCCTGTAAAATAGTTATCTCCAAGTTATAATGCCCTGTTCAATGTAATTTCAGTTTGTTCAATGTAAACCGCACTGATGCAGAATAGCACGGTATATAAGAGAATATAAATAAATAAATAAATGGTATAAACAATTAGAAAATGAAATAAAAATGAATGATACATAATAAAAATTAAAATCATAAAAACCCAATAAAATGACTAATAACTAAAATAAACAATCAGTGCTCAACATGAAAAATTCTCAACACATATACATATAATGAAGACTTGTAGATTTCATTCAAACATATAGAAAGGACAGTAGGGGATGATAATATGATGTGCAGAATGTATATCATGTGAACAATATACCCGGTATGTTAAAGCAAACAATCTTAGACTTAATTTATAGAGGAGAATGAAGGACAGATGCCCCCAGCAGCTCAGAACATAAATGAAAGGCCTACAGAGGCAGCTCTCATTCTCCAGGATAGAGAACGTGATGAAAGTCTGTCTCAACATTTTCTACCCCTGTGATGTGTTGAGCTGAGAGCTTGCTGGTGGTGTTCAGCTCGTGGAAACAATTGTCTCATTTCCAGTGCTACGTCCACAGTATTAGTCCCCCTTGTCAGGTGACATAGGCCACAGCCATGGTCATGGCATTGTACGAGAGCATCCAGACTGCCTGGCCATGAAGTAGGTGATGAAAGCGCCCTCACTGCAAACCAAATCACGCTAATCTCAAAACCAAGTTGGCTTGGTGCTAGTCCACAGACTCTGAATTGTTCAACCAAACAGAGAATACCCAGGCTGGCATTGGCTGTCCCCACCAAACAAGGTGGATTCTTGAGTGGCATCCTCTTCAGCATATTCACAGAGCTGGACCACCAGAAGAGACTGCTCCACATCGGCGACAGAAGGGTAAGCCGAATGCTGTAGTTCTGGGAGGAGGGAGACCACCGAGGCAGCAACATTCTTTGTAGAGGATGCATGTGAGCCTGAGCCCAGTGAACCAGCTCTATCATGCCTGCCAAAGAGCCCAGGAGCTGAAGATAATCCCAAATCCTGGGAGATTGTTGCCTTCGAAAGGCTGTCAGCCGATTGAATAACTTGTCCCACCTTTCCCTGTTGAGATAAACACTCTACTGATTTGGATATCGAACCTTGCCCTGAGAAACTTCACAGTTCACCACCCAGCCAAGACTCTACAAAAACTGGATTACTCAGACAACTGACGCAACAGCTTCAAGCTGAGACTTTGCCTAGATGAGCCAATCATCCAAGTAGAGATGCATACAAATGTCCTTCCAGAGAGCCATGGCTACCACTACCATGGACATTCAAGAAGGTCCTGGGTGCAGTTGCTAACCGGAAGGGCAGAGCACAGAAAATGAAAATGGTTGCACAGAACGGCAAAACACAGAAAGAATTATTGATCCTCTCTGATGGGAATATGAAAATAGACTTCCTCAAGGTCTAGGGAGGTGAGAACCTGCCCTTTCCTCTCCACCTGAATGACCAATCTCAGCATCTCCATATAAAAGTGAGATGCTCTTAGGCCAATGATGATTCCTGGAGATCAAGAATAAGCCAAAAAGATCCATCCTTTTTTGGCACCATAAAGTAAATAGAATAAGTTCCCTGGAGACTTTTGCGGGGTGGCACTGGAACAATCACTTGGGGTGAAGGAGCTTTTGCAGAGTCTTCTTGGCTATGGAACTGCATGGAGAGACTGCAAAGGCATTCGATATCTTCCATGCACGCAGCACATAGCCATACCAAACAATATTGAGGACTCAACAATTTGATGTTATTTGGGCCAACTTCTGGTAAAAAAAGGCAGAAATAGACGCCCACCTGTGGTACCCCAGAATCGTCTCCTGCCCATTACTGGGATGGTCAAAAAGAAGAAGGACTGGCAGAGGAGGAAGATGCATCACTAGATCTGCAGGTCCCTTGAAAGGGCTGTGACTTTGGCCTGGACTTCAAGAAAGGAACTGACTGATTCCGTGGTCAGTAAATGTCTGGAGTCCCAAAAGCAGAAGAAAGGAGGAGGAAGATAAAGAGTGCCTGTAGGTACTCCTGGGCTTATCTGCAGGGAAATCCTGTGGCTTAACCTCTCCTACAGTCTTCTGCGATGGCCCAGAGTTCTTTGAAGAACTCTGAGGTGGCAGGACCAACCACTTGCTGAGGCAAAGGCTGAGGGCAAGCCTTTGGGGGCCCCACCAAAAGAGCCACATGTGATGGAAAAAAAGATGTAAAATTCTGCAGGAATAGAATCTAAGAATCCCTGGAGGGCAACTCCACTGTCATGAAACAGAGACACAGAAGCCGGGGCCTCCAGGAGAGGAGCATGCACTGCAATACAATGTAAAATGGGGTGCTCCCACCTTAACCGGGGGCCCAGCAGAGCAAGGGAAGGAAGGCCCTGGCACTCTCAATACCAAAGAGGGACCAGCTACCTCCTCTGCTCATTAGCCAGATGTTGCCCCCAGATCCTTAGCGCAGCAAGAAGTGCTGCTATTTGCCACAAGCCCAGCAGCATTGTGCTCAGCTCAGCATTGGGCCGTGAAGGCTGCGTAGCACCAACCAAATATGCATGAAATGTGGTGGCAGAAGAACAATGGTGCTGGCTGGCCTGACATGTCCTGCACAGTCCAATCACTGCCAAAACACCCCCCATGGTGGAACAGGCCTTGGCTGCACTGTACCTCCCCCAGTAGAAAGAGACGGAGAGAAAGAGCCCAGAATCCAGCAACCACTATCTCCTGGAGAAAGAAATACTGAAGGGTGCCTCTAGCTGCACCAGCCTTAGTACCAGTGATTATGTCACTGGAATCTTCTAGTCTCTCTCCGTCTCCATCATCTGCTGTCAGGCGGAACTCACTCATTTGTTTGGACTGGTCCAGAAGGATGATCTGGAATGGCACCTATTTAGGAAGGCCATTCCAGGCACATGGTGCCATAAGAGTCAGCAATGGAAGAGAAGAGCAAAAACCTGATGAATAGAGAGAGAAGGAACAGAGTTTCAGCATGAAAGCATTTATAGGCAAGAAGTAGTTTGCACTGAAAGCAGAAGATAGGGAGTCAATGTAGAACAATGCAAGAGCGCTAATATCTTCCTTCAGTTTGTCAGACTAAGTCACATTGCTGAATTTAAGACTGCTGCAAAGAAAGATGGTCTAGTCACCAGTGGCAAATTTATGCGGAACAGTTTGCAACAGTCCAAAGTGGGAGATAATGACTGAATAAGGACCTCCACAACACTGTGTTTAGAAAGAAAAATGAGATTTTTATATTATACAGACAAAGGCATGGTTTTAGTAATGTTTTTGCGTTGGGCATGGGAGAATCAAAAATGCCCCAAAATTACAGGAAAAAAAAAATGAGAATATACTCTCTTCCTATAGAAGGATCAGAAACAGGCTTTGCTCTAACTTTAGAGATTATGACAGATTCAGTGCAAATAATTTGGATATGTCTGACAAGTTCTTCGCATCAATATTCTTCCAACTGGTGCGAAGGAAGGAACAGAGTCTTTCTAGAGGGGACGTCTTCCTGTACACATGGACTGGCTACTGCTTGTTTTATCTTGCAGCGCTACAAAGGGAAAGAATCAGCCCCTAAGCTTGACATGAAGGGTGGATATTATCAGCAGTAAATTAAAGCATACACTCAGAGCATAGGTTAATGACCTGAAATCAAATTAATTAATTAAGACAAAAAACTTCAGATTACACCCTCAGCACAAAACAAACAGTAGCCTATTGGTCCCAGTAAAACTAAAAACGCTTTCTCTCTCTCCTTTCTAACAGAACAAAGAGTCAGTAGGTGCATTTATAATAGAAACTGCCATCTGTTTATACTGAAGTAAAATATAGACAGCGGGGCTCACCGGTCAGGCTCTCTGAATGTTCAGTGCTCGGACTCTATACAAACGCTTGGTTATAGGCAAGTACAATCTTACCCGTAGAGTTCTCTGGAGGCTGCCAAAATAGTGGAGGTTTTACCAGTTCCAGGAGGACCATAAAACAAGAGATTGGGAAGCTGTAATAGGAGGAGAAAGCATACATGTATATTAGTAGTTCACTGACATAAAAGTACAGATGACGTGGTTTTCTGTGGAATAAAGCTAAAATCTTTCCGAAGCTGTGGATTTGGTTATGCTCAAAGCCCTCAAAGGGTTGCAAGGCAGCAGAGTTGTTTCAGTTTAAGCCAATATGCTGTCAACAAGAAGGGACGTCCACACCATTTGCTGCTTGAAGGAATCCCTCCCCCAGGAGCACTTTGAGCATTTAGTAAAATAATAAAAACACGTGATTCCAGGAAAGCCCATATATATATAGTTGGTTGAAGCAACAAGCAGTCAAGAAATCAGACGACGCATTGCTCTTGGCAGAATGGCTATGAAAGACCTAGATAAGATTCTCAAGAGCAGAGATGTCTCTCTCCATACAAAGATTCAACTTGTTCAAGCCATGGTATTTTCAATAACATCATATGGATGTGAAAGCTGGACAGTGAAAAAGATAGACAGGAAGAAAATTGATGCCTTTGAATTATGGTGCTGGCGGCGAATACTGTGTATACCATGGACTGCCCGAAGAACAAACCAGTCGGTACTAGAGGAGATCAAACCTAAGCTTTCTTTAGAAGCTCAGATGACAAGACTTCAACTTTCATACTTTGGACACATCATGCGAAGAGAGAGGTCATTAGAGAAAGACATCATGCTTGGCAAGATAGAAGGTCAACGCAAAAGAGGAAGGCCAGCAATGAGATGGATCGATACAATAAGAGCAGCTACGGGTACCAGTCTGTCAACAATGAGCCGCCTGACTGAAGACTGAACCCAATTTAGGATAGCTATCCAGAGGGTCGCCATGAGTCGACTCCGACTCGACGGCACTTAACAACAAAAATCTGTACATTCAAGTGCGACTACATAAATAATCCAATTTTACAGCTGCTTGTCATTTTTGGCTAGAAAGAAAAGTGCAGTGTGTATGTGTGACTAAGCTAATTCTGCAACCCTTCAAAAGTCATTTAAAAAAAATGTTATTTGCTTTGCAAATTTTTTTTTTATTTTCAACTTTTACAGTTATATACTTCAATTTTTACAAACTTATTCATACACCATCTCTCACCTCCTCCTCTCATTATACATGAACTCAAACTTCAACCTTTATCCCCCAACCTGCTCTTCCCCCTTCCATTTATACACTTCTTTATGCTCTTTGTTATATATCTTACACCACTCTTGTACATTAGCACAATTCTACCAGTCTATCATCTTACACCTTAATGCTATGTTCATGAATTATGCTTTCATACCATTGCCACACCTTTTTATGTTTTCCTGCCTGATGCCTTCTATGCTCTTCAATCATAGATAAACCCCACAGCTGTTCCAACTTACTCACTACCTCCCTCATAGGAGGTACCTCCACACTCTTCCACTCATCGCAAAAGACTCATACGTGCTGCTATAATTCCATATCCCATAAATATTTCCTTAGCACCTTCTCCCTCTTTCACCCCCTCATTGAGCACAACCATTGCCGGTGTTAGTATTGTTGGTACGCCCGTAATCTCCTCATATAGCCTTCCTACCTTCCCCCAATACTCCTGTACCTTTGGACATTGCCATATCATGTGTAGTAAATCCCCCCTTGCCCCACACTTCTTCCAACACTCACTTGAACTGTCTGAAAATATTGCCCGGATCCGCACTGGAGTCCAGTACATCCTAAGCCTCAACTTCAAGCTATTTTCTAGTATTGGAGTTCCCCTGGCCAACTTATAAGTTCTCGCATATATTTCTGCCCACCTGCTATCATCTCAAGGTCCCGGGATCTCTTCTTCCCACCGCTGCTGCCAACTCTCCTTCTCCCTCCCCTTCTGTAGCAGCATTTTATAGATTCTTGATATTGTCCCTTTTTGAGACCACTGTTTCCCCATCATCTCCTCAAATTGCGCAGGTTTCCTTTCCATATCTGATGTCACTTCCCATGTATTCATAAAATGCCACAGTTGTACATATGCATGCATATTGGTCCTTTTTTTTCTATCTGATACTCTTGCTGTAGTTCCTCATATGTTTTAATTCCCCCCTTTTCGCAACAATTGTCCTAGCCTCTCTAACCCTTTTCCACTCCACCCCTTAAGTACCTTAGAATTCCTTCCCAGCCCCCATCTCCTACCACACTGATAAATGTATATCTCGAGTACACTTTCCCTTCCATGAGAAACCCCCTCCATTTTTTCCCACACCTGAAACATAAGCTCCAATGGATTATCCTCTCTCCACCCCCCCCCCCCCCGGGTCCCAAATTCTCCTCTCCTTAGATTCTTCACCCCCTGCCTCCATCTGTACCCAACTTAAGATATCCGCCCCCTCCCACCATGCTAACAGCATCCTCAATTCTGCCGCTTCAAAATATTTCATCAAGCAGGGCACCCCAACCCCCCTCATTTGATACAAGGTCCCCCTTGCAACCTTAGGGTGCTTCCCTTCCCAAATAAACTGCATAATCATGCTTTGTAGCTTCCCTATCTCCTTCTTAGTCACCTTACAGGGCAAGGATGTGAACAGAAACAGCAGTCTCAGCAGGACATTCATTTTCACTGCCGCTATCTGGCCTAAACCTGACAATCGTTGCTCCCCCCCCCCCCCCACCATGCCAAATCTCCCCTTATGGATTCCATCAATGCCTGATAATTCCACTGTTTAATCCTCTCTATTGGATTTCCCAATTGTATCCCCAAGTACCGAAACTGCTGCTTTACCCATTTGAAATTGAAATGCGACTTTAACCTTTCCTCTAGCCCCCCTTTCAGGTTAAACCCAAGGACTTCTGTTTTACCAGAGTTAATTTTATAGCCTGCTACACTACTAAACCCCTTTATAATTCTCATCAATACTGGCAATGTAGTAAAGGGCTGCGTTAATGAGAAGATCACATCATCTGCGAACAATGCTATTTTCTCCTGCCTCCCTCCCTCCCACTACTACCCCTTTTACAGCCGCTTCCCTCCTGACCACTTCTGCCAAGGGCTCAATGGCCAGCGCAAACAAAAGTGGTGACAAAGGACACCCTTGCCTAGTCCCCCTCCCCAATGTAAACTGTTCAGAGTATCCTCAATTTATTCTGATCCTCGCCCTCGGATGCTCATATAAGGCTTTTATCCATGCTATATACCTGTGCCCAAATCTTCTCTCGTCCAGCACTTGAAACATATATGGCCATTCAACTCGGTCAAACACTTTCTCTGCGTCTACCATAACTAATACCGCCCGCTCTCCATTGCCCTGAAGATGCCATCAATGTTCATCACTTTTCTGATGTTATCACACCCTTGTCTCCCCTTTACAAAAAAGATCTGATCTCTATATATGATCTTAGGCAAGATCCCCTGAATCCGATTGGCCAGTACCTTAGCAAATATTTTGGCATCCAAATTTATCAATGAAATGGGCCTGGGCCTGTACGAACTGCACACCCTCTTTATCCTTACCAGGTTTTGGTAACACTGATACCCGCTTCCCCCATCGTCTGAGGAATCCCTTCACCTTCCAGTACCTTGTTAAGTACCAGAGTCAGTATTGGTGTAACTTGCTCCACCATCTTCCTATAGAACTGCGCTGTATACCCATCCGATCCGGGGACTTTCCTAATTTCAGAGATTTTATAGCTTCCTTCACCTCCCCCTCCTTTATTTCCTCTTCCATTCTTTCCCTGTCCTCTGGATCCACCTTACCCAGCCCGCACGCCTGCAGATATCTCTTTATCTCCTCCTGTCCCTTTTGCAACTCACTTTGATACAACTTTTGGTAATATTCCCTAAAAACCCGACTAATCTCTTTAGTGCGGTGTATCATCCTCCCCTTATTGTCCCTAATTCCTTCTATATATGCTGCCTGTCGTTGGGCCCTCATCCTACTTGCCAGGATCTTCCCCGCTTTATTTCCCCCTTCAAAATATTTTTGTTTCAATACACTTAGTTTAAACGCAATTTCTTGTCCTCTCAGCTTACTGAGCTCTGCTCTTGTTTTTATCAGTTTAGCCATTACCCCATTGTCCCTTGTCCTTTGATGTTGGACCTCCAGCTGTTTTATCTGTCCTAGCAAGTCCTCTTCCACTTTCTTCTTTTCCCTTTTTATTCGCGCTGCTATACCGATTCGTTTTTCACTAATGACGGCCTTTAAGCCCTCCCAAATGGTTTTCAACTGGACCTCTCCTGTCTCATTGAAGGTCAGATACTCCTTAATAGCTGCACTCACCACCCCCACATGCTCCTCATCATCTAACAATGAGTCATTTAGTTTCCAAAACTTGATCCCCTCCTCCTCTGCTCCTATATCAATAGTTACACTTACTGGGGCATGATCTGTTCATGTGATTTCCCCTTGTTCTACCTCTTTTACATTTGATGACCATTTCTCACCTCCCCATATCATGTCCAACCTGCTGTAGGTGCCATGCACCTGTGAATAGAATGTGTACCTACGCTTCCCGGGATGTCTAACCCTCCATAAATCTATCACCCCCAGTCTCTCCTGCAACCTCTTCATGCTTAGTCTATCCTTCTTCCCCCCACTACCCTGCCCTCCAACCTTGGATTGCTAGTTAAGTTAAAATCTCCCCCCAATATTAACTGAACATCACCCAATTCCTTTGATATTTTGTCAAATGCTTCTCTATGTCCCTCATTTGGGCCATATACGCTTATCACCCACACCTCTTCCCCCCTCACGTGCAACGTCACTCCCACCCATCTCCCATCTCTCCCCCTTTTCTCATCCACTATGCAATGTCTAAATGCTTCCCCCACCAGAATTCCTACCCCTCCCTTTTGAGGATTCGCCCTCTGCCCCGCTAATACCACCTTTGGGTATGATTCTGATTGTAACAAATACTCCTGCCCCACCCTTAGATGAGTCTCTTGTATACAAATGTCTGCATTCATACGCCTACCCTCGCGCTCCAACATCCGTCTTTTTTGCCACGTCCTTAACCCTTTTACATTTATGGTAGTTACTCCCAATTGCTTAGCTTTCCCTCCACCCCTATGCCCTCTTGCCTCCCTTCCTCTTCCACCTTCCTTCTCTCTCCCCCCCCAACCTCCCCTCCCAAGCCCCTTCTGCTCCTCCTCTTTATCTTCTGTTTCCTCCCTCCCCCACTCTCCAGTCCCCCCTCCCCGCCCCACCCCTTCCCTCCTTATCCAGGTTTTAGAATAGTGCGATCCCTGCTCCACCACTTGCCCCACCTCCCTCCCCCTTCTCCTTCAACTTTCTCCCATTACCATCCGCTCCCTCCCTCCACCCACAAATCCCCATATTCAAAAACATCATGTAATATACTGTTTACAATTCAACCATTCCTATTATATACTTTGCAAACACTTCTATGGCTATACATTGTGCTCTACAATACTATTTTATTATCAGTTCACCATCTGTGCCTTCTCGGCCTCACCCAGCATGTCCATCTGTAAGCTCTCCACCACCTTAGCTGGTTATCTCTTAGCTTTTTCTTTGCTCTCTTTACTCCGTCCCTTCTTCAGTTCTTGCTGTTCTTCCACACATTGACGCTTTTCCACCTCATTCCCTGTTTTGTCCATATCAGTTCCACTGTTAGTTTTCTCAGACCTCATCCCCGCTTCTTGTAACGCTGCTTTCGCCTCCTCTACCGTTTGTACTCTCCAAATTTTCCCTTTTACTGTAAAGGACAGCCCAAAAGGATGCAACCACCTGTATTTAATATTTCCATTTCTCAATATCTGTGTAACAGGTTGCATGGCTCTCCGTCTCCGCAATGTTCCAATGGACAGGTCTTCGTATATAGATACTTGGCATCCTTGCCAATTCAAGGCCCCCAGGCTCCTTATTTTTGTTACCACCCAGTGCTCTGTCCAATGCAATCTCCTCAGGGTCCACATCCCCCCCCCCCTTTCTAAGTATTTCCGAACATATCGAAGCCACCACTTTCGCGCTGTCTTGGAATTCCTTCTCCTCCAGCACTCCTCTTATCCTCAAGTTATTCCTGCAAGACCTATTTTCCAAGTCCTCCAATTTATATTGCATCTCCTTTTGCCATTGTTGTATTTCCTGAATCCCCTGTTGCTGCTCCTCTTGCTGCTGATCTAAACTTTATAGTCAATTCTCATGGTTTCCTGCTGCATGCATCAGTTCCATTATGTCTTCTTTCAAATTTCCTGTTAGTTCACTGAGCTCTGTTTTTACTGCTTGCACCTCTTTCTTTATTTCAGTGAACCACTCCTTGAGCTCCACTTTGGAAATATCCTTCAAAACGTTTCCTTTCCTTGCGCCACAGCACTTCTACTTGTGGGCCCCTCAGATGCCTCCATTTGTTCAGCATTTTTATTTTTAGTCTCCAAGGCATTATGTTCACCGCCCCCCCCCCCTCTGAAAAGCATATTCTCTCAAGTCCATAGTTTTCCTTCTCGTAGCCATGATATACTTCTTGACTTGCTCTCCGTCTTCCCCGTCAGCCACTGCTCATCAATGAAAGGGTAGCCTTTAGTTCAAATCCTTTTAAACACACAGACCCCTGGGTTCTTCAAGATTTTCCTCGTTGTTCTTCCCTGCTTTGACTTTTTCGATTTTCACCCCTACTTTGTCTTTCTTCCTCCTTTTTTGCCATCATGTCCGTTTTACTGCCCACTGTGCTGCTTTTCTCCTTCAATGTTCTCCCCCTACTTTCACTGGAGTGCTTTAATAGCCTTTCCCTCTTTGTGCTCTTCTTTTTCTATCACCTCCTGCTTTCTTATTCCCCTCCTTTACTCCTGCATTCACCTCGTCTTGCTTTTGCTGTGTTTTTCACCTTCCTCTTTAGCACCACCATGCCCACATACCGGCTCACTCAGCCATCTTGTCTGCCACGCGGTTGCCGATCGCCATCTTCTTTGCTTTTCCCTCACTGTCCTTTTCCCATTTACTCTTCGAGCGCTCTCGTTCTCCTCATTCATGTCTGCAGAACGCTCTCTCTCCGGTTCTGCACCTCTATTCTGCTGCTTTCTCCTCACCGCCGATCAAGCTGCTCTCTCCCGTGCTGCTCCTGAGGCTTGCCGACACTGCCGCCTGCTATTCTTTCACTCCCCGTTCAGTCCAGCAGCTCCGATCCGGCTTGTCTCTTCTCCCCTACTCACGGGGTCCCCTCTTCTTTTTTTAACTCTTAGTTTCACCCCATGAGGGTTTTTTTCCTTTATTTATGGCAGGGTTCACCATTGGTCTCTGTAACGTCACTTCCTCTCTCCGTTTTGCAATGTTTTAGGCCAGCTATGAGCTCTGTACTTTTAGCTAGTCTCCATCCTAGGGCACTTTAGCTCAGAAATAAACTCAGATATTTGCTGTTTGCTTCTTTGAAAGTAGCATGGTAAATGTATTTTAGTGCTATGCACAGCTACATTGAAATATACTGATAATGGCTGTGCTCTTGATGGTAGCACTAGAGTAGTGCTTCCCATTGCCTCCATAAAGATAAGTATATTATATACAGGGTGGCCCAAAATAAGTGAGAACATCTCGTAGCATATAAGTTATTTAAAATTTCAAAAAGACAGATGTAAACGATTGACAAATTAAAAAAAGAAAAGATGGCAACAGGAAATTGTCGAAATAAAAGACGCTATATAGCTAAAAAAGGTAAATAAGTAAAACTATTTAAGCTTTTAATTTACGAGATGTTTTCACTTTTTTTGGGCCACCCTGTATATGTTCTAATGTCATCTTCTTTTGGGGCTTGGATATATATTTCTTTAAAAAAATCTTTTGAAATCATTTATGTAAATTGTCATTTAAGAAAAAAGTTTTGTTTAAAAATTGGAGGGTTTTGGGTCTATGATGATTGTAACAAAAGTTCCTGTGTTTACCCAAGATGATTTCTCATTGTTACATAAGTAGTAAGTTATAAGCACACCGTTTTCCTCCTTTCCTTTAATTTTTCCTAATGCTCGCAAGGTACTTGCATTGTGGCAAACAACTTCCTTCTGGAGTTTCTGGAAGGTGATATATATATTTATTTAGCTAGAATTATATACTGCTTAGTCTAACACAACCTAACAAGATGTGTTTGGAAAATGCTTTTAATCAAGCCGGTGGCTCCCAGTACCATGGAAAATATTTCTGTATTTCTATGTTATCAAAGAGACCTGGGTGCACTGCAGAGCCAATAAATTGAAGAGGCTTGATAAACCTATTTGTGCCTAATGAGACTACAGTATTATACAGCAATGCACACATCTTAAGGAATATCTCAATTCTATAGCAGCTATGGGTGCCAGTCTATCAACTATGAGCTGCCTGACTGAAGACCGAATAGAGTTTAGGACAACTATCCAGAGGGCACTTAAGATACCAATGCGTCTTTCAAATAAAACTACTTAAAAAAAACAAAACACACCTTTCTTCACTTTGAGGCTACAAAGAAAAATGGTCAATACTAGAACTTTTGACAACACTCCAACTTGGATTGACACTTTAGTGTCTGCAAGTACAGCTAGAGCCCAATCTATTTAGTCCACCACCTAGCAAGAAAATACATTGAAATATTTTTTTCCCAGGATGTCACATATTCAAAGAACTAGGAAGAGTTAGCTGTTAGGTAATGGGGCTTTAAAGTGCAACCAGAGTCCACTGGCTGTCTGCCAAGCCAAAACCCTATTACAGCACTGATGCAATGTTAGGGAGCTATTCTAGTATGGATGTAATGCCACAGCTGCTATTTCAAGATTGTGACCAACACGTTTGAGGGCTGTGTGTAATTCAAGCTGCTGTAGTGGAAGGTTAGTCAGCTAGAGGTGGAATTGCACCAAGGAACATAAAAAAAATATATGTAAGAAGGGTGAACTGCATCTCGCGGCTCATGCTCATTCTTTATAAAGTGGGACAGCTGGTTTGACGATCCTGCATGTCATATGCAGACTTTGTTTGCTGCTCCATTTTGGTTTAATTTTAGTGTTGTTCTTGCATTTCAGCACTTCTATATTTTAATTTTAACAAGGTGGCCTGGTCAGCTTGCTGGCTCAGTGGCAGTGCTGTGGAAGGTCCTTGCTTTGAACTCACATTTGGGTCCTTAAACTGGGTAGCAGTATTATCCCAAAAACAAGCGGATAGTTTTTGGGATAATACTTAGTCACTCAAAAAGAATTCCAAATATCAAAAGCCGTCAATAAATAAACTACTGAAAAAAATATGTTTTCTGTTGGACCAAGCAAGCCTTTACGGTATAAAAACCACAGTATACCAATGTCTAGGTCCTTTTTAATCTTTAAAAAATAACCCACAATCCATAAACCAATATGAATACTACTATGTGACACATTATATACCAATGGCTATTGTCCAGATCACCAACACAACGCTATGTTTCAGACGAGCCCAAGCTTACGTCTTGCTTCAGGGTGATACACACTTATCTTAAAGTTAGATCTTCTAAGCTTTCTAGCAGCTCAGCATTCACTTGGCATTCTGCTTGATATCCCCGTATCTTAGCGTCTGACATCAGTCAAACACCTGGTTCCCGTAAAATCACGGTAACACATTCATATACAAGCAATTACCAAGGACACAATCACAACAACGTGATCCAATCAATATTCTCATTCATTCCTTTCGGAGACAGGGTATCCAATGTAAAAATCCACCGCTGCTCCAAAAAATGAAAAGTATTGTCCTCAATCCACCCCCCCTCCCCAAAGGCCAATACAAGTACACAATCCAAAAATCGCAATTGCAAAAAGAAAAAAAGTCATGTTCAACCTCCAAACATTGGCATACCATCGAGGATGATTTAGGGGGGGTGATACAGTTGTTCAATCTTCAGATCAATATGCTGAAGATTTGTGATAACTTTAGAATAGAGGATCCGACAAAGTTAGAAGTTCCTAAATCAGTTGAGAAAGCTTGGCATCTAAAAATTATATTACTACCAAGGAGGAGAATGACTTTCTAATCCAGAAGTACCCCCGAAGTCTGAGATTCTATTCATTACCCAAGATACACAAATAGAGCACAAATCCTCCAGGAAGACCAATAGGGAGAGATCTATATTGGAACTCAGTTACCGTTTTCTGGATTAGATTCTGAATCCAATAGCCATGCAGACAAAGTCATATATTAAGGACACCACCAATATGCTTAACTGTCCTGTCTAACGGAAGAAGCCTGGCTGGTATCTTTTGATGCTATTTTGCTTTATACAAATATTGAACAAGAGGGAGCAATTCGGATTGTTCAAGACCTCTCGTAGGAATTTGTGATGGCATATAAAAGAATCCAAAGGATTCATTATTAAGCTATCAAGATTGTTCCTTACTAAAAATTATTTAGTCTATGATGGTAAATGCTATCTGTAGATCCAAGGGATTGCGATGGGGATTACAGTAGCACCTTCGATTGCTATTTTGTATATGGCCTCCTTTGAGGAGAATTCCATTTTTGTGGTTTCAGTATATAACTATGTGGTATCGTTTTTTTGGATGACATCTTTTTGCATCTGGGTTGGGTCTGCAGTTGAACTGGATTTATTCCTGCTATGGCAAATTGGCAAAGACGACTTGAAATTTAGTATAATGTGAAGTGAATGCTGAGCTGCTAAAAAGATTTGGTTTCCCGTTGATAAATGAAGATCAGGGATGTTTGTTAATTTTGAAATTCATAAATTAAAAAAAAACAAAAAAAAACAAGATAAATCTTGTATAGAAAAACAAGAAGCTTATACATCAATTATTGCAGAAATAATTAGCAAAAGGAAAAGCTAAATAAGAATCTCCTACAAGTCCAATATAATGGGGGAGGGGAGGAGGAAAAGTAATGGTAACCCAAACCACCACAAGTAAAGAAAAAACAGAAAAGGCAACAACTTAAAAAACAAGGACTACGTCGCTTCTAGGAAGGGTGCCACTGATGAAACAGGTGCTTATAAAGGCGATTAATTCAGTAGGTTGGAAAAAAACCCATAGCATACAGACTTATAGGAAATTAAATATTTACATGGAAATTTCAAATAGAATAGAGTGCCTAATTGCAATACACCAGGTTTTAACAACAGAAACTGCTGACGTCTCTTCTGGGTTTCTTTTGCCAGATCTGGAAAAACAGATATAGAAAGGCCACAGACCAAAACATTTTTCTTTTTGAAATACATCTTCAAGATCCAGTTTGCGATCAAAGACCAGGGCACAGAAAACTAATAACGTAGCCTCCTTGGTTGCTGATGACTTGAGATCATCAGTAAAGTTCAAAATATCCATATTAAGCTCACCAGTTTGATCAGAGACACTCTTTCGGCAGTAAGTAAATAGTAAGCCTTTGTAATTGGAGGCACTGTTCCCTCTAAGCTGTGTGCGTGTGCGCGCGCACACACCTCGCCAAGTGAGCGCACATACTTTACAACAGAGCGCACAAAAATTACAGTTCTGATTCTGATAGAATACAACACAGACGTCTTAAAATTTAAAAATTGTTGTGTATTTACGGTTTTCACAAGTTCTACAATATTTTCTAGTGCAATCAATGTGGTGTACATACTGTATTCTGATGTGTAGTCAAATTTTAAAGTATATAACTCCGAGTGTCGTTATGTGGCGCACAAAAATTTAACCTTCCTTCAAAAGCTGCACAGCTGATATTTTATGCGCACACAGCCTACAGAAAATTAGAGGGAACATTGATTGGAGGAGTAAATTTTTTTTATTTCATAGGTTTTTTTATATTGCTTTATCATTTAGTCAAAGCGGTTTACATTGTAACTTAAACTTGGTAATGTACCTTAAACAGGGACATCGATAACTTGGATTTTTCTGAGGCAATGGAGGGTTAAGTGACTTGCCCAAGGGACTTGAACCCTGGTCTCTTGGTTCACAAGCCAGTGCTCTAACCGTTAGGCTTCTCCTCCACTCCACTCTTTAATAACAAGAAGAGTCTCTGCCATGTACCTCTAACATAGCTAATGCAGACACCCCAGGGGTTCTAGGAAAATTCAGTACATTGAGATTAGCTGCTCTATTAACATTTTCAAGTGACTGCAACTTACATTTTAACGCAATATTGTCCTTAACTGAGGCAGTATTAGTATCAGAGAGAGCAGAGATCTTACTCATTTGTTCTTGAGTCAATAACTCTTACAGTTTTCGCCATCAGATCAAAGTTCAACTTTACCTTGGAAGCCAACTCAACTCTGGAAATGTTATCCGCCAAAAGAACAATGGTGTCTTAAATGGCCTCGGGAGAGACCTGCTTAGGACGAGGCAAAGTAGCCAGAAAAGGGAAGAGGTCACCACAACAAACACAAATTGAATCTTCATGCACTCCAACTCCACTCTAGGAGGCAAATTCCACCGCCTTCAGAGATCTCGGGGCATCTCTGGCGAACCCAGAGACCACCATTGCGGCACTATCCATCTGCTCCCCTCGAACGTGGAACACAGAAACCACCAGCTTCTGATGTGCAGGCCTCAGAGCTATTGAGAGCTGGGGTGAAATCCCGCAGGCATGGAGGCAGCATCCGTGCATCTGGGGAGAGAGATCTTAATATCCGAAAGCGATAACAAACCCTCTGATCCCGACACCGCAACAGAAGGACTCAACCCAGCAAAAACAATCTCTGATACTCCCCCCCAAAAAAAACCAAGCAATAGGAGCTACAGTGATGGAAGGAGCAGGATTCTAGGTCTTTCTTGGCCTTCCCCCTTACGCTTCGGCATGAGGAAAATTGGAGCAGCAGCACTATACCACCCATCTTAACCACGCCTCCCCCCTCCGATCCAGTCATTGTTTTTCCAAAGATACGATTTTTAAAATAAGTTTGTATCACCCTAAAGCAGGACGTAAGCTTGGGCTCAGCCGAAACATAGCACTGTATTGGTGATCTGGACAATGGCCACTGGTATATAGTGTGTCACATTATAGTAGTATACATATTGTTTTATGGATTGTGGGTTATTTGTTAAAGATTAAAAAGGACCCAGGCATTGCTATACTGTGGTTTTTATACTGTAAGCGGTTGCTTGGTCCAACAAAACAAACAAATTTTTTTTCAGTATATTTATTGGCAAGAGTCTTTTGATAATTAGGATTTTTTTTTTAGTAGTGACAGTTGAGAGGCACAGGCTCCCAGGAGATGTGGTCAATGCTACATTTGCAGCTGTGGGAGGAGCCCTAAGGCATGGCCCCCAGCCTAGGACCATTTCCTGCAATGACCAGACACTGGGGTGAGGGGACAGAAGAGGAAAAAGCAAGCCCCAGTTAACTGGAAATGAAGGTTCAGTGATTTTGATTAAGCAGGGAGCCCAAAGGAGTGTGAAGAAACTCAAGTTGGACAGACAGAAAAGATGAAATAATTTCTTAAATAGATTATTTTTCTTAAAAAGAGTCTCATAGTGCAGGAAAATAATGGAAACTGGCACAATCTTATGAGAAAGGAAGACTGCATCTCATTCTCAAAGAATGTGGGCTCTCTCTGCTTTGAATTTAAGCTCTGGCTATATTACTGATGCAAGGGTTAGCATAACTGTACTGCTGAGCAAACCACTCTCTCTTCTCTGTGCCCATCTAAAGCCAACTTATTACAGCTTAGGCTCATGAATGAGTCACTTATAACTTTATTTGTTTTCCATGGCTAAAAAAACAGGGTGGGGGGAGGGAACTGGAAGAGGGGGAAGACAACTAAACATCCAGATACTTTGGATTTAGTTGTTCACTTTCCCAAATCCAGCAGATTCCTGTCCCAGAAGGCTTGCAATCTCAGTTAGCACTTGAGGCAATGGAGGGTGGAGCCACTTGCAGAAGGTCAAAAGTATCTGGAGAAGCAGGATTTTGAACTCTGGCTTCCGATTCTTGACCTGCTTGCTCTAATCACCAGGCTATTCTTCCACGCCGCTTGTCTTAATTATAACAATTTTTGTTCAGCGTTTAGCTTGCTTTATAAAAAAGTACAAAATCTTAATGCACCGTATTAATCACACTAAGCATTTTGATGTTATTGAGCCACTGGAAATCAAGCAGATGCAGAACAGGAAGCATGCCCTACCACTATGAATAGAAGTTATACTGAGCTCTGCAATGCAGGGCGTAAAAGGTCAACATGTCAGCACATAAGCTGTTCCAAAAGTCAATCGCAAAATGTAGACTCCTGGAAATCCAGCAGCTCCTAGGTTAACTGGTGCTAAAATGGTCTGAAGAGGACTTGCTCAACTCACAGTTATAAAATGTATAATATGCTAAATACTAAAAAAAAAAAAAAACTCTTCAGTACTTATCTTGGAAATCCTAAATAGCCTATGTGAAAAATAAAGTTATTTAAATCATCTTTGTGCAAAAGAAAGCTACATGGGCCACAAACAAACATATTAATACAGCTGTGGTCAATATTATTGGTATCCTTGTAGTTTAACCCTTAATGTCCAATATCTCCTAACAAACAAAGAGGCCAGTGAAATGGCTTTGGACTATATATACATATACATAATTGACACATAAAAGAATTAAATAAAACAAGACCAATTAAAAAAGGAAATAGCAGGAAACACTATAAAAACTAAGATTACCAGGACATGATTATTTTAAAATCTGAAATAGTACTTGAATCCACAAGGGATAGAAAAGCTCACATATGAAACCAATTTTTTTTGTGCCTTCAACTGACTCCTGGTGATCCAGCTGCCTCTGGATTTTCTTGTCAATGTATCACCGGAATTAGATTGCCAGGCTTTTTCTTCCGAGGCAATGGAGGGTAAAATGACTTGCCCAAGATCACAAGGAGTGCCAGTGGGAATTGAACCCTTGATCTTCTGGATACTCGGCAGTTGCTCTAACCACTAGGCTACTCCTCCATTCTTATGAAACCAACACTATCCCATTAATTGCTCACCATCACATAATATCATTCATTGTTCTATATTTGTCGGACTATGTTCATCAAAGCTGCTATCATCAGCTCCTTCTAGCTTTATATTCCCTATTATTATTTTCTATTTTCTTGTTTGTTTATTTGTCCATAAAAACTGCCAACCATGACTGTCACGTATCGAATAGTATAGACTTATTCTGCTTCAGGGCTTAATATCTCTAATAAATCCACACACTTATCTTTTCCGAAGAACTTCAATCCTTCTACTTTCTAGAAAACTTCATTCCTTCTACCATAGGAATGAAATCCCTTTCAAGCACCGCCTGCCCAAGGCTACTGGTGCTTTTTTTGCCAATGACTTCCAAGATTCGCCCATCTGTTTTTTGAAGAAAAGCAAAATCAAGATCAGTCACCTTTTTCTTCTTTCAAACTTTCTTTTATTTTAATTATGCTTTTATTCAATGTTTTTCATAAATATCTTTACAGCTATACACCTGCTGTCAATTCCTCCCGTTAATCTATTATTCTTCGGGAGCTCTGTGAAAGACACATTCCTCTACAATGTAAACCAGTCTTGTCTGTCTATTCAGAACTCCTGGTATCAGAGTTTAAAGAAAAAATCCAATATCGTACTTCCCTATTTCCCCCTTGCCAACTCAAGGGAACATGATCTAAAATTCTCCATTTTAAATCTCCAAAATCATGATGAAATGCCTTACAGTGTCCCACTACTGGACCCGATAGTGTTCCAGTATTCAGGCGTGATCTATTTTCCCTGAGCCGCTGATACAGGGGTGTCTTGTCCTGCCCACATATAGTTTGTTGCATGGACATACTAGCCCATATACCACAAAAGCAGTACGACAAAGTTTTCCACCGTGAGCATATGGGTGAATTCTGGACAGCAAAAACCAGTAATGGTTAAGTGGCAAAAATCACATTCCCCACATACCATGCGACCTACATCCCCCAAAGACAAATCCTCCACTGGACTCGAAGTGATGGACTGACAAACAATCTGCAATGTTTTTTCCTCATCTGCAGGTCACTACAGGACGCTCCTGAAAACAGAGATGACCCTGTAATAAACTCCAGTATTTATGTAAAATTGCTGCAACTCTTAGGGCTTTAACAGAAAATGGCAAAACATCAACTATTATAACCTCTTCTGAATCCTTTCGAGGTAATACGCCCACTGGGCATTAAGACCTCTTTTATAAGCCTTAATAATCTCCGGCATTGGATACCCATGATTTATATAAAGCTGTATATATTTTTTTGCCCAACTCACATATTCTTTATCATAGCAAATCCATCACAACCGCAAAAATTGACTCATGGGTAAACTTCGTTTTGATCGAACTGGATGATAACTTGTATAATATAAACAAGTCATTCCTAGACACAGGTTTTTCATACAAAGTAGCCAATAACCCTTTATCCAACTTAAAAACTAATATCTAGGAAAGGAATCTTCTGAGAATCAAAATTAATTCAAACTGTAAATTGGGTTTCTGTTCGTTCAACCATCCCACAAACTCAATCAACTCTGATTGAGACCCTTTCCATATACAAAAGATATCCTCAAGGAACCATTTCCAAATACTTATATTTGACATCCAGCTTAAGTCATACAAAATTGCTCCTCAAAGAAGGCTACATACAACGTTGCCACTGTTGGGACTACCGTAGCCCCCATGGCAATCCCATAAATTTGATGGTAAAAATCGGCCATTTAGCAAAATTAATTATCGCAGAGTACCAACCATAAAAGTTGCAAGACATACTCCTTTGGCAGCCTGGCAGGAATTTCTGTCCCCATTCTAAAGCAGCCAACACTGCCATAGCCTCTTGCTGATCCAAGGTAACCAATAGATCAGTTTCTTCTATTGTGTCCAAAGTTGGCACTCTTATAGAAACAGGATAAAATAAAATAAAAAAACTTAACTGTCTCTGATATCTCAACAAGTAGAGGTGACCTGCACGGATCGGTGGGTACACCCCTAAACAAAGGGGTGGGTAGGGGTGACCTGCATGGAGCGGCGGGTACACCTATTCTTGCCACCTTGCTGGGCAAACTAGATGGATCATGATGGTCTTTATCTGCCATCATATATTATGTTGGTATGTTAAATGATGTTTTTAATAGATCCTTGGAGACAGAAGAAGTTCCACAGGTTGATATTGTACCTCGTCACAAAAGCGGTAATAGGGAAGAAGTGACAAACTACAGGCTAGTAAGCCTTACCTCAGTGACAGGAAAAGTAATGGAGGAGCTCCTGAAAGAGCGAATAGTGGATCAGGCAACCTGTTGGTTTTGAGAAAGGACAATCTTGCCAAACAAATCTGATTGAGTTCTTTGACTGGTTGACCAGAGAACTAGATCAAGGGCTTGCAATAGATGTGATCTACCTAGATTTCAGAAAAGCCTTTGATACTGTTCCTCATAGGAGGCTTATCAATAAACTCAACAGCCTGGGAATGGGTCCCAAGGTGGTGAACTGGATCAGAAATTAGTTGACTGACAGACGACAGAAGGTGATGGCAAACGGAACTCACTCGGGTGAAAGGAAGGCGATTAGTGGTATGCCCCAGGGTTCGGTCCAGAGGCCTTACTGTTCAATGTATTTGTGAGTGATATTGCTAAAGGACCAAATTAAAAAGTGTCTTTTTGCAGATGACATGAAAATTTTCAACAGAGTGGACTCCTCTGAGAGAGTGGATAACATGAGGAAAGATTTACAAAAAGCTGGAAGAATAAATCTTCACTGTCAAGCATTAGACCAAAGTGAAGTGCAGTGTCATGCACTTGGGAAGCAGAAATCCAAGGGAATTGTATGCAATAGGGGGCGAAGGTTTGGTGTGCACGCATCAGGAGAAGGACCTAAGTAATTGTTTCTGAGGATCTCAAGGTGGCAAAACAGTGTGACAAGGCGGTGGCAAAAGTCAGAAGGATGCTAGGTTGCATACAGAGAGGAATTACCAGCAGAAAGGAAGAGGTACTACTAATGCCACTGTACAAGTCACTGGTGAGGCCTCACTTGGAATATTGTGTTCAGTTTTGGAGACCATATCTCACAAAGGATATAAAAAGACTGGAAATGGTTCAGAGGAAGGCGACCAAAATGATTTGGAGCCCGCATTAGAAGACTTATGAGAAGAGACTTAAAGACCTAAATATGTATACTCTGGAGGAGGGGAGGGACAGGGGAGATACGATTTAGACCTTTAATACCTAAAGAGTATTAATGAACAAACCAACCTCTTCCAAAGATGGGGAAGCTGTAACACTAGAGGGCATAACATGAAACTGCAAGGAGATAAACTGAAAGGCAACGTCAGGAAATACTTTTTCACTGAAAGGGTGGTGGATGCTTGGAATGCCCTCCCGATGGAAGTGGTGGGGGCAAATACAGTGACAGAATTCAAAACGGCTTGGGACACAGTGGATCCCTTTATAGCAACAGGATAAAATCAAAATAAACATAACTATCTCCTATATCTCAACAAATAGGGGTGACCTATAAGGAGCAATGGGTACACCCCTAAACAAAGGCATGGGGAGGGGTGACCTGCATGGAGCGACAGGTGCACCTACTCTTGCCACCTTGCTGGGCAGACTAGATGGACCATGATGGTCTTTATCTGCCGTCATTTACTATGTTACTGTTACTTATAAACAACTGTCGGCTTCTAGCCACTGTGCTATATACTCTGTACACTACCCTGATGTTACAAAGGGCAGTATATCAAATGGCATAAACAAACTAATAAATAAATAAACAAACAAATCCGTTTGAAGAGAAGAACCACATTGCCACTGCAATAAAATTAGATGCACCTGTGATCAATTGTCAGTATTCACGTGACTTGAATCAACCAAAATGATGAATGAATGATGGCTCTAATGTTTAAAATGGCCACATTCACTCCTGTTCCATTTTCACAATGGTGAAGACAAGAGAGCTGCCCGAGACCATCAGAAAAGCCATTATCACCAAACTTCAAAGGGGTACAAGGCCATCTCCAAAGACCTTGGGATTCCTGTGTCTACAGTTCAGTTAAGAAGTTTTCTGCTCATGCAACTGTCAAGAACATCCCAGGATGTGGTGGGAAGGTATTTACACCGTTTACAGACCTGTAGACCATTTAAATGCTGCTTAGAAGTATATTCAGCAGCACCAACACGGTTAGTGCCGCTGAATATTCCCAAGTAACAATGCTACATGCCCCCATGCTAACCGTGTAGTATCGGGGTGTGTTGTGGGTGTTTTGGGGCGGAGCCCGTCGCTAACCAGGCGGCCACAATATTGAACCACTGCCTGGTTAACAATCCACAGAAAGATAGGCCAGCTTTTGCCTGCCTATCGTTACCCATGGGAGCTAACCGGGCCGCAGTGATACCGAGCCGCCGCCCAGTTACCTTCCGCACCATGTGGCAGGCTCAGATATTCAATGTTGGTGGCAGGATATGGCCCCAGCTTTGAATATCCGGGGTTAGGTTCAGCGGCCGCAGCTATGCACTGTAGAAGCACAGAGCTGTCCCCTGCTGCACACCAGGCTCGTAGTTTTTTCTGGCTAAGCCTCTCTATCACTCCTTTTGCGGTTAGGGTCACTGTCCTGCTGAAAGTTGAATTTTCTCTCTCAGTCCCAAGTCTGTGACAGAATGGAACAACTTATCCTCCAGGACGTGCCTGTACTTTGCACATCTTTCTCTCAATCTTCAGAAGCCTCCCTTGTCCTCACAGCTGTAAAGCGCCCATAAAACATAATGCTTTACCGCATAGATGGCGTTAGCAGGGCGAGCTCGGTGTGTCATAAAGTGAAATGCAGCAGATCGTTTTGCAGCGTGACCAAAAGGTTCTGCTTTTGTCTCAGACCACAGAACCTTTTCCCCACATCTGCTGTGTCCCTTAAGTGTTTGTTTGCAAACATGTGCATTTCCTGCAGCCATGCCACCCTCCCCTACAGGCCACGTTTATGGAGAAATCTTGAAATTGTTAAACAGTCAATATGTTCCCCAGTCTCAGCCACAGTAATCTTAGGTCTCATGGAGGGATGATCTAATCAAGGTAGTATTTTGATGGTGCAAAACTGTTTGTACTCTACATTGAATATCTCTTACAGCACTGCGTCCATCAAACAGAATGAAATTTTCTAGCAGCCTTCCCTCAAACTCTACCTTTAAATAACTTTATTCCAGAGTCTTTTCAGCAGCTCTGTTTGTAAAGTCTAAATTTTTCCTCAAATTCACATCATTCGATAAACGACAAACCGCTAGGTCATTCATCTAGGAATATTCAAAACAGCTCAGTTACCATGAATGGACACAGGTGGGCTCAATTTAAACTATAGCCCTTAAAGCAATTTTCAGAAAGAAATGAATTTATGTTTACTACGAGTATTAAGATTTAAGAAACCAAAAACTGGACTGCACAATTTTTGAATATTTGTATAATTGTCCTCTCATTTTGCAAGTATAGATTATGTGGCGTACGGCAGTGAAACAAACTCCTACTTTAATACATTTCGCATTTTAATTTTTATAGACAACAGAATGTGAAAACGTACAAAGGTATAAAGACTTTTACAAGACACAGAGTTCAATATTCAAAAGTGCGTAAGTGGCCAGTGGCTATCACTGACCACAAATGTTTTTTTGTTAAAAGAAATTTTCATGAACGGATATTTATAAATCCAAAAGAGAGGATGGGGATTTGGGTTGTTCTGGGCAGTGCTGATGATAATCGGTTGCTAAGCATATAACGTAAGAGACTGCAAACCAGCCCAAGAGACCCTTTAATTTAGCCCACCCATCACTAAAAAACCCAAACAAAACCCAAACAACATTAAAACGAACAAACAAAAAATGACAATAGATAGAGACCACACGCCCTACTCAGTCCGTCCATCCATAAGAACTATTAAGTTTTACAATCCCCTCATTTCCCTCAGATCTGTTGTACGATTTGCCCCATGCTTTCTTGAATTCCAATATATTTCTCCAATCCACCAGCTCCAAGGGACCCTGCTTCAAGCATCTGCCACTCTTTCAATCAAGAAATATTTCCACAGATTATTCCGAAGTCTAATGCCCTTTTACATTCCTTTCAACCGGAAGACGCCACCTCCAGTGCATTTATATCATGAAGGTATCTTTGTGTCTATCGTCACCTTTATACTGCCTTTCCTCTAAAATAGACATATTGTGATGTTTAAGTCTTTCCCCATATGCCTTAAAATGAAGGCCACGGATCATTTTAGTAGCCTCTCTAAACAAACTCCACCCTGTTTATATTTTTTGAAGCCTCCAGAATTGTACACAACAGTACAAGGAGGCCTCACTAGAAAAACTTTAAAAAACATACAATAGTGCTTTTGTATAAGTAAGAAAAAAGGAGGTAAAACGAACAGCTTTAGCAAAACATTGAATAATGTTTCACATGAGAACTGTAAATGTTCAGTAAACTGGGAGGGGGACCTTTGATTATCACAGCAGACAACCAACCAACCTCATTTGTTTTCTGTAAGGTTCATAATATAAACAAACAAAGTAACCATCCATTAAATCCATGCTCAATCCCACTCTGGGCTTTTTATAAAGGTAGAAAAGAAATAAAACATATCGGAGCATGGTAGAGTGATTTATTTAAACTACTTTAATACTCACATCAGCTCCCTCAAGCGATTTTTTCAGCACTGCAACAACTTCCTCTTGGAATGCCACTTCATCCACACATTTTGGACGACTACACAAAAACAAAGAAAATAGATAGGGTACAAACTGCGTGACAGGCGAGATAAGGATGACAGCCAATCAATTGCCTTTTGGATTAGGCCATGCCCCCTCCATTAGAAAAGCCCCACTATCCAGCCCCAGAAGCGCTTCTGACCAAACGTCCCCTGCCCATCACAGAAACCATAGGGCTCAAAGAATAGTGCAGCACAAAATTCACTAGCAGTGGTTGGTGAATTGCTGTGCTTCTCTTAGGGGAGATAATATATAGCTCCCTCTGTAAATCTTTCCGAGTACCTTCACGTGGTGACCCCATTGTAAAAAATATTTATTAAATCTCACCAGGCGACATTACAATTTAAGTACGGTAAAAAAAAAGAGAAAAAAATACATACTGGCCACACATCGCCCAGGATAAAAAAGGTGCCCACCTGTAGCCTGTGCACGAGGGCTAACGATGGTGGTCGTGATAGTGCAGACACTGAAGATGCAGGTAACATCCCTGCCATGGATAAAGACCATGGTGAGAGTGTTCATGGACCCACTGTGGCAGGAGATAATCCTCAAACCACAGAAATTTAAAAAAGTTAAACAGTTAAGTGGACTTCTGTGGATAAAGAGGAGATAATGTACTGTTACTATTATACTACAAATATGATATTTAAATCAAGGGAATATACAAAGAATCCACCAAAAAAAACTGGAAGAAAAAGGAAAAATCGCCACAAGAAAAACTGCAAAAAGCAACAGATGCAAATTTAAGATCTTTAATTTCACAGATCAAAGTAAAGTAGTATGTGAATGATAACATCTTGAATCAACTAAGGGCTTCTGTGGAAAAAGCAATATAGGGAGGAAGAGATGTAGGTGAGAACCAGAAGAAAGGAATACACAGAAAAAGAGCAGTTGAGGGGGAGATGGAACTTAGGGATCTCGAACTGCAGGAAAGTGAGATGAACAAAGGACAGGTCAATAAATCAACTGAAGAGGAGGAAGAAAGGGAGGAAGAAGGGGAAATTTATTTAGACAGTTTTGTATACCGTCTTATCCTTCAATCAAAGCGGTCACAACACAATTGGGGGATACATTTAACACACAGGGATATGAGACACATACACTAATACTTACAGGGAACATGAGCAATGGAGGGTTAAGTGGCTTGCCCAAGACCACAAGGAGCATCTGTGGGACTAGAAACCCCAGTCCTTCCGGCCCAAGGTTGCTGTCCTCTAGTGGGATTTGAATCCCCGACCTTCCAGCCTGAAGTACCTTGCCCCAACCACTAAGCTACTCCTCCCTAGGTCTTACCTGATAAATTTGCTTTCCTTGAATTCCTCCAATCCAATCTAGACCATTAAATTGTCAGCTCCCATCCACAGCTTGGAGACTAAGCATGCCAAGTCTTGATAATGACACCATATTTAGGTGGTTGGCACCTCCTTCAAGGCTCAGTATTCTACTGACAAAACAGACTCCATGAATCAAACAATGCATAAAGCACCAGAATCAAAATACTAAAAACAGAAAACCAAGGAAAAAACCACCAGAAAATGCCAGCCGAACTGAAGCACAGCTAATGAACTACTCCTTTCTCCCTTCTTCCTGCTCCCCAGCGGGATACCTATGAGCTCTGTAGGAAACGCCACAGCATCTGCCACCCCCCCCCCCGAACCAGCCACATGTTGTCCTCTTCAGGTCCGGGATTGCCCTGCCTCAAACCAGCAATTATGAGAGGGTTCTGGACTAGATTGGATGAACTCAAGGAAAGCAAGTCATCAGGCAAGACCTCATTTCCCCTTCTTTATCATCCCTCCAGTAAAGTCCAGGATCATTGAGATATACAAGAGCACTTACTCTAGTGTGGGAACCACAAGCCCGAACTGAAGCACTGCTGAACCACCACTTACACATTGAGACGATAATGTCGGACAAAGGTATGCAAGGATGACCAAAGTGCTGCTCAACAGATGTCCACCGGTGGAACCAAAGAGGCCTCTTTCCAGGAATTCGCTTGCACCATGGTGGAATGTGCTCTCAACATAGAAGGCAATTTCTTTCACCGCAACAAGTACAGAGTCGCAATGGCCTCCTTTATCCATAGTGCAATAGACACTTTTGTCGCAGTCTCCCAAAGAGAACAAAAAAGTGGTCTGACTAGTGGAATGATGCTGTCTGCTTCAGATACCTGCCCAAAATCCATTACACATCAAGTAAATGCAATTGGCGGTCCTCCCCACTGGGACTACCCCCAGCAAACACCAGCTGATTAAGATGAAAGCCAAAATCACCTTGGGCAGAAAGAAAAGTGCTGGTTGCAGCACCACTTTCTCCTTTGTCATCACCAAAACCAGGTCCTAGCAGGACGACGACGCCTGGAGCTTGAAGATTCTCCCAGCCAAACAAATAACCACCAAAAAGGTCATCTTCAACATCAGATCCTTCAATGTAGACTATTTTACTATCTCGAAGGGCACCTCCATCGGCCCTCTCAAGACTAGATTCAGATCCCATGGGGAAACCAAGGACCTGAGCAGTGGCCAGACATGCTTCACCGCTCTCAGAAAAAACACAGACCACATCAGGGTGAGAACCTAGCAACTGTTCCTGGACTCTACCCCTTTAGCATGTAATTGCCACCACCTGTACCTGCCACTGGCCAATCCTTTTTCCAAACCTCCCTACAGGAATGCAAGCACCTCCAGCAAATACACTGAAGAAGTCTGGAAGCCCCGCTGCTTACTTCAATCCTTAAACACGTGCCACACTCTGATGCATGACAAACAAATGGAATTCTTACAGGCCTTCAGCATAGTCGTAATCACCAAAGCAGAATAACCTCTCTTCTGCAACCGAGACCTCTCAATAACCAAGCCGTAAGCGAGAATTGACTTACCTACAGCATGTGCCTCAGGTCTGCCACCTCCGGAAGGTGCAATGGACACTCCATGGCCAACCACAGCAGATCGGCATACCACGGACGCCGCAGCCAGTCTGTTGCTATCAACACTACCAACCCCGGATGAGTCTCTATCTTTTGCAGAATTCTCCCGATCAGTGCCCAAGGTGGAAACATACACAGAAGTCCTTCCACCGGTCACCTTTGGGATTAGCGTGTCCAAGTCTTCTGCCATCCTCTCTCGCTGTCTGCTGAAGAAGTGGGTTACCTTCGTGTTCTCGAAGGTCGCCATGAGGCCCATGATTGGCTGACCCCAACATCTGATGATCTCAGCAAACATGTCATCACTAAGGCACCACTCCACCAGATCCAAACAGTGCCAACTGAGATAAACAGCTGCTACATTGTCTCTACCGGCCACATGCGCTGCTGATTGGAAGACAATCTTCTGGCCCTAACAGCTCAAGAGTGGCTCTCTTGTCTGCCAGGAGAATACTCCCTGTTCTGCCTTGGCAACTGACGTAAGCCACCAGGGTGGCATTGTCGGAGAATACCCGAACCACCATTCACTTGCACGAACGTTCGGAATTCCAGCAATGGGAAAAACACCGCTCACATCTCCTACCAATTGATAGACCACTGATGCTCTTCCCGTGTCTAGTGCCCTTGTGCCACCTGCGACTAACAGTGTGCCCTCAAGCTGCTCAAGCTGGCATCTGTGGTTAGCGGAACCCAAAGGCATGCCTGCCAGAAGGTTGTTCCGAGAGAGCCACCAGCACAGTGCCACATAAGCAGACCTCGGGCAAGGCACCCACTGATACAAGGACTGCCTCTGAGGAAACCACTGCTGCAGGAGCTCTGTAAGGGCCGCATATGCACGCAGGCTCAGAGCACGAGGTCTACGGCTGTTGCCATGGAACCCAGCAATTGCAGATAATGCCAGGCCAAAGGCGCTAGCATCCAAAGGAACTGTTTGACCTGAGACTTATCTTTTGCACCCTCCCTTCAGGCAAACACACCAGCCCTCGGTCTGTTCGAAATACTGTCCTGAGGTACACCAGATCTTGGCTGGGCTGCAATTGACTCTTGGCAAAATTTACCATCCAGCCGAGCTGCTGCAGACAGGCGATCAGTCGATTTATTGCCAGCCTGCTCTCCTCCTGTGACTCTGCTCACAAAAGCCAATCGTCTAGGTACAGGTGTACCAGCACACCTTCTTCGCGGAGCACTGCAAAGCAGGTGTGCTGGTACTGTACATGAAGGTTCGCGGTACCGTATCCAGAGTGCTCGGAACTGAAAACAGCTCACTGGCACAGTGAACCACAGAAACCGTTGCATCAATAGCACAAATTCTTGAGAGAATGCCCCCAAGAAGGGCTTTGGCTGCCCCTCCCTGGACAGGGATGGCCTCGGGGAGGTTTCTCTTGCTCATCATACTCCCTTTTTTCCTAAGGGAGAGGACTAGTCCAATACCCCTGGTAACTCCCTGGGAGAGGAGGGCTCCACGGTCAGTATGCCCGAGTCCCCTGCACCCTCCTGCCTGCTCTTTCACTGAACAGGACTCAACCTCGCAGCCGCAACAAAACCGTGCGGATGGGTGAGCCCCGCCACACTCTACATGCGGGCTTGGGCATAAAATATCCCCCACCGGGAAGATCCCGGACAAAACAAGAAAACGTGAGAATGTACACCCCAGCATCCGGAGCCCCTTGCTAGCTCTACCCCAGTCTTCTGTAGCCCAAGGGATCACCCCTGGTGGCTTCCGGCTATGGCCTTCAATCACTTGGCTGGCTGCAAAATGGCACAGAGCCACTCTCTTCTCAGCCCGCCAAAACCAGGGCATCAAAACCAACCGCAACGCCACTAGAAGGGTATGGCATTAAATGCTCACATAGACAAGAGGCCAACCCCCAAAACAATAAACGGATTACCTCACTTCGCTGCCCCAGAGTTGCTCCCAATAGGACCACCCAACTGATGGTGGTTCCCATGCGCTGCACAGGTCTCCTGCACCGTGCCCACCAAGCAACTCCTCTCCCACTGCAGGAATCAGGAGGAACTCAGAAGCAGTCTGCAGCCGCTCTAGTCCAGGCCCCCCACCAACTATCCTGTCCCCTAACTCTTTTTTTTTTTAAATGACTGAGGGAGAGGCTCACAATCTACTTCCAAATTCTCTCTCCAGTGGAGCCCACACTACAATGAGAGTCACGCCAAGCTGCCTGGAGACTGAGAATAGTAAGCCTTGAAGGAGGTGCCCGCCACCCAAGCATGGTGACATCAAGACTTGGCATGCTCAGTCTCCAAGCTGTGGATGAAGGCTGACAACGCAATGATCTGGACTGGAGGATCAATAAGAAAGACCCAAAAGGTGGAGGAATTCAAGAGCGAACTCCTAGTCCGCATGGAAAAAGATGAATATGTTGGGCTTCAAACAAGGGAAAGATTACCCAAGTTAAATTTAACACCTAAGGTTAAAAGTAAGATAATTAAGATGAACAAGGTTATATCCTGTATGAAGGGACCATTTATTGATATCATCAAAATAAATCAAATACAATATTGCACAACTAAAATTATTACTGCAAGAATACTACCAACCAAAGTGCAGGGCCAAAAGAAAAAAACAGAACAGTTTCTCCTTGGAAAAAGCACATTGCAGGAAAAATACAAATCACTGAATGTGAAGGTATCCCTAATAGATGAGTATTTAAAAGGATTAAGATTGTCTTGAAATGCATACACATTGGGCGATCCAAACACTTAATGCAACCTGCAACAAATCTTTAGCTAATTGGGACACAGAGTGCACAAAGCACGCATTCTTGAGACAAGCTGCACACAGTGCGATCCACTTAGTTTGTGAGCATGTACTAATCAGAAAAGTGCTCCAAACAGCATCTCAACCCCTTTGTGTTTGCAGCAAAAACCAACAAAGTTTGGATCCGAACAAGCATGAAGTGAATGCGCCTGTAGTGTGCACGCAGGATGCACACAGGCCATTTGCGAAAATGTCCCAACTAGGCAAACATGCTGCAGGCTAGGCTGCATTGCATCTAGTGTATACACAGCTTTGGATCTTCCTCATTATCTTTGACATCAAGCTGAAGCATGGTGCATTAACAGAAGACTTGAAATTTATACGCCCCAACAACAGAAAAGAACGATATCAAAATAAACTATTTAGAGAGAACCCAAAACAGTTCTAAAGGGAATTGGGAAAGAATATTAATATGGCAAAAACACGATTAACCAAAGCTGAAAACAGAAACCTTCTGGAGAAGCCTATATGAGGACCCCATAGAGCACAATCAAGAAGCAGAATGGTTATCCTGCATACAGGAATATTTAGAAAGCTCAAACATCAAACCTATGGAATGGCCTGCACAAACAACCAAAGAGCTGGAAAGCATGTTAAAATGAGTCCAGAAGTGGAAGAGCCCTGGCTCCAAATGGAGTGACCAACGTTTGGCTCAAACAGTTAGCATCACTCCACCATTATCTGGCAAACTGCAAAAGCCAATTGATAAAGCAGCCGAACTTAACACCACAGTGGCTTATAACAGGAAGAACATTTCTCCTTCCAGAGGGTTTCTAGTATAAAAGTAGCAGTACATTATCTCCTCTTTATCTGCAGAAGTCCACTTAAACCACAGAAATTAATTAAAAGGATTAACTATGGTTATCTTCTGCCAAGTAACATTTCCAAAAATTACAGATCAATAACACAGGTACACTACCAAAAAACTGCCTCCAGTTTTGCAACTGATTCCTATAGATTTTGGGGTGCTGAATCCAGGAAAAATAGCCAAAATGTTCCATCACGTCACGTTTTCTTGCAAAATTAGATTTCTTACCCATATAAGGAATGTTCACATAATTTCTTTTTAGCCGACTGCAGTTTATTTTCTTGGCCCAAAATAGAGGTTGTAATGGTTAACTAACTAGAAACACTCCCTCATGATATTTTAGAGTGTTTTGTATTCATTTTATACATTAACAGGACAATTGGGAGCGGGGGGCTAAATCCAGTACTGGCGCATGTTCTTTCCTGTTCGCCTCGCCTCGCCTCGTTCGCTCGCTCAAACACGGTGGTTGCGACATGAACGTTCCTGTCAAATTTCAGTTTCTTGCAAGTTCATTATTACCTTTTGTTTGCTCAGTCGTAATCCAGCTTTATTCCAAAGTGGTTCACTACAGTTGTAGTTTGCAGTGCTGTGTATTTGTGATGGCTCACAGAGCCAGAGATTGCGTCAACTCTCCGGACAGTTTTTGTTTTATTTGTGGGGAATATACCGTGAAAAAGCGGCAGAGGAACATTTCTGCATTTATTAAAAAAGTATATTTTGCCTATTTCGGTTTGAAGTTAGGCGATCAAGACAAACCGTGGGCTCCTCACAAAGTGTGCAAGACATGTGAGGAAGATCTACGCTTATGGATGAAAGGTAAAAAACAAGCATTTCGTTTCGGAATACCTATGATGTGGCGTGAACAAAGAGACCACAGCAGTGACTGCTATTTTTGCTCTTGCATTGTGAAGGGATACAACTTAAAAAATAAGAATGTAATAAGTTACCCCAACCTTCCCTCAGCAATTAGGCCTATGCCTCATAGCAACGAAGTACCTGTGCCTGAACCACCAAAATCTTTGGATCATATTTGTGTGGACGGTTCTGATCATGATGAGACTCATCAGATGGCTTTTCCCGATGAGTCCAGTACTTCCGAGTTTGAAAATGAACCAGATCCGAAACCTGAACTTTTCTCTCAAGCTGAATTGAATGATTTAGTCCGGGATTTAGGACTCCCAAAAGATGCTGCCCAACTGCTAGGTTCTCGGCTTAAACAGAAAAATCTATTGTCACCAGGAACAACTTTTTATTGGTACCGCAACCGCGAGACACAATTTTTGAAGTATTTCAGCAAAGAGGAAGATTTGGTATTTTGCAACGATATATACGGAGTGATGGAAAAGTTTAAACTCAAGTATGATCCTGCTGAATGGCGGCTGTTCATTGATTCGTCAAAAGATAGCATAAAAGGTGTTCTTCTTCATAATGGCAACACATTCGCTTCAGTTCCTATTGCTCACTCTGTTATTCTCCAAGAAAAATATGAGAATTTGGCCCTGATTCTTCAGAAGATTCGTTATGATGAGCATAAGTGGATGATTTGTGGAGACTTTAAAATTCTATCCATGCTATTAGGGCAGCAATCCGGTTTCACCAAATATCCCTGCTTCCTTTGCTTGTGGGATAGCCGGGCCCGCGACCTACACTGGGGGAAAAAAGACTGGCCAATTCGGAAGTATTTGAGACCCGGTGAGAAAAATGTTCTTCATGAGAGCTTGGTACCTCGTGATAAAATTCTATTACCACCTCTCCACATTAAGTTGGGTCTCATTAAGCAATTCATCAAGTCCCTTCCAAAAGATGGTGAGTGCTTTCGGTACCTTTGCTCAAAGTTCCCCCGACTTTCTGAAGCAAAGCTAAAGGAAGGAGTGTTTGTTGGCCCTGATATAAGGAAACTCATTTCAGATGGAGCATTCGCTGAAACGATGTCTGAGAAGGAAAAAGAAGCCTGGGATTCCTTCAAGGATGTTGTTCTCAAATTCTTGGGGAACAGGCGGGATGAGAACTATAAGGATATTGTTGCCAGGATGCTCAATGCCTTCAAAGAACAAGGCTGTAACATGAGCCTGAAAGTCCATTTCTTGCACTCCCATGTGAACTACTTTCCCGAAAACTTGGGGGCGTACAGTGAAGAACAAGGTGAAAGGTTTCACCAGGACATCAAGGACGCAGAGAGAAGGTACCAAGGAAGATGGAACACCACTATGATGGCTGATTTCTGCTGGTTGCTGCTGCGGGAAACCCCAGATGAAAAATACGCCAAGCAGCGCACCAAGAGAAGCATTCGGTGGAAGAAGAAACGGGCCCACCAGGAGATTGATTGACCCAAGAATGACTTTAAAATCTAAACTGTGTTGACAAATATCGTGTTTTTACTAAACTTTGAAATAAAAATTTGCTAGTTATTACCACAGTGTCGGATCTCATTTATTAGAATTTTATTTTCACACCATCGGGTGTTTGTCTTCATGTATTGCAATGGTGCGGTTTGCGTTTTCTATTCTTACATACATACCTGTACAACATTTTTTGCACATTTCTTTGCTTTGCTTTGTGTCTAACCTCGCTCTTATATGCTCAATGTTTGTGCACATGTATGTGGCTGTTTTAAGTGCAGACAATTTTGCTACCATCACAGTGTGTTTTGTTGACATTACTCTATTCTTATGTGCTGCCTTGTTACAATTTTCTTTATTCTTATTTGAATAACTACTAAAACAATTAGTATAAAGAATTCATCCAAGAAACTTTTATCTTGATCGCACTCAATCTGAAACGTTCACCTCAAACTGCTAACCCAATGTAGCAAAAAATCTGTACGTGATGGAGCAAATTGGTTACCAGATTTGGATTCAGCACACCAAAAAACGTAAAAATCAATCGAAACATTAGAGGCAGTTTAAAAAAAATTTTTTTAGTGTACCTGTGTAACTTTTCGAACTACAATCTATACGCTGTTCGCTGTAATAAATGCATACAGAATATATGATCATAGTGTGTCCAACATCATCATGGCAATAGAGCAACAAGGCAATAAGAGGGGAGCATATGGAATCAAAGACCAGTTAATGTTAAATAAGGCCATCATGGCCAGTGCTAAGAAAAACAGGAGTTTCAGTATAGCACAGATCGATTATAAGAAAACTTTTGACAGACTCTTGGATAATTAATTGCCTTGAAACCTGTAAAATAAATCCTGGTTTGATACAGTACATTAAGTTCACCATGACAATGTGACAAAGCACAATATTTTTGAAGTATGAAGATGGTCAGTATATCATTCCTAACATCAAGATCCAGTGAGGAATATTTCAGGGAGATTCTCTGTCGTCACTTGTTTTGTATGGCACTTAATCCAATGAGTACTCTCAACTCTTTGGGATATGGATTTAGCCTGAATCCTAAAAAAGGTAATAACCTAGAGATAATATCCCATTTACTATTTGTAAACAACCTGAAGATCTACAGTTCCAACAACCAACAATTAGCAGAGCAACTCCATGTACTAAAAAGCTTTTCAGATGACATCAGATGACTTTTGGCCTTGACAAATGTGCTAAAACAACGTTTTTGTTTTTTTTAAAGGAAAATTGAGCAAAACAAAACACACATCCCTGGCTAAGGGCTGCGACATCAGGAAACGTATATAAATATCTCAGAGAGAAAAGATCAGTGAATAATATTATAGATTAAAATCATTGTTGAAAAGTGCTTTAACATCATGGAATAAGATGCAAGCCATAAATCAGATGGCAATTCTTTTATTCACATACAGCTTTGAGATTGTAGACTGGCCTCTTAAAGATATGGAAAAACTGGATGTGCGAACAAGAAAGCTCCAAGCCCATGAGGTAATTTACAAGAATCGATGTATGCCAAGACTGTACATTCCTAGAGTTGAAGGAGGGCTCGGCCTCAGAGATTGATTACACCTACAGAGCTATCATCATAGGCCTCCAAGGCCTACCTAACAGCATCATCGGATCCAAATATGCAAAAAGCGCAGAAAAATGAAATCAAACGTCCAGAATCTGTCTCCATCGTTAAACTTGGACAAGCGTTCCGACGACTAGAAGGAATAAGTGAAAATCCACAACCATACATGGGAAAGGAAGCAAAACAAGAAAAAACTCTGAAAAAGTAAATCACAAAATGAGGAAACACAAGTAGCAAATGCACAATTACAGTGGGAAATACAAAGTGTTACTAGAGGAACCTTTTGTCGAGCAAGAACGGACACATGAATGGTTAAGGAGGGGTGAACCTAAACCAAAAGGATGAGAGATTGATAGTTACAGCCCAAGACAGATCAGATGGTTTACAGTGAGCATTGAAAAAATGGCAAAAACAGACATATGACAATTCTGTAAGAAACAGTGACTCACCACTTGGCTGGTTGTGAAGTTCTGATGATGGAAAATTTCTACACAGAAAGAGGCACAACAAAGGAGCACATCTCATCCATTGGAAACTCTGTAAACACTAACATCACTGGGCCTGAAAAGTACTGGGATCATGACCCTAAGAGAATTATAGAGAATGAAGAGATTATAATCACCTGAGACATTCCCATTCCGGCAGATAAGAAACTGGATACGAGGAAATCAGACATTAGTGGTAAAAGGAGAAAACCACCAGAACGGTATTGATAATAGAGGTGTCTATTCCAAGTGATTATTCTGTAAATCGCATGGAGAGGCAGAAGATCCTGAAGTACCAAGAAATGCAGTCAGTCAGAGACCACGAAAATGTGGCAGAAAGATAGAGAAAATATTTCTCATCGTTTTGGGAACCACAGGCTTGATAAAAACGAATTTCCAAGCACACCTTTGCAAACTACCCAAACATGTTACATCTTACGAACTCGAGAAAGAAGCTGCCTTTTCACTGTGCAAATACTTCACGAAGCATTAGCAGTAAATTTGAGAGACTGAGATCATACTGCACATACCCTGGCTTAGAAGTAAAGATCAAGACTGTCATGGTATGCGCAAAACTCACTCATTTGGAGAAACTGCCCTCAGAGAAACCATAACCACTCCCACCCATATCATGCCCCTTCTTCCCCCAAATCTTACCCTACCCCCTAGCCACACACCTCCTATATCATCAGAAATTAATCCTATAACTTTTAATGACATCACAAGAAATGGACACTCATTTTTAGTTTGATTTTAAAATATTTCTCTGAAGGAGATAAAGCATGTCTAGCACATAGTATGAACTCTACAGCCTATAAAGGTTTGCTCTCATGTGATCTTTCATATGTTATTTACATGATTCCTTTCCCAGTGTCTATCCTGTAGAAGACATAAAAGGTTAGGAATATTTAGGCTTGTGCTCCAATATTCTTATATGGTTCGCAGTCACCATATCCACACGGTTACTAACAGAAATGCTTTTCCTCTTTCATTTTAATATATTTTCATTAACTCTAGCTAAAAGGGAGCCTGTGGTATAAAAAATGCAAGCACTGTGTAAATATCACTCTTATTTTGAACAACAAACAAAACACAGCATAATAAACATGTATGTTTACTATGTAGTTTCTAAGTACCCCCACACTTAATAAATATTTTAAATTTTAGAGTATTCTTTTGTTTGCAGAAACTTACTTAGAAACCTGACAGACAAGTTAACTGTGTAACTGCACTTTCACTGAAATCATTTTGAAAATTGTGAGAGGCAAGGACATCACATATCACCCCTGGAGACTAACTAGACTTCTGGGGCCAATGCTCCTTCTACATCATTTATCATCCTGGTAGCAGCAATTCACACTTCTGGTGCTCAGAAACATCATTTCTGCTGATAGCATCAAAAGTAACTAGTGTCCATGTCTTGATATGTCATAAAAAGAAGCAGTGTTCTTCTGATGATGCTATAAGGGCGCGGGGATGGCAGGTGTGGTTTTGTGATGGGTAAGGGGTGTTGTTTACAGTGGGTGTGGCCTGACCCAGAAGTGAACACTGACAAATTAGATAACGATAACATCAGCTAATCAGTTTGACTGACAGTATACTCTACTACTTACCAATTTACCTAAAAAACAGCTTTATGGTACTACGGCTGTAAGTTTATGCATACTAAAGCTGCAAGCCCTCCCATATATGCTGCGTATGTGGAAGTGTGTCGCGTCATCCATGCTAGAGATCCATCACACCCCAAAAACAAAATGAGGCCAATTATGTAGAATGCCTCTACTTGCTAACCTCATATGCAAGTTACAGCACCAGGGACATACAATCAAATCCTTACTATTTCTCCACCCAGGGAACAGGCTTCTGCTTCTTGTCTCCACTGCTGCCTGCCGCCTTTTCCTTAGTTGGTTTGGTGCTGATGGAGGACGGTCCCTTAAGAAATGCCTGCATATTCCACACCTATAACAAAGGAAATTAGCCAAGAAGATTTTCTTTAACAAGTTAAAAATTAGAAATTCAAAGGCAAAGGTTGGTGACACTGTTACTTTGAAATCTTTGCAGTTTCCAAGTGTTAGCTCTATTATTGTTATTAATCGAACTACAGTGACAGTAGAAACATACACTGCAATACACAGTACTAATTTGTCTAATATTGTTTCAGTTGCTAATTGAAATAGTTCACAGAGCACAACTCTATTCCATAAAAGGAAATCAGTATCTAAGTGCTGAATAAAATTTCACTAAACCAAAGAAACCAGCCATTCATCAAGGAGCTCAATAAAAACAGATATTTCTCAGATTTTTTATTTTTTACATTGCCTATCTGGTAGTCTGCTGAATTGTTTTGTCTAAAAGCCCAGACAGTGTATAATATTATAACCAAAACACAATACAATAGAATAAAGTTAAATATCACAAATCTAAAAGTACTATTTTTTTATTGATACTGCAAAAAAGTGTTGAGAAAATAGGTCTTACCAGATCATATGCTTTCCTTGAGTTCCTCCAGTCCAGACCACCGAGTTCTCAGACCCCGCCTGCAGCTTGGAGACTAAGCATGCAAAGTCTTGATGATGTCACCATACTTAGGTGGCTGGCACTTCCTTCGAGGCTCAGTATTCTATTGACAAAGCAGACTCCACGAATCAAACAATACATAAAGCACCAGAGCCAAAACACTGAAAAAAGAACAAAGGAAAAACCGCCAGCCAAACTGAAGCAGAGCTAATGAGCCTCTCTCTATCCCTGCTGTTACTTCTCCAGTTTTCTTTTTTCTTTTCCCAGCAGGATACCTGGAAGCTCTGTGGGAAAAGCCCACCACCAGAGCGTCCGCCACCCCTAGAACCAGCAACACAATGTCCTCTTCAGGTCCGGGATTGCCCTGCCTCAAACAAGCAATTATGGGAGGGTTCTGGACTGGATGAACTCAAAGAAAGCAAATCATCAGACAAGACTTAATTTCCCCTTCCTAATCGTCCCTCCAGTCCAGTCCAGATCACCGAGATGTACCAGAGCAGTTACTCTTGGGCAGGACCTGCAAGCCCTGCCTGAAAATCCACCGAACCAAAATGGGCATCCCCTGCTGCTTGCACATTGAGATGATAATGTCTGACAAAAGTATGCAAGGATGACCTAGTCGCTGCTCAACAGGTGTCCACTGGCAGAAACAAGGAGGCCTCCATCCAGGAAGCCGCTTGCAGCCTGGAGGAGTGTGCTCTCAATTCCAAGGGCAACTTCTTACACCGCAATAAGTACACAGTCGTGATGGCCTCCTTTATCCATCGTGCAATAAATGCTTTTGACATGGCTTCCCAAAGAGAACAAACAAGCAGTTGGACTTGCGGAATGATGCCATCCACTTCAGATACCTGCCAAGAATCCATCACACATCAAGCTAATTCAATTGGCAGTCCTCCTCACTGGGTCCACCCCTGGTAAAACATCAGCAAGGGCACCGGCTGATTAAGATGAAAAGCCAAAATCACCTTGGGCAGAAAGGAAGGTACTGGTCGCAGCACCATTTTCTCCTTCGTCATCACCAAAAATGGTTCCCAGCAGGACAACGCCTGGAGCTTGGAGATTCTCCAAGCCAAACAAGTAGCTACCAAAGAGACCATCTTCAACGTCAGATCCGCTTTCCCTTGCAGGAACATTCGGAATTCCAGCAACCAATTGATGGACCATTGATGTTCCTCCCGCATCCTGCGCCCTTGTGCCACCCACAACTCGCAGTGCGCCCTCCAGCCACTCAAGCTGGCATCTGTGGTTACTGGAACCCAGTTCAATGGTTCCAAAGGCATGCCCATCAAAAGATTGTTCTGGGATAGCCACTAGTACAGTGCCACGCGAGCAGACCTCAGGCAAGGCATCCACCAGTACAAGGACTGCCTATGAGGAGACCACTGCCTAGGAGCACTCTGTAAGGGCTGCATATGTGCTCGGGTCCACAGCATGAGGTCTATGGCCGCTGCCATGGATCCCAGCAATTGCAGGTAATGCCAGGCCGAAGGCACTAGCTTCCGAAAGAACTGTTTGTCCTGGGACTGTATCTTTTGCACCAGGCAAACACACCAGCCCTCGGTTGGTGCCCTGAGATACATCATATCTTGGCTGGGCTGCAGATGACTCCTGGCAAAAATTACCACCCAGCCGAGCTACTGCAGACAGGGGATCACTCGAGCCATCATCGCCCTGCTCCCTCCCACGACTTTGCTTGCACAAGCCAATCATCTAGGTACAGGTGGACCAGCCCATCTTCTTTGCTGAGCACCGCCGCAACCACCACCATGACCTTCATGAAGGTCCACAGTACTGTAGCCAGATCAAACGGGAGCACCCAGACCTGAAAATGGTCCATTGGCACTGCAAACTACAGAAACTGCTGATCGGGCCGAATCGAATATGCAGGTAGGTCTCTGTGAGGTCCAATGCTCTGAGGAACTCACCTTGCCTTACGGCGGCAATAACGGACTGCAAGGTTTCTATACAAAAGTGCAGCATCCTTAATGCTCAATTGACCCACATGAGATCCAGGATGGGTTGAAACGTTCCCTCTTTTTTTTGGGAGCTGCAAAGTAACTCGAGTATCAACCACAGCCACACTGGTCTGGCGGCACCTCCATGGTCTCCTCCAGCTGCTGCAACCTCTACAGCATGTCATGTACCACTAAAGCCTTTGGTTCCACCCTGCAGGGTAAGTTGATGAACGCTTCCCATAGGAGTTGGGCAAACCTGAGCATGTAATCTTTGCCGATGACCTCTAGGACCCACTGAACAGAAGTGAGCTAGACCCAGGCAGACTATAAGTCCTGAAGCAGTCCTCCCACCAGGATTACTCCATCTTGGGCCCCCCTCATCTCATTGTGGCTTCTTAATGCCAGAGGAAGAGGAGGGGAAAACCCTCCAATCTGAGCATCTGGAACCTTGAAAGGGCTGTCCCTGTGATAGATAGCGACCTCTAGAGGAAGGGGCAAATCGCAATGCCCCAAACTGCCTAAAGTTGCAAGGTTATTCCCATGCTGGCTGTCCCACCCACACCAGTTTAGGCTTATCCTCTGGGAGGCATCCGCCTTTCGTATCTGTCAACTCCTTCACTTCTCCAATGCCTCACCAAACAAACAGTTTGCCCCGGAAAGGAAGCTTGTTCAACCTAGACTTGGAGAAGCCATCCACCGACTAATTTCTCAACTAGAGCAAACGTCATATGGCCACCACTGTGGCCATGCCTTTGGCTAAAATAACAAATCAAGTCATAACAGGCATCAGCCAAATACGTTGCGAACGATGCCATCTTGCCCACTTCCGAGGATGCCCATCTCAAACAGGCTCTTGCTACATAGGCCCCGCAGATGGATGTCTGCAGTGACATCATATCAATATCCAACTTATGATTTTGCGTGTCCTCGAGAGTCGCACCGCCCTTGACTGGTATTGTCATTTTTTTCGCTACTGCCGACATCAAGGCATCTACTCGAGGTGCCCGCAGTAGCTCCTTGCCCTGATCCGACAAGAGGTTCAATCTAGACATGGTTCTCACCCCTATAAATCCTGCCTCTGGCACTTCCCATACCAGTGTATCATCCGTTTGATCACTCTATGAACTGGGAAGATTGTCCGGAGCTTCTGCACCGCCTGAAAAAGGGGATCCTCCACCTGATCCTCCCCCGCCATCACCCCATGTGGGACATTAAGAACTGCCAGGGACTGAGCAATCAACATAGTCAGCTCCTTATGTCTAAAGACTCGCCGTCTCCCTGTGGGATCTCGCTGTCCTCCAATTCTGCCATGACCAACTCCCCCCAGATGTCTGCTGCGCTCTTCTCCTGCTCCTCCGACTCCTCAGTGCAGGGAACCAGTATCCTCCCAGGGGTCTCAAGCCACCGCCTTTTACTTGGCTAGTGGTTCGCCCACCGCCCTGCTCTGCCCTTGGACTTCCAGCACACCCCTATTTTTGGCCAGGGCCGCCTTGCTCCCGAGCTGGCCCCCGCCTCCTGCCTTATGCAGAAAGCCTTGTGCATCAATAGCACCAATTCTGGGCAGGGAGGACCTCAGGGAAGTTTCTCTTTCTCATAGTGCTCTCTTTTTAATTAGGGGGGAGGACTAGTACCACATATGTATATAGTTGACCATGTCCATTATCAGGTGAACCACCAATGTATATAGTTTTCCCGTTTCTCCAATTTCTACTCCCTGTTAAATGTAATGACCAGACATTTGTAAATTGTCGGATGTTTCTGTTCAATGTAAACCGCGCTGATGGATAATAGTGCGGTATATAAGAATTGTTAATAAATAAAATAAATAACCCCACTGTAACTGGCAACCCCTTCCCAAGTAACTCCCTGGGGGGGTGGGGAGGGCATTGAGGGTTAAAGGACAGTAGGCCTATGTCCCCTGTGCCCTCCTGCCTGCTCTCTTCCAACTGCTCCTCCACCGAATGGGACTCCACCTCGCAGCCACAGCTGAGAGGGAGCTCCACCGCACACGCAGGCTTGGGCATAATGCTATCTCCCAGCAGGAAGATCTCCAACAAAACAAAAAAACATGAGTGAATGCACACTCCAGTGTCCAGAGCCCCTTGCCATCTCTGCCCGGTCTTCTGTAACTGAAGGGATCACCCCCGGTGGCTTCCGGCTATGGCCTTCAGCCATGCGGCTGGCTGCAAAATGGCACCGAGCTGTGCTCTTCTCAACCCGCCAAAAGCAACCGCAGTGCTGGTAGAAGGGCATAGTGGCAAACGCTCACACCGACAGGAGACCACCCCCAAAACAATAAATGGGTTACCTCACTTTGCTGCCCCAGCGTTGCTCCCAACAGGATCGCCCAACCGATGGCAGTCTCCTGCACCGTGCCCTCCAAACTTGGCCAGTACAGGGCATTAACGTTTTTCTTACTCTCTCCAGAATCAGGACATGGTAGCCAAGCATCCAGACCTGGATTCAGATGATTCAGAGGAGATGCACCTGGATCTAGATACCCCAGATCTCAGTAATAGAGGAAGAAATGAGTCAGTGCTATGCAGCCAGGACCAACCCATCCACAAGGACTAGGTGGCCACCTAGGGCAGCAGACATCTGTGGGTGGCTCAGCATGGTGCCCACAGCAGGCCATGTGCTTCGGCACACATTGCTTACCACTTCTGCCCCCCTCTGACAGGAAGTTGTGTCAGGGAGGGATCAGAAGCAGCAGGTCATGTGTGCCGAAGTATGTGGCCTGATGCTGCCATGCCCAAGTTGAGCTGCCCCCGTTCCCCCCAACATGACCCCATCAATGGAATCTGTGCATCAGGGGGGGGGGGGGTGCAGCTCAGCATGGGGGGGGAGGGGAGTCATTAGCACGGCCAGAGCTTCCCCTTGGGGTGGCAGAAACCCTTGAGCCGGCCCCATCTGCGGCCATAAAAGCCTCAAGTGATGCTAGTGCGCAGTGCCGGCAAGGTTGTTATTACAGCAATGAAAGAATCTAGTTAGTTCTAGGTGGTTCCGCCAGATCTAACTTGTCTCTTTTCTGGTATAGAAACATGACTGGTGCTGCATAATAGCACTAGGGCACGTTTACTATTACTACTATTAATCATTTATATAGCGTGCACTTGGTTTGCAGCTTGTCGTGCTGTGAGGGCTTGCGTGCCATCAGTGATGCTGAGAGCTAAACTATCGGTAGTTTAACTACTGGTAGGGGCTCCCAAGATGGACAGGTCTCAGCTGAGGTGCCAGACCAAGACAAACCACCCATCTGCGCAGCAGCAGAATGGGACAGTGTTGACGGCGGAGGATCACATTTTTTGTGACAACGGCAACACCGCCAAACTTAAACTGCGCTGAAGAAAGGTCCAGCAATCTACTTCTGTATCTTGCCATGAAAACCCAATGGATAGTTACAACAAAACAAATTGTGCTATGGTGCTGGAAGATGAGACCCCCCAGGTCGGAAGGCACTCAACTAGCTACTGGGGAAGAGCTGAAGACTTTTCAGAGTAAAGCCAGCATTTATGATGTGGTTGGATCAAAACCCTCAGGAAGTCTGACTGCTGATGTAGCTGCACATGAAATGAAAGTCAGAAGCTGTAAAGATGTCTTACGGATTGGAACATGGAACGTACGAAGCATGAACCAAGGGAAGTTGGAGGTGGTCAAGAATGAAATGGAACGTGTACAACTTGATCTGTTGGGTGTCAGCGAACTGAAATGGACTGGCATCGGGCACTTTGCATCCGATGATCACATGGTCTACTATGCTGGAAATGAAAGACAAAGAAGAAATGGTGTTGCATTTATAATAAAGAAGAAACTTGCAAGAACTGTAATGAAATACAATGCAGTCAGCGAACGCTTAATCTCTATTTGTCTACGGGGATTGCCTATCAACACAACTATAATTCAAGTATATGCCCCAACAACAGCTGCAGAAGAGAATAAAATTGAAGAGTTCTATGAACAAGTACAAGCTGAAATTGACAGAACATGCAAACAGGATATCCTGATAGTCATGGGTGACAAACGCAAAAGTTGGCAACAAAGAAGGCGGCAAAGTAGTTGGAAAATATGGACTTGGCAACAGAAATGAAGCTGGAGAAAGACTGATAGGATTCTGCAAGACCAATGATCTATTCATCTCAAACACCTTCTTCCAGCAACACAAGCGGCGACTGTACACATGGACTTCACCCAATGGATTGTACAAAAATCAAATTGACTACATCTGTGGAAGTCAACGATGGAAAAGTTCTATAACATGTGATAAGGAAGCTTATCATAGCCCAGGAAGGAGCTATAGAAAAGGTGAAGTGACTCTGAACAAGCAACCTGTCAGTTCTGGTAGAAATAAGAAAACAGAATTTTCCCATAAAAGACTACCAGTCCCAGAATGCACCAGGTTTCCAACAGCCATTAGAGGAGCTGAAGTGGGGAAACGTGTGTTCAATCAGGAGGGCTATGAGGTAATCCCTAAGCACTCATCTCAAAGGGCAGGGCCTGATTCAGCACAGCTGCGCTGTGTTAGGGAGGAGCACTCATCTAAGCAGAATAAAGGTAGAGTTTATTCTACAGAGAATTATCCTGAGAATCAGCTTGAGCTTGATCATCTTCATCATCAGGAGGATCATCAGAAGCAGAAGCCAAACCGGACGGACAGAGAGGGAAAGAAACCCTTTGGAAGAAAGAGGAGAAAAGCCTTTAAGAGGTCTAGAAGAGTCCAGAACAGTACGTATACTGGGAGGCATTCCAAGGGCCAGCATACACCATTGGACTGGGGAAAGCCAGAGGAATGGTGCTGCAGAGCTAGGAATCTCCAGACAGTACCTGTGATGGAGACGGCTGCACTTGGAAGGGACCCTAGGACCCGTGCCAGAAGGCATGTGAAGAGAGATCCAGTATCCAGGGATCTGGATTGGAAGGCTGGACATAAGAACTGGACTACATACTGGCCAGGCTATATAGAGAGGAACTCTAACAGCAATGGAAGCTCAGGTATGAACACTGATCTATGCCCTAGCTATAACCTTGAAAGACAGCAGGGAAACAAATATTCTCCTGAAAGTGCTCCATTGAGAGATTCATCTGTGCCAATCCATGATATTGAACCCATGCTTGTTGAAGAAGGGGGAATGATTGCAGATGAAGAATGTGTTTATATGGAAATAGAAGCAGAAACTATTAGAGAAAGAACAAGATTAACTCTCGTAGCTTTAGGAAAGCCAAAGAAAAAGTTCCAGCCTCGAATTGGAATGTTACAAGATGCTCAAGGTTCTATGTTGAATGATGCTGAGAAGATCAAGAAAAGGTGGAAGGAATATACAGAGTTTTTATATGATAAAGGACCAACAGCCGTTTCAACCTGTACCTTATGATCGGGAACCATTGGTGATGAAAGAAGAAGTTGAAGCAGCATTGAAAGCCTTATCAAAGAACAAAGCACCAGGCATTGATAGCATTCCTATAGAAGTATTGCAGCAATCTGATGCAGCTGTTACCATACTTACAAGGCTCTGCCAAGAAATACGGAGGACAACATCATGGCCAACTGACTGGAAAAGATCTGTGTTTATACCAATACTAAAGAAAGGTGATCCAACTGACTGTGGAAATTATCGAACAATCGCTCTGATCCCACATGCCAGCAAGATTCTACTGAAGATTATTCAAAAGAGACTACAACCATACCTGGAACAAGAACTACCTGAAGTGCAAGCAGGGTTCAGGAAAGGGCGAGGAACGAGAGATATCATTGCGGATGTGAGATGGATCCTTGAAAAGACTAAAGAATACCAAAAGGTTATCTATTTGTGCTTTATCGACTATAGCAAGGCTTTTAAGACTGTGTAAACCATGAGAAACTCTGGCCCACATTAAGAAGCATGGGTATACCAGAACACCTGATCGAACTGTTGCTTCTTGATCAATATACAGATTGCCCAAGAGAACGAATGGTTTAAAATAAGCAAAGGTGTAAGACAAGGCTGCATACTTTCCCCCTACCTGTTTAATTTATATACAGAACAAATCATCAGAGAAGCAGGATTGTATGAAGACAACAGAGGAATTGGTGGAAGACTCAACAACCTTCACTATGCTGATGATACCACATTACTGGCTGAAAGTGAAGATGATCTGAAACATTTGCTTCTCACAATCAAAGAACATAGTCTCAAAATGGGCCTGCACCTTAATGTAAAGAAGACAAAGATCATGACAACTGGCATAATCAACAGGTTCATCGTTGAAAGAGAAGAAATTGAAATTGTGAACAACTTTAACCTACTTGGATCAACTATCAATAAAGAAGCAACAAGCAGTCAAGAAATCAAACGACGCATTGCTCTTGGCAGAATGGCTATGAAAGACCTAGATAAGATTCTCAAGAGCAGAGATGTCTCTCTCCATACAAAGATTTGACTTGTTCAAGCCATGGTATTTTCAATAACATCATATGGATGTGAAAGCTGGACAGTGAAAAAGACAGACAGGAAGAAAATTGATGCCTTTGAATTATGGTGCTGGCGGTGAATACTGTGTATACCATGGACTGCCCGAAGAACAAACCAGTCGGTACTAGAGGAGATCAAACCTAAGCTTTCTTTAGAAGCTCAGATGACAAGACTTCGACTTTCATACTTTGGACACATCATGCGAAGAGAGAGATCATTAGAGAAAGACATCATGCTTGGCAAGATAGAAGGTCAATGCAAAAGAGGAAGGCCAGCAATGAGATGGATCGATACAATAACAGCAGCTACGGGTACCAGTCTGTCAACAATGAGCCGCCTGACTGAAGACCGAACACAATTTAGGATAGCTATCCAGAGGGTCGCCATGAGTCGACTCCGACTCGATGGCACTTAACAACAACAACATAGCGTGCAAGGCATACGCAGCACTGTACAAACATATAAAGAAGACAGTCCCCGCTTACAATCTAATCAAGACAGACAGAACAATACAAGGGGGGTTCAAATAGGGAAGGAGACACAATGACAACAAGGGATTGGGATCCAAATGCAGCCTTAAAGAGGCAAGCCGTTAGCAAGGATTTGAAGAGGGGGAAAGAAGAGACTTGATGTAAAGATACAGGAAGTTTATTCCATGCATAAGGAGCAGCAAGGTGAAAAGATCGAAGTCGGGAGTTTCCAGAAGAAAAGGGCATAGATAGAAGAAAGCCAGAGGAGGAGCAGAGTTCACGAGGAGGGGTGTAGGGAGAGAAGAGAGGAAAGGTAATGAGGAGCAGTAGAGCAAGTGCATATATATGTCAGAAAGAGAAGTTTGAAATGGATACAGAAAGGGAGCCAGTGAAGTGAATTTTGTTAATGCTGTAGTGTAGAGAAAAAAAACCTACAGGTTTTAGCTATATGATGAATATGTGTGGAAAAGGAAAGGGAGGAGTCAAAGATGATCCCAAGGTTGCAGGCTGAGGAAACAGGAAGAGGAGTGTTGTCAACAGTGATAAAGGAGGAAGAAGGGTTTAGGGGGAAAATAAGTTTAGTTATAGCCTTATTGAATTTTAGGCGGTGATGAGATATCCCCGCTTTTAAGCAGGTAAAAGCCGGATATTCCAGGTATCTGATTTAAAGTGGTACTCCCTAGATCCAGGGGATCCGGTTTCTACCCAGGGCCAGCCCATCTACTATGTGGTCGCCTAGGGCAACAGACCCTGGTGGGCAGTAGTCCTAGTCAGTCCTGATGTGCCACCCCACCACATTATGTGCCATCCAGCCCCTCACCCAGGGTCAACGGGCAGCACAGCGATCACATCTTTGAAACCACAGTAGGCTTTAAAGCACACAGGTGCATGCACTGACATCCTGCCACGCCTGTCTCCTCTGACAGGAAGCATCGAAGAGGGCAGGAACAACAGGTAATGAGTGATCATCTGCCACCCATCAACCTCAGATGAGAGACTGGATGTTGGTGGTGGTGCAGTACGGTGCCAAGAACCCTTGGACTACTCGTTTCTGCCCCAACCCATAAATGTGTGAACAACCTCCCAGTTGAGGAGGAGGCGGCAAGGGCAGTATCTGAAATGAAAAAAGCATGGGCAAGCACCGAGGAAGGTGGCTGTAGAGATGAGCACTTGGTATGGAACGTAAGGTCTTTGCTATAATTGTCTATGTTTAAATGGGAGACTAGAAATAGAGAATGCAAAGGCAGAGGGTCAGGGAGAAGAGAGCAAAAGCATGAGATAGAAAGTATATCCGCAATCATCCAGAGACTCCAGATGTTTGGTACCCAATTATCCGTTATCCTACTTATACATACTCCTTCTGTGCGAAAGATGTGGAAAACATATACACAAAATCAAAAAGGGACAGTAGAAAACTAAAGTATTAAAAAAAACCCTACTCACTTTACGCTTTATCTCCCGAGAGAGACAGAAAAACCACTATACACCGCGCCTTTATTCATACAATCCGGGCGCGAAACGAGCTCTGACAGCTTCCGGAGTCTGGAGGCCCTGCCATAGAGAGTGAGCGAGCGGCGCCTCGGTACTTCCGGCTAATAGCGCAGAATTAGGCGCAACTCATCGATTAGTAATCCCCGCCCCCCGCCCCTCCCTCGGCGAAGAGGCGGAGCCAAGAGCTATCTCGGCTTTGTGGTGTGTATGCTGGCGGCTTAGTCTCGCTGTTCCATCCCCCACTGCGGCAGTGCAGGGATTAGAGTCTGCAGGGTCAGTGCGACCCCTGAAGCCACGGAGCGGGAGGGCGAGGCGCACAGTGGGGCAAACGGGGAGGGGGCTAAACTCATCGCAGATTCCTTCTCCTTGGAAGGGGTTGTGTCCGGGGGAGGGGGCGGCTTAAACCCCTACTGAGCTGGCACCTATGCAGACGCTTCTGCGGGGCAGCATTCAATGCAACACAGTAAGATCCTAACAGCTAATACGAATTCAAGGAGCCATCAGTATCTTTATCTTATCTGCAGTACGAATAAAAGAGAAACAAAGAAGGAAAATAGGGTGCTGGTACCTTTTCATTGAATGAACTTAATGCGTTCTTGGACTAGCTTTCGAAGGTTAAAACCTTCAGCTCAGGACAGTAGGAGCAACGCTGCAGCCAGGCAGAGTGGGCACTCAAGGCAAACAAAGCAAAGTTTGATGTTTAAATGCATGAAGTCCAGTTGTGCATTTTTACAGGTTTGTTAGAAGGCTGCTTTTGGATCCTGATCTGCTGAGTGTTTCCTTACCATTCCCCTACAGCCTTGTCCTCAGCTGTTGTATTGTCTGTCTTGACTAGATTGTAAGCTCTGATGAACAGGACCATCTTTTACATTTATTTATTTTACCAGTTTTTTTGTACTGCCTTATCCTTCAGTCAAGGTAGTGGGCAACAGCGGGTTAAGTGGCTTGCCCAAGGGCCACAAGGAGTGCATATGGGACTAGAAATCCCAGTCCCCCCAGCCTGAGATTGTTGTCCCCAGGTGGGACTTGAGCCCCCAGCCCTCTGGCCTGAGGTACCTTGTCCTAACCACTAGGCCACTCCTCCCCATGTGTCTGTATGGTGTTGCGTACACCTTGTAGTGCCACAAATACTAGTAGAAGGATGGTGTTCAGATGATCATGATTGTTGAGTTTAATTAAAATTTAAGGTAGTGGAGTAGGGCTGAAGGTTTGCCTAGAGTGCCCAATACCTTACACTAATCCAGGGACAGGCCCTGCAGGGTGGCAATGGGGAGGAAGTAAGCTTTCTGAAAATCCAGATATATTATATTGACCGACTCACCTTTGTATACCTGTTTATTCACACCTTCAAAAAAGTATAACCGATTAGTAAGCCAAGACCTTCCTTGCCTAAGCCATGTTGGCTTTCTCCCATTCCATGACAATTTATCTACATGTTCAATAATTTTGTTCATTTTTCCTGGTACTGACGTCTGTAGTTCTCTGGATCACCTCTGGAACCCTTTTAAAAAATTGGCATTACATTGGCCATTCACCAATCTTCAGGTATTACAGATGATTTTAATGATAGTTCACAGATTACTAAAAGTAGGTCTGCAGTCTCATATTTCAATTTTTTCAACACCCTCTGATGTATACCATCTGGTCCAAGTGATTTGCTACTCCTTAGTTTATCAAATAGTTGTAATACATCTTCCCGGTTTATTATAATAATAATAATTAACATTTATAAAGCACTACCAGTCGTACGCAGCACTGTACAGACATATAAGAGTGATGGTCCCTGCTCATCGGAGCTTACAATCTAATCAAGACGAGATAATCATTGGTTTATTGATATTTCTTTCAGTTCTTCCGATGCATCACCTTTATTTATTTAACTTCTATACTGCGCTATTCATATCAGTGTGGTGTACATTAAACATAACATTATACAATGCGATAGGGCCGCATAGTGTTTACAGAGAACAGGGATTAAAACTTGGATATAACTGGGGTAACATATCTACAGTTTATTTACAATGAGGCATGTGTTTTAGGCTATAGCCTATTCAGAGCTGGTTCCTGGGTAGTGTTAGCTAACTTTTGTTAGCTTCCCTGATTTCTTTAAATACCATTTTATTCATGTGTAACTTTCCTATATGTTCGCCAGTAAAGACCGAAGCAAAGAATTCATTCAGTCTCTCCGCTATGGCCTTGTCCCCTCGTAGTGCCTCTTTTACCCTTCTATCATCTAATAGTCCAACTGACTCTCTCACAGGTTTTTGCTATAAATGCACTTGAAAAGGTCTTTATTATGTGGTTTTTGCTTTCATGGCAAGCTTTTTTTCAAATTCTCTCTTTGCTTGCCTTATCAATGCCTTGCATTTAACTTGCTAGTGTTTATGTTGTTTCTCGTTTTTGTCATTTGGTTCCTTTTTCAATTTCCTGAAAGATGCATTTTTGGCTACATCAGCCTCTCTGACCTCAACTTTAAACCATGCTGGCAGTTTTTTGGACTTCCTTCCACTTTTCTTAAAGTGTGGAATACAGCTGGTCTGGGCTTCCAAGATAGTATTTTTAAACAACGTCCATGCTTGATGTAAATCTTTAACCTTTGCAGCTGCTCCTTTTAGTTTTTTCTTAACTATTTTCCTTATTTTATCATAGTCTCCCTTTTGAAAGTTAAAAGGTAGTACTTTGGATTTCCTTGCTGTCTTTCCTCCATTTATTAAATCAAACACTATCATGCTATGATCACTTAAGAAATGCCATACTGGGTCAGACCAACGTCCATCGAGCCCAGTATCCTGTTTCTAACAGTGGCCAATCCAGGTCACAAGTACCTGGTAGTTTCCGAAAAAGACACAGGTTCCACAGTGCTTGTATTGGGGCAAGCAATGGATTTCACTATTGCCAAGTGGCCCCACCACTCTTATCTCTTGCAGCGGATCCTTCTGTTCCACTAAGGACTAGGGCCAAAATGGTTTCCCCTCTTTTCAGTTCATGAACCAGCTGCTCCAAGAAGCAGTCATTTATTTAATCTAGAAACTTTATCTCCTTAGCATGTCCTGCCGTGACACTGACCCAGTTGATACCGAGGTAATTGAAATCACCCATTATTATTACTGTGTTGTAACTTTTGTTAGCTTCCCTGATTTCTTTCAGCATTTCATCATCCATTTTTCCATTCTGGCCAGGTGGTCGGTAGTACACCCCCACTTCCATCGCCTTCCCCTTTTTACATGGAATTTCAATCCATAAAGATTATACAGTGTATTTTGTTTCCTGTGTGACTCAATGCCCTCTCTAACATAGAGTGCAACCCCTCTATCATTGCGATATAATTTGTACCCAGGTATTACCCATTGGTTATCCTCCTCCTACCAGGTCTCTGAGATACCAATTATATCTAACCTCTCATTCCTTATCATCCCTCCAGTCCACTCCCGCACCTCTGTGCAGTTAACCCCCACCAGCAGCTTGGAGACTGAGAATGTCACCCTTTTGATGACATCACTATATTAGGCAGCCGGTTCCGCCTTCCAGTCCCAATAAACTCAATCTACAAGCAGCTGGAGGTGGTGATCCAGGGGACTGGACTCACTGAAGGAACAACTAAGAAGTTGAGCTTAGTGTTTAGGTTAGGTTCAGTTGACCTGTGCTGCTCTGCAAATCTTTTTAGGCATTAAGGATTGGAGATGCCTTTAATTTGTCTGGACTGTGGAGAGTTAAGTTGATTAAAGCACAAGAAAACCCCACAGTAGCCTACATAAATCGACAAGGGGGCACAGGGAACATGCAGCTGGAAGCAGAGGAGGAACAGTTGTTGGCTTGGGTGGATGAGTACCTCCAGGCACTATCTGTGGTGCATGTGGCAGGAGTAGAGAACATGACAGCCGATTATCTAAGCAGGGTCTGTGTGGATCCAGAAGAGTGGATCCTTTGTCAGGAAGTCTTCGAAAAGATAGTGCAAAGATGGGGTCCTCCGATCATGGATTTCATGGCGACGTTTGCTTCCAGCAAAGCTAGTCATTTTTTCAGCAGGAGAAAAAAAAGGATGTTGGAGGGGTTGGATGCCCTGGTACAGAGGTGGCCCATAGAAGGAATTCTCTATGTCTTTCTGCCGTGGGCCCTCATAGGCCGGGTGGTGTAATGCATCGAGGTCCACTGAGGACAGGTCATCCTGATTGCCCCGGACTGGTCAAGACACCGCTGGTATGCAGACTTGGTCAGGCTGAAGGAAAGTCGGCTGTTGTACCCCCCCAGCTAGGACAGGCCTCTTGTCCCAAGATCTGGTACACATGTGTCAGGTTGATTGATTCTTGCATACGGCCTTGCCCTTGAATGGGCTAGGTTGAAAAGGCATGGTTACTCATGGTCAGTGACTGCCACTTTATTGAAGGCCCATAAGAAATCTACTTCACTCTCTTACATCAGGATATAACATATTTTTGAGGCCTGGTGCAAAGAAAGGCAGGTTAGTCCATTCTCGGCTACCATGCCCAAAGTACTTGCTTTTCTTCAGGCAGGTTTTGAAAGGGCTCGGCAGCTAGTTCCCTGTGGGTCCAAGTAGCAGCCATCTCTTGTTATGGGGGTAAGATCCAGAGAGTGTCGTTGGGAACACACTCGGATGTGGTTTGCTTCCAGAAGGCGGTCTAGCAGCTGTGCCTGCCAGTGCGGGAGGTGGTTCCTCCTTGGAATCTAAATCTCGTACTATCGGTATTAACGCAGGAGCCATTTGAACCTCTGAGCTCCTCCACTCTGAAGGATTTGACCCTGAAGACAGTATTCCTGGTGGCAATTTGCTCAGCTCACCAAATCTCCGAGCTGCAAGCCTTGTCCTGTAAGGAGCCATTCCTGTTTATTTCTAAGGAAAAGGTGGTTATGTGTCCCATGCCTTCCGTTTTGCTAAAAGTGGTCTCGGCTTTTCACGTGAATCAACCGGTTTCTCTGCCGGTGCTGTCAGATCCACAGTGGCATCTCCTTGATGTCCGCCAAGTTTTGCGGAGATATTTGAAAAGGACAGCTCCGTTTTGGAAGTCGGATCGTTTGTTCATTTTGTTTGGGGGGCTGCAAAGAGGTGAAGCGGCAGCCAAGTCTTCAATAGCTAGGTGTGTCAGGGATGCAATTGCTTCTGCGTACGTGGTGAGAGGGAAGTCTGTGCCAGAGGGGCTGAGGGCTCATTCAACAAGAGCTCAAGCGGCCGCCTGGGCGGAATTCAGCATGGTGCCATCAGCAGACATTTGTAGGGCAGCTACCTGATTTTCCCTACACACGTTTGTGAAGCATTACCATCTGGATGTGCAGGCGACAGGGGACCCCACATTTGGAGCAGCGGTGATTCGGGCCAGAATCACAGGTCCCTCCCATCGTTAGTACTGCTCTGTTATATCCCAGAGGTACAGGATTAGACTGGAGGAAGGTAAAATTAGGCCTTACTTGCTAATTGGCTTTCCTTGAAGAACTCCAGTCCCAGATCCCTCCCTAGCATTATAATGGGTGAACATCATGATCCGGACCTGAAGAATATCAGCTTACACTTGGGGGGGGGAGGGGTCCGCGGAACACTTCGCTTACATAGCATTGGCGTTCACGAATGGTGAATATTGAGAGGATTGACGTTTGTTGCCTCGCCTGGGGCAAGGTCACCCTAGTTTTTGCCTTCCCTGTGGTGGGGACAAGCTCCAAGGGCAAGTCTCCCTGTTCTGGGGAAAAAGGGCCCCAGGGGTCCTAATGGAGTTAGATAGATTTTGATTAATAATGTTTTGACTACTTATTTGTTGCTCCTGTGAGTCTGCTTTGTCAATAGGTACTTGGGCTGGAAGGCGGAACCTGCTGCTTAAGTACAGTGATGTCATCAAAAGAGTGACATGCTCAGTCTCCAATCTGCTGGTGAGGGTTGACTACCCAGAGGTGCAGGACTGGACTGGAGTTTCTCAAGGAAAGCCAATTAGCAGGTAAGGCCTAATTTTACCTTTAGTGCTATATATTCTAACTCATCTTATTTTTTAGACTTCTAGCATTTGCATGCAAGCATTTTTTTTTTTTAGTGTTGTCAAGTCAGTGCTGATTCCTGGTGACCCATCTGCCTCTGGGTTTTCTTGGCAACGGATCACCAGAAGTAGATTGCCAGCCTTTTCTTCTGAGGCAATGGGAGGGTAAAGCGACTTGCCCAAGGTCACAAGGAGTGCCAGTGGGAATCGAACCCTTGATCTTCTGGGCACTAGGCAGTTGCTCTAATCACTAGGCTACTCCTCCACACAAGCATTTTAGAGGTTGTATTTTATTCATATTAATCTGGCTATTGGTAGACAAGGGTAATTTGGAATCATTAAGCTCTGTCTGTTCTGTACTTAAGGTCATTTGGGATATTTTTGTCTTTATTGGAACCTCTCTATGTATACCTCTGTTTTCTTTCTGTCCTCCAAGTCTGCTGTTCTAACCTCCAGAGATCAGACTTGTTCACTGAGAGGAAAGAGCTCCTTGCACCTAGTGCACATGTAAAACCCCTCATCAACTGGGAGAAAATAATACTTGTGGCACTCAATGCAAAAGACTTGAAAGCCCCCATCTTGCTGCTGGACTGCTGTCTGTATCTTAATTTTAAGGTTTTGTTTATAATTGTTTATTTACTTAGGTTTGCTGGGGATACTTATACTAATACAACTATACCTAATCGGAGTCATTCTGAACACTGTTTAGCGGGTCTGGACATCCGATCCAGACATCCAGACCCACTAAATGGCCGGGCAGCCTACTGGGGACAGAGCTCCCTGTACGAACAGGCAATTTGTATGAGGAGCTCTGTTTGTGGGAGGAAGGGGGCAGGACAGAGGCAGAACGAGGGCGGGCAGTGGGCGGAGAGCGACTCCGGATGTACAGGGCTGATTCCGAAATCGGCCCTGTACATCTGGGGTTGGCCACGGAGACAAGGGACTTATTCCACCTCGGAGGTGGAATAAGTCCCCCTGTATGGAGCCAAATGACATGGCCAGGCCTCGTAAGGAGGGTGAGGGGGTGCAGGGGGTTCCCTGCAGCCCGACCCTAGTCATGGGAGGCAGATCGGAGGTTGAGCTGTGGGGAAAGAAGATTAGTTGCTGCAGCCAGTGATCGTGTCTCCTGAATGGAGCTGCAGTACCATGGCTATGGATGCCATGGTACTGCGGCTCCATTCAGGAGCCTGGCTGAGTTAGCCGGATATGTGGGCTGGACATGCGGTTGATCGGAATCGGGGCCCGGCCTATACGTCCAGGCCATAGACCCGATTCTGATCCCGCGGAAACGTCTAGCCTCTGCAGGATCAGAATCAGGTCTATCTCTGTACGCCCCAATTCTGATCGGCAGTACAGGGAGAAGACAGCCAGTACAGAATCGGCCTCTATATGTTTAATGGACTTTGTTCACCTTAAGATTAATTAATCTCAGGTCCTTAATTAATCTAGTCCTGATGAGGATAACCAGCCACACCTGAAAGTGAATATGGGCATCTCCTTTCCTTTAATAAGTTTAAGAGCCTATAAAGCCATTATCCCTGGGGTGGGTGGGAGGGAAAGAAGACCTAATAAAAGCTGGCTTGCTACACAGTGCCCTAACTGTGCTTCTAAGGTAAAGTCTTACCAATTTCCTGGGTGATTCACACAGCCCTTGGTTTGATCTGTCACTTGACTTTAACACACTGCCTTTTGATCTGTCACTTGGCTTTAATGCATATTTAAGACAACTTCACAGATCTTTTGCCTCCTGACTGGAAGACCTCTTTGTAAAGGTCACTAGAAACAAATTTGTTTCTTTTTACTCAGAGACTATTTATTCTACTTGTATGCTAAGCTAAACTCTGATTTGATTTAAATAAAATGCTCTCAAACAAATTTATTTCAGTGACTTCTTACTCTACTTTACTTTCTATGCTAAGCTATACTCTGATTTGATTTAAATGAAAAGCTCTCTGATGGTTCTATGACGTGAGTGACTCAGCAAAAACACTGAATTATAAAATACTCAGATTTATCAGCTTTAACCCAAAGATTTCCCTTTTTCTCCAAGATTTAGAATATATTCCAGAAGATAAATACTTACAAGTGCAGATCTTTTTCCACCTGTAGCAGTCCTTTATTTGGTGACCAGTGATTAGGAATACAGGTGATTTAAAGCCGTCTTTGTGATAGCCCAAATCAGAGATCTCTTTCCTGTAATATTTCTGTGCATGCTACACATTTCTCTAAGAAGTCTATTGTATATAGTGTGTTGTCTTGATTTGATATGCAGATTACCTTGGCAGCAATAAGTGTGTGCTGTCAGATAAAAATAGCGCACACCATTATGGTAATATGTAGTGATTTGCTGCACCAAGAGTCCAATGTCTCCCTTTCTGTCAGTGCGTGAGTGGGGATTAGCTCATGCACTTACAGGAAGTAAGATATTATTTAAAAGAGCCGATTGGATTCTGCAAACCCCATATCTTACCCCACCCTACAAAATCTCCCTGCTGGCCCAGTGGGCCTAAACACCCTGACATTTTCAACTTCCCCCAACCAGGGGCGGCCCAAGGGGGGTGCGGGGCCATGTGCGGAGATTAATTGCAGGGCCTCATTTGCATAGGGAGCCTCATTTGCATAAATATTTGCATAATGTTAACATGCATTTTTAGTAAACATGCTTCTTAATGAGTGTCTGGATAAAGAAAGACTAACAGATTTCTACATTACTATATTCCAGTGCCAACCGCCAGGCCCATTAGGAAGTACTATAAACACTGACCATTTAGAACTCAGCAAATCCACCATATCATAACAGCTCTGCCAGGACTCACAAAGCAGGAAACCCTACCTATCAAAAGGCAACACTGCAAATATTAAACCAATACATCTCAGAGAATACCATTGCATCTCCTACTGGGGAAAGAGAACAAGTGACATGGTCAAATAGAAACTACATGAACAGAATACCTCAGCTTGGTTAAAATGCAGAACATAGACCGTCACCAAAGAACAAGGGATCACAATTTAGAAATAGGAAGACAATAATTAAACTGGGAACCCCAAAAGCCAAACTTGGGATGTACAACAACACTGGAGAAATAAAACTATAAATTAATTTCCTCTTGTACTAAACAAAACACAAAAGATGTTAACAATGCACATTTCCCAGAGCTGATATATTCCAGTTAATAAATTCAAAATAAAAAAGTATTTTTCTACCTTTTGTTGCTTGTGCATTTTCTTTTCAGTTGCAATTGCTCCAGTCACTTTCTTCTGGTTTCTTTGTGTCTTCTGCGAGCTATCCATTTTCCTTTCTTCTCTTTTAGATTTTTTTCCAAATTTTTTCTCTGTATCTGCTTTAACATACTGATCTTTCCCCTTTTGCTCTTTCCTCCATGTCGTTCCTTATTCCTTTATCATCCACTCAAATTTCACCCTTCCATTCTCAATCTACACTTACTCTTCCAATACCCGGCCCTTCGTAGACTTTTCTTCCCTCCCACAAAAAATATCTTTTCCCCTCTCCATTCTCATTTCCCATCCCTTTCTAGTCCTCCCCCAAAATCAGCTCCTTTATAGTTCTAGATCCACCCAGCATCTGCCCCCTTCTAGTCCCAGTCTCCCAAGCTTCCACATCAGCCCATTTCCAGTCCTAGCCTCCCATATGCTGTTTTCCAGTTCCTTTCCAGCCCCCCCATCAGCCCATTTCCACTCCAAGCTCCCCATCAGCCCATTTCCAGCCCTTTTCCAACTCCCATCAGCTCACTTCCAGTCCTATTCCAGCCCCCATCAGCCCATTTCCAGTGTCCTATCCCAGCCCATCAGCCCATTTCCAGTGTCCTATCCCAGCCCATCACCCATTTGCAGTCTACGTTCCCCCCATCAGCCCATTTCCAGTCCTAGCCCCCTCGTCAGCCCACTTCGCCCTATTCCAGCCCCCATAAGCCCATTTCCAGTCCTAATCCAGCTCTTCATCAGCCCATTTCCAGTCCAAGTTCCCCCCGAATCACAGCCCATTTCATCCATTCCCCCCACCATCACAGCCCATTTGCAGTCCTATCCCCCCCACCATCACGGCCCATTTGCAGTCCTCCCCCCATCACAGCCCAATTGTAGTCCATTCCCCCCATCACAGCCCATTTCCAGTCTGTTCTCCCCCCCCACCACAGCCCATTTCCAGTCTGTTTCCCCCCATCCCAGCCCAATTTGTCCGTTCCCCCCCCAACATAGCCCATTTCCAGTCTGTTCCCCCCCCCCACATCACAGCCCATTTCCAGTCTGTTTCCCCATCCCAGCCCATTTTCAGTCCGTCCGTCCCCACCATCACAGCCCATTTCTAGTCCTATCCCCCCACCATCACAGACCATTTGCAGTCCTCCCCCCATCACAGCCCATTTCCAGTCCTATCCCCCCCACCATCACAGACCATTTGCAGTCCTAATCCAGCTCTTCATCAGCCCATTTCCAGTCCAAGTTCCCCCCCCCATCACAGCCCATTTCGTCCATTCCCCCCACCATCACAGCCCATTTGCAGTCCTATCCCCCCCACCATCACAGCCCATTTGCAGTCCTCCCCCCATCACAGCCCATTTGTTGTCCGTTCCCCCATCACAGCCCATTTCCAGTATGTTCTCCCCCCCACCACCACAGCCCATTTCCAGTCTGTTCCCCCCATCACAGCCCATTTCCAGTCCGTTCTCCCCCCCCCCCACACACATCACAGCCCATTTCCAGTCTGTAGCCGGCGGGGGTGGGGCTGCACTGCTGGAGATCTGTAGATTCATCTGACCTTAGTCATGTTTCTGTAAGACGTAGAATATCTAACCAGTGATCGACCACCACCTTATTTATCCCTGCATACTTTAACATGTGGGGCAGCAGTAGAGGAGATTGCACAAAGAACAGAGTGTGAAATAGAACATTCTAGCAAATACCTGAGTGGGGCATAGTTGTTATTGAAAGCCCATCAGACGCCATCCCCATTGGACTGAAATGTTTGTGGAGGCCATTTGAACCGAACACAGAACCCATAAGAAAATATTACAAAACGTATAGCCAGGAACTTCCTTAGGAGCTGTCCAAAGAAGCGTATCCTGTTCTCAGATGCACGCTGCTGCAGCATGCCACCTCTAGACGTGCCCTTATTAAAGAGTAGTGTTGATGCCCAGGACCATGCCAAACTAACAAAATGCCCTGTGCATCCAGTAAACCTGATGCCCAGTTACCCAGCAGCATGCAGGAACTCACTTTTATCAGGCTTTCTGAATGCTCAGTGATGACATCAGCACCCCCCTGTGCAACCACACCGCTTGCACAGCCCTTGCTATGGCCCTAGTGATGCCATCCTAAGTGCCAAGTGAGCAGAGCTGGTGGTACAAGGCAGGAGGCTGCTTCTCTAATACTACAACCAAAACAACAAAAAATAAAACCAGAAACTATGGTTGCAGAGTACACAAGCACAGCATCATCCAACAACTGTACAGTAGGTGATGTTCTTGCTTTAATGGCAAAACACTATATACCTATATGCACAAGATAATATTTTTATTAGTAATGAGCACATCAGTGCCAGGTTTCATGGTGAATATATGATGAAATGTTAAATTTAAAATGTAAGTTTGCATAAGTTTGCATGGAGTGGAGGAGTGGCCTAGTGGTTGGGGCAAGGTACTTCAGGCCGGAAGGTCGGGGGTTCAAATCCCACTAGAGGACAGCAACCTTGGGCCGGAAGGACTGGGGTTTCTAGTCCCACAGGTGCTCCTTGTGGTCTTGGGCAAGCCACTTAACCCTCCATAGCCCATGTTCCCTGTAAAATGGTTATCTCCAAGTTGTAATGCCCTGTTCAATGTAATTTCAGTTTGTTCAATGTAAACCGCACTGATGCAGAATAGCACGGTATATAAGAGAATATAAATAAATAAATAAATATTCATTGCCATGAATCATGAACTCAAAAATACAATAAGTGAATATTAATCCCACAGGACCTATATCCTGAGAGCTAATCTGGATTCTTTATGGCATACAGTCCTCAAATTAACTCTTCTGTTGCTAAGCAACGGCTGCTCACCTCCCCCCACCCTTTCTGTTTTTTCTAATCCTTCTATATGGGTTTTTTTTTGGCGCTCAGAGGCGAAAATCTGTATTCATAGAGCATGAATTTGAACCTTCACATTTTAATATGTTGATTAAACACACCTTAATCATTCTAGATTTAATATTTGTTCGCTGAGCTTTTACAGAAAATGGATTGGAGGGTTGTGCAGTTGTAGCTTCTCTTGAAGTATATGATAGTGATGGTGCAGACACCAAACCATGGGAATGTCATAGCTTAGCCTGGGGACCAGTGGTAGTTTCAAGGTTTGCAATGATCAAATCAATAATTTCTTTGCTACCTCTCAGTGTCATTACAGGAACAATCAATTCTAAGGGCACATAGTACGTTGGGCTTGACCTTCGCTTCCGTATGTGTGATGAGAACAGTTTGCTGGTGGTTTCTCAAAGTCTGAAAAATAGTGTTCGCTTGGAGAATGGTGAATGTTATCACCTTGCAAGAAGACGGCTTGTGAGATTGCATTTTATGTAACAGTTCCAAGGAGATATTTGAGGGTGAGACAGAAAGTTAATTGTTGGAGAGAAAGCTGTGATTTCAAGGTTTCTTGCTTCACTAAACCTCCTTCGCAGACTTTTGTTTCATAAAAAAAGATTATCTTTAAGAAAGCCCTAGGAAATGAATAGAAGAGCAAATTGCAGCCAGTCTGGTTTTCAGGATAGCCCCAATAAATATGCAGGGATAGATTTACATGTGCTGCTTCCATTGTATGCAAATCTGTCTCATGCACATTCATTGTGGATACCGTGAAAACTTGACAAGTTGGGTATATCTTGGGTTGTGAATCATAGAGGGTAGCAGTATATTGCAGTATTTAATACTATTGTTCACTTTTATGGCTTCAGTGTACATTTGAGGGCAGGGGCCATAGTTTTCTTATGGCCTCCATACTTCTAAAGTATGCAAATACATGTAGCATGCATTCTTTATGCTAATTTTTGAAAAGATGGTACGTAGGTATTAAAGTACATTCACTAAAAGTCTTCACACACTTTGTAGCTGCTATTTTGTGCATGCAGCCGAGAGGGGTACAATCGAGCATTTCCTCGAAATCTGGCTACAAATATGTGCACTATGCAAGACCATGGGGCCCTTTTACAGAAGTCCGCTAAGCAGGTAATAAGCATTTCAGTGGGTAGTAAAGATACGCCTCAGTCTAGTTGAGGCAGTTATGGCCATGCTTAGATTGTTAAGAAACGCATATAAGTTATAATATTCTATAATTCGTGTGCATAAATTTATGTTATGCCCAAGGCCTGCCCCTCTGCATACCCACACCGAAAGTATGCATGATATAACTTACACACGTACTTACAGAGAAATGACTAACGCACGCACGTAAGAGCGCATTCATGAGTGTACATCCTTGAAAATAGGAACCGACACATGTAGAAGGCATATCACTTTACACACTGCCCTTATAAAATCAGTCCCAAATGGAAAAGCCTTTTAAACTTTCCAACCCTAATGTTTCTTTGCCTTTCTTCCCCTCCTGAGTTTTGTATATGGCTTTCTGACAGCTTCTGTTTTGTAGAAAGGCCTCTTCGGATATGTGGCTCCCCAGAAGTTGCAGTGGGCCTCAGCTCTGGCATTTTATTCACACATTTCATGATAGCATGCTCTCATTCCATTCTGGAAAGCCGTAGTTTGCACTGTCTAATTTCCATAGCAATTTGTAGGAGAACTCCCTTTAAAATAGCAACTTCTTATGCTGAAAATAAAAAAAATGAGGGCCAGTTTAATAGCTCACTGACAGCATTGGCTTAATTCCCAGACTGGGACATCTATACCTCAAGTTGACTGGACTAGGGACACTGAGGAGGCAGTGTCGCAGCCCCCTAGAAGGTGGGGGGGGGGGGAGGGAGAGTCATGGGCATCATTAATGGTGACACCCGATTGTCGGATTTAGACTTGCTGATACAGGGTTCTGGAGGGAGACCTGGTGCATGGCTACTGCGTGCAATGACCTGACTAAGAATATCAGCAAGATCTATTAAAATAGGAAGAGAATCTCCAAGCACTTACAAATGGCTGCTCGAGGTACCAGAAACCCAGAAGTGGTTCTGACTGAGCTGGAAGAAAAAAGTGAAAGGAGGAACTACTGAAACAGAAAAGAAAACCACATAACTGAGGATTAAAGTTCCTATGACTCATTCTAGGTATCTCCCCTCCCACTCAACCAGCATCAGGCACTCTAGAGGCCAGGGGTTCTCAATACGGGCCTTAGGTAGGTCTGGTTTTCAGGATATCCACAGTGAATATGCATCAGCTTCATCAGCCTAATATGCCTAACTTAGCTGACCTGAAATCAGACCTGTTTGCAACTCTGGAGGAATGCAGCTGAGAACTAGGCACTTTTGTTGGATGATTTATTGTGATATTCTTCCAATGATCACCTTCTGTAAGCGTAACAATACTTCATGTCTCCCCTGCTGCTTGTCTCACTGCCCCATTGTGGTGCTCTCTGGGATATGGGAGGTCTGAGCCTGGCAAGGCAGAGCTCAGTTTCCTGTCCAGCCTGAGGCACCCAAGGCTTGGCAAATTGGAATATGGTTTCATTGACCATCAAATTATTCACAGATTCATTCAATAAAATAGACAAAATAAAAGCACAACCGGTGAACAGAAAATTAGAGGAATATATGCTGAATTTCTTCTAGTTTTGATATACAGTTAATTACAAATATACAAAGACACACAGGGGATTGTTCTGTTACACGAATAGCAGGGATGGATGTCCATCCCCGCTATTTGTGCCCTCCCCGCCAGTGTCCAACTTCCCCGCCGGTTGTACAGAGAAGTTAGACAGGGACGGAGAAGGGGCGGATTGGGGGCAGAGTTAGGGCAGGTGGTGGGCAATCGCCGGCCCTGGAAGTACAGGACCGATTCTAATGTTGACCCTGTATGTCCAGGGCCGGCGACTTGTGTAGGGAAGTTATTCCACCTTTGAGGTGGAATAACTTCCCTGGACGTTTGTTTTTTTGGGCCCGGGGCACAGATGGGTTAGGGGGGCCCGAGGACATTCCCTGCAGCCTGACCCTGTCCTTAGGAGGCCAGGTCGGGATGCAGGGAAACCAACTTTGAAGTCTGGCAGCCGGCATTCCCGTGGAATCAGAATCGTGACCCCCCTCTGTACGTCCGGTCAACCTGATGTACAGAGGGGGTGTACATCTGGGATGGAATGAGCCCTATGCTGTCCAGTTGCACTAATTGCTTTTTTCTCATTTGGATGTAAACTTTCAAAGGCTTAGAGTGGATCTACATATATAATACAAGGAATTACAGGAGTGGATCAACTGAAACCACAAAAATTGATTTTCCTTTGCCTGAAAGTAAATGCGGATGTTCACAACATGCATGCTTTTAGCTGCAAAGCAAAGAGGAGTTTTGGGGGCCACGAGGAACCTGACTGGATCAATTTGCTTTATGATATTATTCCCCCTATATTTTAGCGCCTTTTTGAAATCACCTTTTACATATGTAATCAATCTACACTATTTACCTGTGGAGAATCTTTTACAATTACTTCCTATGTACACTAGTGCTCAGTCCTGGATCTAGAGGCTGAAACGGGTTTTGATTTACAGTATTTCCCTGAGAGTTTACAATCTTGGGGCTTCATTTATGAACATTAGTGAGCACTGACATTTAATTGTTAATGCAAGTTATGTACATAGCAAATAGCCCCATTGAGAATAATGGGGCTTGTATTAAATAACATGTTAATGCATGTTAGTAAATGAGGCTCTAACAGGCCAATGCAAAAAGCCGGTGCTGAAGTCACGCGCTATTAGCTGTGTACACGGTTTCATAGTGTGCCGCTAGCACGAGACTTCAGCGCCGGTATGCAGCAAAGGGCATGTATACAAATAAGCTGTGTGCAAAACTTCGGTGTAAAGTTGAAAGGAGGGGAGTCAATGCATGAGCGAACAACAGACGTGCTAAAAGTGGCTGTGTGCGCATGTGTGTAAATGTCAAATGTTCACATTATGTGCACACGATGTGCAGATTCTTGTGGCGCTCACTATTTTGCTCAAAAACATTTTTTTTATGAAATCACAACAAAGAGACTTAATACTAAATGGAGAATAATATAAGTGAGTCCAAAAAACACACAAGGATAAGAAGCAAAAAAATATTTGTTCTTGAATGCTGAAGTTTGCTTAAATGCTGAAAAAAACACCCAGAAACTATTCACGTTGAAGGTACCTGTTCACTGGTACATACCCTGAAACAGTCCTTCCCTCCACTGCAAGATGTCTAAGTCACCTCAGACCAGGCGTAGAGATACCGGCGCTCTTGCTGATTATGTAATCCTCTATGCGTTGCTCTGCATCGGGCGCAGACTTTATTACATCTCATTTTAATATATTCAGCTCATTGGCATATAATTTAAATATGCTTGGCGTTGCTCTATGTGCATACTTTAACTCCCTTTTTACGTGCACATCGAGCTCTTTTCTGCATTTGACATGGTGGAACTTGGGTGTACAAGTTGCATTATCTGCGTGCAAAGGGCGCGCTAGTCTTTCTGCATCAGCCCGTAAGTTTGTACCTAAGGCAATGGAGGGTGAAGTAACTTGCCCAAAGTCGTATATGAGAGAAAGCTGACTGAGCTCATTCTCGAGCTGCTGCACTAACCGCTTGACCACTTTTTCACTTTACAGTCCACTGGGGAAGGTTTAAAAATGATGTTAAGCTGTACTCTCTAGTTTAGCCATTTTTAATTTAGATATATGTAATTTTTAATTTTATGTACGTGTTATTTTTAATTTGATATGTGTAAAGCACTCTGGATGCTTGCAAAGGGCAGTATATCAAGTATAGTAAAGCATAATTATAACGTTTCCGTCACTTCCTCTTATTATCCTGATCTGTGTCAAATGCTTTTATTCTCCTGGTTAATACTCAGATTGTTTTAATCAATTCCCATAATAAATGTCATATCCTAATCCCTTATTTGTCCTATTTATCTGTGTTGAATAGAGATTGTAAGCTTTGTCAAGCGCAGACGGTCTCTTTCATGTATGTTTACAGTGCTGTGTACGTCTGACGTAGTGGCAGTAGGACTAGTGCTGCAAGATAACGGCAAACACCAGGGGGCGCTACAGGGTATGTCCAAGGTCCTGGTATGACAGTCTCAGTGTATTTATTTAGTAAACACTTTTATACCACGCTTTCCCATGGATCTTGTGTTACTATTCACGCCTTTGTTTATATTAATCCAGGGCCATCACTAGGACTTGCTATGGGGAATAAAACATAAATGCAATTTCATTCAAATAAAATCAGCACAACACAGCAAAGGATTACTGTGTTGAAGTATCTTTGGGGGGAGGGAAGGGGGGGAGCTATGGGCAGGGCTGGCACTAAGTGTATGTGTAGGTGCCTTCTTGTACCCTGCTGCACTCAAGCGTCTTCTGCTTTGGACAGCTCAATGCCTTGGTGAGAGGTTGCCAATAAGCTAACCGTGCAGCCGAGCTTTTATTGGAGGGAGGATCATCTGACTAGAACAGACATCTTTCAATCACAGTGGAGAGAGAAAGCCAAGAGGGCCCACATCCTTGGAGAGCCCCTCCCTCTCTGTACAGAATACCATTTGACCTACTGCCACTCTGAATCATTTAAGTACCTACCAAGGCCTCTGGATTTAACTCATCTGACATACCAGCTGGGATTGTGTATGATGGAAGCAGGTTCTATGAACTCTAGATGCTCCACTTAGACAGCTGACTTAGCTTTGTGGGCCCCCCAAACACCGACAGCCTGCTGGTGTAGTCAACTGTACCTTCTGCAGCCGTATTCATAGCCTCATCCCACTCCCTAGCTTTGTATGCACTCCCTAGCTTTGTATGCTTCTCCATGGTTCTAAAGCTAGGCTTCCAGATCCCCTCACTATATCCACAAACTCCTATACCCTTCCCTATCTTTATATCCACATAAACAAAGGTTACTAAATATAAAGAAAATAAAAAAACTAAGGGGATATCATTTTATTGGACTGACTTAATATATTTCTTGACTAGCTTTCTGGAGCTAAATCCCCCTTCCTCAGATCTGCACAGAATATGCAAAAGGAAAGATCAGCATCAGAAATAATTAGGACCATATATTCACAACCTGCCTTAGATTATGAACAATATTCATATAAATACTGGGCTGGATAGTAACCACCGCTATATAGATAAATCCCTTATCCGCTAATTTTCAGTGACATTATACGGATACATGAAAATGTTCTCTGGCTGCTTTGGCACTCTCTGGGAGTGGATCAGGAACTAAACACAGATTCTTCACCCAATTTTAGGGATACTGACAAAATTCAGACATTATCTATATAGCTATATGGTTTGAGTTAGGCCAGAAAATTTGTGGTGCTAACTTAAACTGATTTACCATATGGAAACCCGCTGAATATTATCACTATAAAGTTGAGTATATTCGGTGCTGCTGCCTGTCCAGATAGTGGTGCTGAATGTATGACATTTTCTTTAATGTTGTGGCCAGCGTTTAAACAAATGTTCACCACAGTATTTGAAAATTGACTTGTCTTTTTCATAAGGGATCGGGCATGATGTATTGCCATGGAGGAGATAGGTCACGTGACAGGAAGTGATTCTGTAGTTAGGACCTGTCCTCCAGGTGATGTAAACCCCTCTCACAATGAGGTGGTTTCTCCAGGGATATGTGCCCATGAGGGAAGGGTTAGGATGACCATTATAGTTTGTGATTCAATCATTAAGCATGTAGATAGCTGGGCGGCTGGTGGACATGAGGATCACCTGGTAACATGTCTGATGGGTGCAAAGGTAGCAAACCTCACACGCCACCTAGACATGATTTTAGATAGTGCTGGGGAGGAGCCTGCTGTGTTGGTACCTATTGATACCAATGACATAGGAAAATGTGGTAGGGAGGTTCTGAAGGCCAAATGTAGGCTTTTAGGTAGGACGTTGAAACCCAGAACTTTCAGGGTGGCGTTCTCTGAAATGCTTCCCGTTCCACGCGCAGGACCCAAAAGACAGGCAAAGCTCCAGAGTCTCAATGTGTGGATGAGATGATGGTGCAAGGAAGAGGGTTTTGGATTTGTTAGAAACTGGGCAACATTCTGGGGAAGGGAAGGGCTTTTCCAAAAGGATGGGCTCCACGTTAACCAGGATGGAACCAGCAGCTGCAGGCATTAACCTTTAAAAAAGAGAGAGAGCAGCTTTTAAACTAGACAATAGGGGAAAGCAGACAGTCGCCAAAGAGTGCATGGTTCGGAAGGATGTATCCTTGAAGGATACTAGCAAAAGAGGGAAGTTAGGGTATCCCAACAGAGGGGCTCCAATAAGGATAAAAGAAACCCAGATGCCCTTAAGTACAGAGCAGACAGAGCTAAAAGATCCAAATTACCCCTATCAACTGATAACCAGATTAATATGAATAAAATACAACCTCTAAAATGCCTGTATGCAAATGCTAGAAGTCTTAAAAAATAAGATGGGAGAATTAGAATATATAATACTAAATGAATGGGACACCGTGATACCTTGGTACAAACTGCTGTATATCGCAATGATAGGGTCAATCATACTGGTGGAAGGGTTATGCTCTATGTCAGAGAGGGCATTGAGTCATACAGGGTTAAAGTTTTGCAGGAAACAAAATACACTGTAGAATCTCTATAGATAGAAATTAATGTAAAAAGGGGAAGGCAATGTCAGTGGGGGTGTACTATCGACCAACTGGCCAGAATCAACAGATGGATAATGAAATGTTAAAAGAAATCAGGGAAGCTAACAAAAGTTACAACACAGTAATAATGGGTGATCTCAATTACCCCAGTATCGACTCGGTCAGTCTTACAGTAGGACATGCTAGGGAGATAAAGTTTCTAGATGAAATAAATGACTGCTTCTTGGTACAGCTGGTTTATGAACCGGCAAGAGGGGAAGCTATTTTAGACCTAGTGCTTGGTGGAGCACAGGATCTGGTGCAAGAGATAAGGGTGTTGGGGCCACTTGGCAATAGTGATCATAGCATGATTGCATTTGATTTAATAAATGGAGGGAGGACAGCAAGGAAATCCACAGTACTACCTTTTACTTTTCAAAAGGGAGACTATGATAAAATGATGAAATAGTTAAGAAAAAACTAAAAGGAGCCACTGCAAAGGTTAAAGATTTACATCAAGCATGAGCGTTTAAAAATACTATCTTGGAAGCCCAGACCAGATGTATTCCATGCTTTAAGAAAAGTGAAAGGAAGGCCAAAAAACTGTCAGCATGGTTTAAAGGTGAGGTCAGAGAGGCTGTTATAGCTAAAAAAAAAATCTTTCAGGAAATGGGAAAAGGAGCCAAATGACAAAAATGGGAAATAACATAAGCACTGGCAAGTTAAATGCAAGGCACTGATAAGGCAGGCAAAGAGAAACTTTGAAGAAAAGCTTGTCATGGAAGCAAAAATGCATAATAAAAACTTTTTCAAGTACATTCGTAGCAAAAAACCTGTGGATCATTAGATGATAGATGGATAAAGGGTGCGCTAAGGGAGGAAGGCCACAGCGGAGAGAATGAATGAATTCTTTGCTTCAGTCTTTACTGAAGAAGATGTAGGAAAGTTACCCATGTCTTAAATGGTATTTAAAGGTGATGTATTGGAAGAGTTGATAGAAATATAGATAAATCAGGAAGATGTATTACAACTATTTGATAACTGGAAGAGTAGTAAATCACCTGGACTGGATGGTGTACATCCAAGGATGTTGAAAGAACTGAAAGATGAGATTGCAGACCTACTATTAGTAGTCTGTGAACTATCATTAAAATCATCTGTAGTACCTGAAGATTGGAGAATGGCCAATGTAACACCAATTTTTAAAAAGGGTTCCAGGGGTGATCCAGGAAAGTACTGTACATACTATCAATACCAGGCAAAATGGTAGAAACCATTACAAAGAATAAAATTACTGAACATGTAGATAGCCATGGTTTAATGGGAGAAAGCCAACATGGAGTTAGCCAAGGAAAGTTTTGTCTTATTTTTTTGAAGGTGTGAATAAACAGGTAGACAGAGGTGAGCCATTCGATATAGTATATCTGGATTTTCAGAAAGCTGTTGACTAAGTCCCTCATGAGAGATTCTTGGCAAAATTAAAAAGTCATGGGATAGGAGGCAGTGTACTATTGTGGATCAGGAACTGGTTAAAAGATAGCAGAGGGTAGGGCTAAATGGCCAATTTTCTCAATGGAGAAAGGTGAATAGTAGAGTACCTCAGGGATCTGTGCTAGGCCCGCTGCTTTTTAACATCTTCATAAATGACCCGGAAATGGGAATAACGAGTGAAGTGATCAAATTTGCAGATGACACAAAATTATTCAAAGTTGTTAAAATACAAACTATTGTGAAAAATTGCAAGAGGACCTTGATAAATTGGAAGACTGGACATCCAAATGTCCAAATTGCAGATAAAATTTAATGTAGACAAGTGCAAAATTAAGCACCTAGGAAAGAACCCCCCAAATTATAGTTACACGATGCAAGGTTCCATGTTAGGAACCACCACCCAGGAAAAAAATGTAGGCATCATCGTGGATAATAAGCTCAAACCCTTCACTCAGTATGCAGCGGCGGCCAAGAGAGCAAATAGAATGCTAGGAATCATAAGGAAAGGAATGGAGAATAGAACAAAGGATGACATCAATAATGCCTCTGTATCATTCCATGGTGCAACTGCACCTTGAATATTGTGTGCATTGCTGGTTGCCGTATCTTTATTGTTCAAACTGTTTATTGAATCATTAATGCACATAACACTTTCAAACTATATCATATATAACAGGCAGTTGACATAAAATAAAATCTCTTTACCAGGGAATAGCATTTTTCATTTTATCCCACTCCCCCATGCCCTGATCCTCCCTCCTAGTTGACCCACGTTCTGGTCGTGCTTTTTATGTGTACGAGAGGGGCCAGGATGCCCACAACCCTATGCGCAAAAGCCTTTATGCAGCGCAGACAGGCAGTCCTCCCTTATTGAGGTGTGAGGTTAACGTTAATTAACTATAATTTATCTGTAGTTTGCTTATTATGCCTGCCTGCCTACCTGCCCGCCCCTCCTTATCCACCCACCCTCCTCCTGTCCTATTCTGTCCGAAGTGCAGTGTAGACGGTCTAGATGTTTATAACTGCTTAAGAGCGGGGATGCCCACTGGGGGTGTGTTCTCCCCATGAGCACCTCTGCTCCCCTTGCTTATTACGTCTGGCAGCCTCCTCCCCCCCCCCCATACCCATTTAGTCTTTTCCCCTCCCCCCAATAGAACCCCTGGGGGCCAACAACTTGTCTCCTTCCTTGCCAGTGCTAACATGGACTATTGATCATGTACAATGGTTAAGCACCCTACTTCTTGCTCGAGATGTTAGGGACTAGTTGCCATATCTTTAAAAGGATATAGTGGAATTAGAAAAGGTACAAAGAAGAGCCACCAAAGATGGTAAAGGGGATGGAAAGATACCCTGAAGACAGGCTTAAAAGGTTAGGGCTATTCAACTTGGAAAAGAGAGGCTGAGAGGAGATATGATAGAGGTCTATAAATTAATGAATGGAGTAGAACGATTGTTTACTCAATCAAAAAATAGAAAGATTAGGGGACATACAATGAAGCTACAATGTAACCTAGTTAAGAGTAATAAGAGAAAACATTTTTTCACTCAACACATAATCAAACTTTGGAATTTGTTACTGGAGGATGTAATAAAAGCTATTAGTGTAGCTGGGTTTAAAAAAGGTTTGGACAAGTTCCTGGAGGAAAGGTCCATAAACTATTATTAAAGAGGACCCCAGAAATCCACTGCTTTTGCTGGGAGGAGCATTTTGGAACCTGTGTGTCTTTTTGGGAACCTGCCAGGTACTTGTGACCTAGATTGGCCACTGTTGGAAACAGGATACTGGGCTTGATGGACCTTGGTCTGACCCAGTATAGCATACTGAATAGTGCGGTATATAAGAAACTATAAATAAATAAATAATACTCTTAGGCTTAACAGCTGCACCACTTGTATTATATTATTTAAAGGCCCCACCTGGGAAGCTATAAGGTCAGTTTAGAGAGGCCATTGAGATTGGAAGTGAGAGATGATATCATATCCAGGGCCGGATTTAGCTATACGCCATGTACGCCATGGCGTAGGGCCCACAGCTGCAAAGGGCCCACAAAAATTGAACTAGTTAGGCTTTTTTTTTTTAATAAAATAAAAAAAAACCTGCTGGCTGCCGCCGCAGGGCCCCCTCTGCTGCCGCGGCAGCATGGACTGACCCGCGGGGGCCCCCTCTGTAAGCTCGGTCCCTCCCTCCGTGCCTCCGTGTCTCCCTCCGTGCAGGCTGAGAGAGACGCAAAGGCAGACTGTCTCCTTCTGCCTTCGCGTCTCTGTTAAGCCCGCAGGGGCTGATGTGAAATTTCCCATCAGCCCCTGCGGGCTTAACAGAGACGCGAAGGAGACAGTCTGCCTTCGCGTCTCTCTCAGCCTGCACGGAGGGAGACACGGAGGCACGGAGGGAGGGACCGAGCTTACAGAGGGGGCCCCCGCGGGTCAGTCCATGCTGCCGCGGCAGCAGAGGGGGCCCCGCGGCGGCAGCCAGCAGGTTTTTTTTTTTAAATTAAATTTTACTTTAGGCCGGGGGAGGGGGGAGGGGGTAGGACTGGTAATGGGCTATTGGGGGGGCTGGGACTGGGACTGGAAATGGGTTGGGGGGATTAAGGCTGGAGGTGGGCTGATGAGGTTAGGACTGGTAATGGGCTGTGGGCTGTTGGGGGGGGTTAGAACTGGTAATGGGTTTTGGGGGGTTTATACTGGTAATGGGCTGTGGGCTGATGGGGGCTGTCTGGTAATGGGCTATGGGGGGGGCTAGGACTGGAAATGGGCTGGGGGGGGGTTAAGACTGGAGGTGGGCTGATGGGGTTAGGACTGGTAATGGGCTGTTGGGGGGGGGGTTAGAACTGGTAATGGGGTTTGGGGGGTTTAGACTGGTAATGGGCTGTGGGCTGATGGGGGCAGTCAGGAAATGGGCTATGGGGGGGCTAGGACGGGAAATGTGCTGGGGGGTTAAGACTGGAGGTGGGCTGATGGGGTTAGGACTGATAATGGGCTGTTGGGGGGTTTAGAACTGGTAATGGGCTTTGGGGGGGGGTTAAGACTGGTAATGGGCTGTGGGCTGATGGGGGCTGTCTGGTAATGGGCTATGGAGGGGGGGTTAGGACTGGAAATGGGCTGGGGGGGGTTAAGACTGGAGGTGGGCTGATGGGGTTAGGACTGGTAATGGGCTGTGGGCTGATGGGCTGATGGGGGGGGTAGGACTGGCAATGGGCTATGGGGGGCTGACTGGAAATGGGTTGATGGGGTTAGGACTGGAAGTGGGCTGATGGGGGGTTAGGACTGGTAATGGGTTATAGGGGGGGCTTAAACTGAAAATGGGGTGATGGGGGGTTAGGACTGGTATTGGGTTGGGGGGTTGCTAGGACTGGAAATGGGCTGATGGGTGGCTAGGACTGGAAATGGGCTGATGCAGGGACTAGAAGGGAATGGATGCTGGGTGAGGCTGGAACTAGAAGGGAGCTGATGTTGGGGGAGGATTAGAATGGGATGGGGCTGGAAGAGTAAAATGGAGAAGGGAAAAATATTTTGTGTGGGAGGGATAAAAAAATCTACAATTGGCCGGGTATTGGGAGAGTAAGTGGGGATTGAGGATGGAGGGGTAAAATTTGAGTGGATGAAATAGGAATGAGGAAAGAGCAAAAGGAGAAAGATTAGTATGTTAAAGCAGATGTAGAGAGAGAATGGAAAAAAACTAGAAGAGAGAAGAAAGGACAAATGGACAGCAGACGATGGAGAGTTAGCAGAAGACATGAAGAAACCAGAAGAAAGTGGCTGGAGCAATTGCAGCTGAAAAAAATGCACAAAAGGTAGAAAAATATCTCTTTATTTTGAATTTATTAATTGGAATATGTCAGCTCTGGTAAATGTGCATCATTAACGTCTGCGCTTTGTTTAGTACAAGAGCAAATTAATGTGTAGTTTTATTTCTACAGTGTTGTACATTCCAAGTTTGGCTTTTGGGATTCCCAGTTTAATTATTGTCTTCCTGTTTCTAAAATGTGATTACTTGTTTGGTGATGGTCTATGTTCTGCATGTGTAACTGAGCTGAGGTGTTCTGTTTATATAATTCCTATTTGACATTGCCACTTGTTCTCTTTCCCCAGTAGGTCATGTATTGTTGTTCTCTGAAATGTATTGGTTTAATATTTGCAGTGTTGCCTTTTGATTGCTAGAGTATGGTGCTTTGTGAGTCCTGGTAGTGCTGTTAGGATACAGCGGGTTTGCTATGGGTTCTAAATGGGCAGTGTTTGTAGTAGTTCCTAATGTGTCTGGCAGTTGGCACTGGATTATAGTAATGTAGAAATCTTTTAGTCTTTCTTTATCCATACACTCATTAAGAGGCACGTTTACTAAAAGTTAGTATATGGTAACATTATGCAAATATTTATGCAAATGAGGCCCCTCATGCAAATGAGGCCCACACCCCCCTTGGGCCGCCCCTGCTGGGGGCCCACAATTTTTGTTGGCATAGGGCCTCACTCAAGGTAAATCCGGCCCTGATCATATCTAGACCAATTTCTCAAGCAGAAAACATTGATGGAAACTTAATAGAAAATATTTGCAACATTGCTAGGAAAGTCGGGGTGTTTTCATGCTCTTGGATGTTGATGGGGAAAAAGTAGAATTGCTGAACAAATAAATATTGTTATTTGATGTTCGCTGAAGAAGGGCTGGGAGAAGGATCACAGAAAACTGACGCAGTTACAGTAGGAACAGAAATGAGGTAGACATCAAAAGATTTTCAGAAGACCGTGCTTGGGGGACCTTAGCTAAGCAAGAAATATACAAAGGGATCCGTCAAAGGCTTTCAACACTTCTTTAGTATCAGGAAAAGCTGCTGGGGGTTGGGAGGAAAACACGGCGGGAGCACAGAGGATCTCTCTGGGGCAGGAAAGGTGCCTCTTTCCCTGCCGTGCCCAGGTATTTGATTGGTACAGAGCAGAGCGCAATCCCTGGCCCGGAGCTCTGACATGGACTGCCGCCAGCTCTCGCTTTTGTCCTGCCCACCGGCACTTTCACTGCTTTCCCTCCGAACGCCGATCCTGCGCGCTCCAGCTCCGGGATTTGCCGGCGCCACCCCGGGTCCCTCGCAGGCAGGTAGCGGCTCGGAAGCCGGCTGGGCTTCCAGCTCTTGCTTCTGCCCCCCGGGAGATGCTGCTGTGCTTGAAGGAGGAAGAAATGTCGCACCAGGAGCTCGCCCAGCGGCTGGCTTCAGTGATCACCCATGTCGGTAAGAGCTCTGGGCGGAGGGGCGAGTGTGACCTGCTGCAGAAGCAGGGTCGTGGGCTGGGGTTTGCCGTTTACGACGTGCACTTTTGCATTTTAACCTAATGCAATGATAATAGTAAGTAGCGGTAAGCTAATTGTCGAAGACACGCCCGGCTGATATTTGGTGTCGTTTGACGTCTCGGTGTAACGCGAAAGCGCATCCTCGGTGGGCTTTGTACATCGCGTTTCTCGCAGGCAGAAATCGTTCTTCCAGTAAAGGAGGGTGGGGGCCAGAGGCTTCGCTGAATGCTTCAGATTTGGGTTTGATGTTGCACTCAAGTGGGGTCGGGGGGGACAGGGTTTGGGGCTCTCTGCTTTGACTGAAGGGTGCATGTTCCATCCGGACAACACTCTCGGCAATGCAATGCCCAGGGACAGAGGGACGTCAGTTCGGTTGGGGCCAGACTAATCTCCAGCCTTGCCCTTAAGCTCTCTAATTGCTGATGCTGTGTTGGGCAAATTATTGATGGGCTACGGCCCCTCTAGCCCACCCCATTCTGCTTCCTGTGCGATGCCCATCTGTATGGTCATGTGAGTGTCAATGTCAGGTTGGATAGAAGGCCCTCCAGACACAGCAAGCAATCCTGGGGCACCAAGCACCCACCCTTAGGGCTGGCTCTGCCCATACCCCCCTCCCCCAATCATGTCCCCCCCCCCCCCCCCAGCTAGCTAGGTCCCAGCCAATCATTCAGCCTGAGCTCCAGCCCTAGTCATTCAGCCAGTCATTTTGCTGCTGATGCCCTCACAGATTTGTCAGCCACTCACTATACCCACACAGTCAGCCAAATAGTAAGTCTCCAGCCAGCCACCCTCCTCACCCCCTACCAGTCAGTCCCTAGTTACCCTCGCCCCCCATCCAGCCGGTCAACACATCTGCAAACACTCCCCAGCTAACCTGTCTCTAGTTAACTGCCGGTTCCTCTACCCACCAGTTTCCAGACACTTTTCCTTCCCCTCAGTTAACCAACCGTTCTACAGTCACTCACAACCGGCCATCCAATCAATCTTCAGTAACTCAACCCCCCCCCCCCCCCCCCGGCTAGTCTCGCTTCCTGCAAACAGGAAGCTGGCATCGGGCAGTCTGAGAGGTCAAAGGCAAACGGTTGTAAGGTAAGCGCTGCGGGGCTGTTTGTGGCCATTGCCAACACTGCAGGTCCAGGAGAGAGGTGGTCGCAGTGGGCACTGCAGGCGGGGTGGGAGAGCAAGGGGTGAGCTTCACCTAGGGTGCCTCATCTCCTTGTGCTGGCCCTGCTCTGGGCACTCTTCAGAGCCTATACCTCTGTTTGTGGCTCCCCAGTTCTCCCACTGCCTGTTTCCAGTTTCCCAAGAAGTACATAGGATCCATCCAATGGGGGCAAAGCTTCAGTCAAAGAAAGGGAAGATGCGAACCAGGGGAATGTCTGTATTGGGCAAGTGAAGCTTCTCATGAGACGTGTGTGGAGGGAGGGGGGGTGACCTTGGAGAGAGCCAGAAGAGGGAGAGGGGTTCTGAGAAGGGGTAGGACTAAGCGAGGGGTGGAGGTAAAGTGTAAGGAGACTGCTGCAGGCTGAGGAAAAGAACTGGCCGCAAGTGCAAGACCTTTACATGATGATCGGCTGAGCTGACTGGTGGGGGGCACTTACTATATGAGCACATGAGCTGCAGGAGGCAATCGAGCACCAGGAGAGCGGGTGTCTGAAGAGCAAGTGTGTGTGTGTGTGAGAGAGAGAGAGAGCCTCTGTGTATGTGGATCAAGAGAGTGAGAAAGAGTGTGGAGACAGTGCCTCTGCATCTATGGATCAAGAGTGAGTTTGTGTGTGAGAGAGAGACCTGTGCATATGTGTATTAAGAGTGCATGTGTGTGAGAGAGGGAGCCCTCTGGGGACAAGGGAATAAAAAGTACCTGTTCGTATATATCTGTAAACTGCTCTGATGCGCATAGTAAAGGGCGGTATATCAAACGCCTAAACCATAAACCGTATGTGCATCAAGAGCGAGTGTGTGTGCACGTGTGTATGGGTGGACTTGATCTCTGACTTTACGTTCACTTCCTTTCAATGAAAGCTCCTTTGTGCTTCCAAAGGCTTTCTTGAAATCTGTTTCTGCTTTGCCCTATATTGGGAGGCTGTTCCAAGCATTCACACTGCTCTGGTAATGCAGAGAGATTTCTTTAAGTTACCCTTCTCAGTCTCCCCTCTTTAAGATTCATATCATAACCTCTTGTTGTAAAACACTGCTTTCCATTGAACAGGTTGTAGTTGATACATTAAATTAGTCCAGTAAAGAGGTAACTTTGACAATCACTGATTTGAAAAAGAGAAGATAATAAATCCATCTACTAACATGGGATCTCCTGTGCTAAGTTTCTGTGGGTCATACTAATTTTAATGAGGTTAAACACTCATGTATTGGTGAATCAGCTCTATTAAATACAATGATTCACATAAACCCATGTTGAAGTTAACGTGATCTGCGTTTCCTTAGCGCAGGTTACTGCACTTTTACAGAACAGATTTGTAAATGAATACTATAAAGCTAAGGTGTTGGAAGATAGACAGAAAATGTTACATTTTTCTTCTGGTGATAGTACTCAAATACAAAAGATTGCAAAAATATTTTTGCTCACCTTGTAAATTCTCAAGCATTGTGTTGAATATTTATGTATTTAGCAATGCTTGTATACCACTTTTCACCAGGTCAAAGCAATATACATTCAGGTATGGTGTATATTTCCCTTTTCCCCAAAGGGCTCACAATCTATTGGATTTTTTTTGTACCTGAAGCAACGGAGAGTTAGATGGTTTGCCCAAGGCCACAAGGAGTGCCCAAGATTGCTGTCCTCCAGTGCAATTTGAACCCCTGGCCCTCGGCAACTTTCCCAACCACTAGACCACTCCTCCGTCACATAATCAAATACTCTCTTTCTTCCTATGCAGTAGACAATGAAAGGGGTTTGCATGCTCTAGTTCAGTACTGATTGCTAAGTAGTCATTTGTGTGAAGCATCACGCTTGCTGAGTCAGCTCTGGTTTATTCAAAAGGGCTGTTTCAAATGTAAGCATTTCAGGATGTTCCTCAGCTTGAAAGAGACGGCTTACGGGAGACAAAGGAGATGTGATAGAGGTCTATGAAATCACGAGTAGAATGGAATGGGCACATAGGGAATGGTTGTTTATCACGTCAATATCATTACAATGAAGAGACACTCCATGAATTAATAGGCAGGGTCGCTTCAACCCCTTATGGAGCCCGAGGCAAGCGTTTGTGAATGGGGCCCCCCTCCCCATTCGTGACCCCCCTTCCTGCTAAGGCTGCTGTCCCTCTCTGGGACATGCAGTGGCGGTACAATAGCAGCAGAGTTACTTTCGCTTCCGGCACTGCGGTGTCTCCCTCCAATTCCACTTCCTGTTAAAGGGCACTGCGGTGTCTCTTTAAATGTATTGCCACCGCCTCATGTCCCAGAGAGGGTTAGCAGCGGCAGCAATGGGTGTGGCAGCAGGAGTAGGTTGGTGCTAGGAATGAGGTTCACTTAGGGCATCTCATAACCTTGCACCGGTCCTGAATTACCATGGGCAGCAGGGCCACTGGGCTCCCGTTGTGCAGGGGCCTGGGGCAGCTGCTCCTTTTGCTCATAGGTAAAAGCAGCCCTGTTAATAGGTAGCACATTTAAAGCAAACCAGAGGAAGTATTTTTAGACACATTTCACTTAGGCAATAGCACCTACTAGGGAGGCTCCAGAGCTCTCTTTCTCCTAGGACAAGCAGGATGAGTCAGCTACAAGTGGTGACATCATCCGATGATGCCATAGACGGAAGGCTTTGCCTTCTGAGCATGAGCCACAAGCCCAACCCCCTGACCCGCCCCTAGCTAGCCCGTCTTCAGTCTTCTGCCTTGCCAGGAAGATGGACTTCATACTTTCTCTCCATTTCTAGCCACAGATTTAAAAAAAAAAGAGAGAAGGAAATCAAGAAAGAGCTCCTACAATGCCGAAGCTGGATTCTAGAAATGCCCTAGATGCTCTAGGAAAATGAGCAACTCGGATGCCCATGAAGTCTGCTTCCGCTGCCTCGCCAAGGAGCATCCTGTGGAGGACTGCCCACTCTGTGCCCGCATGTCCCCGAGAGTTAGGAAGTCCCGTCACCATACTATTAAGGACTTCCTGGGGCTGCCTGACCCACCTTCGAACGTCTGCCGGACTCCAGAGACTGCTGCGACCAGGGACACACCTCTCCAGAACTCCATTCCCTACTGCTTGCCCTCATCCGGCTGCCTTCCTCCGATGCCCTGGCTCACGCTGCTCCTCCTGAGTCCACGTGTTCTCCTTGTGCTCCTTCTGAGGCCATGTGTGAGCCCCGCCATGCTGCTCCCTTCCAGCTATGGGAACTCTTCCGGGCTCGGCCCCGCTCCACAAACCTCAGCCTGACCAGTAGTCTCTCTCCAGGCCCAGAGCTCCTCCCACAATCACCTCAGCTCCTATCAGCAACAAAAGCACAGGACAGGCTTGCCCAGTCGTCAGCACCGAGACCATCACGTCAGCAGGAGCCGTAGCCTCAATGAGCACAGGCATCGGCACAGAAGGAACCCCTCCCGGCACAGATGCAGCCCTAGCCCCCATCATCGTCAATGCTGCAGGGACAGCAGAGAACACTCTCATCAGCATAGGAGCAGCAGAGAGCCTCAGAACAAACACACACATTGGTGCAGCTTAGGCTCCTACTCAAGCGATGGCATTCACGGCAGCAGCCCTTCCACGATGCACAGCAGGTACGGCAGCACCAGCCCATCTTCATCCCTTGATAGGGCAGACCTGCAGATGGACCCGGGGAACCAACTCAAGGGTACCTCCTTCGCCCTACTGACACCCCCAGCCTTTCCTGACCCTCCAACCTTACCAAGATCCTCCAGCTCCTTTCCAATATGATGCAGCAGTAGGGCTCAGCTCTCTCCACGTACACAGCATCACAGCATGTGGCACCCCCCTCCACCTGCCTCCTCCCTGTGCCCCATAGCCTCTGTGGCCTCCCCAGGGTCCATGCTTCCACCCTCCCCTGCCCAATTAGCAGCACCTGGCGGAGACACCCTCACTGCTATGCCTGCTGCGGAGGTCCCCTCATCCTTCTCATCCAAGGCCTTGATGACCCAAGAGAACAACTGCACAATGTGCCTCCTCTTTTGATATACCCCCAACCTGAAGCTTCAATCACCCGCATTCTGCCTCCATCTTCCTTGGCTACGATCCTGATCTCAACCTGGGGCACCACAGCAACCATCTTTCCACCTACAGCCATGCCCAAAGAGCCCACCTCCTTCTGTTAGTCAGTGGCTGGTTGTCTCCATGGCCGCCCAGATACCAACGAGGACCCCCCTCAACGAAACACCAGCGGGTGAATTCTGGATGCCGACACGCATCCTGATGCAGAGCACCGCTCCTTTCATTAGTTCAAACATATTGCCACCAGGTCCCAGCCGCCCGTCTTCACGGAGGCCTCCAAATCATGTGGAACAGCTTTTCCTTCTCTTTCAGAACAAGACAGCTCTCAGAGAGCAGCTTCCCCGATGCTGTCCAACCTCCTACTGTCTCCTGCCCCGAATCACACAACGGTGCAGTGTCCCTTTTATTTCATTTATTTATTTTATATACTGCTCTATCCAGGTAATCAAGGCGGTTTACAGGGAACAGGTTAACTAATAATGACAACATGATCGGCACACCTGCAGGATACCACAAGACTAAACAAAATACCTCAAGAAGAGCTCCATCACTACTGGCATCCACACTATGGAACTCCCTCCCAATGAGCTTGAGGGCATTGGAAGATATCACAGACTTCCGCAAGGCCCTTAAAACACTGCTCTTTAAAGAAACATATGAGCAGGCAGACAACTGTTCCCACCCAAACAGTATTCCAACTACCCCAGCCAACCCAACAGCCAATCATCCCAACTAGACCCAGTAGTTCATTGTATAGTGTTAAGTACCCTCATGCTAATTGTAACCCACCATGTGCTGTCTAAATGTTTTTAAATACCCTCAAGTTAAATGTACCCTCCAATGTGATGTAACCACTTTGATTGTAGGATAAGGTGGTATACAAATCTGTCTAAATATATCCTGAAATCCACGCTGTGTGCTCTGATAATGTCACAGATGGACTGAAGATAGATGTTGAAAAGTAGGGCAGATAGTGCTTACCCCTGAGGGTCACCTTGTGTCTGTTTGAATTGTTTGGAGAAAGTGTTATTGAAGTTCACCTGTTGAGTGTGGTTGGAGAGGTAGTCCTCAAACCATTGTAATATGGTGCCTCCTATTCTGAGGTATTTTAGGCGGTTGATTAGGATGTTGTGATTTATGGTATCTAATGCAGAGTATCGAATCCTCTCGTACTGCCAACTCCAGACTATGCTCCTTTCACCTTGCTGCGCCTTACGCCTGGAACAAACTACCTCTATCAGTACGCCAGGGACCCTCTCTAATCCTCTTCAAATCCAGGCTGAAAACTCACCTCTTCGCTGCTGCCTGATTCTTGACTCACCTTATCTCCTTTCCCCCATATTTACTCCTACCTACACCTTTTGTGTTTGTCCTAACTAGGTTGTAAGCTCCTTCTGTGTTTGTCTTGACTAGATTGTAAGCTCTGATGAGCAGGAACTGTCTCTTATTTGTCTGTACAGCGCTGCGTATGACTAGCGGCGCTATAGAAATGCTCAGTAGTAGTAGTAGTAGTAGTAGAGTTTATGACTAGGAATATGAGGATAAAGGCCTGTTTCGTATTTTCATTTCCTTGTATGATTGTGTCAAGGAGGGATGTTAGGAGAGTTTCAACTCCATGATATGCTCTGAATCCATACTGATGCGGGTCAAGTTAGCGTTTGAGTCAATAAAGTCTTGGAGCTGGATCTGCACTAATTTTTCAATGACTTTGGATAAGAAAGGGAGGCTTGCTATCTACCTGTAAGAGCTGGGGCAGGATTTGTTTAGTGTGTTGTGTTTCAAGATTGGTTGGATGGAGGATTTTTTTAAAGACATCTGGTATTTGTCCTTGTGCTAGTGAAATGTTAACACTCTATATCCAAAAAAGGTAACTCCACTTTGGTTATTTTAATCCACCTGACTGGACAAGGGTCGAGTAGAGAGATGGTTGTATTCAGAGATTTGATGAATTGGTCTATCTGTTCCCTGCTTCTTGGTGAGAATGAGTCCCCTTATTGCACTGTTGATTGGTTCATCTTGAGGAGTTTCTGTTAGGTTGGATGTTTTGAGTTTGGATTTTTCCATGTAGTGGTTGACTAGTGTTGAGCGTTTGTCACTAGTTTGGGGGTTATCTGAGTTTGGATTTTTGACTAGGTTTTAGACAATGAGAAATAGTTCCCTTGGTCGATTTAGGGATTTTGTTAGTATTTTTGTGAAATATTCTTTTTTTGAATCTGTGATTCTCTGATGGTATATTTTTAGTGTGTCCATATATTTCAATCGGTCCATGTCGTATTTTGTGGTTCTCCATTTTCTTTAATCTTTCCTTAGTGCTCTTTTCATTTCTCTCAGGCTCTGGGAGTACCATGGTTGCGAGTTGCGGAGCTTCTTTGAGGAGTTTCTTTGTTGGTTAGTTGATGCTGTGTTTAGTGTGTTGTTCCAGATCGTAGGGAGAGTGTCAAGGTTGTCACTGTTATTTGTCAGTGTGGATGTGATGTTATTCAGGAAGTCTTCTTTATCATCATTTCAAGAAATTTGATAAAGAAGACTTCCTGAATAACATCATACTCGCTCTGACAAATAACAGTAACAACCTCGACACCCTCCTTACGATCTGGAACAACACACTTGACTAAACGAAGCATCAACTAACCAACAACGAAACTCCTCAAAGAAGCTCTGCAACTCCCAAACACAAACTCCTGCAGCCTTTTATTCCACCCCCCCCCCAAAAAAAAAACCTCTTGGAGACAAAGCCAGTGCCCCCCCACCCCCACCATGGAGGCCATATCCAGCCAGGTAAAAATAAAATATTTTTCTGGCACATTGGTTTCAGCTGGGAGGATCCATTAAGTAATTCTACCATGTGACCCAAAATGGTCACATTAGACACAAGATGCTGGCTCAATGGACCACTGCTCTGACCCAATAAGGCATTTCTTAAGTAATTAAATAACTTACATTTCCAAGCTTTATTTAGTATTGCAGTGGCTATGGTGCTACTACAGCCAAGGGAATGTGGGACATCCAGAGCATATGAGGAAAATTATTGAAGAACAATGAGGAGATTAGAGGGTGAGAGAAAAAGAAGTGCGGGGAAGAGTGCGTGTGGGGAGAAAGTAAACGATGGAATGTTGGGGTGGAAGAAAGTGGTACAGGGAGAAAGGGAAGGAGAGAGTGTGAGCAGACTAGACAAGCTGCTGAGGAATTCAAAAAGTTGATGGGTGAGGGGAGGGGATGGGAGTGAGTGTTGACAGAAATGAGGGATTTGGAGAGCGGGCAGGAGAAAGTGAGTGAGGAGGGGACAGAAAGAGAAAGGAGATGCTGGACTAAGGGGGGGGGAGAGGGGACAGATGCTGTTACTTGGGGAGCTGGAGAAGGTGGAGGTGATAGGAAGCTGCTGGACTAAGGTGGGGGGGGCAAGAAAAAGGGTGAAGATGCTGGACCTTGGAGGATGGGGGAAGGGAGGGGGAGACTATGGGCATGGTAGAACTATGTAGGGGTTGGCAAGAACATGAATGAGAGGAGGATGGTGAATATACAGGGTATAAATGGGGGAGTGGTTGAAAAAGAGAATAAGAGGCCATGGAAGGAGTGAGACAGGAAAAATGGGAAAGCTAGGGGGATGGACTTGGCTGGAGATAAGAGGAAGCAATAGAAAGTTGATACCTGTATGAAAAGTCAACAGGAGATTGAGGACTAAAGGCTGAGTAAAGTTTGAGTGGATGGCGAAGGAATAAAGAAAGAAATGGAGGAAAGATCAATATGTCAGAAACTGATGTAGGGAGAGAACGGAAAAAGACAGGAGGAGAAAGAACAAATGGACAACAGACACTGGAAATAGTGTTAGCAGAAGACAGATGAGGAAAGTAGAAAAGAGAGACTGGGGCCATTGTGACTGAAAAATAAAATGCCCAGACAACAAAGGTAGAAAAAAGTATTTTATTTTGATTTTATTAACTTGAATATGTTAGATTTGGTAAATGTTTATCGCTGAACGTCTTTGCATTTTGTTCAGTACAAGAGGAAATGCATTTCTAGGTTTAGTTCTCCAAAATTGCAGTACATTTTAAGTTTGGCTTCTTGAAGTTTATTTAATTTATTTATTTGCAGAATTTATATACAGCCAATGGCATATACATTACAGCGGTTTACAAAGCCCAGTAGTTTGAAGTCAGTAACATAAAAGACAACTCAAGGATAGGACAAAAGCAAAACAACTAAGAAGCATCAGGAAGGGAAGAGGGTAGTACAACTTCCCTGCTTCTGTATTTGGTGATAGTTAGTTTGTGTCTTGCACATGTAACTGAGCTGTGGTATTCGGTTAGCATGTAGTTTCTGTGTAGCAGTCCCACTTGTTCTGTTTTTCCAGTAGGAAAGGTACTGGTGTTTTATACAGTGTATTGGTTTAATATTTGTAATGTTACTTTTTCATAGGTAGGGTTGGTGTTGTGTCAGTCCTGGTAGGACTGATCTGGTATGGAAGGTTTACTATATTTTATTTATTTATTTAACAGGTTTTTTTTATACCGCTTTATCATTTCAACCAAAGCGGTTTACATTATAACTTAAACTTGGTAAACATACATTAAACAGGGACATTAATAACTTGGATTTTTCTGAGCAATGGAGGGTTAAGTGACTTGCCCAAGGCCACAAGGAGTGCTAGTGGGAATTGAACCCTGGTCTCTTGGTTCCCAAGCCAGTGCTCTAACAACTAGGCTACTCCTCCACTCCAATATATATAATCCAATATAATCTTGGTGGTCTTTTCACAGGGGTTTGTAGTATTCCCAGGGCAGTTGGCACTGGAAAATAGTTGTGTAGAAATATGGTAGCCCTTTTTCTAAGTCCACTGCACATGTAAATGATGTTCGGACATCCGTACACTCATTATCATTGGGACAAAATAGAGACTTATGAAGAGCTCCATTGGGTGGGGGTCCAGTGTGAAGTGTCAGGAGTAGATATGTTTTATATTAGATTCTTAGGCTACATAATTAAACTGCTACAATTTTTGCTGTATATCAACACCATTGTAAAGTTTTTAAAAATTATGTAGACTAGGAAAATGTTGCTTTCTCTGTTCTTGGGAAAAAAACCCCATCAAAACACCAAACCCAAACAAGAGTAAATCCAGCACAAAAAGTTTTTGTCGGACAGTGTCTGTGTGAGGAATTAACCCCTACAAAAGACAAGTCCCTTTTAATTGATTTTGCAGTAAAACCAAGCTACCCAGCTTTACTTAAAGCCAGTAAAACCACTTAACTGAGTCATAGACAAGCTCCAGAAATATAATGAGAACCTTTCAATGGGGTCATCCATGACACAGCACTGCGTTTTGGGTCAGAGCCATGTTTAAAGATCTCTTGCCTGGCGCAGGGTCTTTAAAAATGGTTCTGACCCGAAACACTATCTGACATAAACTACTTGTGCTGGATTTACTCTTGTTTGAGTTTGGCATTTGGATTTTTTGATTCTACTGGCCAGCCTTACCATTTAGGCCTTTTGGGGATATAATTTTTTTTGGTGATTCTCTATTCTTCTGACTGGTGTCCTAAGTGAGGGGACCCTCTGTTTCCTGACTGAGGAGGGTCATGCTTTCCTGACCTTCTGAGGAGGTCCCCTCCATTTTGACTGGGTGGGGGACAGCTCATTTTTTGTCTTAGGCAGCGGATTGTCTTGAGCCACCCCTGAACAGGACACTGTGGCAGAGAACGTCCAGAAATGAATACGGTATTCTCTGAGAGGCCTCACAGATTACCTATAGGAAGAAATCACTATCTCTTTTATTTGAATGGTTAGGCCTGCAGTATCTCACCATGCAGACTTCACTACCTTTGGATCATCAGACATAATCACCCGTTGCTACCCAGTTGCTACTGTTGAATTGTCACCATGATATACAAGAATGATTTGGTTAGGACGTATGTTCTATATTATCACCTGCTGAATTCAGTGGCATGAAAATATGTGATTCACAGAAATACTATTGTACTTTTCCCGGCAAAGTGTGTTTCTGCTGTTCTATGGGAATCAATAACAAACTCGAAAATATATTTGGCATCTGAATTCCATATTAACCCAATGGATGTAGAGGGGGTGTGCCAAGGGAGGGGTGTAGCAAGGAAGAGGCATGGAAAGGGAGAGGCATATTTTATTTATTTATTTATTTATTTAACAAGCTTTTATATACCGCCCAGGGCCGGCCCGTCCATTGAGCGAGAATGTTTTTTGCACAGGGCTCCGCGTTTCAGGGGGACCTGCGCAAAGAACATTCTGCTTTAAAAAAAAATTAAATTAAAAAAAAAGCTGGCCACTGCCGCCGTGGCAGCAGCAGAATCGAGTGTCCCGTGGGACCCCCCTGCCTGGCTGAGCCTCTCCACGACAGTTTTCAGATCCGCGAAGGGAGAGTGTTTCCGTCGCGGCTCTGTTAAGCCCACAGGGGCTGATGGGAAATTCGGCTCTGTTAAGCCCACAGGGGCTGATGGGAAATTCGGCTCTGTTAAGCCTGCAGGGGCAGATGGGAAATTTCCCATCAGCCCCTGTGGGCTTAACAGAGCCATGAGGGAGACACTCTCCCTTCGCGGATCTGAAAGCCGTCACGGAGAGGCTCAGCCAGGCAGGAAGGCCCCACGGGACACTCGATTCTGCTGCGGCGGCAGCAGCCAGCTTTTTTTTTTAAATTTTCCCTGGGCCAAGGGGGGGTTAGGACTGGTAATGGGCTGTGGGCTGATGGGGGGGGGGGTTAGGACTGGTAATGGGTTATGGGGGAGCTAGGACTGGAAATGGGCTGATGGGGGGGTTAGGACTGGAGATGGGCTGATGGGGTTAGGACTGGTAATGGGCTGTGGTCTGATGGGGGGGGTTAGGACTGCTAATGGGCTATGGGGGGGCTAAGACTGGAAATGGGCTGATGGGGTTAAGACTGGAAGTAGGCTGATGGGGGGTTAGGACTGGTAATGGGCTATGGGGGGGTCTTAAACTGGAAATGGGGTGATGGGGGGTTAGGACTGGAAGTGGGTTGATGGGGGGCTAGAACTGGTAATGGGTTGGGGATTGCTAGGACTGGAAATGGGTTGAGTGGAAGGGGAGGCTTGAACTGCAAATAGCTGTTGGGGACGAGGACTTGGAATGGAAATGGGCTGAGTGGAAGGGGGGCTTGAACTGCAAATAGCTGATGGGGAGGGGGGCTTGGAATGGAAATGGGCTTTGAGGGGAGGGAGCTAGGACTGGAAATGGGCTGAGTGGGGGGAGCTAGGACAGGAAATGGGCTGATGGAGCAGCTAGGATAGGACTTGAAATGGGCTGTTGGGGGAGCTAAGATTGGAAATGTGCTGTGGTGGGGGCTTGGATTGAAATGGACCCATGGAGGGGCTAGAACTGGAAGTAGGCTCATGGGGAGTTTGGATTGGAATTGGGCTGAGTGGAGGGGAGCTAGGATTTGACTTGGGCTGATGGGGGGCTAGGATTGGAAATGAGCTTATGGAGGGACTCGGATAGGACTGGAAATGGATGGGGGAGCTAGGACTGGAAATGGGCTGATGGGGGGCTAGGACCTCTTAATGGGCTGATGCAGGGACTAGAAGGGAGCGGATGCTGGGTGAGGCTGGAACTAGAAGGGAACTGATGTTGGGGGAGGATTAGAATGGGATGGGGCTGGGAGAGTGAAATGGAGAGGGGAAAAATATTTTGTGTGGGAGGGATGAAAAATCTACAATTGCCCGAGTATTGGGAGAGTAAGTGGGGATTGGGGATGGAGGGGTAAAATTTGTGTGGATGAAATAGGAATGAGGAAAGAGCAAAAGGAGAAAGATTAGTATGTTAAAGCAGATGTAGAGAGAGAATGGAAAAAAACTAGGAGAGAAGAAAGGACAAATGGACAGCAGATGATGGAGAGTTAGCAGAAGACACGAAGAAACCAGAAGAAAGTGGCTGGAGCAATTGCAACTGAAAATAAAATGCACAAAAGGTAGAAAGATATCTCTTTATTTTGAATTTATTAACTGGAATATGTCAGCTCTGGGAAATGTGCATCATTAACGTCTGCACTTTGTTTAGTACAAGAGGAAATTTAATTTATAGTTTTATTTCTGCAGTGTTGTTGTACATTCCAAGTTTGTCTTTTGGGGTTCCCAGTTTAATTATTGTCTTCCTGTTTCTAAATTGTGATTCCTTGTTTGGTGATGGTCTATGTTCTGTATGTGTAACTGAGCTGAGGTATTCTGTTTATGCAATTCCTATTTGACATTGCCACATGTTCTGTTTCCCCAGTAGGTCATGTATTGTTATTCTCTGAGATGTATTGGTTTAATATTTGCAGTGTTGCCTTTTGATAGGTAGGGTATGGTGCTTTATGAGTCCTGGTAGTGCTGTTATGATACGGCGGGTTTGCTATCGGTTCTAAATGGGCAGCATTTGTAGTAATTCCTAATGTGCCTGGCAGTTGGCACTGGATTATAGTAATGTAGAAATCTTTTAGTCTTTCTTTATCCATACATTCATTAAAAACATGTTTACTAAAAGTTAGTGTATGGTAACATTATGCAAATATTTATGCAAATGAGGTCACTTATGCAAATGAGGCCCCACACTGAGTCTCCGCACATGGCCCCGCACCCCCCTTGGGCCACCCCTGATACCATCCTTCCTGAGATCAGGGACGGTTTACATAGAACATCACAGCAATCTACATTAAATTTAGAAACTATATACAGTTAACTTGTTGTAACTGTATACAATAAACTGTGTAAACCATGGTTGTAGACATAAGTATCATGAAAATCTGATGTATCCTTAATTTATGAGCTTATATTGTCATGGGAAGGTGATTTACAGTGCTTCAGATTTCTTGGGATTTGGGGATATTGTTTGAGTCGCCAAAATGTTCAATAAATAGAAATGACTTTAAATCCTTCCGGAATTGCAGGAGGTCTTTTGTGGCTCTTAAGTCATTGGGGAGGGAGTTCCACAATATTGGGGCAATGTAAGAGAAGGCTCTGGAGCTGGTGTATTGGTTCATGTTGTGGATGTGGGAGGGTATGATGTAGGTGTTTTGGGAGCAATGTCTTCTTACCCTGGAAGTGTTGGGAGGTATGAGAAGGGCGGTAAGAGGGGTTGAGGCTCTTTTATTATGATGTTTAAATATAATCATTAGGTATTTGTATTTTATTTTCGAGATGACTGGTAACCAGTGGCGGTCATGGAGTATCGAGGTGATGTGATCAGTGCATCTTGGTGTAGAATGAGAAAGACATTGGGCGATGCATGTGTCAGGTCTTTCTCTTCCAAAAAATTGTCAACCCTAAGACTATTCCACACATCTACCACTCTTTCCATAAAGAAATATTTCTGCATATTACTCCTGCTTCTATCCCCTTTCACCCTCATTCTATGCCCCCTTGTTGCAGGCTCTCCTCCTGAGCATTTATGCCACAGAGGTTTTAGAATAGAGATGTTCAGTCTCCTCTCTCCCTCCTTTCCTCCAAAGTATTCATATTGAGATCTTCAAGTCTGTCCCATATGGCTCATGATGAAGCCTGCTGACCATTTTGGTAGCCACCCTCTGCACTGACTCCATCCTGTTTATATCCTTTTGAAGGTTTGGTCTCCAGAATTGCACACAATACTCCAAATGAGGTCTTACAAAAACTTATACAAAGGCACTATCACTTCCTTCCTGCTGGCAATTCCTCTCCCTATGCACCCAAGCATCCTTCTGGCTTTTGACATTGCCATTTCTACCTGTTCAGCCACCTTAAGATCCTCAGAAACAATTACGCTCAGGTGCTGCTCTTCTTTTATGGACAGAAGTGCTTCATCCCTATACTGTATGGTTCCCTTGGATTATTGCAGCTTCAATGCATGACCCTACAATTTTCAGCATTAAATATCAGCTGCCAAATTCTAGACCATTCTTCAAGCTTAGCTAGATCCCTCCTCATGTTATCTACTCCCTCCTGGGTGTCTACTCTATTGCAGATTTTGGTATCATCCGCAAAGAGGCAAACCTTACCCGACAGCCCTTCTGCAACATCAAGGTGTCAAAATGCCTTGACAGTGGACAGGTTTCATATACAGCTGCTGCCTCTGCGGTGCCAGTGCAACTTTACGATCTCAGATGGCTGCTAGTGTGTGGCTGCATCAGTGAAGGTGGCTTACCCAGACGATCAAAAGGGGACTCCCATTACCAGATCTGCCCTGGGGTATCAGTGATAGGCCTACACGCACCTACCATGGACCCTACACCATTCTTTGTTGACAGAATTTTGATTTAGAGCTTCCTGCTGAAATGTTGCATTTCAGGACACCGGTTCTGTTTTACCCTGTTAAGAAATGATTGCTTGATGCAAGTGTCTAGTTTGGGGGTGGGGGGTAGGGAAGTTACCTTTTACCATAAAATCAGAAGGAAAAGGCAAATGTTGTCTTCGGCGACCAAATCCCAACCTCTCCTTTGTTGTCCCCAAACCAAAGCTTTTCAAAGAATTAATGATACACTAAAACAAATTAAACCCTTCCATGAAAGAGTATAATTATCTTGATCATAGCATATAACATTAAGAATTAAATTACAAGTTCAAAGGAAAGAAGCAAAACCACGCCACATTGCCACAGCCAGACAAGAGAGTACAAAAAAGATTGTATATAATGAGGCTTGATGAAATTATACTGATAGATTTCTAGGAGAAACCTCTTAATCCTATACACCTAGTTTGTCATAGATAACCCCCCAAACATTATTCATGAAAACAGTTTTTATGGCATTAGTGCAAATAATATGATTTTAGCCATATTAAAGTCTAAAAAGTAAAGAGAAAGCACGTCTCAAAGCAATTAATGGCTACAAATGGCCCCGTGGTTATCCTGATGACCAGGTCAGTCAAGGGAACCACCGCGATTTATACAAGATGTCAGCGTGATTATTTAGCATCTGAGAGACTCTCCAATGTGGCCCTCATTTTGACAGTAATTCCTGCCTCAGGGAAGCACATCTTTTAGTGAATTTCATACAAAATCATCATACAGTCTATTAGCTGTGAAATACCATATTGTCAAAACATAGGCCCCATCCAACAACCTCTTGAAAAACTGCTTACCCTCGGTACTGTCTTTTTCAGAACAGTACCAATTCATTGTACTAGTCCGCCTGTCTTTTTGCAGTGTAACGTAGCTTGATGCTCTGAGGTAATATTCTTAAGAGTCCAAACTGTGGCAATTAAAATGTTATTTTAACAGTATTGAAGGTCTTTGTTCTTATGACCTCCCAGTGTTCGCCCATTCATTTCCCCTGTATCAGTCTGTCGATCTCTCGCACTTCCTTTCTCCTTATGAGAAAAGACTTCTCCTCGTACAGAAGCTATTCCTGATCCTTGCCATCACTCTTCTGTGAGTACAGTTGTTTCTCTAGGATCTGAAGCCTACCCAGTAGGGCCTCTCTGTTGTGTGACTCCACTCTGTTTACCGCAGGATGCAGAACAGAACCTTGGCCCTTCATCCTTTGTAGAGCTCTGCTTCCAGGGCCTCGGTAGCCCAACTAGTCAGGTTTGTGTCCTCCTGCTTGTTTTCTTACTTTCTCCCTGGAAATGTGCCTCTGTACCTCCTCTTATTTACTGTCTCTTGGCCTCTCTTCCCCGTCTTGCTCATTTACAGGATACAGATCCTGTCACAAGCAGATATTGTCTACTTCCCTGAATTTCATAATCTTGAAACCTTTTTCCAATTAACTTTTTTGTCCAACCCTTTTGCTTTCTGGATGACAACAAGCATTCAGTGCTGGTTTTCCTAGTATGACAACCAGCCCTAAGTGGCAACTATTCTTTCTTTTTAAAATTATTATTCATTTCTTTAGCATGATATTTGCTGCTTTGGGCATCCGGTTCAGTTGAAACCAGTTTCTACCAGGCTACAGTAACACAAACCTTCATTCACAACCAATTGGGTTTTATCATCTATTTTATAACCTTCACCTAGCCCAACTGTTGCAGTGACAGTGCCTGGCCAGGGGCCACAGACCATGGTACCCTCCAGGACTCACATACACCTAAATCTGTTTTCCCTCTGGGCCTGTGAATGCTCTCTCTCTCTCTATGACATCCCCAGCCATGGCCAGCTTGGGGAGCAGGAGACCTGACCCTGGAATCAACTCCAGGTCTTCCAGAAGACTGCATGTAGCATTGCCAATGAGCTGTCTTCCCCATCCCTCCCCCACCCCCAATTCTCATTCCAGATATACAAAAGGATAGGGGTCAGGGCAGCTATGAAGAGGGATTCTGAAATTCGGGACTTGTCAGAGATGAAATGCACTTACCATGTGTACCCCCTCCCCACACCAATAATTTGTGGGGAATTTTTTTAAGGGGGGGGGGGTATATGGTTAGTGCATTTCTTACCTGGAGAGTAAACCCTGCACCCTGTTCTAGTGTATCCCTCTCACTCGCCGCCTCCACTCTGCAACCCCTGTCTCTACCACATGTGTGAGCAGTCTCTGACTTAATTTCCCTATTTATCTTTCCTCCATCCCTCTCACTTTCCTCTCTCCTTATTTATCTGCCTCCTCACTCTCTCCTCTTTCCCCTGCAGTCCTCACCCTAATTTAATGTAAGATTTATATTCCACCTTTCTCCATATCAACTGGGTTCAATGCAAACATAACGCATAAATTATCAAATAGAATACTTCAAATTACCAATTAAAATGCATCAAAGCAAATACATTTAGTCTAGTACAGGCTATTCCCTCTACAGTTGCATGAGGGTCCCTCAAGTATCCCTTAGTCTAGTTTTTATGATATCCACAATGAATATGCATCAGAGAGATTTGCATGCCCTGCCTCCACTACATGCAAATCTCTCTCATGCATATTCATTGTGGATATCATGAAAAGCAGATTGGCTAAGGTACGGCTTGAAAAACACTGCAATACATCATCAAAATAAAATTTCCCTGTACCAAATCTGTACTACAGAGCACAAATCCAAAACATCAGTAGACCACATGTAATGTATAAGCATCAGTCATCCCTCAAAATAGTTCTCAAATAACCATATTTTTCATTTTTATCTAAAGGCCATGTAGTTAGCTTCCATTTCAGAAAGAATAGTAAAACATTTCACAGGGCTCTGCACTCGACCCAAGTAAACTCCTTCCTGGGTGGAGACTAACTGAGTCCGTTTTGGAGCTGGAATGGATAAGAGCACACTCTGGGTAAACCGGGGCCATACCTGTAAGAATTCTAAAATTGTAAAATAAATTCAGACAGCAACTGGTACCCAGTTCAAAGCATGTAGCAGTGATGGGGCCCCGTTCCACCTCTTACAATCTCTGATGATTTTAGCCAGAATATTCTGTATTAATTGCAATCTGCCCATCTGTTCCTTGGGATGATCTGAGTAAATAGAACTGCAGTAACTGAGATGGTCTTGCAGGCTGTGGTCATGTCCCAACCGTAGATCTGAAAACAAAAAGTATGATCCCATTTGGCTTACTAAGCATAAGTTCATAAAAGCCTTTTACACCGTCATGGAGACTGGAAGGGGCAGAATCAGGTCAAATTCAACTATGCACCTTCTGCAACAGAGTAAGAACCATATACCCTACTTGCAGTGCGGTGTAGGAATGGTGAATTTCCAACCCATTATAGTTGCTTTAGCAGGGTTCAATTTTAGCCCGTGAGCAGCCCTATATATCCTTCAGCCTTTCTCTTCTCCCCACTCCTCTTTCTCCCTTGCAGCATTCTAACAATTCTTCTTCCCTATCCCAAACTCTGTTGTCCCCTCCCCTCTTCTCTTCTCCCATCGCTGGAGCTCTGATGAAGGCCAAAGATGCTTCCTCGCTCCTCCAGGGCCTCAATCGGAAATGAAGATGTTTCATTCACTTTGCCCCATGCTGGGACTTCAATCAGAGACAAAGATGCTTCAGCCGCCTCTTTCTACTCGTGGCTCCTGCACCCAAGCCATGATCTTTCTGCCACCCAGGGGCGGCTCTTTGAGGAGGAGGAGTGAGGTGGCCACCTCAAATAGAAAAGTTTTGGTGATGGCAAAAAATGCCCCCCAACCAGCTGCCTCGCTCTGCCTGCAAAGGTTTAAAAAAAAAAAAAGGTGGACAAGCTGCTGCCACTGCCCCCCCCCCTCCCCCACCACTGCTGCTCCATATCTGAGGACACTGAGGCAGCAGCGGGAAGCTATCACCATTGGCCAAAAAATAAAAAGCAATTGAAAAGCCTCCGTCAGCTTGTAAGCCCCTGCTGGTTCCGCCCTCTTCTGATGCGAAAAGCTCCCTCTGATGATGCTTTTCACAGACAAATGCTGGACAACAGGGGGCGGGAAGAAATCAGACAAATAAAGGGAGATGGGAGGAAGCAGTAAGGCAAATGCTGAATGGGGGGAAGACGAAGGCTGAACAGAAGAGGGGAGCCGAAAGACAAATGCTGGACACATGTTGGGGGGGAGACAAATGCTGGACAATGGGGGGCGGGGGGGGGGGAGCAAGAAGACAAATGCTGGACCAGGCCGGTACTACCCAGTAAGCTGGGTAAGTGCGTCAGGGAGGCGCTGCCATCAGGAGAGTGCCATCGCTAGACCCCCGCCCTCCACTTCCATTCAGGATGGCTTGCAGAGCACCGAAGGGATAGTGGAGAGCCTGCCCACAGGACACACTGCTCCCATGGGCAGGAAGCTGTGAGGCCACAATCGCTACTCACAGCCTTCTGCCCTCAAGAGCAGCATGTCCCACTGGCAGGCTCTCCACTACACTGCCGGCGCTCCGTAGGTCATGCTGACTGGGAAGTGGGGGCAGGTGGACAGCGACGGCATCCTCCTGATTTCTGCTCCTGCGGACAGGCTCTGTTTCTCAGGGCTGCAGTCACGGTTTGCACTGCTCCTGCAGGCAGAAGGGTGTGGGAGTTAACGATTGCGGCCCAGAGATCAGAACCTGCCTGCGGGAGCAGCATATCCTGTGGGCAGGGGCTGTGCAAGGCCAATGGTACCCGGCCTCTCTGGTCTAGGATCACTGCTTGCACAGCCCCTGTCCATGGGACATTCTGCTCCACAGGCAGGCTCTGCCCCTTGTGTGTACAAGAGGTGGACATGAAGGGGCATTGGGAGGTTGACGTGGATGGGCACAGTGAGTCAGATTGGAGATACTGGGTGCAGGGGGGGGGGGATAGGAAGGCAGTGAGGATAAGATTGAGGTGGGGGGCTGGGGAGATACTAGACATGGAAATGGACAAAGGGAGAAGCCAGGAGGGGAGATGGAGTGGCCAGGGGGTTATAGGGAGACTATGGGAACATACTGGTCTTGGGGAGGGGGGACAGAGGGAGATAAAGGGGAGATGCTGGACATGGGGTAATAGAGGGGAGAAGATGGACATGGGTAAATAGATTGAGAAAGAAACAAAGATATGCTGGACATGGGAGTAAAAGAGAGGGGATGGTATGGTATGGAAAAGGGGTAGATGCTGGTTGCAGGGGGGGTAGGAAGGCAGAGGGCAGACATGGAAGAAAGAGAGAGCAGAGGTACTGGATGGAGAGAAAGAGAGCCAGAGAGAGAGATACTGAATGATGGTGGGGAGAGAGAGTGAGCAAAAGATTGGGGAATAATAGATCAGGGAAGAAGAGCTGGGAATGGAAGGACTGGGGGGAAGGTTGAAAAGCGGTAGGTAGATGGCATAAAAAAGAGGGAGATTGAGAACTGGATAGTAAGGAGTAGTGAAATCTGTGAGGACAAAGAGAGAGAAATAAATGGATGAAAGCTGAAAGGAAAAAAATCAATATCCAAGATGGAAGGAAGTGAAGAAAACAAAAGGAGAGACAAAAAATGGCAGATTGACTAGAGCAGCGATGGCGAACCTATGGCACGCGTGCCAGCTGTGGCACGCGAAGGCCTTGCAGCTGGCACGCGGGAAGGTCCGCAATCGAAAAAAAAAACAACAACCCTGTCTGCTGCCGTTGTCGGGGCCGCCGCGGCAGAATCGAGCGTGCCGCGGGGCACCCCTGTACCCGGCAGATCCTGCCCTCCCCGTAGCAGCTCTCTCTTTGGAGCTGCAGTCAGACGCGCCGGCTTGCAGAGCGCGAAGGGGAGAGTTTCCCTTTCGCGACTCTGTTAAGCCCGCGGGGGCTGATGGGAACTTCCCATCAGCCCCCGCGGGCTTAACAGAGCAGCGAGGGAACTCTTCCCTCGCGCTCTGCAAGCCGGCGCGTCTGACTGCAGCTCCAAAGAGAGAGTTGCTACGGGGAGGGCAGGATCTGCCGGGTACAGGGGGGCCCCGCGGCACGCTCGATTCTGCCGCGGCGGCCCCGACAACGGCAGCAGACAGGGTTGTGTTTTTTTTTTAATTTTCCCTGGGCTGGGGGTGGTGGGGGTTAGGAGTGGTGATGGGCTGGGCTGGGCTGGGCTGGGGGGGGGTTAGGAGTGGTGATGGGCTGGGCTGGGCTGGGGGGGTTAGGAGTAGTGATGGGCTGGGCTGGGCTGGGCTGGGGGGTGTTAGGAGTAGTGATGGGCTGGGGTGGGGGGGGTTAGGAGTGGTGATGGGCACTGGGCTGGCTGGGGGGGTTAGGAGTGGTGATGGGCGCTGGGCTGGGGGGGTAGGAGTGGTGATGGGCGCTGGGGGGGTTAGGAGTGGTGATTGGCTGGGCTGGGCTGGGGGGGGTTAGGAGTAGTGATGGGCTGGGCTGGGGGGTGTTAGGAGTAGTGATGGGCTGGGGTGGGGGGGTTAGGAGTGGTGATGGGCACTGGGCTGGGGGGGTTAGGAGTGGTGATGGACACTGGGCTGGCTGGGGGGGGGTTAGGAGTGGTGATGGGCACTGGGCTGGCTGGGGGGGTTAGGAGTGGTGATGGGCGCTGGGCTGGGGGGGGGTAGGAGTGGTGATGGGCGCTGGGGGGGTTAGGAGTGGTGATAGGCGCTGGGGGGGCTTAAACTAAAAATTGAGTGATGGGGGATTAGGACTGGGAGTGGGCTGATGGGGAGGTTAGGACTGGAAATGGGCTGGTGGGATTAGGACTGGGAGTGGGCTATGGGGGGCTAGGACTGGTAATGGGTTGGGGTGTTGCTAGGACTGGAAATGGGCTAAGTGGAAGGGGGCTTGAACTGCAAATAGCTGTTGGGGATGGGGCTTGGAATGGAAATGGGCTGAGGGGAAGTGGGGGGCTTGAACTGCAAATAGCTGATGGGGACGGGGCTTGGAATGGAAATGGGCTGAGGGGAAGTGGGGGGCTTGAAGAAGGGAATGGATGCTGGGTGAGACTGGAACTAGAAGGGAGCTGATGTTGGGGGAGGATTAGAATGGGATGGGGCTGGGAGAGTAAAATGGAGAGGGGAAAAATATTTTGTGTAGGAGGGATGAAAAATCTACAATTGGCCAGGTATTGGGAGAGTAATTGGGGATTGAGGATGGAGGGGTAAAATTTGTGTGGATGAAATAGGAATGAGGAAAGAGCAAAAGGAGAAAGATTAGTATGTTAAAGCAGATGTAGAGAGAGAGAATGGAAAAAAAAACTAGAAGAGAGAAGAAAGGACAAATGGACAGCAGACGATGGAGAGTTAGCAGAAAACATGAAGAAACCAGAAGAAAATGGCTGGACCAATTGCAACTGAAAAAAAATGCACAAAAGGTAGAAAGATATCTCTTTATTTTGAATTTATTAACTGGAATATGTCAGCTCTGGGAAATGTGCATCATTAACATCTGCGCTTTGTTTGGTACAAGAGGAAATTCCTATTTGACGTTGCCAGTATTCACTGAAATGTATTGGTTTAATATTTGCAGTGTTGCCTTTTGATAGGTAGGGTATGGTGCTTTGTGAGTCCTGGTAATGCTGTCAGGATACGGCGGGTTTGCTATGGGTTCTAAATGGGCAGCGTTTGTAGTAGTTCCTAATGTGCCTGGCGGTTGGCACTGGATTATAGTAATGTAGAAATCTTTTAGTCTTTCTTTATCCATACACTCATTAAGAGACATGTTTACTAAAAGTTAGTGTATGGTAACATTATGCAAATATTTATGCAAATAAGACCACTTATGCAAATGATGTGCTGGCACTTTGAGGAAATTCTTTGGTTTTGTGCGGCAGTTTGGGCACTCGGGCTCAAAAAGGTTAGCCATCACTGGACTAGAGACTTTAGAAAGAGAGCTAAGAGAAGACATGAAAGCAGAAGCCTCAGATTGGGACCAGCATGATCAGAGAATAAAATGGTCAGACAACAAAAGGTAGTGATTGGACTCAGCACTATCTTTATATTTTCAACAGTATGGGGAACGGCATCTCTTAATTCTCTGGTGTTGCACCATATGTGGAGTCTGGCTTCTTGAGGTTTCAGTTTAATTTTTGTCTACATATATTTTTTTTACTTTAGGTTGTGATCATTTATTCTGTACTTGGTGAGGGTCTGTGTTCTCAGTGTGTGACCGAAGCCAGGTGTTATGTTACAATGGAGTTTATATGTAGGGATCTGTACTGTAGTAATTTGACTTGTTCAGTTGTTCATATAGGTATATGGATGTTCTAGGGCCCGCTGCAGTATTTATAGTGCTGCTTTTTTCTGGGTAGGCCCCTTGTATAAGTTTTGGAAGTTTATGCCGGTATGGTATGGTAGATTTGGCCTTGTAGATCTTCGGTGATTTTTGTAGGGTTTTATATTAGTTCCCAATATGCCTGGTACTGGAGAATGTTTGTTAGTGAGATGACCAGAATCAGTTTTATTTTTTAATATATTGAGTTCTGTGGGTGAATGTCCTACTTCTGCTCTGTACCCATTGTCGAGGGAGAAGTTTCTGTGGATGCAGATTATATATTCAAAAAGAAAAAGTGAGAACCATAACTCAGTTTATAACAAAATGAGTTATAATTTGGTCTTATAAACTGTGTTGTGGTTCTTTTTCTTTTAGTTCCTTTGTGTGCTAGCATCTTGCTTTTGATTTGTTTTCTATGGAATATATATTTACATTAACAGCATGTTGGTCCATTGAGCAGTTTCAGGAGTTATGTTGGGGTTGCCAAGCCCTTCTTGTGTTCATGTTGGAGTGGGAGTTGTTGTGTTGGGGTCACAAAGTCCCTTTCGTTTTTCAGAGAGCTGGAAGTGCTGTGTTGGGGCACCAAGTCGCTCTTGTTTTTGTGGAACTGGAAGATGCTGCATGGGTGCTGTTGAGCCCCTCTTGTTTGGCATATTTAGCAGCATGTTTCCTAGGTTCTGCATTGGTAACATAAGAAATGCCATATTGGGTCAGACTAAGGTCCATCAAGCCCAGTATCATTTCCAACAGTGGTCAATCCAGATCACAAGTATCTGACAGGTTCCCAGAAAGGCACACAGGCTCCACAATGCTTGTCCCAGGGCGAGCAATGGATTTCCCAGGTCCTCTTTAATAATAGTTTATGGACCTTTCCTCCAGGAATTTGTCCAAACTTTTTTAAACCGTTACACTAACAGCTTTTACTACATCCTCTGGTAACTAATTCCAGAGTTTTTGATTTTGTGGGGCCGTAGGCTAACTGCAGGGAGGCAGTTACATCCCCCTGCATTTACTGCATTTCAGCATGGCTAAACAGCTGCTGGCGCAACTAAGACCACACACTGAGGTGGCATTAGTTGCACTCACGCTACTTGTGCTGAGCAATTATGTTAGTTTCTGCTGACAATGCAGATGACTGCGTGTGAGAGTTCTTTCTCTCGCCTCATTCTGCGGTAAAGTATAATTTTGGGAAAGAAATCCTGTAAACCTAAGAGTAATGGGTAAAAGCATTTTTGACTACACATGTCTATTTTCATTTTGTATTAATAGCTCTTCACCAAGTAGGGAATATATCTCTGTTCTGCATGTGTGACTGAGGCGACATGTTCTGTTAACATGGCGATTCTGTGTAGGGATCTGTAGTAGTCTAGCTTGTTCAGTTTTCTGAATAGGAATATAGATGTTCTAGGGTCCACTGCAATATTTATGGTGCTGCCCTTTTCTGGGTACGCTCCATGTTGTGTGAGTTATGGAAGTTAGTGCTGTTATGGAAAGTAGATTTGCTTTATGGGGGGGGGGAGTACTGAAATATGTATTGTCTTTGAGATTTGCAGTTTTGCATTCTTTATGCTGCCAGACTGAAATTTAAAATATTTTGTCAGTTCAGATTCAAGCAAATTTCAAATTTTAAGGGCATGTCTCAGTTTAATTTTGTTTAGTAGCCTGATAGCTTCACCACTACTGAGTTCTGGACTTTTTCAGCTCTAGCACAATACAGTCCAGCATTTGAATTCATGGCTACCAGGATTAGTTTATCTCATTTTATATCTTCCTTCCTTATCAATAATCTGCTCATAGCAAAATAAATCTGATGTGCAGATACTTATAGTGGTCTGATGGGGGGGGGAGGGGGCTGTGTAAGTGGCTTTTCATTAATCAAATTTAATGTTTTATTGTTATGTTAGTTTTATTATAACATCTGTTTTACTAAATTGCAGTGTATGTTTGGAAGCCATCTAGGATTTTAGATAGGTAGCATGTACATTTGTAAATTTATGGAAATGATGCTGCAATGAATCTCCACACATGGCCCTGCATCACCCCCATGCTGCCCCTGAGGGGGGAAGTAGGGGGGGCACTGGGAGGTGGAGGAAAGCAGAAACCTCAGATTGGGACCAGAATGATCAGAGAATAAAATGGTCAGACAACAAAGATAGAAGAGAACTTTATTTCCAATTTAATGATTGGACTTGGTGCTCTCTTTATATTTTATACAGTACATGGAAATTCATCTCTTTCTATTTCTCTGGTATTGCATTGTATATAGATTCTGGCTTCTTGGGGTTGCAGTTTAATTTTTTTTATCTACAAATGTTTATTTTTAGGTTACAATCACTTATTCTGTACTTGGTCAGAGTCTGTGTTCTGAATGTGTGACCAAGACCAGGTGTTCTGTTAACATGGACTTTGTATGTAGGGATCTGTACTGTAGGAATCTGATTGTTCAGTTTTTCAAATAGGTGTTTGTTTGGATGTTCCAGGGCCCCCTGCAGTATTTACAGTGCTGCTTTTTTTTGGGTGGGCTCCTTATGTGAGTTTTGGAAGTAGTTGCTGGTATGGTATGGTAGATCTTCAGTGACTTTGTTGTAGGGTTTTGTACTTAGATGTAAAAGATGAAATATTCTCTCAAAGTGGGAAAAATCTTATGATTGCCAGTTGCTTTCATTTTAAAAGCAGTTGCTTGTCACTTCTCTTATATAACATGACATTGGACAGTATGTACAGAGATTATACGGAGATTCCTTGCGATATCAATGTTGGTGTATCAGGAGATACAAGCTTCTAGTTCTAAATCCAGCCCAAGGGAAAGAGGAATGGAGTGTTCATGCTGGTTATCTCTAATATTGTTGGGGGTTTTTTAGAGAAGGATGTTATTTGGAACATAGTAGAAAAGAGAGAGCGTGCAAGAAGGATGAGGGGGTAACAATAGAGGGGTTAATTTAGAAGCCTTAGTCATGATTTACATATGTATAACCAGGCATGTACATGTATAAATTGCATCCAAATGTAAATGGACATTTTACAAAGGGTCCGGTTGACACTTGGATGTCCTTAGCATGTGGAAGTTTTGAGGGAGTGTGGTTTGGAAGTGTTTAGGCAGGTCAGAAATCTACATTTATCTTCCCCATTTCATACAGGGGATATATGTGTGTGCACGGACTGGCACGTGTACAGTATGTGCTTAGGCCGGCCCTCTAAAAGGGGGATTACGGGGGTTAGCCTCCTTAATCCCCCTAGTTTATTTCTCACTCCAAATTTAAATTAGATAATTGGTCACATTTATATGTGTTGGCTTGCAAAATGGGCAAGCTATGTATGTAGGTGCTGGAGCTTACATATGTGAGGTGTCACTGTGGATTTTTCCAATGCTTATATCGGTAAACTGGCTCCACGTATTGGGGCATACATCTGCATTCCTGCCCCTCCCTATTTGATATTTTAATAAGGTTCTACGTTTAGTGGAACCTTTTTTAAAATACGTCCAGAATTGTAAATGTCTCCACATTGACGTCTCAGTTCCGACCTCTATGTCTTTTCTAAAATAGGCCTTCACATTCAAATAAAGCTGAATTTTCAAATTTGTTTCTTCCATTCTGTATTTACAGCTAAAATTTGAAAACAAAATTCACACATACAAAATGCTTCTTTCTGAAACTTTTGTTGCATTCCCTTTGTACAGTAAATGTCATTTTATGGATCCTGCTTTGTTATATAAACGGTCATCTTGTGGGGAAAATCACCTGAACTAAAGTCATTTCTCAAGAAGAAAACATGTGTAGTCTATAGCACTTTGATTTCTTCCAAATGTGCCCAGAATTTACAGTATGGATCTCAGTATATTCCCAATGCAGTTGATCCTTTTTATGGGATTTTATGGGCAGGGTAATTCTTGTCTTTTGCCTGTATCTGTGATGACGTCGAAGGGAGAATGCACTTTCTAGTTGGTTCTCCTTTATGGGGATGGCCAAGGGAGGAATTGGCGAGGTCACCAAGTTTATAAATTGAAATGTTTTGGAGGAAGCTTGTCTTTGATTCCCTTCTGCCATGCTGACAATATGAAGCACAGGGCAATGGGATCCTGGGTGCTGAACAAGGCGATGGATAGAGGAAAAAGAGTTGGTCTTTTTGCTTCTTTGCTGCCTCCCAGAAGCAGGCGGAGAGCTCAGAAGCAGGGGTCTCAACTTTGTGGAGGGGTGGCCCTTAATTACCAAACCAGTCTTGGGGAAAAAAAAAAAAAGAGAGGAAAGTTTGGCTTTGGCTGAGCCTATGAGCAATGTGGGGCTGCATTGGAGTAGACCTGGAAGCCTGTGACCAGTGGACGTGCCCTGGGGGAAAGGATGTCGGCATTTCCATCACATACCAGAGGAGTTTTGACAGTAACCAAGAGAAATGTAATTTTTGGAGATTACCAGAGTGGTGACCCCTGAGTTCAGGGAACCCATTGAAGAGGAGAGAAAATATGGACTTTGCAGAGTTCTGCAGGAATAAAGATGTGGTGTCCTGATAGAGAAGAGCGACGATTTCGAGCAGGGCTGGCAAAGGGACATGTGGCACCCTAGGTGAACATCAGTCCTGCTGCCCTCCAGCCCCCCCAGGTCTGCATCAGCGACAATGTCATTAAAAGAAGCAACACACCGCTTACCCAAAGCCTGACGCTGCGTTGCTGTTGGTGCTCGCTTTGACCAGCTGCTTCTGCCCCATCCGATGAAGACTTCCTGTCAACATCGCTGCACTTCCGTCTCCATGCAAACAGGAAGTTTGCATCAGAGAGGGAGGAAGTGACTGGTCAAAGCGAGCACCAACAGCAATGCAACATGGGAGGCTTTGAGTAAGCACCGTGTTGCTTCTTTTAATGGTATTGTTGCTGCTGCGGGTCCCAGAGAGGGGTAGCAGGGCTGGCAATGGGCTGCCCTGGAAATGTTGGCACTCTAGGCAACCACCTAGTTTGTCTAATAGAGAGACCCAGTGCATTTGAGAAGAAAGTGAAAGAAGCATCCCAAAGAGGAGGGGAGAACAAAAAAAGAAGCAACCCAGTGCCACTGTTGGTTTGGGGGGGGGGGGGGGGTCATCTCTGTGAAGTTAACAGATGAAGTGTATTGAAGTTCTCCTGGTTTACCTAGAAGATTATATTTTATCCCAAAGCCATACACAGAACAAGGGGACCATTACACAAAGTCTTGGTGTGCATGTTTCCTCACGTTTCTCTCCTTCCTTGTGGGTATGTTCAAGTCGAGAGAACTTCATTAGGAGGCTAGAGGGAGCCTGGGCTGATGTTCCCCCTCACTCTTCCCCGTCGTCCCTAGGGCCAGAACTGCAAGCACAACCAAAAACGCGTTGCCAGTCTTAAAAAGAGAAGGAAGAGCAGAAATAAGTTGAGGTTGGCGGTGTGGGCACAAGGCCAGTTTGCCTCTGGCACCCACGGCTCTAACACGGATCTTCAGCACACCACAAGATTGCTCCTACTTTCAGGCAATCTGCAGGTTGGAGTTCGCAGGGGTGCAGTGCGCATGAGAGAATTTGTGCACTTCTGGTGGGTCACCTGTGTTGCCTTTATAAAATAGCCATAAAATAAGCAGATTTTTTTGACATTTCATAGAGGTACCCTGTTATGAAATTACCCAAAGGGTGCAATTTTCAGTTGTTGCACTGAGGCAAAGTTCACAGATGTTTCTTCCTTCTGGCTTGTGTACCAGGTTTCATAGGAGCACCTTTGCCCTGTGAAAATCACCCAGGGATAAATCCCCCGTAGACATTTCCCTGCCTTTTCTGTGGGTGTTTCTTCCATAGTAGTAATGTGTAGATTTGTATTTTCCTCACCTAAATATGTCTCCATGAACATGGATTGTGGAACACTGTGTGTGTTTTTAGCCTCTTACCTGGGAATATATATTTTGTACCTGGTGAAAAGTGGCATATAAGCATTGCTAAATAAATATATGGTCTTGGGAAGATTATTTGTGATTTAGCTCATGCCTTATCACTGGTAGCACAAAGCAAGTTACGGGTGCTTGTATGAGTCCTCTTCCTGAGGTTTTATCCTTGGTGCAACAAGAAACTTTGTAACTTTCCTTTTGTGGGTGTGCTGTCTGCGGTTGTTACCTTGGTCTCTCCATTATCTTACAGTTGTAAACTGCTTTGATGCATTGGGAAAGGCAATATGCAGTAGTCATTGTACTAATAAACTACACTAAGCATTCAGTTACATTTAAGGCTCCCAATTGGCTCCAGATTTTCAGGTCAAGCTGATCCAGTCCTGGTTTCGCTCTACTGCCTGAAGGGTCTTGTGGTCTTGTTTTTCTTAGGGAAATCAATTGGGTCACTGGGATGACACCTTCCGGAGGGCAGTGGTTAAAACCAGGACTAGAATAACTACTTGTCTTGATAATCTAGAGCCACTTGGCAACACTACTGTAGGTATTGTAAGTAAATCCGTGCACAATTGGCTGTTTACCACGTAACATGGTCACAGTAACAGCTACTATATGGCTGTGTCACTCAGCATGCAGGAATTCACTCACTGCATGCTTTCCATAAAAGGGGCGGGAAAAGGATGAGGCACGTTATAAGCATGGATAGGGCCCTGCACTTAGTGCAAGGTAACAACCATTCGCTGTCACCACTGCAGATAGTGTGGATTCACTTTCTGCTTCCTGAATAGCAAAAGCGCATCCGTGCTATCAGTAATGCAGTTACCATAAGAACATAAGAACATAAGATATGCCATACTGGGTCAGACCAAGGTCGATCAAGCCCAGTATCTTGTTTCCAACAGTGGCCAATCTAGGTCATACGTACCTAGCAGTTTCTCCAAAAGACACAGGTTCCACAATGCTTGTACTGGGTCAAGCATTGATATCCTGGGTCCCTTCTTAATAATGGTTTATGGACCTTTCCTCCAGGAACTTGTCCAAACCTTTTTTAAACCCAGCTACACTAACAGCCTTTACTGCATCCTCTGGTAACAAATTCCAGAGTTTGATTACACATTGAGTGAAAAAATATTTTCTTTTATTAGTCTTAAATAGGTTACCCTGTAGCTTCATTGCATGTCCCCTAGTCTTTCTATATTCTGATAATGTAAACAATCGATCTACGTTTACCCGTTCCACTCCATTCATTAATTTATAGACTTCTATCATATCTCCCCTCAGCTGTCTCTTTTCCAGGTTAAAGAGCCCTAACCTTTTTAGCCTTTCTTCATACGAGTATCCTTCCATCCCCTATACCATTTTGGTGGCTCTTCTCTGAACCTTTTCTAAAATCGCTATATCCTTTTTAAGATACGGTGACCAGAATTGCACACAATATTCAAGGTGCGGTCTCACCATGGAACGATATAGAGGCATTATAATATCTTTTGTTTTATTTTCCATTCCTCTCCTTATCATACCTAGCATTCTATTTGCTCTCTTGGCCGTCGCTGCACACTGGGCTGAGGGTTTTAACATGGTATCCACAATGACGCCTAAATCTTTTTCCTGAGTGGTGGTTCCTAATGTGGAACGTTGCATCGTGTAACCATAGTTTGGGTTGTTCTTCCCTAGGTGCATAACCTTGCACTTGTCCACATTAAATTTCATCTGCCATTTTGATGCCCAGTCTTCTAATTTATCAAGATCCTTTTGCAATTTTCCACATTCCTCTTGGGTTTTAACAACTTTAAATAGTTTTGTGTCATCTGCAGATTTGATAACCTCACTCGTTATTCCACTTTCCAGGTCATTTATGAATATGTCAAAAAGCAGCGGACCCAGCACAGATCCCTGGGGTACACCACTATTCACCTTTCTCCATTGGGAAAATTGGCCATTTAGCCCTACCCTCTGCTTTCTATCTTTTAACCAGTTCCTGATCCACAATAGTACACTGCCTCCTATCCCATGACTCTTTAGTTTTGCCAAGAGTCTCTGATGAGGGACCTTGTCAAAGGCTTTCTGAAAGTCCAGATACACTATATCAACCGACTCACTTTTGTCCACCTGTTTATTCACTCCTTCAAAAAAACATAACAGATTAGTAAGACAAGATCTTCCTTGTCTAAAGCCATGTTGGCGGTCTCCCATTAGGCCATGACTATCTACATGCTGAGTAATTTTATTCTTTATAATGGTTTCTACCATTTTTCCCAGTACTGATGTCAGGCTCACCAGTCTGTAGTTTCCCAGATCACCCCTGGAACCCTTTTTAAAAATTGGTGTTACATTGGCGATCCTCCAACTAAAATGAACCCCACTGAAGGGCCTTCCAGCACCCCTCCCCTCAACATGACCAAGAAGACCCACCCTGATCCAAAACACCCCCACCCCTGGTGGCTAGTGTGGGGCAGGAGCCATCCCTGAGCACTGTTGCCTCATCAGCACCTGGCTTCAAAATGTCACTTCTGACCCCTAGTGATAGTCTTGCCGTACAGCCGCTAGGGGTCACGCTGCCACCTTTAGCAAACTCTACCACACTTTAGTGAACAGGTCCCTAAGTTTTATACCTGAGGCAACCTTTTAAATGACAAGCAATCCTTATCCCTGCAGAGGTAGCTGGTCATCACACTCTCTCTCTCCCTTTACACCAGACTCTGGAATACGTTGTGCATTAAAGATGCCAAATTCCTCAACAAGGTGAAAATGCAGCCGTTCTTCAGTCTTATTGTATTAAGGAGCAATAAGAGTGCGGCGTCTATGCAAACAGCTTGCTTTCTACGGTTGCTCCATATGGAAAAGACTGTGCTGTAGTGTTTCAATCTTTGGTGACAATTCTTTCGAGCTGCGTCTCTATTCCTTTGTCTTCTCTTGTACTCTGGTTTTAGTCAGTCAAATTGTCAAGAAAATTCAGTCTGATGATTACTTAAGAAATCGTGACATTGTGATGCAACTATTCAAATATGTTTTAGTTCTTTTAAAGTAATTCAGTGTAGTAATTAAAGAAATAACAAAACAAATCTGGAGAAGTAGAAGTGATTACACCCGTGAGGTTTTAGAAGGTGCAGTACTCCAGGTCTGCATCCCCATCCCCCATCGCTATCTCAAGGTGTCTTATTCTTAGGAGGTGGTCATTTATGCTGAAAAATAAAACCCCAAATACTACTTTTGTTAAGAAGAGTGCTGTGATAATCCGTGCATTTTCTTATTACATTTCTTAGCCATTTGGTTTTCTAATCCATTTTTACACATTTGTGCATCGAACAGTCAATCTTCCCCTAGGCATGAGAAACGTTGCCATGGTAACTAGCTGGAGGCTGAACAGAGGAGAAAGAGAGAGGGGGAGAGAAAAAGGAGGGTAAGAGAGAGAGAGAGGCAGTGCGAAAGAGAAAGGAGAGAGACAGAGGGAGACTGTGTGTGCGCGAGAGAGAGAGAGGCAGTGCGAAAGAGAAAGGAGAGAGACAGAGGGAGACTGTGTGTGCGCGAGAGAGAGAGAGAGAGAAAGAGGCAGTGCGAAAGAGAAAGGAGAGAGACAGAGGGAGACTGTGTGTGCGCGAGAGAGAGAGAGGCAGTGCGAAAGAGAAAGGAGAGAGACAGAGGGAGACTGTGTGTGTGAGAGAGAGAGAGAGAGAGAGAGGCAGTGCAAAAGAGAAAGGAGAGAGACAGAGGGAGACTGTGTGTGTGCGCGAGAGAGAGAGAGGCAGTGCGAAAGAGAAAGGAGAGAGACAGAGGGAGACTGTGTGTGTGCGAGAGAGAGAGAGAGAGGCAGTGCGAAAGAGAAAGGAGAGAGACAGAGGGAGACTGTGTGTGTGCGAGAGAGAGAGAGAGAGAATGTGTGTGCGCGAGAGAGAGAGAGAGAGGCAGTGCGAAAGAGAAAGGAGAGAGACAGAGGGAGACTGTGTGTGTGCGAGAGAGAGAGAGAGAATGTGTGTGCGCGAGAGAGAGAGAGGCAGTGCGAAAGAGAAAGGAGAGAGACAGAGGGAGACTGTGTGTGCGCGAGAGAGAGAGAGAGAGGCAGTGCGAAAGAGAAAGGAGAGAGACAGAGGGAGACTGTGTGTGCGCGAGAGAGAGAGAGAGAGAGGCAGTGCGAAAGAGAAAGGAGAGAGACAGAGGGAGACTGTGTGTGCGCGAGAGAGAGAGGCAGTGCGAAAGAGAAAGGAGAGAGACAGAGGGAGACTGTGTGTGCGCGAGAGAGAGAGAGAGAGAGAATGTGTGTGTGCGAGAGAGAGAGAGAGAGGCAGTGCGAAAGAGAAAGGAGAGAGACAGAGGGAGACTGTGTGTGTGCGAGAGAGAGAGAGAGGCAGTGCGAAAGAGAAAGGAGAGAGACAGAGGGAGACTGTGTGTGTGCGAGAGAGAGAGAGAGAGGCAGTGCGAAAGAGAAAGGAGAGAGACAGAGGGAGACTGTGTGTGCGCGAGAGAGAGAGAGGCAGTGCGAAAGAGAAAGGAGAGAGACAGAGGGAGACTGTGTGTGCGCAAGACAGAGAGAGAGAGAGAGTGCGAAAGAGAAAGGAGAGAGACAGAGGGAGACTGTGTGCGCGAGAGAGAGAGAGAGAGGCAGTGCGAAAGAGAAAGGAGAGAGACAGAGGGAGACTGTGTGTGCGAGAGAGAGAGAGAGAAAGAGGCAGTGCGAAAGAGAAAGGAGAGAGACAGAGGGAGACTGTGTGTGTGCGCGAGAGAGAGAGAGAGAGAGAGAGGCAGTGCGAAAGAGAAAGGAGAGAGACAGAGGGAGACTGTGTGTGCGCGAGAGAGAGAGAGAGAATGTGTGTGCGCGAGAGAGAGAGAGGCAGTGCGAAAGAGAAAGGAGAGAGACAGAGGGAGACTGTGTGTGCGCGAGAGAGAGAGAGAGAAAGAGGCAGTGCGAAAGAGAAAGGAGAGAGACAGAGGGAGACTGTGTGTGTGTGCGAGAGAGAGAGAGAGAGGCAGTGCGAAAGAGAAAGGAGAGAGACAGAGGGAGACTGTGTGTGCGCGAGAGAGAGAGAGAGAATGTGTGTGCGCGAGAGAGAGAGAGGCAGTGCGAAAGAGAAAGGAGAGAGACAGAGGGAGACTGTGTGTGCGCGAGAGAGAGAGAGAGAGGCAGTGCGAAAGAGAAAGGAGAGAGAGGGAGACTGTGTGTGCGCGAGAGAGAGAGAGAGAGGCAGTGCGAAAGAGAAAGGAGAGAGACAGAGGGAGACTGTGTGTGCGAGAGAGAGAGAGAAAGAGGCAGTGCGAAAGAGAAAGGAGAGAGACAGAGGGAGACTGTGTGTGTGCGAGAGAGAGAAAGAGAAAAGAGGCAGTGCGAAAGAGAAAGGAGAGAGACAGAGGGAGACTGTGTGTGTGCGAGAGAGAGAGAGAGAAAGAGGCAGTGCGAAAGAGAAAGGAGAGAGACAGAGGGAGACTGTGTGTGTGAGAGAGAGAGAGAGAGAGAGGCAGTGCGAAAGAGAAAGGAGAGAGACAGAGGGAGACTGTGTGTGAGAGAGAGAGAGAGAGGCAGTGCGAAAAAGAAAGGAGAGAGACAGAGGGAGACTGTGTGTGTGAGAGAGAGAGAGAGAGAAAGAGGCAGTGCGAAAGAGAAAGGAGAGAGACAGAGGGAGACTGTGTGTGTGAGAGAGAGAGAGAGAGAGGCAGTGCAAAAGAGAAAGGAGAGAGACAGAGGGAGACTGTGTGTGTGCGAGAGAGAGAGAGAGAGAGAGAGAGAGGCAGTGCGAAAGAGAAAGGAGAGAGACAGAGGGAGACTGTGTGTGTGAGAGAGAGAGAGAGAGAAAGAGGCAGTGCGAAAGAGAAAGGAGAGAGACAGAGGGAGACTGTGTGCGCAAGAGAGAGAGAGAGAGGCAGTGCGAAAGAGAAAGGAGAGAGACAGAGGGAGACTGTGTGTGAGAGAGAGAGAGAGAGAGGCAGTGCGAAAGAGAAAGGAGAGAGACAGAGGGAGACTGTGTGTGCGCGAGAGAGAGAGAGAGAGGCAGTGCGAAAGAGAAAGGAGAGAGACAGAGGGAGACTGTGTGTGTGCGCGAGAGAGAGAGAGAGAGAGGCAGTGCGAAAGAGAAAGGAGAGAGACAGAGGGAGACTGTGTGTGCGCGAGAGAGAGAGAGAGAGGCAGTGCGAAAGAGAAAGGAGAGAGACAGAGGGAGACTGTGTGTGTGAGAGAGAGAGAGAGAGAGGCAGTGCGAAAGAGAAAGGAGAGAGACAGAGGGAGACTGTGTGTGCGCGAGAGAGAGAGAGAGAGGCAGTGCGAAAGAGAAAGGAGAGAGACAGAGGGAGACTGTGTGTGTGTGCGAGAGAGAGAGAGAGAGAGGCAGTGCGAAAGAGAAAGGAGAGAGACAGAGGGAGACTGTGTGTGCGCGAGAGAGAGAGAGAGAGAGGCAGTGCGAAAGAGAAAGGAGAGAGACAGAGGGAGACTGTGTGTGTGCGCGAGAGAGAGAGAGAGAGAGGCAGTGCGAAAGAGAAAGGAGAGAGACAGAGGGAGACTGTGTGTGAGAGAGAGAGAGGCAGTGCGAAAGAGAAAGGAGAGAGACAGAGGGAGACTGTGTGTGCGCGAGAGAGAGAGAGAGGCAGTGCGAAAGAGAAAGGAGAGAGACAGAGGGAGACTGTGTGTGTGCGCGAGAGAGAGAGAGGCAGTGCGAAAGAGAAAGGAGAGAGACAGAGGGAGACTGTGTGTGCGCGAGAGAGAGAGAGAGAATGTGTGTGCGCGAGAGAGAGAGAGAGAGGCAGTGCGAAAGAGAAAGGAGAGAGACAGAGGGAGACTGTGTGTGAGCGAGAGAGAGAGAGGCAGTGCGAAAGAGAAAGGAGAGAGACAGAGGGAGACTGTGTGTGTGAGAGAGAGAGAGAGAGGCAGTGCGAAAAAGAAAGGAGAGAGACAGAGGGAGACTGTGTTGTTCGCGCGCGAGAGAGAAGATAAAATAGAATGTTGGTGTGCGCGAACGCGAGAGAGATATGCATTTCGAAAATAGGAAAGGAGAGAGACAGAGGGAACCTTGTGTGTGCTCGAGATGAGAGAGAGAAGAGAGCGATGTGTGTGCGCTTGAGAGAGAGAGAGGCAGTGCGAAAGAGAAAGGAGAGAGACAGAGGGAGACTGTGTGTGCGCGAGAGAGAGAGAATGTGTGTGCGCGAGAGAGAGAGAGGCAGTGCGAAAGAGAAAGGAGAGAGACAGAGGGAGACTGTGTGTGTGCGCGCGCGCGAGAGAGAGAGAGGCAGTGCGAAAGAGAAAGGAGAGAGACAGAGGGAGACTGTGTGTGCGCGAGAGAGAGAGAGAGAGAGAATGTGTGTGCGCGAGAGAGAGAGAGGCAGTGCGAAAGAGAAAGGAGAGAGACAGAGGGAGACTGTGTGTGTGCGCGCGAGAGAGAGAGAGAGAATGTGTGTGCGCGAGAGAGAGAGAAGGAGAGAGGAGAGAGAGAGAGAGAGAGACTGTGTGTGCGCGAGAGAGAGAGAGGCAGTGCGAAAGAGAAAGGAGAGAGACAGAGGGAGACTGTGTGTGCGCGAGAGAGAGAGAATGTGTGTGCGCGAGAGAGAGAGAGGCAGTGCGAAAGAGAAAGGAGAGAGACAGAGGGAGACTGTGTGTGTGCGCGCGCGCGAGAGAGAGAGAATGTGTGCAGAGCTGGGCCAACCATTAGCCAAGTTACCCGGTTCCACAAATGAGATTTTAAGCCAGTCCTGGATTTCTGATAATCTTGTTCTAATGCATTATGGGATTTCAATGAGTACAATCAGGGACTACAAATACCAATGCAAATTTAAAACTAGAACTGGCAAAAAATCTTACTCCTGGAACTGGGTAACTTGGCAACTCTGTATATACCCTTAACAAATGATGCCTTCAACTGCAGCTGACAGTGGATCTCTAAGCAGCCTACAACAGCTGCTACACCCAGTGCCATATCAAGCCATAAATGCGCCCTGAATGACTTGCAAACCCGATGCCCTCCCCATGGTATTAGACTTTTGTCATTTGCCCCATCCCCCCATGCTCAGCAGAGCCCTTCTGTCCCTATCCCCCCATGTCCAGCATCTGCCCATCTCATGTCCAGCCAGCTCCCCTCCCCCCCCCCCCCCCCCCCCCTGCTGCCTGGCCTGCTCTTGCCCCTCCACCGCTTTTCCTGTTCCCTTGGCAGCGACGATGGCCATGGTGGCCGCAGACCTCTAATTGAAAAAAAAAAGCGGGGGTCATTCCAACTCCACACTTGCATGGCTGGTCTGACGCATCTCTCCAATGACGTGTGCTCGTGGCAAAGGAGGAAGACACCAGACCAGCCAAGCAAGCATAGAGTTGCAAAGAAACGTTTGTTTTTTTTAAAATTGGAGTTCTACTGCCATGACCAACGTAATGGGGAAACGGGGTGGCAGGGAGGGGGCAGCCGAGGCCGGCAGTCAGCAACCTTAAATGCGCCCCTATGTTTTTGCACCATGTGGCTGCGCCGCCTGCACAGGTCTAGGGAGGGTGCTGGCTACACAAATATTTCAAGCACTTACCAATCCTTGTGTCAGGACCTCCCACCTGAATTCCAGTGGAGTTCTTAACAAGTTTCTCTCCTGTCCCAATAACAACACACCATCAAAACGTAGAAAGACTAGACGACATGTAATAAGACTTCAGTGTAACCCATTTAAGACTAATACCAGAAAATATTGTTTTACTCAATGCGTAATCAAACTATGGAATTCATTAGCAGAGAGTGTAGTAAAAGCCATTACTGTAATTGGGTTTAAAAAAGGTTTGGACAGGTTCCTTGGATGTGGGTCCATAAACCACTATTAAAAAGGACCTGGGAAATCCACTGCTTACCCCAGGACGAGCATTCTGGAACCTGTGTGCCTTTTTGGGAACCTGCCAGGTACTTGCAACTTGGACCGGCCTGTTGGAAAAAGGATTCTGGGCCTGATGGACCTTGGTCTGTCCCGGGATGGCTTTTCTTATGTTCTTATGTTCTAAAGCATGAATATCCTTTACACATGTAATGAGGTTGAAGTAAGCTTACCAGATTTTGACAGTACTTCCCTCCAATGCCAACTACCAGACATATTATGAAGTAACAGAAAATCTGCACAAAGCTCATTCAGAGCCTCCAGCAAACCTGTCGTACCATAAAAGCATTGCAAGGACTGACAGCACCAACTCTACCTATGAAAAGGCAGCACTGCAGATATTATATTGGACCCAACAGGGCCAGCCCAACCACTAGGCTAACTAGGTAGTCGCTGGGGTAGCAAAGAGCATCTACAGTCAAAGCAAAGCAATGGGTTCTGGTAACCAGACAGTCTCAGAGTCCTCAGTGTGCGTTTTTACCTGCAGGAAGACTGGGCCATGTGCAAATTGTCCATTTACCATTATATGCGACTTTTTCAAATCTCCTTCGTTACTTACAAAACAAAGTTTAATATTTAAAACCATGATGTCCAAATATGCATTTTTAAAGGATTGATCTGGGAGAGATGGTGTTCAGATGAATAAAATTGAGTTTAATAATCAAACTCTTGGGGGGTGGGGGTTTACGAGATCTAAAAGCTAATTGCAAGAGGGTGCAAGGCTGAAGTTTCAGCTAGGGCGCCCAAAACCTTTACATCAACCCCCGACCCAATAACAGTGATATACCTCCTATTGAGAAAACCGAACAAGCAGGACTGCTACAGATCCCTATGCAGCAAGTAAAATAACAGAATACAACACCACAGTCACAAAGGCAGAACAGACGCCCCTCACTACATACAGAACAAGGGACCACAGATTAGAAATATGCCGACAAAAATTTAACTCAAAACCCCAAAAAGTCAGACTCTGCATGCAGTGCGACACTGAAAAAATAGAAATGTATTTCCTTTTGTCCTGTGCAAAATACGAAGATATTTGAGATGCACATACCCCAAAGCTGACATATTTCAATAAATACATTCTAAATAAAATACTTCTTCTATCTTTGCACATTATTTTTTTCCAGTCAGTGATGGTCTCAATCTTCTCTTTTCTGCTTTCCTCTGTCTGTTTTCTCCTAATTCTTTCCAGTCTGCTGCTAGTTTGCCATTTTTCCTCTTTCCTCCCATCTTCATCCATTCCTGTCTTACATCTGTCCTTGGCATTGATATTTCCGTTTCAGCTCTTTCCTCCGCTTTTTTCTTTTCTGCCTTTCACTCCTTGGTAAGGGCCTCTCTTATATAGTTCCATTTTGCCCAGAATCTCCCCTTTCTCCTTACACTCAAAGGTCCAGCATCTCCCCTCTCTGCTTCTCCCTCCCAACAGACCAATGTCTCCCCTTCCCTCCAACGGGCCATTTCCTCTCTCTTATCCCCTCCCAAAGAACCAGCATCTCCCTCTTCTCAGCCTCTCCACAACAGTGCAACATCTTCTGTCCTCTCCCCATCACCCTATAAAAGAGCAGTACACCCTCTTTCCCCTTTCCCACGAACATCGCAGGATATCCTTTCTCCCCATCTGCTTCAACACTGCAGCATCTCCGTTCTCCAGTGTGGCTGATATTTTTGCTTGCTGTACCTGATCAGAGTTGCACTTCTTTGCTGACTTGCAGCAGTTATGGCTTCAGCTCTGGTGCATGGGGACACTAGCAGTGAAATCTTAAGTGCTACTTACTGCCTCAGCCCAGCAAAGGAGTGCGGCTCTGATCAAATTAAGCAAAAATGCTGCTCCTGCCCTTGGGCTTTTCTTGCGCCCCTGCTGCTATAAGCCACTGCCAGTGAGCTGGGCTGGCTGTGGGCAATGGAGGGGCCTGAGTGCAAATTAGAGGGGCCTGTGCCCCTCCAAACTCCTGCTTCAAGGAATTTGTGACCTGGATTTGCCACTCTTGCAAACAGGATACTGGGCTGGATGGACTATCACTCTGATCTAGTATGACATTGTTGCTCAAGCCGTCCCGGTGTCCCCCCTAGCCACCCTAGTTTTCAGGATACCCACAATGAATGTGCATGAGATAGATTTGTATGCACTGCTCATATTGCATGCAAATCTGTTTTCATGTATATTCATTATGGGTATCCTAAAAGCCAGACTGGTTAGGGGTAGACCAGGACCGGCTTGAGAATCACTTCTGTATGGCAATTCTTATGTTCTAAGTTATTTACTATGATGCATAAGTGACTTATTTCTAAAGAACTCTAGGTGGCGTGCAGACATAAAATACAATGTAAATACAACATACCATCTTCATATTGGGCCACTCTGGGTAACTCAAAGCACAGAGCAGTTTAAAAATGCAGTATTAATAATAAATAAGCATACTAAAAAGATCAATAAATATAACAATAATACAAAAAATATAAAGGCTACCATACAAAACAATAAGTAAGGGGGTCATTTTAGAAGCTCTCTTCGTGATTTGCACATCTGGACGTGCTCATCCAGACGTATTAATCAATTCCACGTCCCAAGGGCCATTTTAGAAAGGCCTGAATTTACGTGTCCAGCACGATCAGAGGGGTGGGGCAGAGGTGTGTTCAGGGTGATCTGTAAAAGATCAACATGTAAATTGAATTTTAGAACAGCATCACACGTTTATGACTGCGGACGGACACGTCTATTTCTAAACCTGTTCCCTGGCACAAATGGGCATTTTAAAAGTGCTGATTATGGCCAGCAAGCAACTGGAAAGTTCTGTACCTTAATACACAGGGCATTAATTACTCCAGTGGAAACCCTATAGTATATAGGCCCTTATGGGATCATCTAGGAACCCTGAGTAATTTCGAGCTGTTCCAAGTTAATACGGTTTATAAAAGATGCATAGCATCAGATGACCTTCAGATGAGAGGATGTTAGGGCTGAGTTGTCATTTTTAGCAGACAGATTAATGCAGGTTTGGGCTGTGTATGGTGAATTATTTAAAAGACTTTAATAGCAGCTGATGAAACACAAGTGAGAATCAATGGACTGCTAATTGGAGAAAACTCTACAATGCTTTCAGGCCTCTACTGGCATTAATACTATTGCAGGAGAAAACGGTTCACTCTTAAAAACTATCTCTAAGCAAAATTTCCGCCTTGTGCCCCTCAAGGCTCAATGCAGAAACGACCTATCTATCTAGTAAAGGAAATCAATAGCAATAATTAGTTAAGTAATTTTAGTATCTTTGTGTATAAATACATTCATTCATTCATGGAGGTCTGTCCATGTCATACTCAGAAGTAAGGTACAGTTCAATCTTAAATGCATTGAGCAACTGGATTTTCTTGCAGGAAGCATTTTAGCAGGATCCGTCTGAGGTTTGGGCTAGATGCCAGAACAGAAAAAGGCCCCTTGTTGCTCTTGGTCTTGAGTCTTGCATGTGACCCCTCAGCTGGCGTCTGCAGAGGGAAGTCGCCGTCTTCAGCGAGCGCTATCGCCCCGGCGCCGGACATGGTCTGCTGGCCGCTCGCAGGCGAAGACTCGGAGTGGCTGACCCTCGTAAAGCGAACAGGTCGGCAGAGGGTATCGGTGGGGAAAGGGGAGCCGCTCTTACACCCCTTAGGGCATGAACGGGGATGGGGAACCGAAGGACAAAGCGCTCAAAATTCCGCGGAGCTGGGGATCCAGTTTCAGATGGGCTTTGCGCGCTTTTGCCTGGCTCCTCCTAGTCCGAAGTAGAGGGAAGCCCTGCTGTCTGCACTGTGCGCGCTCCTTCCCAAGCTAGGAGTGTGCCGTAGCTATTATAGGCGCGCAAAATAGTGCCGACTCTTAAAATGCGCTTTGCAGCCGCAGGACATGACTACGCGAAGCTAAACAAATTCGTGTCTTTGTCAAACAATGAACCGAAATGGGCGTTTTCGCTTTATTTCTCCTGCTAAGGAAACCATGCATTCACAATAGAATTATTCTCCACTAAAAACCATCATCCAAGAAACCAAGTTACCTTTAACTAAGGTATATATGTAGAAGCAACTATACAAGTTTATTGTTGTTTAAATTATCCCTTAGTTATTTATTCTACTGGACTTCAAGGAAGTTATACTGAGCTGATATTGGATTCACAGGCAGCACGTTCTGCTTATAGGATATTTACGGCAAGCCTGGGACGAATGACCAGATCTTTCCACAAAGGAGAAGCCTTTGCCAAAGTGGTTACCCAGCTGGCATGCAGAGCAAATTGAATTCATGAGCAAAGCACATTACTGACCGGGCCGGGAGCAGGCAGCTTGCTGCAGTCTGCAAGGAAGGCATGTGCACATCTGGGGCTTCGGGCAAACAGCTGGGTCAGGCTCCTGCGCTCTGCATAGTGCAAATGCGATCCAGGGAATCAAGAAACTGTTACGAGACAATTAAAGAGAATCGTTTTCTCATATAGCAAAAATAGTTACTGATGTCAAGCTGGGAGCCCATAGCTAAATGAATCAATTTAATTTTAGGGACCGTCCTAATAATAGGGGCATCGGAGGCCGAAGCAGCTCGGATCTTCCTTTGTGCTTAGTTTGGGAGATTCCCCAGTCTAAATCTCTTCTCTCGCGCGCGGTTCAGTCACATAGGGCAAGGACCGGAATGCACGTTTGAGCCAGCCAGCAGGTGTCGCTGTTGAGCAATAGCTGGATTCTCTCCCTGCTCCGGGAGGGACGAGGCTGCCAAAACCCTGAATTTTGCACAAATCGTTGCTTTGCTTAGCAAGCAGAAAACACAAAGGGCAGTTTGCAGTCATTAAAGAATCTTCAGATACATTGTGATTAGAAACAAAGAAATATGACGACAGAAAAAGACCGCATGGCCTATCTACTCTGTCCTTCCATATCAACAACTACAACAGTCCTCTTTTTTTCCTTTAGAGATCCTCTGTGTTTGTCCATTGCTTTTTAGAATTCAGATACTGTCCTCATCTCTACCAACTCCACTGGGAGACTATTCCACTTGGATACACCACCCTTTCCCTAAAGAAATATTTCCACATATCACTCCTGAATCTATCCCTCTTCACGCTCATCCCATGTCCCCTTGTAGTAGAGTTTGCTTTCAATCGAAAGAGGCTCTCTCCCTGAACATTTATGCCACGGAGGTATTTAAACATCTCAATCATATCACCTCTATCCTGCCTTTCCTCTAAGGTGTACATATTAAGATCCTTCAGTCTGTCCTCATATGCTTTATAATGAAGACCACTAATCATTTTAGTAGCCACACTCTGCACCGACTCCATCCTGTTCACATCCCTTTGAAGGTGCAGTCTCCAGAATTGCACACCATACTCCAAATGAGGTCGCACCAAAGACTTATACAGAGGCATTATCACCTCCTTTTTTCTGCTAGCCATTCCTCTCCGTATGCACCCAAGCATCCTTCTAGCTTTTGCCATCACCTTTTCTACCTGTTTAGCTACTTTAAGATCATCAGACACAACCACGCCTAGGTCCCACTCTTCTTTAGTGGACAAAAGTACTTCATCCCCTATACTCTATTGCTCCCTTGTATTGCTGCAGCCCAAATGCATGACCTTACATTTTTTAACATTAAATCCCAGCTGCCAAATTCTAAACCATTCTTCAAGTTTAGCTAGATCCCTCCTCATGTTATCTATACCTTCCTGGGTGTCTACTGTATTGCAGATTTTGGTATCATCTGCAAAGAGGCAAACCTTACCTGACAACCCTTCCGCTATATCACTAACAAAGATGTTAAAAAAAATCCGACCAAGGACAGATCCTTGGGGCACATCACTGGTAACATCCTTCTCCTCAGAATGAGCTCCGTTTACCTGTACTCTTTGTCGCCTCCCACCCAACCAATTTCTAACCCAAGCAGTAACTTTAGGGTCCATCCCTTGGGTGCTCAGTTTGTTTATAAGTCGCCTGTGAGGAACAGCATCAAAGGCTTTACTGAAATCTAAATACACCACATCTAGGGCTCTCCCTTGGTCAAACTCCCTGGTCACCAAGTCAAAGAAATCAATCAGATTTGTCTGACAAGACCTGCCTCTGCTGAATCCATGCTGCCTCGGATCCGGTAATCAGCAGCGTTTCCAATAATTTACTCACCACCGAAGTTAAACTAACTGGCCTGTAGTTTTCAACCACATCCTTACTTCCGCTTTTGTGTAAAGGCACCACATGAGCCTCTCTCCAGTCCTTTGGCACCACTCCCGACTCCAAGGAGGCATTGAAAAGGTCAGTCAGTGGAGCTGCTAGAACGTCCCCACGTTCCCTCAGTATTCTAGGGTGTATCCCATCTGGTCCCATCGCTTTGTCTACTTTAAGTTGAGCTAGTTTATCACGAACACTGTCTTCTGACAATTGTTCAAGATGTCCCTCACTTCTGTTCCTGTTTACGGGTGTTTTCTGAGGTCCTGCTCCTAGTTCTTCATCTGTGAACACAGAACAGAAATATTTGTTAAGCAATTCCGTTTTATCCTCCTCAGCGTCTACATATTCCTCCCCTTCACCCTTGAGTCTGACAATACTACTTTTGCCCTTCCTCTTCTCACTAACATATCTGAAAAATGTCTTATCCCCCCATTTTATTGCATTGGCTATTTCCTCCTCATTTTGAATCTTTGCTTTCCTGATTACTTTGCAAGCTTCTCTGAGTTTTTCCAAATATAGATGCCTGTCTTCCTCTTTCTGTGATCTCTTGTATTTCATGAAGGCCTCCCTCTATTTCTTCACCTTTTCAGCTACTTCTTTCGAAAGCCATAGCGGTCTCCTTTTCCTTTTACCTTTATTTACCATTTTATCAAAAAGGTTGGTTGCCCTTAAAATATCCCCTTTCAGTTTTGCCCACTGTTTTTTTACATCCCCCAGCTGTTCCCATCCCACTAATGACTCCCTGAGATATTGGCCCATCTTGGCAAATTTAGTCTTCCTAAAGTCTAAGGCCCTCACCTTTTGAATGGATTCTAACAGCCCTAGTCCTAATACTGAACCACACCATCTGGTGATCACTGGATGCAAAATGATCTCCCACTACAACATCAGAAACACTTTCACCATTGGTAAGCACCAAGCCCAGTATGACCCCTTCACGTGTGGGGTCTTTTACCAATTGCCTGAATAGTTCTCCCTGTAGAGAATCCAGAATCTCGTTACTTCTAGATGATACTGCAGCAGGAATGTGCCAATCAACATCTGGCTTATTGAAATCCCTTATCAGTAGCACTTCCCCTTTCCTAGCAATGCTGCCTATGTCTTCTTTGATTAATAAAGGTATCAATTTACATAACTATTATAACTGGCAGATTACACAAAATTCTAACATTTTAAATAGCTTAAATAAAAATGTAGCTTTCAATATTATAGTATGCTGCAATTAAAGAAAAGCCACAACATTTATCTGTTACCTTTATTATGTGTTGTGCTCCCACTAGAAAATTAGATAGGTGGCGTATATCTTAAATTACTACTGAAAAGATGTGATCTAAATAAAATAAATAAATATAATAATAATAGCATTAAATAAATACATGCTGTAGATGAGCATATAACACAGTGGTGTAAGTAGCGTCATGCTTGGATAGACTGAGCTCTGGTAAAGCGGGTATGTGTCCTGGATGTAGCAGAGGGCCAACCTCCACAGTTACTGCTACTCATTTCTATAGCGCTACAAGGCCTATGCAGCACTCCACATACAGACTAAGAGACAGTCACTGAGCTTAACACAGTCCAGCTGTGAACATGAGCCATTATCTAGTCTGCAAAAGAAGTGACAGTTGTCCTGCTCAGTGACTAATTGACAAAGAAATGCTACTATGATATGCAAGGGCAGTTTGTGTCCAATAGTCTTTCAGGCACTACTGTTGCAGTGATGGGTTTCACTCGGTATCAGATGCCCTTGTGCCCTTTACAATTAACCTTTAGACCCCTAGCACCTTCCCCCCCCCCCCCCCCACACCATATGATTTTGACAATTAAACTCAATTGTAATTATCTAAACAGCATCCGTCCCAAAACGGTCTTTCTTTATGGAGGACTAGAGGTAAAGCGCATAGGATGAGCTGGTAGGAAACAAGTACAACCAAAGGGTGTATGGAAGCTGTTAAAACATTGAAGTTTAGTTATTTCCATGCAAACGAAGAACGTGAAGGACAGAGAAACGAGTAGCTGGGAAGAGGCTTCTTTCCCTTGGCCTCAGCAGAAGGTTAGAGCAAAATGCGGCCTTGCCACATCAACAGGCAGACACAAAATCAGCTCCAAGCAACATTCCTGCGGAGCTGCAAGGGCAAAGGACCCCCACAGTTTCACTGGAGCATCCTCTCCAAGGTTTCTCTTCTGCTCTCTTGAATTGGAACGGATCACAAACAGAGTCATAAACGAGTTGGTGCTAGTCATGACTTTCTGACCATTAGTGATGCTCATTGATGACTCGTTGCCTATATACTTGTCTCAGAATGAAACAAGACTAACAGCGTAATACAAATGGTTCTCCTAGGACAAGCAGGATGAGTCAGCCACCCCTGGTGATGTCATCCGACTGCTTGTAGGGTGATAACAGAACTTGTTTGTCATATGGGGGTCACTGAGATACCCAGAATATTTATTTTCTTCCATGTACTCTGGCATCATACATGCCAGATCCTGCAGGAACACTTTCTGTGGAACATAATGAGTTTTCCCCTGATTCAGTACTAAAAATCTCTGCAAAACTGATAAACACCACGGGACTGATAGTCAAAATAAGACTGAGCTCCTTAATGTATGCACCTGGATTAGTTGCCTACATTTGTCCTTTATTTTCATTCAAACATTGGAGCCTACGTTTTTGTTGAAAATTCATCTAAATTACAGAGTTTAAAAGTTAGGCTCCTAAATTTAGACCTGCCATTCATTTGCCTAGATTTTAGAATCTGAATTAGGTGCCTAGCACTGAAATTCAGTGCTATGCTCCTCATTTTTTTCCCCACCGAAAATACACCCCTGTTGCCACCCACCTTTTAGGCTCCTAAATTTTGCGCATAAATTTACACACTCAGCTATAGAAACATTTTAGAGAGGCCAGTTTCAAAGCATAACTCTCAAAATTAGGAGCAAAAGCTTTTTGAATATCAACTGCTGTGCTAGTTCCAACCTCTCCCATGGAAATGGTGCAGGAATAGCTCTGTATGCAACGAAACAGTCTACACGGAGAAACATAATGCATGGAATTCCTGGGGAGCAGAAGACAAGAGAATACAGAGATTCATGTCAGATATGACCTTCAAATATAAAAATAGCATCAACATTTAGGAGATTTTCTGTAAAGATATACGTCTAGGAGTTTGTGAGTCCTAACTTGGGAGAAAAGGTCCTTTTCCATAGAGGAACATGCAGAGGTCCCTTGTTTTTTTATTTTGTATTTTTTGTGGGGAGGGGTTAAAACTCAGATGCCAAGGCAGCTCAGAGGTGCTTTCTGAGGACACGATAGAAGGTGAGACAGTGCACTAAGCAGCCCACCATTCGGAGGACAGAGCAGATAAGTATTCTGCAATGCTAGAGCCAGTAGCTGGTACATGACATGAAGAAAATGGAAGAGAGGAAGTCCTCGGCAAATGGCAAATGGCACGCCACAGGAGCAGAGGAAAAATACAGCCAGGCAAATAATGCCTCAGATGCAACATTTTATTCAAAACCCAACCTGGCCAAGGTTTGGTAGAAATGCCTGCGTCAAGGGTCAGTAGGACTGTATCTTGATCAACGTTGGCTTGACACGTATACTGTACAATCAGAAACAAAGATTACAGGGGGTCAAAATTGCTAAGAAGCCTGTGCATCGGGCAAAGCGCAGGTATAGGTAAAAAATATGAGCATAAAGTGCATTGAAACAAAACATTCATGAGTCCTTAGAGTCTGGGAACTAAGCAATATGTACTTTTAAAGGCACATTTTAGTTAGGATGTGAAGATCAGAATTGAAACATTGTGGTGGCCACATTTGAATTGGTGCTGGTATTTTAGAAACGGCTCTGCTAAAGTTTGAGCCATTTCTAAAATATGAATAAGGAGGAGCAGGGGTGCACTGGGATAACCCAAACTATGGTTACACGATGCAAGGTTCGACATTTATTTATTTATTTACATTCTCTTATATACCGCGCTATTCTGCATCGTGCGGTTTACATTGAACAAACTGAAATTACATTGAACAGGGCATTATAACTTGGAGATAACTATTTTACAGGGAACATGGGCTATGGAGGGTTAAGTGGCTTGCCCAAGACCACTAGAAACCCCAGTCCTTCTGGCCCAAGGTTGCTGTCCTCTAGTGACATTGGGAACCACCACTCAGGAAAAAGATTTAGGCGTCATTGTGGATACCATGTTAAAACCCTCGGTCCAGTGTGCAGCGGCGGCCAAGAGAGCAAATAGAATGCTAGGCATCATAAGGAAAGGAATGGAAAATAAAACAAAGGATATTATAATGCCTCTATATCGTTCCATGGTGAGACCGCACCTTGAATAGTGTGTGCAATTCTGGTTGCTGTATCTTAAAAAGGATATAGTGTTATTAGAAAAGGTTCAGAGAAGAGCCACCAAAATGGTAAAGGAGATGGAAGGATACTCCTATGAAGAAAGGCTAAAAAGGTTAGGGCTCTTTAACCTGGAAAAGAGATGGCTGAGGGGAGATATGATAGAAGTCTATAAATTAATGAACGGAGTGGAACAGGTAAACGTAGATCGATTGTTTTACGTCATCAGAATATAAAAAGACTAGGGGACATGCAACGAAGCTACAGGGTAAACTATTTAAGACTAATAAGAGAAAATATTTTTTCACTCAACATGTAATCAAACTCTGAAATTTGTTACCGGAGGATGTAGTAAAAGCTGTTAGTGTAGGTGGGTTTAAAAAAGGTTTGGACAAGTTCCTGGAGGAAAGGTCCATAAACCATTATTAAAAGGGACCCAGGATATCACTGCTTGACCCAATACAAGCATTGAGGAACCTGTGTCTTTTGGGGAAACTGCTAGGTACTTATGACCTAGATTGGCCACTGTTGGAAATAGGATACTGGGCTTGATGGACCTTGGTCTGACCCAGTATGGCATGTCTTATGTTCAGGGCCGGCCCGTCCATTGAGCAAGAATGTTTTTTGCACAGGGCCCCGCGTTTCAGGGGGCCCCGCGCAAAAAACATCTTGCATCCCAGCAAAGTTTTAAAAATCAGAAAGCGGCTGCCGCTGCCGCCGTGGCAGCGGCAGAATCGAGAATCAGCCCATTTACAGTCCTTACCACCCCCCCCCCCATCAGCCCAGCTAAGTTTAAAAAAAAAAAACAGAAACCGGCTGCTGCTGCTGCGGCAGCGGCAGAATCGAGAATCCCGCGGTGCCCCCCTGTCCTGCAGTCTTCTATGCAGCCTCAGCGTCGGCTGTCAGAGCTGCGCGAAGAGAGAGAGCTTCTCCTCTCGCAGCTCTGTTAATCATGCCGCGGGACTGATGGGAAATCCCATCAGCCCCGCGGCGGGATTAACAGAGCCGCGAGAAAGGGAAACTCTCCCTTCGCGCGGCTCTGAAAAGCCCGCGCTGAGGCCGCATAGAAGACTGCAGGACAGGGGGGCCCCGCGGGATTCTCGATTCTGCCGCTGCCACGGCAGCAGCGGCAGCAGCAGCCGGTTTCTGGGGTTTTTTTTTTTTAAACTTAGCTGGGCTGATGGGGGGGGGGGTAAGGACTGTAAATGGGCTGATGGGGAGGGAGGGGGGGGGTTTCGACTGGAACTGGTCTGATGGGGGGGGGTTAGGACTGGTAATGGGCTATAGGGGGTTCGGACTGGAAGTGGGCTGATGGGGGGGTTAAGACTGGGAATGGGCTATGGGGGGTTAGGACAGGTAATAGACTATGGAGGGGCTAAGACTGGAAATGGGCTGATGGGGGAAGTTATGACAGGTAATGGGCTATGGGGGGCTACGAATACAAGTGGGCTGATGGGGGGATTAGGACTGGAAACAGGCTATGGGGCAGTGGGCTAAGACTAGAAATTTATTTATTTATTATTTATTTATTACAATTTCTTATATACCGCACTATTGTCAGCGCGGTTTACATACAACAAAATGACCATAACAAACTGATGGGGGGTGTTAGGACTGGTAATGGGCTGTGGGGGGCATTAGGACTGGTAATGGGCTATGGGGGGGTTACAACAGGTAATGGGCTATGGGGAGCTACGACTTCAAGTGGGCTGATGGGGGGATTAGGACTGGAAATGGGCTATGGGGGGGTTAGGACAGGTAATGGGCTGATGGGGGGTTACAACAGGTAATGGGCTATGGGGGGGCTAAGACTACAAGTAGGCTGATAGGGGGTTAGGACTGGTAATGGGCTGTGGGGGGGCGTTAGGACTGGTAATGGGCTGGGGGGGGTTAGGACTGGTACTGGGCTGAGGGGGGGTTACAACAGGTAATGGGCAATTGGGAGCTACGACTACAAATGGGCTGATGGGGGATTAGGACTGGAAATGGGCTATGGGGGGGTTTAGGACAGGTAATGGGCTGATGGGGGTTACAACAGGTAATGGGCTATGGGGGGCCAAAGAAAACAAGTACGCTGATAGGGAGTAAGGACTCCTAATGGACTGTCGGGGGCGTTAGGACTGGTAATGGGCTGGGGGGTTAGGACTGGTCCTGGGCTATGGGGGGTTACAACAGGTAATGGGCTATGGGGAGCTGCGACTACAAGTGGGCTGATGGGGGGATTAGGACTGGAAATGGGCTATGTGGGGGTTAGGACAGGTAATGGGCTGATGGGGGTTTACAACAGGTAATGGGCTATGGGGGGGCTAAGACTACAAGTGGGCTGATGGGGGTTAGGACTGGTAATGGGCTGATGGGGGGTTAGGACTGGTAATGGGTTGATGGGGGGTAAGACTGAAAATGGGCTGATGGGAGGGTAAGGACTGGAAGTGGGCTGATGGGGGGGTTAGGACTGGTAATGGGCTATAGGGGGTTCGGACTGGAAGTGGGCTGATGGGGGGGTTAGGACTGGTATTGGGCTATAGGGGGTTCGGACTGGAAGTGGGCTGATGGGGGAGCTAGGACTGGTAATGGGATGGGGGGTTGCTAGGACTGGAAATGGGCTGAGTGGAAGGGGGGCTTGAACGGCAAATAGCTGATGGGGACAGGGGCTTGGAATGGAAATGGACTGAGAGGACCGGGGGCTTGAACTGCAAATAGCTGATGGGGAGAGGGGCTGGGAATGGAAATGGGCTGTGAGGAGTGGGAGCTAGGACTGGAAATGGGCGGGGTGGGGGCGGGGGCTGACTGGAAATGGGCTGATGGAGGGGCCAGGATAGGACTGGAAATGGGCTGTTGGGGGTGCTAAGGTTGGAAATGGGCTGTGGTGGGGGCTTGAATTGAAATGGACTAATGGAGGGGCTAGAACTGAGTGGAGGAGTGGCCTAGTGGTTGGGGCAAGGTACTTCGGGCCGGAAGGTCGGGAGTTCAAATCCCACTAGAGGACAGCAACCTTGGGCCGGAAGGACTGGGGTTTCTAGTCCCACAGGTGCTCCTTGTGGTCTTGGGCAAGCCACTTAACCCTCCATAGCCCATGTTCCCTGTAAAATAGTTCTCTGTGTGCTGTGCTTTCCTGTCTAATCAATGTGTTTATACTTCAAAATTTTCCTGTCATGATTTGACAATTTCCAATCTGTAATCAAACCGCTGCTGATCGCTGGAAGTAGCGGTATACAAAATGTATACTAAATAAATAAATAAGAACTGGAAGTAGGCTCATGAGGGGCTTGGATTGGAAATGGGCTGAGTGGAGGGGAGCTAGGATTTGACATGGGCTGATGGTGGGGCTAGGAAAGGAATAGAAATGAGCTGATGGGGGGCTGGGATTGGAAATGAGCTGATGGAGGAACTGATAGGACTGGAAATGGATGGGGGAGCTAGGACAGGAAATGGGCTGATGGTGGGGCTAGGATAGGATTGGAAATTGGCTGATGGGGGACTAGGACTGGAAATGGGCTGATGCAGGGACAAGAAGGGAGCAGATGCTGGGTGGGGCTGGAACTAGAAAGGAGCTGATGTTGGGGGAGGATTAGAATGGGATGGAGCTGGGCGAGTGAAATGGAGAGGGAAAAATATTGGGCGTGGGAGGGAAGACAAATCTACAATTGGCCGGATATTGGGAGAGTAAGTGGGGATTGAGGATGGAGGGGTAAAATTTGAGTGGATGAAATAGGAATGAGGAAAGAGCAAAAGGAGAAAGATTAGTATGTTAAAGCAGATGTAGAGAGAGAATGGAAAAAAAACCAAGAAGACAGAAGAAAGGACAAATGGACAGCAGATGGAGAGTTAGCAGAAGACACGAAGAAACCAGAAGAAAGTGGCTGGAACAATTGCAACTGAAAAAAATGCACAAAAGGTAGAAAAATATCTCTTTATTTTGAATTTATTAACTGGAATATGTCAGCTCTGGGAAATGTGCATCATTAATTTTTGCGCTTTGTTTAGTACAAGAGGAAATTAATTTATAGTTTTATTTCTACAGTGTTGTTGTATATTCCAAGTTTGGCTTTTGGGGTTCCCAGTTTAATTATTGTCTTCCTGTTTCTAAATTGTGATTACTTGTTTGGTGATGGTCTATGTTCTGCATGTGTAACTGAGCTGAGGTGTTCTGTTTATATAATTCCTATTTGACATTGCCACTTGTTCTCTTTCCCCAGTAGGTCATGTATTGTTGTTCTCTGAAATGTATTGGTTTAATATTTGCAGTGTTGCCTTTTGATAGTTAGAGTATGGTGCTTTGTGAGTCCTGGTAGTGCTGTTAGGATACGGCTGGTTTGCTATGGGTTCTAAATGGGCAGTGTTTGTAGTAGTTCCTAATGTGCCTGGCGGTTGGTACTGGATTATAGTAATGTAGAAACCTTTTAGTCTTTCTTTATCCATATACTCATTAAGAGGCATGTTTACTAAAAGTTAGTGTATGGTAACATTATGCAAATATTTATGCAAATGAGGCACCTTATGCAAATGAGGCCCCGCACCAAGTCTCCGCACATGGCCCCGCACCCCCCTTGGGCCGCCCCTGCTTATGTTCTTATCCATGGGAGGAGCCATTTCTAAAGTATGAATAAGGAGGTGCAGGGGTGCATGGGATATATATCCATGGGAGGAGCCATTTCTAAAGTATGAATATGGAGGTGCAAGGGTGCATGGGATATATATCCATGGGACGAGCCATTTCAAAAAAAGTGCATGTGGGAAAAATTGCTTCCACGTGTGAGTGCTGATTTTTCATGTGCAGGTGCCGCTGAGGCATTTTGCAAGCCTAGATCATGTGCAGATGCTCGTAATTAACTCAAGGAACTCTATCTTGGCCTTATTTGGAGTGGAGGAGTAGCCTAGTGGTTAGAGCAATTTCAAGTGGGAAATAAACACTGAGGAATTAAGGGGGATATTCCCCTTACTCCCTCCTGTAAGCAGATTTTTTAATAACTATTCATATTGGGGAGCTGGTGTAAATCCGTAAGTGGACAATTTTGGCCTTCCAAGTGCATTCCCTATTTGGAATGGGGAATATACTTTTACATTTTTTGTCCCACTTGTAAACTACATGTGAATGCCCAGAATGTCCTTTTACATGTGGATGCAATTTGCACATGTATTTGCCTGATAATTCACATGTAAATCATGAATGCAAATGCAATGTGTGCCTTTGAGTCCATGTTGACTCCTGGTGACCCAGCAGCCCCTGGGTTCTTGATAGTGTGACCAGAAGTAGATTGCCCGGCCTTTCTACCAACACAATGGAGGGTTAAGTGACTTGCCCAAGTCCACAAGGAGTGCCAGCAGGAATTGAACCCTGGACTCTTGGCTATCAAGCCAGTGCTCTAACCACCAGGCAACTCCTACTCTCCAAATAAGGCTTCTAAAATAATTTCTTAACTCCTTGCAATTGAGGGGTATGGAGAAAGAGATCCAATTTAGGGGGCGCTGCCAGGTTGCCACTCATTTGAGTCATTTACTGTACTCTTGGTTGATGAGGTTAGGATTCTGTCAGCTAAAGTTAAATCCCGTGTGAGCAGTTTCAGTGTTGGAGCGGTGGCAAGGGTCTTGCTATCTTTGCATCTATTATTATGCTTTTCTAGAAGTAGGATTATTTCCTGGCAAGTTTAAGGAGCTAATTATTCAATCGATATCGAAGAAACTAGTTTAGAACCGTTCACTTTAAACAATCATTTCTAACTTGTTGTTTGTAGGGACTTTGACTCAAATTCTCGATAAGAAATCCTTTCTTGATCTGGGAAGTACACATAATGATTTTTAATTCGAAGGTCCCCGGTGTGAAGGGCAAATGCTAAGTTGATTTCTTTCTTTCATTCATGATAGAGCACGGAGTAAAGGTCAGTGGGGAATATTTGGCAATGTGGCATTTCCATTGCAGAGTTCCAACCATGCTCTCTTCCATGCTATTTAATATACATATGGAGTGGAGGAGTGAACTAATGGTTAGAGCAGCAGCGGAAGCCAGGGTTCAGCTCCCATTGATACTCCTTGTGATCTTGGGAAAGTCACTTAACCCTCCATTGCTATAGATGCAAACTTAGATTGTAAGCCCTATGGAAACAGGGACATATCTACTGTACCTTAATGTAGCTCACCTTGATCTACTGCTGAAAAAGGTGTGATCTTAATAATATAACAAAATAACAGTATAACTGCATAACAGTGGGTGTATTTAACTTTGAGCTATTTACAGTGATGTTGTAGGTGAGAGATAGCTAATGGTCAACATTTATTTATTTATTTAGCAAACATTTCTATACCGCACTTTCCCATGGATCAAGTGCAGTTTACAAGGTATGGTAAAATGCATACCTAGTCATATTACATGGAACATTTGTGAACCTTTTACAGATAACATGGCAACTATATACATTCAGTACAATTTACATTCCAGGAGGTATACTTGGAGTGTAACATTGGATCATTGATGCAGTATGTGTGTCTAGTGTATTGGATTGGTTGATTTTAACAGTAAGAATTTATGGTGGATGAGTTCCTAGGTCTGAGGATGTGTTATATTCTTCCTTGAAGAGGTGCGTTGTTAATTTCTTCCTGAATTCGGTCAGGTCTGAAAGTCCTCTTAGTGTTGGCGATAAGGTATTCCATAAGGACGGGGCAAATAAGGTGAATGTTCTATTGCAGGTGGACCACTTACACTTTGTCTTCTGCTGCAGAATGACAAGTAGGTTGAGGTGGAGTGTCTTCGTAGTCTTACATTCTTTGTGTTTGAGATAAGGGACTGGAGACATGTGGCAGATTCTTAGTGAAGGATTTGAATATTGTGATAAGAACTTTGTATCTGATGGGAAATCAATGAAGTTGTATTAGTATGGAGGTGATATGTGATCAGTGAGGGGCCTCAGTTATTATTCAGGCCGCAGTATTTTGGGCCATTTGTAGCGGGTGCAGAGTTTGTTTAGGTAGGCGCCGGAAGATGATATTACAATAGCCTAGCACAAGTGTAATCATTGCCTGGCATACAGTTCGGAAAAGTTCTGGAGGGAGTAGTGGGTGGAGATGCTTCAAGGTTATTAGTTTGTGGTAGATGGAGGTGGTTATTCTTCGTGTGAGGTTGGAAGGTCAGTCATGGTCTATTGTTATACCCAGGTATTTTGTTTCAGATTTGACCTTGATTGTTACGCCATCTGTTTTCAGTGTTGCTGGTGGAGCAAAGGTTGAGTTAGTGGTTATGTAAAGTGCCTCAGACTTCTCTTGGTTGATGAGTAGATTGGGTCTACTAAGCCATCCTTTTATGTCTGTGAAGCACTTTTGTAAGCTGGTGAGATCTGGAGAGAGGAGATTGATGGATGTGAAAAACATTATGTCATCTGCATAAATATGTATAGTATGTTGTGTGCTTTGAAAATCTGACATAACAGTTTGATATAGATGTTGAAAAGGAGAGCTGATAGACTTTATCCCTGAGGTACTCCTATTTGTTGCGGGAATGGTTTTGAAATCTTCTGCTAATTCTTACTTGCTACTTTTGGGAATCCAGGTAAGAGTGGAACCAGTTGAGAGTGGTGTCATGGAGGCCAATTTCGGAGAGTCTTTATAGTAGTTGATGGTGTGGGAGGGAGTCGAAGGTGGCAGTGATGTCAAGGAAAATTAAGATGAATCCATTTTTGGTGTTTTGCAAGCAGGTTGTAAGAGTGTTCAGGAGGAAGGTGATGAGAGTTTTGACACCATGGAACGTCTGAATCCATGTTGGTGGGGGTCTAGGGTTGCATGCTTATTTAGATTGTCTTGGAGTTGTCTTAAGACAATTTTCTCTTATTTTTGAGACTAATGGACAAATGTCAGTACATAAAGTTAAAATGTAGGAGTCATTATAGACTCTTGTTTGAACATGGCATCACAAGTTGGCAATGCGTGAAGGTTACTTTCTTCCATTTGCATATCTATGAGTTGTGTTATTTCTTAGATAAAAGTGATCTTGCTACCCATAAGCCAGGACTTTGCATTGTACAGCTTGATTATGGTAATTTGGTATGTTTGGGCTTATCTACATGGTTTGGGAAATTTGAATTGGTTCAGAATACTGCTGCTACTTATTGGATTGAAAGCATCGTGATAAGATTACTGCAATGACCTCCTATTCTATATAGGACGAATTTCAAAATCTTGGTTCTGGTCTTTTGAGTGCTAGACCAGATTATCTTAAGAGCCATTTTCAAAAGCAGACACCTGTGAGAACATCACATTCCTCTCAAAACTTTGGGTTGAAAGTCCCACGGGTGATAGGCTCGTTGAGAGAAAAAGATTTCTTCTGTGTGTGCTCAGATTTGTGGACTCCTTGCCAGTTGAAACTGGAAGTAGGGTTTTCAAGATCTTAGGGGTATGCACCGAGAAAATTTTGGGTTCGATTTTGAATCATTTTCAGAGCTATTAGCCAATTTTTAAACAATTTTTCAGTTTGTTTCAGAAATTAATGCCTGTAAAATCTGATTAAAGCATGTAAATTAACTTTCCTTGCATTCGTTTGGAGGTTTTATGTGCATAAAGTTGATCTATTCTTTATGCACATAAAATTTTCTGAACTGAATGTAGATCTTTAAGATCTGACTGTGTAGGAAAACCTGTTAATCATGGCTGCAGCATTCTGCTTTGCGTAGCTTTCGCTAATTTTCTGCATGTTTGTTCATGAGATTCCCTAGCCATTTGATTTCTATTGCAGTTTGATTTTATATAATGCTGCTTATTTACTATTTTAATGTTTTTGTACTCTGATTATATATTTAATTGGTCAACTATATCTCTGTCACATAGGGATTGTATTTATTAAGATATTATGTCTCTTTTTATTTTGTTTTATATTTGTATTATTTTTTGTTGTTGCAATATGTTGTCTTTGAGGATCTTTTACTAAAGTGCGCTAAGCAGTTAACATACATGTGAATGTGTGGCAAACATTAGCTTGAGCCTGTGGTAACAGCTACCTGTTTTAAAAGCAACCAGTATGGTAAAAATCCTGGGGAGAGAGTGGGCTTGGACTGCGTTATGAATTTCCATTAAGACTGGCGGTGAGTGGTCTTGGCACACAGTAATTGCTATGTGCTAATGAACACTTTTATAGTTAGCGCGTGTGCACGTAATACCACCTTAGTGCACCTCTGTGAAATGCAAATAAACGTAACATGCGTAAGAGTCTTTTTTGTGCGGTAAGTGCAGAGGACACACTGAGCGCGCCCCTGATGCTTACCACATAGCTTTTGCCCTTATGGCATGTTGGGCTTTGCTGTTCTTTAGTAAAAGGGTCCCTTTGGGTCTGACCATCGTGTGACTCATGTTGTTGATTTCTGGATGAGACGTTTAAATTCAGAATAATAAATACATTGGTGACAGATGATCCATAGGTTGCCTTATTCAATGACTCGCACAGGACAGAAACTAATACATAATTTAATAAGATTTGAAATGGGACTTTTGCCAAGCATCTGCGCTCGAAAGGAGTCTTATGATTTCGCCTCTGAGCTAATTGTCATGCCAGGCTCCTCGGTTCCGGCATAGTTTAGCTGATCCTTACTCTTGAAGGACCATTTTAACTGACAAGCACTTTCTCTCCATCCCGCCAGATGAAATCATGCAGCAGGACCTCAGGCCTCTGGTTGCAGTGGATATAATAGAACAACTCCATAGGCAGTTCGCCACCTTGCCAGGTAGGTTTTGAATGTTCTGCATTAAGAGTTTATTGTATGTCATCTTACAGTGCATGATGAGCTAAAGCTGACTTCATCCATTGGAAAAGCATGATCTTATGAAGTTTCTTTCATTCAGTGGTTCTTAACATTTTGGAGGGGTCATAGACCCCTTTGAGAATATGAAGAACGCTATGGAATCACCTAAACAAACAAAAACACACACCCACACACACACTTAGCAGGTAGGAGCTCAGGTAGACTCTGCAGTAGCCCTGCCCCCTCCTCCAGCAGGGTCTTCCTCTTAGCAAGGTAACCAGTGAAGGGGGTGGGATTGTCTGCAGAACATGGTGAGCCGTGCTTGCTAGAGGGTCCTGCCTTAATTCCTGCTCTCTTGCTGCCTGTACTGCACTGCAGCCAAGGGTCACAACCAATTTTGATTTCTTTATATTCCACTGTAAATACCTGCTAATTCCTTGCCCACCTAACATCAAGCATCCACAGGTAGTAAACCATGCTATCATAACTGGTCTGCAATGAACAAATGACAATGGACACTTGAAAAATTCAGTGTAAACAAAGAGACTTTCCATGATCATAACAAGAGGGTAGGTTTTCTTTCTTTCTATCAATGAGAAATTATTCTAGACACCATAATAAGTTGACAGTGATGATAGTACACTATCTGACTACTTATACTAGCAGGCCGGGCTTCTAATTCTCTTTCTCTAAGCACTAGGGATTAATGTTCCAAACACGCTCGGCACTTCATGAAGACACCTTGCTTTTATGCTGATAAATTTAGTTGATTTTCAGTCAAATTTAGGTTCTTAAGTTTTCAGTAGAAAGTGAGGCCCTTAGATTGTGTGTCCTCTGGGGATAGGGAAATACTTAATATACCTGAGTGTAACACCAGTAAAAAGGCATCAACTAAATTGAAATAGGATCAGCTTCAAGTTATTGACTTCATTGAACTGAGAGGTACATGCCACTTTGACTTATAGGCTCCAGATAAGAATTGTGTCTGGAGGAGTAGCCTAGTAGTTTGGGGGATTTTAAACTAATGGTAAAACCCAATAAATGAGGGCATTTTCAGAGTGCAAAATTGTTTGCCACATTGACTTTAATGGACCCAAAATCTGAAAATGAGCCGCAAGACTGGTCGAAATGAGCACGAACTGAACTGAACATTTTAGCCATGCACATTCCTATTGGTTAGAAATGTAGTGGTTGGAGCTGCGAACTGAAAGCTAGGGAAGACAAGGTTCAAATTTTGCTTCCCCCACCCATGCTCCTTGGGCCATGAGCAAATCACTCTCCAAACCATCAGTGAACTCTCCCAATTTAGGAAGGCACTGAAACGGCACCTCTTTCTTCATCACTACGATGTTGCAGTCTTCCCCCCACACCCACCCACTCTCACATCTCAATGCAGCACCTCAAACTCATGCACGTCACATTCCCACACTGATCACTCGCAATCACACCTTCCCCTCCAACCACCATGAGAAACTTATGCAGTGCCGCATAACTCATTATATTGTTGCATAAAGTAGACTGTATTTATTCATCGTGTCTCCTTGTTAAGGGACTGGTTATTTATACCCTATTTTACCTGTTATACCTGCTTAATGCATACCCAAGTTTAATTTTCCTGTTTAATGTATACCCAAGTTATTATACCTGTTTCACTGTAAGCACAAATCACGAAATTGAGATGTGCAACTCTTATGTTCATTGTAAACCGCACTGATGTCGAATAGCGCGGTATAAAAGAGACTGCAAATAAATAAATAAACACGGGCCAGAGAAAACAAAAGCAGTTTTTATGCTTGTTAAACCTCCACAAAACAAAACCCAGAACAGACATCAATTTAGGGAAAACAAAAGCAGCTTTACTTCTGTCCCAGCTTGTTAAACCTCCACAAGCTGGTCCCCCCCCCCCCCCCCTGGCCCTTCCTCCAGCCCCAGTTAAAGTTCCTACCTCAACACCTTTGTACGACTTGCCTTGAAAGAACTTCTGACTCCCCGGGCCTCTCTCCCTGCTGCAGCCTGCTGGATTCTTAACCTCTCCCTGTGAGCCACGCCCTCCCAGTCCTGAACTCTGGGCTGATAAGCCATATGGTCTTTTTCAATGTTTCTGTCTAGTCTGCCCTTCCATATCAACTACAATAGTCCCCTTTTTCCTTTAGAGATCTTCTGATAGAAACATAGAAACTCTCTTAAAGGGGACTGTTGATAATCCCTTTGGAGAGGGGCGGGTAGGGTAACATTCTGTATACACCATTACACTCTCAAAAATTAAATTTGAATCCTTTTCAGAAAATATTGAAAATTTGGCTATTTCACCAACTTTCCTACTAGTAGCCATCTGTTATGGTTGTTTTAGCCTTTGATAATAAAGATGTAAACAAGTATAAGAGATTCAGTCCTTGAAATGATTAATATGGGCGGGGAGGCGGTGGCTGGGGGGGAGGGGGGAGGGGAGGGGCGGCTGGGAGGGAGGGGAGAGGGGGGAGGCGGTGGCTGGGGGAGGCGGGGAGGCGGTGGCTGGGGAGGCTGGGTGAGGGGGGAGGCGGTGGCTGGGGGGGAGGGGAGGGGGAGGGGGGAGGCGGTGGCTGGGGGGAGGGGGGAGGCGATGGCTGGGGGGGGTGGATGGGGGGGTAGATGGCCCTATGGGAGCAGAGTCGCAGCATACGGCTAGGGTGTCCAGGACGTGCCCCATTTCAGGCACCCTGGAAGTCCCAACACCCGGCTAGTCCAGCCATTCAGGAGCCGCAATACCCCACAGACCACAAAAATATGCTTTCCCCACAGCTGAACCCCCGATTGGGCCTGCCATGGCCAGAGTCAGGCTGCGGAGTACCCCCTGCACCCCCTCACCTCGCTTTGCGGGCCCGGGTCTTCGATCTTCCTCCGAGGTGGAATAAGTCCCTCATGCAAATGGACAACCCTGGACATACAGGGCCGACCTTGGAATTGGCCCTGTACATCTGGCATCAGGTTTCCGCCCACTGCCCTCCTTGCTCCACCTCCGGCCTGCCCCTTCCCGCCCACAAACAGAACTTCCTGCACAACTTGCCTGTACGTGCGGGGGAGCTCTGTCTTCCGCACTGGCAACCCGGCGTTTAGCAGGTCTGGACTTCCAGATCGAATGTCAGCCCCACTAAACGCTGTTCCGAATCTACCCCTTACTGTTGGGACCATTTCTCCAAGTGGGTTAGTTTTGCGCATACCATGATAGTCATTGACCTTACTTCTAAGCCAGGATATGCAGAGTATGATCTCAGACTCTGAAATTTACCGCTATTGCTCGATGTAGTACTGGCATCGTGCCAAAAAGAGCCTCTTTCATAAGATATTTATTTAACAAATTTTTGATATACCATTTTTCTACAAATCAAAACAGTTTCCATGGAGCTGAGTTGATACAATGAACAAATTATGATGAAGATTAATAACCATTTACAATGAACATGAAACAACATTTTAAAGGTGAACAGAGAGCATAGAACCTTTAGAACGTATCACTAGATAAGCACAGCATAAATTTAAAGAACTATGTACAGTGGGGTGAAGCGTAGGGGGGCTGAGGGTTAGGGGTTTTATTGGGGGTAGTTTTATCAAGGTGGGCTGTCTCTTATGGTAGGATGGTGATCCATCAGATCCACATGAGATTCCATGGGTAATTTTATTGTGCATAATGTTTGAATTTGAGACTGGACAGGTATTTAACCTTCAATATTCCTACTTCTGTTCACCTTCAGGCTTTCTGGCTATTTACATGATTTCAATATGCGATGGTAAATTTGCTATTTGGAATTTTGTTTGTCATCTGCCTTGAATGAAGAATCTCTTTGTAAAAACAGAATCGGGGTCATTCTGAAACACGAATAGCAGGGATGGACATCCCAATGATTCTAATGTTGGCCCTGTACGTCCGGGGACGGCGGCTTGCACGGGGAACTTATTCCACCTCAGAGGTAGAATAAGTGCCCCAATTGGGTGGATCTGGCAGGCCCAGGGTTGGGAAGCAGCAGGAGGGGGCAAAGGAGCTTTCCTGCAGCCTGGCCCTGGCCTTAGGAGGCCAGATCGGGGGTCAGGCTGCAGGGAAAGCACCTTTGCAGCCAGTGGCCAGGGATCATGGCTTTTCAATGGAGCCATGGTACCATGGCACTGCGGCTCCATTGCCCTAACTGAGTTAGCTGGGGAAGGCCTGTATGTGCAAGCCAGATGGAATTGGGGTCCCGGCCTGCACGTACAGGCCTGTTTGTGATTCTGATCCCACGGGGCTAGACGTGCCCCGCAGGATCAGAATCATGACTCCCTCTGTGCGTCCTGTTCCAACCGGACACACAGAGGGCCAGGACGTCCAGGATGGAATCGGGCCCAATATAAATAGCAAATTAAATGAAATTAAAGATAGAGAAGAGGAGATGTGGAGAAAGCCTGGACACAGAAAAATAGAGAGAAGAAAATGGGATATTGTAGGCATATGAAAACATATTCGTTTAAGAGAAATGTAATTATTAATCATCAAAGTGGGGCACTCTAGTCAAGACATTTGTTCTCTACATGTTTATAAATTTGGTTTCAATAAGCCTCCCAGCCACCCAATCCCAGTAAATGTCATGTCATAAACCCTTGCTGAGTTAGTGCATTGGTACTAGAGCATATTGATTCCCTGTAAGCTTATATAGAGCATGCGTTCACAGTGGAGCAGGAGTGAATCCAGTCAAAGTTCAGATATATGAGGCACAGTAAGCCGAACGGTCTATTATTAGCTGTCAAACAAATGAGTCATTGATGATGGTTAAGAGTTATCATTTCTGTGCCATTCCTTTTATTATCTGGCTGCATTCACCAATAAAAAGGGGACGGAGGCCTGATAGCTTTTAGTGGATCATGGCCTGTATTTTCCAGGAATCTCAGATCCCTGTTCTCGTATTTATCACAAAGGCTCTTTCAATCACGTTCTGCATTTAGGAAAAATCCTAGCTGTAGTTGTCCAACTGTCAACACTAAAAGTAGTCTACACAGAGCTGTATTCTGCTAAGGCTTCCCGGGTAGATGCTCTAGTGTACATGGGAAGGGGTGGAGGAAAAATGAATAATGTTGTGTGCAACGGTCTCTTACTCAGAGCTTGAAGGAAAGGACTCTGATGGAGTCTTCTGTCAAATGATAAATGTTAGCCAGCCATTGCTAGGAAGTTTGAATTTCAGGAGAGCTAAAATTTCTTTATGTATCATGGAGAGGTCTAGTTACTAAGGCGCACTAACATTAGCATGAGTAATTCACCATTAACGTACATTATTTTAACAGAGGTCCCGTGTTATTTATTGGGACACAGCTCCTATAATGAGTGTTAATATGATTAGCTCGCGTAGTAACTAGACCTTGGGAATGTCTAGACAAGGTACAAGATCTTGTTCTGCCTTGATTCACTTTATCCTGTGAAGTTTCTGACTCTATTGAAATATGTTGACCATTAGTTAGAGAACAGTAGATCATACCAGGACTTTTTATTTTTCACAGTTCTTGTTAGGAGAAGTAATTGTGTATTTTTAGTTAACAGCCATTCCTGGTCCAGGAGTAATGAGTTAGTGGTTCTAGTCCAAGTGTTAGTGGATAAGTGTGAATAGCCCCAAACCCCTCCCTTCTTAATACCAGATGGTACAATCATGGCATTCTTAGTGAGCAAAGCTTGGATAGAGATCAGAAGAACACGACCCTTGTCTCTGTTCAATGTAATGTTCTGTTGTTATAATGTAAACGGTCTTGAATTTAAGATGAGGCAATATAGAAAACCTGTTAAACAAATAATAAATAAATACATTTCCAGAGGCATCAATGTGCACAAAAAAAGGATTGATAGGGCTACAGTGCAGCAGTGTAAGTTCTAGTGAGAGGATCCCAAGCAAAAGTTTGCTGAGGACCCCCCCCCCCCCTTGTTGGGTGGAGATGGGGTGCCCCCCCCCCCCATAGCAAACTTACTTGAAATTGTTTGCCATGCGGTTTCACACTCCTTTTCTCCATGCTTCAAAGTTTTCAGGCCCAGCAGCTGCACGAGAGCCATTCATGGGTTAAGGTATACGACAAATCTTTTGAATATTGAACCTTTTTTTAAATTGTTTAGCATGTTTTCAGGTGGAATGGTTCTGTTTTCACCCTGGATTTGAATTTTACAAAAGCCTTTTTCTCAGTTTAATTTGGCAGCTGGAAGGAATATGGAACCCCATTACATGGAAAGCAACCCCCCCCCCCCCCTCTCTGGAATCATATTTGACAAAGCCTTTTCTTGTTGTAATGAGGTTTGGAACACAACAAATTTGATATGAATGTTCATCAAGCTTGAGCTGAAATCACACTACATGACCTGTATGAGTTGCAATGCATAATATTATTTTAAAATTAGTCTAGCGTAACAGTACATGGTATAGGATGATGGTACAGTTCAGCAAGATTATTTTAGTAGCCATGACGTCAAACACGGGAAGGCATTATCAGATGTCAGATTATCATAAGCCCTTGTGCAGGTGCAGCCATAAAGATGATTTTAGAACTTCCCACATTAGCAAAAAGCCCTTGCATACATTTCACTCTGCAGACCGCAGGATGTTCAGAGTGCAGCTCCACCCTGCATTCACTTTGCAAACTGTCCCAGAACTCAGTTATGCCTATTGACCTGTGTGGATAGGTTTCCTGCAACATACTCTTGAAAATTTAAAAGCAGGCACGTTCTTGCAAACCTCAACCCGATCCTAACCCCAAGAACTCTTCTTCAAACTGTGGGTAAACTTATAAAAGCTATTTTAGTGTTTGACCCCTCTGCATGCACAACCTTGTGTAAGCTTCCCTAAGGTCACAATTTTAACACGGATGGGTGGCGTGTGTATATGTGAGTGCGCTGCTTCTGGGGTTGCTAACCGGCTCCAGATTCTTCTGACAAGGATGAATCAGTTTTGAATTCACACCATGGCATGTAGTGATTTGGAGTTTTGCAAAATGGGAAATCAGAACTTCGGGTCCTTGAATGCAGTGAGGTAAATCAACACTGTTGGGCAAATTAGGAGCCAGCTGGCAACCCTAGATATTACATGGCACATGAGTAATTTGGTGAGCTGGTAGTGGTGGGAGGTGAGAGTACGTGGAGTTTGTGGCTGTGGGGGATTATATGGTTAGTAACTGAATAGAGCGTGACTTTGGATGCGGGAAGGGTTTTGGTGCATGGGGATGTTTATTTATTTTATTTATTTATTTATTTAACAGATTTTATATACCGTCTTTCTATAAATCAAGACGGTTTACATAAAACAATTAAGACAGTGTGTTTCAACTGTTTACATAGAACAAAGTAACAGATATAATGGGTAACAGGAGAACTAATTACAATAACAAGGAACAACTATTTACAGAGGTATATACCAGGATACCAGATGGCTGCATGATAGGATTAGAGAGGGCATGAGCTGGGAAGTTGCAGTAGAAAGTTGGTTACTAAGGCGGGAGGGAAAAATGTTCAAGGAAAAGAAGAGTTTTTAACTTCTTTCGGAACTCAGAGTGGGTTGGAGAGTTCCGCAGCTGATGAGGAAGGGAGTTCCATAGGGATGGAGCATAGAGGGAGAAGGCCCTGTTACTGGTAGATTGTTTACAATATCTTTTGGTTGTTGGGAAGGTTTAATGAAGGTTTGGGGGTTGTGGATGTGGGCAGAGCCAGCTTGAGAGTTTCTGCCTCCCTAGGCAGACCCTATCTATCTATCTATTTAACATTTATAAAGCGCTTCAAACGTACGAAGCGCTGTACATACATGAAGAAAAGACAGTCCCTGCTCATCCGAGCTCACAATCTAGTCAAGAAGATCACAAAATACAAATACAATCAAGTAAGACAAAGTATACAATAAACAAGAAGAGCAAAAACAAGAATCAAGAACAGAAAGCAATAGAGAAGAGATGGGTTTTCAATCTGGACTTGAAGAGGTCCAGAGAGGGCGCATTGCGCACAGACAGAGGTAGATTGTTCCAGGCAAAGGGTTCAGCCAGGTGAAAGGAGCGAAGTCTAGAATTAGCAGTACGAGTGGAGGGCATAGATAGACGAAGGCCGTTCGAAGAGCGAAGAACGCGAGAGGGGATGTAAGGAGAGATAAGAGATGATAGGTAGTGGGGGCTGAAGAGTGAATGCATTTATAGGTCAAGAGGAGGAGTTTGAATTGGATCCGGAAGCAGATGGGAAGCCAATGAAGGGACTTGAGAAGAGGGGTGACATGGGAAAAGCGATGCTGATGGAAAAGCAGAATGTTGAATAGATTGAAGGGGAAAGAGATGGTTTGCGGGAAGGCCAGCAAGGAGAATATTGCAGTAATGAAGACGGGAGTTGATCAAGGAGTGGACAGTTATTTTAGTAGTGTCATCAGAAAGGAAGGAGCGAATTTTGTTAATGTTATAAAGGAAGAAACGGCAAGTCTTAGCTACGAGTTGGAAATGAGTGGAGAAAGAGAGAGAGGAGTCAAAGATAATACCCAGGTTATGGGCCGAAGAGACAGGAAGGATTAAAGTTATCCACAGAGACTGAGAAAGGGGGTAGAGGAGGGGAGGCATTGGGGGGGGGGGGGGGGAAGATAAGGAGTTCAGTCTTAGCCATATTTAATTTCAAGCGGCGGTGAGACATCCAAGTAGCAATGTCTGAAAGGCAAACAGTGATCTTGTCATGGATTGCTGGAGAGATATCAGGCGAAGAGAGGTAGATTTGAGAATCATCAGCATAGAGATGGTAATGAAAGCCATGGGAAGAGATAAGAGCACCAAGAGTTTGGCTATAGAGAGAGAAGAGGAGCAGTCCCAGGACAGAACCCTGGGGAACACCAACTGGGAGCGGGGTGGCAGATGAGGAGGAGCCACCAGAACACACACTAATAGAGCGATGGGAAAGATAAGAGGAGAACCAAGACAGTACTCTCCCTCTCCCCCCCACCCCTCCCCCCGAGGACTGAGGTGCCATCTGGCCCACCATACTGCAACCCCGGAATCTATTTTCTCGCCTGGGGCAGCGTGGTGATCCCTCCTTGCACTGAAGCAATGGCTAAAGTACTGCTTGGGGTAAGATGGACCAGGGTGCCAAACCGTGCCTTCACAACCACCCCTGGGTTCTGTCTACCAGAGCTACACTTGGTCAAAACATGTGCTGAATAGTCCAGAGTTCATTTCATTTTCTAAGTGACAACACTCAGAGAGCTGCAAATGTAGGGGAGATCCCAGCGCCCACATATCTGCACTGTGTTGCGCAATTTACTCCACTCACACACACTTAATGTTCTGGATAGAAATGATTCTCATAAGCATTAAAAGAGCCTCATATTTTATTTATTCCCCTTTCCTTTCTTTGCAGAAGTATTGCAGAGAGAATAGGTTTCAAGGGATACACCAATTCTGCTTTAAAACACAAAATACTATACCCTTAGCTCAAGAACCTGCCATCTGATGACCGCAGAAGTGAAGTCTGTGAGCAAATCACAAGAACTTAGGAATCCAGTGATGCTAAAGCACTCGGTATCATGGAAAGCAACTCAGGGCTACCACAAGGGAGAGACGGGCAGAGCGATCAGCTTGCTTGCCATGCTGGGGGGGGGGAGGGGCACACTCCCCTTTAGAGTCAGTCTGTGAGTCTGCAAAAATAGGAACCTGAAAGGTAAGTAGGCACCTAAAGCAATCCTTGGCGCCATTTTGTGCAATGACTGTCCTGGGAACAGGCACAAATTTTAAGAAACAACCCAGTAAAGTGTGGACTCCTTGTCTCTCCTTCACTGTCCTGGGTAGTTGCTGTGCGAATGAGCCTGTGCTGTTTTCTCTCTTGAATTTGGCCTGGGCAGAATTGGGCAGTGGGCAGGAAACGATCCAAGCAGCAGTGTCAGTAATGTGCAGTGTAGATAGTTTTTCCTTCTTTTCACCAAGCTTTTTGGATAGGGCAGTGATTGAGATGCTAGGATAATCAGTTCCGTGCTTTTGCATGTATCTCGGGCAAAACGTTGTTCCTGTCTGTCCTCTCTGCAGCGTTGCCGTTCCTGAAGTCGCATGAGTCATCTCCAGGGAACTTTGACCATCACTACACATGTGATAGCTCTTCGCAACTCTACTTTTTCTTATCGTGTTGCCGTTATTGATGTTGCTATATCTCTGTGTGGTCAGAAGGGCAGACTGATTAGCTTTTCCCAAGTCAACAGTTGTGCAAGGCTCTGGCAGCAGCAGGCAATGTGACAGATGCTACATTGCTTGTGCAAGGCCATCATCACATTTCTCTGATCCGGTTGTCAGTCTCCACTTTACCATATTTGCTTAACATCATCCAACACAGCTCCATATAGATGATTCAGCGACCTCCATATGGTAAACTCAGTCCGCGCTAGGTGGGAGTCTCTCTGTGATGTCGATTCCCATGGTCGCATCATCATTTTTTAACACTCATTGGCACCACCTTTGGAGTAGATACCATTGGCATACGCTTTAGCTCTTTGCACCGGACACGTCATCACTTTGTTCAACATGTGGTAGTTCTCTGCAGTGACGATGGATGATGTTTATGTTTATGTTTATTAGGCTTCTTTGATATACCGCTCCTTCATTATACCAGGACGGTTTACAAAAATATAAGAATACAACTAGAAATAATAATATTAGTAGAGAGACTTTATGAAAGCATAGTCCTGCTAAGACGACAGAATATAAAACCAGCCATCAGTACATACCCCAGCCAAGGTGGTGGTCCCAGTCCTGCTGCCGAAGCCCATCTCATCCCAGCCCCTGTTTTGATTCCTACAAAGCTGTGAATTCTGTAACAAAGACATACCTGATAGAAACTGGACCTCCATCAGCGAGCACACTTTTTATTCATTTTTTGGCTATCATAATAACACTGATGCTGTTTATTGTAAATGAAGTGCTGGTCGTGGGAAGACCCATTTCTCTACGATGCTGTATTTGCCAGTGCCTGCCTGCCACCATTTTCTCTGTCTGATGGGACTTCTTCTGACCCACTAGATGGCAGCACCATCTCATTACTTCCGAACACTAGTCCTGTGTTGGACCACTTTTATCACCAAAAGGCCTCATGTTAGTGATAAATTAAGTTTCAGTGTAGTGTGATCAAATATAAAGATATCTGAACATTTTTTTGTATGTATAATTCATATTATTGATATTATAAAATAAAGCTGCAGGCCTTGAACACTATTAATCTGCCCCACCATGGAACTTAGAATTTCCCCTCTGTTGCCTCTACTCCATGGTCCTTTATACACCCTCCTAGGTCTCCATTTATTGAACTGCAAAAACGTTTAGGTCCTTGCTTATTTTAACATCTCCTGTTAATATATCATTTCTTCATGTCTGATGAAAGTCTTGTTTTAATTATAGGAGGAAGAGGAAAAGATGGGGCTCCGATCATCACCTTCCCTGAGTATCCTGGCTTCAGTGAAATCCCCGATGAAGATTTTTTGAATGTTGTGACATATTTAACCAGCATTCCCAGGTAACTTCGCATGCTGCGCCCTTATTTTGCTCCACAACCTTTTCGATTATTAGCGCATTTTCTGGATTATTGTAATATAATCCTGTTAAACTGTTTGCAACGACAGTTAAAGAGGTGTTAATTTTCTCATCATACGGAGGTAAAGCTGATATTTGATGATCAGAAACATGATCCGGTTTCCCCTTTAGTTAAATAGTTACATTGGCTTATGATGTCTGAGTGGATATTTTAAGTTTTATTTGTTGTTATATAAACTTTTATATGAGTGTGTCCCAGTCCGCTTTTATGATGTTACTTCCATCTTTAAGGATTAGGCCTCGATGTCTGCAGAAAACTATGGTTCTTCTTTTCCCTTCGAGTGGAGAGGATTGTTAGTAAGTGGAGGTTGGGGTGCACTGTTGCAGATAGGGCAGCTGAACTTTGGTCCAGGTTACCTATAAGAACATAAGAAACTTAAACTTGGTAATATACATTAAATAGGGACATTGATAACTTGGATTTTTCGGAGGCAATGGAGGGTTAAGCGACTTGCCCAAGGCCACAAGGAGTGCTAGTGGGAATTGAACCCTTGTCTCTGGGTTCACAAAGAGTGGAGGCTACTCCTCCACTCCTATTATTATTATTATTATTAACTGGGAGCGCTGCGGTATAAAAGTATTTTAAATAAATAAAGGAAGGGGGTGTTGAAAGCAACCCTTGTCAGGAGCACCATTCTGACCAACATCTGCCTGCCCTCCCCTCCATGAACATTCCCGTGAGCAAAGAGGGTTCTACTTGATACCAGGGCTGAGTATTGACTCCCCTCCCTCAACCCAGGCAAAGTTTTCGAAAGGAGGGAAGGATTTTCCCTTCAGCACTCAAGGCGCTAGACTCTGAATCTGAGCAAAGACTCTACACAGTTATGCTGTCCCAAAAATAAAAAGGCTTTGCAGTGAAATTTCTTTTATACAAATGATTTGAAATGCGATAGATCATCTCCTTGTAGTGCCTGTGAACTGCATTTATACCTAACAGTGATCCAACTCTTCACTTACCCCCGGTTCCCCTGCCTCTTTCTTGGAATCTAGGATTTCCTGCAATGTAGATTGGGTTCCCCCTCCTAAGGGACACACAAGATACTGGGTCCCACCAAAGGTTCATCAAGCCCAGCATCCTGTCTCCAACAGTGGCCACTTCAGGCCATAAATATATATAGATGGCATTTCTTAATGCTCACATCCAGAGATGAGCAGTGGCTCTCCCAAGACTATATGGCCATTACCAGTTCATTGATCTTTTTAAACCAAGCTATGTTAACATCTCTGGCAACAAATTCCAGAACTTAATTGTACGTTGAATGACAAAATACTTTCTCCAGTTTCACAGCACTCATGACTTTATAGACCTTTATCACCTCTCCTGTCACCCATCTCTTCTCTAAGCGGAAGAGCCCTAATTTGTTTAGCCTTTCTTGATAGGGGAGCTGTTCCATCCCCCTTATCATTTCAGTTCCCTTCTCTGTACATTTTCCATTTTGCTATATCTTTGCGAAATTAAAAAGTCATGGGATAGGCAGTAGTGTAGTACTGTGGATCAGAAACTAGTTAGAAGATAGAAAGCAGAGAGTAAGGCTAAATGGCCAATTTTCTCAATGGAGTACCCCAGGGATCTGTGCTGGGCCCTCTGCTTTTTAACATATTTGTAAATGACCTGGAAATAGGAATAACGAGTGAGATGATCAAATTTGCAGATGACACAAAATTATTCAGAGGTGTTAAAACGCAAGAGGATTGTGAAAAATTGCAAGAGGATCTTGATAAATTGTAAGACTGGGCATTCAAATGGTAGATGAAATTTAATGTGGACAACTGCAAAGTTATGCACCTAAGAAAGAACAACCCAAACTATGGTTACACGATGCAAGATGCCACCTTAGAAACCACCACCCAGCAAAAAGATTTAGGTGTAATCATGGATATTACGTTGAAACCCTCTGCCCAGTGTGCAGCAGCGGCTAAGAAAGCAAATAGAATGCTAGGTATGATAAGGAAAGGAATGGAGAATAAAACCAAGGATATTATAATGCCTCTGCATCATTCCATGGTGCAACCACATCTTCAATATTGTGTGCAATTCTGGTTGCCATATCTTAAAAAGGATATAGCTAACTTAGAAAAGGTACAGAGAAGAGCGACAAAAGTGGTAAATGGAATGCAAGGATACCCCTATGAGGAGAGGCTTAAAAGGGCATATGGAGCTCTTCAACTTGGAAAAGAAACTGTTGAGGGGGGATATGATAGAGGTCTATAAATTAATGAATGGAGTGGAACGGGTAAACATAGATCAGTTGTTTACGCCATCAAAAACCAGAAAGACTAGACGACACACAATGGAGCTGCAATGCAACCCATTTAAGACTAATACAAGGTGTGGCTTATCCAAGATGGTGCTGTGAGTGTGTGCTCTGTCCTCGGGCCTAAACCAAAACGGAAAGCTAGAGCTTACCCACTGAGCCTCAGCAGTCTGTTACTGGTCCGATGGATCATTTTGTTCGAGTTTCCCGGGAGGTTATGCGGGAGATGCGTTCGGGCTTGATTGTTTATTTTTTTATTTAACAGGTTTTCTATACCGCCTTCTTGTCACTTCCAGACAGTTTACAAAGAACATCACAGCAAGCTAAAGTTTACATAGTACAACTTGAAGAATTAACTGAGATATAACGGGTATCTTTAACAATTATAAACTGTTGGGGGTGCAGAGGAGTCTCCGCAGTCTTCTGATCTCGATACCATCTGGTCTCCTGTTGTACTGACCCCGCCCCCACCCAAAAGGCTTGGAACTGCCAGCAGCTGCTTTGGAGGGAACTGTGTCGGAAGTCAGCGGTGTGTTGATCTCCAGGAGTAGGGCTTCAGTGCTGGCAGACCAGGCGTTACCTTCCAGTAGCATTGGAGTGTCTTGGGCAGTGTTTCAGTGGCAAGAGAACCTCAGGTCAGTGGGGCTGGTGTGGAACTAACATCTGATGCTACCCAGGATATATCTGCCCCTATTTCCTAGTCTCTCTAGCTGCCTGAGAAGGTGACTTTAGACTTAATGGGGCTCATTCTGAACCACAAATATCCCACGTGTACGTGTGGGATAGACATGTAACCAATGGAAACATCTAGACCCGTATTACGGAACATTGCATCCCCGCACATACATGGCACATAAATGGGGAACCCAGAAGGTGGGCAGGAGGGGGAGGAATGGGGGTGTGTGGTACGGGGACGTACAAAGCGTATTCCAGTTGTGCTCATGTATGTCTCTGGCAGTTCACCCAGACGCCCACATTATACCTGCTGAAACGTGAAATAAGGGCAGGACTGAGTTAGTCGGGCTTTTCCTGTATGTGCAGGTCAGGCTGAATCACAGTCCCGGCCTTCACGTACAGAGCTGTTCATGAGTTTGGTCCCGTGGGGCATGTCTAGCCCCGTGGGAACAGAATCGCAACCCTCTCTGTACATCTGGTTCAAACCGGACATCCAGAGGGGCTGTACATCTGGGATGGAATGAGCCTGATATTTATTAACACCTTTAAAAACATCAAACAGATTGGGAAGGCAAGACTCCTGTTTGCTAAATGCATATTGACTTTGCGCCATTATGTCATGTCACAGTTTACAGTTATAGTTTATTGTACTTAATACATCGCCTTTCTGGACAATGTCTATCCATATGACCAGTAATTTTGTTTTTTAGAATAGTTTTTTTTTGTTTTTTTTTAAGATTTACAAAAATAAATCAAGAATACATTCTTGAACGGAAATAGAAATGGATCTCATAACGTCAAGAAGAAGAAAAACAAAAACAATGTGTACAGTTAACACAATTGTCCCCAAAAGGAAATAACACTAATAATCCACCTCCCTCTAGCCCTCGAAAATAAGGGGATACAATAATGTTGCAATAATCCAAACCATTATATTACGAAGAAACAGGAGGAGCTAAGCAGTGAGATATATAAATCACTCAACCGGAACAGACAGGATATCCACCCCCCCCCCCCCCCTTCAGAAACCCGGGCATTAATAAAGCTAATCAATTGGGAGGGTTCAAAAAATATATAGGAATTAGATTGATATTTAATCAAACATTTGCAAGGAAACTTGAGGAAAAATAACCCCCCCAACTGCTGTATCCCAGGACGCAATAATAAAAATTCACGTCTCCTCCTCTGTGTCTTCCTAGATAAATCTGGAAACATCCGAACAGCCAAACCCTTAAACAACACATGGCATTTTTTAAAGAAAAGTTTCATTAACCATTCCTTATCAGATATTAAAGCTAAGGTAATCAATAATGGAGAAGATGTAATCATTTCCTCATTAGACGACTCCAATATATCAGTAACATTTAATACATCCATATGTGATGTTCCAGTAACACCTCCCTGTCCCATTTCTTTTTTCCCAGAAGGCAAATAATATACTTTAACTAATGGAAGGTGGGATTCAGGGGGAATACCTAACACTTCAATCAAATATTTACGTAGCATATCTCTAGCAGATATTAATGACACTCTAGGAAAATGAACTATCCGAATATTAGGCAGACGCACAGCATTTTCCAACATTTCCAATTTAGAAATAATAGGTAAAGAAACTTTCTTTAAAGATTCAACTTCTTTTTCAAGGACCAAAACTTGAGTCTGATTCTGAGAAAAACTAGTCTGTAAAACTACAACTTTAGATGTAACTTCCTTCAGATCCTCAGTGCAAGTAGAAACCTATGCGTCCAAGGCGGCCATTCGCGGGACCAATTCCTCACGGAGCTTCATAATAGCAGCCCAAATCACCTCCAATGTCACCACCTCTGGAAGATCCGTAGTTACAAGTGAGGAAGGCACCACCGGAGGAGTCAGAACACCACCACCCGAAGTCAGAGAAGAGGGAGCCAGCAAGCCCTCCACCGAAGCAGCGCCTGCCTCTGCCATCTCACTCAGAGCCTCAGCCTTCGGTTGCTGTTCGCCGGAAGTCCCAGAGCCCAAAACACACTCTGCTCCGAAGTTTCAGCCACTAGCAGAGTCCACCGACTCTCTGCTCCCGAGCTGACTTCCTGGTTCGACACTGATGTGACGAGGCACCTTCAAGGCTGGGGTTGAGCCAGGGGATGACAGATCTAAACTAGAGGCAGAGGATGAGGATCCTTCCTCCAAACGCTGCCTAGCCTGGCTATTCTCCCCCGCTACTCGCTGCCGCGGCACCGATGAGAAATAGGAATCAAGAGGTCCAACCACCTCAGCAGGTAATGGCGTTGAAGTCTGAGGGGCAGTAGGCTGTTTCGCCCCCTTAGCTTTCCACTTCCTTCCCATGTAAAAAACGCCATGCCGCTCAGCTCCTCACCAGAAACACCATCTTGGATCCCCCTAGAATAGTTTCTACCATTCTGGCCAGCACCAATGTCAGGCTCACTGGTCTGTTGCTTCCTGGTTTACCCTTGGAACCCTTTTAAGAAATTGCTATTACAGTGGCCATCCCCCAAACCTCAGGCACCGTAGCAGATTTTACTGATAGATTACAGATTACCAGTAATGGATCTACAGTTTCATGTCTGAGTTCTTTCAAAACGCTTGGAAATACACCATCAGTTCAAGAAATGTGTTGCTCTTTAGTTTATCAGTTCACTCTATTACATCTTCCAGGTTAACCCTGATGTGCTTCAGTTCTTCTAAGTTATCATCTTCAAAGACTCTTTTCAGCATCTCCCTTCTCAGTAGAGATCAAAGTGAAGAATTCATTTACGTTTCTATGATTCCCTAATTCCCCTCTTTACCCCACGGTTATCTGGTGGTCCGAGTGACCCCTTCACATGCTTTTTATCTCTCTGATGATTACTACTACTACTACAATAGCGCTACAAGGTGTATGCAGCACTGTTCAGAAGATGTAAGAGTCAGTCCCTGGTAATTAGAGCTTACAAACAAGTCAAGACAGACAACAGAACAGCTTGGACTAGGATGTGTCAAGGGGAATGGTAAGAGAGCACATAGTTTCAGATAGGGCTGGCCCTCGGAGGCAGAAACCCTGGCCTTGCAGCACCCCCCCCCCCCCCCCCCCCCACACACACTCCGGTACCAATTCCGTCTCTGGAGAAGGAGGTGGACAGCAAAAACATCTGCAAAAAGCAGCCTAGAAGAGGTGAATTTTCAGCCTGGATTTAAAAAGAGCCAGAGGTGAAGCCTGACGTGCAGTCTCAGGTAGCTTGTTCCAGGCATAAGGAGCAGCAAGGTGGAAAGATCAAAGTCTGGAGTTGGCAGTGGAAGAGAAGGGCACAGATAGAAGGGATCTGCCAGAGGAGCAGAGTTCCTGAGGAGGGGTGTAGGGAGAGATAAGAGAGGAAAGGTAGTGAGGAGCAGCAGAATGAATGCACTTACAGGTCAGTAGAAATTTAAACTGGATACAGAAATGGATAGGGAGCCAATGAAGCGACTTGAGAAGAGGGGTTATATGAACATAGCGAGACCGGTAGAAGATTAGCCACGCAGCTGAGTTTTGAACAGATTGAAGGGGAGAAAGATGGTTCAGAGGGAGATCAGCAAGGAGGAGGTTGTAATAGTTTAGACGGGGAGGGGGGGGGGGAGTAAAGAGTGGGTGTCTTAGTAGTGTGTTCAGAGAGAAAGGGGCGAATTTTGCTGATGTTATGGAGAAAAATGACAGGTTTTAGCTATCAGTTGGATGTGTGTGGAGAAGGAAAGGGAGGTGTCACAAATGACCCCAATGTTGCGAGCCAAGAAAACGGGAAGGAATAGAGTGTCATCCATAGAAATATAGAAAGGAGGATGGGGAGAGGTGGGTTTAGAATAGAGGGAAAGATAAGAAGCTCAGTTTTGGCCATGATGAGCCTCATTTCCAATTCTCTTATGGCCTATCTTTCTAACTTGCCAGTATTTGTGCTCTTTCCTATATTCTTAATTTCCATGATTTCGAGTTTTTGAAAGATGTCTTTTTGCCTTTAATAATCTCTTTCACCTCACTTCACCATGCTGGCAGTATTTAGGTTGTTTGTGAACTTTTAACTAGTGCATTGAATACATTAAGTCTGGGCTTCTAAGATGGTGTTTTTAAACAATGTCCACCTTCCACATGAATTTTTAACCTCTACTACCCCTCCTATTCGTTTCTTTCTAATTTCCTCATTTCATTATAGTCTCCCTTTTTAAAGTTAAATACTGTATAACTGAAAAGTTTTCCATAATGTGCTCCCTGTAGTGATTATGTCAAATTTGATTGCATTATCAATTTCGTCAAGTGGCTCCACCAATGATACCCATGAAACAGGTCCTACGTTGTAGTGAGAACTAGATGTAGAGTGATCCCTCTCTTGTCAGTTCAAGGATCACCTTCTCCATCAAGGATCTAAAACCATAACCTCCTTTGTGCTACCTCAATGAGACATTTACCCAAGGACTATTGCAGTAATTGAAATCTTCTATTATTGTCATGCTGAGAATTTTGCTAACTTTCCTAGTTTCTGTTAGCATTTCAAGCCTCCTTATCCCCAGAGATGGTGGATAGGATACAGCCAATGGGAGACAAAGGAGCAGAGCACCAGTAGGCACAGACTGTGGGTAGGATCCAGCCAATGACAAGGGACTGGAGGTAGAGCACTGGAAGGCAGCTCTAGACACTGGGAGGGAGGGGCGAGTCAGAGGGTTCCTGGTTTTGGTGGGGGGGGGGAGATTGATCTCTACAAGGGGTACTGTGCTGACCTTGAAGAGAAAGTCAATGAAGCCAGTGTCTGTCCTACAACCGGAGGGGGGGGGGAGGGGTGTGGAGGCGAAGCAGGAGTGATGAGAATGGGTGAGAATGGAGGAAAATGTGAGGATGGTGCAGAACCGGTTGGATGGGAGCACTCAGTGAAAGGCAGGTTTACTAAACCATGCTAGCTATTCAGTTTTCCGCATGCTAAGAGCACCAGGCTATGAGGATGCAGCCCTACAGTAAAAAGCACACGCTAATCAATTAGTGAGTGATTGGGTGGATTAGGGTGTGACAAGGGCACTGATGGCGTATCCCAATTAATGCAGGCATTATAATGCATTGCCTTTAACCTTTCCCAGCAATCGTGGCTTCACAGAAACAGCCGCCAGCGTGAAGGAAAAGGATCTTCACGCTGGCGGCTGTACAGAGGGAGCCGGGGCCTCGCGCAGGCTTCCCCGGCTCCCTCTGAAGCCCTCCGGTGTGTGGGCCGGCCCTGGGTGGTTTTTTTTTAACTTCGGGTCGGAAGAAAAGCCTGTCTTTTGCTCTGGCTGCTCCCGATCTTGCGGCCAGAGCAAAAAACCGGCTTTTCAAGGGCCGGTTTTGCATCTGCGCCGGCAGCCGGCCTGGCCATGGAAAAACCGGCCTGGCCATGGAAAAACCGGCCAGTTGGCAACCCTACATGGGGGGCTTTTTTAAAAAACAGTTTAAGTGGCAGTTTGATTTTTTTTTTTTGGGGGGGGGACACTTTTTTGTTTTCTTTTCAGTTTGTTTCAGTTTAACACTCCACAATAAACAAAAAAAAAATTTGGTGCATACCCCCTCCAGGCACTGTTGCTAGGATTATTCCGACAGTCTATAAATTCCAGCAAAGACTTGGACAGAGTTCAGTATTTAACGGCACATGAAAGCAGGTCACACTGATCTTATCCTCTCCAACTTTCCTGGAATAATCATCCCCTTAGACAAACTCAACATGTTCAGAAAAGAGCCCGACTCTGAAGTGCAAGTATTCAGTGAGCTGGTCAAAATCCTTTCAATAATCATCTCCAGCCCTCCCTTGGCTCCCCCCAAACAAATTGTTTTAGCATTGCGTCAGATTACAGTATAACTGGAAGAGCCGCGCTTCTGTCAACAACCTTTCTGCACATCTTGTTACCTGAGTGTGATTAGAGAGAAAATTCAGTTTACGGCTTTCAAGGGCATTGCTAAAGCCAGTGTGGAAATGAAATATCACCATACTCAACAAACCTGTTTTGGAGTACAAGTTGCAAGATTTCCTCCACACCCCAATAATAGTACATTTTTAAGTCTTTGCAAAGATCTGTCCCTGTGCACAGGGCCGGGGCACAACCGCTGGGCTGTAGCACACTGGTGTGTCATGAATGGTCCCAGGTGTGCCGTGGGAGTTTTGGGGAGGGTCATTTATTAGTAGAGCCTTTGGGGAAGTTTGAGGAAGGGCAAAACCACTGTCATTCTTTAGTCAGCCGGTTTATTTATTTATTTAACAGGTTTTAGATACTTTAAGTTACAGCAAATTACGTTAACAGTTAACAAGACCTTGGAAGTGAGATAGGGGAAGGTTCTATGAACTTGGGTTGAACAGAGCAGTATTATAAACAGAGCATTGTATGTTATTCCGTGAAAGTTTGAACTGCTGTAAAGGAAGGTGAGATGGCTAGCTCGAGAGCGGGTGCTTTCAAGGTTGCATAAACAAAGGGAAGAGCTTCTAATTTTTTTTTTTACATCAGAAGGGTCTGAGCTGGCTGTAATGCTTAGTGATGAGACCTGCTGCATTCCTAGCTGACATTTTCTAAGCCTTGAACACTCTTAACAAGAGTATGCAGGGAAAGAACAAAAATATTCTTACTTGTACTAACAAAGTTCTCCCCTTTAAGGAAAAACTAACAATGTGGGGAGCCAGAATCAAAAAACAGAACAAAGGTGAAATCTCTGAACGGACAAAAGGTTGCAGACTGGACAAAAATCTTGTCGATTTAATTCTACAAAGTTTGTCGCTGCTGAGTAAAAGCATTGAAAAGTATTTCCTATCACTTGATGCATCTTCCTTGGACTGGGTGAAAGATCCGTTTGTGTTAAATGTGTTATTGAACTTTAAACACAATTTTAATACTTCTTTTTTAAAAGATAAAATATATCCTTAAACTGATGGTGTGCCTTGACAATTTGAGCGCCTTGTCAGCGTGCTGCGAGATGCAAAAAGTTGACAATCGCTGCAATAGGTGAACTAGGCAGCACCTTGAGTGCCAAGATTCTCAGGGTGGCCCATTGCTGTTGCTGCCGCCTCTCTCAATGCAACACGTACTCGAACTTGCCAGTGCTTCATTGTGGTTTGTGCCCTCTGGGACCTGCGGTTCCGTCCCCTCTGCTGCAGGCTTCCTGCTTCCATGGGAGGAAGTCTGCATGAGCTGGGATGGAAGCAGGTCATAGAGGGCATGAAGCGCCAGAGAGTTCGGGTAAGTTCTGCGTTACAATTTAAATGCCACTGCAGCAGCTGAAGGTCCCGGAGAGGGGCGGCAGGATTGAGGGCTCTCTTAGTGCTCCTCATATCTTTGCACTAGCCCTGCCTCTGTACTGCTAGATGACTCTGTATGACAAGATGGTGGCATGGCACTTAGGTCCATTGGGCCCTGCTGGACTGTACCCAGGCGCCCATCAACTGCTGTCAGCAGTCCAGTTGCAAATGCTGCTTCTAACGTGACTATCTGAGGACCTGCAGTGTAGCTAGGTCATGGGGCGCTGATGAGGACCAGCAGATCATTCTCTTGGGTGCACTTTGATGTCATCTTCTGCAGTACATTGGCTTCGGCTTCCTCTCTGCTGTCAGTTCTTAGGTAGAGACGTTTCTCTTGAACCTACTGCCACCTCTGTGATCTACCAGAACACCAATTCTGACACAGCCCCATCTTTACAATGCATGCATGCGATCCTCGGTAGAAAGTCTGGTATATGTTTGGCATATATTATTCAGCTCCAGTAAACAAACTATTCATATTCATGGAAGTCATTGACCCTATGCTGAAAATACCATAGGAAACGCAATTCTTTTTTTATTTTCATAAAGACAAGACAAGGCATAATCTCCCCCTTTCTGCCAGGACTGGCTCTTCCACTAGGCACAACAGTCCTCAACAGCCCTAAATCAAAATTGCTGCTCTCCATCAAGCCAACTCTAAAACTGAGAGAAAACATCTAGCGTGGGGCCTTGAGCAGAGGCGCGTACTCAAGGCCTGACATGTCTCCCCCCCCTGCAAAAAAAAAAAAACCCAGCAGGATGCAGCCTGCATTGAGTGTGCATGCCTCCTCAAGGCCCCACGTGAGCTGCTTTGCTCAGTTTTAGATTTGGCTTGATAGAGGGCGATGGCGCTGACAGCTACAACAACAGCAGCAGCAGCAGCAGCCAGAGCACAACTTGGGTAAAAACCAAGGAGGACTATGTTGGACACCTGAAAGGACACATCACTGAACTCCCCACTCTGTGATGTAAGATGGAAAATCAAAAAACAAAATAAATACTACTAATAAAACACAGCTGGTCTGGAATGCTAAGATATAAATTATATAAAGGAGACTTCAGATGGGACGCACCTGATTATTTAACAGCTGTGTACTCTACCTGTCAATATCTTTCATTGGTCTCCTTGTGAAGTCCTGTTAGATGTCCATTTTTTTTATCATTTTATCACTATGCACATAAAAAATACAAAAGAGCTTCCCAGTGTACCAAACCATAAAACATAAGTAACTTTCAAAGACAAAGGGAATACTTATGTTAAACAGGAATCCGACAGATGATCTTGCCGCTTATTGCATCAAGCTGTGCCAACACTCGACGAGTTTTGCCAGACTTCAGGAGGCTGCTTCAAGAGAATATACAGCAAAAAACCTCAGTCAACCCCAGTCAACAATCCTTACTTGACCAGAAGATGTTAAAGAAGATAGTGTTCCACTCGGAAGAACCTCTCCGCTTCTAAGTTATATCGGAACCTGCAAATAACGTAAACAATGTGATGACATCACACAATGGATAGCCATTCAGTTTCTTCATTTAAACCCTTAAGTGGTAGACAATCCAGTTTAAAATACATTGTTGTTCTAAATGAGCAAAGCTTTGTTCTTTATTACCGGACATATGTTCCGGAAGATAGTAAATAACAAAGCAGCATAAATCATTCCACATATGTCCCTGGGAAAGGCAATGTTGCACCATACGTGCCATCACAGGGTGTGTGGTCAAAAGAGATTTGTGTTTAGTAAGATGAGGTTTAATAGTTCTGCATGTCCTACCTACATATATCTTAGCGCACGGTCAAACAATTACATAGATAACGCATTTGGTTGAACAATTTGTCAGAAATCTAAAGTTATAGGGCCCAATTTTCGAAAGGCATTTACACGGTTTACAGCCCAGTAAACCATGTAAATGCCTTAAATCGGGATATTCAAAGGCACTTACATGGTTAGTTCCATTGAATATTCCCTTCTAACTCCCCTACATGCCCCAGTGCTATCCGGTTAGCATACAGTATGATGTAGGGCTACTACATGCTACTAGTAGGGCTACTACATGCCAAGGGGATAAAATGCTTTTAGCTAATACTGAATATTTACAACAGACACATGTTTCACCTGAAAGGAGGCACGGGGTAGGGAAGGGAGTCACTGGGCATATCAAGGAGCAATGTTGGACAGCTGTAAAGGGGGGAGGCGTAGGGAAGAGGAGATGCTGGATGAGAGCTGTGGAAAATGTTGGACTACAGAGGGGAGGTGGGACCTGGAGCCACCCTCGTGAGGAGGGGGAGGGGTGCACAACTAAAGGTTTGCCTAGGGCTTCAGATATCCTTGGGCTGGTCCTATTCCCAGACCCCCCTCCCCTCACATTCTACATCCCGCTTCCTCCACTATCACTCTTCGTGGCCTTGGGCAAGTCGCTTGATCTCTCTTTGCCTCTGATACCCTTCTAGATTGTAAGCTCTTTGGCGCAGAACATTTTGTACACAAATTTTAAACAATACTATAACTCCCCTTGACTACCATTTGGAACGGCGGACTAAAAGTAGTTAAAAATTTATCCTGTTCTTGAGCTGGGGTGGAACCATAGGACGGCTGCTGTTGCTCAGACTGATATATTTCTGCTCTCTTTCAGCTTGGAGGCTGCCAGCATTGGATTTGTCATTGTTATAGATCGACGCAGGGACAAATGGAGTTCAGTAAAAGCATCCCTGAGCAGAATAGCAGTAAGCACATCCATGACATCCTGTCTCTGATGATGCCCTTCTGGCAATAGTGCCAGTGTGTGCAACACACAGCCTCCCTCACCCCCCCGGTCTGCTTCTTTAGTCTCTGTTAAATCATCTACACAATCGCTAGCTTATTCTGCAGTGTGTGATTCACCTGGGGGTAGCCAACGATTCTAATTTCTGATTAGTTTGACTGATTCTTTACATTTAATCTGGATGTTAGATATTCTGTTGCATGCGGGAAAGCCACCTGAAGACAACATATTTGCTGAATAGGCTGTGACACATTAGAAGCAAAATAGTTTAATAATGTGTTCTGAGATGCGTCTTATACCAATAAGAGGGCTTTTCAGATGTTTGAGCTTGGCTGGGTAAAGTTGCCAATAAATGTTTCTTTACACTCCAGCTGTTGATATCACAAAATCTCTGCTCAAGCACTGCGCAAGTCTCTTGTCTGAAAGGCGGCATTTCAGTATCGCCATCCAAATGATAGTAGTACAAAAGCCAATAAATCCAGTCATATAAAGAACTCACCCATGAGATGTCCCTTAAAGTGACCTAGTACAAAATAAATCACAACATCCATAAATGCCATGATAATAGGTTATTGCTGGGAACAGCATGTTGATCAAGGAAGTGGCATACAAGGGACTTCCTACGGAGGCCATTAACACACAGAAAAAGCTGATGTAGAAGGGTAAATAGCTCTAAGTATGAAAATAGCAGGGTTACAAAAGCCATGGCTTGGATGTGTCTGTCCATGGCATGCACAGTTTGGAAGGGGCATGCTTTGGGCAACAGTGATCCTAGTATACCTCAAAATGTGCCAGTTGGCATTTCCACCTGCTCTGAGACTCCCCTCCATTTTGGCTACGTGCTCATTTGGACTTAGACTTTTCGGGAGTGCTTCAGAGGGTAACTGTGTTTATCTCTCAGGTGTTGAAAACCACCTCAAACATCCCCCAGTTTGAGTTTTGTCGTTCAACTCTTGAGTTGTCTTCCCTTGGACAACTGACTTTTTGAAATCCAGCATTTACGTGTTTAAGTGGTAGCACTTACGCACCCAAGCTTGAAAATCTGCCATGTACATGTAGAAGGGCCACTAGTTCCCTGAGCGATGTCGCACTATTTTTGAATGCATAGTTTTGTAAACTTACTCAGGTCAGTACGCTTAGCGGCCGCCACAATGAGGTTTATTCCAGAAGCTCCCAAGTAATTATTGCCCATTTTTTAAAGTCAAATCTGCCCAAATTTGATCTTACAGAATACTAGAGCAAGTGACCACTAATGTGCATAAAATTAAGTTATGGTCACTTGCACCTTCTCTGGAAATGGTGTAGATGACGTGTGTATGCCTGTATTCTATATATTACGTGAATAAATGCATGCTCGACCCAAGCTTCGCTCCTGTGCACACCCATAGTGAAAGCACCTGCAATGGCATGTAAATGTATGTGTCTCCTTGTAGCATTAGCCTCTAAATGTATAAGTCCCCTATCCATGGCACTGAAAATCTCTCTAACTACTGCAGCACTATACAGATAGTGCTGAGGTGGATCCATGGTGGAACGTCAGCTATTTGGATAGTGATAAAATTCGTCCACTATCCGTGTAGTATTGTGGTTTAATTTGGGCCAGAAAGAAAGTTGTCCAAAATGAATCTGTATGGCTTATGTATGGCAACAGAATATGACCACTATACCTATAGCCGGTGGCAGTGACCATCTCATACATAGATTCAGCTGCTGTCTCTCTGCTTTTAAGATATAAATATTTTTTAAATGTCATAGCCAGCATTGATCCGACTGTTTCCAGTGTACATAGTGATGATGGTCTTATAAGTATTTTACAAAAGGCTCAGTGTGCAGGGAACCTTTTGTAAAATATCTTGTACATTTTGAACATCTAGACAGGAGCACCCCTTTTTCTGTGTAGATAACCTATGCAGAACTGGGCTTTAAATACACAATTCATTTCCAAATAGACTCTCTATAAGCACCAGATACTTAAGTTCTCAGTCCTTGCCAAACCAATTGCAGCCATCTTCTAGAGTATGTCATTTAGATTTTTAGTTTTCAAAAATGAGGCCATACTTATTGTAGTTGAGTCTAGAGCTACCCACAGTATTTGAAAGGTGACTGATCTTTATATAATTGGATTTATTGGTGTTGATACTACCATCTTTGGCCTGTGTTTCTGTGGTGCCTTTTTCTTCTGTTTCAAGTTGGTTTTGATAGCATTGTCCATCTACTCTTTTTGGTCAACTGTGTTCTGACAAACAACAGATAAAATAAAGGATCACATTTAGTAGGTATCTTTCCACCCCTCTAAGGGAATTAGGAGCAGGGCAGTATTAACCCTTTAGTGGGCCCTAAGCAAATAAACATGTTGGGCCCTTCCCACCCACTGAGAAAGAAATACATTTGTAGACCCCGTGACCATGTGAGCACTGTTATGTGAGCCTCGTTCCCATCCTCTGGCAGAATGACTTCCATCATTTCTATCTCACCGTCTATCTCATCCCTTCCAGCCAGCAGGAGTCAGCAAGCAGCACTTCCTGCCTGCTGCCTGCCTCCTCTTCTGCCGACTGGGGCCCCACGAGCGTCTGACTTAAGAGAAAAAGTGGAAGAGGAGAAGGGAACAACTAAAATAACATTACTCACCAGCTCCTCCTGCTGACTGGAAGACAATATGCAAGTGGTGGAAAGGATGGAGAGACCTCTGTAGGCAGGAGTGGCATTGGCACCCCCTTTTCTGCTGGTAGCTGACTTACCAGGGCAAAACTTTGCCTTGAGATGTGCTGACTTCGCACATCTCACAGGGTTCCCCCTCAATATTTGGGTCCTCCTGTGGGTTTCTGTAAGTCACTGGTGCCTGCAGCTCACTTCTCTTCTCCTACAGGGAGCGTTTCCTGGAAATCTGCAGCTCGTGTTCGTCCTACGGCCATCCCGCATTATTCAAAGGGCAATTGCCAACATTGGTCTTCGATTCCACCGAGATGACTTTAAAATGAAGGTACCGGTAAGCATGCAGTTTCATCTTGTATCCCTTTGGTATGTTGTCTTGTGCTCCGTGAAGGCACATTCTAGATTGAATGTGGAGATCAGAAGTGAGACATCAAGGTCAGGACATGCTCCATTCTGAGGCTATTTGAGGAACCGCTCTGCTAATTGTGGCGTGCAATAACGCACGTGGATTTATATCCATGCACAGTAGGATGAGGTATCTTACGAATTTACACATGGGAAAAACCAGCAGAGGAACCCTGGCATCTTACACGTGCATGTGTGCCATTTTGCAAACTTAGACGTCTAGATAGTCTGAGGACGCTATCTTCAACTTATTTAATTTTGAAAGGGGAAATAAACTACGGGGGATGAAGAAGGAGAACTCCCTTAATCCCTCTTGTAAAGGGCTGGCCAAAATGCACTTTTTAAAAACCTCATGTTCCAGTGCGTACATGAAAATAGGACCAGCGTGACTCACCTAGAGCACCAGTGGTCCAAGCGGGACTTAACTTCTGGGGGAATGGTCTGGAACACAGTTCCACCGCTTCTTCTCAGACTTCAGAGTGCTCTGCTTCCTTCCAGGATGCCTACAGGCAAGAAGAAGGGAGGTGGTGAGCCTGTAGCAAAACAGAGATCTACTCCCTAACCCTACTCCTCTTCTCCTGTTGGACCTGCCCCTGGTCTGCCACCCCCTTCCCTAGCTCTACAGTTCTACTTCCTTTTTGTCTAAAAATAAAGCTCTGGATCTAAGGATGGCCCACTGCAACCCTTCTCCAACACCTGCAGCAGCAATAATGACTTCAAACAGCCCCAAGGCACTTACCTAAATCTCCAGCGTGACGAGGCTCTTTGTGCTTCCGCCCCTCTGATGCCCAACGATGACTTCTTGTTTGCCTGGGAGCAGGAGCAGCTTATCGGTCGCTTCTGCCCCATCCAAAGGAAGTCTGCATTGGGCATCGGAGTGGGCGGAAGCACAAAGAGCTTGAGAGCACCAGAGATTTAAGGTAAGTGTATTGGGGCTGTTTGAAGCCATTGCCGCTGCTGACGTCCCAGAGAAGGGTGGCAGAGGTGGGGATGGGATCGGGGGGTGCAAGGCATGAGGTTCGCCTACAGTGCCTCATCTCCTTGCACAAGCTCTGGGTGTAAATCCCGACAAAGAGAATTTTGTGCTTACACATGCATTCCCGGTATGAAATGGAGAATATACGAGGGCTGTCCGATATTAAAGGTATAGGTGGCAATCATACAGCGGAAGTGGGAGGTCCTGCTACATCCTCCGTATAGTCCGGACTTAGCACCTTCGGATTTCATTTATTCGGACCTTTGGAGAAATTCCTGGCGGGGAAACGCTTTGCGGATCAGGAGGAATTGCAAGACACCGTTATGGACTACTTCAAGCAACTTGACACGCAACTGTACCGTGAAGGGATGTTCAAACTAGTATCACGCTGGGATAAATGTCTCAATGTTTACGGCGATTATGTGGAGAAGTAAACAAACGTATGCAGTTTTTGGTGGAATGTATTGAATAATTTCTTTAAATACAAATGTTAGTGTAATTTTGGCCTGTACCTTTAATATCGGACACCCTTCGTACACGTAGATTTTATTCAGCCAAGGCCAGACCACGCCCCAACATGTCACCTCCAAACTTCATGTAATAAGGCATCCATATGTAAATTGTGCCTTCTGACATGTCCAGTTACATATGGATGAAATTTGCATGTGTGCATGCCTGATTATACACGGGTAGATCATGAATAAGGCTTCTAAAATAAACTGCCTGAGCCACTCGGCAATGTTCCTTGCATTATACTGTACAGCAGTGGTAATTTTTATAATACCAATAGTCTTATGCTTATGTTAAAGGTATATCTAGAAAGAACTTACAAGTTAATAGTGCTTGTAGATAAAAAGAAGATTACGAGTGAAATATTTGGCTTGAAAGATGTAGTTGTTGATGGTCAATGACCGGTGAGGTTTTAGCTTAGTCCCTTTGCTTTGTTTCTTCATTGCAGATCATCATGTTGAATTCCGTGGCTGACCTACATGGTCATATTGACAAAAGTCAACTAACTCAGGAACTAGGGGGAACCCTAGAATATGGCCATAGCCAGTGGATACACCATCGAACTGTGAGTAGCCTCACTCTTACTTTCTCGGCATTATGCTACTTTCTCTAGCATATTCAGAGAGCTTCACCTCAGTAGAAGGCAAGAAGGTTGTGAGGTTCTGCCCTCATTCACCAGGTCTTGTATCTGCCTTTGTCTCTTGTTAAGACCTGTTGACCGAAAATTTAATATTAACTATCTTGTCTGCTATTGGGGGAAAGGGGATCCATAAGGAGGACTCCAAGGATCCTGGTCTATAAGCATGATTGATGTCCTCCAGTCTACATTCTTGGTGTCATCACTATAGTTCCCACTATGTTTTATCTCAACAAGGGGTTCGTTTATTTTGGTTTTCTACTTAAGACACTCCGTATCGTCCATAATCTTGTTCTGGGGGTGGGGCAATTTTTTGAGGGCGAATAGATGTTTTTTCTGAATAAAGCGCTGGTCTGAAAATTCTCTCCCAAAATGTGCATACTCTTATCCTTGGGGAGAAGGGTGGGGGAGAGCAAGGTTAGTTCGTGGGAAGAAAAGCACATGCGAGGATTTCATTTTTCATTTTGAAATCAACGCACATACGTTCACATGCCCACTTTGCACATACTTAAAGCCAGGTGCAAAGCATGCGATTGCAAAATACCCGCATTCCCCCTCCAGCTCTGATTTTCAGAGAGAAGGTCTGCAGAGAATTTCCTTCTGAAAATTAAACTATAGCCTTCTGGGTACAATATACAATGCACAGTGCAGCCCCATGGGTAGTCGTGAAACTGCAGCCTGCAAGGGAATTTTAATACAGGTCCCCTCTATGCAAGCCCACAAAAATGCCTATTTTTAGCTTATTTTATTAGACACATGGCGCATGTTTACTAATGGGCGCACTAGTAGCATGCATTTGCATCGCCAAATTAGCATGGAGTCCTGCAGTAATATTTGGGAGCATGTGTGTCTGTCCCCCTGCTGATGGTACAATGCTAACATGCACCACCGCTCTAACGGCAACATTCGCGATCAGCAGAGGTCCATAACACCCATGCTCACTGTGAAGTGCCGTCAATGACCACATTCTGCCCCGAACTCACCCAGTCCCCCCTCCAATCCTGTGCTACCCGGTTAGCATGGGAGTTTAGCTGTTAGCGTGGCAACGCTAGCATGAGGCAAAGCCCGTACTAATGACGAGTGCAGTTTAGTAAATACGCTCCATAAGCACCTATGCGTCTTTAAAGAATCCTAGGGGTAAATCAGCAGAAAGGGCAGTGGGACTGAGCATGGCGAGGGAACAGATGTTAAAACACGCACATGTAAATTGTTACCCTGCTCAGGCTCTGCCCAAACTGGGCCCCAGAAGACATCTACACATGGGTCACATAACAGTATGCACCTTCTGGTCAGCATGTGTAATTTTACACCCAGAATCCTTGGCGTAATTTTATAAACGCTCTTTTATGTGCATATGAAAGCCTTTAGGCGTGAAAAGACCTTATGGAATGACCTCCATGGTGAATAACTTTCAATTAAAGACCAGCTCAACAGTACAAGTTTGTCAATGTTCTTTTCAGAATTCAGAAAGATAAAGATGATGATTTTCAAAGGCTTTAATGCAGGTAAACTTGTTTATTTGCATAAACTGGTCTTTTAGAAATTATGCCGCCCCTCCTTCAGTGTGGTAAAAGTCTGTATGCCGTGAAATGGCACCTGTACATTTATTTGTGGGAAGAAAGTGGCAGTCTTAGGTCATGTGCAAATTCCATTTTGAAATGTTAAAATCACCTTGAAGGTTTTCTGCCGTGCACTTAGACGTGTATCTGCGGTAAGTTTGCGGCACATTTTAAAAGCGAAATTCTGCAAGGAGTTTCCCTTTAAAATGAGTTTGCAGGTCTGTAGGCATAAACTTTCCATGGACATGCAGTTTCCTTAGGGACTCTGAAATTTGCTCCCTAAGCTATCCAGATACTGGGAGAAAATTCTGCTCAGCGTCCCCCAGTGTGCACCAATAATCTTTAAAAATGTTTGTAAATCCGGTATTTTTGTGGCTATAAGCTGAAGAAAAGGGGAACCTTGCAAAGTTGAGGGAATTCTTTGCTGTGATTAGCAGGTGGCGCTAGAAGTTTTAAGGCTACCCTGCTGCTTTACCAGACGGGAAATTGTTATTAATATGTCCTTAAATAATGCTTACACACTCCCGCCCGCGCTGAATTCTGATGTTGAAATTCAGCACCATAGATCTCTAAACAGGGCTTTAATATTAGCCAAAAAGAGCACTGAGGATGCCCTGAAAATGAATGGGAGGAGGGGGACTGACCAGCACAAAGCAGCAGGTACAACCCTAAACACAGGCATGTGTGTGTGTGTGTGTGGGGGGGGGTGACCTGTACAGAGCTGCTGTTACTCTAGCCACCTTACTGGGCAGACTAGATGGACCATACTGGTCTTTATCTGCCCTCACATACTACGTTACTATGTTACAAGACTAGAGAACACTGTCTGTGTAGGATGAGAACCCATCAAAGGCAATAACTCGTATACAGTACAATCTCAAGGTGACAGGGCCCTACAGAGATAATCCAAACTTTGAAGTTAGGGCCTCTACGCACTACACAGAAATGTTAAAACAACGGCTTAAAGTCCAAATCTTTCCCTAAAGGGAGTGTTTCTACCCATTAAAAGGGTAGTTGAGCATGCAGACCAGTGTTTTATGTGCTCAAATAGACACTTATATGCATAGAAGCTCGGGCTGGTGATTTTCAGGCATAGTTCCAAAGTTATGGAGTGATCTTCCTCCTTTCTTGCAGTTGCAAAATGGGCTGATTAGATTCCAACATCTAAAAGCATACAAGATATGTGTGTGCAAGGAAGAATCTTTTAATGATGATATCGAGCCATGTTATTTATTTATTTATTATTATTTAACATTTCTTATATACCGCCTTTCATGATATCAAGGCGGTTTACATTGAACAAACTGAAATGACATTGAACAGGGCATTATAACGTGGAGATAACTATTTTACAGAGGATATGGGCTATGGGGGGTTAAGTGGCTTGTCCACTTGTGTTACAGCCATCAACACTTCTTTGACCTGCAGAGAGAGAATGGGCTCACTAGGACTGGTCCGTCCATTAGGACAGCAGACCTCGATGGGTGGCACGGTGCCCATGACAGGCTATGTGCTTTGGCACACATGGCCTGCCCCCTCTGACCCCCCCTCCGACAGGAATTTGCATCGGAGGCGGGTCAGAAGCAGCAGGCCATGTGTGCCAAAGCACATGGCTGGTCATGGGCATCACTGCCGCTTTTAAACTACAGCCGAGCTCAACCACCCCCCAAAGATGGAATAGGCAGCGCTGGCGGGGAGGGAGCAGCTCAGCGACATGTCGGGGGGGGGGGGCGGCATGGCCGGAGCTTCTGCCTGAGGTGGTAGAAACCCTTGAACCGGCCCTGGGGCACATTCATATACTGTATACAAAGCGAAATTTAATATTTTAAAATTATGATGGCCAATTATACATTTTTAAAGGATTGTTGTGGGAGGGATAGTGCTGGTATGATAATGATGATTGTTGAGTTGGATTATCGAAATCTCAGGGGGCCTGGGAGGGGGGACATAAGGCTGAAGACTCACCTAGGATACCCAATATCCTTGTGACAGCCCTGCAAACTCTCTTCTGCAGTCTGACAATGTACAGCCGACCGGCATCTTTGTCTTAACCTCCACCCTGAGGATCCTTTCGTGGGAAGCTCTACCTTTGTGCTTTCTGAAATACTACGCTCAGGATTGACCCTGACCATCTACTGCTGTTGTCACAGGCCATCGAAACATTTGCACGAACAGTAAAGACGACGGCGCAGATGCTACAGGCGTTTGGTACAGAGCTTGCTGAGACTGAGCTCCCCAATGATGTCCAGCGCACCCAAGAACTTCTTTTGATTCACACCGAGCAACATGAAAAACTGAAGGTAGGAAAAGCTATCTATGGTCGCGCTCTTCTCTCTTCACTGACCATCTGTGTTACTTGTTATTGTACAAAGTGGTAAACCTGAAGTCACGTTTCATAAATATACTCTTCAGGATTAAGCAACTGGAACGTGGAATTACAAGATTTGATGCTGACAATCGGGCAAGGAACAAAAGACCTATATACTAAAGAAAGTTAAGAGAAATTAGTACATCAAAGGCAACCTCTTAAAAATAATGAGATCATGTCAATGTTTAACACACCTTACTGCTCAAAATATGCAAATGATGTGATAACGAGTTCATTATTCATTATTGTAATATTTTCAAAATAGAATTAAATTTCCCATGCTACCAAGGTAAATTTAACTATGCCAATAAAGGTGTAGACATTGGGTTAGCATGTTAGCAGGTAAGAACAGAGTGTCACAAGTTCACCCCTACAAAGGCCATCCCCTGCCTCTCAAAGATGCCAAGAAACTCCCCAGCACCAACCATAAAATTGAGGCCATGTCATTGAAGGCGACAAGCCTCCCTATCCCTGGTATGTGCCCAACTCAGATTGGCAATGGAGTAGGAGGAGTGCGGCCTACTTCCATTGCTGCATTTTTGCCAACTCCATGTTAAATGGTGACTTTGCTGCCTCATTCTTTGACTCGCACATGCAAACAGTGTATCTCAAGTTATGAGATGGCAAATCCACCATTCAGTGTTGGATTACTGAAGAAGCAGGATGAATGTGGGCCATTTTCTTCACGATACTTTCTCCGTCTTGAGAGGGGGGTGTCCTAAGTGTTGAGACAGCTTGCCAGCTCAGGGTTGAGGGAGACCTTCAGATGTGGGGGAAGAAATGCAGATTGGGGATGGTCTTCATGTGGGGTAAGTTGCCTTCAAAACCATTGGGGGAGGAAGAACAACCTTTACTTGTGGTGATGGGGCTTGTGGCAAGTTCAGAGGGGTGAGGGTAGAGATGCCTCACTTTGACAGATCCGTTATATTGGGGTCTCTACATCCTACACCAACTGGTCACAGTTCTCTGAGATATTTAATGTGGGCTGCAACGAACACGGTCTTTCACAGTGTGCATAGTTTTAGCCCAATTAAAAAAAAGTGTTCCAGGCAGGAGAGGGAGATGTTTAGTTCAGGGAAAGAATATAGAGGGGCATAGATTTTATTTTCAAAACTGTGAGCACTGCACGACACTCCCCAGCTGTCCGTGAGAACTGTAGGTGTAAACGCAGGTGGGCTCTTTGTACACGTGCGCCTTGTAGGCAGATTTCAAAGAACCAGGTAATCGGCTACAAGGTGGGCCTGCACTAAAGTGCACAGTGCCTGGCAATAATGTGGGATAAACAGAAATGACCCCTGTGTGTCTTTGGAAAATGCTTCACGCATAACATTTCTATTAAGGAAAAAAGTGATCCTTTCCGAATGAATACCATTATCTCACCAGCTCAGTTCTGCAAAATTCCCAAGTTGTGTAAATGATTGAATGCATAGAAACAGCCATCTTGTATTAGAATAAATAGAGACAGTACCCGTGACCTCAAAGAATCAGAGGGAAAAAAGGGAGGGGAGGGTCGTTGAACAGATAAATAAAGCCAGTTACGTTTAAATATCAAACTCTATTCAAAATCTTTATAAAATAAAATGCAGCATATGAAGTTGGCATTTTAGAAGAAACGTATAGGGAGAATCTGGCAGCAGCGAAGAGAGCCATGTAGAACTGCCGTCTGAGACCGCTCCGTTCCCGCAGCGAAAGATGGATGTCTCAATGGCCAAGTATGGAGGCGGGCCTGTGCAGCTAGCAGGACCAGGTACATGCATGGCTGTAGGCTGTTTTAGAAATGTGGATGGCCGCAGAAATGGGTGCTTGGCGTGTTCAGAAGGAGTACATCCAGGTTCAATGACATGCACCATTTCAGAAACTCAGACATGTGGCGACTGCCCGTTATTATGTATTTACATGGCGGTTAATTAAGCAGAAGATATTAACTGTGACAGCATATGTTACCCTACCCCCTGGAAGCATTACAGCCATGAAACTAGCGCCCTGTTTGCGGTCAAGAGCAGGGATAGGCATGGATGCCTCAACAACCAGGACAGACGTTGTTGTGCCATTCTGATATTGCAGTAGGATGTGCATCTCTGTTGCCGCACTAAGGCCATTCCTTTATTTATTTATTTATTTATTTAACAAGTTTTCTATACCGCCTTTTCCTTCAATCAAAGCGGTCACAAGAAATACAAAGGTTATAGGCAAGGGAAACAAACACAGTATAAACATAACAGTACAATGGTAATATAGGAAAAATAACAAGGGTTAACAATAAGGCAAATTAGTTAAAATAATTAAAATAAATATAATATATTTAGTCAATTGTTGATCCATATTGTTCAATGAAAAGTGTAGTTTTCAATTGTTTACGAAAGTCTTTTAAATCATCCAGTGAGCGTAAATCAGGAGGGAGAGAGTTCCAAATTAAAGGGGCGGCCAAAGCAATTGCTCTTTGTGAGGTACATTTGCATGATTTAGAGTAGTTTTTTGGGGTGCTGAGGGTGTTAGAAGTGGATAACCTTCTTGGTCTTTTGTTGATATCATGGAGTAAGAGGGCATGAAGGCTGATTGCAGAACTGTTGTGTTTCATTTTGAATATATTTATGATTAATTTATACTTTATGCATGCTCCCTCTTCTGTTTGGTCATCCTCATGCCAGAGATGTCCATATACCTGTTTTTTAAATGGGTCCAGGGACGTCCTTGTAATTTGGACATCTGCGTATCCATTTTCATATGTCCACAGCATGAAAACGGCTTCTAAAATAACCCCCTTACAAGTGAGGAAAGCGTGCAGTTCATGGGATTCTGTGTGTGTGTGTGTGTGTGTGTGTGTGTGTGTGTGTGTGTGTGTGTGTGTGTGTGTGTGTGTGTGTGTGTGTGTAATAAAGTGAAACCAAGTGTGATAATATATAAAACCATTAGATGTCACTGTCAACAGATTTCATATGATGGATTTCATAGTTTAACCACAGGGTGGCACTGTTCCATGGCAACAGGTTTCCAGTGCTTCTCCGCCACCAGTTGTCAGTGCACATAGCAAGCAATAGCAAGCTACATGGCTCAGTCACTAGAGAGGTGAAACACCAATTTATGCATGTAAAAGGCCTCTTATAAAATCAGGTCATGGTTACATGTAAGCGCAGTGCAAACAGATGCATACTTGTAGAGCACCATTGAAAAATAGGCAACTTCTCTACCTACACCACCTGAATTTAATTTGCCTTGAACTTCTTTTCCCTTACCTCCAATTGTAGGTTCCAGGGCCAGCTTCAGGCTGCCAAAAGCCTCACCAGCTCACCCCTCGCAGTGACAGAAGCTTGTACCTTTGTTCCCGCCGCTCTACATGTCTTCATCCAGCTCTGCCCACACCATGGGAGGATTTAAATGGGATGATAAGCACGTCCAGCGTTTTAAACCCTCCCACGGTAATGGCAGAACCGGGCAAAGGCATTCAGAAAGTCAGGGGCAAAAGCACAAGCCCCTCCCCCCTCCTCTGCAAAGGATATGGAATTCCTCAGACAGATGAGGTGGGAAGGGCTAAGAGAGGGGGAGGGGGCTGAAGCTGAGTATTGGGAGTGTAAGTGAAGACTGAGCTTGGGTGGGATTGTGATAGACTCAGGGTCTGGTTAGGATGTAAGAGCAGTAATTTAGGGATTAGCTGGGGGCATAGTGGAGACTAAGAAATTGGTCAGTGATTCGAAGGGCAATAGACAGAAGATGGTCTGAAGGACCTGGAGAGGTTGGGAGGCAGTTGAAATGGGAAGAGGGCAGTGGCATAAATTCTGCCTAAGCAGCCCACGCAATGGGTGGGGGCCCTGGTAGGAAGGGGGCACATAGGATGACATTGTCACTCCAGTCCGCACACATCCACGCGCCACTTCCTCCCCACCCCCCAGTTACACGTGCGGCAAACTTACTTTAACTTGCTTTCCCCCACCCCAGGCCCAGTCTGGGGAGTAACAGCCGCTAGGCCTGGAGCACAGGCAGCGCGGCAAACAAGTCAATGTAAGTTTGCCACATAGGTGCGAACATGGAGGTGGCACCACTGGGGGTATGTCATAGGGAGGGGCACACTGAGGCCACTATGACAATGGGGGGCCCCTCAGTGGAACTGACGCCACTGGTAGAGGGCTATGGAAAAGGTAAGAGACAAAGTAAGGAGAGAAGTCTTTGAAGGAAGTAAGAGGGGGTAGAAATGGGGGAGGCAAAACAAAAGGGGAATTGGGAGCCTCCCCTCCCCCCATGCCCTCTTTCCTCACTCACATAATGTACACATTTCCTTGCCCCTTCATTACAAGTATATTGAAGTTCAGTGTATAGTATGATTGATCTCCTACAAGTTTAGGACCTGTTCCACGTAACACTTTGTTGATTTGTTAATTGTAAACCGCTTTGGCTCTCAGATAAAGCAGGAGATAAAACCAGATACATAAGACATGTGTGGTGGAGCTGGAGAAGAGAAGGGTGGCAGTGAAGGGGTTAGGTCTGGTGAGATGATGAGAGGCAGCAGGTGAGGCTAGAATGGGGATGAAAGATGGGAGAACAGGAGACTGGGAAAAAGGATCGAGAGGTGGAAAAAGCATTAAGGAGTTAAGATGAGGAAATGGAAAACTGGTAATTAGGTGAAAGTTGAAAAGAGGGAGCTGAAGAATGGAGGGGGGAAGGAGGAATGAAATAAATAAATAAAAAAACAGATAAGATAAGATGAGAGAAAATAAAGATTAAATAAAAGGATTGATGTCAGATGTGAGGGAGGAACGGAAGAAGCCAGGCAGAGTAAGCAGTGTGCCTGCATGTGACTGTATGTTTTGTTTATGTTTATGTGCATGTGTGTGTGTTCATGTTTTTTTTTGTCTGGTATTTTTGTGTGCATGTGTTTTGTGTGTGTGTTTGTTTTTATGTCCAGAAGAGTAGAAGAGAAGGAAAGGGCAATTGAAAGGAGTATTTCCCTAACTACCATGTTTTGATGTATTACGGTTCCTATACTTCTGCTTCTATAGAAATGCATTTTGGGGTATTTTATTTCTCTGGAACTCCTGGTCTGAACTACCCCATTTTTGAATGCAAAGTATCTTGTTTTCTGAATTTCCCCCGTGCCAAATTTAATCCTATTCCATTATATTTTTGGTGAGCTATTTTACCCCAAGAGAGACAGACAGATAATCTTGACCCCATATGTACAATTTCTTTCTTGGGTCAGAAAGAGTAACACATATAGACTGCACTGAGCGCTTTTAATCTGAAAAGTCTTCAGGGATCCAGGAGAATCTTCTCTGCGAGTTCCTAGAGGATCTGACACAAGCCCTGTTTCACGCTCACAGCAACTGCATCAGGGGACATTCCCGGTACCCTCTTGGAGTCTGGCAAGGTGGCAGCCATAATAAGATTGCACCTGTTATTAAGTCTGTGATCTTGTTAGATGCCACATTTGGGTTTGATGCCGCTGCTGAGGGAGTAAAACAGGACTTGTGTCAGATGTATACGTATAGCGCTCTAAGGAAATCTCTTGTGGAGGTTTAATATGGGACCTTAAGGACTTTTCAAACGAAAAAGAACCTTCTTGTGGCAATCTGTACAGTCTGTGACACTGAGGTTAAAAAAAAAAAAAGCTGAGCCCCTAAACTTGGGAACATAAGGTACACGCCTATTTTCAGCTAACTTAGAGCATTAATTTTAAAAGGCATTTCTCAAAACTCAGCTGCACAGCTTATCTTCCGCCAGTGTTGCTATGCTCATGTAACTCCTCTTCTCAAGTCATGTCACCGGCTCCCTATCTGTTTCTGATTCTAATGTTGGCCCTGTATGTCTGGGGACGGCGACTTGCACGGGGAACTTAAATTCCCCTAGTCGCCGGGGATCAGTGGGCCCGGGGTGCGGATGGGGCAGGGTGGGCCGAGGACATTCTCGGCAGCCCGACCCAGGCCTTAGGAGGCCAGATTGGGGGTCGGGATGCGGGACATCAGCTTCAGGAGCCGGCGGCCGGGGATCGCGGCTCTTCAATAGAGCCACAGTGCCATGGCAACCTGATGCCATGGGGCTGCGGCTCCATTGAAGAGCCCTGACTGAGTTAGCCAGGGAAGGCCTATACATGCAGGCCGGATGGACTTGGGGTCCCAGCCTGCACATACAGGCCTGTTTACGATTCTGATCCCGTGAGACAAGGCGTGCCTCGCGGGATCAGAATCGCGACTCCCTCTGTACATCCGGTTCTGGCCAGATGCACAGAGAGCCCAGATGTGCGGGATGGAATCAGGTGTGGGGCCCTGTATCCCACAACAACTGTTTTTTACTAGAAATCACCAATTAGCAACAAATCACTCAGAACTGCAAATTGCTCGAATACAATGCTCTTTATTCGGGTACCAGAACAAACAAACAGCAACTGCTTTGAGCAAAAGTCTTTGTCTGAGAAAGATGTTGGACAGTCCACTTCCCTCACCGGAATTGGGGAGCAGACTGCCCACTGAGTTATGGAGCCGTCCCCTTATATAGATATTCTCTGTCACAAAAACTTCTAGAAGTCTGATGTCATTCTGTAAAAGTCAGAGTTACTTGCAAAGAAAGAAAACTTTGCTAGAACTCCTTCTCTGAGCCCCCTCCCATGAATAATGCCAATTATGCTTTAGGGCTACCCTCCCTTGCAGATGGTGCTCTCAAGGTTTTTTGCTTAATTGTGCTCCTTATCTGTTCTGTGAAGCATATCTTTCCTGCATTCCTTGGCCTGTTTTATGATCTTTCCATCTCCTGGTGCTAAATGACATTTTCCTTTTTCTTCTTCTTCAAGGCCGAAAGTATGTGTTCTGCTAATTAATTCTCTGAGCAGGCCTGTATTTCTCTCTGAGCCTGACTCCACGTACTTCTACTCAAAGCAAGGCCTCCAGACTACAGCAGGCCGCAAAAGCTCTCTTATAGCATATACTTTCTTAGCCCACAGGACATTTTCTTTTTCTCCATCGTGCAAACTGCAGGCAGGCCATGATTACAGTCACAGATAGCATCTGAAGGAGCAAAACTATCCCTACGCCAAGATATCCCAACATTCCCCAATTTTTTCTATTTGTTTTTCTTTTTCTGAGGTGAGGGCCAAAGGCAGGTAACCCAAATTTAGGGACTATGAACAAGAACCATTTGTGACAGGAAAGGATCATCCAAGAGGCGGCAGCTCACACTGGTCCCTAGATAGAATATACAGGGTTTTAGCAGAAGACTAAATCAATGTACATCCAAATGCAATCAGGAGAGGAAGTGCACAACACATAATAAGAATTGCAAGCAATAAACATCAGCATCAAAATTAAGATTCCCGTAACCCACCCAAAAAGGAGAAAAAGTCATAATTACTGCGGTACAGGGGGGTTTGACCCACAGTGTGACCAGAGCAGGGAAGCGACAATACATTGTGAGCAGGGAGCGGTCCCAATCATATAAAATAAACATCATACTTATCTGACTAGAAAGGACAAAATCCAAACAGCACAAAAGAATAATAGCAATGGAGAACACAAGGGAATCAAAAGTTCAGTAGAATGTCCTGATAAGAGTTCAGTTCAAGGCAGGTGTATGATTGAAAACTTCTTTGGAGATGTGGGTAGTATTGTGAACACGCAGGAGTAAAGCTAGTTGTCCATCAGGATGAAGGAACTCAATAAGTAGCACAAACATGATGGAGACAGCAAGGAGGAAACAAATGGTGCCCCAAGGAGCAGGTTTGGCAGCAAACATCTTGGTCAACAACAGTTCATACACGAAGGAAGTAGATAGAACAGAGGTGACAATTGGAGAAACTTTCAAATGACTGACATGAGTCCAAGTGTTGGCATCATTCAAGCAGGCAGCAGAATGGGGAAGCAGGAGTCCTGAAAAAATAGAGCAGTCCCAGGATGCACAAACACAGTTTTCTTGCTATAAACAGTAGTCCCTATAAAAACAAGTTGACAATAATAAGCTGGGTACAAACTATGTAGACAGCACACGATCAGCAAGCTCCTGGAACAGGATCCGAAGCCCTGCAAAGTAAATCAGAGAGGCTCTGGTCTAACCTCTCTAGTGTAATTAGCCATATCAAATAGACAATGTGGGAATCACTTATTCAAAAACAGCCTTAAAGAGGTAAGCCTTAAACATGGCTTAGAACAAAAACAGAAATAGAGGCTGTTGCACTAGCTTCCAGGCATGAAAACAAAATGTATGGAGTTGGAAGGAAGAAAAACAAGAGATAAAAAATGCCTAACATCAAAGATAAGGATTAAATACAAGAGTAGTGAAACCCTGATATGCAACAATACATGATTACATTAAAATATAATACAGCAGACACTTGCCACATCCCAGGGAGAGAGCAGAAGGAGAGAACACACAATACTGCTTATACTATTCTACATAAATTGCAGGAATTGACCTGCCTAGAAGTTCTTTACTAAATCTGAGAAAATCAGACCAGGAAGATGGAAAATTAAGGGAACTGCTTTTGTTTTGAACTTTAACCTTCAAAGTAGAGGTTAAGAATCTTGAAGGACAATGTGGCATTCTGAATTGATGGTTACCAGATTGCATCCTGAGAATAATTTAATTCCTGAGTGAATAAGACAGTAATCATGTTTGGATTTTATCTTTGATATATATTTGGTTCTCACTACGTGTGCTATTGAAAAAAAAAACAAAAAACAAAAACTTACTTTCCCTAATATTTACAGAACACCCTAATCAGTTACATAGCAGCACAATAGCAGAACACAGGCCTTATGTGTTTTGTCTTGATTAGATTGTAAGGTCTGATGAGCTGGTACTATGTCTTATTTTACAGCTCTGCATATGCCCTGTAGTGCTATACTACTACTGCTATTACTACTGAACATTTGTATAGCACTACAAGATGTATGCAGAACTGCACAGATATGTGTAAAAGACAGTCCCTGCTCATCAGAATTTACAATCTAGTCAAAACAGACAATACAGTAGCTGTAGACATGGGATACATCTAAGGGGAATGGTAAGGAAACACCAAGGAGACCAGGTGAGTCAAGATCCGAAAGCGGCAGTGAAAGGTGAGTTTTCAGCCTGGATTTGAAAAGGGTCAGAGAAGGCGCCTGACTTACAGACTCAGGTAGTTTGTTTCAGGCATAAGGAGCAGCAAGGTGAAAGGAGCAAAGTCTGGAGTTAGCAATAGAAGAGAAGGGCACAGATAGAAGCGAATTGCCAGAAGAGCGGAGTTCCCAAGGAGGGGTTGTAGGGAGAGATAAGAGAGGAAAGGTAGTGAAGAGCTGCAGAGTGAATGCACTTATAGGTCAGAAGGAGAAGTTTGAACTGGATGCAAAAATGGATAGGGAGCCAACGAAGTGACTTGAGAAGAGGGGTAATTTGAGTATGACGAGGCTGGCGGAAGATCAGCCACGCAGCAGCATTGAACAGATTGAAGGGGAGAAAGATGATTCAGAGGGAGACCAGCAAGGAGTAGGTTACAATAATCTAGATGGGAGGTGACTGAGGAGTGGATAAGTGTCTTAGTAGTGTGTTCAGCAAGGAATGGGCGAATTTTGTTAATGTTATTGAGAAAAAAACTAGTAGTAGCATTTCTGCGGATAAAACACTGTCCTATGTACAGAAATAATCTCATATACAATTTCCTAGAGTACATGCATGTAAACTTATGCACTTATATGCACATAGGTTCATCTGACCTGAGTGGAAGTGTTTTTTTGGAGCAGGGCTGGGAATTTATTAGCGTTTGGATGCACAGAAAATAAATCCAAACTGCACAGCATATAGAGAGTGTGAATGTGTGCAGATGTTTCCCATAGGGCAACGTTCAAGGGAAAGTGTGCACATAGTGTCCCTTCAAAAGCTGGTGTAACTTACCATGCACATAGCTGACCCACAAGCTATCTGGCCTTTTGTATAATTGCCAGGTTTGACTGAAAATAGACACCTAAAACTGTGGTACCTAAACGCAGGCCTACTATCCTTCGGTCACCTAATTTTAGGAACCTAGGGAGCATATTCAGGGGTGGTAGCCGTCGCTTCTTTAATTTATGTCTGGAAAGTCAGTGCCGGGCCATATCTGGCCAGCAGCACTAAATACTGGTTTGGCTGTACAGTATTTTAGCGATCTGGTCAGTGGCGATATTCTGCCACTGGTTGGATATATAAACCAACAAGAATTAGGGCAGTTTTTTTCTGTCCTAACTTTAGGAATTGTAGTTAGCAGACTAGTGGTTCAATGTCATTGCTGGCCGGCTAACCCCCAGAATGTCCTGCTTGTAGCCGGTTAGCATTTCAGTGGGCTAGGAGGGGATCTGGGTAATTGCCGCCAAATATCCCAGTCTGCAAACTGCATAAATGTCTTTGAATAGCACCTAGCTCCTAAAGTCATTCAGTCACCTGAGCCTTCCCAGGCTCCACCCACTTTTTAGGTACCTAAATGTAGCTACTGAGTAGAAATCGGCACATAAATATAGGGACTCAAATAGGGACCATTGCCAGTGTGCCAGATGTAGGTGCCTTGCTCCTTATCATAGGAACATTGATATTTTGATGATCAGTCTCTGTTTTTAAGTCTGGCGTATTTAATAGTGTTTTTGCATAGAATTTGATACTTTAAAAACTGTCTTTAGTCATTTTCTGGTTTATCCCTCCTTTTCTGTTTTGCTTTATAATCATCCTGTGACATTTTCCCCCATGTTTCAAAAAAGCTGCGGGTGATTTGCATCTCTGTCCCATGGAGATGTACCTCCTGTGCAGATAACTTCTGAATTGGACAGAATAGGGCTGACTGCAGCATGAAAGATTTAGAGGGTCATGTAGGTAGTAAGGGGGCTATCCCCCCCCCCCTCCAAATGATCATCTTTCACCCTCACCCATCCCACCCTGACCCTCTCTCTCTTTCCCTCTTCCTACCTGGCAGGAGGAGAATCCACCTCCTCCATGGTCTGGGGTCATGTGGGCAGTTTCTAACGCATTGTACCGGGAGGTTCTGCAAGACACTGAGACTCTGAACTTTGAAACCACAGAGTGAAGCTGGCAACAGAGGAGACAGATGCGGCCTGAAGTTCTATATATGTCCTTGGTAGATGGAGGGAGGGAGAGAAAGGATTGTGTGGGTCATGGAGGTCAAAACTGAGCTGACAGGGCCTTGGCAGAGATCTTCCCCATCTCTAGCAAGTAGAAATACTTTGACGTTCTCCAGCACCAAGGAGAGGACGGCTGTGCCGTGCCTCATTGTGACAGAGCAAGAAAAGTTTACGAAGTGATGCTGGCAGTACCCCCAGATCATATTGACAGTCTGATTTTGTTAACAGAGTAAGCAAACAGCTAATGAATACTTCTTTTTTAACTGCTTTTCATTAATGGATTTATTTTTCAGGATGAACTAAAAATCGCCATAACGCAGGGCTCCACATTACTCTCGTGTATTAAAGATTCAGCATCCAAAAACCCCAGTCCTAAACTCAATCCAGACAAGCTGGAAAATGTAGCCACTGTCGAAAGGTTTGTAAAGTTATCACCTACAAAACTGCCTTTATCATTCATGCAATTACACTTGTTTGCCAGTACATAGTGGATTTATGTTTTATTTTAATTTGTTGGGTGTTTTTAGACTTGGCAATTTCTGCTTATTCCCTGGGACTTCCAGTTTAGCAGGAATCGAGGCCTGGAGCAGGTGCTGTGCTTCACAGTGCATTGTTTTCTGAAAAAATACTTGGTATTGGTTTCCGTTATGCATAAGTCATATGGTTGGCTGTGAGCATCAGTAGGCGCTTCACTGATATTCTCAAGGTCTTCTCTGTAAAGGTAGCTTGCAATTGACAGTCCAGTCATTGAAGAATTATTCATGAGCTCCTCATGGAAGCAACTACACCAAGGCATGTCAGGCTCTTATATGAACTGCTAATGACATTAGACATTTGTTCTGGGTCATGTACCATCATGGGTCCTAATTCTGACCACTAGGCTGTACCCTTAACCAATGACCATGACTCTCCCTTGTTTCCCAGTCCTGCTTCTGTGACATCTTCAGCAAACTCAGAGTGGAATACCTGGTTTAGGGACCCTAACTATGTTACTATGATGTTCCTGCTTGGCAATTCACAGCATCTACAGACTGAACCACCCATGCTGGCTGTTAATGTGATTTTCACTAAGGATGTGCTGTCGTTTGAAATTAAATTGGAAATGTTATCCACATTTCCTATTTCATTTTATTTCATTTTTGAAATGAAAGATAAACAAAATGGCGCTCATTTTTTATTTCATTTGAGTGGGCCGCCATTTTTAATTCCCTTACCACTCTCCGCAGTCCTTTGTGGGCCCCCCAAACCCAAGCATTCGTTGGCCCCCTAGACTTCTCCATGCCCCTGCACCTCACTAGATACCACAATGTGGCTCATTTATTTATTTTATTTAACACCATTTCTATATCACCATATCTACAAGTCACAATGGTGCACAGGGAACAGGACCATTAAAACTTTGCATGGAACATAGTTGATAACAGGTTAACAAAACATTGAACATGGTTGAAACAGGTTAAACTAATTTAAGGTAAGGAACAAGTAATGGAAAACAGCAAACATGTGATGTTCAGCCTTATTAAGAACATGAAGGGGTGAGGTAGCTGTACAAAGGGTGAGCAGAGCATGTGGCAATTGGGGTATGAGGTCCTCTTGGGTCCTCTTCTCTGTGAAGGAGTGATTCTTTGTTGCTCCTGCCCTGCTGTTGCTAGATTCAATTTGGCGTGGGCTGACCCAAGGCTGGCACCATTTCCTTCTGCAGTAGGTTCTGTGTGGCACTGCCTCAGGTCACTGGCATCATTGCAATGGAGGATCAATCATACCTGCCCGTAGAAAAGGACTTGCAGGCCGCTGATGCAGTATGCAGTGGGGAACGGAAACTCAGTGGGGTGGGGGGTGGGGTCAGCCAAAAACCATAAACAAAATGAAATCTAAAAAAAATAAAAATCACAAAACCAAAAAAGTTGAGTGCACACCCTTACTTTTCGGTGCTGTTCAATTTCTGCATGCGAGTTTTGGAGGGCTCTGTCAAAAAGTTAAATATAAATAGAAAGGTCTGTTTCCGCAGTTGTGTGGATACACTGGGGAGGAGTCTGCGGAAGTCTAGGCACCCAAAGAATGACAACAGTATCAATAAGACTCAAAAAAGCATTTGTTATATCCAAGCAACAGGCTATCAGCTCCTTCCAGACCATATTGCTAATTTTGCAGTCAATATTCAATATGTCATTACCAGTTGCTGGGGCTGGTTCAGTGTTAGCAAGCACATTGTCTGTGCAGATGAGACAAGAAGTTGAGCTCATACAGTTTCAAGAAGCTCTTATAACGATTGTTCCATTGGTGAGTATATGGTCTCTTCCAAGGGGGTTACTCTTAAGGAAAAACTATGGTTCTTATTGGGTGAGGGGAAGCAATGTGCCCCAAGACCCTTACTGTTTGACTTGCATGATACACTCACCACCACCACAAAAAATCATCTTTGATCACAAAAACTCAGTTCAGTCATGGATTGCGCACTATATTACCTGTCTAAATCCTAGTAGTTCCATGGCTACTACAAATCCCTGAGCTACAGAGCGTGTAAATGAATACTGACATTGCTTAGCACGATAATTCTAGGAAAATCCATAACTGGTCTGAAGTAATGCTTGTGAAAATTTGATTCCAGGAAGAACTCCAGAAAGGAGAATGATGTAATCCAAGCAAACCCAACTCATCCTGTTCTAAAAACAAAGATTAAATACCATTCCTCAGCCGCATTTGTAATATAAAAACTTTTATAAACGTTTAGTAAATAATTGCAACCCCTTTATGCTTAGATCCAACCCTAGGTTGGTGAGGAATAGTATACTCTAGGGGGCATAGAAGATCCAATACAGTAGTATCATTGGCGGTAAGCCAAGTCTTGCAAAGACACAGAACACCCTGAGAATTAAAGATGCATTTTAGAAATGACATAAAGGTGCAATCTGGGACGTCCCAGTTAAAGCATGTCCAAAAAGACTGGGCACTTCAAAGTTTGGGCACAATTTCAGAAACTTGGATATGCCCGATGTGCATGTCAACGGGGATGTCCCCGCAACAATATTCCAGACAAGGGATGTGTCCCTGTTGGCCATTCTGCTAGTGTAGATGTTTGGCAGCACAGAAGCCACAAAACAGGTTATCCCAATACCAATCACTTGAGTCTACGGGTATGGACAGTCCTAGGGATATTACAGTATCATTTTGCCCCTCCCAATGTTGTACTGGCAAAACAAGCACTTTTTGGAGGCCTACTCGTAGTCTGGAGCAAGTATAGACTAAGATGGATGGAGACGTGTCAGTCATTTCTGAAATCGGGTGCGCATGTCTATGATCTTCAGAACACCCCGGACATGCCCCCCCCCCCCCCCACATGCACATACTAGTTATATGTCCCCTTGCCTGGGACATCTCCAGAGCCATTTTGTAAAATGGCTCTAGGGACATCTCCAAGCTTTGGACATCTTTGTACCCATTTTCAGAAATCCAAGGCACGAATAGAGCTTCAAAAATTGGCCCCCTTAGGGAATATTAAATCACGGAGTGTTTAAATGTGGAAAGAGTTGTTTTGATTTTGGGTGCAGACTTGTTAAAGACAAGAGTTCCTTATTCATCAAACCTTTTTCAGCTACACATCAGAGGAAGCATACCCGAGAATGAAGCTGTTGTAGCTGGTGAATAGGAAAGAATTAAGAATAAAATCCAAGGTGGGGATGTTTGGACACCTCCTCGCCGGTGTTTTTTTAAACTGTGTAAATAACTAGTAATATAAAACTGGTCGTGTAAATTGTCACACTGCGCATTTAGTAGCCTTTAATTGTTTTTGAACAGGTTAATGGCACAGTTAGAGGAGACAGAGAAAGCCTTCGGTCAGTTCTGGAACAAGCACCATCAGAAACTTGAACAGTGCCTTCAGCTCCGTCGCTTTGAACATGATTTCCGGGAGGTATTGTCTTTCTAAAGAGAGAACTAACTTTGTTATACTTCACATTGCTCACTGAAACTTCTGATGGTAGAATTGATGAGCAAATAATATAAAGTGAAAGGTCAGCGTATGCATTGGATATTGCCCTCGAAAGGCATAGCGGGTATGGTAAGACTAGCTTCTGGCAGATCTGAGATCTCACGGTTGGTTTGTGTTCTCGACAATACAATTGCAAGCCTGTACTGTGAAGCAGCTTTTCATGCAGATGGTAAGAATGTGGCTGGTCTCTGAGCAAGGTCTGAGGATGATTGCTTTACTTGCGATGAGGGGTAACTCCTTTAAGGGAAATGCTAATTGCTGTTTTGAAAGACCTTCATGAATTTGTAACTAAGAAGTCACAGGTGCAACAGACAACTTAGAAAACCAGCTTTGTTGGTTAGAAAATAATAATAATAAATGCATTTAAGCTTTTTGGACCTCTTATCAATCTTTTGGTTGTCTTACCCAGTGCATAATATTCCCAAATTATATAGCTCCTGGCTTTTAACAATTTTTCATCAATGGAGACGTCAACACAGAACAACATTAATAAACACAAGGCGAAGCCAGTGCAATGATTAATTCACATTAAGATGATAGAAGAGCTGTAGCCATGTTAGCCATGTTTATTCTGGGGTGGTTTGGGTGGGGCCGGTGGGGTTTGTGTTTATGATGTTTTATTTGTTATACACTGCTATTTGCATGTAGTGGTTAAGAAACATTTTAAAAGAAATAAGTAAAATTGTAATTCTGCTACCAGAAGCCACCAGCTCCACATATGTACCATCAGAGGGGGCAGAGCCACAAGTCTGTAGAAGAGATTTCATCTGGGCCAGAATATTCTATATTCTCATGCAGATCAGTCTTCTGTTCCTTGGGCCGTGGAGGAAGAAGCAGTCATTGCGCAACGGCAGCGTCTACTGGCCAGATTTAGGGCTCATGACCGAGGGAGTCCTGGTCCATGCATGGCTCTCACTGAGACCTGTCACTGTACTCACTGGAAGCAGATATAGGGGGAAAATTCTCAGTGGCTGAGAATGAAACAGAACTATTAAGTTTTACAGTCTCTTCCTCCCTCTCTCTCAGAGATCCCCTATATTTGTCCGATGTGTTTTTTTGAATTCAGATAAGTTCCCGCCTCCTCCACTTCCACCGTTAGGCTGTTCCATGCATCCACCACCCTTTCTGAAAAGAAATATTTCCTCAGATTACTCCTGGGTCTATCGCCTTTCACCTTCATCCAAGACCCCCTCGTTCCAGAGCTTCCTTTCAACTGGAGGAGGGTGGCCACCTGCGCATTTCTTCCACGGAGGCAGTTAAATGTCTCTATGATAGTGCCAAGATCCCAGCGCTGCTTCTGAAAGAGCAAGAGGAAACTGCCAGGCGAAATAAAGAGACTTCATCTTATGCAAATAACATTGGCGAATTGAGTTTTAACTCAGAGAAATTCTTTACATTTTATGTAATATTATAATGAAATTTGCTTTTATGAAGAGGGTCATTTTATAACAAGTTGCCTAACCTGCCCATAAGTTACTCTAATTTTCAAAGGGAAAATACATGCACATTTTCCCTTTGAAAATTAGGGCTGTGCGTTCGTTTGAAAATGAAAAAGCAATGGAAAAGACGGCTTTTGTTTATTTTCAAACAAACTAAAATAAGAGCAGCAACTAAATGAGTCATTTTTATTTATTTGTTTAATTTACCATTGGCGTTTGTGGGAAATAGAAGCGGATACAATGCATGTTTACTTTCAGGACAGAGAGCCTGAAGTAAATAGGAGCACCCCAAGAAGCAGGAACATTCTCTTGCAAATCCCAACTTGCCTCAAAACGTGGCCCTTAGGCGTTGGTCCGTGGCGTCTGTTGCTGAGGGTTTCATTGATGTCATGGACTGGGTTTGACGTGCTTCAGTTTGGTGGTAATTTGCTGTTCCATGTTCCTTCTCCTTCTCTTATCTGTCTAACTGTCTCTGTCCTCTATTCTGTCCTATCATATAAATGGCGTTCTTTTCCTATTTCCTCAATTGATATGGTATTGTAAACCGCTCTAATGCCTCTGGCCTGAGCGGTATATCACATTTAAATAAACATAAACATAAAACGAAAATAGAAGCCGTGACAGACACCATTTTGCCGTTAGCTATGTGTCAGATTTCAGACAGGGTGAAACTGGTTTTCAAAGGTTTGTCAGGCAGCAGGTGCAACAACAGTTAGAGTAGTGACAAGATCACCAAGAATCCAGAAAGGCCAGGACACGGGAAGATATTTTTATGTCCCATGTTTTTGTATATGGGGTTAAACGCCCCAGTGGAACCAAAAGAACAGCAAGGAAGCCAGAAGAAGAGTAGGCACTAGTGACAACACAGCAGGGCACTGAACTGAGAGAGTTGCAAGGCCGCAGAGCAAGCTGGGTGGCAGCCAAAACAGTAACAAATGCATCCAAAGAGGGGCAAAGGAGCTAAATCCAAGATAGCGGTGCGCTGCATCTCGGATTCCGACGCACATTTCATTATGGGCAAAAAGAGGAAAGCTAGGCAGGTAAAGTCACCTCAGTCTAACCTGCCTGCTTTCTCAGAGGTTTCCTTCGGCCCTTTGGATGCTCTTGGGCATCGGGGACAGCAGCCAATGGAGCAAAGAGGTGTGGAAGGCCCAGCTGTGAGTCTAGTCGAGAGCTCTACCTCACAGTCTCCTTCGGGCAGTGAACTCTCGCCTCCGTTGACGCAGCAACCCCAGAAGCAGGCATATCCTGGTAAGTGCTCCACCGGTTTGGAGGGCGTGGGAGCCTCGCAGATTGGGGCAACCAGTCTCTCACTTGGGGTTGCCCGATGGAAGTCTCCAACTGGTGTTTGAAGTCTCACAGGTTCAGTCTTTGCGAGTAGTGCCGCCAAGAGGGATTTCAGCGGCAGGGGAAGCCTCTTCCATTTTGGCTTCTTCAGCTCTCGTTTCTTCAGGCGGAGTCCCTGGAGCCTGTGGCTGGCGAGATGAGTCTTTTTTCTTCCTTTTCCTTTGCATTGCAAAAACCAGCACTTTACTCTTGAAACAATTTGAGATGTTATTAAGTTGCTGGGGGACGCGATTACTCCTCAAACATGAGTTCTACAGGCTAAAACTCAGGAGCTTTCTTTGAATTGTTCTGGGAATGCTTAGTGTATTGAAAATCTGCAGGCAACTGTGGAAGCCCTTTCCTCCAGGGTTGACCGATTGAATTGGAGGCCTTCATTAAAGATTCTAATGCTATAAGATCTAAGTTGGAACAATTGGACAATTGCTCATGTATGGCGAATCTTCACCTGGTTAATTTTCCTAAATCTACTATTGTTACTGCCAAAGATATGGTCAAGCAATACTTTGTAGAGGTATTGGTGGTACCACCTGAATTATGTCCTCCTTAGTAAGAGCTTATTGTCTACCACAGGGTCGGAAGAAATATGCTGGTTCTCAGATGGCAGATATATTGAATAGTTTCCAAGTGTTGGAAAGTTCTGATACGGATGTTATAGTTCCAGCAACGTGTCTAATAACTTTGGCCCTTTTATCAGATAAGAAATGGCTGTTACAAATGTTTTTTCAGAAATGTAACGTGCATTTTAAGGGTTGTTAGTTTAGAATGTTTCCTGACTTGGCAAGGGAGACCCAACACCGCAGGCGAGAGGTTCTTCAGCTGGGGGGTTTATTTTTCTTGAAATACCCATGCAAGTGCCATGTCAAGCTCCAGGGGCAGGCATATATTTTTTCTTTTCCCTCGCAGCTTATTTCCCTTATTAATGCATGTGGGGATCCTACTACCTGCATCTTAGGAATTCTGGCTGTTTGATTCAGTGAATATTGCTTTGTATGTTTGTTTTCCATAGGGCTTGTTTTGGGCCTTCTCTTGGTTTCCTTTATTGTAGACTGGTGGATGGGCCCAGTCTTTGTGTTATTTCCTTATGTTGATTTTGTAGGCTTTGTTTACATTAGCATTGTTTTCTGTGACAACTCACTTTTCCTAAGAAGTATATTTTATCTGCTTGTTATTTTGTGACAATACATTAATATAAAATTTAAAAAAAAACAAGAGGGGCAAAGGAAAGAAGATTTTCTGTCTTTTACTTTGGTTTTATTTGGTACTATATTTGGTGCCAAAACCCTGCTCCAACATTGCCTTGCGTTTGGCACATAATATTGCCTGTATGTAGTCTAGGAGATTTTAAAAGAAGCCATTGCTGCACATTGCATGATCACTGCTCTATTGCGCAACAAGCTCTTATCCCGATAACCACGGAGGGTATCTGGATCAGAGTACTGAGACCGCAGACCGCCTCGGCCTATCAGGATAGTGCTGAGGCAGTCCATGGTGGTGCTGGGAGATATCCAGATAACAGGGGTATTCAGCAGCCCTCTGGACCGTTTCTGCAGGTGGTCCATCTGCAGAACTTAGCAGCTGTCGTAAGTGATACGGTATCGCTGCCCTCCAGATAGTCACTGCTACTGGAATTCAGTGCCAGCCACTATTGAGATTGCAGCGCTGCCCGCCGCAACATTTAAATATCTAGCGTTCTGAATCTGGGGCCCAGTTATTTATCTGTATGCCCTGAATTGTTGTTTTATTGTAATTCACTTTGACACTTAGGCCTGATGTGAAAGATCAAGCAAACAGATGAAACATTTTCTGTTTTCTAGGTGAAGCTTGCGCTTGATAACTTGATGGAACTGCAGGCCGCCTTGACTGACATTGGCGACAGCGCGTCCCATGTGGAACAGCTTCTGAAAGACTTGAAACAGCTAGAAGAAAAAGGACAGGTTGGCCCTTGGTTAGATTTACATTTTGAAGAGGAATTATATAAGAATTAACGTTTATTTTCTCCTATATCATATACTGAAATACTCTGTACCCTCAGAGAGTATTTCATCTATTTTTTTTTTGACTCCGCTATACAGATGTATGTCTTTGAGCTATAAGCAATTTGGAAATATTAGATAATTATTCACATTGTAGTACTGTAAAATAGGGTAATTGTCTTCTCATGTTTGCATATTATACTGGTATTAAAAAAAAATCTTTTGATTGATGACTAGATTTAGTGACTTTTTCCTGTCCATTCTGTTCTGCACTGGTAACAGCTGCTGGTGCTAGAAAACATATTAATAAATAGAAATATCCCCTGTTATTTGCATCATCTCTAGTTCAGTTCATTTGTAGAAATTTATTTTCAAAAGACTGTGGCCTTGTAGATGTGGAAGTCTTTCCACATATAAATATTCACATGTAGATTGGTTACACCTGCAAGTCGTGATTTTAGAAAGCTGCTGTTTACTCATGGAAGTCCGCTCCACACAGAGATTTCAAGGGGGTGTGGATAGGGCATGGATTGGATGGGCCCAAGATATACATATGTAATCCCCATTTTACAAGGGTTTGACAAAATGTTTCCATGGGGCTTTTATACCTGATCCAAGACACGCACAAGTGTCAGATTGAAGGGGCAGATACAAAAGTCAAAGGAACTCCCCACCCCATTCCCCTGAACCCACCCCACACACTTCAACCCCCAACGCCAAAAAAATCTCCATTAACCACCCCCCAACTCCTAACCCCAACAGCATTTCATACCCTTCAACACCTGAACCCCCCCATCAACACAATTTCTACCTTCCCCTACTCCCACCCCGTAACTCTTACTGAGGGATTGTCCTGGTTGTCTTATAATGAGCAGAAGTGATCCTCAGTTGCTTCTGCTGTATGGGGGCACCCGGGTCCAAAATGGTGCTTTTGACACCTAGCAGCAGTAGTACCATGAGACTACTGCTAGGGGTCAGAGGTGCCATTTTGATCCTGGGCACCCCACAGAGCTTGAGTGACCAGAGATCACAAGGAAGAACCCTCAGTAAGAGTCAGGGTGGTCCGGAGGTGAGGGGGAGAAGAGTTTAGATTGTGTCAGGGAGCCCAGAAGGGGAGAAAGGTATAAGTGTTGTTGGGAGACGGCTAGAAGAGTGGTCTCAGGGGGTGGGCAGGGCATTGGCATTGCAATATGTGTCGGGGGAAGGGGTGATCTTGTGCTGTTGGGGGAGAAGATCAAGGGGATGTCTGTTCTGGGTGGTGTAAGTGCTGGCAACAACAGCATAGATTGAAAAATTTGCATCTACAGGTGTAGTAGCCAACGCTTCTACATATAAAACCGTACAGGGACCATGTTGGTTTTGTGCATGTCTGTATTTCTAAAATCGCTATAAATACACGTCTATTTGATGGCATCCATACAGGTATTTTACTAAAGACTCCATATTTGGCCAGGGGACTTATGCAGATTACTCTTCAATTCCTCACTAAATCTTCTTCACCCCCTCTTCTCCCTCTCCATTACCATCTTTCCCCCTCAACCTCTATCACCCCTTCTTCCTTTTCTAAAATCTCTGTTGAGGAAACCTCTCTTCTTCTTCTTTCCTCCTCTAAACTCGCTCCATGTTCTTCTGATCCTATCCCCACCCATCTCCTCCTCTGTCATCCCTTCCATCTGATATATTCTCAACCTTTCACTCTCCACTGCCACCTTCAAACATGCTGTAATCACTCCTCCTCAAAAAACCCTCACTTGACCCTTCTTGTCCTTCTAATTATCGACCCATCTCCCTTCTCCCATTCATTTCCAAAATTCTTGAAGTACAGTTCTCCACCACTGTCTCGAATTTCTCTCCTCTCTAGCCCTCTTTGATCCACTTCAATCTGGTTTTCGTTCATTTCATGCTACTGAAACAGCTCTTGTCAAAGTCTCCAGTGATCTGTTCCTCGCTAAGTCCAAAGGCCTTTATTCAGTTCTCCTTCTTCTCAGTCTTTCTGCTGCTTTTGATACTGTTGACTACCTCCTCCTCCTTGACACTTTATCCTCTCTTGGTTTTAGAGACCCTGTACTGTCTTGCTTCTCTTCTTATCTCTCCAATCGCTCTTTCAGCATTTGTTCAGGAGGTTACTCCTCTACTGCCATTGCTCTCTCAGTTGGTGTACCTCAAGGGTCTGTTCTGGGCCCTCTCTTTTTCTCTCTCTATATCTAGTCCCTTGGTGCCCTCAACTCATGACTTTCAGTATCATTTTTATGCTGATGAATCTCAAATCTACCTACACCTGACATCTCTCCTTCGCTCCAAACTCATATCCCCACTTGCTTATCTGACATTGCCGCCTGGATGTCTTACCGCTGCCTAAAATAGAACTTCTTATTTTTCCCACAAACCCTCCTCCCCCCTTCCTCCTTTCTCTATCATTGTTGACAACGCTCTTTCCTCTTCCTGTTTCCTCGGCCCGCAATCTTGGGGTCATCTTTGACTCCTCCCTTTCCTTTTCCACACATATTCAACATATAGCTAAAACCTGTCGTTTCTTTCTCTACAATATTAACAAAATTCATCCTTTCCTCTCTGAACACACTTCTAAGGCTCTTGTCCACTCTTTGTTCACCTCCCGTCTTGACTATTTCAACCTCCTACTTGCTGGTCTCCCGCAGTGTCTTCTCTCTCCTCTTCAAGCCTATCCAGAACTCTAATTTTCCGCCAACCCCAATATTCTCATATAACCCCTCTTTGAAAATCACTTCACTGGCATCCCTTCTGTTTCCATATCTAATTCAGACTTATCCTTCTAGCATAAATGCATTCACTCTACTGCCCTTCAGGACTGGCCTGTCCACTAGGTGAGCTAGGCAGCTGCCTAGGGTGGCTGGCCTGGGTGGACTGTGGCAGTGGCATGGGTGGGTAGCAGTGATGGCGGCAGCACACATGGGCAGCTGCACTGCCCCCCCCCCAGCTGCCACGATTCTGTTCGGGGAGGAGGCAGGCAGCAGCAGTATTTCCAAAAGCAGCAGCGAAAAGCTGCTGCTTTTGGAAATACTGTCGCTGCCTGCCTCCCCCTTCCGAGACGGAATTGGTGTCATCTGGGGGGGGGGGCAGTGCAGCTGCCCATGTGTGCTGCCGCCATCACTGCTACCCACCCATGCCACTGCCACAGTCCACCCAGGCCAGCCACCCTAGGCAGCTGTCTAGGGTGGCAGAAACCATTGGGTTGGCCCTGCTGCCCCTCATTACCTTTCCTCTTCTCTCTCTCACACCCCTCCTCGTGAACTCCGCTCCTCCTCTGGCTTTCTTCTCTCTGTGCCCTTTTCTTCTTCTGCAAACTCCAGACTTCGATCTTTTCACCTTGCTGCTCCTTATGCCTGGAACAAACTTCCTCTATCTTTACATCAAGTCTCTTCTCTCCCCCTCTTCAAATCCATGCTAAAGGCTTACCTCTTCGAGGCCGAATTTGGATCCTAATCCCTCGTTCTCCTTGTGTCTCCTATTTGAACCCCCTTGTTTCTCTTGCATTGCTCGGTCTGTCTTGATTAGATTGTAAGCTCTACGAGCAGGGACCGTCTTCTTTATATGTTTGTATAATGCTGCATATGCCTTGTAGTGCTTTATAAATGATTAATAGTAGTAGTAGTAGATCCCAACCTGGACATCTCAATTGCTATCTCAGCATTCTCTATAAAATCGACCTTTACCTATCATGCTATTTCGTTTATTTTAAACATAGATTGGATGTAGGGCACCTTCTTGTCTTCTTTGGATGGCTGCTAAAATGCTTTTCTTTTTAATTGACCCAAATATTCTTTGGTGCATTAGCTGTCATGAGTGAGGGACCTCCGGTTCCAAAGGGGTGCACACAAGTCATGTTTTCAGGATACTCTTAATGAAGATGAATGAGATATATTTGTATGCAGTTGAAGCACTATGAATTCAAATCTATTTTCTTCATATTTACTTAAACTCAATTATGTGCCTAACTGCAAAAACCAAAATGTGGAAGATATAATACGTTACCATAAAATAAAATCATAATACAATAGAGTAAAAGCACAACTAGGCATCCTTCATCATTATTAGTACAACACCAAAATCAGCACAAAATAACAAATCATATCATACCAATACAATCAAATTATCACCCACCCCAATCAATAAAGCAAGAAGATCTCAAAAGCATCTTGAAAAAAAGTCTAGGTTTTATCACCTTCGGGGGTCATTCTGTCCTGCTATTCGTCCCCATCACTAACCTCCCCATATGAACAGGGAGGACTAGTTGGGAGCGTTCCAGAGGTAGAGCAAGGGCGTGATGTGGCGGCCCTGGACATACAGGGCCGATTCTGAGGTCGGCCCTGTATGTCCAGGGCCTTCATGCTAGACGGGGGACATATTCCACCATGAAGGTGGAATAAGTTCCCCTGGACGGCAGGGGACCGCGGCGCGGGACATGGGCAGGCAGTTGAGAGGGTTCACGCAGTTCCTTGCAGCCCAACCCAGGCCTTAGAATGCTAGATTGGTGGTCAGGCTACGGGGAATGGGAGTCGCTCTGGGGCGGCTGGCAATCGCGGCTCGTGAATGGAGCCACGGTGCCATGGCGGCAGGACATCATGGCACTGTGCCTGCATTCATGAGCTCGGTTGAGTTAGGTAGTCGCCAGGATGTACAGCCAGGCAGAATCATGTCCCGGCCTGCATGTCCAGGCGCTAGACCCAATTCTGATCCTGCAGGGACCGCAGGATCAGAATCGGGTCTAACTGTGCACAGTCCAATTCTGCCCAGCTGTACAGGAGGCTGGACATCCTATTGTGAATGGGCCTCTTTGTGAAAAACAAATAGTCTTGCAAAAATCTGACGTACAGAGGTAGGATCCTATACAGCTGAACGCTCTTCCACAAGAAGACTTTCAATGCACCTCCTTCAGTAAAGGGCTATTAAGCAAAAATCCATGAGAGGAGCAAAGAGTAAAAAGAGAGGCGGGATTGCACTGAGCCCACGAATAGCCTTAAAAACCAGACATAAGACCTTAAACTGAATACAGTATGTCACTGCGAGCTAATGCAAAGATTTACTGTAAGTACTGGTGTCAAGCTTGTGCTGTAGGGGATATCAGAGACAATCCAAGCAGTGGCATTTCGGACCAGCTGTAATGAATAAGAATATTTTTAGGGAGTTTAACTAAGACTATTACAGTAATCCAAGTGTGTCTGGACTAGTTGCCTTAGATGATTCTGATTCAGAATGTTGGGCTTGTTGCATGAGTCATAAAGGAACAAAGCTGGAACCACAATAAGTATATTCTGAAAACTCGACCGGTATGTGACTCAAGGATCAGAAGTCCCACTTCTGGGATAAGTGAATAAATACACTTAAAATTCTTTAATTGCCTATCTGCCCAATTTTATCAAATAAGAATTGTTTGGAAGATAAAGCAATGCAATATGTATAGTCCTTTTGGGCAACAAAATGAAGTAAGATTGGTGCACGTTAAAACCTGATTTTGGGATAAAAATTCTTTGCTACAGCTGTGGCCAAAATAAGACAGTAAATTGAAACAGCTTATAAATTGCTTGAATCAGTAAGCTTAAGCTTGTGGAACGAGCAGTCGGAGAGGAATCTATAACTGAAAAGAAATATATGGTCTCGTATTATCTAAGCCTGCTTTAAGTAAATTATACAAATTAAGAAACATGGTGAATTCATTTCATTCAACAGTAATCATAAAGTGACTCCAAGGAGTTTTTTGACCTATGATTACAATTCCTAAATAACTAAAGGAGTGTATGTGTGCGAGGTCTTTTTCTCCTTAAGTAAATGATTTAGGACCCGATTTTGGAAGGCCTTTAAAAGGGTAACTGCCCTAGTTACCCGTGTAAAGGCCGAATCCAGGATTTTCCAAGGGCACCTACACGGATAGCGCCCTTTGACAATCCCAGAGATGTTTCTATTGCGCCCAGATCCTATCCGGCATGTTAGGGGGGGTTCCGGGCAGAGCGGAGGCTGGCCATGGCACTACATATGTAGCACCGATTTTCGGTGCTACGTGTTACCTCACCTATCTTTATGGCGCAGGGGCTAATCATGTATCATTGAAAATCGGTGCTACACAGGTAGCTCCTGCGGCTTCCTGGCTGTGTGGCATGACCCAGATTTTCAGTGCTAGGGCTGCATAAGACCTCGGCATTGAAAATCCGGATTAGGTGGAAAGGGAGCGGGCTATGTGTCAATGCGGCGCATGGCACTGCTCTGTTCAAAATTGGGCCCTTAATCTTTAGGGTGATTAGATAATTTTATCTGATCACAAGAGTGCTGATAATGTATTGAATTCTCAGCAGATGTGAACTGATAGAGGTTCATTTTACATAGAAACATAGAAATATGATGACAGAAAAAGACCACATGGCCTATCTAGTCTGTCCTTCCATAACAACTACAACAGTCCCCTTTTTACCTTTAGAGATCCTCTGTGTTGGTCCCATGCTTTTTTGAATTCAGTTACTGTCCTCATCTCTACCACCTCCACTGGGAGACTATTCCACGGATCCAGTACTCTTTCCGTAAAGAAATATTTCCGCATATCACTCCTGAATCTATCTCCCTTCACCCTTATCCCATGTTCCCTCGTAGCAGAACTTGCTTTCAATTGAAAGAGGCTCTCCCCCTCTACATTTATGCCACGGAGGTATTTAAACATCTCAATCATATCACCTCTATCCCACCTTTCCTCTGAGGTGTACATATTAAGATCCTTCAGTCTGTCCTCATATGCTTTATAATGAAGACCTCTAATCATTTTAGTAGCCACCCTCTGCACTGACTCCATCCTGTTCACATCCTTTTGAAGGTGCGGTCTCCAGAATTGCACACTATACTCCAAATGAGGTAGCACCAAAGACTTATACAGAGGCATTATCACCTCCTTTTTCTGCTAGCCATTCCTCTCCGTATGCACCCAAGCATCCTTCTAGCTTTTGCCGTTGCCTTTTCTACCTGTTTAGCTACTTTAAGATCACAGACACAACCACGCCTAGCTCCCGCTCTTCTTTAGTGGACAAAAGTACTTCACCCCCTATACTATATTGCTCCCTTGGATTGCTGCAGCCCAAATGCATGACCTTACATTTTTTAACATTAAATCCCAGCTGCCAAATTCTAGACCATTCTTCAAGCTTAGCTAGATCCCTTCTCATGTTATCTACACCTTCCTGGATGTCTACTCTATTGCAGATTTTGGTATCATCTGCAAAGAGGCAAACCTTACCCGACAGCCCTTCCGCTATATCACTAACAAAGATGTTAAACATAAACAGACCAAGGACAGATCCTTGGGGCACACCACTAGTAACATCCTTCTCCTCAGAGTGCGCTCCATTTACTTGTACTCTTTGTCGCCTCCCACCCAACCAATTTCTAAGCGAAGCAGTAACTTTAGGGTCCATCCCTAGGGTGCTCAGTTTGTTTATAAGTTGCCTGTGAGGAACAGTGTCAAAGGCTTTACTGAAATCTAAATACACCACATCTAGGGCTCTCCCTTGGTCCAACTCCCTGGTCACCCAGTCAAAGAAATCAATCAGATTTGTCTGACAAGACCTGCCTCTGGTCCTGTAATTTGCTGGACTCCAGAAACCTCACTATTTTCTCTTTCAACAGCGTTTCCAATAATTTACTCACCACCAAAGTTAAACTAACCGGCCTGTAGTTTTCAACCACATCCTTACTTCCGCTTTTGTGTAAAGGCACCACATGAGCCTCTCTCCAGTCCTTTGGCACCACTCCCGACTCCAACAAGGCATTGAAAAGGTCAGTCAGTGGAGCTGCTAGAACGTCCCCAAGTTCCCTCAGTATTCTAGCGTGTATCCCATCTGGTCCTATCGCTTTGTCTACTTTAAGTTGAGCTAGTTTCTCACGAACACAGTCTTCTGAAAATTGTTGAAGATGTCCCTTGCTTCTGTTTCTGTTTACGGGTGTTTTCTGAGGTCCTGCTCCTGGTTCTTCATCTGTGAACACAGAACAGAAATATTTGTTAAGCAATTCCACTTTATCCTTATCAGCTTCTACATATTCCTCCCCTGCACCCTTGAGTCTGACAATACCACTTTTGCCCTTCCTCTTCTCACTAATATATCTGAAAAATGTCTTATCCCACCATTTTATTGCATTGGCTATTTCCTCCTCCTTTTGAATCTTTGCCTTCCTGACTACTTTGCTAGCTTCTCTAAGTTTTTCCAAATACAGATGCCTGTCTTCCTCTCTCTGTGATCTCTTGTATTTCATGAAGGCCTCCCTCTTTTTCTTCACTTTTTCAGCTACTTCTTTCGAAAGCCATAGCGGTCTCCTTCTCCTTTTACCTTTATTCACCATTTTAACAAAAAGGTTGGTTGCCCTTAAAATATCCCCTTTCAGTTTTGCCCACTGTTTTCTACATCCCCAAGCTGTTCCCATCCCACTAAAGACTCCCTGAGGTATTGGCCCATCTTGGCAAAGTTAGTCTTCCTAAAGTCTAAGATCCTCACCTTTGAATGGATTCTAACAGCCCTAGTCCTAATATTGAACCACACCATCTGGTGATCACTGGATGCAAAATGATCTCCCACTACAACATCAGAAACACTTTCACCATTGGTAAGCAGCAAGTCCAGTATGGCCCCTTCACGTGTGAGGTCTGTTACGAATTGCCTGAATAGTTCTCCCTGTAGAGAATCCAGGATCTCCTTACTTCTAGATGATACTGCAGCAGGAATGTGCCAATCAACATCTGGCATATTGAAATATCCTATCAGTAGGACTTCCCCTTTCCTAGCAATGCTGCGTATGTCTTCAATTAATTCTCTGTCCACCTCTTCCTCTTGTGAGGGAGGTCTGTATATCACACCAATGCAAATAGATTTCTCTTTCCCTCTTTCTAGTTTAACCCACAATGCCTCCTCTCTCCCTTATAAGCTCTGTAATTCCAAAGCTTTAATAGTAGTTTTTACATATGGTGCCAATCCTCCTCCCTTTCTTCCTACCCTGTCCTTTCTGAATAAAGTATAGCCAGGTATAGTGAGTCACAAGGAGCAAAAGACGTATGGTGGTCAAAGATGATTTTATTGAAAAGGACCCCAACGCGTTTCGGCAAACACCTTCCTCAGGGGGCATACAGCTAAGTCAAAACTACAGCTAAAAGTATCTTAAATGCGTATGTGCAAAGAAAGAACTGAGTGTAGCTTAAACGATGAATGTCTGCGATCTATCAAAACTGGTTCTGACCACCATACGTCTTTTGCTCCTTGTGACTCACTGGACGCTACTGCAAGAGCGCGCGCTCTTTTTTGTTTTTTCTAGCCAGGTATAGTTACATTCCAATCATGGTTTTCTGTGAACCATGTTTCTGTAACTGCAACTAAATCCGAGTCAGCCACTCCCACCAAAGCTTCAACATCAGAGATCTTATTTCCCATGCTACGGGCATTTATACACACTGTTTTCCATATGTTATCCCTGTTACCCATTTCCATAAAGGTATTTAATGTATCACCTACCTGGGGGCTTTCTTCACCCATTCCCAACGAATCTAGTTTAAAGCCAGTCTACTACCGAAGACACGTTGACCTTTCTTGGACAGGACAAATGGATGCCATCTCTGCTCTGCAACCCTTGGAACAGCATCCCATGGTCTAGGAAACCAAAACGCTCTCGATGACACCATCCACGCAGCCATGCATTCATCTCCAGGATGCAAGCCTCTCTGCCTTGGCCTTTACCCTCCACAGGGAGGATTGAAGAGAACACCACCTGTGCACCTAACTGCTTCACCCTCTGTCCCAGAGCCATGAAGTCACTTTTGATACGTTCCGAGGGATACCTAGCAGTATCATTTGTTCCAACATGGATTAGCAACATTGGGTAATAGTCAGTGGGCTTGATGAGTCTCGGCAAACTCTCCGTAACATCTTGGATTTTGGCACCAGGCAGACAGCATACCTCTCTGGACATCAAGTCTGGTCGGCAGATGGACGCCTCAGTACCCCTCAGAAGAGAGTCTCCAACCACCACTAACCTTCGCTTCCTTGTGGTCACTGATTCTGCAACTTTGGAGTACTTGAGCTCTGGTTCTTCCCTTTCCAGGGATGCTTTCACCTCCTCCACTTCCAGGGCTGCATAATGGTTCTTCAATTTAAGGGCTGGAGAAGTTGGATTGGTGATTTTGCAGGCCCTGGTGACTTGTGTCCAACCATCCACATTCTGTTGGAACCCATCTTCTTCTCTGCTGGAGAGCTTGTTTGCTGCAAGAAGCATCACATCAATGTACTTCTCACTGTCTTGAATGCTCCTCAGCCTCACCACCTCCTCTCTGAGTTCCTCCACTTGTTTCCTCAGAGCTTCAGCATGGAGGCACCCTGCACATGGAACCAGTCCTTCAACTGGCATTAGGACCTCTGTCTGGACAGAGGCAGAAGCTGTAACGGGGGCAACAGCTTTAGCGATACGATTTTTCCCAGCCATTGTTCTGTTCGTGGAGCTTAGGTATCTGTTAAAGCAAAAGAGAGAGATCTACCAAGTACCAGCCAGTTTCCCAGCTATCCTTTCAGAGAAAAAGCAGTTAAATCTCTTTAATTATATTCAAAATGTGCTGCTCCAAGTCTCTGTGCTTTGTTAAATGTGGAGGTGCCCTATAAAGCAAGACTGCTCACTAGGGGTGGGTGAGAGTTGGGGTTGGTAGGGAGGGAACTAACACTTGATTAGGTGTCAGCAGTTCCCAAAACTGAGAAGTTTACTAGAGTTCAACAACCTACTCTGCTCAAGGAAATTTCTACTAAAGCACCAAAAAGAAAGTAACTTTGCTTTAAAAATATACAAAAACCCTTTTAAGAGCTCCCAGTCAGAGAGCTAGCAATTTAATAAAAATAAACCCTCAAATCCTTACCGTTGTTTGACCTTTAGAGTCCCTGTTAGGAATGCCTCAACAGGGCAGGGCTCTGGAACCTTTTATGCAGGCCTCAGCTGCTCTCAGGTAATCAGGCCCACTAACTCTGATTAGACATAAGACAGCCCATTGATAACAGAGACCAAAGAACAAGTTTCACTCATAAACAGTGCTTTTTTCCTAGAAGAAACAGTGTTGGTATATGCAGGGTTCTTTCATTACTATATGAAGACCATGAGTTAGTTTTAGCTGCAGTGAAAAAGGTGCCGCTACTTCATACCACTGGGCACCCCCTCAAAAACAGCCCTACTCATAAATAACACTATAGCTCTGCATCAAACAAAAAAAAGAAAACTCATTAGCTTTTTGCAAAATGTCAGCACAGTTTGCTCCAGCTGTAAACAGAAACTGAAAATGCTGCAGTTCTCTGTTTACTCTTTTTACCAGTTTTAATCAAAGGCACAACCAGCATCCCCCTTTGAGAGGACTGCAAAGCTCTGATGGTGCACAACTTTTCAAACAATTCAACAAGTATAGTATTTTTTTGATTATGGAGTGTTTTGAAAGTAATCATCAATAACAAACTGAGCCAGTGAAGTTTAGCCAGGGCCAGCTTTGTATGTCTCTTCTATTGGTCTCTGCATTCTGGACCAAATGTAGTCTGTGCCTGGTCTTTCCTGGCAAGTCCTTGTATAAACCATTGCAATAGTCCAGTATTAGAAGCATTAAAGCCCGAGTACCATGCTTAATGCCCCCTAAGCTGTTCAACCAGTCGCAATTTATGGAAGCAGACTATGCTACTTCTGTATTTGAAGATGGAAGGAGAATCCTTGTCCAATAGTACACCTAAATTCCTAATGGTGTCCTTAACAAGTATAACCTTCCCACCAATTTGAAGTCTTATTAACACTGTAGTGCAATCCAGAACACCCACAAAACGTAATTCTATTTTGGCTACATTCAAACACAGGCCACTAGCCTGCAACCAGTCAGTCAGTTGCACAAGCCAATCATTCAACAAGGAAATCACCAGATCCAGCAATTTTCCTTGCTGCTGAAGTCAGTATTTGAATCAATAGCAATATGCCCTATTTACGAATCAATTGCCCAAAAGATTGCAAACAAATATTAAGTAGGAGGGATGACAGAAGATCCTTGTGGCACCTTCCATGTCAATGATTTTACCAAAGACCACTGATCCTTCCATCTAACCTTAAAGGGCCTACTTTTTAGGAAGGAATCTAGCCTCAACCATACTTCACCAGGGAAGCCTACTTGTTTATTTTTATTTTATTTATTTATTTATTTTAATTTCTTATATACCGCACTCTTTGAAATCAGCGCGGCTCACAGAGAACAAACAAAACCAGAACAGGCTGTTCGGTATTACATATAACAGGAGTATCAACTTGGAGCAACATGGGAAAACTATTTACATGGAATATGCAATCTGTTAATTAGATAACATACTCTAACTATGTACATGATTTAGCTTGGGTGTTGGGGGCGAGAATGAAAAGAAAGAAAGAAAAGTGGTTGGATATGTAGTGGGACTATTATGTTAACTTCATATGGGGTAGTATTTGGTGAATAGGATGAATTTAAGGGCCTTTCTGAACTGGGCTAAGTCGGTTATGGTACGGATGTCAGAAGGGAGGGAGTTCCAGCATTTTGGTGCGCAAAACAAGAAAGCTCTGTTCGCTGTTGACATCTTCTTTACAGAATAGATTACTAATAGTCCTATAACTTGCACATCCATCTCCTTTACAGCCCAGGGTTAGCCTCTTGTCTCCTTTAGCTTCAAGGGAAAACAGCCCTGCCCTAAAGAGACTTTCAATAGCTCCCCTCACCCAAAGAAACAAATTCTCATTACAACACTTTAGCCCCCACACAGGGGCTCGATCTGCTGCATAGTAAGTCGCCTTCGTTGCTCCCATTAATTGTTTCATCTTGTCTACCTGCTTTTCAGTGTTGGAATGTCAATTACCTGTACTGCTGCAGAGAATGTGCTTAGCACTCGCACGTACAGTTCTACATCTCGCTCCATAGCGCTAAGAAACACATGGACACAGGCGTGACCGGGAGACTAAGAATACGGGTTTCAGATGGAAAGGCAGCTCCAAGAGGCAGGAGGGTAGATCTCATTTAATTAAGAATAGGGAGAACTTTATTCAAGAAAGCAGATGTCTCTCCTTCCCTATAAGGAAACAGGAAGCAAAGTTTGTGCAAATTCCAAGAAATTACCCACAAGCCACCTTTTAAATAGAAATGCAAAGAAAATATAAAATTGGTATAGCAAAGCGAGTAAATGTTCACACCAAGAATCAGAAGCAAGGAATTTTCATTTTCTTAGTTTGAATATCTAAAGGCAGTTTGAGAAGGTGGGATTTGCAAGGCCGGCCCCAGAGTTGGTTCAAGGTGTTGGCACCCTAGGAATACGTTAAGCCTTACGCCCTCCCCTGGCTGTCAGAATCTATTGTCTAGCTTTGAATGCTCTGCTCTTTGTTGTACACCCCCCCCCCCCCCAAGAAGCTAACATCCTAGGCAACTGCCTAGCTTGCCTACTGGTTGAGTCAGCCCTGGGGATTTGAGGACTGGGAGTATAGCTACAGGAAATCAAGCCTCAAACTTCAGTCCTCTAAAAATCTATATAAACAAAGCAGGAAGTGTATCGGGGGGAGGGGGAAGAGGGCTGTAAGACAAATTTGCTCTTAGAGCCCCGTTTTGTTTCCTCCACCCCTTTATCTTTTCTCCCCGTTAATTATTAAGTTGTTTGTCTCTTTTAAGGTAATCTATATACTATTTTAATATATTGGCATGTAAACACAAATCCACAAACAAAAAATAAATGCAATTTTTTGTAGTATGCTAATTCAGATATGCCACATACAGACTAACTTTACAAGTAAATGTTAGCCAATAAAATCACATGTTGTTTAACTTGAATCTACAGTAATTTTCCACTGAGCATAATTACCTGGTGATGTGTTTGCTGTACCTTCTATAAATGCCTACAAAAGACTTGTTAAATAAATGAATAAATAAGATACATCTGCCAAAATAAAGTCTTAAAAAAATAAGATAACATAAAGCAATTAAAGACATGGCGCAACCCAGACCTTAGAAATTCTTGCTGAATGTAGGAGTCAGCGGCTGAGATCCCTCTCAACAGTGCCAGTGAAGTTCGAGTGGGAGGAGGGAATCCCTCTGAGATCAACCACAGCTCTTTTAGAAACTGATTTACTAAGATTTTTCCCCTGTTCTGTGCCTATGCACATAGAGAGTTTAGTAAGTCAATCCCTTATGATGCTTCTGCATATCACTGGCAAAAGCCATCCTTCTCCCTTCCCCTAGCATGCTGTCAGCTATGTGGTGGCACCCACTTGTTAGATGAAGCAAAAAAGCAATTGCCTCTTTGCTTCACATATCACCATGGTCTGGCTTCCCTCTAGTCTTCATCCAGTCTTTCATACCTCCCCCTCCAGCCTTTACTCAATCTGTCTTTCTTTCATATCCAGTCTCCTAGTCTTCAACCAGTCTCTCGCTCTCTCTTTCATACCCTTCCACCTTCTAGCCTTCACTTAGTTTCTCTCTATTTCATACCTCCCCTTCCAGCCTTCATCCAGTCTCTCTCTTTCATACCCCCCTTCTTGCCTTCACCCAGTGTCTCTCTTTCATACCCCCCCTCCCTGCTTTCACCCAGTCTCTCTCTTTCATACCTCCCCTTCCGACCTTCACCCGGACCTCTCTCTTTCTCTTTCTCTCTCGAGCTTCGGAGGTGGCTACCTCTTCCCTTTGCCTTGTTTTCAGTTGCAGAAGAAGTGCTCTTGCTACCTCACCACTATAATTCACCTCTTTGCAAGCTTGAGCCACATGGCAGAGGAAATTTGAGCTGGTCTTGTGGTTTCAACTCTCAGGGAAGTCTAGGTCCAGTAATTGTATGCCCCCTTTAGCTACACTTTTTTTCTTGCATCATTTCGTCTACTCCCTCCATAAGAGTTCTGCAATATTCATAAAATCTGCTCTTACTCTTTATTCCTGTAACATTCTGTTCTATTCCCCTTTCTTTTCATCCTTAGATTGTTATTCCTTGTTCTGTGGCCTTCCTGTCCCTGCTGTTCAAATACTTCAGTTCCTCAAAGGTTCTGTTGCATGCCTGGTTTGATGTCTTTCATACTACTGTCTTAATGATCTTTCTGCACTGCCTCCGTCAAATTCCACTAGCTCCTAAATCTTTTACATGGGCTCCCTGCACCCAACCCTCAAGCCCAAACCCTTATCTGAGCGCTCTCCTCTTTGTTATAAATTTACACATTCCCTCCACTTGCAGGCCTCCATCTTACTCTATATCTTCTTAGACACAGAGATGGTGAAAACAAAAAAAAATCCCAATAACCCAACAAAATCATTGCGAATGTGAAGAGTACAGGGGATGCTGGAGTGGTATCGTCTCTACACCCTCCCAATGTTTTATGGCTCAGAGGAACACTTTTCCAATGCCTGTTCTTGCCTGGAGCAGGTCTAAGCTTGGACAGCCCTGTAGACATCCCCAATGTTTTTGTTATTGAGTTTGTTTTCACCATCTCTGTGTCTTTGAGACATACCCAGGTTGGAATGCTATTCCAGTGAGGTTTATGTGGACAGCTCCGTAGATGTCCATATTGGGCATGTCCACATTTGTGTGATCATGCCCGGACTTGGATGTGCCTGCTTTTTTTGAGGACGTTCTGGCTTGGATGTCCCAGAGTTTACTTGGATGTCCTTTGTAAAATGTGTCTTTAAGGATGCATAAGTTCAGCTGTTGAGGGCCCCTACAAAAAGTAGTAGCTCAGGCCTATTTTAAGGTCCAAACCTATTTCACTTTCTTTTATAATCTTATTAAAAAGACCTTTTTTCAAATTCATTGCAGTCGTGAATTTATTACCTTCAGATTAGGATTCATACTTGTACTATGGAGCCGATATTCAATAGCCGCAACCAGTACTTGTAAAGCGATTGGCCATAGCCCTTTTAAGTTAGGCCTCAATATTCAATGCCGGGGTCATATCCAGCCACCGGCATTGAAAATCTGGCTTACCGGCTTAGTGCTTTAGCTGACCAGTCAGCAGTAATATCCAACCTCTGGCCAGATAGCTAACCAGTCTTTTTTGCCCTAACTTTAGCCGGGGTACGTTAACCGTCCAGCCGACTGATTAACTCAGGTGCCGCCCCCAGAACACCCAGTGCTACGCAGTTAGCATGGGCCGTGCAGCAGAGTTAGGAGGTGATGTAAATTGGCACAAAATGGCTATGTGCAGCTAAATATCCCGCTCACTGGGATTAATGTGGTTAGCAGGACTGCTAACCGCATTAATCCTTCTGAATATGTCTTCCTATATATTTTAAGTGCCTTGCAGAAAACAAATCCTGTGATTCAAATCAAATTTTGACGTCCAGTGTTTTTAATTTCCCAGGAATTCTTGGAAAAGTCTCAGTTACAAGCTTTCCATGGAGACCAGCTCATCCAAAGCAACCACTATGCTGTTGACTCGATCAGACCAAAGTGCATTGAGCTCAGGCGTATTTGTGATGACTTCACCAACGAGACTAAGAAAAAATATGATATTCTAAGAAAATCTCTTGAGCTACATATGCAGCTTGACAAGGTAAGCAGTTACTGCCCGTAACAAAGAATAGGGCTTTTTGTTGGGTTTTTTTTGTGCCATTAAGTCAGTGTTGACTCATAGCGACCCAGCTACCTCTGGGTTTTCTTGGCAATGTATCACTGGAAGTAGATTGCCAGCCTTTTCTTCCGAGGCAATGGAGGGTAAAGTGACTTGCCCAAGGTCACAAGGAGTGCCAGTAGGAATTGAACCCTTGATCTTCTGGGTACTGGGCAGTTGCTCTAACCACTAGGCTACTCCTCCACTCAAAGAGTAGTTAAGGAAATTATAAGCATTTCTGCTGTTTCCAGTCATTAACTTGCCTCCACTGGAGGCGAGATGCTATTTGATACCTCTCGAGAAAGTGTCTCAAAATGGATTTGTTTTGCACATAGCATGACGAGCAATCATAAGCCAGGGTAAACTGAATACGACCAGCATCTCTCAGATTCACTGCTAGTGTTTTTCCTAATATTTATATTGTGACAAAGAGCTTCTTCTTTGGCACAATATCAATGTGTGCCCAGTATTTGTTTTCATCAAGCCAGTGACGTCCAATACAATTAAGATTGTTTGTGTCTCTTTCTGTCTCATTTTTTGTGATCTCTTGTGACGTACTGAGGTCTCTTTCTCTCTCTCCATGCACAGAAGAGACCAGTAGCTAGACAGGTGCAGCACTGGGGAAACAATTGGCTTTAGACTACTTTTGTAAATTAGGGGGCAGTTTTGCACTTATCATGACAGTCGTGAACCTCACTGCTTAGCCAGGGTACATGGGGTATCATCTCAGTCTCTCAGATTTACTGCCAATGTTCACAGTAGTACTTGCATTGTGCCAAAGAGAGCCTCCGTCTGGAATTCATAAGATGTAACACTTATTAGGAACCTGTCAAGGTGTGATTGAAAATTGCTCTTAATCAGGCCAGTGGTTCCCAATACAATGAGAAATATTTCCAGATCTTTCTGCCCGATTTTCTTGGTCTCTGACTGCATTTCTTGGTACTTCAGAATCTTCTCCCTCGCCACGTGATCCACAGAATAATCTCTTGGAACTGACGCCTCTATTATCAATGCCGTTCTGGTGTCTTTCTTCTTTTCCACTATATAGGGTTTATTTGCATCCAGTTTCTTATCCATTGGAATGGGGTTGTCCCGAGTTATCAGAACTTCTGCGTTCTCTGTAATTTTCTTAGGGTCATTAGCCCTATGAATCTCCTTATTTTTCCACCTTTCCATGTTAAAGATGGAGTAACAGGGATATTTTGAAGAATATCATTGTAAATTAGTTCTCTTATTAGGAGGCTATGAATTTGGAAACAGAGCCTGTTTTAAGAAGGACATAAGAATGAGGCCTTCCTGTATCTATATCTATCTGTCTCCAAAAGAAATCAGATGTAAATAGTTTAATGTTATGAATCCAAGTTACTATGTCCTGTTCAATGTAAGCACAAGGCACCTCCCCTGCCTTGTGCAAAATTGTTAACTGTAAACCGCACTGATGTCAAATAGCGTGGTATAGAGAAGCTAGAAATAAATAAATAAATAAGCTAGAAATAAATCTTAACGGCGTGTTTACTAGGCTGGGCTAATGGTTAGTACACGCTATTTGAACTAGGCTCCATGTTATTCAATGGCACCTAGTTACAAATAGCACCTGCTAACCATTAGCCCAGCTTAGTCAACATGCCTCTTAGATTCAGATATTACTGCAGCCACGAAGAGATCGATATTCAGTGGGAGAGTCTCCATATAGAGATAAGCGGATATCTTATCTGCTTAGTTTTGTGTTAATTCTCAGCCACGTTCTCCCTGTACTGTAAGTATTACTGCTGAATAAGCAGCCGCAGATTGACATGGATATGAAATTCATTTCAGTTAGGACAACTGTTTATGTGATGCTACTTAAATGGATAAACACTAGTTGTATTGTTATCTCGTTAGTTTTAAGTCATGCTCCTGGAACCCCTCCGGCTACCTCCTTTTATGCAAATTTTATGCTAGACATCAAAATGTCCAGCCAAATGTTGTCCATATCCCCGCACAGAATTTTCATTTCTAAGGATTTATCTGTTTAACACCTAATGTTAAATGGTTAAATCTTTTTGAATATTGTCACTATGGGAATTCCAAAGACATCACTGCAGCTCCAGAAATGGAGCTAGCTTCCGACAGAGACATGAAAAGCCCAGTTCCCATTAATGCACATATTAATGGAATCAGTCATGAATTGCATAAAATGAACTATGGACCAGTTTTTAAAACAAGGACTTTTTCCAAAAAGTAGAACTTCTTATGTTACTTGATTGCACCACGTGATTTACGATAAAATTCTTAACCAAAATCATACATGATGATCCCCCTTTCAAGACTATCACAGAGCCCTGACAGTAGTTTACTGCTTTTATTTATTTATGAGTGCTCTAGCACTCAAGGTACTAAATTTATTTAATTTATTTATTTAGCAACGTTTCCATACCACTGTATCTACAAGTCACAGTGGTGTATAGGGAACGAATATAATTTTACATGGAACGTAGCTGAAACTAGTTTAACAGTTGTAACAAGAGAATAACATGTAACTTAACAATGCATTAAACAGGGGTGGGGGAGATTATTGTACATGGTGTTAGATAAAGTGTGGGGAGTTGGGGGTGGGAGGCTACGTAATGGAACCGAAGCGTTCCAGGAACAGGTGAGTCTTTAGTTTGTGGCAAAACTCTCCAATGTCATTTGAAGAGCGAAGTTCTGGGGTGAGGGTCTTCCAGATGGTGGGTTTGTAGAATGAGAAGGGTCTGTTGGAGGTAGATGTATTGGTTTGAGGAAATGCGACTGGGACCATTAGCAGGTTGTGGCTGGCCTTTCTTCTAGATCTATTTGTTGAGAGGTTCAAAAGTTGAAGGATGTTTGCTGAGAGACCGTGTGCTGTTATTTGAGTATAACCATTAAAGTAGCATAGTTTTTCCACGTAGGGACATGTTTTCTGAGATTCGCAAAAACGAGCGTAAGTCTGGCACTCAATCCATGCTAGCAAATGGAGGTGTGTCTGGCATGTGCCCATGTTGCTGGTATGAGTATTGTGTCATCTCCATGCTCATTACCTTTGGCACGATCAGCAGAGGTGCACTTACCACCACCACCACCCAATGAGGTAGCGATAAGTGAACCATGCTAGGTGCTACATCAATGGGAAGCATGCACCAAAAATGCTTGCATTACCTTCAATGTGGATAGTGTGCCCATGAACCGTGCCAACCCACGCTACCTGGGCAATGCAGGATTTTAAGTGCAACTGCATTTTCATATAACGAGCGCAAAACCCCACGTGTACTTTAATAAACATGTCCCATAATGTAGTACATACCAATACTTTACCACGGCTGCTTCTGTGGGAACGGTTCAGAAATGAAGCATTCAAGTGGGCTAACATGGCAACCACATGACTTAATTCAAGCATTGCTTGTGCTTTTAGCTTGTTAGGGATATGCGCTCACTGATGAGTGTTCATTTCACCAGCACGCCCGCATTAACTCTTCATGTGCAATAACCTACAAACTAGCATGTATTGCCTAATGCACAGTAAAACTCTTTAATCCATTTTAACATTTTTTTGTTAAAACAAATGAGTGATAAACAGAAATATCTGAAAATTTGTAAAAAAAGCCAAAGGAACTGAAACATGCTTAGCTGTGCCTGTCTCTAGAGCCCACTGGCGCAGCTAAGATTTCAGTATGACGCAATGTAACAGATCCCTGCTGTCTGCCTCTTTTTAAGGCTAACCAGTGGTGTGAGGCCGGGATCTACCTGTTGGCATCTCAGGCAGTGGACAAGTGCCAGTCGCAGGAGGGAGCCGAAACTGCCCTGCACGACATTGAGACATTTCTGGTGACTGTGACGAAGCACCAGCTGTCCAACCCTATCGAGTTCTATAATCACTTCGATATCATTCTAACCAGCAAAGTAAAGGTAATTTCAAATTGTTGAATTTAGCTTTTGTAATCCCTACCAACTACCCAGTCTAACCAGTTACTTATTTATTTTGACTTGTAACCAGTGGGAGGATTCCTTCCGAACAGGAACCAGCTCAGATCGATCCTACCACTGCCAGAACCGAGCGGGTAGCAGCACGATGCGCATTTGGTGCCGCTCACTCAGGCCGCTTGTGGCCACCACAGGGCAGCAACTCCCTGATGGCCAGTGGCCCGATCCTCCCCACCCGCCAGTGGTTTGACGGCATCAGGGGCTTCCCATGATGCCGCAGTCCCCAGATGCCATCAAACCACTGGCAGGTGGGGGAGTTCCTGCCAGTCACTGTTCCCTCTAAGCTGTGCGTGTGTGCGCGCGCACACACCTCACCGAGTGAGCGCACATGCTTTACAACAGAGCGCACATAAATTATGGTTCTGATTCTGATAGAAAACAACACAGACGTCTTAAAATTTAAAAGTTGTTGTGTATTTATGTTTTTCACAAGTTCTACAATATTTTCTAGTGCAATCAATGTGTTGTACATACTGTATTCTGACATGTAGTCAAATTTTAAAGTATATAACTCCGAGTGTCGTTATGTGGCACACAAAAATTTAACCTTCCTTCAAAAGCTGCACAGCTGATATTTTATGCGCACACAGCCTACAGAAAGTTAGAGGGAACATTGCTGCCAGTCCAGCGCCTGTATCAGGATGCCGTTTTCAGCCCAGTTCAGCGGATGCGGCCCATGTCAGGAAACCGGGCCAAACCAGACAAATCCCACCACTGCTTGTAACTCATTCTTCCCCAAGTGCTCAGAGAGACTAAGAGCTGGATCATAAAGCAGCAAAAAGACATATTAAGAAGACTACGGGGACTGGGTTTCCACCATGTAGAAGTGCCATTCATTTATTTGTTTGTTTAACACTTTTGATTTACCACTTTTCTGGATAGTCAAAGCAGTTTACATAGAACAACAAGGTGAACTCCGTTAAGTTTGGAATTACAATGAACTATTTAGGTACAATCAACTTGGAATATAGCAGGGTGTAACAATAAGGTGAACTTAGTTGAGTTCAAAGTACAAAGAACTATGTAGGTACAAAGCTCATGAGGATATGGTGGGGTGGGGTGTTTGGAGTGGGTAAAGATTGATGGAGGATCGACCTGGTATTGCCTCTAGGCCAGCAGGGTGCATTTTTATGTTTAGTCATTGGTGTCATACCCATAATGCTCAGTGAATAAAGTCTTTGTTTCAGCAGATCGCAGAGGTTCAGACACGTATTCCAAATCGAGGGGACAAAGAGGGTAAAGGCCCTGTTGCATGTCTGTTCATTGCATTTTGTTCTGAGTTCTGGGTTTATGAGTAGGTTTTGGTTGCAGGATCTTCATGCTCTGGCTTCAGGAGCTCTATTGATTAATGATTTGAGACTGTTAGCTGACAGGTCTTGCAGTATTTTGAAGACTGTTATGATGACTTTATATTTCACTCTTGAGGCTATAGGTATGTGTAGATGTCATCTCCTAGATTTGAGTTGGATTTGATATCTACCCCATTTCTTGTTATCTCTGTAAATGTATGGCCTCTCGGTAGTCTTCTCTACATACGTATGTCGACCAACATGGCTATCAGCAGGGACCCATTCTACAGAGCCTCCACATTTGGCCTTTTTATTGCTTGAAGGTCTATTCCAATAATAGAATTAATAATGGCTGTTCACTAGTGATCCACATTAAGTGAACAGGGTTACAGGTGAGGTTGGCTTTGGGATCGATACCCATTAGCAGGGCCGGCATTAGGGGGCTGGCAAATAGGGCAATTGTCCTGGGCCCTCATGCCAAAGGGGACCCGAAGCCTGTCTAAAGCTATAGGAGGCATAGCCTGAAAGGGGACTTTGGGAAGCCCCTTCTTCAGTTTCTGGGTCTTGGCATGTTTAACATTGGCCCTAACCATTAGCAGTCTCAGCCGGGAGGGTAAGGGGGTGCTCCTTTTCCCCATCTGCATATTCCTTCTAATGTTTGCCCCTCCCTCCCTCCTCTTTTCCCCTCCCTTTACTTCCTATGACCCATGGAAGCAATGGAAAGTTAGTGTGGGCCTCATGCTAACTTCTTCCAATTGCTGCTGCAGGCTGAACCAGAGGAGAGGAAGTACCATGATATTACTTCCAGTATGTCAGGATTAATGGCAATGATGGGATTCAGCCGGTTTGCACCAGTTCACCCGAACCTGTTCCTAACATTTCCCGAATTTGCCGAATCGGTGCACTGACAGATAGTGAATCCCTGGTGGCCCAGTGGCCCTGATTTTTCCCCCACCCCCCCCCCTTCCACTGCCTCAGCCGACAATATTTTGATGGCATCAGGGGAGATCGCAGCATCAGGAAAAGCCCCCGATGCCATCAAAATACTGTCAGGGGCCAGTGCCCCGACATAGTGAATCCCTGGTGGCCTAGAAGTCTGGAACCCCCATCTCTTAAAAAGAAAATTGGACCTGGTGGCCTAGAGGCTCAGATATATATGCTTCCTTTCTTCCCAGCCGCACTCACACTGCTCCCCCCATTGTCCTATAGAAGTGACGAGGTTAACAGCATGCTTTACTAGTCATCTGCTGCAAGGGGGCCGTCTCTATGATCTGGCAGATTTATGCTGTCTGCGTAAGAAAATGTATTTTAAATGTCTCAGTCTCTACGTACATGGAGGGTGATTCAGTCCTTTAAGTCATGGTGATGTCCCTAAGTGGGTGACAGTATTTTGCCATCAAACTACTGTCGGGTGGGGGATTAGGGTGCTGCAACCTGCTCATACCAACCTGATGCCGAACCGGTTCCTAAGACTTTAGAATCCCACCACTGATTATCGTCATCTCTTTTGTGCCACAGGCCAGTGTCCAAAAGGTTCTTCAAAAACTAAGCGACGTGCAAGACATGATTGACAAGAGACAAGCGAGTTTGAAGAAGCTGGCGGCTAAACAGACTCGGCCAGTGCAACCTGTTGCCCCCCATCCTGAGTCATCTCCGAAACGGGCATCCCCTAAGACTGCTCGACCTACTGCAGTAGGTAGGTTATTAAAGAAGAGAAAAAGTCATCCAAGCTATTAAACTATGTTTAATGCATTGAAGCCAAGCAATGCTCTGTTAGACTTTCTCCTCTTTTGAATAGCAATATAATTAAGGCTTTGATTCCTAGATGTTTATGAACTAAATTTAGGTGTTTATTTTCCAGCTAATTAGGAGTTTTTTTGAGGGTAGAAAAAAAAATCAGTGTTTCTCAGTGTTTTTGCGCCATAGACACTATTGCAGGGCACTGTCCCAGTGGAATCAAACATATATGTGTGTGTCACTTAGGAGTCGTTAATGTAGAAAAGACACAAAAACTGAGTAGAGGATACAAGTCAAGCAAGGACAGGGGGGAAGTGATGAATTTCCAGTGTTTAACCAATAAACACCTATTTTAATGTTTTGGCATCAGTCTATTTCTTATTTATTTATTTCCGTGTTTTTCCATAGCGCCCTTTCCCAAGATCAGGTGCGGTTTACAATAAACAAACACTTTACATAGAACAATTGTGTGGTCCAAACATAAAACATTGAAGACAACATTTACATGGTTTTCAGGATTACATTGTGCTTTTGTCTTGGGTGTGTTTACTGTGGCATTTGAAGGCTTCAATGAAGAATTGGTTGTACGTCATTATTACTGTTGTTTTCGCCGTAGTGTTTTTAATTCCTTTCTAAATGTTTGTAAATCTTTGATGGACCGTAACGTGTCTGGTAGGGCATTCCATAAAACAGGCGCAACTAAAGAGAAGGCTCTGTTGCTTGTGACTTGTTTTGTTTTACAAATGGTCGTTGGGATTACTAGTGTGTTCTGTGTGTGACCCCCTTTTGGACCTTATGTTTTTTGTACGGGTAATTAATATTGAAAGGAATGAGGGTGCAATATTTTTAACTAGCTTAAATGGTATCATTAGTATTTTGTAACTTATTCTACTTAAACCAGTGTAGATTATATAATATGGGTGTGATATGATCAGATATACAATTTATAGAAACATAGAAACATGCCGAAAGAAAAAGTCTGTCCTTTCATATCAATCACTACAACATTCCCATTTTTTCCTTTAGAGATTCTCTGTGTTTGTCCCATGCTTCTTTGAAATTAGATACTGTCCTCATCTCTACCCCCTCAGCTGGAAGACTATTCCACGGATCCACCATTCTATCCGTAAAGAAATATTTCCGCATATCACTACTGAATCTATCCTCTTTCACCCTCATCCCATGTCCCCTCGTAGCAGAGCTTGCTTTCAATCGAAAGAGGCTCTCCTCCTGTGCATTTATGCCATGGAGGTATTTAAATGTCTCAATCATATCACCTCTATCCCGCCTTTCCTCTAAGGTGTACATATTAAGATGCTTAAGTCTGTTCTCATATGCTTTATAATGAAGACCACTAACCATTTTAGTAACCACCGTCTGTACGGACTCCAGCCTTTTTATATCCTTTTGCAGGTGCGGTCTCCAGAATTGCACACAATACTCCAAACGAGGTCGCACCAAAGACTTATACAGAGGCACTATCACCTCCTTTCTTCTGCTGGCCATTTCTCTCCCTATACACCTAAGTATCTTTCTAGCTTTTACCGTCACCTTTTCTACCTCATTAGCTACTTTAAGATCATCAGACATAATTACGCCCAGGTCCCGCTCTTCTTTTGGGGCAAGAAGTACCTCACTCCCTACACTGTACCACTCCTTTGGATTTTTGCAGCCCAGATGCATGACCCTGCATTTTTTAGCATTAAATCTCAGCTGCCAAATTCTAGACCTTTCTTCAAGCTTAGCTAGATCCATCCTCATGTTATCTATACCTTTCTGGGTGTCTGTTCTATTACAGATTTTGGTATCATCCGCAAAGAGGCAAACCTTACCTGACAGCCCTTCTTGAATATCACAACAAAGATGTTAAAAAGAATCAGACCAAGGAGAGATCCCTGGGGCACACCACTGGTAACTTCCTTCTCCTCAGAGTGACCTCCATTTACCTGTACCCTTTGTCGCCTCCCACTAAACCAATTTCTAACCCAAGCAGTAACTTTAGGGTCCATCCCTAGGGTGCTCAGTTTGTTTATAAGTTGCCTATGAGGAACAGTGTCAAAGGCATTACTGAAATCTAAATACACCACATCTAGGGCTCTCCCTCGGTCCAACTCCCTTGTCACCCAGTCAAAGAAATCAATCAGATTTGTCTGATAAGACTTGCCTCTGGTGAATCCATGCTGCCTCGGATCCTGTAATCCGCTGGACTCCAGAAACCTCACTATTTTCTCTTTCAGCAGCACTTCCAATAACTTACTCATCACCAAAGTTAAACGAACCGGCCTGTAGTTTTCAACCACATCCTTACTTAGGCTTTTGTGCAAAGGGACCACATGAACCTCTCTCCAGTCCTTTGGTACTACTCCGACTCCAACGAGGCATTGAAAAGGACAGTCAGTGGAGCTGCTAGAAGGTCCCCAAGTTCCCTCAGTATTCTAGGGTGTATCCCATCCGGTCCCATCGCTTTGTCTACTTTAAGTTTAACTAGTTATACGGTCTAGTAGCCATATTGGTACTGGAGAAAACTTTGTAGGTTCTTATGGCTTTAAAAGGACCAAGCAAAGAGATGTTGCAGTGCCTGAGCTTTTGAGACCTCATACACCTGTTCTTCAGTTGCCATATCTGAAGCAAGGGTCCATGTGGCCTCACCAGCTCATGCACTACTGTCTCTTTTGGAAGTGTATCATACCCAACCTACACATAAAAATGCAGATGGGGCTGGCACAATAGCCCAACAGCTACATGTAAAGGAAATCAAAAAGGCTCATCCTAAAGTAGTAATAAAATATTGAGTACTTACAGTAGGAAAACAGTTTTAAATCCCTCCTTAGACTCAGGAAACTGCTGCCCCACATCTACCTTACTCTGCTTTCCTAAAATACCTACAAAGTTTATATTTATTGTTCAATGTAAATAGTTGATTTCTATTGTTCTATGTAAAATGTATACAAATTGTGTACAAGACTGTTAATCTGTTATATGTAAACCGCCCTTGATCTCTGGAAGGGGCGGTATAAAAGAAATAGTTAAATAAATAAAATAAATAAATAAATAAATGCATCATCCTACAATTAAATGACTATTTAGGAAAAACAAACACATTACACCCTGGCCGAACCACAATGAATATAGCTCCGAAAACCGTCATTTCTGCACTTCTAATATCCATAACCATCTTGACCCTGGCCAAATTGCCATCATTGTTTCTCTTGACCTGCCCACTGCATATGACCTAGTAAATCATCACTCACTTGGCTCATGTCTCAAAATCCTAATGATCGAAGTCATGATTCTCTGCTGGTTTATTTCATTCCTCGACAACCGCACATTCTGAGCTACATTTATCTCCAGCTCATCGTCCACATACCCATTGTTTCAGTGTCACACAAGGCTCACTTCTATCACCCATCCTTTTCAATATTGTTCGAAGTCCACTAGTCACTCTAATTCAAAGTATGAAATGTTAGGTTTTTACTATGCAGGCAACATTCAATTAGTCGCATACACCCACCCATCAATCCCAGAGCTCACCAATCTTCACCATTTTGAGGCTCCCTCTTCTAGAAAGATGCATTTGAGTAGGACAACAAAGGAAAAGAGAGGCATTTATTTCTAGTCATGCACTGACCTTTACAGGATAATTTTATAATAGGGGGCTATGGGTAGGCACGATGGATGCCCCAGCCAGCATTATTTGGAATGGGGACGTCCATGTTCAGGGACATTGCAGACACTCAGATGCGCAATGGTGGGTTAGTGATCTGCTTGGGGTTTGTATTTACATACAGGTTTTGTTGCCCAGGAAATGTTGACAGTGACGATAACAGTGTGCTGTGCTCTTCGCCCTCGTAGCATTGCTCTTGATTCGTGGTGGTCAGCAGGCCTTGGCATGGGCACTCATCAACCAGGGCCAGATGACCTTGTGCCATTCTGATATCGCACGGTGATGGGCATCTCCTTCGCTCCACCCAGGCCCCACCCTGTTCATGCTAGGAACATCCATATACCTGGTTTCTAAAATGGCTCTAGGGACGCCCTTGTGAACTGGACATCTGTGTACCCTTTTTCAGGCAACCAAAACATGAATAGGGCTTCTAAAGTCTGTCCCCCCCTAAACCCCCCTCTCCCCTTCCTCCTTTTTTGTTCTCTGTTGATAATATTCATCAGCCTGTAACCTTGATGTCATTTTTGATTCTTCCCTTTTCTTCTCCTCACATGTACAAAAAATTGCCAAGACCTCTTGCTTCTTTCTCTGTAACATTTACAAGATTTGCCCCTTCCTCTCCGATGACACTGCTACAACACTTGTCCACTCTTTAATAACTTCCTGTCTTGACTATTGCAACCTCCTACTTGCTGGTCTCCCTCTGAGTCATCTCTCTGCCCTTCAATCTGTTCAAAACTCTGCTGTGCGACTAATTTTTCGCCAACCTCGTTTTGCTCATATAACCCCTCTTCTGAAAACACTTCATTGGCTTCCCTTGCACTTCCACATCCAATTCAAACTCCTTCTTCTGACCTTTAAGTGCATTCACTCTGCTGCTCCTCCCTATCTCTCCTGTTTCCTCTCCCCTCTCTCTATACACCCCATTCTCGCTAACTTCATTCTTCTACTGGCTTGCTCCTTTTTTTTTTGCCCTTTTCTACCTCTGCTAACTCCAAACTTCAGTCCTTTCACCTCGCTGCTCCTTATGTTTGGAATAAACATCCTGAGTCTGTGCGTCAGGTTCATCTCTGTCCCTTTTCAAATCTAAGCTAAAGGCTCACCTCTTGGGACCCTGATCCCTTGTTCCTTATGTCTCTTACCCTTCCCCCTTCTGTCCTCTTTCTCACTTTTGGTTTGTTTGTCTGTCTGATTAGATTGTAAAGCTCTGACAAGTAGGGACTGTCTTTATCCTTGTTTGAAAACAAAGGGAACAGATACAAGGACTGGCAGTAATTCAGGTAAAAACCCCTTTTATTGATGAGCCCTACGCGTTTCGGCCAAAGGCCTTCCTCAGGGGGTGACGTGAGAGGGCAAACCTTCAAACAAATCTTTCATGTAAATAGAGACAAACACCACGCTATTCCGTGGCAAATCTTGTGAAAGAAATGTATGGTGGTGTTTACCTGAATTACTGCCAGTCCTTGTATCTGTTCCCTTTGTTTTCGTGGCTTCTACAGATACTTTGTTGGTTTTGTTTGTTTATCCTTGTTTGTACAGCACTGCATATGCCAAGTAGCGCTTCATAAATGTTTATTAGTAATAATAAAATAATCCCTGTAGTGCATGTTTGTGTGTTGTGTGCTATCAAAATAAAAGTATTTTATAACCTATGCACCCAGACTACTCCCCCAGCTGATAGAAAAGTACGCGCATGCTTTCACACCAGTCAGTGTTTTACAAAAGGTCATTTTCACACGTATGTGCCCACTTAAGCACAGGAATGGCTTTATGAAATGACATTCAGCGCTAACAAGCTAAACTGTCGCTGTGATCGTTACAAGTCTTCAGAATTGCCCTGGGATATTGTTTCTCCATGAAGAAAAAATGAATGAAGAGCTCACACAGGCTATGGCCATCCACGCCTCTCCTCATAAAAGAGAATTATTGTTTAGGTCATGTATGTGCATTGCTACAACCTCACTGTAAGCTTTGAGGGCCTATTCCCTTTTTGCAAAGCATCTAAGTCTCACCTGCTGAAACAATGTTTGTGACAACCCCAGAACAAACTCTAGCCTATGCATAGACAAAACATGTTCTTACTGATTAGTTGTGTAAACATGCTCCAGAAGACAAAGTCAGATTGACAGATTGATAAATAAAACCGCACAGTACACTAGCATACACCTGCCTGCCATCCTTTTATTGTACACGGCCTCTACGCCATTGAAGGGCAAATTTAATCTTTTACTGGAATTAATATCCCATCTTGAAGCCATATGCACGTCTCTCATTTCGGCATACAATACACTGTCATACTTTCCTGAGATTCAGTGTACTTTGTAAACTGGAGAAGAGAAAAGTCTAATACCTTAGATCAGGCTGGTACTAAAGCGGGAACCGGGGTGTTGTCCTGGGCACCGTATTTTAGTGAATGCATGAGAGAAAGGAGAAGGGAGAAGAGACCTCATTTTAAGGTCTTCATGTTGCCAGATGCCAAAATCCTTAGTTCTAGCTCTGGCCACTGGACTTGCTGAATATGATGGACTGCACGGAGCTGCCATGAAGGAGGCGGGGCTTCAAATCCCAGCCTCAACTTCAGAGCAGATGGAAAGGAACTACAGAGGACCGTGCCAAGCTGGCAACGCAACTGGCGAACGTGGTGCCCCCCACCCCCCATCTGCGTGCAGGAACTCGCTTTTGTCAGGCTTCCCGGAAGCCCAGTGATGACATCACGGCCCTTCCTTATTTGCATCATGTGACGTTGCACCTCTTGCACAGCCCTTGGGATGGTCCTAGAACTACGGTCTTTGGTCTCCTGCTGAGGACTATGATTGCGAATGTTGGGTGGAGGAGGAGAGCGCGGTACAGTGGGTGCAAGGATATTGGACTCCCTTGGCAAATCTTCATTCTTGCTTATCTCCAAAATTTTCTTGTACTATTATTTATTATATGTATTTTAGCTCACGCCTTTCCATTTGCAGTACAAGGCAAGTTACAGTTAGGTAATGTAGCTATTTCCCTGGCTCTGGAGGGTTTACAATCTATATTTCACAATAGGACCATCATATAAATATGCTCTATACATAACGTGATAATAATGATATCTAGAAGATATGCGCATACTGGGGATAATTTTATAAAGTTTTCCTCATGTAAAGCCTGCTTTCAATGCAGTAAACTTTCACAACTGCATAGATGTGCACAGCAATAGTGAGCCTATGTGTATTGTGTGTAGGTGCTGGTTCTGGGAGCCTATGTTTATTGTGTGTAGGGGCCTATGTTGCATTTATAAATTGCCAAAAAGAATCCTGAATGCCATCAGTTGTGCATTTATAAACTGGCCTAACATAGAGACCTCTTTGGACTTCTGACATAGGCACCCTTTTATACAATTACTTATGTTTTGGTCTTGAAGGGTTGGGGGGGGTTGTATTTTTTTTTTTTTTTTGAGTGCACCCCTTTCAAACATTTTTACACTTTTTAGACTATCTTACTGTTTGCATTTTGCTTTGTAAGTTTTGCTTTTTCCACCCCTTCCATTTCTAGAGTCAGTGATTTCATGCGCAGCTATTCATTTGCACCAGCTTATGCAAGAGCTGCTTTTTGACTTCTTATTCTCCCTATACAAATTTTTTTTATTCTTGTAAATTCATGCTTGCCTTTTATCACTGATAAGAAATATACCAAACATGTGCTCAGATTGTATCATGAAACAGTTACATTTGCAGAAGTTCTGAAGGGCAATGGAGTGGGTCGAATGATTGTCTTAAACATTTTTATCTTTCACAGTTCTTTAAACTATTCACTGTTGTTTATGCACAAAGGAGAGATTGCACAGAGTTTAAGCGTCCAATCAAAAGAAAATGCAATACTACTAAATTTGGAACCCAGTAATTCTCTGAGTTTCCCCCTTACGATACTTGAGCTTGAAATCTCTGATCACTTTCCAAAGAGGGATGACTATAATAAAAAGTGTCCACCTTAAATTCCAAAGGAAAAATGCATAAATTCCAATGCAAGAAATGAAATAAGAGAACAAAAGAGAAAAATATACTTGTGAGACCAAAAAAGCAAGCAACAGGGCCAATACAAGGCTGACCTGTCCACGAGGTGAACCTAGGTGGTCACCTAGGACAGCAGATCCTGGTGGGCAGCATCACTACCCCAATCGGGAAGCGGCAGCTGAACTGCTACTGTGGCACTGTGGCAGGCTTTAAAATGCCTGCATACATGCACACAGCTCCAGCCTGCCACTCCTGCCCGCTCTCCAAGAATTCTGCATAGAGGGCAGGAGTGGCAGGCCGTGAGCTTGCATGTGCACGGGCACTTTAAGTCTCAATACAATGCTGTACAGCAGTTCAGCCAGCGCCACTTCAACACATGGGGGCCAGCATGGCAGACTGGACGGAGGCACAGTCTTTTGGGAGGGGGGCGGCAGCACGGAGGCTCTGCCTAGGGTGGCAGAAACCCTTGTGCCACCACTGGGCCAATAAATAGCCTATTTCATATTTTAATAGCCTAGCCAATGCCGATGCACCTACTGTCACCCCATTCACGAGACACTGGATCTTTTGCTGTGATATATAATTTTTTGGACTCTTCAGTTTCCTTTTTGTTCATCTGGGCTTCCACTTCAGTTGGAACCAGAGCTGCCTTGCTGGGGCCATGAGCCTTCCTACTTGTGACATGGATTTGCCAATGTTAGAATATTGGACTTGATGGACCTTTGGTCTGACCCAGTATGGCATATCTTATGTTCTTATAAAGTAGGTTGACGTGTTCTAACTGATGACTCTCGGGATATTATGAAGCTGATGTGAGAAATCCCCAGAGCTTTGTGAATGAAACGAGGAAAGAAGCCAAATACCGCACCAACAAAACCACGGCCTCAAATATCCTACTGAAGCTCTAGTATGGTTACCGCTCAGATAGTCCAAATTTGTATTAAATTCAGCACTTTATGGAGTTAACACAATACGTAGCTGCCTTTCCAGGGGTAGGCCTGATGGTCTAAAAGTTGTGAGTTGTTTTCTGGGATTACTTTGGCAATCAAGTGATTCTGTTTTTCAACTGAGTGCATTTTCTGTATTTCTGAAACAAATCTTTGTTACTTTTATGACAAATTCAGTAAAAAAAGGTACATGGTTCCATACAAAGATCTAGTATATTGGCCAAGATATGTATGAGCAGATAGAGAAATGAACTGCCACATTTTGATATCCAATGGTAATATCCTCGCTTTCGGTTCACTGCCAAACATCATTCCCATTGGAGCTATATAAAGTCTTAAAGAATGCTTTCATTTACATTCTAGTGGAATCTCGCCTGATTTTCATATCCACTTCTACTTTGCAATTAGGAGCCTGCCTTTTCCCCCCAATTTTTTACAAAAATAGCAATGCACTCTAAGAAAGTACTCCAAGTTTTGATGCATTCTATATATGACCTGTGTGCTCTGCACTTTTCTCTTGTGACCAACTCTCACAAATTATATTAAACAATCAGACTTTGTTTGGGTGCTTCAAGGATTGTCAGAGCTGTTCCCAACACAACCAATTCTTTTATGAATCTGTGGTAAGAAAATATTCAGGTTGATAACAGCCATTCTGTTGTTGTTAAGTGCCGTCGAGTCGGAGTCGACTCATGACGACCCTCTGGATAGCTATCCTAAATTGTGTTCGGTCTTCAGTCAGGCGGCTTATTGTTGACAGACTGGTACCCATAGCTGCTGTTATTGTATCGATCCATCTCATTGCTGGCCTTCCTCTTTTGTGTTGACCTTCTATCTTGCCAAGCATGATGTCTTTCTCTAATGATCTCTCTCTCCGCATAATGTGTCCAAAGTATGAAAGTTGAAATCTTGTCATCTGAGCTTCTAAAGAAAGCTTAGGTTTGATCTCCTCTAGTACAGATTGGTTTGTTCTTCGGGCAGTCCATGGTATACACAGTATTCGCCGCCAGCACCATAATTCAAAGGCATCAATTTTCTTCCTGTCTATCTTTTTCTCTGTCCAGCTTTCACATCCATATGATGTTATTTAAAATACCATGGCTTGAACAAGTCAAATCTTTGTATGGAGAGAGACATCTCTGCTCTTGAGAATCTTATCTAGGTCTTTCATAGCCATTCTGCCAAGAGCAATGCGTCGTCTGATTTCTTGACTGCTTGTTGCTTCTTTATTGATAGTTGATCCAAGTAGGTTAAAGTTATTCACGATTTCAATTTCTTCTCCTTCGACGATGAACCTGTTGATTATACCAGTTGTCATGATCTTTGTCTTCTTTACATTAAGGCGCAGGCCCATTTTGAGACTATGTTCTTTGATTGTGAGAAGCAAATGTTTCTGATCATCTTCACTTTCCGCCAGTAATGTGGTATCATCAGCATAGTGAAGGTTGTTGATGAGTCTTCCACCAATCTTCACACCTCTGTTGTCTTCATACAATCCTGCTTCTCTGATGATTTGTTCTGCATATAAATTAAACAGGTAGGGGGAAAGTATGCAGCCTTGTCTTACACCTTTGCTTATTTTAAACCATTCTGTTTCTCCTTGTTCTGTTCGAACTGTTGCTTCTTGATCAATGTACAGATTGTGCAAGAGAACGATCAGGTGTTCTGGTATACCCATGCTTCTTAATGTGGCCCAGAGTTTCTCATGGTTTACACAGTCAAAAGCTTTGCTATAGTCGATAAAGCACAAATAGATATCCTTTTGGTATTCTTTAGTCTTTTCAAGGATCCATCTCACATCTGCAATGATGTCTCTCGTTCCTCGCCCTTTTCTGAACCTTGCTTGCACTTCAGGTAGTTCTTGTTCCAGGTATGATTGTAGTCTCTTTTGAATAATCTTCAGTAGAATCTTGCTGGCATGTGGGATCAGAGCGATTGTGCGATAATTTCTACAGTCAGTTGGATCACCTTTCTTTAGTATTGGTATAAACACAGATCTTTTCCAGTCAGTTGGCCATGATGCTGTCTTCCATATTTCTTGGCAGAGCCTTGTAAGTACAGTAACAGCTGCATCAGATTGCTGTAATACTTCTATGGGAATGCAATCAATGCCTGGTGCTTTGTTCTTTGATAAGGCTTTCAATGCTGCTTCAACTTCTTCTTTCATCACCAATGGTTCCAGATCATAAGGTACAGGTTGAAACGGCTGTTGGTCCACTTGATCTTTATCATATAAAAACTCTGTATATTCCTTCCATCTTTTCTTGATCTTCTCAGCATCATTCAACATAGAACCTTGAGCATCTTGTAACATTCCAATTCGAGGCTGGAACTTTTTCTTTAACTCTCGTAGCTTTAGGAAAGCTGATCTTGTTTTTCCTCTAATAGTTTCTGCTTCTATTTCCTTGCATGTGTCATTGTAGTACTTTTCCTTGTCCTGTCTTGCTGCACGTTGGAAATCTCTGTTGAGTTCTGCGATTGTCTTTCTTTCTTCTCTGGCTTTAGCTTCTCTGCGTTTCTGGGCAATTTTCAGAGTTTCTTCCGTCATACATTTTGGCCGTTTTTTCTTTTTTACCTTTTGTAGAGACTTCTTGCTTTCTTCCAACACAACCTTCTTGATGTCATTCCATAACTCTTCTGGAACTCTATCATTTGTATCTAAAGCAGCAAATCGATTTTGCAGGCAGTCTTTAAATTCCAGTGATATATTCTCAAGGTCATATTTTGCTGCATTCATGAGTGGTTTGCTCTTTTTCAGCTTTAGCTTGAGTTTGCATACTAGTAGTTGATGATCTGTACCACAGTCAGCTCCAGGTTTTGTCTTTGTTGTTGTTATAGAGCTTTTTCATCGTTGACTTCCACAGATGTAGTCAATTTGATTTTTATACAATCCATTGGGTGAAGTCCATGTGTACAGTTGCCGCTTGTGTTGTTGGAAGAAGGTGTTCGAGATGAATAGATCGTTGGATTTCCAGAATTCTATCAGTCTTTCTCCAGCTTCATTTCTGTTGCCAAGTCCATATTTTCCAACTACTTTGTCTTCTTCTTTGTTGCCAACCTTTGCGTTCCAATCACCCATGACTATCAGGATATCCTGTTTGCATGTTCTGTCAATTTCAGCTTGTACTTGTTCATAGAACTCTTCAATTTCATTCTCTTCAGCAGCTGTTGTTGGGGCATATACTTGAATTATAGTTGTGTTGATAGGCAATCCTCGCAGACGAATAGAGATTAAGCGTTCGCTGACTGCGTTGTATTTCATTACAGTTCTTGCAAGTTTCTTCTTTATTATAAATGCAACACCATTTCTTCTTTGTCTTTCATTTCCAGCATAGTAGACCATGTGATCATCTGATGCAAAGTGCCCGATGCCAGTCCATTTCAGTTCGCTGACACCCAACAGATCAAGTTGTACACGTTCCATTTCATTCTTGACCACCTCCAACTTCCCTTGGTTCATGCTTCGTACGTTCCATGTTCCAATGTGTAAGACATCTTTACAGCTTCTGACTCTCATTTCATAAAAGTTGATTGATTGCATTTCAATGTGCAGTGTACATAGTTACAATTACCTGTTTTTATTTATTTACTGTGTTCTGTTTCGCTGTAGAACAGAGTGCATCCAATGCCCTGTTAGGTTTTTGGTTATATGTAACCGCTTTGAATGGTAGAAAAGCGGTATAAAAATAAGTTTAAATAAATAAACGATCATAGAAAATATAATAGGAGTATGTTTGATAAACGTAGTAACATTGCAAATGATGGCAGACAGAAAACAATATGGTCCAGCTAATCTGCCCAGCAGCGATTTGTCCTCTTTCAGTAGATACACACATATTCCTCTGTGGGACCTGCACCTTCTCCCTCCTCTCACGTGTCCCTCACTCAGCCTCTCAGACTAGCTCATGTAACCCAGTGGGCTTCTGTGGGTCCTTGGGGTTCCATGAGACTATTATAGTGAGTCCTTAGGACACAGAGAAGAGAAAAAGAGGGAGGCTGGTGGGCATCGACAGAGGTTGAAGGCGGCACAGAAAAGATGGGGCTTTAGACCAGCCTTGAACCTGACAAAGGAGGGTTTCAAGGTGGAGGGCGGGGGGAGCGAATTCCAGATCTTGGGACCAAGAAAGAAAAAGGCAGCAGAGCGGGTGGATTCTAGGTGGGCAGAGGAAGGGGAGGGGAGGAACATGCAGTTGGCATGGACGTACAGGGCTGACCACTGGCTGGCCACTCTGCCCCCGTGCCACCCATTCCCCACTCCCATCTAACTTCCCCGCACAACTGGCGGGGAAATTATTCGTGGCCCAGAATAACCGCCATTAGGTTTAAGTTAAGATATCAAGGCTATGGCTGAAGAATTATAGTAGATATATATAAAAGTGGAAATATCTTCCTATTTCTCAGAAATAATGGCTGGCAAATAAAAACAAAGGAGGACATATTCAAAGTGTTTTAGCTGGTAACTAGACTTGCTAAAACACAGCAATCCCACCGACTATCCTCCATAAACCGCATAAAAAATGCCCAATTAAACCCGGGGCAGACTGGGGGCAATCCCAGTCACTATTGAGTCAACAGCAATATTCAGCTGCTAAATTGGTTAAAATTAGGAGAAGTCAATGGATGTCCTAGATTTAACCAGTTCTATTCACTGTCTGGTTAGTGGTTGAAAATTGCAACTGATTGGATAACCAAGGTGTTGACTGGCAAACCGGATATTCAGCACTGGACACCGACTAAGTTCCGGCACTGAATATTCATGTTTTTTTAGACGTGGCGTCAGCCAGGTGCTTTAAAAGCATCTACCACCGCCATCACTAAATATTGGCCCCCAAAAATAAATATAAAACAATATCATCTTTATGGACTAACAATACATTTTTGACTAGCTTTAGGGCGCTAACATTTGCTTCTGCAGGTCGAAGAAATGATCAAAAGATGGCATAAACAGAAAATCTAAGAGCAATCTGGAAAAGCATTGCAATGATATTCTAAGATGGGGGGAGGGGGAATACGGGTGATTGGTGACCAGGAGGAGACAGGCAGCAGGATTCTACTGTGTAGCTCATAATGTGCAAGAAAGCCAAGGTCTCTGTTAAGTCGTTTGGAAAGGGCTTTTTATCAAGTGAAACTGCTTTTACATAAGAAATACCATACTGGGTCAGACCAAGCCCAGTATCCTGTTTCCAACAGTGGCCAATCATAGTAACATGGTAAATGACGGCAGATAAAGACCAGTATGGTCCATCTAGTCTGCCTTGTCACACTGTTTTGCCACCTTGAGATCCTCAGAAATAATCACACCAAAGTCCTTCTCCTGGCCGGTGCACACCAACCTCTCGCCCTCTATCGCGAACATTTCCCTTGGATTTCTGCTTCCCAGAGCAGCAGTTGTTTGGGGGTTCAGCATGTGAGCCTCTGCCCCACCCATCTGGACCTAGTGCCCTAGGCATCTGTCAAAGCCACAAGGTGGACCGGTCGGTACTGTGTACCACCCCCACTGATAGCATGCTGGCAGGGCAGCATGGTGTGGGGGTGTCAGTGGCAGGTGCAGCGGCACCTGCCTGCAGCAGACAAGACCCATGTCATGGTCCTGTGCGCCGATCACATTTCAACATGTGCCCAGGTCTGCCTAATGGGTAACATGTCAGTCCTAGGGACTGGTGTATCCATATGGCAGCTTTGTGGCTCAACACACAAAGCCATTGTGTATAAGAGTGGAGGGTTGCAGGTTCAAGACCCTGCTGTGGTTCATGTCTTGCATGTCCCTGTGGATAAACTTTAGCCTACAGTGCAGGTACAGCACCAGCATGTGCAAACCTGAATGAATTGGCCAGCAAGGGTACAGACTCCACTATCCACAGCTGCATGGAAAGTCAGCCTGATGGCACCAGCAAACTCAACGGGCATTAATGTCAGAGGGTGCTATTAGCGCCTGCACAATGAGCAAACGTTAACAGTGCTTGAGCTGATATGGAGACCAAAGTGGCAGGCAGGAATGCCAACCATCCCCACTTTTGCACAGTGCGGTGATGTGAGTGTGTGTGTCTGTCTGCCTGTCTCTCCAGAATTCTGTGGCCGCCTGCACTGCACTGTGCCTCACATTACCTAGGCTGATCCTAATATTAGTCTGCAAATGTGCAGGATGAGGAGCAGAGGATTGTGGGTATGGCCATAAACAGAGCGTTTTGCACAAGACTTGTCTTCACTGGAGGTAGGGTCAATGGCTGAGACTTCATAGTTCCTGTCTGCCACATGCATGGCCTGGGTGACCACAGCAGTTCACGCTGTGAGGACAGTCTCACTCTGACTGAGCTGTGACCATAGCATGGCTATGTATCCAACATGGACAGGACACAGGGCCCAGATGTGACAGCCACCTACAGCATGCTGCATTTCTGCATTAAACAAGGTGACTAGCATAAACACACTACAGACAATAGCTGCCATACTGGCAGTAATGTGGATCTGCAGAACAGTTGCAGAGACCAGCTCTAGCAGTGCAAGCTCTGGGGTCCAGGTGCTGGGCACCCATCCTCACCCTCATGGTGACCACAGAAACTGCTCAGTAGCATGGTTTGTAGCTGCTCTGTACTTGTATCACACACTGTCAGTGCATCTTACTGAGCTGAGGTGATGGATCAGTGCATTCTCCATTTGGTGATCAGCTGCAGACTGCTTTTCTGCATGTGCACCGCATCATGGGTACTGGAGAGGCTAACCTATAGTGGCACACACTGCAGACATTTTAGGCAGTGACATGCAGTCTCTTTGTATCCAGCCATTGCTGTGCAGAGAGGTGTGGAGGTGTAGCCTACTGGTTAGTGCAATATCTCCATAAGCAGGAGACACGGGTTTGATTCCTACTTGTTCTTTTTGTGACTGTGTGCTACTCAGATAATTTTCATGCCTGTGACTGGCAGACACACAGCCTTATAGTTTGTTAAGCATTCTGCACACAATTTCGGCCAGCAAACAGACTATTCGCCTTCAGGTCCTTCTGAGAGCATGGCTTTATTGGTTGTGCTACAGCATGTTGCAGGGGGTCAGACATGTTCTCCCTGCAGATGTCTGGCAACTGCTTGAAAGTGCGGTGTAATGGTCATGGCACAGGCATGGGACCCAGGATACCAAGTTCGAGGCCCACCAGCACTCCTTTTGTGACACTTTGGAAGGTTTTACTGTGCAGTTTAATGTTTGCAACACCCTTCATGGATTGCCCACAGCTCCTTCTGACCTTGGGCAGGTCACCTAACCCTCCACTGCCTCAGCTGACTGCAGGTTCTTACAATCCCCATTTTTTATCAGACATTACAACTTTTTGGTACAAGGTATCCCAACGTGACTGCACTGATGCAGCGGTATACTAACAGGCAGTTACATGCATACAGCTGTAACCTGCTTGTGCAACATGAGTCATATATGCCATAATGACTGTGACTGTAGCTTTGGCTCCATCACATCTGTGCAGTACATGCACGCACATCCTACCCCTCGGATAGCCACCTGCAGGTATCACCTCATGTCCGTACATGCCCCATTTGCATGACATCTGTCCAGTTGTTATCTGCAGTTTGTCTGGGGTATTGTATGGTGGCTCTGTGGCTGGGACAGGTGTGAGACCCACATGTCTGGTATCAGGCCTTCCACGTGGCAGTGGTGCACATTTTCACACACAGTACAAATACATTGTGTATGGCACCTATGGCACATCGGTGCTGCCAGCCCATACCTTGAAGGGAGGAGTGGTCTAGTGGTTAGGACAAGGTACTTCAGGCCGGAGGGCCGGGGGTTCAAGTCCCACCTGGGGACAGCAATCTCAGGCCGGAGGGACTGGGATTTCTAGTCCTACAGGTACTCCTTGTGGTCTTGGGCAAGCCACTTAACCCTCCATTGCCCATGCTCCCTGTAAGTATTAGCGTGTGTGTCTCATATCCCCTCGTGTTAAATGTATCCCCCAATTGACCGCTTTGACCCGGTGAAAAGTGGGATATAAATACAGCTAAATAAATAAATACCACCCTCTCCTCTGCTGCCATCCTTCCTTCAGCTCATCCTTTATGTAGTCATGTCTTCTTGTGCAGGCTGCTACACCATGGCCTGCATTGATACTCTTTTCCACATTTCGGCACTTCATGCACGCCTCTCCTGTGCCCTCCTGTCACTGCTGACTCCGCTGGGAGACACGTCTTCCCCATCCTATGCCACACATTGACATTGCATTCCCCTGTGCCTTCCACATGCTCGTCCAATTTACTGACTGCCACGTAGGGTGCCCACGGATCTGGCAGGTCCATCAGCTCTCACCTGACTTCCATCCATCACATTTACATTGACTTTCCTTGATACTCCTTTATCCAGCTTTAGGGTTACAGCAGTTTTCGGAAGTTAAGGTGCATGCTTGACACCTTAACGCCCAATGTCCTGTTAATGCACATTAAATGGCCCATAGCGTCCTTTATGCCGGAACGCCTCCTACCTGCCCAGCACCCTTTACGCATGTAACACCCCTTACCACTGCCATTTATGCCTGTTACCTTTAACGCCCTTTAGTAAACATACCCCTTAGCTTTTTCTTAACTATTTTCCTCATTTTATCATGGTTTCCCTTTTGAAAGTTAAAAGGTAGTACTGTGGATTTCCTTACCATTCTTCCTTCATTTATTAAATCAAATGCGATCATGCTATGATCACTATTGCCAAGTAGCCCCAACACCCTTATCTCTTGCACCAGATCCTGTGTTCCACTAAGGACCAGGTCCAGAATAGCTTCCCCCTCTTCTCAGTTCATGAACCAGCTGCTCCAAGAAGCAGCCATTTATTTCGCCGAGAAACTTGATCTCCCTAGCATGTCCTGCCATGACACTGACCCAGTTGATACTGGGGTAATTTCTCTAGATCTATTATGAGTAGTTTTGACTTCCACAGTACTGCTAGACAGGGATAGTGATGTACAGAAACACAGAGGCAGCTCTACTGAGCTGGGACTCTCCCTTTTGTGTCTATGTACAGCACTGTGTGAGCTTTGTAGTGCTATACAAATGATTAGTATTAGTAGTAGGCTGCGCTCTATGAGGCTTACATGGAGCTTATAAAAAGTTTTATTTAGCATAAACAAGTTTAAAATGAAAACAGTTATGATCAGGAGGAACCAGAATTTAAGAGCAGAAAACAAACACAAGGAAATTGAAAGCAAACAGCCTAGTGGAGAACACACAAGACTCGGAATAAATGAAGCCAGAATTCAAATCCTGCTAGCAGAATGCAAAGAGCAAGGCGATGAATGAATCACACCGAAGAGCAGGATCATGAGTAGAAAGATGTTTTTGATAAATCCAATATATGATACAAGGGAGGCTGATAAGTCTCTGGCCTGGTAACGAAACAAAAAACTATGGGCACATTTCAGTTCCAGTGGGCCAAAATGATCTGTCTGCAGTTTAATTTTATTTCATATGAAATAAATACAATTTGGTTTGTTAAGTCTGTCCTCATATGCTTCATAATGACGACCATTAACCATTTTAGTAGCTACCCTCTGTACCGACTCCAACCTGCCTATATCCTTCTGAGGGTGTGGCCTCCGGAACTGCACACAATACTCCAAAAGAGGTCACACCAGAGACTTATACAGAGGCATTATCACCTCCTTTTTTCTGCTGGCCATTCCTCTCCCTATACACCTAAATATCGTTCTGGCCTTCACAGTCACCTTTTCTACCTGTTTAGCTACTTTAAGAATGTCAGACACAATTACGCCCACGTCCTGCTCTTCTTTTGTAGCAAGAAGTACTTCACTGCCTACACTCTACCGCTACTTTGGATTTTGGCAGCCCAGATGCATGACCCTGCATTTTTTAGCATTAAATCTCAGCTGCCAAATTCTAGACCTTTCTTCAGTCTTAGCTAGATCCCTTCTTATGTTATCTACACCTTCCTGGGTGTCTACTCTATTGCAGATTTTGGTATCATTTGCAAAGAGGCAAACCTTACCCGACAGCCCTTCCGCTATATCACTAACAAAGATGTTAAAAAGAATCGGGCACACCACTGGTAACTTCCTTCTTCTCAGAGTGAGCTCCATTTACCTGTACCCTTTGTTGCCTCCCACTCAACTGATTTATAACCCAAGCAGTAACTTTAGGGTCCATCCCTAGGGTGCTCAGTTTGTTTATAAGTCGCCTGTGAGGAACGGTGTCAAAGGCTTTACTGAACCACATCTAGGGCTCTCCCTCAGTCCTACGTCCTGGTCACCCAGTCAAAGAAATCAATCAGATTTGTCTGACAAGACCTGCCTCTGGTGAATCTATACTGCCTCAGATCCTGTAATCCGCTGGACTCCAGAAACCTCACTATTTTCTCTTTCAGCAGCGTTTCCAATAATTTACTCACCACTGAAGTTAAACTAACCAGACTGTAGTTTTCAACCACATTCTTACTTCCGCATTTGTGTAAAGGGACCACATGAGCCTCTCTCCAGTCCTTTGGCACCACTCCCGACTCCAACAAGGCATTGAAAAGATCAGTCAGTGGAGCTGCTAGAACGTCCCCAAGTTCCCTCAGTATTCTAGGGTGTATCCCATCCGGTCCTGTCGGGTATATTCGTAGCACAAAAATAAGTTAGACTCTCTGTTGTTGTCTAGGGGAGATAGCTACTAATATACAGCCCAAGGTTCGGAAGTTATTCTGGCAATGAGCCACGAAAGAATTCTGGTCTGCAGATATATATTAGACTTTATTATAGGCAACCAAATAGAAAAATATACACACACACATATCGCTAATTAGAAAAATGAGGTAGACATTTGTTATGGTACAGATGTACACTTGGACAACGTAAGAATTACAGACTAGTAAACCAGACGTCACTGATTCGCTCTGCACTTAGGAAAAGTAAGAAATATATTACTAACCCCTTTGCCCTTCCAGGAGAGGAGAGATAAGCCGGTACCTTAGCTCCGTCAGCAGAGACAGCTTCGTCCAAGGATGCAGCTGTTAGCTAATGCCGGCTCCAGCCCCTTCAGAGGCGAGCCGCAGTAAGTCCGAACCGGAGGGATCAGTGAAAGTCTTATCTCAGACCTGTGAAGGACGGCCTAGCCCACACGTCTGGCGAAAGGCTCAGGGCTCAGGAATCAGGTACGCAGTGCACAGCAGCAGGACCGGTGCAGAAGTCTATGTCCAGGTGGGGAGAAAAACCCCCAACTCCTTCTCTCACCGCTACTTAGAACAAGAACTTTTCTAGCGCAGAATGCAGAATTCTGTGTGTGAATCCTCCGTCATAGGTCCGATGATTGGTTGGCAGCAGGCAGTCTGAGGTGTTCTCAGCGAATCAGAAGGTCGATGATGAGCAGCTTCTTGCAAACAAAGGAGCCATGGTAAAAGTCAGGCAGAAGCAACAGTATGTAACTTCTGGGCATGTACAAGTGTCCAAGGCCAGCCACGGACAATAGCCTCTGTATGCATGCACACTTAGAAACGCTGTGCAAGCAGTTGCTTGAAGAACAGGCTTATAGCTGAACACAGCAAAAGTGTAGTGAAGAATCCATCTTGTCTGTGCAGTTTGGTTCAGGCCTGAGTTGCTGAGCAGGCCAGAGATTTGCATGTAGAATTGCAGGGGTACCAGCCCTACATCTCCCCCCCCTTGTAAGATGGAGGATGCTACAAGGGAGTACACTCCATCGTACAAAGCCTAACTAGCAGTACAACCGTGCAGGTCAGAACCAAATGACAAATGATTGACCAATACAGGAGAAGTCGATAATACTTCAAGCACAAAATGCATGAAAACAATACTGCATGAGGAATAATACAGTGAATACACTCAAGCAATAAAAGAAGTCAAAATAAAATGACATTAATACAGTCAAGTCAAGTCAATCAAAATAATGCAGGTGAACTTCAAACTCAAGAGTATATATATAGTATCCAAACCAAAAATGCATATCAGTGATGCAATATAATGAGTTAGTGCAACACTAAGGTGAACACTCAAAAGTAATGAGAAGCCATGTGTAACTGTGTTAGTAAAATGAACACATGCTATCTATGAAAAAAAACCCAACTCAATTAAGAGCAATGGATAACTTTCAAAGAAAATGGTGACACTTATTCAAAAGTGTGACGTTCCAGCAAATCCTGCAGACGCATGGCAGGCAGCAGAGGTGCAGGATGCATAGAGCGACGAAGAGCACGAATCTGTCTCTGTTGATACAAAGAGATAAGAAACTGGAGCACCAACAGAAAGAAAAGACCAGGAACAATGACATGTAACATAAAATCAGTTTGTAAAATGTCCACATCTCGTGAATCAAAGTTATAATCTGCAATGGCAAGGTCGGCCTGGTCAATGGACAGTTCAACTGTGTGAGAGTCCTTATAGTCCAAAAGATAGTTCAAGGCTGCAGTGAAGTCAATCTCATGACCTCGAAACACATCCAAAATCTGGAGCTCTGTCGAAACAGGGTCAGCATCAAGATAAAACAAGGAAACTCCACCAACATTAACAATGGAGTTCTTGGGAACATCAATCAAGCAAACATTGCAGGGTAGAGGAACTCTATTATGAATGTCATGTTTATTCATGGTGACCAGGAGATCACTCAAAGGGGTGCTAACCAGCCAAACATTGTTGACAACAGCAACTTTCGTCTCTGAAAAGTCATCGTACTTGGTCATGGTAACTTTACATTGTTCTTTCACATTTTCAGCAGACAACCCACAAAGAGCTGTAGAAGTGTCCTTCAGGAAAGGCTTACCAGGACATAACCAATGAATGTCCTTAGAGCGTTGGCACATGCCAAGATTAGGCACGAGGTATTGACGTGGATCATCATAGTGGTAAGCGAGGTATTCGGGAGTGTCGACCCGGAGATAAACATTCTCAGACCAAGTACCAACATTAATCACCTGCTTCAGCTGGTACACATTATCAGGTACTATGAAAGGCAGGTTCAACAAAAAGGCAAGTTCCATATTAGGTACATCGACATACAAGGGAATAGCAGTCCCCATGTGGAAAGCAATCTGGATCTGGAGTGGTTCGATGTGATTTCTGGTTATTTTAGCAAAAGCTTCAGTAATCAGGTCCGGAGATACCAGATATGCAGGAATCTGTCCTTGAATCAAGTTACTGATGCTATTGTCTAGTTCCCTAAACAAATCATAAGTAAGATCGCGGATGGGCTGCATGAAAGTACGCTCATCGTTCAAGAGACTTTTAAGCATAGACAATTCCGCAGTGGTCATAGCGATTTGCTTAGAATGAAGATTAACCACAGTGACTGTATCACGTATGGTTTTACCATGAGCTTGTAATTGACTTTGCTGTGAATGAATCTGAGTTCGGATGTCTTTCATATCAGCTTTAAACTCCTGGATAGTACTCTGAAGTTTACTAATAGAGACAGCATTAGCAATAGACATCGAGGAAGCAAATAAGGAGCCCAGAGCAGCAAACAATACACCAACACCAAGTCCTATGAATCTTTTCTGTCTAGCAGAGTCCGGTCTGATAGGTTGAATCATAATCTTTTCCAACTGACCCAAAATATTCTGTACATTTGCAGTGGCATAATCCATGTGAGTTATGTACCACTGCTGTATATTGGTGGTGCGTGCAACAGACGAATCAAAATGTTTCTGTAAAACATGTCGGGGATCTAGGGACACAAAAACTTTCTGTGTGACAGTCTGGGACTGTGTAATCAGGAAACCAGGCGTATCCTGTAGCACGACACCAGAAAGAGGGCCAGGTTCAATCAATCTGGCAACCTCGGATCCCGCTAACAGCAAAATCAGGAACAGGACCTTCAAAGTCCGGGACTCCATCTGTAAAAGAAAACAAACAGGCTATGCTGCCTCAAGGTTAGAATCACTCACAACATCAAGAGGTTCTTCAGGAAGGAGCTTACTGGGATGACACAGTCTAAGCTGATTAATGTGGACCCATTTAAGGGAGCCTTCCCTCTCAGTACTGGACTTCATTCGAATTTGATAAGCAACAGGGGAGGCTTTATCCACAATAGGAAATGGACCGTTCCAGCTAGGTAGAAATTTACAGTCTTTGACCTTATTCTTACCAAAATTGTAGTAGAATACCTTATCGCCAATCTGGTATTCTTTAGAGGTAGTCCTCAAATCATAGTAGGTCTTCCTACCCCTAGCAGCAGTGTCCAAATTCTTTTGGGCAAAGGCAAAGGCACTTTGCAAGTGTTGTCTTAAATGGGCAACATATTCATGAGCAGTTGTAGCAGCAGCGAGATTCACATCATTAGTCCTGTAAAGAAGATGAAGGGGTAAAACCATGTCCCTACCTGTCATCATCTCAAAAGGGGACACACCAGTAGCACGATGACGCGTGGCTCTGATAGCCATCAGGACCAAGGGCAGTTTGATGTCCCAGTCCTTCCCAGAGGAAGAAACATACTTTTTCAAGATACTGATGATAGTTTTGTTTGCTCTCTCCACTTGTCCAGAGGATTGTGGACGATAAGCAATGTGGACTTTGGCCTTCACACCTAGTACCTTCCACAGATGCTTAATGACTTGTCCCGTGAAGTGGGAACCCTGGTCGGATTCCACTCGCATGGGGAGGCCCCACCTGCTGAAAACATGGTTTAACAACAAGGTGGCCGTGGTCTCGGCGGTACAGTTGGGTGCTGGGATGCACTCGACCCACTTAGTAAATAAGCAGGTAACTGTCAACATATATTTGTTGCTTCGAGAGGATCGATCCAATCAATCTGGAGATCAGACCAAGGCATGGTCAGACCTCTGTTTCTCAAAGGTGCTCTATGAGAAGGAGCTGCAGGTTGAAATCTGCAACAGGTCAGACAACCTTTAGTATACAATTGGACATCTTGGTACATGTGGGGCCAGTAGGCCACCTGTTTCAATGTTTCATAGGTTATTCGGTCACCTCTATGACCAGCACAAGGTTCATCATGAGCGTGCTGTAACAGGACTCCACGGAAGGCCCGAGGTACCACCCATTGCACAATACCATGCTTACTTGTCCGTATCAACAGATCTTTCTGGAGTTGGAACATGTCCTTGGAGATGTAGAGGATCCTCAGTTCCTCATCGTCCTGACAATCCTCCAGAGTTAATGGGTGTTCCTGGGGGTTCTGCAGAAAAAGGTAGAAACGTCCAAGAGTAGGATCTTGTTTCTGGACTTGCACGAGGTCGAGATCTGTGCTCTCGCCACACCATTGAACCACAGGGGGCATGGTGGATAATTGAGCTTGTCGCCGGGTAACCGCCGTCACCTTTTGAAGCCCATTGGTCTCGGGAGCCTCCAACTGCCAGAGGTCTCCAGAGACAGCACCCTCCTTGGCAAGCTGATCAGCTAGATCATTTCCAATCTTGTCAGGGTTATCAACACGGGAATGACCTTTCACTTTTTTCCAGTAGATGGTCATGTCATTTTCATGAGCAACCTTGTCCAAGGCCAGAATCAATCCGGCATGTTTGACAGGTTTCCCTTTGGAATTCAGCATATTGTTAGCTTTCCAAATGGGTAAGTGGGAAACAAAATTCTGTCTGACGTAGTCTGAATCAGTACAGATGGTTAGGGTGTGAACCCCTCCCTGAGCAGCAGACTGGATAGCTGCCAGGGCTGCAGCTAGCTCTGCATACTGATTAGTCTTGGTACCCAGACGGTACTTGAAGGGTTCACAAGGGTGGTTCTGGTTCCGGTTCCAAACTACACCTATACCTGCTACCAGTTCATGGTCAGGCTCTCGACGGTAAGCACAACCGTCCACATACACCTTGGGGTAGCCTTTACAGAGGTTCTCATCATAAGGACAATGACGAGAAGGCTCAGGCGTACATGACTCCATATCGGTGTCTAAATTACCCACTAAAGGTTCTCTGGCAGTGCAATCGTGCAATTCAGCCAGGCCCTGTGCGGCGGCATCCTTGCGGTTTTGAGCATACCTGACCTCCAGGGGCCAGCCCTGGAGTGCTAAGGTCCAGGAGACAATGCAACTGTTTGACACTTGTCCCGATTTAATCCGATCACTGCCTAGGAACTTGATGGGTTGGTGATGAGTCTCAACAACCAACCTCTCACCTTGGATATAACTGCGGAAATATTGGAGGGCCCAGACTGTGGACAACAAGGATTTCTCACAGTCAGAGTATTTCTTCTCCACTTCCGTTAAAGCTTTGCTGGCATAGGCAATAACTTTCCTATCTGTGTCATGCATCTGGTACAGAACAGCACTCATAGAGTGATCGGTGAAACCTAGTTCCACGAAGAATTCTTTGCCACTCTCTGGATAGGCAAGAGAGGGAGCTCGACTCAAAGCTGCCTTCAGCTCTTCTAGAGCTGCCTCTTGGTCGGGATTCCATACCCAAGGTTCATCTCTTTTGAGGAGTTTGACCAGGGGTTGGGAAATCTCCGCATATTGATCCACAAATTGGCGTGAATAATTGCAAATGCCCAAGAATGAGCGCAGCTCACTCACGTTGGTCGGACGTTTGAGTTGTTGCAAGGCCGCAATTCTCTTCCTTTGAGGCCGCAGTCCCTCAGCAGAAACTTCGTAACCCAAATAATTGAGGGATTTCCGGCACCATTGGCCCTTTGACAAGGACAGCTTTGCTCCCGTAGCTTTCAGTTGCTGGAAAACATGCTCTATTTCTTGCAAATGGTCAGTGAAACTGGTGTTCTTCACCAGTATGTCGTCGACATAGACGAGGGTGCCTCTTGTCTCAGCATCAGGCAAAGCCTTATGGAGGAAAATATTGAAGTCTGCTGGGGCATTCAAATAACCAAACGGTGTCCGATTCCAAGTATATTGTCGCCTACCGAAGGTAAAAGCCAGCTTATGCTGATCTTCTGGATGGACAGGTATAGTCCAAAATCCTGAGGCCAGATCCAGGCTGGTAAAGTACCTGGCACCCTTGATGGTGGCTAAGTTCTGTTCCAGATGTGCCATAGGCCATCTGGATAGAGGTACCTTTTTATTAAGCTGGCGATAGTCCAAAGCTAAGCGCCAGCTAGAATCCTTCTTGATGACAGGCCACAGTGGGGCATTGTAAGTACTGTTGCATTGACGTATAATTCCCTTTTGTTCCAGGGAATTAATGATTTCCTGAACGGATTCATAGGAGGCCAATGGGATTTTATACTGTCTCACAAAGACAGGTTTACTGTTTGGATCCGTAGGAATACGGGTGACATGTAGGTCGGTGAGACCACAGTCATAAGTGTCAGTGGCAAACAGGTCCTTGTGACGGTACAGCAGTTCTTTTAATTGGGCCTTTTCTGACTCATCAGTGCAGGCATCTGCTTCAGCAAGTTTTCCGGCAACCATTTCGTCAAATCCCAGAACAGGTTTGTTTGAAGGTATTTCAACCTTCTCCTCAATCTCATCTTGGAGAGAGGAGACCTGGATGGCTTGGACAGCATGGGGCTCCCCCCCTGGTGGGTGAGAGAACTAACAGCCTCATTGAGTTTACTTGACAAAATCAGATGGTCAGACTCGAGGTCCACCTGAGAGGTCACAGCACTATGTGGCCAGACAAACTGTAAGGTGAGGAGGCCTCGGGGTGAGGATCGAACACACGCAGGGGTCCCCCCCCCTTCACAGATGTTCCAGGAAACAGGGGCTTCCCCAATAATCTGGAGACTCAATTCCACACTTGGGAACGATTCTCCCACTAGGAATCCCAGGGGTTCGCCTTTCACAAGGTGAATGCGATCTGGATTTGGATTGGTGAGCAATAAGTGTAAGGAGGGAGCTGTGGCCTCCATGCAGGGTATGGGACCCATGGCTAGGCCCAGCTCCTCAAAACGGGAATTTGGACTGAAGAAGACCAAGTTGTCTGAGAACACATGTCCTCGGGTCACCTGTATCGGCAGGGGACAATCCTGTACCCTCCCAGGTATGTGGGTGTCTTCTGCACAGACCACTTCACAGACATGAGGAACAGTCTGACCAGCCCGTAGGGATGGGCGGGCACCAGAGAAATCCACCGGATCTCCTTCCATCCTACTCCAGAGGATGTTGCTCACAAAATCCACATAAGTTCCCAGTCGAACAAGGCAATCTGAGCCTAAGGAGAGGGGCACCTCAAGTCCTCTGATGATGGAGAAGGTGTGCCGAAAACCTTTGACCCCAACTTGTAAGGGGAGATTGCAGTAGCCCATGAATGTCTTGAGCCCTTCCCCAGGCACTTGGAACGAAGTCTTCGCTCCCATTACCCAATCAAGGGTAAGCTGTTGTTTGAGCCGATAGAAAAGAGTCTCACTGATGAGGGAGTGGTCACAGTGCGGTAATAGGTAGGCCCTTTCCTTTTGGGACATGCCCACCTGCACATATATAAAGGGACCTTTCTCAGCCGAGAATATGTCCGTCAGTCTCCTAGGGTGATCTAGGCAGGGATGGGATGGAGGAGGGGTTTGCACCTCACAACCTTCCACAGGTTCCTTCAGGAATATCTGCAGGCAGTCAGTATCAAGGACAATGTTAGCTACTGAACCCACTGCAATTGCAACCACGTCGCTGATGCCCTGATCCTCATCTCCAGCCCTTTCATACTGGAGCTGAAGGATTTGGGGATCAGCTGACCTCTGGAAATTAATCCTGATGGACTTGTTTGTGCGTTCCACCGAACAAGGACCACTGACTCTGCTGTCATGTTTTACCCTAGCATAAGGTATGGGATGTGTGATCTGTGTCCAGATCACTTCCTGGACGTAGTCCAGAATGGGGCGTAACCGTTTCAGGAGCTCATTGCCAATCAAGAATTCTTCCCCAGGGCACTTAGTAATGATTACAGGATGTTTCACCTGTAATTTTCCAATTTGGAGGTTAAGCCAGACCTGCCCCATAGACTCTATGGGCTGATTCCCATAAGCTGCGAGTGACAAATCACTGGGTGTGACGTGTAGGGTCCTCTGACTCCCCAAGGAAGCAGTGAGTCTATCAAAGAGACTCGAGGTAATCAGGGTAGCCTCAGAGGCTGAATCTATCAGGCCCTCACAGAGAAAAGCCTGCTGAATTGTAACAGGAACAGTATACCTCTGTCCTTTTGGCTTGAGTTTACCCAGAAAGTACTTGTGCTTCCTGATGGTGTCAAAGGCTGGACCCTCGCTGTCCATGGCAGAACTGTCACTCTGTGTCCATGGGGTGGCATCTCCGGCTGGCTGCACCTGTGCAATAGTGACCTGTGGGACAGAAACAAAGTCGGTTAGTCATTCAGACGCCTTAGAAGGGGAAGAGGAGTCAACCAGTTCCTCCTCTGGCTTCGGAGGCTTGACGCGTGGCTTAGGAGGCGCACTACTAGCAGGAGCCTCCTGTGAGGAGCTGAATGCAATGCTAGCCTTCATCATATCTGTCAGCTCGCTTATTCTCTTCTCCAGTTCCAGGTATTTGTCAAAACCGGGCTTTCTCTTCCAGTTCCGGTTCTGTGGAGTGAAACGCTGATTCCCAGAGCGCTGCTTAGACCCAGATGACTGGTTATTCTGGGGTGGCCTGGGAGGATTCTGTGGAACAGAAGGAGTAGAGTTATTTTCTAACGAAAGAGTGGATTTTACAGCACTAACACACTGTTTTGGCTCTCTGGCCTTGCTGGGAGCCCGTACTGTGCTGCCAGTATTGGTTGCTCTCATGTTGGGAACAGCTTCCCAAATCCACTCAGCATGTTCTATCACACGTGACAGGGGTTCGTGACGCTTGTCAGACATATAAGGCTTGATAGATGGAAGGAGCAACTGACAGTAAAGATTACGAAACTCCTGATGGTGTTCTATTGTTTCCCAAGAAGGGTCACTCTGGAAGAAAGTCTGCCTAAGTCTGTAAGCAAACTCTCGGGGGGTTTCATTTTCCTTATGAGTCATACTAAATGCTGCCTGCTTTGCAGCAATATCATCAGGGTATGGCCCATAATGTTTCTTTAGTGCCTGTTCAAAAATGACAATGTCCTTCTTTTCATCATCTGCCATGGCCCGAATAAATTGCTGGCAAGGCACATCAAAAGACCATGGAAGATACAAAACCATGTCCTCCCCCCTGGTAATGTTCAGTGCCCGAAAGGCATCTTTGACAGCAGCTAAATGTTCATTTATGGTGGCATGACCAGTTTTCTCAAAAGGAGTGACCATGCTCCGCAAGGTCTTGATAATTTGTAATTGTGCGACAGATGCCCCGTCATTTGTGTGTTTCCCTTGCAGGACACGGGAGCATAAGGAATTTTGTGTCCCTTCAGCTCCCTCTGGTGGTCGCTGCTGGTACAGTGTGCCATCACCAGGGAGACTTCTCACCCCCCCCTCCACCGCTCCCTGTATGGGGAGGGGTCGAGAGTACGGTGTTTCACTCCGCCCAGTTTCTCTCCTGTGCTCATGCGCTGATGGGAGAGAACTGACTCTGTTCTGGAAAAGCTGCCGTTCTACACTGGGCAGGGTTTCCAGTGGCAAACTGCCGTCATCTACCCTCTGGTACTTCGAGAAGCCTAGAGGGATCAAATTATCCCGGTACTCTGTCTCATTACTTTGAGAAGTGGACACACACGCCAATTCAAAACAGTCAGCTCTTAACTGCTGGATTTCTAGGTTAACTCTCTGTATTTCCTGCCCACATTCCTGACGTGCAACAGCTAGCTGCCTTTGCAGATCGGCTGTATGCCGTCTCTCTGCACTGAGAGCAGACTCTGTGGCATCGAGCTCAGCCATCAAAGCACTCTCTCGTTGCTCAAAAAGAGAAGCGTCCGCTTTTAACCTCTTGGTTTGGGCGGCTAATTCAGTTCTACAAACTGTCAGAAACTGCAATTCCTTTTGATCCTGTTCACCCCGCTTTTTAAGCGCGGAAACCTGAGCCACCAACTCTTGGCATCGCAGACACCACAGGCTAGTAGTGCCTGGTGAAAAAAAACTATTGCTAGCCCGTCTGGTCGCCTCAGCCTGAAGTTCGTCAACTTGATGACGTAACTCAGCTCTCTGCTTTTCACACTGGTTAGCTGTCTCCTTAGCACACTGTATCTGACTGTGAGCAGTCCTTAAATCAGACTCTAGCGATTCAGATTTAGTTTGCAGGTGACATAATGCCTTCTGCAGTTTGTCAGTGAAAATATGCAGCACACAGGCATGTTCGGCTACCATATCCACCGGCAATTTAGCCTTATGAGCAAGAAGCCGGTCTAGGAACTCACTGAAAAAGCTATCAGCCCTAACAAGCTCTTGCGTATCTGTTGTAAGGCACTTAGAAATTCTTTCAATGTGGTCGGCAGTGGTATCTTTCGACCAACACAGGGAAGCTAGTTTCTGGAATGCCAAATCAACCTTATCTGCGTGAGCCATCGTAAATCAGTAGCGGAGACTGTCTCTAAAAACAAACACAGGGCCCTGCTAGAGAATTCTCTAAGGCAGAGAGCCTGTAATCTGGGTTCTGTCGTCTGTCTCACAGACAATGCTCTCTGGCTTCAAAAACCGTAGCATAAACAGAAAGATTACACAAATTCTGAGAGGCACATTCAGAAATACTCATCCCGGACGAGCCCCCATATGTCGGGTATATTCGTAGCACAAAAATAAGTTAGACTCTCTGTTGTTGTCTAGGGGAGATAGCTACTAATATACAGCCCAAGGTTCGGAAGTTATTCTGGCAATGAGCCACGAAAGAATTCTGGTCTGCAGATATATATTAGACTTTATTATAGGCAACCAAATAGAAAAATATACACACACACATATCGCTAATTAGAAAAATGAGGTAGACATTTGTTATGGTACAGATGTACACTTGGACAACGTAAGAATTACAGACTAGTAAACCAGACGTCACTGATTCGCTCTGCACTTAGGAAAAGTAAGAAATATATTACTAACCCCTTTGCCCTTCCAGGAGAGGAGAGATAAGCCGGTACCTTAGCTCCGTCAGCAGAGACAGCTTCGTCCAAGGATGCAGCTGTTAGCTAATGCCGGCTCCAGCCCCTTCAGAGGCGAGCCGCAGTAAGTCCGAACCGGAGGGATCAGTGAAAGTCTTATCTCAGACCTGTGAAGGACGGCCTAGCCCACACGTCTGGCGAAAGGCTCAGGGCTCAGGAATCAGGTACGCAGTGCACAGCAGCAGGACCGGTGCAGAAGTCTATGTCCAGGTGGGGAGAAAAACCCCCAACTCCTTCTCTCACCGCTACTTAGAACTTTTCCAGCGCAGAATGCAGAATTCTGTGTGTGAATCCTCCGTCATAGGTCCGATGATTGGTTGGCAGCAGGCAGTCTGAGGTGTTCTCAGCGAATCAGAAGGTCGATGATGAGCAGCTTCTTGCAAACAAAGGAGCCATGGTAAAAGTCAGGCAGAAGCAACAGTATGTAACTTCTGGGCATGTACAAGTGTCCAAGGCCAGCCACGGACAATAGCCTCTGTATGCATGCACACTTAGAAACGCTGTGCAAGCAGTTGCTTGAAGAACAGGCTTATAGCTGAACACAGCAAAAGTGTAGTGAAGAATCCATCTTGTCTGTGCAGTTTGGTTCAGGCCTGAGTTGCTGAGCAGGCCAGAGATTTGCATGTAGAATTGCAGGGGTACCAGCCCTACAGTCCCATCGTTTTTTGTACTTTAAGTTTAGCTAGTTTCTCACGAACACAGTCTATTGAAAATTCTTCAAGATGCCCCTCGCTTCTGTTCTTGTTTGTAGGTGTTTTCTGAGGTCCTGTTACTGGTTCTTCATCTGTGAACACAGAACAGAAATATTTATTAAGAAATTCTGCTTTATTTATTTATTTAATTTTATTTATTTAACTTCTCTTCTATACCGCGCTATTCCTTATCAGTGCGGTGTACATTCAACAGAACCTTATACCATGCAGTTGGACCGCATTGCATTTATAGTGAACAGGGATTAAAACTTGGATATAACTGGGGTAACTTTCTACAGTTTATTTACACTGATGCCTATACTTTCCGGCTATAGTCTATTCGGGGCAGGACAGGTTGGATTGGCTTTCCTTTTTCTTGCTGGGTATGTTATTGGGGTGCTCTAGGTGACTGGTGCTCGCTGACTGGTTTCTACGGCTGGTTTCTGGGTAGTGTCATCCTCATCAGCTTCTACATATTCTTGTCCTTCACCCTTGAGTTTGACAATACCACTTTTGCCCTTCTTCTCACTAACATATCTGAAAAATGTCTTATCCCCCCATTTTATTGCATTGGCTATTTCCTCCTCTTTTTGAATCTTTGCTTTCCTGACCGCTTTGCTAGCTTCTCTAAGTTTTTCCAAATTTAGATGCCTTTCTTCCTCTCTCTGTGATCTCTTGTATTTCATGAAGGCCTCCCTCTTTTTCTTCACCTTTTCAGTTACTTCTTTTGAGAACCATAGCGGCCTCCTTTTATTTTTACATTTACTTACCTTTCTAACAAAAAGGTTTGCTGCCTTTAAAATATTCACTTTAAGTTTTGCCCACTGTTCTTCAACATTCCCCATCTGTTCCCATCTCACTAACGACTCCATGAGATATTGTCCCATCTTGGCAAAGTTAGTCTTCCTAAAGTCCAAGAACCTCACTTTTGAATGGATTCTAACAGCCCTAGTCCTAATAACTGAACCACACCATCTGGTGATCACTGGATGCAAAATGATGTCCCACTATAACATCAGAAACACTTTCACCATTGGTAAGCCCCAAGTCCAGTATGGCCCCTTCACATGTGGGGTCTGTTACCAGTTGCCTGACCAGTTCTCCCTGTAGAGAATCCAGGATCTCCTTACTACTTGATGGTACCACAGCAGGGATGTGCCAATCCACATCCGGCAAATTGAAATCGCCTATCAGTAGAACTTCTCCTTTCATGGCAATACTGTGTATGTCTTGTATTAAATCTTTGTCCACTTCTATCCCCCTTGATTTCTTTCTAGTTTAACCCACAGTGCCTCTCTCTCTTCCTTTTAAGCCCTGCAATTCTATAGCTTTAATATTATTTTTTATATATAATGCCACTCCTCCTCTCCTTCTTCCTACCCTGTCCTTCCTGTATAGTCCGGTATAATTATATCCCAGTCATGGTTGTCTGTGAACCATGTCTCCGTAACTGCCACTAAATCCAAGTCAGCCACTTCCATTAAAGCCTCAACATCTGGGATCTTATTTCATATGCTACAGGCATTTATACACACCGATTTCCAGATGTTGTCCCTATTACCCATTTCTACAGAGGTATTTAATGTTTCACTTACCTGTGGACTCTCTTCACCCATCCGCAACGAATCTAGTTTAAAGCCCTCTTCAGTAGGTTAGCCAGTCTGTTGCTGAAGACACTTCAACCCTTCTTGGACAGATGGACGCCATCTCTGCTCTGCAGCCCTTGGAACATCATCATCATCCCATGGTCCAGGAAACTGCAAGTATAAGCAGCAGTGGCATTCTGGCATTGGGACGGGCAGCTCCCCATATGCCGATCTGCTTGGCATATGGGGAGCGCCGAGACATCTATGTCCCCAATTCTGCCATCATGGGTACATCCAGGCCCTGCGGTAGCAGAATCAGGTATATCCCCGGTATGTCTACACATTAGACAGGCAGGGCGGCCAGAGATGCGGGGATCAGAATCAGCCTCTAAGAGCAGAGACCCGCGGAACCCCACTGGGGTTACCATCCATGATCAGTACATATTATACAGTATACCAGCCCAGATAAACAATTGATGGCAAGACAGAGTGGAAGGCAAATGCAACAAGATTAAAACTAACAGAAGAGGGGGGCTGAGGTGGTTATGGTATGCAAGGCAATCGAACTAATCCTACATAACATGTGTCTGACAAACCTAAGTGATAGATATAAAGGTTCTAAGGGAATACAGTGATTGAGTTGGACACACAACCACAATGAGGAGATGATAATCAGAAAAATAACACTAAATACATTTGTGATTTTGTTTTGTTTATTTAGTTTATACCTTTTTATCAAACTTCACTGGCTTCCAGTGGAAGTACAAGTTCATTTCAAGCTGGTGGTACTGACATTGAGGGGCTGATTTTATGAGGGAGCTACATAAGAGTACATGCCATAATGTGCACAAGTCACCATTTTCAAGGATTTATATGTGTTAGTGGGAACTTACACACTTATGCATTAAAGTGGACTGAGGACATCATTGCTTATCCCTGGGATAAGCAGCAAGGACTCTGTCTACCTTTGGGGATCCTACCAGGCACTTGTGACCTGGACTGGCCACTGTTGGAAACAGGATGCTGGGCTTGATGGACCTTTGACTCAGTATGGCATCTCCTATGTTCTTATATACTCCAGGCAATCGCTATTCTGCAAATATGTGCAAAAGACCAATCGCGCATATTGTCTGGGCAAGCAGAGGGCGGAGTTTTCATGGAGTGTGGACAGAGTTCAAATGTATAAAATATTATAACCTACATGCATTTCTGCAGATCTAACAATGGGCATTTATACCTGCCCTCGGGCAAGCGTTTTTACACTACTTACGCCCCTGTTTTATAAAGTAAAGTATGCGTGTATAAATAGGTCACAAATATGCATGTACTAAGTTCCATTAACTCCATGGGCATTTATAGAGTTACCCTCTTAAATGGCAATGGAGTTAATGGAACTGAGGCCCATCTGAGGCCTAAGTATCTAGCCGATTACCTATATGCACCACTGAGAAATTAGCAATCTTCCCCCTCAGTAAAGGCAATGAGGAAGGATTGTTGGCAAGGTAGGGCATCTGCAGTAGTGGCCTCAAGACTGTGGAACAGTTTTCCTCTTGAGATACAGTCTGAACAGGATTTATTGCAATTGAGCAAGGATCTGAAAATGTATCTGGTCCCTTCATTTATTGTCAGGGCTGATCTTTTATTGTTAAGTGGGATCAGAATTCTTCCTCTAAATGATGAAGGCTCTTACATTTTATATCTGCGTTTTGTTTAGTTGTTATTTTATATTTGTTTTCTGTGATTTTTATGTATTGATTGGATTGCCCATGTTCCCTGTAAAATAGTTATCTCCAAGTTATAATGCCCTGTTCAATTTAATTTCAGTTTGTTCAATGTAAACTGCCTTGATATCATGAAAGGTGGTATATAAATGTTTAATAAATAAATAAATAAAATAAATTTTATTGACCATAAATCCCTTTGAATGGCATTCACCAAAGAGGCAGCATATAATGCTTTATAAATAAATAGCTAAAGGCAAGTTACATTTAGGCAGAGCTGGTACTAGAATGGGGTGACCAGTATATTGTCTTGGACACCTTCTGATCACCCATCAATCTCTCCCACTGTTCCCCCCACCCCTCAATCTCTTCCCCCGAGGCGCTCACTGGAATTCCTTTGAGAGGAATGAGGGAGAGATAAGTCAACATGCCCTTTGAGCTTTTCCATAGTGGTACACACCTCCAAAACCTGGCACAGCTCAGTTGCTCTCTTGACTCTCTCCTTGGTTTTAGCTATTTACAATGCAGTGTGACTAATTCTCATGCTAAACAGTTTCAGTATGCATAAACTTGTATCCTTGCAAAACAATGCTGAGAACTTAATCGAGACTATCGAGTTTTACCTCACGATCATAGTGACTTTTCGCAGTTCAATCAATAACTCATATTCAGTAGTTTTTATGTATGGTACATGGTAAACTTTGTATAGAGCTGAAATATTATCTAAGCACAATGTGAAAGATTTTCACTAAAAAGCGGTGTTCTTGTACAAACTGAGTGATGTAAAACTGTGCAGAAGGATGCTGATTTGCAACATCTTTGCTGAACAGTCCTAAAAAAGACTTCTACAGAATTTGCCACTTCCTGTCCCAGAAATCCCCATATGTTGCAAGAGACTATTAGTCATGGTCGTAACGACAGTTTCATAATCCCAAAGAGGGTTGCAACAAAGGGTACCGCCACTGCAAAACCAAAGAGGAACCTTAAAAGCAGGGAGGAAAACAAGCTTAATGAGAGTATCCCAGTGGTAAAATGTTCTGAGCATTTGCTTCAGAATAAGTCTATAAACACTATTTTTTTTAAAGCCTGCTTGGCATAAAATCCAAGAAAACACTTGTATCTAATCAGTGACACATACACTGGCGGCTCTTCCGCATTTGTTTTAGGAACAAAATAGGAAAATACTTTTTGACTAAACCCCTGTGTTCCAAATGGTTCCTCATTCTAGCACCAGGAGGAGAACATTAAGGGAAACTACTGCTACAGCGTTTCATTTTTAAGGAGAGTAGGATAAAAGGAGGAAATCCAAAAAATACTAGTAAAAAGTAGCTGCAAATAATAAAAGTATGCAGGCAGTGTGTAAAAATACCATCTTGCATGTCCAGGCTAGATGTTTCAAGCCAAAGCAAAGAGGCAAAGAATTAAGACAATAAATAATCGGAAAAGCAGAAGTGAAAGCACACAAGAAATGAGAAAACAATGTATGAGCTGAAAGGGATTTAACAGTGGATTCATCAGTACATAAATGATGCATCTATTTAAAAGCCAACATGGCCATGTCTCAGCATATGCCTGCGTCATGGACAAAATAACTGGGGGATATTATTTAAAAGGACCTGTTGACTGGCTAAGCCTCGGCGAGCCCAATATTCAGCGACATTATCTGGATAGTGCCACGGAATAGTCCCACAGACCACAGAAAAGATGCTCAATTCAATCAGGGGTGGTCTGGGATGGATTGGGGGCCATTGCAGCAGCAGAGTCACTAACCAAATTGGTAAACCATATAAAGTAGTCAATGGTTGTTCTAACTTTATCCAGTTTAGCTATCTGGTTAGAGGCTCAATATCGCCACTGCACAGATAGCTGCAGCGATAGACAGTGAAATGGATATTCACCATCAGAAAGACTCCAGTGCTGAATATCATTTTAATTTCTGCAGCACCGGCCAGGCACTTTAAACATGCCTAACTGCTGCCTCTGCAGAATATCAACCCTACTCTCTTTAAAATGGAAAAGAGATCTCAATCAGTCCACAGGCAGAGCTAAATCGTAAGACTTCTACCTTAAGGTTAAAAGCCTTCAAAATGCTTTTCTTTCAGCTGATAGATTTTATTGCTCTCTCAAGATTAAGAATCCTCAAAGTATTTCACTTCCAATATGAATCCGAGATATTAAATGCACTTTGCTCAGTCTTCATAAAAGATTGCTCCAGCAGTGGAGGAAAAAGTGTTGCCAAGTTTTATCTCAGTCTGTGAACTGATCGAGATCTCTTCTCCATTTTAAAGGGTTATTTTACCCCTAGTGCAGGTATATGCCAAAGCATGGCCATGTTGGGTCTTAATTAGATGCATCTTTTATTTTATGCATTTTGATTGCAATAAATCCTTTTTAGCTCATAAATAATTTCCTCTTTTTTTGCTGTGACTTTACTTCCACTTTTACTATGAACAGACTAGATGTATTGCAAGCATTAGAAAAAGTAAAAAAAAAAAAAAAAAAAAATCAAATGACTACCAGCATGGCTAAAAGGCAAAGTGAAAAACTATTAAAGCTTGGGAGAGGGGGCTATTCAAAGACATTTACATGCCCTGATGTTAACCGGCTAGCATCGGCACATGCTGGGTGACATTCCAGGGCAACACCCATTGCTAACTGGGCATTGATGATATTGAGCCAGTGCCCGGTTAGCAACACATGACAAAAGTCAGGTGCTGGAAGCACTCAGTATTGCCATTGCCTGATTAGCTTCACTGCAATCTGGGTCCATCTGGATTTTCAATGCTAGAACCTGAATATAGCTCCGGCAGTGAATATCTGGGTTTAAAATTAAGTGCTAGCCGCCGATGCTAAATATCGGGCCCTAGATGTCTTTCAAAACTGGAAAATGGATCAAAGTGAAGAAAACAGAAAAAACTTGTAAGAACTGGCAAGTTAGATGTAAAGTATAATAAGACAGAAACTAAAAAGAAGCTTGCCATAGCGGAAAAACACATCATAAAAATGTAATCAAGTGCATTAGAAGAAGAAGAAAGGCTGTGAGGAAGTTGTTTGGACCAAGGGGTAAGAGGTGGTTAGGATAAGGACATTGCCAACAACTTAATGAAGTATTTGCTTCAGGGTCTTCGATGGTGATTTGGAGGAACTGAGGCAAATGAAAGTGAACCTGCTTCCCTCCAGCGCCTATCCCTTCTAAACCTTCACACTGACAACTGATACCTCGGTTCATATCCTTGTAAATAGTTGTTCTTTTATTTATTTATTCATATAATTAGTTCATTGTTATATTATGTCTATATGTTACTTGTTCTATGTAAACAGTGGAAACACTCTATTTTATGTTCTATGTAAACCGTCTTGATTTGTAGAAAGACGGTATATAAAACTTGTTAAATAAATAAATAAATAAAATAAATAAAACCTGGAAAATATAATAGAGAAAATTGAGAAAATAAACATTAGCAAATCACAACGAGCCAATGTCATATACTGTAGGGCTTCGAAAGAACTCAAAAATGAAATTTCAGACCTATTAGTAGCAATCTGTTCCATGTTCACAGATAAAGAACCAGGAGCAGGACCTCAGAAAAAGTCCACAAACAGGAACAGAAGCGAGGGGCATCTTGAACAATTTTCAGAAGACTGAGTTCATGAGAAGCTAGCTAAACTTAAAGCAGACAAAGCGATGGGACCGGATGGGATACACCCTAGAATACTGAGGGAACTTGGGGACCTTCTAGCAGCTCCATTGACTGACCTTTTCAATGCCTTGTTGGAGTTGGGAGTGGTACCAGAGGACTGTAGAAAGGCACATGTGGTCCCTTTACACAAAAGCGGAAATAAAGATGTGGTTGAAAACTATAGGCCAGTTAGTTTAACCTCGGTGGTGAGTAAATTATCAGAAGCTGAAAGAGAAAATAGTGAGGTTTCTGGAGTCCAACGGATTCTGCACAGGCAACTTATAAATAAACTGAGCACCCTAGGGATGGACCCTAAAGTTATTGCTTGGGTTAGAAATTGGTTGAGTAGGAGGCGACAAAGGGTACAGGTAAATGGAGTTCACTCTGAGGAGAAGGAAGTTAGCAGTGGCGTGCCCTAGGGATCTGTCCTTTATCCGATTTTTTTTAACATCTTTGTTAGTGATATTGTGGAAGGGCTGTTGGGTAAGGTTTGCTTCTTTGTGGATGATACCAAAATCTGCAATAGAATAGACACCCAGGAAAGTGTAGATAATATGAGGAGGGATCTAGCTAAGCTTGAAGAATGGTCGAATTTGGTAGCTGAGATTTAATGTTAAAAAAAAAAATGCAAGGTCAATAATATGGCCAGTGCCTCACAATGATTGTCACACTTACCCACTCTCAAATTCTATGTTTTCAACTCTCAACGAAGATTGAGTTGTACTCCACATGTAAATAGTTGCTTGTACATAGTTTGTAAACTGTTACTTGTTAATGTTTAAAATTGTAACCCTGTTCAATGTAATGTAGTTGTTTATTGTAAACCGCCCCTGATCTCAGGAAGGGGCGGTATATAAGAAATCCAAATAAATAAATAAATAAATAAAAGTTGGGCTGCGGCAATCTAAGTGAGTGATATAGTACAGGGGGTGAAGTACTTCTGTCCACAAAAGAAGAGCGGGATCTAGGCGTGATTGTTTCTAATGATCTTAAAGTAGCTAAACAGGTAGAAAAGACAACAGCAAAAGCTGAAGGATGCTTGGGTGCATAGGGAGAGGAATGGCTAGCAGAAAAAAGGAGGTGATAGTGGCTCTATATAAGTCTTTGGTGCGACCTCATTTGGAGTATTGTGTGCAGTTCTGGAGACCGCACATTCAAAAGGATATAAACAAGTTGTAGTCGGTTCAGCAGGTGGCTACAAAAATGGTTAGTGGTCTTCATTATAAAGCATATGAGGACAGACTTAAGGATCTTAATATGTATACTTTAGAGGAAAAGCGGGATAGAGGTGATGTGATTGAGACGTTTAAATACCTCAGTGGTATAAATGTGCGGAGGAGAGCCTCTTTCGATTGAAAGCAAGCTCTGCCACGAGTGGACTTAGGATGAGGGTGAAAGGGGATAGACTCAGGAGTAGTATGCAGAAATATTTTTTTTTTATGGAAAGAGTGGTAGATCCGTGGAATAGTCTCCCAGTGAAGGTGGTAGAGATGAGGGCAGTGTCTGAAGTCAAAAAGGCAGGGGACAAACACAGAGTATCTCTAAAGAAAAAAAGAGGACTGTTGTAGTGATTGTTATGGAAGGGCAGACTAGATACTGTAGGCCATGTGGACTTTTTCTGCCATCATGTTTCTATATTTCAGTTCTTTCAAAACCCTCAGCTGTATACCATCCGATCCAGGTGATTTGTTACTTTTTATCAAATCATTGTAATACATCTTCCCGGTTTATCGATATTTCTTTCAATTCCTCCAATGCATCACCTTTAAATACCATTTCAGTTATGGATAACTTCCCTACATCTTCTTCAGTAAAGACCGAAGCAAAGAATTCATTCAGTCTCTCTGCTATGGCCTTGTCCCCTAATAGTGCACCTTTTATCCCTCCATCATCTAATGGTCCAACTGACTCACAGGTTTTTTGCTATGAATGTACTTGAAAAAGTTTTTATTATGCATTTTTTCTTCCACAGCAAACGTTTTTCAAATTCTCTCTTTGCCTTCCTTATCAGTTCCTTGCATCTAACTTGCAAATGCTCATATTTCCAGTTTTTGTCATTTGACTCCTTTTTCCATTTCTTAAAGATATTTTTTTTTGGCTACAACAGCCTCTCTGACCTCGCATTTAAACCATGCTGGCAGTTTTTTGGACTTCCTTCCACTTTTCTTAAAGTGTGGAATATAGGTGGTCTGGGTTTAAAAGATAGTATTTTTAAAGAACACCCATGCTTGATGTAAATCTTTAGCATTTGCAGCTGCTCCTTTTAGTTTTTTTCTTAACTAATTCCTTATTTTATCATAGTCTCCCTTTTAAAAGTTAAAAGGTAGCACTGTGGAGTTCCTTGCCGTCCTTCCTCCATTTGTTAAATCAAACGCCATCATGCTATGATCACCAGAGCCATGTGTCATCTGCAAATTTGATAACCTCACTCGTTATTCCCTTTTCCAGGTCATTTATGAATATGTCAAAAAGCAGCGGACCCAGCACAGATCCCTGGGGTACACCAATATTCACCTTTCTCTATTGGGAAAATTGGCCATTTAGCCCTACCCTCTGCTTTCTATCTTTTAACCAGTTCCTGATCCACAATAGTACACTGCCTCCTATCCCATGACTCTTTAGTTTTGCCAAAAGTCTCTGATAAGGGACCTTGTCAAAGGCTTTCTGAAAGTCCAAATACAGTATATCAACTGACTCACCTTTGTCTACCTGTTTATTCACACCTTCAAAAAAACATAACAGATTAGTAAGACAAGATCTTCCTTGTCTAAAGCCATGTTGGCTGTCTCCTATCTACATGGTCAGCAACTTTGTTCTTTATGATGGCTTCTACCATTTTTCCCAATACTGACGTCAGGCTCAACGGTCTGTAGTTTCCCGGATCGCCCCTGGAACCCTTTTTAAAAATTGGCGTTACGTTGGCCATCCTCCAATCTTCAGGTATTACAGATGATTTTAATGATAGTTCACAAATTACTAATAGCAGGTCTGCAATCTCATATTTCAGTTCTTTCAACACCCTTGGATGTCTATCATCCGGTCCAGGTGATTTGCTACTCTTCAGCTTATCAAATAGTTGTAATACATCTTCCCGATGTATTGATATTTCCTTCAGTTCTTCCACACCTTTAAATACCACTTCAGTTATGGGTAACATTCCTACATCTTCCTCAGTAAAGACCAAAGCAAAGAATTCATTCATTCTCTCTGCTATCGCCTTGTCACCTCTTAGTGCCCCTTTAACGCCTCTGTCATCTAATGGACCAACTGACTCTCTCACAGGTTTTTTGCTAGGAATGTACTTGAAAAAGTCTTTATTACAAGTTTTTGCTTCTGCAGCAAGCTTCTTCTCAAATTCTCCCTTTGCCTGCCTTATCAATGCCTTGCATTTAACTTGCGAGTGCTTGTGCTGTTTCCAGTTTTCGTCATTTGGCCCAAGAGGATGGTAAAAAATTGTAACATGACCTTGATAAGATGGGAGACTGAGTGTCCAAATGGCAAATGACATTTGGACAAGTGCAAAGTTATGCACTTAGGGAAGAACAACCCAAACTACAGTTATACAATGACTTTACTCAGTCCTCATCCTTCTTGACTTTTCTACTGCTTTTGACACTGGTTGACCACCACCTTCTCCTCGACACCTTGTCTTCGTTTGGTTTTAAGGGCTCTGTGCTATTCTGGTTCTCTTCTTATCATTCGCACCACACTTTCAGTGTTTGTTCTGGTGGATCCTGTGAGAAAAAGCCAATAATACATTGAAACCCTCGGCCCAGTGTGCAGCCGCAGCCAAGAAAGCAAATTGAATGCTAGGTATCATAAGGAAAGGAATGGAGAATAAAACAAAGATGACATCATAATGCCTCTGTATCATTCCATAGTGCAACCGCACCTTGAATATTGTGTGCAATTTTGGTCTCTATATCTTAAAAAGGATATAGTGGAATTAGAAAGGATACAGAGAAGAGGAAATGGAAGGATACCTCTATGAGACAAGGTTAGGGCTCTTCAACTTGGAAAAGAGAAGGCTGAGGGGAAATACGATAAGAGGTCTATAAAATAATGAATAAAGTAGGATGGGTAAATGTAAATCAATTGTTTATCAAAAAGTAGAAAGACTAGGGGACATGCAATGAAGCTACAAAGTAACCCCGTTTAAGACTAATAAGAAAAAATATTTTTTTCACTCCACGTATAATCAAACTCTGAAATTTATTATCAGAGGATGTAGTAAAAGCTGTAACCGTGGTAGATCGGACCCGGTACCCTACCCCTCCTGCCCAACACACCCCTTATAACCACCCCTTCCCTTCCCCCCCCCCCCCAACACCAACCCTCCTCTGCCTCTTTACAAATTACGCATAGACTTCTTATTGGGAAGAACCAACTGATCGCAGCTTTATTATATTTATCAACAATTGAACATTCCAAACCATAACAATCTTCTTAACAATCTCCTAAGAGCGGAGCAATGCCTCACCAGCCATATAACTAGCAAGGTGACCTCGCCTCCGCTTCGGCCGTGTCCTGCCACCGGCCAACTTCCTACCGCCCTCTCCCCGACCTCGCCATGTGACTAGCAAAGGCCAGCAGGGCTTCTCTGGGTCGGGGCACCCCGCCCCCGCCCAAGTATGTCCTATAGGCTCCGGACCCCGGAGACCTCCGGGATCCCGCTTTTTCCCCCCCCCCAACTGCGACACCCCTACCAACCATATCCTTGCATAGATATCAAAAAAGGGGGAGGGAGGGAGGGAATCCGGACCGCTGCACCCCCGTCGCCGAAAAGGAAGGTAACCGCAAAACTTCTTCCCCTTTAAAGCCTTCGGGCACGCCGGCTCACCCTCATTGGCTCCGCTCCTTGCGCTCTGCGGAGCCAATGATTTTGAATGATGCAGCCGGCATCAGCACGTCCCCACGCTTTGCTCCCCCCTTTCTTCCTTCCCCCAAGCCCCGAAGCAGGATGCCGGGCCCCAGCCGATCACCAGGTTACCGGCGTCCACCGGGACCTTGCCCGTGTACTTTTCTTAACCGTGGTAGATCGGACCCGGTACCCTACCCCTCCTGCCCAACACACCCCTTATAGCCACCCCTTCCCTTCCCCCCCCCACCCAACACCTACCCTCCTCTGCCTCTTTACAAATTACGCATAGACTTCTTATTGGGAAGAACCAACTGGTCGCAGCTTTATTATATTTATCAACAATTGAACATTCCAAACCATAACAATCTTCTTAACAATCTCCTAAGAGCAGAGCAATGCCTCATCAGCCATATAACTAGCAAGGTGACCTCGCCTCCGCTTCGGCCGTGTCCTGCCACCGGCTAACTTCCTACCGCCCTCTCCCCGACCTCCCCATGTGACTAGCAAAGGCCAGCAGGGCTTCTCCGGGTCGGGGCACCCCGCCCCCACCCAAGTATGTCCTATAGGCTCCGGACCCCGGAGACCTCCGGGATCCCGCCACCGGCACAGGTGACAGCAATGTCATTGTGCCGCCCCCAACATCCCAGCTGCGACCAGTCGGCCTCTCGCCGCACCACACCTTCCAAGGCCTCTTGCCAGTCATTCAAAAGCAAATCGACACCCACAGGGGATAAATGTATGCCATCCTGCCGGTACAACCCGGCACAAGTAACTTCCACCCAAGGATGAAGAACCTGAATTCCACCCTGCTCACTTATCCAACGCCCTATTTGTCGATTTATTTTTTTGAGACCCCGCGACCAATGCCGCTGGGCCTTGCAAGCAGGCCTTGGAACAATGTCGGACCATAGCAACACCACCCTCGGGAACATGTGCAGCACAATTGCCACATCCCGCTTCACAGCTCTGATGAGCTGCTTACAAGTCCACGCTGTAAGGTCATTGCCACCGAGATGCAAAAGGATGAACTTTGGCGGGCGCCGAACGCACTCATGATGTCTCAGCAAAGGTAAGAGCTGAGACCACCGCAGCCCCCGCTCACCCAGCCATAGAATCGACACCAAAGCTGGATCGAGTCCCAGGTTAGACCCAAACGGTCTCTCTGCTGCTCGCCGGCCAGCCCAGAAAATGAAGGAATGCCCTATCATCCAACAAGTTTGAGCATTCCGTTCATCATCTGCAAAAGAAAATACAATCAATTCTTGAAATTCGATGCACCCTCCCCACAGTCATAATCGAACATAACCCCGAAACGCCCGAGAACGCCATCTCCCAATATTCTGTATGTCCCGCTGCGACAATCCCACTGCCGCCGCACTGGTAGCCGCGCCTATGCAAAAGGAATGTGCCGCAAACTGCTCCGGGCATTCGCCTACGAACTTCAAGGCCATCCTCAACACCGCCAATACTTGAAAATGCGTGAGCAGCCGCCCATTCTCATGCAGGAATAACCCCCCGTCTAATGCCGGGCGCACACGCAAATACTCTCGCATTGCTGTTACCGGACATGTGGACAATCCTCCGTTCCGGCACAGCCTAACCCACAAACCTTTACCTTGTTGATCTGTCTTAGATTTTGTCAACAACACCCGCAACTGACACTGCTCCAGTCATACATGTCGCCGTTGCACTATCCCATCTGCGCCGGCCATTCTCGAGTTCGCCACCAGTTCCCCCATCCTGAAGGCACCAAAAAACGCCAGACTAAAAACTGCCCGAAATAGAACAGCCTCATACTGAGACGAAGCCACTGCTGTCAAGGAATTACATAACTTCACCAACAAATCATGTGTGATCGGCTCCGAGCGTCCGGAGGAGCCGGTGTCACTCGACCCCACCCTTGCAGCAGCTTACGGGCTAAGAAGCCTTCTACCGGGCAGTCCCAACCAACCGCTTTTGTAAAAAATTCAAAGCCTGCCAGGTGGCTACGTACTGAAGATCGAGCCACTCCGTGCGCTTTCGCCCAAACCACATATTGGCCCATCAAATGAGCATTTACTGCACCATACTGCCAACCACAGCTTTCGAGAAAGGCCACCACTTTTTCACATCCGCGCAGATAGGCTGCCCAGGTCCCAGCAGCAACGGAACTCCGCAGCAATTCCTTCATTCCGACAGGCCAAGACTCCATAACTTCCAAGGGACCGTGCCTCCTTCCGCATCCGCTTCTGGCGCCAGTCTTTGAAATTGATCCCACTTGAAACGGGAAAGAGAATCAGCAATCGCATTAGAATGCCCCGGTATATGCCTAGCTGTCAGTGACACATTCAAACGTAAGCATGCTAAGACCACCGCTCTCATCAAATTCGCTACCTGAACACAATGTGGCGTGTAATGATTAACCACACTGACCACCGCTTCATTATCACACCACCAAACCACCCTGCTATTACGCAATCTGTCTGGCCACAACTCCAACGCTACCAATATAGGAAACAACTCTAAAAACGTTATATTGCTAGTGAGACGCGCCTCGTGCCAAGCTTGGGGCCATCGCTCCGCACACCGCGACCCCCCGAAATAAACACCCAAACCTATGCCCCCCGCCGCATCAGTGTACAATTGCAGATCAACACTACTGCGCTCTGCCTCCATCAAGACGGTGGTCCCATTATATTCCTCCAAAAAGACCTGCCATATCCTCAAATCCGCCTTCGAAACCCTGATGTGATGATGCGGCCTGCACGCTCCAGCCGTAGAAGCAGCTAATCGCCTCAGGAAAACCCTGCCCATTGGAATCACCCGACACGCAAAATTTAACGATCCTATCAATGATTGCATCTCCTTCAATGTTAATTTTGCTGATGTCAATACGTTAGCTACCAACACACGTAATCCTATTACTTTTTCTTGAGGAAGACGCACCTCCATGGATTCGGAATCCAGCTCCACCCCAAGAAAGGTGATCCTTGTGGCCGGGCCTTCAGTCTTATCATTTGCAAGTGGCACTCCTAACTCCCCTGACAACTCTACAAAACCTTCCAGCAAGACGCGGCACTCCTCCGAATGTGCTGACCCTATAAACAAAAAATCGTCCAGATAATGCACCACCTTTGCTTTACCCACCTTGTGGTCGAGTGCCCACTGTAAGAAGGTACTGAATTTCTCAAAGTATGCACACGACACTGAACAGCCCATTGGCATGCATTTATCAAAATAAAAGCCGTCATCGAAACGAAAACCCAAGAGATAAAAAGAGGACGGGTGCACTGGCAGCAGCCTGAACGCCGATTCAATATCAACTTTCGCCATTTTTGCTCGAAAACCCGCTGCTCTTACCAACTCCACCGCCTTATCGAATGACGCCTATTGTACAGTACACAATTCACGTGGGATGTAGTCATTGACCGACTCGCCAAGGGGCTAGACAAATTATGTATCAACCGGAATTTCCCAGGCTCCTTTTTAGGTATTATTCCTAACGGTGAGACTACCATCCTCGCGAATGGCAGGCTCTTAAAAGGGCCCGCTACCCTCCCAAGCTGCAATTCCAATTCTAACTTCTCCCGTACGACCGATGCAAAGCGCCGAACTGAAAGGGAATTCCGCGCCACTGCTCCTTCAACCGGCCTACATACAGGTATTGGAAAATCAAAATTAAAGCCAGAATACAATATTTCTCTATCCCGTCGCCTAGGGTATCGACCCAGCCACTCGTTTAACACCTCAACCCGAATCGGCGTAGGGGCGAGGCCAAATAAATCCTCACTTCTTTGCGCCAGGCGCGAGGGACTGAGCGACTCCCTTTTTAAGGCGATGGCGGGATGGGCTCCACCACAAATGGAGCACACGTGTCTAAATTTGCAGTCTGGAAAAGGGCACGAGGTCTTGTTAAATCTCCAGCATACATCGCCTGCTCCATTGCCTCCTGTTCGCTGCTGTCCGACGCTCCCAGCCCCTCAAAAGGACCGAGCCCCTCCCGTCACGACCCCCACTGTGCCCTTCGCCCCACTCCCCCCAGACCCGCCCGCCTTGGCCGACATCTGGGTCAACCACAAATTAGTGTCCTGCATGCCCCATGAAACTAAGCGATTCCCTTCCATCTTGTCTCTGAATTTCTCGTCATAGTTTAACCATGACCACCCTTCGTTCGTCTGCAAAGCTTCCAAGATTGAATCCGCATACGATAAAAGCATCTCGTATTGCCCTGGATAATGCTGTCCCCAAACACTCGCCAAATGCAAAAAAGCTCGGGTCCAATTAACTACGTTTCTAGAAACTTTCCTAACACGCCCAGCCTTCTCGTCTTCCTTACGCTTCCTCCTGCTTTCCCCTGAACGTTTTCGTCCCTCCAACAGACGGAAAATATCAATATAACGGCGCTTCTTAATTCTTTGCCGCAATTTCCTCGGGACCCCCTCCCATAGCTCAGAGATAGCTACCGCTGTAGGGGCTCCCTTCGCTGGATGCTCACCCAAAACCTTTTCACCGCTCCTTCCTTGACGCCTACCAGCTTCTGACGATGACGAGGAGGACGTCGAATCAGAAGACGACGACGACGTATCCGATGATCTAGATCTCTGATGCCTCCAACAAGAATGCCTCCATTTTTTACTTCCTTTCCTTTTCCTTGTCCCCCACCCCCTGCCCCTGTCGCTACCCTCTTCCAGTGCATCCCGTAACTCACTCGCCACTGCTGCCGCAGACACCACCGGTTCCGAAGGACTATCATTCGCCGGGTTGAACCCAATATCCTGCTGCTGGCCATCATCACCCCCGGACGCAACCACACCAGAAGCTGCCCATTGCGCTGCAGAATTCGCAGGTTCCACGTGCCCAGATTGCTGCTGTCCTCTGGCACCTCCGTATCCGCCTGCTTCCGGAGCCATGGCCGGGGAAAACATCACTGGAACCTGTGGAGACATAAAAAGAGAAGGAGGGGGGAAACAGCAGGGGGCCAACCTGGTTGCCAAGCCTCCAACCATTCAGCTCTGGAGGAACCTTGACCACCCCCCAACCAGTGGGCCCAAGCTGGATGCCCGCCCAAACCCCACCGCCTCTCTGACCTGCCTGCCCGCTCATGTGAGATGTCATGATTCTACCGCAAAATTATGCACTCCCGCAAACCCCGGAATAGCACCTTTGCCTGTAACCCCAGAGCCTCCTCTACCTTGCGCCAAATCACACTGAACCTGTTCTATCCCACTTTCAATGTCAGCCTCTCGCCCACCTCTCACATCACTTTGCACAACGCTAACTGCGGATTCCACCCCCAAACTGGCTCCCCTACCCACAGGCTGGAGCCGCCCTCGCCCTCTGGGCCCATGCAACCGGGATCCCGTACACCCCCTGCCCCTCACAGCTGGAGGCCCTCCTTTCCGCTGAGTAGGTCCTTTTGCCCTTGCTTGGCTCCTTGCAGAAGTCCCCCGGCGCCCAAACCCACCCTGACTGCTCTCACCTTCAAACCCCCCCTTCAACACTCCCTTCATTATGTCTCTGCGCGCCCCTCCCGCGCACACCCCCTCTCACCCTGCCAGGGCCCCATGCTCTGGCCCGTTCACTTCCTTGGGCCATTCTTTATATATTACTCTCCCTTTCTTATTTATTTATTTATTTTTAATTAAAGACCCCTGTCTCTGGCAACAGCCGCAAGAAAATAAAAAACAAAAGAAACAGATTGGAGCACTTGCTGTTGAAGGTGGCCCTTCCACACTCAGCCCACTGCTTCCGCTCCGGTCTCTTGCCCCTAAGCACCCCCGCACCTGCTCAGATCTTGCGGTCTGCAGAGAATCACATGCGCTGCTCCAAAACCGACTCCAATGCCGCACTCGCCTCACTCCCAGCTCAGGACCCGCGCCAGTGACTCCCTCCCTTTGCCGCTGCGGGCTCCTCCACAGTACCTCGCACCGCCGAAAATTCTGCCGACGCTGCAAGCAGAGGCCCGCCCGAACCACTTCTCAGCCACAAATCCGGACCGCTGCACCCCCATCGCCGAAAAGGAAGGTAACCGCAAAACTTCTTCCCCTTTAAAGCCTTCGGGCACGCCGGCTCACCCTCATTGGCTCCGCTCCTTGCGCTCTGCGGAGCCAATGATTTTGAATGATGCAGCCGGTGTCAGCGCGTCCCCACGCTTCGCTCCCCCCTTTCTTCCTTCCCCCAAGCCCTGAAGCAGGATGCCGGGCCCCAGCCGATCACCAGGTTACCGGCGTCCACCGGGACCTTGCCCGTGTACTTTTCTTTAGTGTAGCTGGGTTTAAAAAAGGTTTGGACAAGTTCCTGGGGAAAAGTCCATAAACCATTATTAAGAAAGACCAGGGAAATCCACTGCTTACCCCAGGATAAGCATCGTGGAATTTGTGCACCTCCTTGGTAACCTGTAAAGTACTTGTGACCTGGATTGGCCACTGCTGGAAACAGGATACTGGGCTTGATGGACCCTTGGTCTGACCCAGTATGGCATATCTTATGTTCTTAGGTGAAAAATAATATTTATAGAGGTTAATTTCAACTGATAACACAAAACCTTCTCAGTCTCCCTCTACAGACTCGCAAATGCAAGCAAATCACAAGAATAAGAGCATTCTCTCTGTGCGCCCCCATCCTATGGAATTCACTGCTCCCCTCAATTCAAAGTATCAAATCAACTGCAGACTTTCACAAACAACTGAAGACCCACCTCTTCCTGGAACATTTTTGCAACAGACACCCAACAACCACTGATCAGGACAATCACCTCACCCCCCACTCCACTCTCATAGAGCCCCTATAACCCCTCCCCCTCCCTACCCTTCTCCCCATTGTACATAGTTCTTTAAATATATATTGGTGCGAATGTATGTATAAAAGGTTCATTGTTCTCTGTTCAGATTTAAAATATTTTTCATGTTTATTGTAAATGGTTACTGATATTCCTTGTTATTCGTTCATTGTATCAGCTCAGTTCCATGTTTTGACTTGTAGAAAAACGGTATATCAAAAATTTGTTAAATAAATAAATAAAATAAAATAAATAAGAGCAATAACAGAACTGTAAACTTCAATGTTTGATCATTCATACAAGTTTCTCTTTTGACAAATTTACTATAAATACGTTTGAACAACCTAAATAGTACAAGATAATGGCACAGTCTGTATGAATTTCATTATGTTCATCACGGACTGAAGGTCCTCAGCTCACTGTGACTGTTGCTGGAGAGCTCAGTGACACATAGAGAGAGTAGTGATGTGGGACAGCAATGGCTTGTAGATCTCTTTTAATTCATGGCAATGTTCCTGGTCCACTTTAAATTGCAACCACCCTGTATAAATATACTTTTTGAGAGGAAGTGTGAGAAAATCCCGAGGGGCTATGGCATTGCTAGAGGAACAGGAAACAGGCAGGCTATATGGGCCGTGCGGTCTTGACATCATATTCTGTTTCTGTATTAGTATTTGCAATGATGTTTCAGCTAGACAAGCAAATCCGTCCCTCTGCAGCTCTCCTATGCCACAGGTCACTGGTTAAAGTCTCCTGTAGCATATGTCTTTATGCAAACTAGAACATTTTCCTTCCAAATCTGACTGGCAGCCAAGGGCTTCTGAATAAATAACACTTGCGGCACCTGCTGACTATTGCTTGATTAAAATTTGGTTTTCATGCCAAAGATACACAAAATTCAAGAACTACATGTAAAGACATCACCTTTCTGAAAGATAGATACTAATTAGGGTGACATATTCACTGCCGCAGAGTTGTTTTTTTTTTTTGCATGGCAGTTTCCTCCAACTACTTTTTAATCTCACAGCTTAATTGTACCCTACCTCTTTTGGTCTATGACACCACAGTTCTTCATTCAGAACTGTTTAAGATTTTTCTTCTTTTATATCCCCACCCATTTCATTCACGTAGTTCAGTCACATTGCTGTGATGCTCATCAACATAGTTGCCACAAAAATGCAGAAACTTTGCTGGAGATTTTTCTTCCTCTTGCTGCAGAATCTTGAAAAATTTGTTAATTTATTTTGGGATCTTCCTGACCCTGCTGCCCCTCTTCACTAGAAGGACTATCCAGTCCAATTCCCTGAATATTAAGAGTTCCCTCTTTGCTCCTACACGGCTTTCCTTGATACTGGCTCTTTTATAACCCAGATTATTTTTAGACTTTATGTATATTAAAATACATTAATTTCCTCCTGATAAAGAAAGGATTGACGCTTCGGTTGGCACAAACCAACATGGCCATAAGCTCTGCTAACCCCTCGCCATAAAAACACCATGACAGCTGACAAAAATAACGAAAATCTGCTGACACTGGCTACCCCCATAAGCCTTACCTGCGGGGCCACTACTGAGGGTGAGAGGGCAGCCAGGGAACCTCAAACACCGCCACACTTCAAATGGGACTGCCGGTTGTCTAGGGGACCCTCCAGCGGCAAAGATAAAACAAGGTTGCAAAAAGGCCTACCTAGCAGCCAGCAATGGGGAGAGCTGGCGTTGCAGCAAGTAGTGGTGAATGACATTCACAGAGTGAAAGGAACTGTACGGCAGTGCAGGGAGCAAACGTAGGCCATGATGGTGGGAAAATGTGCAGTGTAGAACAGCCTCAGAGCTTGCTTACCCTCCCAAAACACACAAAAGAAGACGAGCCTGCAAGCCAAGACTAACCCAGGATAGGCTAGAAGAACATGGATGCAGCATTCAGCCCCACTACTCACTGAAGAGGCGGCCAAATACCTAACAAAAAGTGTGACAGCTGTGCTGGAAGATAAGAGGGCCAAATTTCAGTCCACCCTGGAAGAAGTGAAAGAGGTCTTATCTCACACTAGACAAATTTCAGAAAACACCCAGTGGCTCCAGACAGTGGATGCAATGGTGAAAGAGATGAGAACTCAACTGGAACAGCTCAAACAGAAGAGTGAAAGCCTGGCAGAGCAATCGGAGGACCAAGAGGGCAGGAGCAGAAGAAACAACCTGCACCTGGTTAGAGTGGACGAGATCTTCGGGAATAAGGAACTATTGAACTTCTGTGGACAGGGGCTTCCTGAGCAGTTGGTACTACCAGCCACCGTATTGCCACTGAAAGTGGAGTGAGCACACTGCCTAGGAATGCGAGGTGAGGAAAACAACTGCCCAAGACCGCTTATCTTCAAAGTCCTGAACTACATGGACAAAATGGCAATTCTAGTGCCTACCACCAGCAGAGAACACTAGAAATGAATGGGAAAAAGATCCTGATATTCCATGACTTTTCATCGCAAGTGGCAGCTAAGAGGAGAGACATCACACTTTATTCCTCACTCCTGTTCGAGAAGGGAGTCAGCTTTAGTCTTCAGTACCCTGCCAAGCTGAAAGTTTTTCATGAAGATGCAATGAGAACTTTTGAGAAGAAGGAAGACATTAAAGCCTTTGTGGAAAAAATAGAGAGAGGAACGGCTTGAAGGGCATGCTGGAGCTCATAAGACAATTGACCGTTGATGGGGATGGCCTTGCAGAAGTATGCCACTGAGCTAGCAGACTTTCACTACTCAAGCTTTTGCAAGGCCACAGCCAGACGGGTATGATCTAAAAGTTATGATGCTGTTATGTTTTGGGGAAGTGCATTTAAGTGGGATGGAGACACATGGACAGCTCCTCTTGAAAGCGCCCAGGCTTGAAATATGTGCTGAGACACTGAGGGGCAAGTAGTCATACTGCCTGGGGTTGAATCTCCAACTTCATGGATGACATACTGGAGACTGGCACATTAAGTACTTGACTGCCCAGAGGCCTGTGCTGGGAAAGGAATTTGGTCTGGGAATGGCCGCTGCTATGATGATCAGAAATGATCTGCACGCTGATAAGAACTATTGTTATTTAAGGATATCAGCGGTAGATGAGGGGGAGGAGGGGTGGGAAAGGGGTGGAGGAGTAGCTTAATGGTTAAGAGCACTGGCTTGAAAACCCAGAGACCAGGGTTTGATTCCCATTAGCATTCCTTGTGGCCTTGGGCAAGTCACTTAATCCTCCATTGCATCAGAAAAATCCAAGTTATTAATATCCCTGTTTAATGTGCATTACTAAGTTTAAGTTACAATGTAAACCACTTTGATTGAAATGATAAAGCAGTATATAAAACCTGTTAAATAAAATAAAACAAACAAATAAATAAATATTGGGTAGGGAGGTGGATGAAAGGTTGAATATGGATGGATGGTTAATTAGAGAGGGAATGATACAGGGAGGAGGGTGAATCTAATGGGAACTTTGGGGATGATGAACCCTCATAATCAATGGGGAACTGGGCAAATGTCTTGGAGGGGGCCTCTGCATGGTGCTGAGAGAGCCGAGTATCCCTAGCTAGGGTAGAAAAAGGCAAAACAATGGTAATAAACTGCATAGGAGAAGTACATATATCAGTGTATGGGACAATGGCTGACTTGCAGCTGATTACCTTAAATGTAGATGGAATTCACTCACCAGTAAATCGCACAACAATTCTCACCTACTTACAGAAGGAAAAAACAGATATAGCCTTCTTGCAGGAAATGCACCTGAATGCCATAGAGCACAAGAAACTACAAAGATCCTGCGTGGGGAAGGTCTACTCCTCCGCCTTTAAAGGGTGGCAGAGAAGAGTGGCCATTCTCCTCAAGAAGGATCTGGGGCTCCAAATGCACAAAGTAATGCATGATACAGAGGGAAGATATGTCATTGTGTTAGGTGAGGTAGGGGGACATAAATTGATGCTTTGTAACATCTATGCACCGAAATATATTGTCACAAATGTTTCACTGTCATAGTAGCGAAGGGGGCAATGTATGACGATTATAAACTGGTCATGGGGGGGATCTGAACATTGTTGCCAATCCACAACTTGATTGCAAACCAAGCAGGGGAGCTCGCAAGGAACACTTTGATAGAGGGGTGAACTTCCTCTTGGCAGAATTGGAGATGATTGATGCATAGAGGTATCTACACCATTGGGAGCAAGATTTCACTTTCTACTCCGCCCCACATAAAACAAACTCTAGGATTTACTACTGGCTTTTGGATTCTTCTCTTATAGATAAGCTGATGGCGGTATGGATAGAACCTAGTGTGATTTCGGACCACTCGGTTGTCTTTATGGAGATAGAGTGGGTCAAGGGAGGGAAAGACTTTATTTGGAAAATGTCCCAAGGGTATTACTCTGACAAGAGCTTTAAGGAAGCCGTCTGGACAGCATGGCTTGAATATGAGACACATAATAAAGGGACTGTTACAGACTTAGTGACATGCTGGAAAGCAGCGAAAGCTGTGATGTGGGGACAAAGTAGGACATTCACCTTTGTGGCGAAGAGTAAAAGGAAAGAAAAGTTGAAGGTGCTTACAGCACAACTGGGGGATTTTCACAAAGCCCACACCTCACATCTGAATGAACAGGATAGGCAAAATGTGGTGGAACTCTAGAAACAGATAAATGGAATTCTGACTGAAAGAGCTCAGCATAGCCTCCTGATGCAAAAATATCAATTACATAGGGGAGGGGGGAGGCTGGCAGATCCTTGGCTCATTTTGTGCATAAATCAGAGTAGAAATGTGATCACTAAAATATGTAACAGCACAGGAGCACTCAAAACGGAAGCCCCAGGCATTGCACAAAGTTTTGCAGAGTTTTATCAAACCCTTTAAAGTGGGGGAGAGGAAAGATCAGAAGACAGGATGAAATTCTTTGAAAATTTGAAATTGCCACAATTCAGCGCAGAGGAGGTGAAATTGGATAAGAGTCCTGGTCCCGATGGCCTGGCCACAGAGTTCTACAAAATAATGCCACACTTCGTGGGAGGACCGCTGGTGGATATCTATGAGGCTGTGGTGGCAGAGGAGAAATTGAGACCTGAGCAAAACAATGCTTAATATTGTTTTGCTCAGGTTTATTCAACGCCTGAACATGCTGCAAATATTTCTTAGCCTCCTGCCTCCATCTCTTTCTATCCTCTTCCAGACGAGACCTCTTCCACCGGCATTCCAACTGCTGTAAACCTCTCTTCTGATCACGTAACTCCTTAGTGAACCACTGATTCTATTCCTGCATATGTGCTTAACCGGAGCTACCACATCTAAGGCTTCTGCTGACAACTGATGCTAAACCTTCACCTGTGCTTCCACTGAATCATCTACCTGATGCCTGATGATTAATTGCAATATCTACCCATGGTCTCCACATCCACTACCCCCTGGTGCCTCCATTTTCTCCCCTCACTACCCTTCCCCTCCACCTACATTTGAACTGGACCAAATAATGATCTGACCAGTTTAAGAACAACTTTCCTTATTCCCTCCTCCACTAACAAACTACCGCTTCCAAACACCAAATCCAGAGTATGCCCAAGACTATGGCAGGGTGTAGATAAGAGTGAATGATGGTCAGATAGGGGAAAAGAAGAGGGGAAAAAGCTTGAGATTGATCAGCTGGAGAAAAAGACAAGGTTGAAGCAATGGCCATGCTGGTGTTTAGAGGCAGTAGAAGACAGCTAGATGTTGAGAATGAGGAGGTTAAGGCAAAGAGCTTTGAGGCATAAGAGTCAGAGGGGTCAACAATATGAATGTTAAAATCTCAAAGAAGGAGGGGAGGAAGAAGATGGTTCAAGAAAGAAGAAAAGCTAGGAGTCAGAGTCAGTGAGAAAGGAAGAGGTAGACTTGTCAGGGGTCAAACAACAGTTACCCAGAGAGGTAGTGGAGTAGCTAAGCAGATAGCACGGACTTCCAAAGGAAGAAAAGGAGTTCCTTAATTGTCTGTTCTGGTGGTTCCTCCTCTACTGCTATCCCTCTTTCAGCTAGTTTACCTCAGGGATCTGTTCTGGGCCTTCTCCTTTTCTCTCTCTGTACCCAGTCCCTTGGTGCTCTCCTCTCCTCTCCTCCCATGGCTTTCAATATTATTTTTATGCTGACGACTCTCAGATCTATCTTTCTACACCTGATATTTCTCTTACACTCTTACATCGCTGCCTGGATGCTTCACCGTCATTTGACATTGAACATGGCCAAGACCGAGCTTCTTGCTTTTCCCCCTAGACCCTCTTCCCCCCTTCTTCCCTTCTCTATCTCTATTGATGACATTCTTCTACCTTCTGTTTCCTCAGCCCACAACCTTGGAGTCATCTTCAACGCCTGCCTCGCCTTCTCCACACATATCCGACAGACAACAAAAACCTGTCATTTCTTTCTCTTCAAAAAATTAAATGAGAGACCTCACTCAATCTAACCAAACTGCACAGCACTTTAAACATAACCCACAAGTGAAAGCCTCAGAATTAACTCACTAAACAGACCACGTTTAGGAGTTAAAATAACATCAATGGCTCTCACTCGCCTACAACCACCATCCAAGATACATGATATCCACACATTTACAAGCAATTCCAGTTAACAGAAATTTGCACAATTATCAACAAATATCAACAGATACGTTAATCATGTAACAGGATGGAATGTGAATGCCCCAACGCCTTTTCTAGACATCTCATGTGAGCGTTTCGCTACAGCTGTTTCAAGGGGGTCCAACACAAAAATCACATCGACTAAAGACAAAACCGCTTCATATTAGTCAGAACTGACTTCCAGGTCTTGATCACCCGCCATGCTTCCAGTCAATATCCCTCTGCTGATTATGCCAAAGAAGGTCCAGGGGTCAAGGTGATCAGTCTCCTCGTGGGGGGGAGGGGATGTTGGGGGAGGGTTTGGCGAGGGTGAAGTTGCTTGTAGTGTTTTGCCAGCTCTTGGGGGTGATCGTGATGTCATAGTGTGATAAGGAAGCTTATCATAGCTCAGGTAGGAGCTATAGAAAAGATGATGTGACTCTGAACAAGCAACCTGTCAGTTCTGGTAGAATTGAGAAAACAGAGTTTTCACATAAAAGACTACCAGTCCCAGAATGCACCAGGTTTCCAGCAGCCATGAGAGGGGCGGAAGTGAGAGAATGTGTGTGCAATCAAGAGAGCTATGAGGTAATCCCTAAGCACTCATCTCAAAGGGCAGGGCCTGATTCAACACAGCTGCGCTGTGTTAGGGAGCAGCACACATTAGAACAGGATAAGAGTAGAGCTTTTTCTTCAGATAACAGTTTCAGCTACAGAGGGAGGAAGAGATACAGAGACAGCAACGGCTACAAGCACCAGTATCACCTGGAGAAACAGAAGCCAAGCCAAGCAGATAGAGAGAGAAGGAAACTCTCTGGAAGGAAGAGAAGAAAGGCCATTGGAAGGTCTGGGAGATTCCAAGGCAGTACTCATACTGGGAGGTATTCCAAATGCCAGCAGAGTCCATTGGACTGGATTCAGCCAGAGGAATGGAATGGCAGAGATAGGAATCACCAGTGGCTACCTGGAAGAGAGAAGACTGCATGTGGAAGGGACTTTCAGACCAAGGCCAGAAGGTATGTGAGAGAAGATCCAGTGTCCAGGGATCAAGATTGGAAGGCTGGACATCAGAATTGGATTACATATTGGCCAGGCTATACAGAGAGAAATAATGATAGCAGGAGAGGCTCAGGTATGAACACTGATCCAGACCCTATCTATAATAGAGAATGGCAGCAAGGGAATAAGCATTCTCATGATAATGCCTTAATGGAAGACTCATCTGTGCCAATGTATGATATTGACCCTATGATTGTTGATGCATGGGGAAATACAGCAGATGAAGCTATTTACATGGACTGTTCTTTATCTAAATGCCATTGCTAGTTTTCTATGAGCAAACACATCAGCCATCACAAAGAAACCTAACTTTGTTCTTTATTTCCACTGCAAACAGCTCTTAAAGCAGGATTTGGGCTCACACAGTAGCAGCCAGCCAGCTAAAGGCTTTCAGCTGGTCCATTGATAGTAATTAGGGCTGCACCTGATTGTGTGTGTGAGCAAGGGAGAATCACTGCTGAGATCGGCGTGGAAAATAAGCAGAAGTTAACCTAACCAGCAAAGTTTATTCTTTTCTTTGTGCCTTTGTATTTGGTAATTATTTGCTAAGAAAACATTAGCTAATTGCCTGACAAGCTGAAGGTTGTTTTCTGGTTTACTTTGTGACTTTTTGTTATCCATTTAAACACTGCAAGCAAGTAACCTCATTTATAGTGCTATCAAGCATACATGTGCTGGGTGAATTAAACCCCATCAATAAAAGAAGTATTTTATTGATCTTACCACTTGGTTTCACAACTCAAATTATTGTCATCAGCTGTGTTTGGGAGTGAATGAACTACAATATCCACAATACCTTGCAAGAATCATATGAATATATGCATCGTCAAGATTGTGTAAGTTCTCACCCTAGGCAGCCGTCTGACAATAGTCATCTGTGGTGGGCGTTTTCGTCAGTCATTTTATAATGTCAAATAGCTCTCTTGGGCAGTTGATTGAGGAGTTAAGTAGTTTTGTGTGGTAATCACACTTTGCTTTGTCAATCGTGGTATGGTAGATGTTTAGAAAGTGTAGATAATTGAGTTTGTCTTCATTGTTTCTGGTTTTTCACCATTTTCTTTCATGTTTTTGCAGTTGTTGTTTCATATTTCGAAGGGCTGGAGTATATCATTTAGTCTTGGGTTGCTTCCTGTTCAGGATAATGGTGGTAGGGGTAGCTGCAACTGCTTTTGTAGTGACATCATTCCAGTTCTCTATCAGTGCTTGAGGGTCTATTGAGTCTTCTAGGAGCAGCACGATGGTGTCTTGTATAAAGTTGTTCTTGTTAAATTAGAAACATAGAAACATAGAAAAATGACGACAGAAAAAGACCACATGGCCTATCTAAGTCTGTCCTTCCATATCAATAACTACAACAGTCCCCTTTTTTCCTTTGGAGATCCTCTGTGTTTGTCCCATGCTGTTTTGAATTCAGATACTGTCCTCGTCTCTACCACCTCCACTGGGAGACTATTCCATAGATCCACCACTCTTTCCGTAAAGAAATATTTCCGCATATCACTCCTGCATCTATCCCCTTTCACCCTCATCCCATGTCCCCTCATAGCAGAACTTCCTTTCAGTCGAAAGAGGCTCTCTCCCTGTGCATTTATGCCACAGAGGTATTTAAACGCCTTAATCATATCACCTCTATTCCGCCTTTCCTCTAAGGTGTACATATTAAGATCCTTAAGTCTGTCTTCATATGCTTTATAATGAAGACCACTAACCATTTTAGTAGCCACCCCCTGTACTGACTCCATCCTCTTTCTATCCTTTTGAAGGTGCGGTCTCCAGAATTGCACACAATACTCCAAATGAGGTCACACCAAAGACTTATACAGAGGTACTATCACCTCCTTTTTTCTGCTAGCCATTCCTCTCCCTATGCACCCAAGCATCCTTCTAGCTTTTGCTATTGCCTTTTCTACCTGTTTAGCTACTTTAAGATCATCAGACACAACCACACCGAGGTCCCGCTCTTCTTTAGTGGACATAGAAACATTATTTGAACCTTCTATTTTGTTGGTTGTTGGGAGTGACGTGATTGGGATGTTCTGCGGGAGGGAGAAGTTGATCAACATGTGATCAGACCAGGGTATTGAGTGGGCTTGAATAGAGTGGAGGGGTCCAGTTTGAGTCAGCTGATTGTTGAAAAAGATAAGGTCAAGGGTGTTTCCCTTTTCGTATGTGGCCATTTTTACCAGTTGGTTTAGGTCTGTTGCTGACCTTGCCTACAGGGATATGTCTGCGTGGTTTAGTTGTAGGGAGGGAGGTTTAAATGCCCCGGACTAATAGGTCTTTTCCCAGTTTTGAGGCAGTGATCACTGTGTCCAGAACATGGGAAAGGTCACAGGTGTTGACAGTTGGTGTCCTGTAGATGAGGCTGATGGTTATGATCTTGTTGGTACAGTGATGATGCCGGTTTTCTTGGTGCTGTGGCTTGAGTGGTACTCCCCAAGTCAAGGAAGGTCCCGATGGAAGTGGGGTGTTATAGACCTATATCTTTGCTAAATCAGGAAATGAAAAGACTAACTTCCATATTAGCCCAAAAGATTGCAGAGGTACCTCCCGAACCTCATACATGGGGACCAAGTAGGATTTGTACAAGGCTGGAGGGATTCTGTGAACATAATAGGTGCAAGGAACTCTTTGCTCTCAGGGAACGAGTCTGATCTCTGGAGGCTAGAGTAGCAGACTTGGAAGACATAAGGAAGACAGAGAGGTACACAGACGAGACCTACAGGGATATACTCCTGAAGTCCCACCTCCAGTCTGGCAGCATCCCTGTTGCCAAGGTTGCGTGACAGGAGAGCATCATCCTGGTGTGGCAGGAAGTGATCCTGTAGGTAGGACCTGTCCTCCAGGTGATGGAAAACCCTCTCACACTGAGGAAGTTTCTTCAGAGCCATGTCCCTATGAGGGAAGGGTTAGGACAGCCATTACAGTTAGTGATTCAATCATTAGGCATGTAGATAGCTGGGTGGCTGGTGGACGTGAGGATCGCCTGGTAACATACTTGCCTGGTGCAAAGGTAGCGGATCTCTCTCAAGGTCTTAGATAGTGCTGGGGAGGAGTCTGCTGTCTTGGTACATGTCAGTACCAATGACATAGAAAAATGTAATAGGGAGGTTCTGGAGGCTAAATTTAGGCTTTTAGGTAGGAAGTTGAAATCTAGAACTTCCAGGGTAGCATTCTTCAAAATGCTTCCTGTTCCACGCGCAGGACCCGAAAGGCAGGCAGAGCTCCGGAGTCTAAATGTGTGGATGAGACAATGGTGCAAGGATGAGAGTTTTGGATTTGTTAGGAACTGGGGAACATTCTGAGGAAGGGGGGGGGGGTCTCTTCCGAAGGGATGGGCTTCACCTTAACCAGGATGGAACCAGGCTGCTTGCATTAACCTTTACAAAAGGAGATAGAGCAGCTTTTAAACTAGATAATAGGGGAGAGCCGACAGTCGCCCAAGAGCGCATGGTTTGGAACAATGTATCTTTGAAGGATACTACCAAAAGAATGAAGTTAGGGCATATGTATATAGCCCCTGTTCATAGCTCAAAATGTATATAGCCCCTGTTCACAATTCCCAATGTATATAGCTCACCAGTTAATCAATCACACTAATCACCCAGACCACACAAATCAGTGTATCCACTGCATGTATTCATCCTCCCACTCTTGATTGTTTGATCTGCTAACCGCTTTGATTTAAAGATAAAGCGGTATATTAAATCCTTTTAAATAAATAAATAAAATATCAGCAGAGCGGTTCCCATAAAGACAAAAGTAGCCCAAATGCCCTTAAGTACGGAGCAGACAGAGCTTAAAGATTCCAAATTACCCCTGCCTACCGATAACCAGATTAATATGAATAAAATACAATCTCGAAAATGCTTGTATACAAATGCTAGAGTTAGAATATATAGCACTAAATGAGAATTTAGATATGATTGGTATCTAAGAGATATGGTAGGACAACCAGTGGGACACTGTGATACCTGGGTACAAACTATATCATAATGATAGAGCTGATCAAATTGGTGGAGGGGTTACGCTCTATGTTAGAGGGGGGATTGAGTCACAAAGGATTAAAGTTTTGCAGGAAACAAAATTTGCTGTAGAATCTCTATGGATTGAAATTCCATGTAAAAAGGGGAAGGCGATGGCAGTGGGGGTATACTATCGACCGCATGGCCAAAATGAACAAATGGATGATGAAATGCTGAAAGAAATCAGGGAAGCCAACAAAAGTTACAGCACAGTAATAATAATGGGTGACTTCAATTACCCCGGTATCGACTGGGTCAGTGTCACGGGAGGACATGCTAGGGAGATAAAGTTCCTAGATGAAATAAATGACTGCTTCTTGGAGCAGCTGGTTCATGAACCGACCAGAAGGGAAGCCATATTGAACCTAGTCCTTAGTGGAACAGCAGATCTGGTGCAAGAGATAAGGGTGTTGGGGCCACTTGGCAATAGTGATCATAGCATGATCACGTTTGATTTAATTAGTGGAGGAGGGATAGTAAGGAAATCCACAGTACTACCTTTTAACTTTTGAAATATAGACTATGATAAAATGAGGAAAATAGTTACGAAAACACTAAAAGGAGCAGTTGCAAAGGTTAAAGACTTACATCAAGCTTGGGTGTTATTTAAAAATACCATCTTGGAAGCCCAGACCAGCTGTATTCCACGCTTTAAGAAAAGTGGAAGGAAGTCCAAAAATCTGCCAGCATGGTTTAAAGGTGAGGTCAGAGAAGCTGTTGTTGCCAAAAAGCGTAGTTACTCACCTGTAACAGGTGATCTCTGGGAACAGCAGGAATTTAGTCTTCACATATGGGTATCGTTGGTACCGACGGAGCCTGCGCGGGAACACTCCCCAGCATCCAATAGGAACGCTTTTGGGAGCATCCCTCAGCATATGCGCGCTGCCTTCCCGCCTTTCCAACTGTTAAGTTTGTAGCTGAGTGAAAGGATAGAGGGAGAGAGGAAAGAGACAAAGAGATAGAGAGACAACTCCTAGGGGAGGTGGGTGGGTTGTGAAGACTAAATTCTTGCTGTTCCCAGAGATCACCTGTTACAGGTGAGTAACTACGCTATCTCCAGGAACAAGCAGGAATGTAGTCTTCACATATGGGGACTCCCTAGCTGAAGATGCCAGGGAGATAGCCCCAGGAAGGTGCCACCCTAGAAAGGTGGGAATCCTTCCTCCCATGGATCTCTGGCATTCCACCAGGGTTGGTGGGTAGGAGTTGAGTTAGGTCTGAAAGAGATTTTGAAGAACAGCTTGGCCAAAGAAGGCATCCCGACGGGAGGCTTTATCCAGGCAGTAGTGGGCTGTGAAGGTGTGTACCGAAGCCCAGGTGGCTGCTCGACAAATGTCATCGATAGACACAGAGTGGAGATTAGCCATGGAAGTAGCCATGGCTCTCACATTATGAGCTGTGACATGGCCCTGAAGAGGAAGACCCTTACTCTCATAAGCAAAGGATATGCATTGGGCAATCCATTTAGATAAAGTTCTTTTGGAGACTGGAAGTCCCAAATGACTAGGGTCAAAAGCTATAAAAAGTTGCGAGGACTTTCTATGTTGCTGAGTTCTTTGTATGTAAAAGGCTAAGGCCCTTTTACAATCCAAAGTATGAAGGTTTCTTTCTGCATTAGAAGCATGAGGCCTCGAAAAAAATACAGGAAGATAAATTGATTGATTCAAATGAAAAGGCGAAACCACCTTTGGCATAAAGTGTGGATGAGTTCTAAGAACAACCTTATCATGATGAAACCTAGTATAAGGAGGATCAGCCACTAAAGCTTGCAATTCACTAATGCGACGTGCAGAGGTGATTGCAATTAGGAAGATGACCTTCCAGGACAAAAACGTAAGGGCTGTAGTGGCTAAAGGCTCAAAAGGCGGCTTCATAAGCTGCCCGAGAACTAGGTTTAGATCCCATGCCACCGGTGGTGGCTTGATGGGAGGTTTGGTTAAAAGAAGGCCTCTCATAAATCTTGATATGAGTGGATGAGAGGAAATTGGTTGTCCATTGAGAGGCTTATAAGAAGCCGCAATTGCACTAAGATAGACTCTTACTGAATTGGTCTTTAGACCAGAATTTGACAAGTGAAGGAGATACTCTAGTATCAATTACAAGGGTATGACAAGGGGGTTTAATCCATTCTTGCAGCACCATATAGTAAAACGTTTCCACTTGAAGGCATAAGATCTTCTTGTGGAAAGTTTCCTAGAAGCCTGAAGGCTATCCTTTACCTGTTGGGACAGGTTGAGATCCTGGAGGTCTAAGCCTTCAGCAACCAGGCCGTGAGGTGCAGGGACTGGGGATTCGGGTGCCAAGGCATCCCGTTCTCTTGAGAAAGGAGATCTGGAGCATGTCCTAACTCCAGAGGTCCTGCTTGAGAGAGATGTAGAAGCAGGGGATACCATGTTTGGCGTGGCCATCGTGGCGGTATGAGGATCATGCGACCCCTGTCTCTCTGAAGCTTGAAGAGTGTTTTGGGGATGAGGGGAATGGGTGGGAAGGCATAAAGGAAGTCCGACCCCAGTGAAGGAGTAAGGCATCCCTTGCCTGACAATTGTGAGCCAGAATCCTGGAACAGAACCGGGGAAGATTGGCATTCAGTGGACTTGCAAAGAGGTCTATGTCTGGAGTGCCCCAGAGATGAAATATCTTTGCCACCTGGTCCAGGTGGAGGGACCACTCATGAGGCAGCAGTACTCGACTGAGTTTGTCTGCCCAAAGGTTTTGAATGCCTGGAAGATATACCACTAGAAGGTGAATTTGATACTCTCTGGCGAGGGCCCACAGTTGTAAAGCTTTGTTGCATAATGACAGAGAGCCTGTTCCGCCCTGCTTGTTCACATAGAACATGGCTACTTGATTGTCCGTCTGGACTAGGACTGTCTTGTAGCTGAGCTGGACGTGGAATACTTGAAGAGCTAAATAGATTGCTCTTAATTCCAGGAGGTTTATGTGTAGACCAGCCTCCTGTGGAGTCCAGGTTCCCTGGGTAGAGAGATGATTCAGGTGTGCTCCCCAACCCACCTGTGATGCATCTGTCGTCAGGGTGACCTGAAAAAGGGGTTGATGAAAGGGAGACCCTACTGTCAGGTTTTCCAGTGATTGCCACCATTGGAGGGACAAAATTAGATGTTGAGAGTTTATTATTTTGTCTGACAAATGACCTGTGGCCTGTGTCCACTGTGTGGAAAGGGTCCACTGAGCTGCTCACATGTGGAGGCGAGCATATGGGACTACATGAACTGTGGATGCCATATGTCCCAGTAACTGCAGTAGCTCTCGAGCAGTGAGGGAGGATTTGCCTGCTGCCTGAGAAGCCAGTTGCATTATGCGAAGACACCGGGCCTGTGGAAGGAAAGCCCTTGCCTGTCTGGTATCTAGACAGGCTCCTATGAATTCCAGGCATTGGGAAGGAACTAGTTGAGACTTTGGGAAGTTTATTACCAACCCCAAGTATTGGAGGATTTGCATTGTGCGAGACAGTGCAGTGCTGGCTTCTGCAACTGTAGGGGCTCGAATGAGCCAGTCGTCTAAGTAAGGGAAGACGAATATCCCCAGGGTTCGTAGAAATGCAGCTACTACTGCCATGCATTTTGTGAATACCCTCGGTGCTGAAGCCAGACCAAAGGGAAAAACCCTGTACTGGAAATGTTTTCCTCTGAAAAGGAATCGCAAGAATTTCCTGTGATCTGGATGGATCAGAATGTGAGTGTATGCATCCTTTAAGTCTAAAGAGCAAAGCCAATCCTGGCTTTGAAGGTATGGCAGAAGAGTTCCTAGAAAAATCATTTTGAACTTCTCTCGAAACAGGTATTTGTTCAATTCTCTGAGGTCTAAAATGGGTCTGTGTCCTCCTGTTTTCTTTGGAATAAGAAAATAGGGGGAGTAGAACCCTGCACCCCATTGAAGAATGGGTACCTCCTCTATTGCCCCTTGGGCAAGAAGTGTTGAGACCTCATGATCTAGCAGATTGTCTGCAGAGGTTTGAGAATTGAATTGTTTTAGAATTGTAGGAGGGGGCATGCTGTGAAAATGAAGCTTGTACCCTTCTCTTACAATGGACAAGGTCCAATCTTCTGCAGTTATCTGATGCCATCTGTTAGCAAAGTGGCATAACCTGCCCGGGATATTGGGGGGTTGGGGACCCCTCAGAGGCAGGAAGGCTAAGCTCTCTAGGAAAGAGGCTGAACCTGCAGAGCTGGTTGAGCTCTCGGGCCTTTTGGCTTCTTTTGTTGTCTAGTTTATCCCTTTTGGGCAACCAGACCTTGAGATTGACTTTGCTGGGTATAGGAAGGATAGAACTTCCTCTTTTTTCTGAAAGAGGGTTTTTTATAAGGCTTCTTTTTGGCTGGAGTGTCTGTAGACTTTGAGAATCTATCTAGAGTAGAATTGTCAGCCTCTAACTCGTTAGCCTTTTCCTGCCAGTTCTTGCCAAAGAGATTCTCTCCATGCAAGGAATGTTGCCTAACTTGTCCTGTACCCAAGTCTCCAAGTCTGATGCCTGTAGCCAGGCAATCCGTCGTGCGCCAATGGCAATAGCAGAGGTTCTGCTGATGCATTCGAAGCAGTCAAAGGCTGCACGATTAACAAACGGAGACATCTTGAGCATGCTTAACTAGGGCAAGAAAATCTTGTCTCTTGTCATCTGGGAGAAATAGGCTCATAAGCTCCAAGTCTCCTGTGACTTCCTTGAGGAACATTCCCATATATAGGATATATGAACTGATCCTAGCTGAAAGTATGGAAGCTTGAAAGGTTCTGCGCCCAAAAGCATCCAGAGTCCTGCATTCACGACCTGGGGGATTGGATGCAAGCCTCTTTGCACTATTCATCCTATGCATGGCTGATTCCACTACCATTGAATGGTGTGACAGCTGAGTTTTCTGAAATCCAGGACATGGCGGAACTCGATACATAGCATCAAGTCTACTGGAGTGAGGAGAAGTAGTCAGAGGTGTTTCCCACATTCTGAACATCAAGTTATACAGAATTTCATGAATATGCAGAGTGGCTGCCTCCTTAGGAGCTTTAGGATATTGGAGAATTTCCAATTCCTTTGCTCTGGGTTCCTCTTCAGGAGCTACTGTGATTGAAAGACCTTTGGCCATATCACGGATGAAATCCTGAAAAGACATATCCTCTGGAGGTGACATTCTGCGTTGGGGAGAAGAGGGATCTTCTGGGAGAAAACCTCTAGTACCAGCAGAATTGTCAGAGTCTTCAGAATCGGAGGAATCAAAGTATTCCTGACCCCGATGCTCCTGCAAAGCACGGTCCCAGTACCGATCGAAGTCGGTACCGAGCTGACCCGATACCGATCTGTCGATTCCAGCCAGAGATGGCATGGGAAGAGTTCCCACTGGGGCTGGTACTGTCAGTACCGGTATTGTCGGTATCGGCATTGGTGTCGGTACCGGTGCCCGTTGGACCACCGGTACTGCAGCTGACAGAAGAGCTGCGATGCTGCGCTTGATAGTGAGGAACCTCTGGTCTATCGACGCTGCCGATGCCTGGGTTTTGGTACCGTTAAAAACACGTCCGGAACCCCTGAGCATGGCACAAGTAGTTCTTGCGAGGTTGAGGCCTTGAGAACATCCTGAAGCCCCATCAATGCTTTGGAAGCCGAAGCCTCCCGCCGGGGTTGTTTTGCCAGTGTGGTTCCCTCAAGGGCAATGCCAATGGCCTCTCGATGCTTAGCAGGAGAGCTACCCTTTGAGGACCGGCTTTTATGTTTAGTTACCTGAGATCCATGGGAGGAAGAAGAGGCCCTTGACGATGTCAATGCAATGGATCTGGCATCCGAAGAAAAGAGGGTACCGACCTTTGCAGCCCGGTTCTGTCTTCCTCTTTTAGTCATCCCCATACAGGAGAGACATTCAGTTGGAGAATGTTCAGGTCCTAAACATTTAAGACACCAATCATGGGTGTCAGTGACGGAGATGGTACCGCCACACTTAGTACATTTTTTAAAACCACTAGTTGGCTTTTCCATGATTTAGGAATATGGGGGCTGGTGCCCAAAATGGCGCCTGGCACCAAAGAGAAAGGTTTCTGAAGAGAAACAGTCTAAGCCTAAGTTTTTTTTTGTTTTTTTTGAAAAAGAAAAGAAAGGAACCGGCGGTACCGGTAAGCGTCGTGTGGCAGCAAATGCGACCACAAGAAAACAAACTTAAAGATGGAATTTTCTGCGATGACAGGGATTAGATCCTGTCGGCTCCACAGAAAATGAAGAACTGAAGAGGGACAGTTGGAAAGGCGGGAAGGCAGCATGCATGTGCTGAGGGATGCTCCCAAAAGCGTTCCTATTGGACGCTGGGGAGCATTCCCGCACAGGCTCCGTCGGTACCGACGATACCCATATGTGAAGACTACATTCCTGTTGTTCCTGGAGATAATATCTTTCAGGAAATGGAAAAAAGAGCCAAATGACAATAAATGGAAACAGCACAAGCACTGGCAAGTTAAATGCAAGGCATTGATAAGGCAGGCAAAGAGAGAATTTGAGAAGAAGCTTAAACGCGTACTAAAGACTTTTTAAAGTACATTCGTAGCAAAAAACCTGTGAGAGAGTCAGTTGGACCATTAGATAATAGAGAGGTAAAAGGGGCACTAAGAGGGGACAAGGCCATAGCGGAGACACTGAATGAATTCTTTGCTTTGGTCTTTACTGAGGAAGATGTAGGAATGTTACCCATAACTGAAGTGGTATTTAAAGCTGACACTGCGGAAGAATTGAAAGAAATATTGATATACCGGGAAGATGTATTACTATTATTTGATAAACTGAAGAGTAGCAAATCACCTGGACCTGATGGTATGCATCCAAGGGTGTTGAAAGAACTGAAATATGAGATTGCAGACCTGCTATTACTAACCTGTGAACTATCATTAAAATCATCTGTAATACATGAAGATTGGAGGATGGCCAATGTAACGCCAATTTTTAAAAAGTTCCAGGGGTGATCCGGAAAACTACAGACTGGTGAGCCTGACGTCAGTACCGGGAAAATGGTAGAAACCATCATAAAGAACAAAATTACTTAACATGTAGATAGTCATGGCTTAATGGGAGACAGCCAACATGGCTTTAGCCAAGGAAGGTTTTGTCTTACTAATCTGTTATGTTTTTTTTGAAGATGTGAATAAACAGGTAGACAAAGGTGAGTCTGTTGATATAGTGTATCTGGGCTTTCAGAAAGCCTTTGACAAGGTCCCTCATCAGAGACTTTTGGTAAAACTAAAAAGTCATGGAATAGGAGGCAGTGTACTATTGTGGATCAGGAACTGGTTAAAAGATAGAAAGCAGAGAGAAGGGGTAAATGGCCAATTTTCCCAATGGAGAAAGGTGAATAGTGGAGTACCCCAAGGATCTGTGCTTGGTCCGCTGCTTTTTAACATATTCATAAATGACCTGGAAATGAGAATAACGAGTGAGGTTATCAAATTTGCAGATGACACAAAATTATTCAACCCTAGAGGATTGTGAAAAATTGCAAGAGGACCTTGATAAATTGGAAGACTGGCTTTTCAAATGGCAGATGAAATTCAGTGTGGACAAGTTGCAAAATTATGCACCTAGGAAAGAACATCCCAAACTATGGTTACACGATGCAAGGTTCCACATAAGGAATCACCAGCAAGGAAAAAGATTTAGGCGTCATCGTAGATAACATATTGAAATCCTATGTCTAGTGTACAGCGGTAGCGAAGAAGGCAAATAGAATGCTAGGAATCATAAGGAAAGGAATGCAGAAGAAAACAAAAGATATTATAATGTCTCTGTTTCATTCCATGATGCGACCGCACCTTGAATACTGTGTGCAATTGTGGTCGCCATATCTTTAAAAGGATAGAGCAGAATTAGAAAAAGTACAGAGAAGCGCCACCAAAATGGTAAAGGGGATGGAAGGATGCCCCTATGAGGAGAGGCTTAAAAGGTTAGGGCTCTTCAACCTGGAAAAGAGACGGCTGAGGGGAGATATGATGGAGATCTATAAATTAATGAATGGAATGGAACGGGTAAACGTAGATCGATTGTTTACATCATCAGAATATAAAAAGATTAGGGGACATGCAATGAAGCTACAGGGTAACCTAGTTAAGACTAATAAGAGAAAATATTTTTTCACTCAACGTGTAATCAAACTCTGGAATTTGTTACCGGAGGATGTAGTAAAAGCTGTTAGTGTAGCTGGATTTAAAAAAGGTTGGACAAGTTCCTGGAGGAAAGGTCCATAAACCATTATTAAAGAGGACCTGAGAAATCCACTGCTTGCCCTATTACAAGCATTGTGGAACCTATGTGTCTTTTTGAAAAACTGCCAGGTACTTGTGACCTGGATTGGCCACTGTTGGAAACAGGATACTGGGCTTGATGGACCTTGGTCTGACCCACTATGTCATTTCTTATCTTCTTATCCTGCCTAGTAGACCCAACTGATGGGAGAAGTGGCTAAGAGTAAAGTCCAAACATATAAACAGAGCACGAAACCTGAATGGTGGAGATTTTGCCTGATTTGGTCTCAGTTTCAGGGGTAGCGGGCTTCTCCTAATTCAGGGGTTGAGGATCAAAGAAAGTGATTGGAACAAGATCACCGTTAGCAGTGTGGGTTCTTGGGGCATAGAGCAGGGAGGGGAGGATGATAGGGGAAAGGTAGTATGGGTGGGCTCTCCTAGGAAGGGTGAAGCACTTCATCCAATTGCTGCCTTGGTTTGTTGATTATGATTTGCCCAAAGGAAACTATAACAGGGAGGAAGAGGGGCTCCACAACACAAATGCCTACAGTATAACACCATGTTGTAAAACTTCCTGGAATATGGAGGTTCTCAGACCTGACAGAGAAGGGAGGACAGGTAATATCGGTATAAGTGATGAGTCAATGGCTGTGATGGGAAATGGATGGAGGTGTAGTGTTCTGGATGGCTGATGGGAGTGTCACATCAAAGAAAACAATAACAATGAGAGTTGCAGAAGAATAATTCATTTCTAGTTAATTTCTGGTTCAAATGCAATGGGAGACTATATGCCCTGTTACCACGCTCCAAACAGGATTAGGAGAGAGATCTGTACAGCTGCGGTCAACATTATTGGCACCCTTGCATTATAGGTATGTTGGATACAATATCTTGAGAAATAATTGGAAATATTTCTAGTATATTATAATATTTTAATAGTATGTTCAAGGGTATACAACAAAATAGATGTCCGTGCAACTTAGATGTAGTAATTTCTGAGAATAAAACAAAATATGACCTGGACAGGATTAATGGCACCCTTCTCTGATATTTGATTGCACAACCCCTGGCAGTGATGACAGCCTCCAAACATTTCTAGTAGCCATCTACAACTTTTGTACATCTGTCTGCTGGTAGTTTCTCCCATTCTTCAAATGCAATTTATTCCAGCTCATGAATATTTCCGGGATTCCTTTTACCAATGGTATATTTCAGCTCTTTCCAAAGGTTCTCGATTGGACTGAGATCAGGCCTCGTTGCTGGCCACTTTTAAACAGTCCATTTCTTTTCCTTTTTAACCATTCTTTTGCACTTTTGGTTGTATGTTTTGGGTCATTGTTCTGCTGGAGGATCCATGACCTTCAACCCAGACCTAGCTTTCTGACACTAGGTAGCACATTTCACGTCAAAATACCTTGGTATCCCTCTGACTTAATGATTCCTTTAATATACTCCAGACCTCCAGCAAAACAGCCCCACAAGATTATGGAACCTCCGCCATATTTAACTGTAGAAAGGATGTTTTTTTTCTTATAAGTTTCATTTCTTTGTCTGTAAATGTATTGCTGGTCTGCATTGCCAAAGAGCTCAAGTTTGGTTTCATCTGTCCACAGAACATTTTCCCAGAAGGATTGTGGTTTCTCAAGGTGGGTTTGGGAAAAGATCACTCGTGATTTTTTATGTCTGTCTTTGAGCAGTGGGGTCCTTCTTGACCTTTGCCCATGAAGTCCTTCTTTGTTTAGTATGAGGCATATGGTGCAGGTTGAAACCACCACTCCAGATTGCTCAAGGTCAGCCTTAGGTTTCTTGGATGATGTATGCAGTGTTTTCCCAACAGTTTGTGCTAACCATTAAAAACTTCTTGAATTAATTTTCCTCTTCCCACCACGTCCTGGGAGGTTTTGACAGTTCCATGAGCAGAAAACTTCTTAATAATACTGTGAATTGTAGACAAAAGAATCCCAAGGTCTTTGGAGATGGCCTTGTACCCTTTTGAAGTTTGATGATAATGAGTTTTCTGATGATCTCAGGCAGTTCTCTTGTCTTCACCATTGTGAAAATGGAACAGGGAGTGAATGTGGCCATTTTAAACATTACAGTCATCATTCATTCGTTGATTCAGGTCATGTGAGTACTGGCAATGGATGACAGGTGCATCTAATTTTACTGCAATGGGAATGTGGTAGTTCTGTTCAAACTGATTTGAATTGTTTATAAGGATGCCAATAATTATGTCCTCAACAATAAATAGTATCCTCCAAAGTAGCAGGTGATCAATTCTATAAGTAGGAAAACTGCTATTCAGACAGTATGCTTAGTCCATGGAATAATCTCATATATAACACATTGCAGGGGAGAGACCTCAGTATAATATATAGCAGGCTATAATAACATGGCTCATATGTTATCAGACTAATAAGCACAAAACTCCCTATTGTGGCAAAAGGTTCAAAGAAATCAAATAAATAAATCAAACCGGAAATCTTATAAAGCATCAAACATACACATCTGCCTTAAAGAGGAAAATACCTCAGTATCCCTCAGGGTCTCAAACACCACCCAAGAAAAAAGAGGACGAGCTAGCCAGCTTATCAATAGCAATGCTTGGCTAGACTTGAAACATCAACAGTCGAAAACCTCTTGAAACATGTGAAGCAATGCAAAGCAGAGTTATTTGCATCAGTCACACTTAAAAACAACAAAAAAAGAATATCTCAAAAATGCTCTCAAAAGCTATCACATGTAAGCAGCAAATATCACAAAAAGCTGTAACATAGAGTACTTAGCTTAATAATCTCTCAAAGTACTTAGCTTGGCATCTTGGTTGCACAGTAGATCCCGCTGATTGTCAAAGCCCTGACACCAGGTGTTTCACCATTCACGGCTTCCTCAGGGAGCCCGACAGCTCAAGTACCCAAAACGTGCAAGCACAATTGAAAACAGCACAATGAAGACAAACGATTCTCCCATGAAAATAGTACTCAAGTTTGAAAACTGCAGAAGACCTACAAGAAAAAAGAGAGCCAGCCAAATAGACAATAACAGCGGTAAGCCAGCACGGTACAGTCCAGTGTCAAGACAAAAAGATGACATGCATGGGTAGCTTAAAAATATCTCCTGTTGATGTCATGAATTGCAACATGCCCCCAATATCTTGAATGGCAGCTCCAGAAAGCCAATGATGCAAAAGAAACGGAAAAATTGTTCAAAAAAAGATGCTACTAATTTAACATTGAAAAAAACCCTAAAATACTAAAAATACTAAGAAAAGAAAAACAATACATTGATGGAAAGCCAACCAACCCACCCAGACCAAGAATCAAAAATCAAATAAAGACCTTCTAATCTATGGTGTCATTAAGTCGTTTATGTTTATTAAAATACTTTTTATACCGCCCCATACCAATGGCGTCTAGGCGGTTTACAGAGTAAAAAATATAAATTACAATACAGGCTGTTAGAAAAGTTAAAAAGAACGCCAAATTAAAATATTAAAAGAATAGGAGAGAAGCAGAGAAAAGAGACACAGCGAAATATGAGAGGAAAAGACATCAACGAGGGGAAAGAGAAGAAGACAAGGACGGGGGTGGGAGGTCAAACGCTAGACAAAACAAGTGGGTTTTTAGGTTCAAGAGTATTGAACGAAAAATCCAGCATTGTTCAGTTTGAACTAGTGTCTTATCCCAATTTCCGCCATAAGCTGAGGGTAGCTGCTGAGTAATAACGGAAAAGCGTAACTCCTCAAACACGTGATTCAAAAGTTGGCAATGCTTAACCATAGGGGCCCCTTCAGTTCTATGTCGGATCTTATTTTGATGTTCAATTAAATGGACCCGAAACAGGCTACATATTTTTCCAACATAGTCTAAACCACAGGGGAATAAAATCAAGTAAATCACACCCCTACTGTCACAAGTAGTGGTCTGGCTATGTTATCAGGCCATAGAAATGCCCCTTATTTTAATGATATCATAGGTCAATCCCTCTGCCCAGTTCTTTTAACTTATTAATTTAGCTTGTTGAAAATATTGTGTAAACAAACTTGCACTTATCTCTGCATTACATCAAATCATCTCAATGTGTCCAGAGAAGTGTCACTGGCCACCTTTTTGTAGGAGATATTGGACATTAAGGGGTGGAACTGCAAGGATGTCAATAATGTTGACCACAACTGAATATGGATTACTGACAATATCATGCATTGTTGGCATTTTTTGCTTTCTTGTTTTTTTTGGCTGTTTGTTCAGCATAATGTTGTTTGAGCACTTCTATGCTTCTATTGTTAAATAAACAAAGGGTTTAAAAAGAGGATTGACTCCCTGGTAATGTAATCATTTCCTGGCATCTCTCCCTCATCTTGTATTGTTCTTTCTGTCTTAACTAGATTGCAAGCTCTACGAGCAGGGACTGTCTTCTATATGTGTTTGTACAGAGCTGTGTACGCCTTGTAGCGTTATATAAATGATTAATAGTAATAGTAGTAGTTTCTTACACATGCTTTACATCACAGGTCTGTGTTTCCACCTCCCATCCCCCTCACTTAGAAGCTTCACCCAGGTTATCATGCAACATAGAAAAATACTTTGCATTTAATTCAACATAGCAAACTCAGATGCGGCCACATCCTGGCACATAGCCTGCAGGTGAACTAACACGGAAGAAGTAGATTCCTCGCTGAACAGAATGAGTCTTTGTTCTAGGGTGGAAAGATGAAGTGAAAATGTTAGATATTTATATGTGTACGTAGATAAAGCTGTTGGAAGGAATGAGTTTGGAATACAGCATCGTTTTTTTCTTTTTTAGATCTTTATGCAATTTTATACTTTATATCCAAGAAAGTCAACATACAGAGTCTTGTACAGAAATGGAGCAGAAACAGCAAGAAAAAAAAAAAAAAAAGAATTAGAAAATAAACACGAAAGCAGACCAAATGAATTATTACATAGAAACATAGAAATATGACGACAGAAAAAGACCACATGGCCTATCTAGTCTGTCCTTCCATAACAACTACAGCAGTCCCCTTTTTACCTTTAGAGATCCTCTGTGTTTGTCCCATGCTTTTTTGAATTCAGTTACTGTCCTCATCTCTACCACCTCCACTGGGAGACTATTCCATGGATCCACTAATCTTTCTGTAAAGAAATATTTCCGCATATCACTCCTGAATCTATCTCCCTTCACCCTCATCCCATGTCCCCTCAGAACTTGCTTTCAATTGAAAGAGGCTCTCTCCCTAAACATTTATGCCACGGAGGTATTTAAACATCTCAATCATATCAGCTCTATCCCGCCTTTCCTCTAAGGTGTACATATTAAGATCCTTCAGTCTGTTCTCATATGCTTTATAATGAAGACCACTAATCATTTTAGTAGCCACCCTCTGCACCGACTCCATCCTGTTCACATCCTTTTGAAGGTGCGGTCTCCAGAATTGCACACTGTACTCCAAATGAGGTCGCACCAAAGACTTATACAGAGGCATTATCACCTCCTTTTTTCTGCTAGTCATTCCTCTCCGTATGCACCCAAGCATCCTTCTAGCTTTTGCCGTTGCCTTTTCTACCTGTTTAGCTACTTTAAGATCATCAGGCACAACCACGCCTAGGTCCCGCTCTTCTTTAGTGGACAAAAGTACTTCACCCCCTATACTATATTGCTCCCTTGGATTGCTGCAGCCCAAATGCATGACCTTACATTTTTTAACATTAAATCCCAGCTGCCAAATTCTAGACCATTCTTCAAGCTTAGCTAGATCCCTCCTTATGTTATCTACCCCTTCCTGGGTGTCTACTCTATTGCAGATTTTGGTATCATCCGCAAAGAGGCAAACCTTACCTGAAAGCCCTTCCGCTATATCACTAACAAAGATGTTAAAAAGAATCGGACCAAGGACAGATCCCTGGGGCACACCACTGATAACATCCTTGTCCTCAGAGTGAGCTCCATTTACTTGTACTCTTTGTCGCCTCCCACCCAACCAATTTCTAACCGAAGCAGTAACTTTAGGGTCCATCCCTAGGGTGCTCAGTTTGTTTATAAGTCGCCTGTGAGGAACAGTGTCAAAGGCTTTACTGAAATCTAAATACACCACATTCTGTCTGTTCAGCCTAGCCCACAATTCGGGGAAGGCATACATAAGAAAATATACAAACCAGATCAACAAGAAATCCACAGATGGTAGCCAGCATATAAAAGTTAGGGCACTTTGGGTGTAGAATCAATAGAGGCTTCAAGACGCCAAGCATTCACAAAAGCCAGCATCTGGGAGGGCTCATAAAAGAATATACAATACAGAAGCGTCTTCACCAAACATTTACTAAGATGTCTGAAGAGAAAAAGCTCTCCCAGCTGCAGAATCCCAGGGCACAGCAGGAGAAACTCCCTGCAAAGTCATTGGTTGTCCTTCGCCAAATCCGGGTATATACGAACCATGAAACATAAGATTCCTATTACAGAAAAATAACTTAAGAAGCCACTCTTTGTCAGAAAGGAGAGCAAATATTACAAACAAAATAGATGGAATCAAGGGTTCCTCTCGAGATATCTCTAACAATTCTGATTCAATTAGAACATCCGTTTGTTGGAGACTAGTTCTTGCTGCAGAAGCTAACTTCTTTCCCAAAGGAAGATAATATAGTTTCACTAAAGGAGGAACAGTCAGAATCTCCATCAGAGATGCTCTAAACATATCCCTTGCTGATATTGTTGAGACACAAGGAAAATTTATTAACCTTAAATTACTAGCACCAAAGAAATTCTCCAAGTGTTCCAGTTTAGCGTTTACTGAGGTGAAATTCTTAACAAATGACTCAGACCGTCCTTCCAACACAGCTATATTTATCTGGATTTCTGAGAACTCCTTTGAGCCATAAAAACTTTGGTTGCAACTTGCTCAATCGCAGCAGAATTTTTATTAACTTTTAACTGCCAGTAGAGAAACTTGAGGTCACAAAGGTGAATGTTAGAATATCACCTGATTGGACTGATTCTGCTTCTATTCCTGCCAACGCTGGTACACTTCTCTCGACAGCGGAGACACATGCTGCCGACCTTCTACCCGACATCAGCATGATGAGGTTGTTCAGGGGCTGGGAAAACATCAGCCATCACTGCCTCTGAGCTTGACCTTCATAGCTCAGAGAGGTCTCGCTCACCTGAGGAGAATCTCAGCTGCAGGCTTCCTTCAGGGGACTGCTGGATACACACCGCCTTTGGCCCTGGCCGCAAATCAGGGGAGGAAGATGATAATACTGAGGCAGTTGCCGAGCTCTCTGGCCCCCAGTGAAGCTGCAGCCAGACTAACCTCCCCCGCAACTGTGGGATACTGTGGCAGATGCTGAAAATAGGTATCAAGGGGCCCAGAGACCACTACAGGCCACTGGCATAGAGGTAAAAGGGGCTTGGGAAGGCTGCAAACCCCCCTTAACCTTATGCTTCTTTCCCATGAGGTAAAAACAACCTCTTCACAAGAGTCTAGCCAATGCTATCTTGACTCCACCTCCCACGCAGCAACATTCTTCAGACATTCCCATTTTTCCATAGGGAGCACCAATTTTATCTTCCCTGCTATTGGTGATTCTTTATTAATAAGAAACTCAGCATTTGCTTAGCAGGTCCACATATTTTTAAACTGATGTCCAGCATCTAAAAACACTACATAATGTCTAGTTAAGCATGTCTTGTAATAAAAACTATGCCATAGCTCACCTCTGGTTTGAATGACTGAATATAAGATGTGCCATACTGGCTCAAACCAAGGATCCATCAAGCCCAGTATCCTGCTTGCACAAGTGGTCAGTCCAGGTCACAAATACCTGTCCGGTTCCCAAAGGTAGACAGATTCCACGCTGCTTATCGCAAGGGTAACACAGTGGATTTCCCCAGTCCACTTTAATAATGGTTTATGGACCTTTTCTCCAGGAACTCATCAAAACCCGTTTTGAACCCAGCTATACTAAGAGCTTTTACTACATCCTCTGGTAATGAATTCCAGAGTTTGATTATGTGTTAAGTGAAAAACTATTTTCTCTGATTAGTCTTAAATGTGCCTCATTGCATGTCCACTAGTCTTTCTATTTTTTAAAGGAATAAACAACCCATCTACGTTTACCCGTTCCACTCCAATTATTATTTTATATATCTCAATCGTATCTCACCTCAACCATCTCTTTTCCAAGATGAAGAGTGAAAAAAATCTGCCAAAATTATTGCAATTAGAAAGAAATTATAGCATGTTTAAGAAACTATTAAAAGAATGACTTTTTTCTCAGTGGGGTTAGTGAATTATAACTTAATTAAGGAGGCTGGATATGTGAAGTGGCATTTTACAAAGGGCATCCAAGTGCAATCTGGTATGTCCAGAGCAGAATATGCAGAAAAAATGCTGTGGACATCTGTGTTTCGGGGGGATATCCCCACTATGAAAGTGTGGGGCAATAACGTCCATCTAATACAAGGTTGCATACAGGGATATCCATCAGCATGGCCAAATGGAAACATGAGCCCGAATTCCCCTGCAGTGTGTGTTGTCAACATGGACATTATAGGGGAGATGAATGTACCACATTCTCCACACCCTCCACATGTTTGGCTGACAAAATGAGTACTTTTTCAATGTCTGTTCATGCCTGGAGCAGATATAAGCTGTGGCGCAGCTCGAGACATCCAGGGCATTACTGGAATTGGGTGAGGGTGTCCAAGCTCCTGGAAATGCCTTGGACACACCTACACCATGCCCTTGTTCTGCCTGGGATGTCCTCGCACTGGGGACGTCTACAGACCCAGCTTTTAAAATGGGTCCTGGGACATCTGTGCTTTGGACTTCTCCATGCCCCTTTTCAGACATTCAAAGCATGACTAGGGCTTCTAAAATAACTCCCTAAATGCGATAGTTCATTTTCTTTTATTTTTTTGAGATTGTTATTATCCCCACCTGCACTGCATTTAATCTGCCTCGGATCCTGTGTTTGGATAGAAACAGGCTATAAATACTGTTTTAAATTAAATTAAATTAAATAACAGAGCATTTTCAATTTTTTTTTCAGAGCACAATCATTTGCAGTTATGACATGCATGGCTGAATTTTTTTTTTACTGCACTAGTCCTAGATTCTGATTGTAATTTCTTTTCAATCTCTAGCTATCAATAGAAGAGGGTCTGAAATTCTCGCCACACCCAAATCTGTTTCAGAAGCTGAACTTGCTAAAAGGAAAAATGTTAAGAAGACAAAAGGAAGTATAAAGGTGCGTAAATACAATTCAAACAGAAAATAAGGTTTTAAGATGGCATGTCATATTTCAACTGCACTGTTAATATCTAGTATGAGAGGAAAATCATAAAAAATTAAAGAAATCAGATCTATACAGATATCTTCTCTCGTTAGTACAGCTCTCCATTCTGGTGGTTCATTGACCTCTCTGGCTCACTCACAGGTTAGGGACCTTTGTGTGTGCAATTTTTCTATGTAAGGGCAGACTGGATAGGCCAAATGGTCTTTATATGCCGTCATGTTTCTATGTTCATATACAAATAAGCTCTATAGAAAAACAGCACATAAAAATTAGCTGCAGTGTTGCTGCTGAAAAAAGATAATTCAAGCTCTGAGCTGTGGTTATCGGTTTTGCAAAAAGTGGGATACAAAGATGTTTGTGCATGCTGGTTTTCAAATAAATTCATTAAAAATGAGCTGCTTGCAGCAGTATGAAGTTTGCTGTGAGGATGGGCTCAACTTTACTAATCTTTTATAAGTAACTTGCCTACGTATGGTCAACAGCATTTTATGCTCTCAAGGGGACTCTTATAAAACTGGCCAGGTTTATACATGCATACAAAGCAGGCCATGGATACATAGCACCTGCTTTTATGTGATATACACATAGGTGTTCCCAGGGGTGGGATTAGCACTTTCATAAATACTTTAGGAAATGCAATGCATGTGTGCTTATTCTTACCAGCATATACCAGCACAAAATTACACCTACCTCAGAGCAAATGTGTGATTCTACTTTCCCCAGAGCAACTTTATAAAGATGCAAAAGGGCATATGTTGCCTTTATAAAATAAATAAAAAAATGTACTAAAAAAATCCAACCTGTGAAGTCAAAATAATTTCGTACAGCAATACTATGGACCACTACTTTTTTTAAGTGCCGTCAAGTCAATGCTGACTCTTGGTGACCCAGCAGCCCCTGGGTTTTTCTTGGCAAGGTATGACTGGAAGTAGATTGCCAAGCCTTTTCTTCTGAGGCAAGGGGGAGGGTAAGGTGACTTGTCCAAGGTCACAAGGAGTGCCAGTGGGAATCAAACCCCAATCTCCTATTGCTGTAACCACTAGGCTACTCTTCCTCTTGGATCACATCTGGGTGCACAAAATATTTACCAGTTTATAAATAAAAATATGTTTTTTTGAAAAAAGTTTCTGATTTACCTAATAACTGTTCAAAATCATTTTTATAAATGAATTTTGGATCATCATATTGAGGGTTATTCTGAGCCTACATTCATATGGAGTTCTTGTTGTTGTTGTTAAGTGCCATTGAGTCAATGTTGACTCATGGCAGCTCTGTGGATAGTTGTCCTAAACTGTGTTTGGTCTTCAGTCAGACAGCTAATTGTTGAGAGAGTGGCATCAATAGCTGTTACTATTGTATCGATTTATCACATTGCCGGTATTCCTCTATTGCGCTGACCTTCAAACTTTTCTTTGCATGATATGTCCAAAGCATGAAAGTCGACGTCTTGTCATCTAAGCTTCTAAGAAAAGCTTAAGTTTGATTTCCTCTAGAACCACTTGATTTGTTCTTCAGTTAATCCATGGTATACACAGCATTCTTCACCAGCACTGATGACCACATTTAAGCTCCTCAGACAGATAACCCCCTCCCACCTATCCTCCCTAATTAACAAATAATTTGAGACACGATCAAGATGAGGATGCAATCAAAATAAACTAAGGATCCCCTCAGACTACCATAATACCATTAAATCCACAAATAATAGGGCATATTCACACTTTGCACCCACTCTATGGAATGCCCTACCAGACAAACTAAGAGAAACAAACGATCTTATAACACTGTAACAAACTAAAAACCCATCTATTCAAGCAACACTTTGGTGACCCTCTGGAACCTCCTAACACAACCCCAACAAGGTCTCCTCATAAGACATAGCCCCTCTGAGCCAACACTCCTCTCAAACATTCAGAAAATTCAGTCAGTACAATAAAAACTATGTACCTCATCTGACTAAATTTGTATATAAGGGCACTGATTATCATACATAGTTATCAACCTATCCTAGTTATCAATTTATCCCCTGACCAAAATTGTATTTAAAGGCACTGTTTATTGTACATAGTTATCAACTTATCTCACCTTGAGATATGTTCAATGTGTACTGTACATAGTTATACTGTTATATGTATCTGACATTGTTTATTGTAAACTGCCTTTGATCTTGTGGAAAAAGCGGTATATAAATGCTAATAAAATAAAATATAAATAAATAAATAAATAATTTGAAGGTATTGATTTTCTTCACTGTCCAATATTCACATCCATATGACATTATTGAAAATACTATGGCTTGGACAAGTCAAATCAATCTCTGCACTTGAAAATTTTATCCAGGCCCTTCATAGCCATTCTGCCAAGAGCAACGCATCATCTCATACAGTAGCTTAACTGCTTGTCATTTCATTATTGATCCAAGCAGGTTAAAGTTGTACACTATTTCTATTTCTTCTCCAGCAAGGATAAAATTATTGATTTTGCCAATTGTCAGGATCTTTGTCTTTTTCGCATTAAGACTATGTTCCTTGATCTTGATAAGCAGATGTTTTAGATCATCTTCACTTTCACATGGTGACATCAGCATACCAATCTTCATACCTCGGCTGTCTTAGTACAGTTCTGCTTCTCTGTTGATTTGTTCTACATAAAAGTTGAATAGATATGGGGAAAGTATGCAACATTATTGTACACCTTTGTAGATTTAAACCATTCTGTTACTCCTTGTTCCATCTGAATGGTTTTTCTTGATGAATGTAAAGGTTGTGCATAAAAACTAACAGGTGTTCTGGAATATTCATGTTTCTTAATGTGGCTCAGAGTTTATCATTTATGCAATCAAAGGCCTTGCTGTAGTCAATGAAACACATGTAGATATTATTTGGTATTCCGTTGTCTTTTCAAGGATCCATCTCACATTCACGATGATGCTTCTTGTTCTTCATCCTTTCCTGAATTCTGCTTGCACTTTGCATAGTTCTCATTCCAGGTATGGGTGCAGTCTCCACTGAATGACCTTGAGTAGAATCTTGCTGGCATGTGGGATTGGAATGATTGTGCGATAATTTCCACAGTTAGTCAAATGACTTTTCTTCAGTATTGGTATGAACATAGATCTTTTCCAGTCAGTCAGCCATGATGTTCTTTTTCAAATTTCCTAGTAGAGTTTTGTAAGTATTGTAACAGCTACATACTTCAGTGGGAATGCTATCAATATCCAATGCTTTGTTCTTTGATAATGCTTTCAGTTCTGCTTCAACTTCTTTCATCACCAATAGTCCTAGTCGAGATATAGATTGATCCACTTGATTTTTATGATATAATGGCTCGGAGTATTCTTTCCATCTTTTCTTGATCTTCATAGTAACATAGTAAATGACGGCAGATAAAGACCATTTCCTGACATTGCCTTTCAATTTACCCCCTTGCAGCTTCATGTTATGCCCTCTGGTTTTACAGCTTCCCCGTCTTTGGAAGAGGTTTGTTTGTTCATTATTTCTCTTTAAGTATTTAAAGGTCTGAATCATATCTCCCCTGTCCCTCCTCTCCTCCAAAGTGTACATGTTTAGGTCTTCAAGTCTCTGCTCATAAGGCTTCTGACGCAGGCAGATTCAACATGAATCTTAAGCATCTTTTAGCATTCCAGTTCAAGGCTGGAAAGTTCTCTTTAATTCTTCTAGCTTTCTTATCTTATTATTACTCTATTTCCTTGCATGCATCATTGTGGTACTTCTCTTTGTCTCATCTTGTTACACATTGTACATTTCTGTTAAGCTCTGTGATTACATCTTTTTCTCCTCTGGCTTTATCGTCTCTGCATTTCAGAGTTTCATTTTCAGCTCTTCACCTTTTGTAGAGTTTTCTTACTTTCTTCGAGCACAGCTTCTTGATGTCATCTCATAGCTCTTCTGGTGCTCTGCCATTTGTATCAAAAGCAGCGAATCAATTTTGCCAGTAGTCTTTAAATTCTGGATGTATATTTTCAAGATCATACTTTGCCATTTTTATGGCTGGCTTGCTCTTTTTTCAACTTTAATTTGAGTTTGCATACTAGTAGATTGTGATCTGTATCACAGTCAGCTCCAGGGTTTGTCTCTTTTTTAATGTTACTGAACTTTTCAGTCGTTGACTTCTATAGATATAGTCAATTTGATTTTTGTACATTCCATTGGGCAAAGTCCACTTGCACAACTGTTGCTTGTGTTTCTGGAAGAAGGTGTGAGAGATAAATAGATTGTTGGTCTTGCAAAATTCTAAGTCATCATCCAGCTTTGTTTCTGTTGGCAAGCCCATATTGACCAACCATTATGGCTTTTTATTTGTTTTCCAGTTGCCCATGACTATCAGTATATCTTGTTTGCATGGTCTGCCAATTTCAGCTTGTACTTTTTCCTAGAACTGATCAACTTTGTCCTCTTCTGCATATGTTGTTGGTGCATATACCTGAATAATAGTTGCATTGATGGCATTTCCTCATAGAGGAATAGAAATTAAGTATTCAATGATTGCATTGTATTTCATTGCAGTTCTCGCAAGTGTTTTCTTAATTATAAATGTAACACCATTTCTTCTTTGTCTTTCATTTCTAATGTAGTATACCATGTGATCATTACATTCAAAGTGCCTGATGCCAGTCCATTTCAGTTCACTGACACTCAAGAGAGCTCTTAACCAACTTAAAACCATTTAATCATTGATCCAGCTTTTTAGCAAAATGTGAAAAGCAAAATCATTTATTTCTTTGTGCCAATAGGTTAACATTCCAGCGAAAAAACACCAAACAAGCTTGAATTAATCTTCAGATTCACAATCTCTGATAAAAATTCATGTTTCATCTTGCTAAAGTGCTGCAGTTTCCTGTCATCTGCTCTTAGTGCTTTAGGGCAGGGCAGGGCAGAGTGACCGTACCAGTCGGTAACAACTAACGCAATCTGGTAGCACAGCTCCTGTCTCACCCTTCCTAGACCAACTCTACCACCACTGGCAGCTCTAGGCCCTTCCAATTGTACAATGTGCCAAGGGCACAGCCTTTCCCACACTCCTGATCTGATCCTCCCTTGGATACTCCACATAATGCCCCCGATCGTCCACCTGATGCCCCCCAATCCTCTGCCAGATGCTACCCCACATCCCCTTCCAAAGCAAAAGATAGGTCTTATGCTGAACACTGGAAAAATACCTTCCCCCCCCCCCAATTTCCTCAGGCACTTACCCAGCATAATCCCTGGTGCCTAGTGCATGGAGTCAGAATAATCCCCCATTGCTCCTTCCCTCTTGCCTCTTGAGTACTGCTAGGGATCAGATGTGCCATTTTGTACTCAGATGGAAATGGCAGCAGTGAGGGGGGGGGGTTGCTCCTGCCCATCTACTAGGCACCAGGGATTACTTTGGGAATGGGCATCCACTGTAGGAGAATTGATGGGGGGGGGGGGGGGTAAATTTCCAGTGGCCAGAAGATGACTCATCTGTTGCTTCAGAAGAGGGGAACATTGGGTGGAAGATGTGGGGACAGCAGGTAGAGAATCCAAGGGGGCTTCAGGTGCTAGTAGTGTTGGCTTGGAAGGAGCACCATGTTACAAGTAGCTGCAGATTGCATGGATATACCCTCACTATCTGCCACTGAATGCAATGTGGACCCTGTGTGCTAAGTATCTGCCCTGTTTGCTACATGCGGGGGCAGATGCTGGGGCAGATTTTGCATTTACCTCATCTGAACTTTGTAAAAGAGCCCTAGATAAATATGTATCCTAATGATGCAGCCCTCTGCCAAACAGGTCTGTTGATAAGGCCCTTGTTAGTTTTAAAACATAGAAAGAAATCTGGTAAAATAACCAAGGGCCTGATATTTGGTCAAGGTGGCCACCATGTAGAGTTAAGCACTGGCCCTGGTGCTTAATGTAATAGTGCTTCTGAATCCATTTAAGAGCACCGCTGAACACTTGCATTGAATTTAGGCTGCATTTTACCATTAGACAGGTAATTGCAGGCTCCAGCTTTGCTCCTTCCCCAAGGTGACCCATATTGAACAAACAATCTGGCTATTTAATGAGTTGAATTGAAACTATATGTAATAACCAAGCACAGGACCTGACTGGAGTGGAGAAATGGACTAGGTGAATACTGCTGAAGGTGGTGGGCTATAAAAAATGGTGCAAATCTTTGTTACTTTAGAAGTATAGCAAGTGTTTTAAAAAGAATTCTTCATCTCACGTATAATCAACAATGGTGTAACCTTTTCCCATCTCTTTCCTGCATGGATACTCTTGGCTATGGTATTTTGCATTAATTAACATCCTCTATCTTAGGCCAGTTGTTGAAGCAGGAAAGGGTATTACTTGGCTTAAATCAGAATGATAAAGAAATGGACAAATTTACCTAAAGCAGCCTTAGTGGTTCTCAGCTCAGCTCTAGAGGCCCTTCAGGATATCACTCATCAGAATGCATGAGATATATTTGCATAAATTGGGTCCAAGAATCAGGTGCAAGCCAGAGCTGTTGGGAGACCTTTGGAATTGGGTTGAAACCATTGCAAGCTATAAAGGAGAGCAGCCCAGAGCCTGGAAATACCAAATGTTTTTCAGAAACTCTCTATTGTAGCGCTATAGATACCCGTGGCTTTAATAGGATACAGCAGTTTTGAGGGCCCATGTAAATGAACGTAAGATGAAAAAAAATTACAAAAACCTGTCATGACTTCTCATTCCAATGAATTTGCAGACTTAAAATTCCATGGTTGTTGCTGAAGGTAAAGGAAATTCCTGTGTATTTTATTGGCATGCCGTTAGTACATTTTTATTTGTGTATAGATTGAGGAAGACTTGAGAACTATAACTACTACTACTGATCATTTGTATAGCCCTACAAGACATGTGCAGCGCTGTACAGAGACATGTATAAGATGGTCCCTGCTCATCAGCACTTACAATCTAGTCAAGACAGAGAACATAACTGAGGACAAAGATAAATCTAGGGGAATAGTAAGGAGACACATAGGAGATTAAGCAGATCAGGATCTAAAAGCGGCCTTGAAGAGGTGAGTTTTCAGTCTGGATTTGAAAAGGGCCAGAAATGAAGCCTGATGCACACTCAGGTCGTTTGTTTGATGCATAAGGAGCAGCAAGGTAGAAGGATCGAAGTCCGGAGTTGGCAGTAGAAGAGAAGGGTACAAGTAGAAGCAATCTGCCAGAAGAGCGGAGTTCCCGAGGAGGGGTGTGTAACCTTTCTCCGCTTCCTACGTTCGGTTACTCTCCTGTTGGTCCTGGGTCCACTTCGCAGAGGCAGTAGGGTTTGTAACACAACAAGACAACCAAACTAGTGTGGTTTAAAAAAAAAAGGTTTTTATATAGAAATAGGCCTCTTACATGGGTACAGAACAGAGGTATATAGTATATAGTGGTTACCGAGCTGCTTCCGTGTATATCAATGACTCGATGTGTGTGCCTGGGTGAGAGAGAGAGAAAAAAAGGGTGGGGGGGGGGGTGGGTAAAGAGAAGTGTGTCAGAGTCTCATAGTAAGAAGTGTCCGATGACTAGGATGAGAAGAAAGTATTTTTGTCCTTTTCCAGCACCTCCCTTTGTCATACTTTGGTCTGTTTGAGGTCTGTTATCACCTGATTAGCAAGGAGGGGCTGTTGTCCTGCAGACTAATCTCATCAGGCATGCTAAGCCCATCAAGTCTGGAGACGTCCTATCTGACATCACCAGGGTGTCAGAGCTGCCTGCAGCCAAGGTCTGGGAAAAGCCATGAAACCTATGCTAGGCATAATGTCATGCTGTATGCTGACAGGGTGTAGGGAGAGATAAGAGAGGAAAGGTAGTAAGGAGCTGCAGAGTGAATGCACTTATTGGTTAGTAGGAGAAGTTTGAACTAGATACAGAAATGGATAGGGAGCCAATGAAACTTTAAAGCTCAAGTCCTGGTCAAAGGCATTACGTTCCGTTGTTCATTTCAGAAGTGATGTTAAAACACTGGTCATAATAAACATATCTATAAATAGAGCTGGGCACCTCTCCCCAACCCAAAAAAATATGCTTACTACCTATAAATTTTAATATGATTGTGGAGACCACCATATTATTTGAACCCACTTCATAAAGTTATCCCCCAGGCTCACATTCCTGAGGATGTTCCATTTACAGAGCCAGCAGACCCAGTCAAAAGCCTTTGTGGCATTTATTGGCAGGAGAACAGATTTTCTACACATCCTCCTCATGAGGGTGGAGGGAATCCTTGTCAACAGAGCCTTCAGAAGAGTCACTAGAAGGCTAGGGAGCCTTTTTGAAATTCAAGGGTAAAACCTTCTAATCCAGGAGACTTGTCACATTCTTCTGGTGTTAGAGTATAGTTCCTTTGTGGCTGGGTAGCTTTCCACTCTATCAGCTATACATAGGTTAGTACAGAATTGTACACATTTGCACTGTTAAATACCACTGATCGTTCCCGGTTCATACAATTTGTCTTTACACCCTCTTGAGCTTTCAGCTTGCAGACTCACAATTGACTGGCTTCACTGCCACGCTCAAAGTATTCTTGCTTTATTTGTTTCAATTTAAGATTAACCTCCTCTGTCTCTATCGTATTTAAGAGCCCTCTATGCTGTTCGTAAAGTCTGAGAGTTGGAAAGGAGGGAAACTTCTTATACTGACCCTCTGCTTTGAGCAGTGAGGCCTGTAGGACATTTATTGTTACATTATGGTCCCTTCTTTTCTTCAGTGCAATGCAATGTGTACCTTCGAGTCAATGCTGACTCCCAGCGGCCCGGCAGCATAACCGGAAGCAGACTGCCAGGCCCCTCCTCCGAGGCAATGGAGGGCCAAGCGACCTGCCCAAGGCAAGAAGGAGCATCAGTAGTAATCAAACCCCGGTCCCCTGGCTACCAAGCCAGTGCTCTAGCCATCAGACTATTCTTCCACTCCTTCACTTTGTAAGAAATTAACTTCCAGAACGTACACAAGATCGATTGTAAGATAGGTTTGTTTATAGTTCTTTGTAAATAGTTTTTGACACAGTTGCTTACAATGTTTACCTGTATATAGTTACAACTACTGTTCCATGTAAAACTATATAAAATTGTTTAACTGTTCCCTGTAAACCGCCCTTGATCTCTGGAAGGGGTGGTATAGAAGAAAAGAATAAATAAAATAAAATAAGATTACGTCCCTCAAACAACAGCCTTCCTATAGTCTCAGACTGTTTAGGGTGAAATCTCATTGTCATTAAAATCAAAAGACTTCAGCATATGTTTATTTATTTTATTTATTTAACACTTCTTTTATACCGCGCTATTACAATCAGTGCGGTGTACATTGAACAAGAACATACTACAATGTATACAAGTAACATTGAGTTTTACATTGAACAGGGAACTTCAACAATAGGACAACCGGGGAAACTATGTACAGAATAACTTAATGATATATACCAGCGATGGCGAACCTATGGCACGCGTGCCAGCTGTGGCACGCGAAGGCCTTGCAGCTGGCACACGGGAAGGTCCGCAATTGAAAAAAAAAAAGAAAACCTGTCTGCTGCCGTTGTCGGGGCCGCCGCGGCAGAATCGAGCGTGCCGCGGGGCCCCCCTGTACCCACCCGGCAGAGCCTGCCCTCCCCGTAGCAGCTCTCTCTTTGGAGCTACAGTCAGACGCGCCGGCTTGCAGAGCGCGAAGGGAAGAGTTTCCCTTTCGCGACTCTGTTAAGCCCGCGGGGGCTGATGGGAACTTCCCATCAGCCCCCGTGGGCTTAACAGAGCAGCGAGGGAACTCTTCCCTTCGCGCTCTGCAAGCCGGCGCGTCTGACTGTAGCTCCAAAGAGAGAGCTGCTACGGGGAGGGCAGGCTCTGCCGGGTGGGTACAGGGGGGCCCCGCGGCACGCTCGATTCTGCCGCGGCGGCCCCGACAACGGCAGCAGACAGGTTTTATTTTTTTTTTAAATTTTCCCTGGGCTGGGCTGGGCTGGCTGGGGGGGGTTAGGAGTGGTGATGGGCTGGGCTGGGCTGGGGGGGTTAGGAGTGGTGATGGGCTGGGCTGGGCTGGGCTGGGCTGGGGGGGTTAGGAGTGGTGATGGGCTGGAGGGGGGGGGGTTAGGAGTGGTGATGGGCTGGGCTGGGCTGGGCTGGGGGGGGTTAGGAGTGGTGATGGGCTGGGCTGGGCTGGGGGGGTTAGGAGTGGTGATGGGCTGGGGGGGTTAGGAGTGGTGATGGGCTGGGCTGGGCTGGGGGGGTTAGGAGTAGTGATGGGCTGGGCTGGGCTTGGCTGGGGGGTGTTAGGAGTAGTGATGGGCTGGGGTGGGGGGGTTTAGGAGTGGTGATGGGCACTGGGCTGGGGGGGTTAGGAGTGGTGATGGGCACTGGGCTGGCTGGGGGGGTTAGGAGTGGTGATGGGCGCTGGGCTGGGGGGGTTAGGAGTGGTGATGGGCGCTGGGGGGGTTAGGAGTGGTGATAGGTGCTGGGGGGGCTTAAACTAAAAATTGAGTGATGGGGGATTAGGACTGGGAGTGGGCTGATGGGGAGGTTAGGACTGGAAATGGGCTGGTGGGATTAGGACTGGGAGTGGGCTATGGGGGGCTAGGACTGGTAATGGGTTGGGGGGGTTGCTAGGACTGGAAATGGGCTGAGTGGAAGGGGGCTTGAACTGCAAATAGCTGTTGGGGATGGGGCTTGGAATGGAAATGGGCTGAGGGGAAGTGGGGGGCTTGAACTGCAAATAGCTGATGGGGACGGGGCTTGGAATGGAAATGGGCTGAGGGGAAGTGGGGGGCTTGAAGAAGGGAATGGATGCTGGGTGAGACTGGAACTAGAAGGGAGCTGATGTTGGGGGAGGATTAGAATGGGATGGGGCTGGGAGAGTAAAATGGAGAGGGGAAAAATATTTTGTGTAGGAGGGATGAAAAATCTACAATTGGCCAGGTATTGGGAGAGTAATTGGGGATTGAGGATGGAGGGGTAAAATTTGTGTGGATGAAATAGGAATGAGGAAAGAACAAAAGGAGAAAGATTAGTATGTTAAAGCAGATGTAGAGAGAGAGAGAATGGAAAAAAAAACTAGAAGAGAGAAGAAAGGACAAATGGACAGCAGACGATGGAGAGTTAGCAGAAAACATGAAGAAACCAGAAGAAAATGGCTGGACCAATTGCAACTGAAAAAAAATGCACAAAAGGTAGAAAGATATCTCTTTATTTTGAATTTATTAACTGGAATATGTCAGCTCTGGGAAATGTGCATCATTAACATCTGCGCTTTGTTTGGTACAAGAGGAAATTCCTATTTGACGTTGCCACTTGTTCTCTTTCCCCAGTATTCTCTGAAATGTATTGGTTTAATATTTGCAGTGTTGCCTTTTGATAGGTAGGGTATGGTGCTTTGTGAGTCCTGGTAATGCTGTCAGGATACGGCGGGTTTGCTATGGGTTCTAAATGGGCAGCGTTTGTAGTAGTTCCTAATGTGCCTGGCGGTTGGCACTGGATTATAGTAATGTAGAAATCTTTTAGTCTTTCTTTATCCATACACTCATTAAGAGACATGTTTACTAAAAGTTAGTGTATGGTAACATTATGCAAATATTTATGCAAATAAGACCACTTATGCAAATGACGTGCTGGCACTTTGAGGAAATTCTTTGGTTTTGTGCGGCAGTTTGGGCACTCGGGCTCAAAAAGGTTAGCCATCACTGATATATACAGTAATATAAAACTCATTTGGATGTTGCAAAGTGGTTCACTAATAGGACTAGAGAGAAGGTTGACCAACTAGCCCTTTTCGGGTTGTATTGAGGTGTTAGTTTTGTTAATGTCTAGGTTGACTTCCGGGTAGCATTTTGTGAACAAGTGGTATTTCAATGCTTTTCTGAATAGGATTAGGTTTTTGATAGCACGGATTTTGTGAGGTAGCGCATTCCAGTTTAGAGGGGCAAATAAGGAGAAGGCCCTGTTGGAGGTGGCCTTAGTGCACTTCGTTATTATTTTTGGGACAATTAAGGTGTTCATTGATGTGGTTCTCCTTTTTCTGTTTTCCAGGGTGCCATGGATAAGCTTGCTGATTGGCGTAGGGGGGCAGTTATTTAGTGCCTTGAAAGTAAGGACTAAAGACTTATACTAGATTCTGGCATGTAATGAATGATACCATGTTCCCTCAACATTTTAGAAAGCATAAGGAGTGGCCTAGTGGTTGGGCCAAGGTACTTCAGGCCGGAAGGTCGGGGGTTCAAATCCCACTAGAGGACAGCAACCTTGGGCCAGAAGGACTGGGGTTTCTAGTCCCACAGGTGCTCTTTGTGGTCTTGGGCAAGCCACTTAACCCTCCATAGCCCATGTTCCCTGTAAAATAGTTATCTCCAAGTTATAATGCCCTGTTCAATGTAATTTCAGTTTGTTCAATGTAAACCGCACTGATGCAGAATAGCACGGTATATAAGAGAATGTAAATAAATAAAATAAATAAATAAAATCTGATCAACTAAGAATGTATCATTTAATTCCCAAAAGTGCCTTCCAGTATTAGTTTGTAAGTCCCTAAATTTCACCCACAATGGAGCATGGTCTGACCAGGAAATACTCTATTTCTGCTCCATTCAAATTATTGACTTGGTTCCTTGAACAAAAATCATGTCTATTCTGGAATAGGAACTATGGGGTTTGTAATACAAAGTATAGTCCTTTTGGCCCAGATAACTCGCTCTCCAGACATCAATTAACTTGAACAAGGTGGTTAAAGCTTTAAATTCCCATCTATTAACGAGAGTTTATCCACGTCTCTGCTGGACAGTGTGTCCCTGTGGCAAAAAAAGAGAAGATTGACTGGCACTTCAAAGAACTCACCTTGAGATGGGTGAACAGTACATTATCGATTACATTCATAAAAAAGAATTTCACCTACACTATCCTCCTCCTTTGTATGGCTGAAGACATTCACCTCTGTTGAAATCATTATCACACCTCCTTATTTAGGTGCAAAATAATTACAGGCAAAATACATGTTAAGACATTTCTTCTCTCTCAAGGCGTTGTGCTAATCTTCTTAGATATAGCAGCAGCCTTTGACTCGGTAAATCACGAGATACTCATTACACGTTTGAAGGAAAAAGGCATTGGTAGTTCAGCTCTGGAATGGTGTAAATCATACCTAGACACCAGAATGCAATATGTAAAATCTGCAACGGGAGAATCAAATCTCTTCCATCAAAAACAAGGGGTACCACAAGGGTCATCTCTCTCATCTCTCATGTTTAACATCTACATGCAGCCTATCTGCAATATCATCAGATCATTCAACGTGAAATGTATGATTTACGCAGATGATATCCTACTTTATATGCCATTTTCTACAAGGCAATTAGACCTACTGCCCATAATAAACTGCTTTAATGCAGTATCGGAATGGCTTCTCTCACAGAACCTCCGCATCCAACACAAGAAAACTGAGGTTCTCTTTGTTACGCGAGACCCCAACTTCATTCCACCATCACATATAAGTGTGAAAGGAGCGGATCTAGCCACAAAAGAAACAATAAGATACCTTGGAGTCACGCTGGACCAACGTCTCAATTTGAAAACACATGTAAACAATATTACAAAAGCTGTATACTTCAAAATACGCACACTCAGGCATCTTCGCTCATTACTTGACCCAGATGATTTTAGAACCATCTTCCAAGCACTCATTTTGCCGCATTTTGATTTCGCCAACTCAATTCTACAAGGTCTCCCACAATCCACCCTAAGCTCTCTTCAACTTGCCATGAATACTGCTGCAAGGATTCTACAAGGAGCTGCCAGGAGTGATCATGTAACACTAATCCTCAAACAGCTTCACTGGCTCCCGATACAAGGCAGACTCGAATTCAAAACCCTAGTCCTAACATACAAGGCCATCCACGGTGTATCTGCAAACGCAATAATTGATCTCACACAAACACTACCACCAACAAGATCCAGAAGACATATAGCAATAAACACCCTAATAACACCGAAGGCCATAACAACGTGTAGCCGATCAACAGCGAACAGAGCCTTCATGTTCTGTGCCCCAAAACACTGGAACTCCCTACCACCCGAAATTCGTGCCATAACTAACATATGCCAATTCAGAAAGGCCCTCAAGCATAACTTATTCATCAAATACTACCCTACATAAAGCTTCCCCTCAAGCATAACCTAATCAACAATTATTACCCTACATAAATTCAAAATATTCACCTCAATATTAACCACTTTGCCTCCTTTCACAACCCTCAAGCAACGTCTCATAAATCCCTTTCATGTTATCAAAATTAACAGACCAACATTCTATGTATATAGTTTAACCCCCATTTTATTCAAGTTTATCGAATCCAAGTTTATCGTCCTGTTTTATGTAAAACCGAGCAGCCTGTTGTTCTGGTCTTTGGTTATCTGTGAACCGCGCTGATTGTAAATAGCGCGGTATATAAAAAACTGTAATAAATAAATAAATAAATAAATCCTCTCTATTCAGCCCCTTCACGATTAAGGTGGCTATACAAAAAGTAGATGCCCTCATGGTATCATTCAAAGTATAGAGGGCTTCTCAGATATTCAAATTCCTTTCTCCTTATTTGTATGGCCATCAGCAGCCTCAACCCATACCAACACAAGTTCTCCTCAGCAACATATTAAATCTCCTCCATCCCCTGTACCCCTGTTTCACTCCCTTCTCCTCATCTCCCCTTTTCCCGCCTCCCACCCTTAGAACTTTGAGACTACAGAAACTGATCTGTATTTGTAATTAGGAGACCTAAATTCAGAAAGCATGATGTCTTCTGACTGAAAAAAGTCCAAATCCTCATTACTCAGATAGTCTGTGTGCAGAATGCAATTACAAAACAAAATCAAAACATCTTATCCAACCAAGTCCAACTGTCGTATCACACACAATCACTATGGGGGAGCTGATGATTCCCTTCTAAGCTTAAGGGGCCTGTAAGAAGTGTCAGATTACTAGATATTCCGCCACACATCTGAGCACATGACAGTCTCCCTGGCTAAGGGAGAGTAACAGCTAATCCACTGCTCTCAAATTGGCACCACAATCTTTTCCCTGCTTTGACACCTGTTAACACTTCATCAGCCCTCTCTGAGGAAGTAACACTGCCTCTCTTTGCAAGTTGAGGTCTCAAATATCAGTTTCCTGATTAGCCTAAGAGAGAGAGATCTTACATTTTTCTGCTTCAGTTTTAAAGTGCATTTCTTTAAACTCTCTTAAAAGTTATAGAGAAGGGATCTGCACACAGTTCAATGTTCTGATAGCCCCATATGATTATTCCCAATACATGTGCCTTCATCAAGATAGCTTCTTTGACTGCATGTTTATGGGAAATTAATTCTGGAAGCTCCAAACAACCTATGTCCTCTTCATATCTTAACTGCATGCTACCCAGCTTCCTCACCGTAGTACTGCATACATATAGCAAGAGCTCCTTATATCAAGTGATCAACAAAAGCAATTACTGCTCTGCCTCAACTAGTTTTATTATGGAAATGTTTATCAGACTTCAAATAAGGAGTGGAGGAGTAGCCTAGTGGTTGGGGCAAGGTACTTCAGGCCGGAAGGTCGGTGGTTCAAATCCCACTAGAGGACAGCAACCTTGGGCCAGAAGGACTGGGGTTTCTAGTCCCACAGGTGCTCTTTGTGGTCTTGGGCAAGCCACTTAACCCTCCATAGCCCATGTTCCCTGTAAAATAGTTATCTCCAAGTTATAATACCCTGTTCAATGTAATTTCAGTTTGTTCAATGTAAACCGCACTGATGCAGAATAGCGCGGTATATAAGAGAATGTAAATAAATAAATAAAAAATAAATAAATCATTGGCCTTCTACAGTACATTATATGTTGGGCTTCATATTGCTCATTCAGCTTCAGCTCAGCCCACTTCTGCGATGCCCAGTGGCATATCCGTGTTCAGCTTCATAAGAACATATGCCATACTGGGTCAGACCAAGGTCCATCAAGCCCAGTATCTTGTTTCCAACAGTGGCCAATCTAGGTCATACGTACCTAGACTGGCCATTAATTTCATTCTTCACAACAAGGGCTGATTTAAGTTCCTGGAGCAAGTCTCTCAGTTCCCTGTTCAAGAAAGGCGAATCAATATCTGAAAACAGCATTTTATTATTGCTCAGCACCAAGGTCTCCACAGAGTTCAGATCCCCCCCCCCCCATGCCACGAACTGACCTTATGTTAACTGCAGCAAACTTATAACATGTTTGTGAACATGGGCTAAGCTTTGAATGCAGAAAATGTGACTTTCAACTAGCTAATGCAGATTTTCCATGCTAACAGAGAAATTTTATAAGGCTGGCTAGATTAACACACACTTTCACATGCATATTTCATGTCGGCTTTATAAAGTAAGATATACACATTTTATTTTGTAAAATAGGGGCATAAATGGTCGGAAATATGCATAAATTGAAGATGCGAGCAGTTACAGTATGCTGGCCCTATGGCTGGTGTGAATGCTTGCACCTAGATTTTGCAAGAACACAGGTAAATTATAGCATTGTATAATTTATGCATGTAAATTTGTGCCCCACCTATGCTCCCCCCAAAATTCCGCCCCTGTTCACGGCCACAACGCCATCAGTCTGACTGTGAATAGCAACCGCCTACACATCATGTGTAAGTGATCTTTATACACATAAACCACTATGATATTGTGAAGCTTAAAGTGAATACGGAAACGGATAGGGAGCCAGTGAAGAGATCTGAGGAGAGGAGTGATGTGGGCAAAACGAGGCTGACGGAAAAACAAACAGGCAGCGGAGTGCTGAACAGACTGAAGAGGGAAGAGATGAGACCGAGGGAGACCAGCAATAAGGAGGTTACAATAATCAAGGCGGGAGGTGATTAGGGAATGGATGAGGGTTTTAGTAGTGAGCTCAGAGAGAAAGGGGCGGATTTTGCCAATGTTGAAGAGAAAGAAGCGACAGGTCTTAGCGATGAGTTGGCTATGCGAGGAGAAAGAGAGCGAAGAGTCAAAAATAACACCCAAATTGCGAGCAGATGAAACAGGTTGGAGAATAGAGCCATCAACAGAGACTGAAAAAGAAGGAGAAAGGGAAATTTTAGGAGAAAAAACGAGAAGTTCAGACTTGGCCATGTTCAATTTCAGCTAAATCAAAACTTCCCAAACCTGTCCTTGGGACCCGACAAAGTTGGCTTTTTGGGATTCTGAGAATGGATATGCATGAGGTAAATTTGCACATACTGGGTTTCTAATGTATGTAAGTTTATTGCATGAATATTCATTGTGAGTATCCTGAAAAAGCGAAATGCTATGATGTCTCCAGGACATTTTGAGAAGCCAGTCCAAACAATACTCCGAGAAACTGAGAGGGTCTTTGGGTTGACATTCAGCACTTCTGGTGGTCTCTGGAATTCCCGCTTAGTGCTCTCTCTATGTCCTGTACTGTAAAATTTAATGTGGTGGTAATGGTAGCTGAGCTGCTTTCTAATTATTTTTTTAACTTATTTTTCATTTCCATTGCAACATAGCAAATAATGATCAGCTTAGACCTTCCAGTTTACCCAGTAAAGTGGTTAGGTTTGTGAATACTGCTTGCCTTTTATGGAGTACAAAATTCAATTAATTTTTGCTTTGGGTGGAAATGTTCTACACTTCGATTCCATCCTTTTGCCATTTAGGGATCTTCTCTGTTTATCCTGTGCATTTTTTTAACTCCATCATTGTTTTTGCCTCCACCACCTACACCAGGAGAGCATGCCAGGCATCCACCACTCTGTCCCTGAAAAAATATTTTCTGATGTTGCTTATAAATTTACCTTGTAGCTTCATTTCATATCCTCTAGTTGTATCACGTCCCCTTCTTGGGAAAAGATTCATTGGTTCTGTAATACCTTTCACAGTAGACCAGGGGTACTCAAGCCAGTCCTTGGGACACACCTAGCCAGTCAGGTTTTCAGGATAACCATATTTAATATAAACAAGAGAGATCTGCATACAACGGAAGCAGTGTATATTCTCTTGCATATATTCAATGTAGCTATCCCAAAAATCAGACTGGCTAGGTGTGTTCCAAGGACAGGATCGAGAACCCCTCCAGTAGATTTCAGGACAAACTTACAAAACCAAATGAAAATATTAACAAACATAGCTGAAGAGTCCATCTGAGTAGGTGTTGGGGCCTAGTCTCAGAAGGTATAAAGTTAATGACAGTCTTATTAAGGAAGAATAAAGTAAGACGTTCTCTAGTTTCCCAACATCAGCGATACTTTTTTCAGCCTATATTGTGACACATCTTGCTGGCACCCTTCTTGGGAAATGTTAGTTTCCACATTGAAACAAGGTGTCGTGGCTCATGCCTATTTGATTTGATTCAGAATGTGCCTTATTGAATGACTGATGGTAGAATACCTAGATACGAAAGTGACAGCAACAAAGGCTACTTGATCAAAGCCAATAAGAAAGAAAGCGGTTGGAGGGGTTTTTTTTTTAACTTCAAAGACACTTTCAAGGTATATTGCTCAAACCAGTGAAAGTCTCTATCTCGCAGGACAGCACCATTTAGACCCAGGTGGTTCTCCAGCTGTCCTGTGTTGAATGCTATGACATCTTTGCTAATGGGAACATCCATTTTGTGCCAGCTGAAGAAGCATAGAGTGATCGGCTCACCTCAAATTCCTGCTAGACAAGTGAATACTACTGTCTTATAAATTTGTGTAGAAAGTAGTGATACGCAGCCAGCACTGTGCTATGAGTTATACTGTTATATGCTGCAATTTAGCATAGTTACTCACCTGTAACAGGTGATCTCTGGGAACAGCAGGAATTTAGTCTTCACATATGGGTATCGTCGGTACCGAAGGAGCCTGCGCGGGAACGCTCCCCAGCATCCAATTAGAAAGCTTTTGGGAGCATCCCACAGCGCCTGCGTGCTGCCTTCCTGCCTTTCCCAACTGCCTCTCTCCAGTTGAGTTTAAAGCTGAGACAAAGAGAGAGAGAGAGAGGGAGGGAAAGAGATAGAGATAGATAGAGAGATACAACTCCTAGGGGAGGTGGGTGGGTTGTGAAGACTAAATTCCTGCTGTTCCCGGAGATCATCTGTTACAGGTGAGTAACTATGCTATCTCCAGGAACAAGCAGGAATGTAGTCTTCACATATAGGGACTCCCTAGCTTTAGGTGCCAGGGAGAGACCCCAGAAGTTGTGTGTCACTGTGAAAGGGCTCCACTTCCCCCCATGGATCTCTGGCATCCAACCAGGGATGGCGGGTAGGAGTTGATTAGGTATGGAACAGGTGTTGGAGAACAGCCTGACCAAACAAGGCATCCCGGCAAGAGTCCTTGTCCAAGCAGTAATGGGCTGTGAAGGTATGTACCGAGGCACAAGTGGCTGCTCGACAGATGTCGTCGATAGACACAGAGTGCAGATGAGCCATTGAAGCTGCCATGGCTCTCACATTGTGAGCTGTGACATAGCCCTCCAGAGGAAGATTCTTACTCTGATTGGCAAAGGAAATACACTGTGCAATCCAGCTGGACAGTGTTCTCTTGGAGACTGGAAGTCCCAAATGAGAAGGATCAAAAGCAACAAACAGTTGAGAGGACTTTCTATGTTGCTGTGTTGTTTGCAAGTAAAAGGCTAAAGCTCTTTTACAGTCCAAAGTATGAAGATTCCTTTCTGCATTTGATGCATGAGGTCTTGGAAAGAACACAGGCAAGTAGACCGCTTGGTTAAGATGAAAAGGCGAGACCACCTTTGGCATAAAGTGTGGATGAGTCCTAAGGACTACCTTGTCATGATGGAACCTTGTATAAGGTGGATCAGCCATTAGTGCCTGCAATTCACTGATGTGACGCATTGGATAAATGAAGGAGATACTCCAGTAATGATTCCAGAGGCATCGCAAGGGGGTTAAGACCATTCTGCGAACACCATATGGTAAACCTCTTCCACTGAAAAGCATAAGAGCGTCTTGTGGAAGGCTTCCTGGAAGCATAAAGGACATCCTTTACTTGCTGAGGGAGGTTAAGATCTAGGCCTTCAGCAACCAAGCTCTGAGATGCAGAGAGTGGGGATTGGGATGCCATAACATTCCATCCTCCTGTGACAGGAGATCTGGAGCAGATCCTAACTCCAGGGAGGGGGCTTGAGAGAGATGTAGAAGCAGAGGGTACCACACTTGCTGTGGCCAATGTGGAGCTATGAGAATCATACGCCCTCTGTCTCTCTGAAGCTTGAACAGGGTTTTGGGAATTAGGGGAATGGGTGGAAAGGCATAAAGGAAGTCTTGACCCCAGTGAAGGAGGAAGGCATCCCTGGCCTGAGAACCCTGAGCCAGAATTCTGGAACAGAACCGGGGAAGTTTGGCATTCAACGGACTTGCAAAGAGGTCTATGTCCGGGGTTCCCCAAATTTGAAAAATCTTGACCACCTGGTCTGCATGTAGAGACCATTCGTGTGGAAGCAGAACTCGACTGAGTCTGTCTGCTCAAGAGTTTTGTATGCCTGGAAGATACACTGCCAGGAGATGAATCTGATGCTCTAAGGCGAGGGCCCATAGTCGCAAAGCTTCGTTGCAAAGCGATAGAGAGCCTGTTCCTCCCTGCTTGTTCACATAGAACATGGCTACTTGATTGTCCGTATGAATGAGGACTGTCTTGTAGATGAGCAGGGTGTGGAACACTCGAAGAGCAAGGAAGATTGCTCTGAGCTCTAAGAGATTGATATGTAGATGAGTCTCCTGTGGAGTCCAAGTGCCTTGGGTGGAGAGGTCGTGCAGATGAGCTCCCCAACCCATTGGTGAAGCATCTGTTGTGAGAGTTGCCTGGGGTAAAGGCTGTTGAAATGGGAACCCCAGCAACAGGTTCTGAGTGGACTGCCACCATTGGAGAGACAAAATAAGACGATTTGTGTTTGCTATTTTGTCTGACAGGCACCCTGATGCCTGGGTCCATTGAGTGGATAAGGTCCACTGGGCTGCTCTCATATGAAGGCGAGCATAAGGGACCACATGCACTGTAGATGCCATGTGGCCTAGTAGTTGTAACATTTCTCAGGCAGTGAGATGAGGTTTTAGCACTGCTTGAGAAGCTAACTGCACCATGCGAAGACAACGGGCCTGGGGAAGATAGGCCCTCGCTTTTCTGGTATCCAGCAAAGCTCCTATGAACTCTAGAGACTGAGTAGGAGTTAGGCTGGATTTTGGGATGTTTATGACCAGACCCAAATACTGAAGGATACGCATTGTGCAAGATAGGGAAGTCCTGGCCTCTGACTCTGATGGGGCTCGAATGAGCCAGTCGTCTAATTAGGGGAAGACGAATATCCCTAGAGTATGGAGAAATGCTGCTACCACAGCCATGCATTTCATGAACACTCTTGGTGCTGAGCCCAGGCCAAAAGGAAGCACCCTGTATTGGTCGTGCTTTCCTTGAAAAAGGAACCGAAGGAACTTTCTGTGAGTTGGATGGATCAGAACCTGAGTGTATGTATCCTTGAGATCTAGAGAACAAAGCCAATCCTGACTCTGAAGGTATGGCAGCAGAGTTCCCAGAGAAATCATCTTGAATTTCTCTTTGAACAAGAATTTGTTCAATTCTCTGAGGTCTAAAATAGGTCTGTGTCCCCCTGTTTTCTTTGGGATAAGGAAATAGGGGGAGTAAAACCCTGTACCCTGTTGATGAATGGGTACTTCTTCTATTGCCTTTGGGCAAGAAGCATAGTGACCTCTTGATCTAACAGGTTGATGAGAGAGGTCTGAGAATTGAACTGTCTTACCATTGTCGGAGGGGGCATGCACAGAAAGTGAAGCTTGTACCCCTCTTTTATAATGGAGAGTGTCCAATGTTCTGCTGTTATCTGCCCCCATCTGGGGGCAAAGTGACACAACCTTCCTGGAATGGTGGAAGGCTCTGGACCATTGAGGGCCAGGAAGGCTAAGTTCTCTAGATGAAAGTCAAAGTCCTTGTGGAGGCTGAGACTGCTGAGGCTTGGCAGTCTTTGCTTTCCTTTGTTTAGGTGGTTGCTGACCTTTCCGGACAGGCTGACCTGCAGAACGTCCCTGCTGGGAATAAGAGGGATAAAACCTCTTCTTTTTTGAGAAGAAAGTTTCTTGAAAGATTTCTTTCTTGCAGGATCAGCTGTGGCTTTGGATAACCTATCCAAAGTGGAGTTGTCCAAGAAATAACCCAATCTAGAAATGCCCGCACACTGCAGTGTAGATAGATTATGTATATAGTTAACCCAGTTATCCAAGTTTGTACTCCTGTTCAATGTAAAACCTGACAGTTTGTCGTAATGGTCGTTTTGTTATGATGTAAACCGCGCTGATTCTAAATAGCGCGGTATATAAGAAACTGTAATAAATAAATAAAATAAATAAATAAATCCAACTCATTGGCTTTTTCTTGCCAATTTTTGCCGAATAGGTTCTCACCTGTACAAGGGATATTTCCCAGTTTGTCCTGCACCCAGAGCTCCAAATCGGATGCCTGGAGCCAGGCAATTCTACGTGTACCTATGGCAATGGCAGAGGTTCTGCTTATGCACTCAAAACAGTCAAAAGCTGCATGATTGACAAACTTAGAAACATCCTGGGCATGTTTAACTAGTGTGAGAAAATCCTGCCTCTTGTCCTCAGGAAGGAGAGTGCTTAAAACCTCCAAGTCTCCTGTGACTTCTTTAAGGAACATTCCCATATATAAAATATAGGAACTAATCCTGGCAGAAAGCATGGAAGCCTGGAAAGTACGACGTCCAAAGGCATCCAAAGTTCTACACTCATGTCCTGGAGGATTAGAGGCATGCCTCGTTGCAGTCCTGATCCTTCTCATAGCTGATTCCACTACAATAGAGTGGTGAGGAAGCTGAGTTTTCTGGAAACCAGGACAAGGAGGGACTTGATACATGGTATCCAGTCTGCGAGAGTGAGGAGAGGTGGTAAGAGGTTTCTCCCATATTCTCAACATGAGATCATGTAAAATCTCATGGATAGGCAGAGTAGCTGCCTCCTTAGGAGCTTTGGGATATTGTAAAATCTTCAACTCCTTAGCCCTGGGCTCTGTTTCAGGAGCCATAGTAATGGACAAACCTCGAGCCACCTCCCTGATGAAATCCTGAAAGGAGATATCTTCTGGAGGAGACATCCTATGTTTAGGAGAGGAAGGCTCCTCCGGGAGAAGTATACCGGTACCGGCAGAGCTGTCAGAATCCTCGGAGTCCTCCGAGGATTCAAAGTACCGTCTGTCTGGATGCTCTTGAAGAGCCCGATACCCGTACCGACCGAAGTCGGTACTGGGGGGAATCAGTACCGGTGTATCGGCACCGGAAGGCATCGCATGACTGGGTGCCAGCAAAGCCGACACCGATGTCGATACCGGTACCGGCGTCGGTACTGGTACTGGTACCGGTTGAACTGTCTGACGTGGTTCCGAGGGTGTCGATGCCGCAAGGAGAGCCGCCAGACTGCGTTCAATAGCCCTTGACTGCGTTCAATAGCGATGACTGGGTATCGGTACCGGAAGCAGCCGGTACCCCAGAGCATGGCACCATTAGTTCTGCCAAGGTCGAGGCCTCGAGAACATCCTGGAGCCCCGATAATGCTTTGGAAGCCGAAGCCTCCAGCCAGGGCAATTTTGTCGGTACAGAACCCTCAAGGGAAATGCCAGAGGCATCTCGATGCTTGGAAGGAGATCTACCCTTTGAGGTTTAGTTACCTGAGATCCATGGGAGGAAGACGAAGCCCTGGAAGACGTCGATGCCACAGAAGCTGCATCGGAGGGGAAAAGGGCGCTGAGCTTAGCAGCTCAGCTTTGTCGACCCCTCTTGGACATCATGGCACAAGCCATACACTCGGCGATGGAGTGGTCAGGACCTAAACATTTAAAACACCACTCATGGGTGTCGGTGACGGAGATGGTACCGCCACACTTGGTGTACTTTTTGAAACCCGAAGCGGGTTTTTCCATAGCGGAGGAAATTTTGGGCCTAAGGCCCAAAATGGCACGTGCACCTGGGAAGAAAAGTTTGGAAAAATATAGAATATTATTTTTTTTTTTTTTTAAACGAAGAAAAAAAGAAAAGAGAACTGGCGGTACCGGTATAGTGTCAAGGAAAGCAGACGCGACCACAAAAAAAAAAGAATAAGGAAAAAATTTTCTGCGGTGACAGGAATAACGACCTGCTGGCTTAGCGGAAAATGAAGAACTGGAGAGAGGCAGTTGGGAAAGGTGGGAAGGCAGCACGCAGGCGCTGTGGGATGCTCCCAAAAGCTTTCTAATTGGACGCTGGGGAGCGTTCCCGCGCAGGCTCTCTCGGTACCAACGATACCCATATGTGAAGACTATATTCCTGCTTGTTCCTGGAGATAACATGCTTCACAAGTTCCACTGAAGTATCCCAGGACCCTTTGCGAGCAGCTATTTTCCATACAGGGCCACAAATGTCCTTGCATAGAATGGTACCAGTTGGTTTCTAATGGGCGTGTGTGTGCATGTATACAATTTAACTGAATTTAATATGGGCGTTTATGTTCTACTTTAACCTTGTAGATCAAGGAGGATTCCAAAAAACAATATAGAGAAAAAGCGTAGTTACTCACCTGTAACAGGTGTTCTCCAGGAGCAGCAGGAATCAGTCCTCACATATGGGTGACGTCGGCGCCGACGGAGCCCTCGCGGAGCAATTTTCCCCAGCTTTCAAAGAAAGCCTTTGGGAATTGCAGCGCGCATGCGCGGTCCCCTTCCCGCCCAAGGGTGCCATCTTAGCCAGTCAGATGACATAGCTAAAAGACAGCATAAAAATTTGCAAAAAAACTAAAGCAGATGATTGCAACTCCAAGGGGAGGAGGGAGGGTTGTGAGGACTGATTCCTGCTGCTCCTGGAGAACACCTGTTACAGGTGAGTAACTACGCTTTCTCCAGGACCAAGCAGGAAGTCAGTCCTCACATATGGGACTCCCAAGCTTAAGGCTACCGGAGACCCTAAGCACCAAAATGAGCTCCCTCTAGCTCAGCAGCACAGAAGGAAGGAATCTTCACTGAATTATTACCCACCGGTAGCCCCCATCCGGGATGGAGGGTAGGAGTTGCTCAAACCTCGAAGAGATTTCGGAGGACTGCCTGTCCGAAAGCACTGTCCCTGCGGGACTCCCTCTCGAGGCAGTAATGGACCGCAAAAGTCTGGCTCGAAGACCAAGTAGCGGCCCGGCAGATGTCTGCCAATGGAACAGAGCGGAGGTAAGCCACTGACGTAGCCTTCGCCTGAACACAATGAGCCGTGACCCGACTATCTAGCGAGAGTCCGGCTGCCCCATAAGCCCAAGCGATACAGTCAGCAACCCAGATGGACAGAGTACGCTTGGAGACAGGGAGCCCCAATTTATTGGGGTCAAAAGACACGAAAAGCTGAGCAGCTTTACGGTGCTCCCGCGTACGGTCAAGGTAGAAGTTCAACGCCCTTCTACAGTCCAGGGTATACAGGACCATTTCAGCTCGGCTGGAGTGTGGCCTGGGAAAGAAGGTCGGAAGTACCACCTCCTGATTGATGTGAAAAGGGCAGACCACTTTTGGAAGAAATTTAGGGTGAGTCCGTAGGACTACCCTATTTTTGTAGAACCGAGTGTAAGGGGGATCAGACACGAGGGCCTGCAATTCACTTACGCGTCTAGCGGAAGTGAGGGCTATCAGGAATAAGGTTTTCCAAGAAAGAAAACGGAGAGAACAGGTAGCCATAGGTTCAAAAGGCGGACAGGTGATCCGCTGTAAAACCACATTCAGATCCCAGTCAGGTGCTGGCGGGTGCAGAGGTGGTTTAAGTAGAAGGAGACCTCGGAGAAACCTTGCCACGAGAGGGTCGCTGGAAAGAGGTCTGCCGTCCACCGGCACATGATGTGCTGAAAGAGCACTGAGGTGAACTTTGACGGAGTTGGACTTAAGTCCCAGATTAGAGAGGTAGAGCAAGTACTGCAAGATCACCGACACCGAGCAGGAGAAGGGATCCTGAGACTGCTGGGTACACCAAGCGGAAAAGCGACGCCATTTAAGGGCGTAGCATTTGCGGGTAGAAGGTCGCCGGGAAGCTAGGACGACCTCTTCCACCTCTGCCGGCAGTAGAAGGGGAGCAAGGACTACCCTTTCAGCAGCCAGGCCATCAGATGTAGAGATCTGAGGTTGGGGTGTAGCGATCTGAGGTTGGGGTGTAGCAGGGACCCCTGATCCTGTGTTAGGAGATCTGGTTGAAACCCCAGAGGGAATGGAGCCTCCACCGCTAGTTGCAGCAGGAGTGGAAACCACGGCTGTCTGGGCCACCGAGGAGCTATCAGGATCATGGAAGCTTTGTCTCGGAGAACCTTGAAAAGAGTTCGAGAGACTAGCGGTATGGGAGGAAAGGCAAACAGAAGGCTTTTCGACCATGAGAGCAGAAAAGCATCCGCCGCTACTCGAAGGGGATGCGGCTGCCGAGAGCAGAAGCGAGGAAGTTGCCGGTTGAGAGGACTGGCAAAGAGATCCATCGTGGGGAGGCCCCACTTCAGAAAAAGTTTCTGAACTACCAAGGGATCCAGTCGCCACTCGTGTGGCTGGAGGATTCTGCTGAGTTTGTCCGCCAGGCAATTTTCTTGGCCTGGGAGATAAACTGCCTTGAGAAGAATGCCGTGGCTGACGGCCCAAGAGCAGAGCCTCTGTGCTTCTCGACAGAGAAGGAAGGAGCCCGTGCCCCCCTGTTTGTTCACGTAGAACATGGCAACTTGATTGTCCGTCTGGACAAGGACGGACCGGTGAGAAGTCAGGTGGGAGAAAGCCTTGAGAGCCAGATGGATCGCTCTGAGCTCTAGGAAGCAGACTCCCACGTGGTCCAGAGACCTTGAGTACATGCCCCTTGGCAATGTGCTCCCCATCCTAGGAGAGAAGCATCGGTCGTCAGCACTTGAGCAGGCGGAGGAGACTGAAAAGGCATTCCGAGTACCAGGTTCGGCCGATGAAGCCACCACTGTAGAGAAGAGGCCAGCGGGCCGGAGATCCGCACTAAGTCTGCTAGGCCGCCCGTGGCCTGTTGCCACTGCTTGCGAAGGCACCACTGAGCAGGCCGCATATTCAGGCGGGCATTGGGGGTCACGTGGACGGTGGAAGCCATATGGCCGAGTAGTCTCAGGAAGCGCCTGGCCGAGACCAGGGACTGGCTGCGAAAACGGCAGGCTAGGTCCATGAGCCGTTGAGCCCTGTCGAGAGGCAGGAAAGCTCGCGCCTGAAGAGTGTGCAATCTTGCGCCGATGAACTCGAGATCTTGCGAGGGGAGCAAAGTGGACTTTGCGAAGTTTAAGACAAAGCCCAAGTACTGGAGAAGAGTCACAGTGCGGTGTGTGGCTTTTGTGACTTCTGGAGAGGACGATGCTCTGATGAGCCAGTCGTCTAGGTACGGGAAGAGATAGAGGCCGTGAAGCCGGAGATAAGCCGCCACCACCGCGAGACATTTTGTGAAGACTCGTGGTGCGGAGGATAGGCCAAAGGGCAGTACTCTGTACTGGTAATGATTTCCTGCCACCACAAACCTTAGGTATTGGCGGTGGCTTGGGTGGATGAGGATGTGCGTGTAGGCATCCTTTAGATCCAAGGAGCATAGCCAATCTCCCTGCTGGAGGTAGGGCAGAAGGATTCCAAGGGTAAGCATCTTGAACTTCTCCCGCACGAGGAACTTGTTGAGGTTGCGCAAGTCCAGGATGGGTCTGAGGCCTCCCGTTCTTTTTGGTATTAGAAAATACCTGGAATAGAAGCCTTGACCTCTCAGGTGGTGGGGCACCGGTTCCACAGCCTGTTCCTGAAGAAGACTTGCTAACTCCTGAAGGAGTAAGCCCCTGTGCAGAGGGAGTCGTGGAGGCTCTCCCGGGAAATAGGAGGGAGGGACCTGGTGGAAGTGGAGAAGGTAGCCTTCTCTCACAACATGAAGCACCCAGGCATCTGATGTGATGTTGGACCACCTGTGGGCAAAGTGGACCAGCCGGCCTCCTGTGCTGGGAGAAACCAGCTGAGGGGGAGAGGCTATGCCGATGAAGTCAAAAACCCCACCCTGCTGAGCAGGGGCCAGTGGTGCAGGCTTGGGGGCTTGCTGCCTACGGGACCCGTTACCCCGTCCCTTGGCCTGCTGACCCTGTTGGGGAGCTGCGGAGGCCTGATATTGAGGGTAGTGTTTATAGGCAGCCGCCTTTCTCGGGTAAAAGGACTTCTTTCCCGAGCCCTTCTTCTTCTGGGAAGGGGCAGAGGTCTTCCTAGAGAGCCTAGTTCTGGTGAGAGTCTCCATCTCGATTTGCGCAGCCTTCTCAGCCATGGGCTTGCCAAAGAAGTTCTCACCTCGGCAGGGGACATCGACCAACTTGTCCTGCACCCAGGGTTCAAGGTCAGACGACTGAAGCCAAGCCTGTCGGCGGGCACCGATGCCGGCTGCGGCCACTCGAGCCGATGCTTCAAAGCCATCATAGGCTGCTCGAGAAATGAATTTGGAGCATTCCCGAATACCAGTGGACAAGGCTAGGAACCTCCGCAAAGGTTCCTCGGACAGCCCAGCAGAGAATCCGGCTATCTCCTTAGCCAGGTCTCTAAGGTACATGCCCATGTAGAGCTGGTAGGTCTGGACCCGACAAGCAAGCATAGAGCCCTGGAAACACTTCTTACCGGGGCCATCCAGGTTGCGGGCCTCCCTGCCAGGAGGCACCGAGGAGTGCATCTTCTGGCTCTTAAGCCTATGCATGGCCGATTCCACCACCATGGAATGGTGCGGTAGCTGTGCTTTTTGGAAGCCAGGGCTCTTGCGGACTCGATAGATGGAATCGACCCGCTTGCTTAATACCGGCGACGATGCCGGACTCTCCCACATGCGGAAGAGCAGTCGTTCCAGCATGGGAGGAACCGGTACAGTAACGTGCTCCCTGGCGGGAGAGTCGTACTGAAGGGCGTCGAGCTCTTCGGCTCGAGGCTCCTCCTCGGGATCCGCAGGGAAGGCCAAAGCCTTGGCCATATCCCTGACGAAGTCCGAGAACCGGGCATCCTCCGGGGGGGACTGTTTCCAAGGTTTGGACTCAGGGGAGTCCGAGGGGACACACCGAGTCCGAAAAGAATCAGGTGACTCTTCCACTTCAGACTCCCAGGCCGACTCCGAGGAGGAATCGGTGGGGTCGGTTCGGGTGGGCGGGCGGAGGCGTCGGCCGCCCCGACGCCGAGGGAGTCGGCGTCGACGACCTCGGTCCCGAACGGGAGGCCGATGGTGACCTCGACCGAGGATCGACTCGAGCCCGCATGGACTCGAGGATCGGCTCGGTCTCCGGGGTCGACTTAGACGTCGACGTCCCGGCGGTCGGGGCAGAGGCGCCAGCGAGGCTAGCGATCAGTGCCCGCTGCTGGTCCATGAAGGCAGATAGTCTGCTCTCCAAGGCCGTCAACCTGAGTCCGACCTCAGGTGACCCAGCAGCCCCCAACTCGGGCCCCGACGGCGTCGGGCCCGACGTCGGACCCCTCGGAGGCGAGTCCAGGAGGACTACAGGACTTACCCGAGCAGGCAACTCCGATTCCAAACGAGGTCGTTTCGGGAGAGGTTCCTTCTCCAAAGACCCGGGACGGCTATCGGGGCTATGCGACCTGGCCCTCGCGGAACCAGGAGCGTCCACTGACGCCGCCCTCGCGGGTTTCACCTTCCGATGATGATCCCCGGAGGGAGAACCTCTGTCGGAGGAACTCCGGCGATGCTCAGAGCTGGAGCCTCTGGACGCCGAGGCCTCCGACGAGGTCCGGGTACGGGTGGGATCTGCGAAGATTCTTTCCCGCTGATGCCGCCGACTCCGTAACGCTTTGGAGGACATTTTGCTGCAGGCCCCACAGATCAGTTCCTCATGATCTGGGCCAAGGCAGCGGAGGCAATTATCGTGTGTGTCAGTAAGTGACATATTTCTGTCACACTGAACACACCTTTTGAAACCACTGGCAGCCATCGGGGGAAAAAGGGCCCCTGCAAGGTCAAAGGACCGGGCTGCCAGCGAAAAAACGAAAAACGAAACTGACAAGAAAAATCAGAAAAACCGAAAAATAAGAGAAGGACTCGCAACGGCGTCGCGAGTCCGGGCAGGAAAGAGACCGGCGTCGAACCGAAGAAAAAAGAGAAGTAAACGACGAAAAATCAACTTTTTCTGCGGGGACAAGAAGACCACGTCTGTAGGGCTCCGCGGAAAAAAGAAGACTGGCTAAGATGGCACCCTTGGGCGGGAAGGGGACCGCGCATGCGCGCTGCAATTCCCAAAGGCTTTCTTTGAAAGCTGGGGAAAATTGCTCCGCGAGGGCTCCGTCGGCGCCGACGTCACCCATATGTGAGGACTGACTTCCTGCTTGGTCCTGGAGAAATCATAATATACAAACATAGACATAACTACTATTTAGACAAAAGATACCTAATCAAATAAAATCATAAATAGCATTACATTGTCAAAAGTCAATTCAAGTACATAAATATAAAGTTCAGATAAAACTGATCAAAAATACGATTACTCAGTTAAGAGAGTATGAGTTAAGAGCATGGTTCAGCAATCCTCTAATTAAACAATATCACAGTCAATATGAACCAATCAGCATCTGGGGAAATTTGCTACATTCCTCTGAATCTTAATACTGTAATGGAAATACAAGGAACAGTTTTAACTTCAATGCTCTTTGTTAAATTAATATTGGTCTTATGGGACTTGCTCTGTCTATTTTTAAAATATTGCACAATACATGATGGCCATTGTTTTCTTTAGAAACCCCCATGTAAAAGAATGCAGCTAGTTTACCATATGGACAGTCTTTATGAGCTATCTAGGAGATGGTTAGAAGTTGCAGAACACTGGATTCTTTATAGTGTGTGAGATCTTTTATTGAACCAATGTAAAAATAATCAAAGAAGCTGTAATGCATGAGCTTTTGAGAGCGCACAGGTACCTTGCTGTAAATATTTCCAGTCTATGTACACCCACATAATTGAAGATACAGAAGTGAATGGATAAACTTTCCCAATCATGCACAGTGATACATTATACTGGGCACTACCTCATAGATTTTTAAAATCTTAAACTGTTGAAATAGTTCCTCTGCTCTCGCATTCCTTGCTAAATATACCAACTTGTTAAGGGAAGTGTTACACTTAACAGTCAGATGACTCACTTGTTACTTTAGCAAAGGAGGAAATTATAAAGACTGCAGACATTTGACCATGGACTCCAATTGGGTGACATCTTGTAAGTAACCATACTTGGATATGAGAGTCTGAAGAAACACTAGATCAGTGGTTCCAAAACCTGGACCGCAGGCTCCCTAGACAGTTAGGTTTTCAGGATATCTGCCATGAATATGGAAACTGTGCAGGCAAACTCTCTCATGGATCCTCATTGCAGGTATCTTGAAATCCTTATTGACTGGGGGTTACCTAAACCAGGTTTGGGAACCATTGTATCAGGTAACAGGAGATATTGATGGCTGGGTAAGGAACACTGCTATTTTTGGGCTGTTATTGAGCCCAAACCATGCCCACACCTGGTGTTAGGGGGCACCCTGTTACAGACCGTGCTATTTTTCAGGTGGATCTGAAAACCAAGGTCATGTCTACTCTGTGGATATTATAAGTCTGGTGGCACTTTCGTAAAGTAGGAGACCAAAGTTGAAAGGTAAGGGCATTATATGCCCGACATTGCTGTATCCATTTCCCACCTGAATCTCATGGTACCCCACACTCCTTACATCTCCTGTCGTGCCCTTATATACCTTTGCTTTTTTAGCTGAAATCAACAAAGGCCTGTAGAATATGGGAGATTAATGTCTTGACAGACTCTATGGAGAATGCTCTGGCTGTTTGCAAAGCAGTGGGATTAAACCTGCTATTTAAAAAATTGGCATCCATGCCTTGTAAGCTTACTCTAAAAGGCGTGGCAACACCTTTTCGCACAACTTCATTGTGCTCAGTTCTCCCAGTAGATAAATATTGATTCAGCTGAAAGCAGAGCTGCTGAAAATTTAAAGGGCCAGTATATGAAACAAATGTTGTTTTACCCTGGTCAACTGCCTAAAAATTCCAAGAACTGGTAGATTGCTAGTTATTGTTGAGTTCAGTCAAGACAGGTGTGGTTTGGTACACAGCAATTATTTCATTTTGTGGTGCCAGAGTGGCGCAGGAGAGATTGGAGGTGCATCAGATCTCTCTACGCAGTTTCTTAGGCAGGACGACACTTGATTAGGTACAAGATAACATTCTACTGCATTTTGTATTTTACCCCCAGTTGGGATTTTTCCGTGTTGCCTGCTGCTTATGACTAAAAGCGTGCTATCACTGCACCTCCCCCTAGTGACAGCAGCATGGGCAGAGGACTCCCACACAGCTTGGTGGGAACATAGGCAGCATTTTTGGCAATCTCCAAGAAGCATCTCTAAAGCTCGTAGCACTTGGGGAGAATTCTGCTTACATAAAGTTTATTTTGTACATCTTTGAATACTGTAAAAAAAAAAATCCCTGAAAGTTTTAATCAGCTGTAAACCATATAATAGAATGTGCAATTATAGTTTCCAGTGACATAATAGCAACACAATGAACAATGGCAGATAGAAAACAATTGGCCCACCCAGTCTGCCCAGTTGAGATTCTTTCTTTTATTCAGGCTATGCGTCCTTTCCGATTCTCACAATACCTCTTCCATATTTACAGTTCAGACACAGGAGATAACAATGTGGTGAACTCTCCCAAATCAGGAGACTTGTATTATTTACTTTATATATTACAGACATTTGATATACTGCTAGTTTGCCATCAGGCAGACTAGATGGTTCCTAGGGTGACAGCTTGTGTGTGTGGAGGGGCAAAGAACAGAGCATTCAGAGCTGAACAATAGAGTCTGACAGGAGGCATAAGGCGTAAGGTTTGCCTAGGATGCCAACGCGTTGAACCAACTCTGGGGCCTGCTCGGGGGGTGGGGGGGAGGAGCATGATTAAAGCAACATGCATTATAAGAGAGCCTCACAGCTGTATTCTGTATCAGCTGAAGGCATTTTCACAAATTCGAAAAGCAGTCCAGGAGAATTCCAAGGGATCCGACAGAGTCCATAGGAGGAATTTTAGTGCCAGAAATGAATGGTTTGAATGAAGGGACCAAATTTTATCCCAGATAAACCAAGATGGCTTCACACCTTTGGGGAATTAAGAGCAGCTGGTCTGAACAAATTCAACTGTGAAAAAATTGTAACTGTTGATTGCACTTGGATTGGAATTCACAGCCCCACTTTCCATTAGCCATGATCAACTGGATGCCATCTCTGCAAAGAGGTAAATACTCATATCTAATTCTTGGGCCAAAAAATCCAGAGAAGCAAGAAAGATGTTAAAAAGAGTTGGGGACAAAATAGAACCCTGGGGGACACCACAAGCCAGCTGATAAATGCCAGAAAGATGATTATTAACCTTAATCCTAAAGGAACAGCCAAGGAGGAAGGATCTGAACCAGTTCAAGGTTGTGCCAGAAATCTCATCTTCTTATTTATTTATTTATTTATTTAGCTGTATTTATATCCCGCTTTTCACCGGGTCAAAGCGGTCAATTGGGGGATACATTTAACACGAGGGGATATGAGACACACACACTAATACATACAGGGAACATGGGCATTGGAGGGTTAAGTAGCTTGCCCAAGACCACAAGGAGTGCCTATAGGACTAGAAATCCCAATCCCTCCGGCCTGAGATTGCTGTCCCCAGGTGGGACTTGAACCCCCGACCCTCCGGCCTGAAGTACCTTGTCCTAACCACTAGACCACGCCTCCCTATCTTCTTGTAGCCTGGTCAGTAGAAAACTGGTATCTATAATGTCAAAAGCCAAACTTGGTTCAAATTAAATCAAAAGAGCTTCCTTTCCAATAACCAGGGCTGAATAATCTCATTCGGCATTACTACCGTAGCCGTCTCAGCACTATGCCAATCCCAGCTGTCTAGGAAGGAGGGGTAGGAGATGGCTGGTTCCTTCCAAGAAGGAAATCAGGTGGCAGGCAACATTTTCAACTAGTTTTGCCAAGAAGGATAAATTAGAGATCAAATGAAAGTTGGCTTGATTGGTGTTATACAGAGCAGGTTTCTTAAGCAAGGGTTTAACAATTGACTCTTTCTAGAGATTGCATATGGATCCCATTCTCAGACAAGAATTTTCTATACCTAAGATAGTGTCTCTGATGATCTGTTCTGCATATAAATTAAACAGGTACAGGGAAAGTATGCAGCCTTATTGTACACCTCTGCTGATTTTAAACCATTCTGTTTCTCCTTATTCCATACAAACCTTTGCTTCTTAATCAAAGGTTGTGCAAGAGATCACCAATCTTCACACCTCAGTTGTCGTCATACAGTCCTGCTTCTGCTGGCAAAATCAATAAGTTCATTGTTGATGGAAAAGAAATTGAAATAGTTGACAACTTTAACCTACTTGGAGCAACTATCAATAAACAAACAACAAGCAGTCAAAAAATCTGACAACACATTGCTCTTGGCAGAATGTCTATGAAGGACCTAGACAAGATTCTAAAGAACAGAGATCTCTTTTTCCATACAAAGATTCGACTTGTTAAAGTCATAGTATTTTCAATAATGTCATATGGATGTGAAAGTTGGACAATGAAAAAGATAGGAAGAAAATCGATGCCTTTGAATTATGGTGCTGGCGATGAATATTGTGTATCCCATGGACTGCCTGAAGAACAAACCAGTCAGTACTAGAGGAGAGTCCGACTTTCATACTTTGGACACCATGCGAAGAGAGAGATCATTAGATAAAGACATCATGCTTGGCAAGGTAGAAGGTCAACACAAAAGAGGAAGGCCAGCAATGAAATGGATCGATACAAAAACAGCAGCTATGGGTGGCACTCTGTCAACAATGAGCCACTTGATTAAAGACCAAACACAGTTTAGGACAATTATCCAGAAGGTTATCATGCGTCAACACAGACTTGACGGCATCTAACAATAACAAAAGATAGTGTCTGAGTAAAAGGGAAACAGTTCCTTCTCTAAGTAAATAGGGATCAAGTCAGTTAAGGAATAACCGCCCATCATGGAACCCACAGCTTTTTCTAAGCTTGTCCATGTTTGTGGAACACTTAAAGGCACATTTTACAATGGGACATCAAAGTCAGAATGTCTGAAAAAAAAAAGCAGGCACATGCAAGTTCAGGCACAGTTTCAGAAACATGAATGTACCCGAAATGGACGTCAATGGAGACATCTACATAGGCATCCCCAGAATAGCATCTCAGAACATTGATATCTAATAAAATAATGATTAAAGTAGTGGGTTAGGAGCAGGATGATCAGGTTCAAATCCTAGTGTGGGGCTTTGTGATCTTAGGCTAGTCACTTAATTCTCCATCTTCTCAAGAGCCCTCTGTATGTGACAAGGCCACAACAAGCACTTTCCTGATGCCTGTGCTTGGAGAAGATTTAAAGGTGGACATGCCTGCAGCGGTCCTCAATATTTCTGAAATCGAATGGGGACATTTAAGATCATTGCTCCTCCCAAGATACACCTCCACATGCCCCTTGCCTAACTGGATATCCCTGCACTGGAGACATCTCTAATGCCATTTGTAAAATGGCTCCAGAGACATCTCAGTGACTGACGTCGACATTCACATTTCTGCACATCCTAAATTGTGACTAAGACTTTTAAAATTACTTCCTTTGTGTGCTCTGAGAGCTACTTGGAGACAATGGGTCTCCACTCCTTATAAATAGGTGGAAAGGGATTAGGGCTGGCCTAACCAGCATGACGGGAAAGTTTTGCCACTAAAATTTGGCATAGTCATATGATCAAAGGCTAGCTGATGTGCATCGCTTGGAGAGAGCCTGACTGACTTAAAAAGTTGGCAGAGAAAATTTGCCTGGGACTGAATCAGATGGGAAAACGTATCTCTTATCACATCTAATTGTTTATACGTCTTCTGAAGCTGACAACATAACTGAAACTGCACCAGCATCCTTCCCCTTTGCCACTGGTGCTTGGCTCTGCATACCTTAGACTTAAAGGATTCCAGTTCCCTGGAGTACCAAGGATGATGGGCCTTGCATTTCGGCAGAACCTTCCTAAATGAGGCAAAAGTGTCAGAGGTCTGCTCTAAGACCTTACTAAAAAGCTCAACATTCTCATCCATGGATATTATAATGCCTCTGTATTGTTCCATGGTGCGTCTGCACTTTGAATATTGTGTGCAATTCTGGTCACCAGATTTTAAAATGGATATAGCAGAATTAGAAAAGGTATAGAGAAGAGCCACCAAAATGGTACAGGGGATGGAAAGATACCCCTACGAGGAAAGGCATAAAAGGTTAGGGCTCTTCAACTTGGAAAAGAGACGGCTGAGGGGAGATATGATAGAGGTCTATAAATTAATGAATGGAGTAAAACAGGTAAACGTAGAACGGTTGTTTACTTCATCAAAAAGTAGAAAGACTAAGGGACATGCAATGAAGCTATAATGTAACCCATTTAAGACTAATAAGAGAAATAATTTTTCACTCAATGTGTAATCAAACTCTGGAATTCATTACCAGAGGATGTAGTAAAAGCTGTTAGTGTAGCTGGGTTTACAAAAGGTTTAGACAAGTTCCTGGAGGAAAGATCCATAAACCATTATTAAAGAGGATCCAGGAAATCCACTGCTTACCCTGGGACAAGCACTGTGGAACCTATGTACTCTTTTGGGAACCTGCCAGGTACTTGTGACCTGAATTGGCTACTGTTGGACCTTGGTTTGAACCAGTATGGCATTTCTTATGTTCTTATGGTGATGGCACTCACATCAAATAGGGGGACTTGACAAGATTCCACAAATTCCTTGACTTTTAAAAATTTCATATCATGGTAGACCGCGAGCCCCAGAGAGACAGGTACTGAGCTAATGGGCCATGGAACAATCCAATGCGCATGGCATAATGGTCAGACCAAGAACGGAGAAAGCCAGCCATAGGACTGGAAACCATCTGGCCACTGCGCAGATATGCCAGATCATGACAGTTCCCACCTGCATCTGTAAACCAAATTGAAAAACTGAGATCTGCCAAAAAGATTGAAATTCTACTTCAGCCCTAGTAGAGGAGGAATCTGCATGCATATATAAATTGCTTACGATTACCAGATGTCTTAGATTTTTGGGGATTGTCCCCAATTTTGAGATAGTGTCTCACATTCCGTGGTCTATAACCACCTCATTTTCCCGATTTCAGAGGCAAAGGACATTAACTTCTCTAATGCAGTCTCCTCGATCCTGGTAGAAGAAGATGTAAAATTAAATTTCTTTTCTGTAAAAAGAGGAGAAATTTTAGAAATATATAGAATATTTAGCTATATATATATATATAAATAATAAAGTTTAAGCGTATATGTATGTATGCATGCTTATACCTTGAGAAGGGCTGCAACTGTTTTGTTTTTTAACTTTTGAAATTACTAAATGTTACTTAGACTGAAATATATACAGAAAAGCTGCCTGAGGAATGAGGACCCCTACCCCTCTCAGTCTAACTCAGCCCTGCCCAGGTGTCCCAGACAAACATCTGATAACCCTAAAATTGCTGATAAGTAAGAGGTCCCTTTCTCTGCGGGAAAACTCATCAGTCAAAGCCGGTAACTGATCCAAGGAACTTTGTGCCCAAGGAAGCGGGTGATAAACCAACAAGCAGTTTAAGATTGGGAGCCCCTAACTTTGTACCAATAAGATATCTAAAAAAGTCAAGGAGCAAAGTGAAATTCCTCTTGCGCGAAGCTTGTTCAACACTGAAAGCACAACCCCCCCCCCCCCCCCCAGTCAATGCCACTGGCAGTACACACAGAAGGCAGAAAAGTGAGCAGGGCCGGCTTGCATCACATAGTTGGAGTCACCCTCTTTGAGCCCAGATTCTGTCAGACCTAAAAGATCTAAATTATACTGCAGCATTAAGTCATGAACTAGAAAACATTGAATGTGAATTCAAGAGACCCACGTGCAGTATTGAAATGGGATCCATGTGGCCAGGAGGAGGTCTGCAACAGGAGGTTGCTATGAATCAAGACCTGCTGAAGAAGGTTACCATTTCAGCACCGTAGCCTTGGGTCATTCGACGGGAGAGAACTACAGCCAAAGAATACTGGGATTCAAGGTCCGGTCATAGCACAACAAGATGGGGCGAGAACAACAAAACAAATTCAGGAGGCATCCACAGGACTATTCTACTACTGTACCACATTTTTAACCATTCCACCATCTGTCACAATTTTTCTCTTAACTACTGTACAGTGGGAAAGAAATGCGGATGCAAGCTTTTTATAATTTTGCCAAAGATTTAACAGTACAGTAATATTCCAGTATAGGATTTACGGTAATATCATCCATTTGAAATAATTTAGTGACATTCAACATGATGAGATAACTGTTGAAATTGCTTCCGCATTCAGAAGGGCAGAAACCACATAACCTACAGTTTCAAACCTGCAACGCATCCTTCATATTTTGAAAGCACTTTGCTCTATTGCCATATCCAGATCAGGATGTCACATCTGTTTCCTTTCTTTTTACAGGAAATGGTAGGATCTTAAGAACAATGGCATTCTGAACAAACTTTGACATTCTAGTCTTCAAGAGGAAAAGAAAATGGCAAAACAAATGGCATTCATCTCCAGGAAAGAAAGAAATACATGATCCTAAGAAGTGCTATGCTCGGGCAGGCCAGTAGTTCATCAAGCCCAGCATCCTATCTTCGTCAATGGCCAATTCTGGTCATAAGGAAGTAGCCAGCAGATTCTAACAGAGAAGTCTATTCCATGCTGTTTACTCCAGAAAAGTAAGAGATGGTCCACCATGGCAGAAGTTCAAATGAAGGGCCCCCAAACAAAATATCAGAGAGGGCTTCCAGTTCAGGGTGAGGATCCACCTCAAAAGTGGGTATAAGTGAGTCCCCTTCTTCTCTGAGCCTCCTGTGTTGCAGGAGTTCTATGAGTGGAATTTATGTCATACACATGGTGATTCCCCAAATCTATAATTGCATTGTTAATTTCTAGTTTGGATTATGTGCGCCAAGGTTTTGAACTAAGAGTCCCTTATTTGCTCATGTCTCTCGATATCTCAGCTGCATTTGACACCTTTAAATGTCATTTTACTTAGCTGATCAGCAGAGGTTGGAATGGGAGGAGTGGTGTTAGCATGGTTCATCTTTTTTGACTGATTGCATGTCTCAAGTGACACGTGCCACTGAAACATCTTCATGGTTTTTCCCTTCTGGAGTTCCTCAGGGATCCATTTTGTCTACTTTGTTACTTAATGTCTATATTGCTCCACTGTATCAACTTCTCTCAGACCTTGGTGTCAAATATGTTATATGTGGATGATCAGTCCAGTGTTTTACGCCATTAAAAGATATCTTGACTTCCACTGCTGATTTTGTAGGGTTATAGATGCATCCAATAAAAAGTTGAAAGAATCGATTATAGGCTTGTTCTGAACGTACAGAAAATGCAAGTGTTATGCTTTGGGCGATCTTTGCCATTCAGCCTAATGGAATGACTGACTATTGAAAACTTGGCTATTCCTTTATCAAACCAGTTAAAATTTTTGGGTGTTATTATTGATTCATGCCTTAATATGAAGCCTCAGATTCTTGTAAGTTGTCAAAAAGGCTTTTTACAAAGGTCTGCCAGTTAAAGCATTTGTTATCTTATGACATTTTTTGAACAATGTTGCAAACAGTTGTAATTTTGCACTTACATTAGTGAAAATGCACTATACCTGGGTCTGATAAAGTTCTCTATTTCGCCCCCTCCAGCTGGTTCAAAATACAGCAGTGTATGTACTTAATGGAAAAGGCAAGTTTGATCATGTAATTCCATTGTTATCTGAATTTATTAGTTAATCCTGCTTGACCAGTCCAGATGAGTGACTTATGCTCTCCAGACAGCAGGTGGAGGTAGATTAGAGTAATCTTCAGTGATGTCATCACTAGTATGTACTATGGTACAGCATTGAGAGAAGCCAGTATGACACTGCCTAAGAAAGCATGACTGAAAATCTCAGAAAAAGTATTAATCAACAATAACTTTGTACAAAAACACCACCTCTCAAAGACCACTCTGTCCCTTACAAAGGCCAAGGACATAGAGACCATCCGGGTGTCAATTACTGCCCCAGAGTTTCCTTTTATAGATAGCTTGTGCCTCTCAAAGGCCAGGCTGTAAGCAATAAGGGCATGGGGTTCCTCCAGGGGACCCTGCCACAGAAGTTCCTTCTCCTGAGGTAGCAAGAGGAGAGCCTACCAACAGGTTCAAGACTTGTGTGACCAGTCAAGTGCCATCAGAAAGACCAAGCCTAGATGAGATGAGATTCTTGTGCAGAAGCCAGTTTACCAAGGACAGGTGAAACATACAGGAGTCCTTCCTAGGGTCATGCCTGCAGAATGACTTCTAAGCCCACTGCCATCAGATTGAACACCAGCAGGCCCCACCTCTGTATAATGAGGTCGAATGAATGAGGACTTAGCTCCCACTCACCAGGATTCATGGTGTTCCAGAACAAGAATTTGGCCTGCATATTGTTGATTCCCACTATGTGTACCATGACAGATCCGCTAGGTGAGCCTCTGCCCAACGACAGAGCTCTGCCACCATGGCGCTGCACCTTGCTTGTTGACATATGCTCCTGCCATGGCATTCACTGAGAACACTGTGACCATCTTTCCCTTCTAGAGAGTTGAGAATCTATGCAGAGTCAGGTGAATTAGCCTGACTTCTAGAGCCTATTGATTGACCAGGAGACTTCCTGAGGAGAGCAGCACTTCTGTGGGAAACAGACCCAGGCAATGAGCTCCCCAGTCTAAAAGGGTGGCAATCCATGGTGATTATCACTCAATCTGGCACCTCCAGACACATCCTGCCCATAAGAGGGTGAGCCTACAGCTACCAGCCTGCTCTCTCTTGTTCTTCCAGGGAAGAAGTAGGCACTGTCTGAACAACTCCAAGTAGGGAGAGCAGAAGGTCTCCCTAAAAGGGGCATATGTGCACTCTGGCCCAAGGCATCAGCTCCAGAGTCAAAACCATCAATCCCAGGAGTTGCAGGTAGTCCCACACCTTGGGAGATGCTTGAGAGCAAACACCCCTGAGCTGCATCTTCCACTTGACCAATCTCTCTGGGGTGGCAAACTCTCTGCCAATGTTTGTGTTGAAGTGGGCATCTAGATTCTCCAAGTTCTAACAGGAAGTTAAACTGCATTTGGGATAGTTTATTACCATCCCAACTCTTCCAGCCACTGGATCACCTGGGATGTGTCCACCATGGACTTCTCCAGGGACTTGGGCTGAACCAGCCAGTTGTTCAGGTACACAGAGTCCCTGCTTGTGTCGAAAGACCACCATGATTTTTGAGAAGGTGCAAAGGGCCATGGGAAGGCCAAAGGAAAGAGTCAAGAATTGGAAGTGGCTCAGGACACAGAAGTGGAGAAATCACTGATAATATTTCTGGATAGGAATATGGAAGTATGCTTCAGAAAGGTCCAAAGAAATTAGAAACTCTCCTTGTTGGACCCAACACAGTGACCAACTAGAGTATCTCCATGTAGAAATGGGGCACTGTGAGCTTGGCATTGACCACCTTTAGATCCAGAAAGCATTGAAAGGACTCACTTTTCTTAGGTACTATGAAGAAAATGGAATATTGCCTTTGACCTTGTTCTGCAGAGAGCATGGGCACGATAGCTTGTCACTGCAGAAATCACTGAAGAGTTTCCTCAGTCACCATTCTCTTGGCTAGGGAGTCACAAGAAGACTCTGCAAAGGTGTCCTGAAGAGGCTCCACAAACTATGATATACACCTCTTTTCAAGGACCATTCTGAGCAAAACAGCCAGAGAGCCACCTCCCCCAACTGCCTGTCCCTTGGAAGGGATCCACCAGATTTCATTGAGAGGGCTTACCAGCTCCTACTGAGTGCTGAGAGTTCTGGACTCCACAAAAGGACTGACCCTTAGTGGGGTTAGACCCATCAGAGAAATAGGCAGTGCCAAAACTCTTTCTAGCCATGAAATGCCCCCAAGCTCCCCCTGAACCCTGCTGTAGGAACTCCTGGGACCATCTTCTAGAATCCTTTATGGGGGAGCTTTTCTCGAGTCCTTCATCCACTATTCTACATCTTCCTCAAACAGCAACTTGCTCTTAAAGTGGAGTTTGCTCAACCACTGCTTGGACTTGACATCAGCAGAACAATTCCAGAGCCAGAGCTACCTTTGGATTATCACAGCCACCCCCATGGCCTTGGAGGAGATCCTGATAAAGTCATACAGGACATCCACCAAAAATGATGCTCTAGACTCCAACTTCACTGCTTCCAAGCTGTCCAGCAATTTCTGGATCCAGTGCAGGAGCACTTTGACCACCATGTCCACACAGTGTCGCCTAAGTAGCCAAGGCCAAAGCTGAGAGGCACACTCACACAGGCCTGAGAAAATCTGATTACCTGAAAGATTTTTTAAGCCGTTTTATTCCAATGGCAAGGACAGAGAAGCAATTAAAACAACACAGCACACATTTAAAAAAGATGGAACTTGTAAAAATAGGACAGCAAGAGGTAAGGGAGTCCTTCTCCCAGACTTATCAACCCCCTCAGGGGTCCCATGGGGATCTCTTGTTTACTCTCCATCCCACAAGTCCTGGAACCCATGGATAACAGTGTTGGAACAGGGCAGCTGGCGGCTCAAAGAAACACTAGGCATACCCAAGCTCCAAGCAAAAGACCATGATGTGGGCCAAGAGAGACAGGCCTATCTGCACTGCTATACCAGTCCACACACCTTGCCACCAGCAGTACCATTTAAAGGGTATTAATGCTTCTTATTTGACAACCTGACTCTAGCAAAATGACACTACTCTAGAGTCAGGCTGTTAAATTAGGGCATGAAAACCCTATAAATGTTGCTGCTGTCACCACAAAGAGGAACATTTTTTATGGGTTATGAAGAGAAATAAATACATCTTTAGTGAAGTAGTTATTTTTCATGCCACTACAGACTCGTGAAAGTCTTTTTCATGCTTTCATTTGTGTTTTGCCATTAATATTAAATTTAAATAAACAAATGCAAAGCAGACATTGCATGAAAGTTTACTACTGCAAAGTGTATTTTAAGAAGTGACTTCACAAAAGTGAAGTTTGTGTGAAAAACAGCAGAACACATTGAAATTTGGCATTTTCTACATGTTTCCAGGCAATTTTTGCTATTTTTCATGAGCTGCATTTTTTGTGGTCGCTTCACACTTTAATACATAAGGCCCCAACTTAGTGCAAGATTGTATTTGTGAGTTTTTAGATCTTTAATATCCCTTTTTTGAGAAATTAAATCTGAATGACAGTATACAGTATATATATTGGGCGAAATAGTGTTTGAAGTGTGAAAAAGACAACTGTCTTACTGTAAGAAGGTATGAAACAACTATTCTTATAAGACAGTGACCAGGGGTCAAAAG